>CM046387.1:26895457-28170306 GCA_025413485.1 Ficus microcarpa | reverse complement strand
TCCAGTGGCCATCTTGGACAAGGACAAAGATAGAAAGACTGTGTTGCTCGCGACAGTGGAGAAGAGGAATTTGCAAGTGTATAATATCTTGATAAATAAGTGTCATCGCACAAACTATGTGTTTCAGATGATGGATAGCAAAGGAAACACTGCATTGCATTATGCGGCAATGTATGACGAACACAAGCTGAAGCCTTGGCGGTTTCCTGGTGCCGCTTTGCAAATGCAGTGGGAAATCAAATGGCACGAGGTAAATTTTACTAAGAAATTCTTATATGGTGTTTGGAAAAAGAAATAGGCTCAGAAAATCTTCTAATTAATCTAAACGAGTTTGGCTTACTACGCTTAATCATCATTATTTTTTTTAAAGATTTTTCTTTGCCTACTGTCAATTTGTAACTAAACAAACTTTATAGTGCAAAGAGTTTTTCTCAATTTGCAAACCCAAAAAAATTTCTTTGCATCTGTTATATGGGAACTTGCGCGGAGGTTTAATGTTGAATACAAGTTTACTATTTAGTTTTTTTTTTTTTTTTTTTTTTTAAATCAGGGTTTATAGGAAAGGAGCCTTTATTATTATTATTATTATTATTATTATTTTTTAATAAATGTCTCAAAATTTTTTGATTTAGGGAAATCACCTTTTTTTAATGGTCCATCAATGATTGTTTACTTGATGGTCCATCAGAGCTAAACTTGATAACTCATCATTGATTAATTTGATTGTTAATCAATGATTAACTAATATGAATATATGATATATCAATTAGTGATAGATCGATCTATCAATGAATTATCATTGATACATTACTGCTTGATCATCATAAACCTAACAAAAAAAATTATAAAAAAAGTCACTTATCTAAACGAATGATTGATTATTTATTTCAATGAGTGGCAAAAAAGGGATCACCCGCCTCTTTTCCTTTTTTTTTTTTTTTTCCTCTTCCTTTTATGACAACATCTTTTTGGAAATGAAAAGTTTTTACATATATTATATAAAGATATATAATTCCTATAGCTATAGCAGTGATAAAATTTTAACTGTAATTACAATAAAAAATTGTATATCTTTATAGAAGTCCCTTGTGAATATAAATTACTGTGGTGTTGATTAATAATGGTGCGTTTGGTTACTGGTTTAGAATGAAAATTTTAGGTTGAAATTGGTTGACTTTTTGAAAATTAGTTATAATTTTTATTGACTTAAAAAAAAAAAACAAAAACTATAATTGAATTTTTGGGTCCACACCGGAGAGTCCTCAAACAAAGGCTTAATGTTTCATGAATGTGAATGCAGTTTGTGGAGAACACCATGCCAGAGAGCCTCTATCTACGAACGAACGACGATGGCCAAACTCCAAGCGAAATATTCTCCCACACCCACAAGGACCTCGTAAAAGCCGGCGGTGAGTGGCTTACAAGCACCGCGACATCCTGCTCCGTCATTGCCACCCTCATTGCCACCGTCGCCTTTGCGAGCTCCACTGCCGCTCCTGGCGGCACCGACAGCAGGAGTGGCAAGCCAATGCTCGAAGAAAACCCAACATTCGAATTGTTTGCCATCTCGTCTTTAATCGCCCTCTGCTTCTCGGTGACTTCCCTCATCATGTTTCTGGCCATCCTCACATCCCGCCACCAAGAAAAGGACTTCGGCAAAGATCTCCCGAGGAAGATACTCTTCGGATTAACGTCACTCTTTGTGTCAATAGCCTCCATGCTCGTCACGTTTTGTGCCGGCCACTTCCTTGTGTTCGAAGATAAAATCAAGTACGCAGCGCTTCCCGTCTATGCTGTGACGCTCTTGCCGTTGGGCCTTTTCGCTGCCGCGCAGTTTCCCCTGTATTTTGATCTTTTGAAGTCCGTTTTGAATTGCCATAGTTTACGACTTTAAGGGCTAAGTTTGAAAGAGTGTTGAATGCTATTGCATTGTATTGCATTGTATTGTATTGGACATGTTATCAATTTAGTAGGTCATGTGATGCTGTATTGTTTTGTAGTATGGTCTATTACTCTATGTTGTTTATTGAACATGATTGTAGTTGTAAATCAAGTCTTAAATATATATATATACATATATATATATATATATATCAAATTGGTAAAATAAGCTAGCTATATGGGGAATGGTCTTTTTTTTTCTTTTTTTTTTTTTCCTTTTAAATTTTTTACCATTAGATTTATAGATATTTGTTCACTTATTTGAGTATCTCAGGGAGGCGAGATAGAATCGATCGGAATCCAAATCTACTTGACAACGTAGAATCTTCAAGTAAAAAAAAAAAAAAAAAAAGAGCTATATCCAAATGCTTACACAAAGCAGGTTTAGTTAGAAATTAGGGACATAACTTAGGAGCGTAACTTGTGTCTTCTTGAGAGAATTGAGTCTGGAAACCGTTGCAAACAAGTGGCTTTTCATGGATTTTTTTTTTTTAAATTTCTTGCTGTAAATTCTGTTTCGTGTGTGAGAAAGTGAGAGAGAAAAACAATGAGTACTTTATTTTCATTGATTTAGTGGATTGATCTCAGAGAAAGCCCGAAGTGGATTAAGAAATTTTGACCAAACCACTCAAAATCTCCTACGTCACTTTGCTGATAATGTTCCTAGCCATAGCCTCCATGCTCGTCACTTTCTGCACTGTCAGTACTGATCAAGTACGCTGTAGTTCCGATATACGCCGTGATGCTCTTGCGGCCATATATGCCTTTTCGTGGCGGCCATTTCTAGGTTTTCAGTAAATACAGTAAATAATGATAAAGAGAAATTCAAATTCTGCAGTTTCCACTGTATATTGATCTCGTGTCGGGTGCCTTCTTGAATCCATATACGAAACTTACTTATTAAATTATTACTTTATCACGAGCCTTTATTGTGTTAATGATACTTAAATAAGTTTAGCATAAATTTCACAGGGCTATTATTTGGTTTATTTCTCCTCCACATGGTTTAAATTGGAAAAGTCAGAACGGACCGGGTCTAGTAAACTGGCATATAAAAAAAGTAACATGATACAACACGATCGTTAAATAGGCCCAACTCTACACATTTAGTGGGCCTTACTTATTTGATTTTTTGACGCGAAGCACACTAAGAGCACAATATTTAAAGTCCCAACACTAATATTGACACGACAAAAACAGAACAATGTTTTTCTTTATATGATTTTTTTTTTTTAAATAATTTTCATGCGATACTTATGGTGCACTTTTTTTTCTTACCAAAATTTTCGCTAGTTTTTACTTTGTTAGATTTTAAATGTTGTAGTTTCTATTTAATAGTATGCTTGGTTTTTGTTAAAATTAATATTTTTTATTATATTTAATACTTGGTTTTATTAGGAAAAATTAAATAAATATGTAGGTTTTAAACACTTATTTAAATAAATGGTCAAATTTTTTTATTTAAGAAATAATCATTAATCAATAATTGATCATGGTCAATCAATCACATAGTTAATCAATGATTGACCATAATCAATCAATTAAAAATACATATTAATATGAGCAGTGTTAGGGACACTAACTCTGATCACAACTTCTTAAGTACCAATTCACATGTCATATTTTCATTGATTAATATAATTAATTGACAGGATCATGCTCTAAACACTTACCAATAAAAGTATGATAACTTATATTCCACATTGGTTTGTATTTAAAAGTTGGGAATAGAGTTGATATCCGTAGCAATTTTCTATTAATATTAGTTCAATCATTGCTTAGCCAAGGTTAATCATTGATTGATGGTTGACATATTTTTTAAATTATTATTTTACTAATTTTACAAAACTTTGGCCACTTACTAAAAAAAGGTCATTTACCTATATATCCCTTTTTATCATTTATCTATAACTTTTCTATTGGGCATGATTAAAATATGGGCACATTAAGGGTACGGCATGTTTATAACTAGGTCACAAAACGACCTATACCCTATAAAGCACATCCCGGCACGATTGTTAGATGTGTCAGTGCTGACATGACACGAAACACTAATGGGCTAAAAGCCGTTTGACATCTCTAGTTGAATTATTCTTATCTCATGTTCTCCAAAAAATCTTGGGCAAATTTAGCATATGAAGTTTCTTCAAGAAAAAAAAAAAAAGAAAAAAAACAAAAAACAAAACAAAACAAAACAAAAAACAATTAAAGGCTCGGAAAAGGATGATACTATTAACCATCATATTATTGTTTGGAAAGAGAAGAAAATTGTTACTTCGGGCTATTCGGAGAAATTAGCGTATCTAGATATTTTAAGGGAAAAACTATATAAAAATCCCGTTAAGAAAAATTTATACAACAAACTTAGTGCTCATTCATGGTAGTAAGGTTTTTAAAATGAGAAAATTCTAATTTTTTTCCTATAGATTGTTTTATTTGCTTTATTGGGGGTATTTTTTTTTCCTTCTTATTATATGTTTTTTGGTAGAACTTTCTTTTCTTTTCAATAAAATTTATAGTTACATAAAAATATTTCTCAACTACTACTCTGTTTTAAGTGAAGGGAGAACACCTAATATCAATACAATATAGTATATCCATTCCTAACAAAACTATTACTCACTACCATTATTTAGCAAGGCCCCATTCTAAATTATTAAATTTACAAAAAATACAATATTTAGTCTTTAACTCCTTTGAGAGCTGTTACCATTTGGATCGTGGATCCGCACCTTCTTTCATAGAGAGTTTCATACGGTGCCATATCAATTAACATGTGATAACTATTGTTGTATAGAATCTCGATCAATGATAGCTTCTTATCTAAATTTCCTTTGAAGTCCAAGATACATGATCTTATAATATCTTCTAGGGTCTAAATGGTCATCTCAGATTGCCCGTCAGTTTGCGGGTGAAATGCTATGCTGAACTTCAACTTGAAACCCATATTAGTGTATGCCTCTCCAAAACTTAGAAGTAAATTGGTCATCACCGTCCAAAATGATGGATTTCCAAATCCCATGCAACTTTACTATGTGAGCCCTATAAAGGTATGCTGAAAGCTCTACTGGAAAGCTAAGTTTGAGTAGCAAAAAATAAGCCAATTTAACCAATCAGTCGACAACTACCCAATTCGCATTGTCGATATCAGATATCATAGGCAATCCCACAACAAAATCCATGATTTTCTGGTCTCTTTTTCCATTCTGGGAATTCAATCTTTTTCAATTCTCCGGTCTAACGTTGATGTTCTATCTTAACTTTCTAACAAGTAGGGTATTTGGACACAAATTATGTGACTTCATTCTTCATTCCTAACCACCAAGAGCTTCTTTTTAGGGTTTTATACATCTTCGACACTTTAGGATGTAAAGAATATGGCGTTTTGTGAGCTTTTGATAGGATCTGCTTCTTAATTTCCTCGTTCTTGGGAATGCATACCCTACCTTATGGTGGAGTATGTCTTCATCAGAAATGTTGAATTCTAACTTTTTCTCGTCTATAACATCTTTCCCTGTCCTAATCAGGGATGGATCGAGCTCCTGATTACTTTTCATATTTTTAGCTATTTATTTTGTCTATAGCTCCTTTGAGAGTTGTTAGTGTTGGAATTTTTGTATTCTTTTTTTTTTTTTTATTAATGATATTTAAGTTGAGGATTTGATGGATTATTAGATAGATAATGGGTATTAATCTAGTGAAATGTGTTGTCTATTTTCTATGCCAATTACCCTCTCTTCATTTTATTAAAAAAAGAAAAAGATGAGAAATTTTTGTTTATGGATTTGGATTTGGGTTATGATGATGGCGATGATGACGGGGATGTAACATTTGTTTTGGAAATATTGATGAATGTGTACATACACTATTTGATAGTTTTATGATTATTTGTGAATAACCGGATAATTAACCATTGAACAATTATAAGTCACTTCTTTCTAAATCTCGAAGGCACTGCAAAAGATCTCCAGACATATGAAATCAAATTCCACAGTATTAATGCACAAGAGACCTATTCTTATATTGAATCACATTCCACACAACCCCCCCCCCCCCTCTTTTTTTTTTTTTTGACAAGACATTCCACCCAATTTCAAGAACGCTAACAAGAGATTTATTCGCTATTAAATTTATCACAAATATGGAATCACATTCAACCATAATCCACAAGAGAACTATTTTCTATACACCCATTTTCAATAACAATAACAAGAGTGAGCAATGAGGAGTGAGACGTGGCTCTGTTTGCTATGGGTCTTGTAAAGTGAGAAGTGGCTTTGTTTGTTATGGGTCTCATAAAAGGAATTTTACAGCCCACTTCTTGACCAGATTAGCTACTTTTAGTTCATGCTCTCGTGTTTGGATTGATTATCTACCAAAGTTTTTGGATCCCTTTGTTAGAGATGATATTGCTAATTTAGAATAAAAGTTGCCATTTCACTTGAAAAAAAAAAAAAAAAAAAAAAAGGTAACAAGAGATTTATTAGTTAATTAGTTTATCACGAATTTGGAATGGAATCACATTCCACCGTAATCCGCAAGCGATCTATTTTTATACTGAATCACATTCTACCCAATTTTCAATGTCAGTAGCAATAGATTTAGTTGCTAATAATTTATCATGAAAATGGAGTCACATTCCACCCACGTCAAATTAGGCAACTAAAATCCCCAATAACTCTATTCGGGAATCAATCCGTTATTGGAAATATTGAACCTTGATCTCTACTATAAACAAAAAAAAAAATCAAATTAAAAATAAAAATAAAAAAGAAACAAGTTGAAATAAATTAAAACCCAAAACTAAAACAAAAACAAAACCAAAGTGTCTTCCAATTCTAGCGAAGGGACTTCAATAAGCGAGGAACGACATGCTTAGGAATGAACTGTTCACGAAGGTCATGGACGACAAGTCCTCGAAATTCACGAGAAAGATCGAAGGGCACGGCGCTTCACCTAGTAATCACTCTCAAGTCAAAGAAGACATTATTTTTCAGAATTCTGGTGGATCAACTCATCATCAACAAAAGGAATAAGAATAACGTTAAGGTTAATGTTAATGTTAATGTTAATTTTAATGGTGCTAATGTAGTTGCGAAAGGTCAGACGGCTATCGCCATAGCTGCGGCGAGGGGTGGAGCTAAAGAATGAGGAGATGCATCGACAATCGACATTAAACTTCCTTTATTTGCACGCCTTAGCCGCATTTGGTGATGATCGCAATCGACATTAAAAACTACTGCTGCCGAGATGATGATCAGAGCATCCAACACAATGCAATCATTATGGAAAACTTTGGTGAGTCATTTCAGGATTACCCTCTTCATTTTTTATTTTTGTTTTAATTTTTTTGTTCTTATGACGAAACAGAAATTGTCCATAACATGTACATATCTTATTCTGATCAGACCAAAAGCTAAAATACATTTTAAAATAATGAAGATAGATAATATTTTATGCTAGTAAAAATATTTTTCTATTTATTCTAACGAAGTTAAGATAATTAAGAAAAAGTGATTGAGTACCATTCCTTACTCTCGGTGAGTAAACATGCCAATCATACTAAATAGTATATTCTCTCTTTCCCTTTCTTTCTCTCCCTCTCTTTCTCTCCCTCTCCTCTGTCTCTCTCTTATCTGTCTCTTTCTTTCTCCTCATTAATAGGAGACTGTCGTGAACTCGTCGACACCGTTGCGATTGCTGGAGTTCCTTGAGTGACGAGCAAAGGCCTCCCCCCTTCCACGCAGGATCCCCGGCTGTGAAATCGCGAGAATCGCGGTGAAATCACGATCGCAATCGCTCGTAAGTCTCTCCGTTGCTGGCGAGGTCGAGATCCAATGCGAGCTACGAAGGTGGCGAGATGGTGAGCGATAACTTTCTCTCTCTCCATTCTCTGGCGAGCTGTGAGATATTATGTTTTGTCATCTTTGTTTGCGAGATAGTTTAGTTTGTTTTTTTTTTTTTTTTTTCCTTTTTTTTTCAGGTTCTTCGCCAAGGGTGGGCAGCTCAGTCATTGGTGTTGCTCCGTTTGGCGCAAGGGTGGGCGAGGGGCAAGGCTCAGGTTAGGGTTTTGGTCATTTGGGATTTTGGGCCATTTTTGCAGTAACAAATCTTTTGTGTGGGAGTTTGCAAATATAATTATCCCTAAAAAAGGTAAAATCATTTGATTTACTAATAAATCATTTTTATCATTGTTGAGGCTTTTTGGGCTCAACCCTTGGCGCCGGAGCGCGTGCGGCCCGTGAGCCTTTGGGCGGCGTGGGCCGGTCAACAGGGCTGCAGCCCAAGCTCCCCAACCCGTCCCGGGGGAACACGTAGTGCCTCGTGCGCGAAGGTTGTATTCGAACCCTTAACATCCTTTGAGAACTTCAAGTCCTCACCCATTTGAGCTGCTTTTTGGGCTCAACCCTTGGCGCCGGAGCGCGTGCGGCCCGTGAGCCTTTGGACGGCGTGGGCCGGTCAACAGGGCTGCAACCCAAGCTCCCCAACCCATTCCGAGGGGACACGTAGTGCCTCGCGCGCGGAGGTTGTTGATGCCAGGTTCGAACCCTTAACATTCTTTGAGAACTTCAAGTCCTCACCCATTTGAGCTGAGCCTTTGGGCGGCGTGGGCCGGTCAACAGGGCTGCAGCCCAAGCTCCCCAACCCGTCCCGGGGGGACACGTAGTGCCTCGCGCGCGGAGGTTGTTGATGCCAGGGTTCGAACCCTTAACATCCTTTGAGAACTTCAAGTCCTCACCCATTTGAACTGCAGCTCAGGTGGGTGAGGACTTGAAGTTCTCAAAGGATGTTAAGGGTTCGAACCCTGGCATCAACAACCTCCGCGCGCGAGGCACTACGTGTCCCCCCGGAACGGGTTGGGGAGCTTGGGCTGCAGCCCTGTTGACCGGCCCACGCCGCCCAAAGGCTCACGGGCCGCACGCGCTCCGGCGCCAAGTGTTGAGCCCAAAAAGCCTCAACAATCATATAAATTAAAAAACTAAAAATGAAGTAAATATTTGATTTATATTGGTAAATCCAAGGATTTATGAGGATAAGTTTTACTAGTAAATCTTTGGATTTATTCACCTCTGTCAATATATATTTACTAGTAAGTACTAAGTTACTAGTAAATATTTTTTATTTACTTGATAAATTGATAACTTTTAAAACGACGTAAATATTAGTAAATACTAGACTTATTAGTAAATATCAAGATTTACTAGTAAAAATTAAGATTTACTAATTAATATTTGATTTATTTGATAAAAATTATAATTAGTTTTTGAAAAGTCAACTAATTTTGATATAAAAATTTCATCTCAAACCTTAGTTCCAAACATACTTTGACTATTTACTGACAAATATTTGATTTACTTGATAAACTAATAATTTTTAAAACTATGTAATTACTAGTAAATATACTAAGATTTACAAGTAAATGTCTTGCTGCCGTCCTAGTCCTAGCACCGTTACCATCACTGTTGTGATTTTTGGCCGACAGTGAAAGAGACAGATGGACAGGGGGGAGAGAGAAACTTGAGGATATTTTTGGGTTTTTAGTATTACTATTTACTCCAATTATGTTATTTAATAAAAATAATTTAGATTCTGCTATAATTTTGAAATTATGTATTGTATTATGCTATTTTGCCTTTTTCACTCTAACAATAGTTGTTGTATATAGGTTTCCCTTGCATTGTTGGTAAGAAATGGATGAAGTAGTAGCAAGAGTGGGCAGTGGCGCGTCCGTTTGAAAGTACAAATGGCCTAGACATGAACTTTTGGAGAAGTATCGGTAACTATAGAAATTATTTTTGTTATGATTTTATTACTTTACTAATAGTTTTTCAAATAAATAGGGTAGTTAATTGCTCCTTTATTCTCTAAACTTTTAATCTTGTGCAATTTTAGTCCTTGATCTTTTTTCTGTAGCTCTAATGCCCCTAAACTATTAAACCGTTGTTACAATAGTATTTTCGTTAATTTTTGAACAGAATCTGGTTGTAACTTGTTCAAAAAGTGATGTTAACTAACAGATTCCATCTAAAAATTAACATAAATGACTACTACAATAATATTTTTTAATAATTTATGGTCATCCAGCTACAAAAAAAAAAAAAAAAAAGGAAATTCCCCTAAACTATTAAAAATTATTACAATAGTTATTTTCGTTAACTTTTATACTAAATCCTTTAGTAATTTGGTCAAAATGTGATGCTAAGTAACGAAAATAAAGAAATACTAATAGTTTATGGGCATTTCAGCTATTAAAAAAAATCAGGGATTGCAGGGACCAATCGCAATTAACCAGGATAAATATTTGATTTTTTCCCTCTAGTGGTATATCTTTTCACAACAACCAGAAAATAATAATAATAATAATAGTTTCTTAAAAACCAAAAAGAAACAGATAAAAGTAAAAAGAAATAAGTTCAAGGTCAAGAATGCTAACGTTTGATAAAGAGAATATTTTCATAAGTTTACAGTCCATGGACATGAGATCCAATTATAATAGCACATGAACTGGGGCTCCGCCAGTTTATAATCACGATTTTGGTAATTATGATGGATATAAAATTTTTTTAATTTATCCTTATTCGAATCTATCATCACCATCTCAGGCAAACAATTGGGAGAATCAAAGTTTCCTATTCATAAAATTACATTAGGAAGAGACGAACGAAGTTATGTGAGGTATGTTCACAATTATACTCGATATAATTCAAAAAACATGTTATGATATCAGTATTCATGTTTGAACGTTTTAAAACTTCCTTTGGTATGTTTCTCATGTAAACTTGTTTCTTTTTATGTTTATGCTATTTAAAATATAAGAAATATCATTTACAGATAATTTCTATAGTTTCCATAATTTTCTCCTATTTTTTATCGACATCAACGTTTTCTCTAAATTTTTATATAGACTGAAAGACTGATATTTTTATCGATATCGATATTTTCGTTGGAGAGAAACGTGTAAGTGTAGGAGTAAAATCAACAAAAACGGAGTAAAAAAAAAAAATGGAGGAAGAGGAAGGTCTACGCTGTTTGGGAGCACAAATCTCTAGGGAGGGAGACAAAAAAATATATGAGAAAAAGGAATTGGATTTTCAAAAAGTACCATTTTGACTCGGTGGTCGCATAGTTAGAATTGTATTTTGATGTTTATTTGGGATCGGTTGTATTTGGCTTTTTCCTTTTCAAGTTTTTGTTTGTATTTAGATTTGGATAATATTTATATTTTTGTTATGTTAGTCATATTTAGTTGAGGAACGTTGTATACATGTATAGTTTTAGATTTGAATTTCAGCTGTTTTTTAGTAATTTGTGTCAGGTATATCTATAACCTATATAGATAGAATACATAGAAGTGCGAATTTGTTGTACTTTTTTTTTGTTCTGCAACTTCTTGTTTGCATACTTATACACTTCAGTGCTTGCTTATGTTTCAACATGCTTACTTGTTTACGATGGTTTTTTTTTTTTTTTTCAAATCTTATTTTAATTGTTTCTCATCAAAACATATATATATAATTCCTTTTTCATGTCTCATATCAAATGTATATATATAAGTTCCTATATAAATTCTTATATATATTCCTCAATTGTGTTAAATATTATTTTTCAAATGTGACCCTAATAATACTTTTTTTAACTCTCCGACTGACAAAATAAATATTTCTCAATTTAGACTATTATTTAAAATATATATGTAATTAGTTTTTAATTTGAAAAAAAAAATTAATGTCTGCATCTCTATATTTGAAGATGTAGACTATGCATGTTCATGAAGTCAACTAACATTACAAGTTGAGTTATTAGCATGTTTACTTATATATTTTCATTATTTCATATGACTTGAACAATTGTAAATTAAAAAAAAAAAAATCATTTGGATGAAAAAACAAAATTTGTTACCAAAGGCATGTCCCTCATGCTAGTAATATACAGAAGGAAGGATGTGCTCTTTAAATTTTTGCATTTCAATCATAAAAAGACGAAGTTTCATTGTTCTTTAATTTTTAAGCACTCTTGTCCAATTTAGTATATTCAAATTATAGATTATATAGAGCACTTTTCTTTGTTTTTTTTTTTTTTTTTGGTCCTTCAACACATTGTTTGCTTGTTTCAAATAAGCTAGCTTCCCTTTTTTTTTTTTTTTTAAATTAAAATTTCTATTTTTAATATTCTTAATTAGAATATTTGTTTTCACTTATATTTTAATATTTTTTTCTCAAAATTATCCCAAATGCACTATTTTTTTTTTCTTTACTTCAACATCCTGGTCGAAATTCTCACGTGCGCCCATCTTCCCCCCCCCCCCCCCCTCTTTTTATCACACTTATTTGCTTGATTCAATTAAATGCTTGCGTTTTTTTCTTTTAACTTCCTATTCTTTTTTTTTTTTTTAACTAAATTTATTGTTTTTATTGTTCTTTTACTTTTATTTTGAATCGTTCGAGTTTAAATATTTATTTTCATTAATTTTTCCATAAAACTCATATTTTGGATTTCTAACGAGTTTTTTATTGTTCAACCCTTAGTTGATGTAAAAGTTCGACTTCCTATCAGATTGAAAGTCTACAATTACAACTGATTTAAAATCCACTCTTTTTATTTTTATTATTTTCACAAATACGTCATACGTGAATATTTACACTCTCAGATTTTAGACTATATAAAGAAGAATGTTCTAATTATTTCTACAATCGTTCAACTAAAAATTTGATGTCGTCACAAAACATTGAAATTAGACTCATATAAAATATAAACATTTATTGTAGTCTAAAAAACTGTTATGGTCAAGAAATATAATTATTACCCAATAATATTAAAATTATTCTTCTTCATAAAAGAAAAACTCTAATATATATCAACTTTTTTAAAAATTTATAACAACTATTGAGGGGGGGGGGGGGATTGTAACAACACGTGCCATAGGCACGTGCCTCGTTCTAGTCTTTTTGGATTAGTATATGCTCTTGTGATGTTCAGCAATTATTTTGTCTTTTGCTTTTTCAAGAGTTGTTATTGTTTGGATTTTTGTATTTTTTTTTCTTTTATCAATTATATATGAGTTGAGGATTTGATGGATGATTAGACAGATAGTGAGTGTCAATCTAGTTTAAATGTACTATCTATTTTCTACATCAATTATCCTCTCTTCATTTTATTAAAAAAATTAAGTCGAGAAATTTTTGTTTAAGGATTTGGATTTTTGTATTCTTTTTTTCTTTTGTTAACAATATTATTTGAGTTGAGCATTGATAGAGGATTAGGTAGATTGTGAGTGCCAATATAGTCGAAAGGTTGAGAAATTTTGTTTAGGGATTTGGATTTTGTGGTTAGTTTCTTGATAATGATGATGATGATGATGGGGATATGACATTTGTTTTGGAATGATTTATGAATGTGAACACTATTGGATAGCTTTATGATTACTTGTGAATAACCGGATAATTAAGTATTAAATAAGCCACCGTTTTCTGAATTTCCAAGGCACTGTAAAAGATCGAATCTTGAATAAAGTCACTATGGAATCACATTCCAGCGTGACCCCAGAGCATGTATTTTTATATTAAATCACACTCCACCGTATGTATTTTTATATTGAATTACCTTCCACCCAATTTCCAATAACAGTGACAAGATATTTATTCGCTATTAAATTTATCTAAAGTATGGAATCACATTCCAACCGCATCAAATTACGCAACTAAAACTCCCAGACTTTAGTAACTAAAGCGAAACACGTTATTTCTTCAATGCTTGCTTATGTTTCAACATGCTTGTTTACGATGGTTTTTTTTTTTTTTTTTTCAAATCTTGTTTTAATTGTTTCTCATCAAAAAAATAAAAAATATATATAATCCCTTTTTCATGTCTCATATCAAATGTATATATATAAGTTCCTATATATATTCTTATAAATATTCCTCAATTATGTTAAAATATTATTTTTCAAATGTGACCCTAATAATACTTTTTTTAACTCTCCGACTGACAAAATAAATATTTCTCAATCATATTTAGACTATTATTTAAAATATATATGAAATTAGTTTTTAATTTGAAAAAAAAATAATGTTTGCATCTCTATATTTGAAGATATTGTAGACTATACAAGTTCATGAAGTCAACTCACATTAAAAGTTGAGTTATTAGCATGTTTACTTATATATTTTCATTATTTCATTTGACTTGAACAATTGTAAATTAAAAAAAAAAATCATTTGGATGAAAAACAAAATTTGTTACCAAATGGACATGCCTTAGGCATGTCCCTCATGCTTGTAATATACAGAAGGAAGGATTTGCTCTTTAAATTTTTGCACTTCAATCATAAAAAGACAAAGTTTCTTTGTTCTTTAATTTTTAAGCACTCTTGTCCAATTTTAGTATATTCATGTTATAGATTTATATAGAGCACTTTTTCTTTTTCTTTTTCTTTTTTTTTTTTTTGGTCCTTCAGCACATTGTTTGCTTGTTTCAAATAGCTAGCTTGCCTTTTTTTTTTTTTTAATTAAAATTTCTATTTTTAATATTCTTAATTAGAATATTTGTTTTCATTTATATGTTAATATTTTTTCTCAAAATTATCCCGAATGCACTATTTTTTTTTTAACTTCAACATACTGGTCGAAATTCTCACGTGCGCCCATCTTTTTTTTAGCCCCCCCCCCCCCCCCCCCTATCACACTTATTTGGTTGATTCAATTAAATGCTTGCTTTTTTTTTTTTTCCTTTTAAATTCCTATTCTATTTTTTAAACTAAATTTATTATTCTTAATTTTTTTTTTACTTTTATTTTGAATAGTTCGAGTTTTTTATTGTTCAAACCTTAGTTGATGTAAAAGTTCCACTTCCTATCAGATTGAAAGTCTACTATTACAACTGATTTAAAATCCACTCTTTTTATTTTTCTTATTTTCACAAATACGTCATTCGTGAATATTTACGCTCTAAGATTTTATACTATATAAAGAAGAGTGTTCGAATTATTTCTACAATCGTTCAACTAAAAATTTGATGTCTTCACAAAACATTGAAATTAGACTAATATAAAATATAAACATTTAATGTAGTCTAAAAACCTGTCATGGTCAAGGAACATAATTATTACCCAATAATATTAAAATTATTCTTCTTCATAAAAGAAAAACTCTAATATATATCAACTTTTTTACAAAATTTATAACAACTATTGAGGGGGGAAAATTGTAACAACTCATGCCATAGGCACATGCCTCATTCTAGACTTTTTAGATAGGTATATGCTCTCCTGATGTTCAGCAATTATTTTGTCTTTTGCTCTTTTGAGAGTTGTTATTGTTTGGATTTTTGTTTTTGTTTTTGTTTTTTTTTTTTTATCAATAATATATGAGTTGAGGATTTGATGGATGATTAGATAGATGGTGAGTGTCAATCTAGTTTGAATGTACTATCTACTTTTTACATCAATTATCCTCTCTTCATTTTATCAAAAAAAATAAAGTTGAGAAATTTTTGTTTATGGATTTGGATTTTTGTATTCTTTTTTCTTTTATCAACAATATTATTTGAGTTGAGCATTTGATGGAAGATTAGGTAGATTGTGAGTGCCAATATAGTCGAAAGGTTGAGAAATTTTGTTTAGGGATTTGGATTTTGTGGTTAGTTTCTTGATAATGATGATGATGATGATGGGGATATAACATTTGTTTTGGAATGATTTATGAATGTGAACACTATTTGACAGCTTTATGATTACTTGTGAATAACCAGATAATTAAATATTAAATAAGCCACCTTTTTCTGAATTTGCAAGGCACTGTAAAAGATCGAATCTTGAATAAATTCACTATGAGCAATTTATTTTTATATTGAATCACATTCCACAATTATGATCACAAATATGGAATCACATTCCACAACTATCACAAATATGGAATCACATTCCACCGTATGTATTTTTATTTTGAATCACCTTCCACCCAATTTCCAATAACAGTGACAAGAAATTTATTCGCTATTAACTTTATCTACTATAAAAGAAGAAGCAAATTAAAACCTAAAACGAAAACAAAAAACCAAAATGTCTTCCAATTCTAGTGAAGGGACTTCAGTGGCTGTGCTTAGGAATAAACTGTTCGAGAAGGTCATGAAGGACAAGTGGGAAGAAGTCATCAAAATTCACGAGGAAGATCGTAGGGCTTACAAGATGAAGATCAGCCATTTAGGTGAGACAGCGCTTCACTTAGCAGTCGCTGAAGTTAAAGAAGACATCGTTGAGAAACTGGTGGGACAGCTGAACAAGAACAACGAAAGGAACACAAATGATGTTGATGTAGTAGTTTGTGAAGCCAAAGAGATATTAAGGATGAAGAACGAGAGAGGTAAGACGCCTCTCCACATGGCCGCGGCTAGGGGGAGCGAAAGAATGTGCTGCTGCATCGCAGACATTGACAAATCGCTGGTGCTTGTTCGCAACAAGAAGGGGGAGACCCCGCTCTTTAAGGCGGTTGTTTACGGCCATAAGAAAGTGTTCCAGTACCTGCACCCCATAACTCGTGCTGAGGCCGCCGACGTCAAATCCTATTGCTACCGAAATGATGGTCAGAGCATCCTACACAGGGCAATCATTGCGGAAAACTTTGGTGAGTTGTTTCAGGATTTCCTTTCCCTTTTTTTTTTAATGAAACCGAAATTGTCCATCACATGAAAGTTAAAAGCTCTAACAGCCATCTAACTACACATCATGCTGTGCACGAATTTAGTTCATATGTCATCTTATTTATACCCCCATTCATATCTTTTCAATAACAATGTGATACGTGTGTAACAACTATAATCTTTTAATTGATTTGATATGATATTGTAATTAAATATATATTTAATTGACGTTTCATAATATTATTTGATGGACATGAAAAGAATAGGAGGGGACACAAGAGTTGGATCCGTTCTGCACTACTAAAACTGTATTAATGAAGAAGAGTAAATTGTTAGGTTGATCCCTGAACTTTGGTCCCTAAACTTCTTTTTTTTTTTTTTTTTTTTTTTTGTAGTTGGAATACTTATAAACTATTAAAATGTTACTACAACAGTCATTTACGTTAATTTTTGCATAAAATCCGTTAGTTAATGTCCCTTTTTGACCAAATTACTTATTGATTCCATTTAAAAATTAACAGAAATTATTATTGTAACAATATTTTAATAGTTTAGAGTATTCTCTGTTCTTTTTTCGTATCTTAATGACCATAAGCGATTAAAAAAATTGCTACAATAGTCAATTATATTAATTTTTGGACGGAATCCTTAATTAGCAATACTTCTTGACCAAACTACTAACAGATTCTGTCTAAAATTAACTAACGGAAAGGGACTATTATAGTGATATTTTAAAAGTTTAGGCACATTTCGGTTACAAAAATAAGTTCAGGGACTAAAGTTGCAAATATTAAAAGTTCATAGACTAACCTAGTAATTTATCCAATAAAGAAAAGAAATTATAAAGAGCATGGCTTTTAATTTCTTACTCATATTTACAAGAATATATCACTTCATCTCTTATTAGCAGTCACTTGGACCTTTTGTAATATACTTTAATGAATCTTGAGTTTTGTAAGCTCTCTACAGGAAAAGTTTGTTTCGTTGCTCTCTAAACCCTATGTATTTTCCTGTTTTTCTTTAATTAATAGCACTAGTTGATGGAGGGTTTGCACTCTTTCTCTTCACATTGGATTTCATCATGAGATGTAGAATTCAAATCCTCTTATCTCTAGATCAAAAGTTCAAATCCCCTTATCCCCAAGTCAAAAATTAAAAATTTTAAATAAATTTAAAAAAAAGGTTTAGTAGAGTGACGGACATTATATTTTGCTTGTGGAACAACAGATTTGGCATTTCAAATAATTCACTTGTACAAAGAACTCGCTAATTGTGTTGATAAAACCGGGGAATCCCCTCTTCATGCTTTGGCGAGAAAGTCTTCTGCCTTCAGAAGTGGTAGCAACCTTCAAGGGCGAGACAAAATCATCTATAACTGTAATATCTCTCTCTCTCTCTCTCTCTCTCTCTCTCTCTCTCTCTTCATCATATATATATAAATATCTATATATATATAGATATTATTTATTTTATTTTATTTTATTTTTTGCAGCACTCTCTCTTTATTATATAAGATCATCTAGTCTTCATCTCTCTTATGTTTTTTTTTTTTTTTAATTTGATCCGAAAAAATAGCTAGTAATTAAGACGCAATATATTTGTAGAAAAACACTCAAAACACCCTTTGTATTTACCCTAAATATCACCTTTATATTTTTTTATTATATCCAAACCACCCTATGTGTTACTTCAAAAAAAAAAAAAAATCCACCTATGTGTTTATTTATCTGCCGTTGTTTTATTTTGATAAGCGGTTGATCCGTACAATTTTTGTTATTTGAAAGGTACATTTGTGAAGGAACTCGAGTTCGACAAAGCATTATTAGAAGAGTATTCGGATCCAAATCAGGGACTCAAAAATAAGAAACCTATTCTTCGAGAAAACAAGCGAAGTTTTTTCCTCAATTTCATTAGCTTTTTGTCGAGAAACGGCACCCAAGCTGGTATGTTCTATTTAAAATTTTAGTTTTACCGCAAAATTTTCGAGTAAAAGTGGGTCTAATAATAATGATGTCAATTAATCTAAATTGTTAGACACATAACGTTAGTTAGAGAGAGAAAGTTAGGGAGGGAGGGTCTAAGAGCATTCGGAGAAAACTCCTGCCGGGGTCGGTGTTCCGGGGTTTGCCGGGCTGCCGGCCTCCAAAGTTCACGGGGGAGGTTGCTGAGGTCACTGGAGATTAGTGTGTGCCATTGGGAGTGCGGGCAGTCACCGGAATGGAACTGTTTAAAGGAGAAGGGTCGCCGTTCTTCTACCCAAGAGTGAAAATATCGATGTCAACAGAGATATGGTCCATATCTGGATGTACAGAAATATCTATAGAAAAAATGTCAATATTAGCAAAATTGAAAATATATATATAGATGGATCTTTGCATAAAAAAAAATTTTGAAAATTTCAAGTAAAATTATAGGAAATAAAAAAGAATTTAATAACACAAATTGATCTATTTTTTATAATAAAATTATGTACATAAATAAATACATGTAAAGCACAAATAACACAAATTGCATAAACAAATTGATAAAAAAGAAAGAACTAAACAACACAAATTGATCTATTTTTTATAATAAAATTATGTACATAAATAAATATATGTAAAGCACAAATACAAAAACGATTCATTATGGATCAAAATACATTGATGGAATAACTACTTCATTGAGTGCAAATTTTATAATTTCATATTTTACAGAACAACAAAAAAGTATACAAGGTCCACAATTAGATACAAACAATTTTCTTTTTTAAAAGAACTTAGATTTCTGACATGCTAGCTATATAGTTTTATTCATAACTAGAAAGTGCCAATTGCATAAACAATTAAATCACGTGAAGAGAAAAAATATGGTTATATCAAACTCAAAGAATTATTATAATGACTATTATTGTTACAGACAAGGGGTGGCTCTGGCATTTTTAAGTGGGCCAATTACCTGTATAGTGTCTCGTTAGTTCTTCATGGACTTTAGTTCCACATAGTGATTTCCCATCCATTTAGTGGGTTTCCTGATTGCTATTCCGGTTGTTGTTTGTGTGAGCTTTGTCACTCCGTTGTACTTTTAGCCCTCGGTGTCTTTTTTTGTAAAATTTCTCCTTTAGCAAAAAAATAATAAATGAATTATTATTCCTAAAATATCTCTATAGATTAAAATTACGATTCACAATTATGTTGTATAATAATGATTAATGAGAGGCATTAGGCCTTATTCGTTCAAATATATCATTGTGATTTAATCACAATGATCCTATTACGTTATGTCCAATGATATCATTGTTATTTGTATTAATGTTTACTGATATAATTGTGATCATTATATCATTGCGATTCATAAAATTGTGACATTAGTGCACTCTCTTCTCAATTTACTATGCTCAAATGCCCTATGTAACATCAATGCTCTAAGGAACCACAGGACATGGAAAAAAGGATAATAATGTTGATCTAGAACGTCAGACAGGTAAGAAACACTTTTTTTTTTCCTCTTCTTGAATATCTCCATCGTTGCTTATACTATTGAGATTATTTTCTCTGATTCTCTAATTCCATAAAATTAATGAGCATGTGTTTTCATAATCAAACAAAATCCACGGGCTAATTACAACCGATTTGGTTTTTGTATATCAAGAGCATCAACACTGCTTCTCGGCTAGTGACTTGTGCAGCTACTTTGAGTACTTTATTCAGCTTGTACGCAGGCAATATTCTTCATGGTTTCGGATATGGTATGGATCAAAATCTTTATTTAAAAGGGTCTTGATAAAATAATAATACTTGTAGGTTGCACTGCTTGTTATTATAAGTACCGTACATTATTATTATTATTTTTTTTTCAATTTAAGATGAGATATTCGAACTCTGCACTTTAGGATAGAGTCAAATATATAAGTACCGCTAGTCTATGGGCCTGTTTAGCGGACTTTTTGCTTTTGCTTTTGCTTTTAGTCAGTAAAGAAAAGAAATGAAAGATATTTTTAGTAAGCGTTTAGGATCCATTTTATTAAAAAATAGCTTTTGAAATCAAAATGATTTTTAAGTTTTTTTTAATTATAAGTAATAAAAATGTTAAAATGGAATTTATAATGTGTAACTTAAACTCTGATACAAGTTCTATAGTCTACTTAGAAGAGCTTTTTCCTTAAGTGATATTTTATGGTTTTGACAAAAAGTGTTTCTTGAGACTAAAAGCTCTCTTAATATCATTCAAACACTTTTAAAATTAATTTCTTAGATTGCCAAAAGTAATAGCTTTAAGAAAACTCTGTCATTCAGGCTTACATTTGTAACCACTGTATTGTACAAATTTTCAATATATAGCTATTAAATTGTAAACTAAAATATATATTTATCTATGTATGCTTGTATTGGTTCATTCTAGAATAAAGCGATACTTATTAATTAAGTACATACATCTTAATTTTTATTAGCATTAATTAATGTTTTCTGAATTTCATGTTTTGAAGGGCATACGAGTATTACAAAGATACAGAGAACGAAAGAGAAACATAAATGGGCATTTCAGGTTTTGAACGAACTCCTAAAATATTATACTGCGTACAAGCTAAATGATGATGAGTCAGATTCCAATACAATTGGTAACCTTCACGAGGATTTAAGAGATCAAGATGTTTCAGCTAATGATGGTAGCAACATCACCAAGCGGCCAATTTTCGATACTAAAGGGTCAGGTATGCACTTTTTGTCGTATAGAACTTAAATTGTCGTACTATTGACATCTGAGCTTCTTAAACATTTCGTAAAGTAACGGAATGAAGCATACGTGGAGAGTAATTTGGTGACATGAATGCTGGGTGTGGTTGATTGAGTAGGTAAATTGAACCGGATCCAAATTATTAATTTATTCATGTCAATAAATGAAAACCACAGTTTTGAATATATTGGATAACATAAATACGATTGAACTCACCTACACAATCCACGAGTACTCAACCTTCATTTTACCATATTATCCTTCACCCACTCATCAGATGAGCCTTACGTGTGTAATATTTCTATCATAGAGGGACCGATAAATAATAAAACATTTGATAAATTCAGTTCCCACTATTGTGCATATACCCAAAAAAAAAAAATTTATTTTGTGGCTTTTGCAGTTACTAACTTGCACTGTTTTCCATGTAGAGTAGGCTTCCCTTAATTCTTAAGCCAGGCTTTGCTAGATCTTGCCTGCTTTTTATTTTTTATTTTTTATTTTTATTATTTTTTTTTGGGTAACTTTTCGCTGTGATTTGGTACCTCTTTCTTTTGTTTAGAGAAAACTAGATAGGCCGAAATGTTCAATTGCTCAAGACTTGCTAGCGATCCTTCGGCAGTTGGACTGAACATTACTACTCTATTTTTTAAAATTTTAATTGCACAGCACCATTTTATCTTTTTAATCTTTTCATTGAGATAGCCAAAATATGCCCCAAGTTCGTATGCGTTTGTTTAATGTTACTCTGGTACTAAAATATAGCTTTTCTTACCTTATTTTCTTAGCTGACCAAAAGAATAAAATAAAAATATTAATTGCAGCGAAAGGAAAGGAAACAAAGGACACACCAATACTAATAGCAGCGAAATGCGGCATCGCGGAGATGGTAGAGGAAATCCTCAAAAGTTTTTCGTTGGCCATCTATGACACGGACAAAGATAGCAAGACGGTGTTGTTGGTGACAATGGAGAACAGGAATTTGCAAGTGTATAAGACCTTGATAAGCAAATATCCTCGCAACTTTATTGTGTTTCAGAGAGTGGATAAGGATGGAAACACTGCATTGCATTATGCCGCCAAGTACGATGAACACATAAAGCCTTGGCGAGTTCCCGGCGCTGCGCTGCAAATGCAGTGGGAAATCAAATGGCATGAGGTATGAATCTTTTAACATTTTGAATCTCAGAATGCTTGGGATATTAATTCTAATTTCAATTTTTGAATATCAACCTATGTGATATATGAATTGTCATTTTTTCCATTGGTAAATATTTAAAATATTTCCGCATCAATTAATTGTAATTATCAATTAAAATATGACACGTGAGTTACTACTCAAAAAAGTTTGGATTATAATTGATATCTCTAGCACTATTTTAATTTGCTGACCATATATGTATATATATATATATATCTTAATATATCATAAAGTATTTTCTCAAATTTCTACTTTTAAAAGTTGATAAACTTTAGGTTTGGTACACTTTAAAGAGCACGGAGTGTCATGTTTTGGAGTTTATTTAATTATTACCCTAATGCAAATACAGCATTCAGATTAATTTCAAGAGTAGAGGATTTTACATTAGTAAAATCAGTTGACCTAGTTTTTCCTAAGTTACTGGATGCTGTTTTGAGGTTTACTAGAGAAGCAAGAACAATATATATATATATATATATATATATATGTATGTATGTATATTTTTTATATATATGCAGAGTGGTTGAGAGATGTGTGATTTTTTCTTAAAAATTTTTTTATTATCATAGTGAATTTATTTGGAGGCTTAAAAGTTGTTGTGGCTCTCATATTAAGGACAAGTCACTAAAAATTATTGTGTGTTTTTATTTTTTCATATTCTTTTACACTCTTAGTTATAGTATAGAATTAGCGTGTCTTTAACACTTAGTGTGTAGAAAAATGGCGGAGGATAAAAAGATTTTCTTTTAAAACATGGGAAGTGAGATTTAGATTAATGAAAAATAAATGAACTGCTGCCATTACAATTCTTTTGCACTTTCAAAAGTTTGTAAATGAACAAACTTCTATAAAACTGGAGTTCTTCCCAACTATTTTTATCTTTCTTTTGTTGATTTTTTAAACAATTTGGAATAGACAATTTTGTGATAAGTTAAAAAAAAAAAAAATAGAAGAATAAAAACGAAATGACCATATTCTGGAGGTGCTTAACTTTGAATTGTTGCTAGTCAGATTTTAATCTGCAGATTTATATGTGATTATGGTATGATTTTGATTTGATATAATTTTCAGTAGCATACCATAACAATAAAAATTGCATCCTTACGAAAGTTCTTTTTATCTCTCTTTCATTTTCTTGCTTCTTGATTTTTTTCACTGATGTACATATCCCCTTTTAATAAAAAATAAAATAAGATAAAATAAAATAAAATAAAAAAAGCTTGCCCAATAATTCCCTGGTAATTAGAATATCAAAGTTATGAATCAAAATATTTTTAGAAATAAAAATAAAGCATACAATTTTAAGCAAAGAAATCAATTAGCTAGACATTATTGTGAAATGTCGAAATAACATTATTGTAGTTATTAGCCCTTCTCATCAAAATTCATGACTTCATCGCTGAATGTGAATGCAGTTTGTGGAGAACACCATGCCATCGAGCCTCTATCTACGAACCAACTTGAAAGGTGAAACTCCAAGCGAAATGTTCTCCGACACCCACAAGGCCCTCGTCAAAGCCGGCGGCGAGTGGCTTACAAGCACCGCGACATCCTGCTCCGTTGTTGCCACCCTCATTGCCACCGTCGCATTCGCCAGCTCCACCACCGATGGCATGGGCAATCCAACACTCAAAAGAAGCCTGACGTTCAAACTGCTTTTTATCTCGTCTTTAGTCGCCCTCTGCTTCTCGGTGACTTCCCTCATCATGTTTCTCGCCATCCTCACTTCCCGCCACCAAGAAAAGGATTTCGGTAAAGATCTCCCGAGGAAGATACTCTTCGGTTTATCATCGCTCTTTGTGTCGATTGCTTCCATTCTCGTCACGTTCTGTGCTGGCCACTTCCTCGTGTTTGAAGACAAATTCAAGTACGCAGCATTGCCAGTGTATGCCGTGACGCTCTTCCCGCTGTGCCTTTTCGCCGCCGCACAGTTTCCGCTATATTTTGATCTTCTGATTGCTACCTTTTGGAGTCCGTTTCGACTTTCAACAATTTAAGACTTCAAGGCTAAGTTTGAATGTGTGGTATATGCATTGCATTGGACATATTATCAATTGTAGTAGTAAATCATGATGACAAACTCAATTAGGAAAATAAGCTATCTGGTGGACGATCTTTTTTCTTCTTATACTTTTATATATTTTCCCACCAGATTTATAGACAGTGGTTCATTTATTTGTGTATCACAGGAAGGCGAGATAGAATAAGAATCATTATCATAATTATATTCTATTAGATGATTGTTATCATAATTTGAATTTTTAACTATGTACAACTTTGATCTTTGAACTTTTGTCAAG
This sequence comes from Ficus microcarpa, assembly GCA_025413485.1. Classification (NCBI taxonomy): domain Eukaryota; kingdom Viridiplantae; phylum Streptophyta; class Magnoliopsida; order Rosales; family Moraceae; genus Ficus; species Ficus microcarpa. The sequence continues at coordinate 28,145,517 of CM046387.1, read as the reverse complement.
TTGTAATACCCCTAAACTATTAAAATATTACTACAATAGCCATTTACGTTAATTTTTATATGGAATTCGTTAGTTAGCATCAGTTTATAATCAAATTACTAACAGATTCAATCTAAAACTTAACGAAAATTACTATTATAGTAATATATTAATAATTTAAGAACATTCATTGTTCTTTTTTTTCATAGCTCAAATTACCATAAACTATTAAAAATGTTGCTAAAGTAGTCATTTCCATTAATTTTGGACGAAATCTGTAGTTAGTACTATTTTTTGACTAAAATACTAATAAATTTCATCCAAAAAATTACAAAAATGACTATTATAGCAGCATTTTAATAGTTTAAGGGCATTCTAATTACAAAAAAGTTCAGGAATCAAAATTACAGAAGATTAAAATTTAAGGACTAAATAAATAATTTACCCTTTAGAATTTAAAAAAGAGTTATATCCATGTTATATACTTCTATTCAAAGAGAGTTATAACCAAATGCTTAAAAAAAAATAAATAAATAAAAATAAAATAAAAAAAGGTTTGCTTATAAATTAGGGACATAACTTGGAAGCATAAATTGTATCTTCTTGAGAGAATTGAGTCTGGAAACCGTAGCAAACAAGTGGTTGTTCTGGGTTTTTTTTTTTTTTTCCCCCTGTAAATTCTGTTTGGTGTGTAAGAAGGACCAATTTGGCGGCTTGGTAAGCTCACTTGGCCCCGTTTAAGAATTGTATTTTTGTTGTCTATTTGTGGTTTGTTGTATTTGGGTTTTTCTTTTTTGTTTTTAAAGTTTTTGTTTGGATTTGGATTTATGTTATATTAATGACTTCATTGTGTTAGTTATATTTTGTTGAGAAATTAATATGTACTTTTTTTTCCTTTTGATTTTTTTCTCACTGAATTTTAGCTAAGAGTTTTTAATGAGACATTTATTTTCAAATTTTAAATTGTACGTTATGACTTAATTATTTGAGACTGAGATCCTGTTACATAGAGGATCTATTCCTCCAGTTTCTTGTTTGCCCTTGCTAGGGGTTATTTTTCTATTTTTTGCATTCCTTTTTTCATTAACATGTTTGAAATATCTTTTTCTTTTTTAATAATATAATTGGATGAGAGAAGGATAAGGGTGTTAGAAGGATGTCGACCTAATCAAGATTCTTAATGCATCTACTAATAATTATCACTATCATTTAAATATATATATATATATATTGTTGAGAAACTTTATTTGTAGTTTTAGATTAGGTCAATTTCAACAATCGCATTTTTGAAAATTTTAATCTCAAATGTAGCACCACTTTTCAATACTTTTATTTCTAATATTATCGCATCAAATTTTGTGGATTCACATAGTTAAATTGTCGAAAATACTCCAGATTTTTCACGTCAAATCCATTGCTAGTAATGATAACAACCACCATTAGTAATTATTGTCATTAGGCATATAATAATTCTAATAATTACCGATGGTAATTTTGATTGTGACTAAATTATAATGTTCCTAATCACATAAGAATCGTATTAAAAGACAGGGGAAATTAAAATATGTATGGTTAACATGATTATTGAATTTACCTTTTTGATTGAATTTCTGCTTTATTTATTAATTTGTGTCAGTTATAATTTTTTGATGGGTATGCTCTAGATCTTTTGATGTTCAGCTACTTGTTTTGTCTTTTGCGCTTTTGAAAGTTGTTATGTTTGGATTTTGTTTTGTTTTTTTTTTTTTTTTCCTTTTATGAATAGTATTTGAGTTGAGAAGCTGATGCGTGAATCTAGTTAAATTGTATTGTCTACTTTCCACGCCAATTATCCTTTTTTTTTTTTTTTCCATTTTATTGAACAAAAAAATTTGAGAAATTTTGGTCACGGATTTGAATTTGGGTTAGCTTCTTGATGATGATGACGATGATGATGGGAATGTAAAATATATATGCGAACACTATATGATATTTTCATGATTTGTCAATAACCGGATAAACTAATGAATCATCCAAAGCCACCTATTTCTGAATTTCCAAGGCATTGCAAAAGATCTTTTTTAAATATTGTAAAAAATAAAAATAAAAATAAAAATAAAAATAAAAGCTAAAAAGAAATCTATTCTTGAATAAATTCACCAGACATATGGAATCACATTCCACCGTAATCCACAAGAGATATCTATTCTCATATATTGAGTCACATTCCACCCAATTTTCAATAACAGTAATATACAAGAGATTTTATGTATTCGCTAATAAATTTATTATATGTTTAGAATCACATTCCATTCACGTTAAATTACGCAACTAAAACTTTACTTTACCTAAATCAAAACACGTTAATTCTATCCTTTAAAAAATAAATAGAGAGGAAGAACGTAACTAGCTAAAACTTCTACTGAAACTTATTAAAAAGAGAAAAAAAAAAATCAATACCAAATTCAATTTCAGTGGCTAACCAAACCAAAAATAAAACAAAATAAAATAAAAATTAAAAAACAACCCTTCGTAGAAGGTAACCGAACTCAAATTAAAATCGGATATTGATTTATATATCTTGAAACCTTTTTTGTTTCAGTCAAAAATGTATAAGCACTTTTTCTTTTTTGGATTCACGATTATATCTCTTCGTATGTTATTTTCGGACATCCGTGTATATTGTCTCCTTACTGTTAATTCTTTTCTCTTTTTTTTTTTAAAGGTCATAGATGTCTGTGAGTATATATATATATCTTCCGGAATCTGCTGCTTGAAGGATCGAACTTTGATCTCTCTCTATATAAGAAGAAGAAAATTAAAACCAGTTAAAACGTAAAACAAAAACAAGACAAAAATGTCTTCCAATTCTAGTGATCAAGGGACTTCAATGATTAGATCATATGATCAAATGACGAACAACATGCTTAAGAAAGAATTGTTCGCAAAGGTCATGAAGGGCGAGTGGGAAGAAGTTGTGAAAATACACGAACAAGATCGAAGGGCTTACAAGACAAAGATCACAACCTTAGGTCACACTGCATTTCACCTAGCAATCTTGCTAGTCAAGAAAGAGATTGCGGAGAAATTGTTGGATGATTTGCTGATGATCGACAAAAGGGATCATAATGATGTTGATCATGTAGTTTCTGAAGTGAAAGAGATACTGCTCATCGGCAATGTGAGGGGTCACACGGCGCTCCACATGGCTGCAAGTGTATAAGATCTTGATAAAGAGGTATCTTCGCAAACCTTTTGTGCATTAGAGAGTGGATAAGGATGGAAACACTGCATTACATTATGCCGTTAAGTACGTTGAACATATAAAACCTTGGCTAGTTCCCGGCGCTGCGCTGCAAATGCAGTGGGAAATCATGTAATACCCGGAATTTTTATGGACTTAAGATTTCTTTATTTATTAGAAATTAGAAGTCCGCATGTTGTGTTTATGAGATGTTTCATGAAAAATTATGAATAGCAATGTGAAATTCATGATTTTATTAGCCAAAGTTAGAATTCTCGTTGAATCCGGCTATGAGACTCAAAATAGAATGCCAGGATTAGCAACGGCATTTTGAGTCAAAAAGAATGAAAAAGGATGTGATCTTATGAAAGTCAAATGTTTGACCAAAAAGTCAAAGTTTGACCAAGGACGAGTCAAAACGTTGACTTTACAATATGATAAAATGCAGTATAAGAAGAGATTGCGAACACTTTTTATGGTCAAGATAGCAAGAATAAGCCTTAAAAACCACCCTAGAAAATCAAGCACACCGAATTAAGATTAAATGGCAAAAAGGTCTCTGAAAGATAGGAGAAAGAAATTTTTACGGTCCGATTTTACAAGGAAGAATTTTGGACCGAAGTACAGTATGGAAACAAGGAGCACAGTATGAGAAATAACTGTGTGGCACAAGAAAAATGAATTAATTTGGAGAAGAAGACAACAACCAAACAAGGCCCTTATTTTCAAGGGATGATGTCACCTTGATGACATCACAAAGATGAGCTAAGCATGAGAAAGGAAAGGCTCACAACCCTCCACATCTCCCTTAGCGTTCCTCCCCCAAAAAGTTCGGCCACATGTTCCCCTTGGCCCCGCAAAAATTCGGCAACACTATGTGAAAGCATGGGAAAAAGCCTAAAATTCAAGGGAAAGTAAGAGAAAAGTCACAAAATTGGGACAATGCAACCAACCACACTCCCACTCCACCCAATGGCTGCCACATGTCCCCCTTGACCCCCAAAAAGTTCGGCCACAACAACCCACAGCCCCCTTGGTCAGCAGTACATGGGAAGGACATGGGATAAAGCCTAAATTTAAGGAAAAAGTGTGATCAACATGTCCCCCCCCCCCCCCTTGGCCCCCTTGGTTGGTAGCACTTCCCCTCTCCCTTCCTCTACAAATAGCCACCCCAAAAACCCAAATTTTTATTCACAAAAGGCAGTCAAACTCTGCCAATTTTTCCACTCAAAAACCGTGGGTAAGAGGGTGAGAAAGAGGAGAGGAAATCAGAAAAATTCTAGAGGGCTTTTGCTTGTAAGTTGCTCGAGTTTGCTAGGGAAGAACAAGGAAAATTTTTGAGAGCTTGGAGACCCATTTTGGCAGCAAAACCGTAGGTTTTGGGTGGGGGAAATCTGAAAATTTTTGAGGGGAAATCATGGGGTTTGAGTTCGGTTCTTAAGTGGATCAACCAAGAAAGATTTTAGGTGCCATGGTGGAGCCAAAACCGTGAGCTAGAGGAAGCCAAGAAGATTTGGGGATTTCAAACCCTAACTTGGGTTTAAGGTAAACTCTTGAACCAAACTTGAAATTAAGTTCAAATCTAGCATTTTTATGGTGATTCAAGTTGGTTTGTAAGGACATAAGTCCATATTATTTTTCAGTCCTAGTTTCGGTGGTATGTGCTTGATTAGGGATTAGGGTTTGGTTGGCTTGATAATGATGATTTGCTTGCATGATTTTATGCTTGAAAAATGGTTAGGATGCATGATAGATGTGATGGTAATGTCCCCTGATTTTGGTCACAAAATCTGCCCCGAGGCAGTGGCTGATTTGGTTGCTTGTGTAAGGATGTATGTGATGATGGATGCAAAGGTTAGAACCATGCAAACCTAAGTTTATGACTTTCGGGTTTGGTTTGCATGGATCCGTTCTAGCTGCTCATGAATGTATATGGGACGTTAGAAACGCTGCTTGATTGATGTATAAGCTCCCGATGTGATCGGTTGAGTTAGATTCCGCAAACTAGGACGTAAACCGGATTAAGCAACCGAAACTGCCAATTCGGATTCAAATCTGGGCAGTTTCGGGAAAGTGAAAATATAAGGCCTTTAGACTCACAACATAAAAGTTGTTCAGAAGGGTTTTTCTAGGGGGCAACATGAACAGTTTTCTAAAATGAGACTCCAATGGCCTCTGTTTTTACTTAAACCTATGGCTGATCCCCAGACCCAGTTTTTCAGAGTCAGACACTTTTAAATGAAAACTGGTACGAATCTAGGCAGAACTAGATTTTATGTAAAACATGAAAATTTTAGCATTTTTCGATAGCTACAACTTTCATGAAGAAAAGTTTTCAGATTCTCGACGGATTTTTAAACTGGGCACGTTTTATGAGAGGTGCGCAAGGAATCCGAAAATTCCTGCACCAAAGTTTTACAAAATGTTTTCAAAAAAATTATAAAGTGTTTTAAATCATTATTTTAGCTACGAAAACTGTTCCAATGACAGTTTTCAGTCCTTAATGATTTTATGAAGCCCTGTTTTAAGAAAATGAATTTTTACAAGTTAAAGAAAAGAGTTTTGGGATTATTCGCCCAAAGTTTCCAAGTTGAAGAAAAATGGAATTTTCCAAGTTAAAGGAAAATAAGATTTTTCAAGTTAAGAAGAGAAGTGGAATTTTAAAGGTTCGGATTTGAAATTCCACATTTTTCCAAGAAGTAAAGAAAATGAGATTTTAGCCAAGTATTTTCAAGATGAAGGAAGTAAGAGTTTTTACAAGCAAATTAAAGGATTTTTGGAAGATAATTATACAATGTTTTCCAAAAATAAGGAAAAGTAGTTTTAAGTAAAATTAGTAATCAAGCCGACTACGGACGGTAATCGGAATCATATCCGAGTTACAGGGTTAAGCCCAAAACCCAACGTTAGACCCAAAGGGGGTTGACCTTAGTTGACCACATGTTGACTTCGGTTGACCAAAAGTTTGACATTTAGGGTTACCCAATATAACCCTAAAGAATACCAAGATCAATGAAATGGGCTAAGACCTAGGGTTATTGATGAGATAATAACCCAATGGATTACGGATCGAGTAAAAGTAAAGTATAAGCCCATGAAGAAGCAAGTGACCAATCAAGTTTAACAAGAGGTTTTAGAGGGGATATACAGCACATACATCTAGGATTGCTCATGGATGTTGGTTAGGATACCAACATCATATGTCACGATTTATGGTAAGATAAGTTAACCTTATCTTACACCTCCATTGAAACAGGAATAGGAACCTGTCGATGGATCTTGAGGAATGTTACGTCAAGAGCATAGGACCTAAGGTAAGTACAAACCTCACCTGTGGTATGGAAAAATAGTAATGTATGTTCAAATATGCGATGCCATGTTTAAATGCTATGTTTTAAAGATGCTATGTTTTAAAGATATCATGTTTTAATGAGGCCATGATTTACAGAATTTCAAGTTTTAAAGAATGCCATATTTTAACGATGCCATGTTTTAAAGCGGTCATGTTATGTTAAAATATGTCATGTGCATTATAAGATATGATTTTGTGACATCATAAGCATGTCCACTAATGATAAACCACTTGGTAAAAATATACAAGTAAAGTGTCGTACCAACCTCCCAAAGGTGGAAGGTTTTTCATGTTCAAATTATGGATTCGCCCTCTCGTTGATGCGGGAGGGTGTAATCACTCATGTTTTTCCCAGAGCAGTTAGGGACCTTGCAAACCCTAACTGTATCTGGAGGCGCGCTATATGTTAAAGGTACGTACACTATGGGGCCCATATGAAAGATAAGTACAAGTTAAAAAGAATGCATAAATGAACATAAATGGTTCATGCATATGTTAAATGATGATGTATGTTTTCAAGATGTTAAAATGAAAAATGCTTTTGTGAGATTTAAGTTTGTACTTGCTGAGCGAAAGCTCATCAGATATATTCCATACTGCAGGTAGAGATAAAAGGCCTGTAGCCTCACTTGGTGGGCTTGGAGACGATGCAGCAAGTGAAGGGCAGTGTGGGATACCACTACGCAATATTTTCCGCATTATGTTTAAGTTATGAAGTTTTTCATGTATGTTTAAATGACAAGTTAAGTTATATATGAAATGTTTTAAAGTACGATGCACAAGTTTGTGCATGGGTTTCAAGACAAGATTTTAAAAATGAAGTCCAAGTTTTAAAGTTCCAAAAGAAATTTTAAAATGATGTTCAAAAGAAGTTTAAAAAAAAAAAAAGGAAAAAAAAATTTATCCCGAAATTTCCTGCAAGGTTAAAGTAAAGTAAGGTAACGGTGACGGTTCCACCCCATCCGCGTGGTCGGCCACACGTGGGTGGTAGGTCGGGGCGTCACAAATCAGATGGCATGAGGTATGAATCTTTTAACATTTTAAATCTCAGAATACTAGGGATACCAACTCTAATTTCAATTTTTGAATACTAACCTATATGATATATGAGTTGTCATTTTTTTTTATTGATAAGTATTTAAAATATTATCAAATCAATTAACATGTGAGTTGGTCTTCAAAAAGTTTGGATTACAATCAATATCTTAAGCACTACTCATATTTAATTTGCTGGCTATATATATATATATATATATATATCATAAAGAATTTTCTCAAATTTCTATCTTTAAAAGTTGATAAACTTTAGGTTCCGTGCACTTTAAAGAGTACGGAGTGTCATGTTGTGGAGTTTATTTAATTATTACCCTGATGCAAATACAGCACTCAGATTAATTTCAAGATCAGAGGATTTTACACTAGTAAAATCTTACAGCATTCAGATTAATTTCAAGAGTAGAGGGTAAATGTAAAATCAGTCGACCTAGTTTTTCGTAAGTTACTGGATGCTGTTTTTAGGTTTATTAGAGAAGTAAGAACAATATATATGTATGTATTTATATATATATATTTGCAGAGTGGTCGAGAGGTTTGTGATTTTTTCTTAAAAATTTCTTTAGTAGTGAATTTATTTATAGTTAATTTATTTAGAGGCTTAAAAGTTGTTGTGGCTCTCATATTAAGGATAAGTCAGTAAAAAATATTGTGTGTTTTTATTTTTTTTTAATATTCTTTTACACTATTAGTTATAATATAGAATTAGCGTGTCTTTAACACTGAGTGTGTAGAAAAATGGAGGATATAAAGATAATGTTTTAAAACATGGGAAGTGAGATTTAGATTAGTGAAAAATAGCTTAACTGCTGGCCATTAAAATTCTTTTGCAGTTTCAAAGTTTGTAAATAAACAAACTTCTATAAAACTGGAGTTCTTCCCAATTATTTTTATCTTTCTTTTGTTGATTTTTTAAACAGTTTGGAATAGACAATTTTTTAGTAAGTTAAAAAAAATGAAAGAATAAAAACGAAATGACCATATTCTGGAGGTGCTTAACTTCGAATTGTTACTAGTTAGATTTTAATCTGCAGATTTATATGTGATTATGGTATGATTTTGATTTGATATAATTTTCAGTAGCATACCATAACAATAAAATTTGCATCCTTATGAAAGTTCCTTATGAATTAGTAGTTAAATGAATGTGAACATAGACGAAGCCAGAGAAAGCCAGGGGGCTTCTCCACTTTTCTTTATTTAACTTGCATTTATATATATGTGTTTTTATGATATTTATATATAGCTCCTAAAAAATTAATAACTTCATTTTATTCTCTTTAAAAATTGAAGAAAAAAAAGACATTTCTAATTTATTAAAGTAAGCCCCTTTTATTTTGTATCTCTCTCATTTTCTTGCTTCTTGATTTTTTTCACTGATGTACACATCCCCTTTTATGACAAAAGCTTGCACAATAATTTCGTAGTAATTAGAATATCAAAGTTATGAATCAAAATATTTTTAGAAATAAAAATAAAGCATACAATTATAAGCAAAGGAATCAATTAGCTAGATATTACTGTGATGTGTCAAAATAATATTGCTGTAGTTATTAGCCCTTCTCACCAAAATTCATGACTTCGTCACTGAATGTTAACGCAATTTGTGGAGAACACCATGCCATCGAGCCTCTATCTACGAACCAACTTGAAAGCTGAAACTCCAAGCGAAATGTTCTCCGACACCTACGAGGCCCTTGTTTGTAACGACCCGCCTAGCACAGGCCGTTACCATACTTACATACTTACTTATCATACTTATTTATTTAGTGAAACACAGCAGAAATTTTTTTTTTTTTTTTATACAGAGCTTATAAACATTTAAACATAATAAGCGTGTCTTAAATAAAATATCCAACATAAAATAAATACATAATGAACAAAACGCGTAACGGCATCGAACTCTCACATTTCACAGTATGCCACGCATCGCACCTCCATCTTGTATCACATATTGCTGACAGGTTGCTTACCTATAGCATAGACGTAAGACAGTGAGCTAAAGCCCAATAAGTACAACTATCTAAACTGCGACGTCACAACATAGCCTAACATTACTCATCCTAACTTAGCTTATCATGGCATATCTCATCATAACATAATTGCATTCATCATAACATACTATTCACATCGTCACATAACATAACTTTGCATAATAGATGCATGATCTAGTTATGCTCATATTATGCTTTATTCATTCTTAACTTTCTTTCATACTTATCTTACTTATCTTTCTTATCTTTTTTATGGGCCCCTTACTTTACTTGAGTGTACGTACCAGCGCGTAACTATGGAGTGGTTGGACGGCCAATCCATGTCCAACTCAAACCATAGTCCAACCCGACTTCGGACGGGTGGTACGACACAGGCAAGTTCACTCGCCATCTTGTTTTCTTTCATCATGTCATTCTTGATCTCATTATTCTTGTAAGAATTAGTGAGCATGCATCGTGATGTCACATATTCTTAAATCATACCCATACCTTTGTCTTACCTTACATGCACATCTTACATAACATTCTACATACATAAACATTTCATTTCTTATCATTCCACATAGCATATTGCACATAACAACATAACATTGAGTAATAAATCTAACATACCATATGGCATACAAGAAAGCATAGCATCGCAACAATCAAACATATATTCTTAGTATACATCTAACATACTTAGGCAAATACCAATTAAAGTTTATGCTGTAGGCGGAGTTATACTTACCTTTCCTGCTATGTCCTACTTGATGCTGTTTTTCCTCTTCTGGGCACAGCTGCAGGTGCCTCCCTGCTTAATGAAGGACATAGGCAAGAGTCTAACTTAATACTATGGAATGTTGGTGACCTAACCAACATGCCTACAAAATCCTAGTGGTATGTTCCCAATACTTGATGTCTTATTTGGTTACCAATAGTAACCCTATTGTTTAAGAATAATCAACTCAGATTATTTCCTAAGAGGTTACGTTGGATAACCTTTTGGTGCTAATCCTTCAATTATAACATTAGGGTTTAGGTTTCCTTTCAAATCTTGGGCTTTATTCTTACATCATAATTTATTTGGTTATTTCCATTAACCCTTATATTCTAGCCCAATTATACGCTATGGTATCCCTTAGGGTTATATTGGGTAACCCTTAAGGTCAAACTTAGTTAAACATTGGGTCAACCAAAGTCAACCCTCGGTCAACTATGGTCAACCTTCTATGATCAACCTTGGGCTTGACCCAGTAATTCGGGTATCTTTCCCAGTTATCATCCGTTACGTTCATTTTGCTATATCTTAACTTAAAATCCCAATTTTCTTCTTATCTTGAAAAAGTTGAGGAAAATTTTCCAAAACTCTTTATTTAACTTGTAAAAATTCATATTTCCGAAACGGATCTTTATAAAAATCATTTGGGGCTGGAAACTGCCTTTGGAATAGTTTCCATGGTCAAAATAGTGATTTTGAGAAGAAAAACAGTTTTTTCGAACTAGTTTTAGAAAATCCTGTGCAGGAATTTTCTATTCCCTGCACACTCTTTGTAAAACAGTGTCAGTTTAAAAATCCATTTCGAATTTAAAAAAAGTTATCTTCATGAAAGTTTTAGCTCTCAAAAAATTCTAAAACTTTCATGTTTTACAAAAAATTTAATTCGAACTCTAACTAGTTTGTTTTTCGGTTTGAACTCACCTGGTCGTGCATAACCACTGGGCACGGTTCATGCTCGGATTTTCACAAAAACGAAGGCCATTGGAGTCTTATTTTGAAAATCCGTCTATGTTATTCTCTAGGAAAACTCGTTACGAACAGCTTTCATGTTTTATATTTTACCCATTCGGCCTCTAAAGGCCTCAAATTTCACTTGCCAGAAAACTAGACAGTTCCAAGTCTGAACTGGCAGTTTTCCTTATTAGTTTCATTTTACATCCTATTGCGCGAAGTCTAACTCAACCAAACACGCAAGAACCTAAATAACATACATGCAGCGTTTTCTAACATCCCACATGAACCATTATGCAATTCAAACGTGCCCATGCAAACCAAAACCCGAACTACCCTAATCCTAGGTTTGCATGGTTCTACTATTTGCCTCACATTCAAGCATACACATTGGCATATATCCTTAAGCTACAACCTAGCATGGGCTGTCTATGACTGATTTGCACAAAAACAGGGAACATACCAATCATTCACCATCTAACATGCATCCTAGAGATCAATCAAGCACAAACCAAAAATCAAACAACATAAATAAGCCATCCACCCCTAATCTCTAAATCAAGCACAACCTATCACACCTAGAGCAAGAAATTAAATTGGACTTATGTCCTTACAAATTTCAACTTGAAATACAAGAAAATTTCAAATTGAAAACTCAATCGAAAGATTAGGGCTCAAAGGGTTACCTTAGACCAAAGTTAGGGTTTGGAAATCCAAATTTTCCTCCTCCCCTTAGTCCTCCTTCCACTCGGCTCCAAATCTCCAAAGGAGTACCAAAATTTTTGTTGGTCTCTTGGTTAGCTCTCCACAACTCCGACCACACCACAAGACCTTTCCCCAAAATTTTTCAGCCTTTTCTCTCCCTTTTTCCTCTTCCCTTCACTCTCAGCCACCAAGGCCAAAATGGCTCCAAACTTTTTCAAACTTTTTCCTCTTGGTTCATAGCTCAAATCCGAATTCTCCCTAGCAAAACCCCATTGGAAATTTTTGTTTTTCTTCTCACTTTCTCTCCTCCCTAGCTCTCAGATTTTCTGAAGAAAAAGAGCAATAGGTTGGCTAGATTTCTTGAATAAAATGAATTATGTCTTCTCCTATTTATAGAGGTTGAGAATTTTCCAAAAATTCTACAAAAACCCCCCCACAAAAACTCATATTTACACTATGGGAGGGTGAGGTGGCCAGCCAAGTGCTTGGTGAGCAAGCAAACAATTTCTTTCCAAGCTAAAAAAATTAATAATGATGTCATAATTAGGGGTTATGGTGATGTCATTCCCCATTAAGCCTTGTTTGGCTATTTTCTTTAAAATGCAGTCCATTTTTTAGCTATACAGATATTTCCAATATTGTGTTTACTTATACACAGTATTTTTATACTATATTGCAGTCCAAAATTTATCTGTGTAAAAACGGACAGTATAAGATTTTTCTTATTTTTCCGAGCCCTTTTTGACTTTAATCTCTACTAGGTGTGCTTGATTTTCTAGGGTGGTTTTAAAGCCTATTTATGCTATATTACTCGAAATGACGAGTTTCACGATATCTTTTCCATACTGCATCTCATTATACTGCGAAGTCAACTCTTTGACTGTTCTTGGTCAAACTTTGACTTTCTGGGTCAAAGTTGATTTTTTTGTCAAACTTTTGACATTCATGAAATCATGCACTTTTTCGCCCTTTTCGACTCAAAAGACCGTTTGCTAACCTTAGCATTCTATTTTGAGTCTTATCGACCCATAAGAAATTACAAAATCGGACAAAAGCTCTAAATCGAGCTTTTTCATAAATACCTTCATGGCATAAAAATTAATTTCTTAAAAAGAAATTATTAACATGAAAAATCTAGGTATTACATCGTCAAAGCTAGCGGCAAGTGGCTTATGAGCACCGCGACATCCTGCTCCGTTGTTGCCACCCTCATTGCCACCGTTGCCTTCGCCAGCTCCACCACCACTCCCAGTGGCACCGATAGCAAGGGCAATCCAACACTCAAAAGAAGCCTGACATTCGAACTACTTTTTATCTCGTCTTTAGTCGCCCTCTGCTTCTCGGTGACTTCCCTCATCATATTTCTCGCCATCCTCACATCCCGCCACCAAGAAAAGGATTTTGGCAAAGATCTCCCGAGGAAGATACTGTTCGGATTATCGTCCCTCTTTGTGTCAATTGCCTCCATGCTCATCACGTTCTGTGCTAGCCACTTCCTCTTGTTTGAAGATAAATTCAAGTACGCAGCATTTCCGGTGTATGCCGTGACGCTCTTCCCACTATGCCTTTTCGCCACCGCACAGTTTCCGCTATATTTTGATCTTCTGATTGCTACCTTTTGGAGTCCGTTTCAAATTCCAACAATTTAAGACTTCAAGGCGAAGTTTGAATGTGTGATATATGCATTTTATTGGACATATTATCAATTGTTGTAATAAATCATGATGACAAACTCAATTAGGAAAATAAGCTATGTGGCGGACCATCTTTTTTCTTCTTATACTTTTAGACATTTTACCACCAGATTTATAGACATTGGTTCATTTATTTGAGTATCACAAGAAGGCGAGTGTTTGCCAAAAATATGTATGCAAAAATACTACGCAAGTATACGTAATCGAACAAGTAATATAGTAGTAAGTAAAGTATTGACTCCACAGGGATTGTATTACCAAAAATCTAATTACAGAAAACAATTGTTTTAAAACAAATTTGAGAATGATTTGAGCACTAAAATTATAGAAAATGAATGTAAATGAATGGATATATTTAAAAATGTAAACAAAAAGGTAAAACGTGCAATATCCAAGGCTTAAGCTGTAAATCAATGATGGGTAATGGCTAGAATTATAGAAAACAAGTGTTCTAAATACAGTAGTAAGTAAAGTATCGTCTCCACCGGGATTGTATTACAAAAAATCTAATTACAGAAAACAATTGTTCTAAAACAAATTTGAGAATGATTTGAGCACTAAAATTATAGAAAATGAATGTAAATGAATAGATATATTTAAAAATGCAAACAAAAAGGTAAAACGTGGCAATATCCAAGGCTTAAGCTATAAATCAATGATGGGTAATGGCTAGAATTACTGACTTCCCCTCAGTTGCAAATCTGACCGTGAATGCTGTAGTAATGCTATAACAAAGTTTATCCAATCAACTTAAAATTCTGCACAATCCTCTTCCGAAAGATTATGCCTGTAGTTCTTTAAACCAAAATCAACATATTCCTATGCATCTCAATTTTCCAAACATAAAATTAAGCACCAATTTTAATGGGTTGTACAAGGTAATAATATATTCCTCTATCATACACTTATATTATCCAAGCTCGATCTAACCAAAATTAACCTTTCCAGAATTAATTCTAGTTTTTATATTCTACCAATTGATGGCCAATCAATTAACAGAAATGAAGCAATGCAAAACACTTGAATAACCCAGATAAAAAATCACCAAACAATTAAATCAACATCTAAACCTTCATTGCAACCTTGGTTCCATCAATAATCCTAGCTAAAGCAATTAGTTCATGTTCAATTCAAAGAAATCAAAAACAACAATCTCAATCAATAGAGTCATGATTCACAAAGAAGAAAATGAAGGAAAACCAAAAGGATTCGGGTAAACTAAAAATCAGAAAAATCCCAAGCTAAGCATGTATGCTCTCGTGCAATTCCTTGCCTAGCCAATAATCCAAAGGCCATGCTATACTACTTGCTTCTTAAAATTCCAGATTTTCCTCTCCCTTTCATCCTCTTCTTTTCCCCAAATTGGTCTCTGTTTTTGCCTCCACCCCTCTCCAGCTTTAGCCCAGTGATTTGCTTTCCTTTTTATACTAGTACCCCAAAAGAGATGCCCTAGCTGCACGTGCCCTTTTAATAGTCAAGGATGGTGGCCACCTTACAGCTATAATATCTAGACAAATTGGACACATGAACCAACTGCCAGCTGTTAAGCAAAACTTGGGTCAGCATGTGCTTTTAAGTCAATTCTTCACTACTGCATTGCTGTACATTGCTGTAACATTCCTGTAGCATCAGTTGCCTTTTTGCTCTCTATTTCATCATCTCCTCTTGTCCAATGGGTCTTCACCTATTTGGCATTGTGGACTCCAACTGTAAGGCAAAACCCATAATTAAATTTAAGAACATGTTTAAGGCTAGAATTATCTACAACTTTCTAATCTTTTTTTTTTTTTTTAAACTAAAGTAAACTATCTAAAATTCTATAAAATACTAAAAACTAAGGCATATTATCTTCAAATATCAACAATTAATAAGTTCAAAAGCATACTAAATAACTCTATTTCATAGAGTTATCAGCGAGATAGAATGAGAATCGTTATCATAATCATAATATATTGGATGATGGACATAGCATTTTGAATTGGGTAAATAGCTAAATTGGTTTCTGAACTTTTAACTTTGTACAACTTTGGTCTTTGAACTTTTTTCATAATCGGAATGCCCCTAAACTAATAAAGTGTTCCTACAATAGCCATTTACGTTAATTTTTTAATAGAATCTATTAGTTAGCATCACTTTATGATCAAATTACTAACGGACTCAATCTAAAACTTAATGAAAATTACTATTATAGTAACATTTTAATAATTTAGGAACATTCGTTGTTCTTTTTTTCATAGCTGGAATAACCATAAACTATTAAAAACATTGCTACAGTAGTCATTTCCATTAATTTTTGGACAAAATTCATAGTTTGCATCACTTTTGACCAAAATACTAATAAATTCTATCCAAAAATTTACGGAAATGACTATTATAACAGCATTTTAATAGTTTAAGGGCATTTCAGCTATTAAAAAAGTTCAGAGACCAACGTTGCACAAGGTTAAAAGTTTAGGGACTAAATGAGTAATTTGCCCTTTTGAATTTTAAAAAAGTGTTTTATCCATGTTCTATACGTCTATTCAGAGAGAGTTATAACCAAATGCTTAAAAAAAAAAAAAAAAAGGGTTTACTCTGAAATTAGGGACGTAACTTGGGAGCATGACTTGTATCTTCTTGAGAGAATTGAGTCTGGAAACCGTGGCAAACAAGTGGTTGTTCTGGGTTTTTTTTTTTTTTTTTTACCTGTAAATTCTGTTTGGTGTCTAAGAAGAACCAATTTGGCAAGCTCAATTGTCCCCGTGCAAGAATTGTATTTTTGTTGTCTATTTGTGGTTTGTTGTATTTGGGTTTTTCTTTTTTAATTCTGTTTTTTTTTTAGTTTTTGTTTGGATTTGGATTTATGTTATATTAATGACTTCATTGTGTTAGTTATATTTTGTTGAGAAATAAATATGTACTCTTTTTTGCTTTTCATTTTTTTCTCACTGAGTTTTGGCCAAAGAATTTTTAATGAGACATATTTATTTTCAAATTTTAAATTGTTAATTATTTGAGATTGAAATCCTGCTACATAGAGGATCTATTCCTCCGGTTTCTTGTTTGCCCTAGCTAAGGGTTATTTTTCTATTTTTTGCATTCCTTTTTTCATTAACATTTTTGAATTATCTTTTTCTTTTTTTAATAATATAATGGATGAGTGAGAGATAAGGGTATTAGAGAGGTGCTGACCTAATTAAGATGTTTTAATGCATCTACTAATAATTATCACTATCACTTAAATATATATATATATATTGTTGAGAAACTTCATTTATAGTTTTAGATTAGGTCAATTTCAATAATAGAGTTTTTGAAAATTTTAATTTCAAATGTCGCATCACTTTTCAATGCTTTTATTTCTAATATTATCGCATCAAATTTCGTGGATTCACATAGTTAAATTGTCGAAAATGCTCCTGATTTTTCACGTCAAATCCATTGCTAGTAATGATAACAACCACCATCAGGTAATTATTGTCATTACGCATATAATAATTCTAATAATTACCGATGGTAATTTTGATTGTGACTAAATTATAATGTTTCTAATCGCATAGGAATTAATCATACTAAAAGACAAAGGAAATGAACATATATATGGTTAACATGATTATTGAATTAACCTTTTTAATTGAATTTCTGCTTTATTTATTAATTTGTGTCCGTTGTATTTTTTTGATGGGTATGCTCTTTCGATTTTCAGCTATTTGTTTTGTCTTTTGCTCCTTTGAAAGTTGTTATGTTTGGATTTTGTATTTGTTTTTCCTTTTATGAATAATATTTGAGTCGAGAAGTTGATGCATGAATCTAATTAAATTGTATGATCTACTTTCGACATCAATTCTCCTTTTTTCCATTTTATTGACAAAAAAAGTTGAGAAATTTTGGTTATGGATTTGAATTTGGGTTGGCTTCTTGATGATGATGGGAATGTAACATATATATGCAAACACTATATGATATTTTCATGATTTGTCAATAACCGGATAAACTATTGAATCATCCAAAGCCACCTATTTCTGAATTTCCAAGGCATTGTAAAAGATCCTTTTTAATATAAGCATAATATTGTAAAAATAATAATAATAATAAAAGAAAAGGATACAAACCAAAAAAAAAAAAAAAAAGCTAAAGTGATCTATTCTTGAATAAATTCACCAGATCCACAAGAGATATATATCCTCATATATTGAATCACATTCCACCCAATTTTCAATAACAGATCGCTAATAAATTTGTTATATATTTAGAATCACATTCCACTCATGTTAAATTACGCAACTAAATCTCCCAAACTTTACTTTACCTAAATTAAAAGACGTTAATTCTATCCTTTAAAAAATAAATAGAGAGGAAGAACGTAACTAGCTAAAACTTCTACTGAAACTTATTAAAAAGAGAAAAAAAAAAATCAATATCAAAATCCAATTTCAGTGGCTAACCAAACCAAAAATAAAACAAAATAAAATAAAAATTAAAAAACAACCCTTCATAGAAGGTAACTGAACTCAAACAAAAATTGGATATTGATTTACACATCTCGAAACCCTTTTTCTTTCAGGCAAAAAATTTATAAGCACTTTTTCTTTTTTGGATTCGCGATTATATCTCTTCGTATGTTATTTTCGGACACCTGTATATATTGTCTCCTTACCATTAATTCTATTCTTTTTTTTTTAATAATATATATATCTTCGGGAATCTGCTACTTGAAGTATCGAACTTTGATGTCTCTCTATATAAAAAGAAGTAAATTAAAACAAGTTAAAACGTAAAACAAAAACAAGACAAAAATGTCTTCCAATTCTAGTGATCAAGGGACTTCAATGATTACATCATATGATCAGATGACGAACAACATGATTAAGAAAGAATTGTTCGCGAAGGTCATGAAGGGCGAGTGGGAAGAAGTCGTGAAAATACACGAACAAGATCGAAGGGCATACAAGACAAAGATCACAACCTTAGGTCACACGGCATTTCACCTAGCAATCTTGCAAGTCAAGAAAGAGATTGTGGAGAAATTGTTGGATGATTTGCTCATGATCAACAAAAGGGATCATAATGATGTTGATCACGTAGTTTCCGAAGTGAAAGAGATACTGCTCATCGGTAATGTGAGGGGTCACACGGCGCTCCACATGGCTGCGGCTGCTGGGAGCAAGAAAATGTGTAGATGCATCGGTGGAGTCGACAAATCATTGGTGCTTGCTCGGGACCATAGAGGGGAGACCCCGCTTTTCAGGGCGGTTGTTTATGGCCGGAGAAGGGCTTTCCTTTACCTGCACTGCTTAATATCCGGGGATGATCATCGCGCCGGGGACACCACTGACGTCAAAAAGTATTGCTTCCGAGATGATGGTCAGACCATCCTACACAATGCTATCAGTATGGAAAACTTTGGTAAGTTATTTCAAGATGATTTTTTTTTTTTTTTTTTGTTTCTTTAATGGTAAGGAATCGATCAGTCCTAAAAGGTTATAGCCATGTCCCAACTAAGTTGAAATTAAGAAGGATTTCATAATTTCTTCGACTCTAAACTTTAAAAACTAAATCAAACTCTAATAAAATCATAGTTTGCTTTGAATTAAACAAAAAAAAAATCAAATAGATAAATAGATAAACATACACTCTCAAAAAAAAAAAAAAAAAAAAAAAAAAAAAAAAAAAACGCTTCCACGTGCTTGTTTTTTCCATTACGCTTGTTGCTTGTTCCTTCCTAGTTCCTAGAACATTTGTGCAGCTAGCAAAATTTTTTTTTAAGAGTAAATTGTTTGTTTGGTTCCTAACTTTTTCTAAAATTGCAATTTGGTCTCTAATATTTTTTGTGACTAAAAGGTCCCTAAACTTTTTAAAAGGGTGTAAAATGGTCCTTTTTATTGACCTATGACAAAAATTTAATAGAAAATATTACTTTAAGAGTTTAGGGACCTTTTAATCACAATAAAAAAATAAAAAATAAAAAATAAAAAAGGAGGTAACCGAATCGCAACTTCGTAATAAAGTTAAGAACTAAACAAGTAACTTACTCATTTTTTAATATAAACATATATATATATATATAGTATAACACATTATTTCGTTACGTGGCACAATAGATTTGGCATTTCAAATAATTCATTTGTACAAAGAACTCGTTAACTATGCTGATAAAGAAGGAGAACTTCCTCTTCACGCTTTGGCGAGAAAGTCTGCTGCCTTTAGAAGTGGAACCAGGTATCGAGGACGAGATAGAATCCTCTATCACTGTAAGACTTTTCTCTCACCTCTTCTTTTTCTTAAACTATATAAGCCCCGTTCTTTCTAGCGAGGGTTGTGTATATCGGTTTTTTAACCAACGGATTTTTTCAATTCGGTTTCAAGAAAGCGATGGTACTGAGCACTGAGCCTGTCAGATAAATAATTTTGATCATTTTACCAGTCAGTGTTGTTCGGTTTTCATCAGTTTCAGGGATAATAACCCATAGTTGTTACAAATAGTACGAGTGTAGTAACCTTGCAGTTGGTTTTATTTTTTATTTTAATGTAATAATCTATAATTTTAAATAAAATATAACTAAAACTGGACTTGGTTGGTTTGATTTTAGATCGAGTCTAAAACCCTTCACCGACCACCGAGCCCCATATCTTCGACTGTTCATTCAACGCATGAAGTAGTAGTCGGTTTTGACGTATCATGATGTTTTCAATTTCTATTTTAGAGCAGCCCTAGCTCTATCTCCCCCTCCCTCTCTCTCTCTCTCTCTCTCTCTCTCTCTCTCTCTCTCTCTCTTAAATATTAGTAGCAATGCACGTAGTACAGGAAGATCCGTTTGATCTTATTGTATGTCATCTAATAGTTTCTTTTTTCTCGGTGAAAAAAATTTAAAAAAAAAATTTTTTTGAAGGAAAAAATGGCAGAAGAGAACTTTAGCACATTCCCTATCATGCCACCATAAGCCATTTACTTAATTATTTTTTCAAAAACCCATTTTCACACAAATGCCACCTAATTTGTTAACAATTATTAGTAAATTGGAAAATCACAAATCTCACCAAATTTGTTGGACAACTATATTGTTTGACATGAATTTTATCCGTCAATTATTTTCAGTGGTAGTTAATTCCGTATAATTAAGTTTTTTTTTTTTTTAAAGGTATGTCTGTAAAGAAACTCGAGGTCGACTACAAAGCATTAGAAAAGTATTCGAATCCAACAAAGGGAATCAAAGATAAGAACCCTCATCCTCCAGAAAACAAGAGAAGTAGTTTCCTCAATTTTAGTGGATTATTGTTGAAGAATGTCACCCAAATTGCTGGTAATTTTTTTTTTTTTTCTGAACAATTAATAATCCATTTTCATGTTGGTTCTTCCATCTAGAGCATTTGTTGACTAAATGCATATTAGGCACAAGATTATT
The DNA here is from genome assembly GCA_025413485.1 of Ficus microcarpa. Taxonomy (NCBI): domain Eukaryota; kingdom Viridiplantae; phylum Streptophyta; class Magnoliopsida; order Rosales; family Moraceae; genus Ficus; species Ficus microcarpa. The sequence continues at coordinate 28,124,424 of CM046387.1, read as the reverse complement.
AGTAAAAGAGACATAAATAAATAATGTTGTGACTAAAAATTCATGTTTTTGTATATATTTTTGTTGCTTTTTTTTTTTTTTTTTGCATGCATATTATATAAAATGAAAAGGGAATTCTAGAGAATTGATGCAAAGCATACAGAACGGTTGCAATGAATTCACCAAAAAAATAAGAATGATTATAATTAATACAAATCTTATTTCGATAAAAGACAAATCGAACTAGATATACGTAACATTTAATTACATTGGAATATCTTAATTATATAGTTCAATTTAAATTAATCTCCTTATATAAATGGTTCCATTTAGTATGATTATATCTATATGCTCAAATTAATGCTCTAATTATTGTCAACACTCAATGAAACAACAGGACATGTAAAAAAAGAGTCATGTGCAAATGTTGATGTAGAGAACCGTGAAGGGAGAATAGAACAGACAGGTAAGAAATGCCTTTTTTTTAATAATGTTTTGATTTTTTTTTATTTTTTTTATTAGAGATTGTTTTGACGTTTAATTAATATCGCACAATTGATCCCTTGTTTATCTAATCACCCAAACCCATGCCTAATGCGAGATTTAATCAACTTTTTTTATGCAATAGGACACTATTGGTGTTGAATTTGTTTGGTATAGGAGAAAAAACCAACTTTTTTTTATCAATTCTGATTTTTATAGATACTAACCAAAGTGTTATCTTTAAAATAGACATTTATACGGGACAAGTTTTTTGTTATTGTAATTCATTTGGACTAAATTTACATTAGAATAGATTTTGTTTAACAACAAACAAATCTTACGATTTTAAAAAAATACTATTTGAATAATATCAATAGTTTTTGTGATAATCTCAAAATTTTTTAAAATCTACAAGATAGATTTCCACGTTTTGAATACAGTTTATGTTGTTATTCCTTAATCAAGATAAGAAAATTTCACAGAACTAGTAACATGACCTTTTTTTTTTTTTCCTTCTTTTTTTCTTCATCCCATTTGCGAGCGTGAATTAATTCTTCGCTTGGTTTTTTGTTAGGCCCAAACATTGCAAATCAAGAGCGTCAACACTACTTCTCTTCTAGTTACATGAGCTACTTTAAGTACTCTGTCAAGTACTTTGTTTGCAAGGCAGTATTGCCTGTGGTTTTCGGATATGGTATGGATCCAAATATTTCTTTAGAGAATTTTACGGTAGGTCATATGAAAACCTAAGTAGAAGGCATATTGTTTTTAACTATCAAATCACACTAGAATAATATTGGATTTAAAAAAAATATTGTTTTTTATATGTATGCAAAAAAATTCAATAAAGAAAAGAAAAAATTAGAGGTCTTACACAACTAAAAGTATAAAAAGCCTTAAAAATAATAAAAACCGAAAAAGAATAGCAAAAGCAAACAAATAATATGGCGAAAACAACTTAGGAAAAAACCCTTTTGGATTCTCTAATTCTAAAACCCTTTCCGCTCTAAGCTCTAAACTTGTAGGGTTATATATGTTTTCTTAACTGGAATTTTGACCAACTTTTTTTTCCACAAAACATCTGATTCTACTAATTTTTCCTAAGAACCTGAAACAACAATTTCGGCCTTTTTCTGGGTAATTATTCGATTGCTGATTTCTGGAGCATCATCCTCTTCAAGGATTCGATCGTCAAGAGTCTTCTTCTGCTAAATCCACCCAAGATTGTTTTCTTACCTGCAGAGTATCTTACCGATATCCTGTAACTTTGGCCCTAGTATTGTTGGGCTCTAACTTATTTAATCCAATAATTGCATTCTTCTCTCCGCCAATTTTCGTAGTCACTTCCATGAATCATTCAACAGAAACTTGGTCAATATAGCTCCTTGAAGCAAATGAATTCATCTCCTAATTTCATGCATTAGATGAAGGAATTATGTGGCTCGAAATGAAGGTCGATCGTAATTGGACTTGTAACTTTAACAATTATGAGACACGATATGAGGATCCACCCATACCCGAACCTGAGCTTCTTGTTGCTTCACTCTCTTGCCCTTTTGAGATAGAGCTTTTCATTGGATTGGTAGCATGATCTTTCTGCTAATTAACTCGGATTCGAAGAAGTGAACTTTCCCATAGAGGTAATGACATCCGAATCTTCCATATCTACAGATGAATGACTTATATTAATTGTGAATGGGATTTTTCTTGTCCAAAATTTAAGAGACCTAACGTTGCTAGAATCCATTTCATCACTTATCTCCTCAGCGCCTTTTGAAGACTTGTGGCTCTCTCATTCTTTTTTTTTTTTTTAATTGCTTTTTCAATCGCGACTATTTTCTCCTTGCCTTTTGTCTAATTAGCAGAATCCGGAATTTTTACAATACATCTGAAGAATTTTTAGAGGCCGTAAACTCCATTTCTTGGCTTGTAGGCGGAACCAATTTTCTAGCCGGAACATGTAGTAATTAATGTTGTGACTAAAAGTATCATAAATTTTGCAGTAATAATCTTTTAAATAAACCATACAGAGACAAGAATATTTGTGTAGTGAATATTGATTGACTTAAAACAGTCAGTACTGGTACATGATATATATAGTGGTGCATGCACTGTATAATATTTATTTACGTATGTACATACATGTAGTTTGTAACATATTTTTGTTTGATTATGTACTCTGAAGGGCATATTGCAAGTGTAAAGAAGATAAAGAAATCCAAAGAGAAACATGTGTGGGCAGTTCAGTTCTTGAATGAACTCCTAAAACATTCTACAATGTATGTCGGAAATGAGGAGCTTAGATTGAATCAGAGATCAAACGATCAAACAAAAGGTAACTTTCACGATAATTCCGATGATGATGATTCCAGAGATAAAGATAATTCAGATGAAGAGTTTTGTAGAGACAATATTTCTGAAAGTAGCAAGATCTCTGAGCAGCCAAGTTATCATACTAATATTTCAGGTATGTAATTTCTGTAGATGATTCCTCCAAACTTTTTTGTTTTATATTATTTCCTATTAGTAGGCTTCCTTCTTAAAATAGACTTTGCTACCTAGAGTTTTGGGTTTTTTTTTTCGCCCCACTGTGATTTGGATAGGCAGCCTGGGCCTTCACTTTTTAATTTTCTTTTAACTTGAGGTGAGGGGATTTGACATATCAGTATATCTTATAATAAAGTCAGTTGTGACATCACTAGACTATACCTATAACCACACTGACCTTTCCTTTTTATTTGAGAAAACTTGGCTAATGAAAGAAATTGGTAATAGCTTTTTCTCATTTTTTACCATCTCTTAAAAAAAATTTTAAAGTACATATTTACCAACTTTTTATTGGAAAATGCATTATTATACACCTCAAATTTGAAAACAATATCCGAAATTGAGGGAAACCTTAATTAAAATTCCCCATAAATGAGAAGCCCCCTTAACTAAAATTTGAAAGGAAAAAAAAAAATAAAACCAAATCCCAAATCAGAAATCATATAACCCAATATCGATTCAGAAAGAACAAAAAAGAAAGAAAAAACTCCAATCCTAGCCAGTACCAACTCCCTTCCCTCCCCATAGCCTCGGCCATTGCCAGATTCTCCACAAACAACTCCATGCAAATGATTTCTGTTTATTGTACCAGGGTAAGCCCACATTAGGTTTTTAATATCAAGAAAAGTAAGTTTCTAATGAAAGAGACGTATCAAGCCAAAACATCTTTTATTTGGTGACGATCAGTTGTGGTCAGGCTGATTGGATAATCTTCATTAGTAAAATTTCCTGAGCACTCAATGCATATCTTCTCTTTCATTTAACTCAGCAAAAAAAAAGGATTGTTAATCTGCATATATATATATATATATATATATATATATCCCAATATCTTTAGAACTAAAAAGCTTTTCTTAACAAATTTTCCTTATAGCTATAAAATGAAAAAATGTGTGCCACATATTAATGTAGAGGCTGCTGGGAATGAGGTCTGCTCTAGAAAGGAAACAGAGCCAAACGACACGCCGATATTACTTGCAGCAAAGTACGGTATCGTGGAAATGGTAGAGAAAATCCTTGAGCATTTTCCGGTAGCCATCTATGATGTGGACAAAGATAGCAAGACGGTGTTGTTGGTGGCAGTGGAGAAGAGGAATTTGCAAGTGTACAAGATCTTGATAAAGAGGTATTTTCTCAAAGACTATGTGTTTCACAAAATGGATGAGAAAGGAAACAATGCGTTACATTACGCCGCCATGTATGATGAAGAAATAAAGCCTTGGCCCGTTCCCGGCGCTGCCCTGCAAATGCAGTGGGAAATCAAATGGCACGAGGTATAATAAAAATTCTAACTAGAAAAAAAAAAAATAGATATTCTATCCTTTTAGAAGTCCCTCATGAAAATAGTATAGATCCTAATATATATTTCATGAATGTGAATGTAGTTTGTGGAGAACACCATGCCACCGCGCCTCTATCTACGAACCAACAAGGATGGCCAGACTCCAAAGGAAATGTTCTCCCACACCCATAAGGCCCTTGTCAAAGCCGGTGGCAAATGGCTTACAAGCACCGCGACATCCTGCTCCGTCGTTGCCACCCTCATTGCCACCGTCGCCTTTGCCAGCTCCACTGATGCTCCCGGTGGCACTGACAGCAAGAGTGGCAAGCCAATGCTCGAAAAAAACCCAACATTCGAACTGTTTGCCATCTCGTCTTTAATCGCCCTCTGCTTCTCGGTGACTTCCCTCATCATGTTTCTCGCCATCCTCACATCCCGCCACCAAGAAAAGGATTTCGGAGAGGCTCTCCCGAGGAAGATACTCTTCGGTTTATCATCGCTTTTTGTGTCGATTGCTTCCATTCTTGTCACGTTCTGTGCTGGCCACTTCCTTGTGTTCGAAGATAAAATCAAGTACGCAGCGCTTCCGGTGTATGCTGTGACGCTCTTGCCGTTGTGCCTTTTCGCCGCCGCACAGTTTCCCCTATATTTCGATCTTTTGATGGCTACCTTTTGGAGTCCGTTTTGAATTGCATCAATTTAACACTTTTAAGGGCTAAGTTTTTTAGTGTGTACTGTGTTGAATGCTATTGTCTTGTATTGGATATGTTATCAGTTTAGTAGGTCGTATGATGTTTGTATTCCATTGTAGTTATGGTCTATATTGTTTATTTAACATAATTATAGTTGTAAATCATGACTATATTTAAAAAGAATCATCAATTAGCATAATTATATCCACGTGTTCACAAAAAGTAGGTTTAGATAGAAATTAGGGACATACTTGTGTCATCTTCTCGAGAGATTTTCGTGTGGGAAAACGTTGCAAAATATAAGGGTTTGTTCTAGGGATTTTCTTTCTTCCTGTATATTATGTGTGGCATGAGAGAAAGTGGGAGAGAAAAAAATAATAATTAGTACTTTATTTTCGTCAGTTTAGTGGATTGATCTCAGGGAAGGGCCGAAGTGGATATAGGACATATTCTTGATTAGTTTATTATGTGATTAGTTCTTGATCTGATCTAATAGTTCTTTGCTCAATTAGTTTAATAAGAAATCGCTCTTGATCACAACAAGATTTAGTCTAGGTTTTTAATGAGATACGTGTTGTATGGCTAAGATAGTATGAAAAATCTTCCCCATCAATAAAAGTTTAATTTTTAGGCTTTCGTTGCATTCTCAAAGTTTTTCCAGTTTTAATTCTTGATTTTTTTTTTCCTTCATATTTTATTCTGAGGGGGCTTCAAAAATGTTTTTGAGCTAAATAAGGAATAGATAGGAGACGAGCTCTCTATTCTAAAAAGTTCATCCTCATCGAATACATACTAATCAACAATGTTTTATCAATTTCTTTCTCTCACAAGCAAAATTTTTATCGGTAAGAATATCAAGAAAGAGGGGTTTTGTATTTTATGTGTCGAATTTAGAGTCAGACAACATGTCATTTTCTAGCATAAGAATAGCTCCAAATGATACGCCTTTTTCGAATAGATCTACAAGATAGGTTTCCCTTTCATCATTACTTTATTTTTATTAAAGCTGTAATATGTACCGAACTATATAGGTTGGTTTGCGACCAATCTTTTTAGTATGTGGGTAGGGTTGATCCTGTTATACTTTTTCAGAGAAACACTATAGCATAAAGACAAATAAAGCACACTGAAGGAAGTACTTTTTCTGCTGTACTTGAATCTATTAATTAATAGCCTTTATATGGGCAATACACCAACGGATAAAAACATGAAAATAGCAACAAACAATTGACCACTAGACCACTAACCTTGACCACTAACCAATAAAGCTAAACAATAGACCATCACTTCTGCACTACTAACAGTCTCCTAAAGACTAGGATTATTCATAACAAACCAAACAAAATAACAAAGACTGGGTCAAGCATAAGACGTGACTCAAAATTTTTCAACAATCCCTCCCTTAAACTGAAAGTTTGCAAACATTCAGTTTAACTCCAACGAGCTAACACCAAGCAGCTTTCTCAGCTTCTGAAACGCAGCCAACTTGAGGGACTTGGTAAAAATATCAGCAACTTGATCTTCACTTCTGCAATGGATGAGATCAATGACTCCTTCCTTTGTGAGATCCCTTAAGAAGTGAAACTTCACATCTATATGCTTGCTTCTTCCGTGAAGAACAGGATTTTTGGAGAGCTTTATTGCTGAGCTGCTGTCGCAATAAATTGCAATTGCTCCCTCTTGCTTGAAATGTAACTCTTCAAGAATTTTCTTCAACCAAATAGCTTGACATGCACAAGAAGTTGCAGCAACAAATTCAGCCTCAGTAGTTGACAAAGTGACGATTGGCTGCTTCTTTGATGACCATGAAACAGCCCCTGAACCCAACATGAAAACATATCCTGAAGTGCTTTTCCGATCATCTAAATCTCCAGCATAATCACTATCAGTGAAACCAAACAAATCTGACTTTTCTCCTTTCTTGTAGAACAGCCCATAACTAGCCGTCCCTTGCAAGTATCGAAAGATTCTTTTGGCAGCTAAGAGATGAATCTCCTTTGGACACTCCATGAACCTGCTTATGAGACTTACAGCATGCATTATGTCTGGTCTTGTAGCTGTTAAATACATCAAACTTCCTACAATTTGCTTGTAAAGAGTGCTATCAATCTTCCTTCCTTCAGGATCTCGAACAAGCTTCAGACCAAACTCAGTTGGTGTGCTAACAGAGTTGCAATTCTTCATCTGAAACCTGTCTAATATTTCTTGCACATACTTCTTTTGAGAAATAAAAATTCCAGCTGTAGATTGCACCACTTCAATGCCCAAAAAATAATGCATCTTTCCAAGATCAGACATATCAAATTCAATCATCATGGATTTCTTAAAACTTTCAAACATGACACTATCATTTCCAGTGAAAATAAGATCGTCAACATATAAGCAAACAATGAGCAGTTTTCCTCCATCTCCAGTTTTTGTAAAAAGTGTATGCTCATATGGACATTTCTTAAATCCCTCTTTACAAAAATAAGCATCTATACGACTATACCAAGTGCGTGGAGCTTGCTTTAGCCTGTATAATGCCTTTTTGAATTTATAAACCTTATTTTCACTTCCAAACTTCACATAACCAGGAGGTTGATCAATAAATACCTGTTCCTCCAAGTCTCCATGTAGGAAGGCTGACTTCACATCCAACTGAAAGATAGGCCACGAGTTTTGCGCTGCCATTGAGATCACCAATCTGATTGTATCATGTCTTGCAACTGGAGCAAAAACTTCTTTGTAATCAATGCCGAACTCTTGCTTGTAGCCTTTAACAAACAAGCGTGCCTTGTATTTGTCAACTTCACCATTCTCCTTTAGCTTCGTCTTGTACACCCACTTAACACCAATGGTCTTCTACCCTTTTGGAAGCTCTGTCAACTCCCAAGTGTTGTTCCGTTCAATGGCTGCAATTTCTTTGTCCATTGCCGTTCGCCATTTGGATTCTTTGACAGCCTCTTCGAAAACTGTAGGATCACAATCCGAAAATAGAGCAAAATAGGTAAATGGATCCTCAGATTGATCGATTCCTGTTACCTCATAATCCTCCATCCATGCAGGTCTTCTTCGAACTCGTTGAGGTCGTTGCTCATCCTCTATTTCAGCAGCTGGAATGTTTTGATTGATTGCTGTTTGTTGTTCGCTTTCTACAGGTTGTGCATTCTCCAAAGGTTGCTGCCTTTCTTCTCCATCAAAATCAGCATGTATTTGTTGTTCTGTATTGTTTTTATCCCAAATCCAGAACCGTTCTTCATCAAAAATCATGTCACGACTAATGACAATTTTCTTGGTGATAGGATTGTACAATTTGTACGCTTTTGAATGCTCACTAACACCAAGAAAAATGCATTTTTCTCCCTTGTCATCTAGCTTTGTCCTCTTCTGGTCTGGAATATGGGCATAGGCAATACACCCAAAAATTCTGAAATGATCTACCGCCGGCCTGCGTCCACTCCATGCTTCCTCTGGTGTCATATTTTGAACAGCAAGTGTGGGGCTTCTGTTCAAAATATGAATGCTCCAATTAACTGCTTCGGGCCAGAAAGTTTTTGGAATGCTGCTCCTCGTCAAAAGACTTCGCACCATATTCAAAATAGTACGATTTTTCCGCTCACAAACTCCATTTTGTTGAGGTGTGTAAGCTGCTGTAAGTTGCTTCTTGATTCCATGAGTCTCACAAAAATTTGCAAATTCCTGTGAGTTGTATTCTCCACCACGATCGCTGCGAAGAATCTTTATAAGCATCCCTGCTTCTTTTTCGACAAGCGCCTTGAAGTTTTTGAAAACTGAAAAGGCTCCAGACTTCTCCTGCAAAAAATAAACCCAAGTTTTCCGACTGTAATCATCAATGAACGTTATAAAATAACGTTTACCACCATTCGATGTCGGATTAATGGGCCCGCATATATCTGAATGAATGAGCTCCAACACCTTCTTCGCTCTCTGTGATTTTCCTTTTGGAAAGCTGTCTCGATGTTGTTTACCAACAACACATTCTTCACAAACTTGAGAAGGACTTTGTATTTGCGGAAGACCCGTCACCATATTCTTCTGCTGCAGCGTTTTTAGACCACCAAAATTCAGATGTCCGTACCGAAAATGCCACAGCCATGCCTCATCCTTCACTCTTGCAGAGAAGCATGATTGAGTAGTGCTGTTGAGAGACAAAGGGAACATCCGATTTGTTGTCATGTTGACTTGAGCAATTAAGCCCAACTTTGCATCTTGAATTCGACAAACTCCACCTTTGATAGAAACCTCGTATCCCTTTTCTTGCAGTTGACCCATACTAAGTAGATTTGTCTTCAAGTTAGGAACAAAGAGCACATTAGAGATTGTTTGAGTAGAATCCCCTTTGGTTTGGATTGTCACCCTTCCTTTTCCCATAACTGAGACTCTTGAATTGTCACCAAACTTCACATTATCTCGAAATGATTCATCCAAATAAGAGAATATAGACTTGTCTCCACACATATGATTACTACATCCTGTGTCTAAGTACCACAAATTCTTGTTGGTTTCCTCAGTTGCATGACAAACCATTAACAAGGATACTTCTTCTTCTTTCTCTGCAAGATTAGACGTCTCTCCATGTTGTCTATTCAGATTAGTTCGGCATTCATACTTGTAGTGGCCGAACCTATGACACCGGTAGCACTCCACATTGGTCTTGTCTTCTGACCTCGGTCTATTTGTAGTCGAGTGGTGGCCTCCTCGTCCTCTTCCTCTTCCTCGAAATTGATTGTCTTGGTGTTGGTGTTGGTGTTGGTGTTGATGTTGTTGTTGGCTTCCACGATCATTGTTTCCTCTGCCTCTACCTCTGCCTCTGTCTCCTCTCAATGTCGAATGATTTTCTGTTGAGGCCTTCAATGCTTGTTCTTCTTTCTCCTGCTGGACAACTTTTTGCTCATGAACCAACAAAGAGCTTTGTAATTCATCAATTGAAAGTGCATCAAGATCTTTAGATTCTTCTATAGAGCAGACAACAAAATTAAATTTCGGCGTCATCGATCGAAGAATTTTTTCGATAATTGTGACATCCTCCATCTTCTCGCCATGGATCCTCATCTTGTTGGCGATAGCCATCGTTCTTGAAAAATAATCGACAACAGATTCCCCCGTCTTCATGCGTAAATTCTCGAATTCCTTCCGAAGTCCTTGAAGCTGCACCCGCTTTGCTTTAGCGTTCCCTTGGTGCTTCTTCTTCATGGAGTCCCAGATCTGCTTAGAGGTGTCTTTGCTAAGAATTGTCTCCAAGGTTGCTCGATCGATGGCTTGGAAAAGGTAGTTCTTGGCTTTAAGGTCCTTCAGCTTCAATGCCTCCAACTCTGCTCTCTGCGTCTCCGACAACACAACTCCGGCTGTTGGCTCTGCTACTCCAGATTCAACGACATGCCAATACTCCTTGGACCTCAAGAAGTTCTCCATTAGCATGCTCCAATGATCATAATGACCATCAAAGCGAGGGATAGCTGGCTGTACAAAATTTTCAGAGGTCATGTCTTTTCACTGCTGCTACAGCAAAAAAGAAACCAAGTGAAATAGAAAAAAAAAAAAAAAAAGCTATAGCCACCAACTCTATATCACTTTCTCTCTCTCTTTTTTTTAACTCTGACCTTACGTGTTTCACTCTCTCACCAAACCAAGCTCTGATACCAATGTTATACTTTTTCAGAGAAACACTATAGCATAAAGACAAATAAAGCACATTGAAGGAAGTACTTTTTCTACTGTACTTGAATCTATTAATTAATAGCCTTTATATGGGCAATACACCAACGGATAAAAATATGAAAATAGCAACAAACAATTGACCACTAGACCACTAACCTTGACCACTAACCAATAAAGCTAAACAATAGACCATCACTTCTGCACTACTAACAGTCTCCTAAAGACTAGGATTATTCATAACAAACCAAACAAAATAACAAAGACTGGGTCAAGCATAAGACGTGACTCAAAATTTTTCAACAGATCCTACCCAACCCACATAAGCACTCAGGCCGGGAGTAGGCTCAACCTATCACATCGGATTAGCCTGTTCCAACCCGCATAAACACCTAGTAGACTCGACCCACTATGTCATTCGGATCAACTCGTTCCAACCCACATAAAACACCTAGGTTGGGTAGGCTCGACCCATCATGTCAGATCAGCTCGTTCCAAACCGGAGAAACAACTAGGTCAAGCAGGCTCGACCCATGGCACGGATCAGCCTGTTCCGACCCGCACAAACACCTAGGTTGGGAAGGATTGATCCATCGTCCGGAGTCAACCGGGACTGGGCCTTCCTTGACACTGGCTGGGCTGCCCATATTAACAACTACTTTATCTTTGTATTTTACGCTATCCACAAACGTGTCGTTTGATAGCTGGAACGACCATACGACATTAAACATAGCAGGTACTTCGGAGCAAAGCCACAAACCGAAACAACTGGAACTACTCTGAAGCACCGAGACAGAGTCGACAATGGAAAGAAGAGAAGAAACAGAGGAGCTGACTTGGAACAGAGAAACTGTTCCTAAGGTTCTCCGAATCGTAAGCACCAGATTGCCTCAAAACGACCTCTTTTCTCTTTTACTCGTCAGCCCGTGGATTTACCGTACTTTGGTCTCCTGCCCATCTCTATGGCTGGTACTAAATTACTAATACTATCTTCATCTTCCCAAATCAAACCATTCTGTAAATTTTCATTATTTTTGTTATTTTCAATCTTTTTTTTATTATCTTATATGGGGTTTTTTCATCTGGGTTTTGATTATTTCTCAGGGTCTTGATTTCCGTGAGATGAGTAATACTGGGAATCGGCTTATACTTGCTCTTTCTCTGGTTTGTTCTATGAATTTTTGTTATCTTTGTTTATTTTTAATGTCTAGTTTAAGCCAACCCAGATTCAAATCTGTGCTATAGTGATGTAAATGAAGCCATACAAAAGATAAATATATATATATATATATATATATATATATATAGGGTCTTGAGGTAGAGTAGTGGTTACTATGATTTCAAATGGATCAAACAAGTAACAGGTCTGTTACGGGTTGGGAAATTACTGTTAAGAGCTTTGCTTATTTGAAATTCCTTTTTTTTTTTTTTTTATTTTAATGGGCAACTGATTATAATCTCGTGGTGTATTGTTTATACTCATAGCCAAGATATCAGCACATAAAGCAGATAAACCTAGAATTTGCACAAGATATTGAAGACAAACATCTTGAACTGATTAAGAACAAGGTAACACATCTATGATCGAACCCGATACAACCTTTGTTTTCTGGTTGCAAATTCGACTCTTGTGTAGATTAATGTATCATGACAGCGGATTGATATTGCCTGTCTACTTTTGTTGTTCTAAATGGTGTTTAACCAATCACATTATGCCACCTCATTTAATGAAGTTGGATGTTAAAACGTAGATAAGTCGGTTACAAATCATTTTCAAATAACATGGCATAAAATGGCTGGTGGACATTATTTAGTATAGCAAAATTTGGACAGGAGATTTGAATCCCATGAGGGCTCTATGGAAGCTTGTTTTGAATTGATTTTAAATTAAGAACATACCGTATATGAAACATATTGTGTGACTTTTATTCTGAAAGTTGAAGCTTATTGGTAAGAATTTGGAATTTAGATACTTAGATGAGGTTGGTAACTACTATCCAAGACTGTTATCAGAAATTTTGAGCTTGACAAGATTCTCTTGGTTCCTTAACTTAAAGTTTTGTGTTATTCAAGGATTTTTAGCATTTTGCAGTGTCAAGATTCTCTACAAAAACTGGAATCCTTGAATCTTAACGGCTGCCAGAAGATTTCTGACAAAGGAATTGAAACTATAACCAGTGCATCTCCCAATCTGAAGGTCTTCTCTATTTATTGGAATATCAGGTATTTAAGGTTTACCCGTTCTCCGAACTATCTGTGGAGAAACCTAAATAAACATATTGCTTAATATTCCATATGAATCGGGTTCCAGGGCGACAGATATTGGTATAGGCCATCTGGTGAGAAACTGCAAACACGTTGTTGATCTAAATTTAAGTGGCTGCAAGGTATGTGATTGCTAATATCCTGATTTATTTCATACATCTTTTTTATTGATAAAAGAATATAGTTGAAGAAGAAGAGTGTTCATGGTTTGAAGCGATTTCGTGTGACAATTGCAGAATATATCTGACAAAGGCTTGCAGTTAGTTGCTGAGCATTATCCAGAACTAGAGTCTCTTAATCTGACTAGGTACATAGAACATTCGAGATATGTGATTTAAAAAAATAAAGGGAAAAAAAAAAGTTATTTAGAATAATCAGCATGTTTTATTTGTCTAGCATGTCCTTGCATATAAGCGACTATGTACTTCAAAATACTTATAGATTATGCTTGCTTTTTATCTGAGAACGTCTTTTCTTCAGAATATGAAGTAAATTTATAATTTTCTTAGTGGGGGAAGTAAGTTGAATAAGTAAAACCTGTATCTTGCTGATGGTCTTTCCGTTTTGTAACTTGGTGGTTCTAGGTGTGTGAAGTTAACAGACAATGGCTTGAAGAAAATATTGTTGAAGTGCTCCTCTCTCCAGAATCTAAATCTCTATGCCCTGTCCAGGTATTTAATGGAGCCCTTATTTCGGTTTGAGCTATGTTCGTATCGTCTTGGTTTAATTTTCTGTGTTTCTTTTTTTCAGTCTTTCTGATGAAACTTACAAGAACATATCACTTCTACGCCATCTTAAATATTTGGATCTATGTGGTGCACAGGTAAGATCTCCGGCTCACTATGATACAATTTTTGGTGCATTTTCCAAACCAAACACTGATTATTGTTGGACATTTTTTGTCTTCAGAACCTCTCAGATGAAGGACTTTCCTCTATAGCCAAGTGCAATAGCCTCGTCTCTCTCAATTTGACATGGTAATTGAAACTTTCCAACTTCTAAAGATGTAAATGAAATAAAAAGAGATTTTCTAGTCTGATTTCGTGTGACAATTTCACTATTTTATAGGTGTATACGTGTCACTGATGCAGGGTTCGTAGCCATTGCAGAGGCTTGCTCATCTCTTGAACTTCTGAGGTAAATCTTGATAGGAAGCTTTTTGGAAAATCTTGGGTGCATGCTGCTGGTTGGCTTGAGTAGTAGCACATTTCTCGTCATTTTATTTCCTCCCTTCTCTTCCTCAATCTGAATATATAGATACATATTTCATTTTATTGTGTATCTGTTGTTGCATCTTATCAAACTGGGTTTTTGCTCATGTGCAACTAGAGGAGCTGAAATACACAATACTTGTCGTGCCCTAGCTAAATTACATGCCAATTCCTTGTATAGAATAGAAGATGGAAACAGAACTAACAATATCCATTTAGGAAATTGTTTCGGTTTTTATGTTGTGTCAAGATACAAAATCTTTAACCTACCCGATACACAGTTTGTAACTGTTGATGTGTTAGGTTTAAGAGTTTGTATATTATGTAAACTACTAGGATTCTTATATTTTAGGAATTAGTTAAGTGTTATCTTGTAGAGTCAGTTTATTTTTTCTATAAGAGTCTGTACTATAAGAAGGGTGTTTTAAGGCTCTATTTTCAATCAATCCGAATATACTTTTGCAGTGCATTCATATCGACTCCTTCCCTTGTGTTAACTTTTATGGTATCAGAGCACCCTAACTAACACAAGGTTGAAGGAGACGATGGCCCAAATAGGAGCAACCAAAGGTAATGGTTCGAAGGTCTCTTCTGAGACTTCTCTAACTACCTCTACAATTGTTCCCGCTGCAAATTCCGATCCTGTTTCCCTTCAAATCACAACTTATAAACTGAATAGGAAAAACTTTCTTCAATGGTCTTGTTCAATTCAGATGGTGGTTCAGGGAAAAGGGAAAATTGGCTATTTGGATGGATCCCTTCCCAAACCTAGTCTGACAGATTCTTCCTACCAGACGTGGGACATTCAAAACTCCATGGTGATGGCGTGGCTTATTCACTCTATGGATGACTCCATTGGTGATACTTTCCTTTTCTACGCCACTGCTAAGGAAATCTGGGATGCTGTCACGCTTGCTTATTTGGATTTACAAGACTCCTTGCAAGTGTTTGAATTGCGCAAGCGGGCTTCGGATTTAAAGCGAGGAACTCGGACTGTCACTCAATACTTCAATTCGTTGAAGAAACTGTGGCAGGAAATGGATTTGTTCAATAATCTTGCTTGGAAAGACCCCGAGGATGGCATTATGTACAATTAGATGCTAGCCTGCGATCATGTCTACGAGTTTTTGGCCGGTCTTAGTAATGACTTGGATGAGGTCCGTGGTCGTCTCTCTAGTCTCAAACTCGTGCCTTCCATTGATGTAGCTTTTGCTGAGTTTCGCATTGAAGAAAGCCGCAAATGTGCTCTGTTAGGCAACCACCGAGATTCCCTTACTTCTGGTGCCGACTCATCCACTATGGCCGCCAAGATTGATTCCCGGCCCTCTAAGAAGGGCCAGTCATGGTGTGATCACTGTCAGAAACCGTACCCTATTCGAAGCTCTATGGCAAGCTTGCAAACTAGACTCCATAATCTCGTTCCCATGACAGTAAGGTTTTTCAAGTTTCGAATGATGTAGATCAGGAGAAGCAACCTTCGTCCCTTCCTTTCTCCAAAGAACAAATGGAGCATCTCTACAAGCTTTTCTCGGGCACTTCGCCTTCTGATTCCTCTCTTATGGCACAAAAAGGTACCACCTTGACAACTTTTAGTGGCCTGACTGAAAAAGGTGAGCCCTGGATTATTGATTCTGGCATGTCAGATGATATGACTGGCCGCGAAAAAATGTTTTTGTCTTACTCTCCATATGCGGGCAATCAAAGGGTGAAAATAGCCGATGGTTCCTATTCGATTGTCGCCGGACGTGGTTCAATTGATATTAGTCCAGATATTACTCTTACAGATGTTCTTCATATGCCTATTGTCCTGTAATCCTTTGTCCATTAGCAAGATTACAAAGGACCTGGATTGCGTTGTTAACTTCTCGTCTTCTCCTTGTGTGTTTCAGTACCGGATTTCGGGGAGGAGGATTGGCAGTGCTAAGGAATTTTATGGCCTCTACTACTTTGAGAAGACGTCTTCCCTTGGTGGTCATGTTGCAACGGTTGTCGACGACCCCAATCTCTCGTAGTTGTCGACGAAGGAAGGGACCAAATGGAGCATCTCTGCAAGCATCTCTGGGAGGAACCAAATTCGAATTCCTCTCACTATCACATGAATTCCAATTCCAATTTTGGTGATTGGGAATATTTCTGGGATTTTTCCATCCAAATCCTCCAAGCCAATGTCCAGATTCATCTTTCTCTTCACATCAGTGTCTAGATTCATCTTTCTCCACACACCAGCGTCCAGATTCATTCCCTTCACAAAATCTTGCGGAACCAGATTTTCAAAATTCTAGCCTTATGCAACCGGTTATATCTTATTCTGCACTACCATCACAACCCAATTCAATTTTGAATTTAGATCCCAGTCTCCCACTTTCAGTACATCAAAATTCTCCACCACAAATTTCAAATTTAAATTTAGAGTCAAATTCGGATTTGAATTCACATCCCAGCATCCCTATTTCTTCTCCACAAGCTGAGCCTTCTATTATTGCCCCAACAAACTTCTCTTATCCAAATCATTTCTTCAAAAGTCCACGTGAATCTGGTCAGGATCCCACTTCTATTCAATATTCAAACGAATCTGAAAATATGGGAAATTCGAATATCCTACCTAACAACGCAGAAAAAAATCAGGGAGAGGGGATTTAATTCAACCGTTTAACCTGATTTGTACACGGAAGAAGAATTCAAAAGGTGTGGAAATTCAAAAAAATTCTTACTGTCAAGAATCCAACTCGGAATCTGGTAAGAATACCACTTTGGTAGATATGGAAGTTCGTATTGCTTTGAGAAAAGGAACACGATCATGTACCAAGCATCCCATATCAAATTTTATTTCCTATGATCATCTATCTCATTCAATTCAGGCTTTAGTGACAAATTTGGCAGGAATCAATGTGTCAAATTCAGTTCAAGAGGCATGGAAGGACTCTCGATGGAAGGAAGCAATATTGGAGGAAATGAGAGCACTAGAGAAGACTGGACCATGAGACGTAGTTCAGAAATCTCAGGGAAAAATTCCAATAGGCTGTAAGTGGGTGTTCACTGTTAAATACAAGGTAGATGGATCAATTGAGTGTGACAAGGCGAGATTAGTTGCTAAGGGTTACATTCAAATGTACGGAATTGATTACCAGGAGACCTGTGTGCCAGTGGCAAAAATCAAGACCATTCGAGTTATTCTTTCGTTGGCAGCTAATAAAGATTGGCCACTTCAACAACTCGATGTGAAGAATGCATTCCTGAATGGTGACTTGGAAGAATAAGTGTATATAGAGCTACCTCCCGGTTTCAACAAGGAAAGTGAAAAACGTCAAGGTGTCTCATTTGACGAGGTCCCTTTATGGCTTGAAACAATCTCCTGTTAAATACAAGGCTCATTTTAATCACACCCTGTTTAATAGGAAGATGGAAAAATAACCATCTTAATTGTCTATGTCGACGATATTATTTTAACCGGAGATGATAGAGCCAAAAAGGAGAGACCGAAGAGAAGATTATCAGAGGATTTTGAGATTAAAGACTAGGGAAATCTACGATACTTTCTTGGAATGGAAGTAGCAAGGAATCACATAGGAATCTCAGTTTCACAAAGGAAGTATGTGCTCAACCTTCTCAAGGAAACTAGAATGATGGGATGGAAACCAGTGGACACTCCATTAGATCCAAATCAGAAATTGGAGATCAATTCAACAAGCAATCCGGTTGATAGAGGCAGGTATCAACAATTAGTGGGCAAATTAATTTACTTGTCTCACACTAGGCCTGATATTGCTTCTGTGGTTAGTTGTGTGAGTCAATTTATGTACCCACCTTCAGAGGATCATATGGAAGCTGTCATGCGAATTCTGAGATACTTAAAGGGAACACCAGGCGGAGGTTTATTTTTCAAGAAAACAAATGACAAAAGCATGGAAGTTTGTTCGTATGCCGATTGGGCTGACTCCGTTAGTGACAAAATATCTACCTGGGGATACTGTTCGTTTGTTTGGGGGAACCTAGTGACGTGGCATAGCAAAAAATAAACTATGGTCTCAAGAAGCAATGCAGAGGCAGAGCTAAGATCAGTAGCCCACGGAGTCTATGAAGCTTTGTGGCTGAAAATCTTGTTAGAAGAATTGAAGATGACGATAAAGGCACCATTGAAGATCTATTGCAACAACAAAGCTGCAATCAGTATCCCCGTGCATCATGATAGGACTAAGCATGTGGAGGTGGATCGTCACTTTATCAAGGAAAAAATTGACAATGGTATCATTTGCATGACTTACGTGCCAACTACAGAACAAGCAACGGATGTGTTGACTAGGGTCTTTTTAAACCAACGTTTGAAAAGCTAATAGAGAAGTCGGGACTGTACAATTTGGATAGTCCAGCTTGAGGGGGAGCGTTGACGTGTTAGGTTTTAAGAGTTTGTATCTTATGTAAACTACCAAGATTCCTATATTTTAGGAATTAGTTGAGTGTTATCTTGTAGAGACAGTTTATTTTTTCTACAAGAGTCTGTACTGTAAGAAGGGTGTTTTAAGGCTTTATTTTCAATTAATCCGAATATACATTTGCAACGCATTCATATCGACTCCTGCCCTTGTGTGTTAACTTTTTGCAACAGTTTTGGGATAACCTCTTCGGTCCTCTATATGCCGTGGCTTTTTGCGCTTTTCTTTGTTGGATAATTCTGTGACTGAGGAAGAAAAGTTTTGTTTTTTTTTTTTTTTTTTTTTTTTAATGCAGCTTATTTGGAATAGTCGGGGTGACTGACAAGTGCCTGGAGGCCCTTTCAAGGACTTGCTCGCATACGCTTACAACTCTCGATGTGAATGGATGTATTGGGATTAAGGTAATGGGTTAACTTCTGCTCTTTTTTCAAACATATTAAGAGTTACTGAAACCAGGATTAGTGTTCTTAAATGTGTACTTATTCTTAATCTAGAAACGGAGCCGTGATGAATTGCTTCGACTGTTCCCCAACTTGAGGTGTTTCAAAGTGCACAGCTGAAGTCATACGGCATGGAAATTTAGGATTCAACCGTCCCATCTCCCGAAGCTTACAAGGTTTTTCAAGTTTGCTTGATGATCATATTTACTAGTTCTCATGAGGTTGATCATTCTTTTGTATCGACGAATCAAAAGATTTTGTTCACTTTTATTTCTCAGAGTCTTCCACTTGTATAGAAACTTATCTAAATGCTCTTGTGAACTTAGAATTTATGTAACTTAATAAAATTAGCAACTAAATCGATGATTTATCATTTTTATTTTTTTTTCATTTGTAATTTTCTCGACGTCGCGAAAATGTTTTGTTATCATTTTATACTTTGCCGTTGTTTCTTATTTGTTCAACGAAAAATGACCTCTCTTTTGAGATTCTGACTTTCGTTGGATTAGGGAACGACGTGTCGTTCGCTTATTCTTTTTGTTTTCATGAAGATTTTATTATCTGGGGATGTTGTCTTAAACATGATAATCTTTGTTATTTAAGGATTTATCTTAGCTATTGTTTTCAGGGATTATGCTTACGACGTCCAAAAATTATTTCGTTTACACAGTTAATATTTTTAATTTGTTTGAAGACTTCACATACAAGATTGTTGTGGATCTGTATGGATCTAAAGTTGACATGTAAATGCGTAAATAATCCTGCTTAATTTGAGGTTTTTCGTTTACAAGAGTGCTGTCGTTTTTCAGTACGTCATTTTCTTACTCCGTTGTCGTTTTCTAATTTTCATGTATTCTATTGTCGCTTCCAGATGTCGTACAAATATATTGTCGTTTTCACATATGCTGTCGTTCAATTCTTTGATGTCGTTTTCCTAAGAAACTTTGGTTTCAAAAATGATGCCGTTCGTCAACTTCTTCTTCTTTTTCTTTTTTTTTTTTTTTTTTAATTTTTGCGCTTTTCCTTCATTTTGTTGTCGTTTCATTACAATTTTTGTCAGTTCGGAGGCTTTGAGCTGCTTATTGCTCACGCTGTCGTTCTCTAGGCTCTGGAAATAATCCAAATGCAGCCTATGATTTAAACAGACGCTTAATGTCTATGATCTAAACAAACGCTTAATTTCTTCAAAAAAAAAAAAAAGAGAGAGAGAGAGAGATCACTCACGTCATTTTATAAGGTAAAAGCATCTTCAACTGTTGAAGTTAATGGCCAAAATTTGCTTGAATTTAAGTACTATTTTCGCTTCAAGCACGTAAGGGTTTTTATTTTTTTTTTTTTTTTTTTTTTTTTTTTTGTGTACGTTAGGTTCATCAATAAGGGAACACGAGGAAGACAGAATTCACAGGGTCCCAGAGAGTAAAATGTACACCCATCAAGTACACTAAATAAACATTACTGGACGGTATTCGCCTGACTAAAGAGCTTGTACTTTTGTTGTTTTTTTGATGAGTGCTTGTACTTTTGTCGTTGGTCAATACAAAAAAAAGCAAAGGCAAAAAGTCATGAAAAGTTACGGGCACGTTGCTGTCCGCTAAATATTCGAATACCACATCTTCAAAGAACTAGCATTCCATTGTAGTGGAATGTCGTTTCAACCTAAATCTTAAATATATATATATACATATAATTTAAATTGTGTATTCAAACAAAATAAAATGTAACTTGTTTGATTAGTTTCTGTTCAATGTATAAAAATGAGTGGTATGGATGTCAAAGAAACAAAAATTCAGAAATCGCATGAGTTAAATAGTTGTTAAATAATGCAACATTCAAAATGCTTGCATTCTAATAGTTGGATAACCAATCGCATATTGAAATACAAACATTACATTTGAATCAGAAACCCAAATTATTTGAATCAGAAACCCAATTTATTATATCATCCAAACGAATGCTTAATAGGTCAAAATGACTATGAACTCTTCCCGTATGTAATAAAAATGTCAAAATGAAATTATAATGTCTTGAAACTCCGATACAAGTTTCAAAGTGCATTTAGAAGAGCTCTTTTTAGAAGTTGTATTAACTGGAAGCTCTTCCGGAAAGTTAACCAAAACTCCGATACAAGTTTCAAAGTGCATTTAGAAGAGCTCTTTTTAGAAGTCGTATTAACTGGAAGCTCTTTCGGAAAGTTAACAGATACATAATCCAAATTTCAATTACTCCTCAAACGCAACTTCATTCAGATCAAATAAGCCAAAACAGCTTCCACTAAGCTTTGCAAAACAGATCCTATATATATCACCTCATATAGATTCTCTACCATCTGAAATTCACTTTTTCTAACACCAATAGTCTTTCATGGACCTATAACGTCTTGAATTCCAAAACCCATTTTGTGAGAAGAAAATGCAAAACAAATGAAAAATGACAAAGGTAGAGTGCCTTGGGTGGACCTCTATTTCTACCAATGCATTTCTGCCCAAATACCAAAACACAGTTTCTTTGCAAGTAAAAGTATGATCTAAAAGAAATAGACGAAGAAGAAAAAGAAGGAAAAATTCAAAAATTGAAATAAAATATTATTCCTCTTCTCCTGTTTCCTCAACCAAAAGAGCAAAAATCGACTAGGGCACCGTGACCAAATCGTAGAAGGAAACACGGAGAACCTGATATGAAAAAGAAGGTACAATAGCAGGCCACTAACCAGTAACCACTATTGCAGCGAAAGAAATAAGAGTACATGATGATGAATAGGTTATATATCGAATAGCTCGGCATCTCTAAAAGAAATTTCTATAGGCAGGAAAAAAATATGAGCAATTGAAAAAGGAGAGGCATGAAAATAAAATTTTTCTATGAAACAAAGGTGGCATAATACAAAGCAGATCATATCAAGGATCCCACGAGGAGATACCTGAAAAAGAACATCGGGCATCATCTACCGTTCTTACAATAACTTATCTTTTATCCATTGGCTTGTCTAAGCCTTTTTTTTTCAACTTGATGTCTCCCGACCTCGGCCTACAAGCATTGAGACTGACATGTTATCAACAAAACCACCAAAAGCGCACAATCTAGCGGGCACTATTAACTTAAAATCTGAAATCAAGGGACTTCAACAACAGTTCAGTTACAAAAGAAAATCAAGCAGACTCAATAGATCGAACAAGAATGGAATTATAAAAAGTAAAGTAAAGAAATGAATACCAATCTGAATGTGTCAACGTCTAGCTCTAGACTTGCAGCGAAATTCAGCTAGGAGTGCTATATGATCAGAGGACCACTCTGGTGAAGGAAGCGCCGTGTCTTTCCTCAAGCTTTCCTCATCCAAGAGCTCCAATAAGGACTCTACTGTTAACGAGTCCGCTGAAGCCACAAAACAAAATATCATGCACACGTGGGCTATTAAGGCGAATAATTTTACTATTAAAAAAATTAAATAAATAAACAAAACCAAAGAAATGGTCACGGAGAAGTCGACCTGTGTAAAATATGTAATCTAGGGTGCCAATAAAATCTCTAGTGCAATTTGTAAATAATGGTTCGTTTGTCGAGGGGTCTAGTCTCCTCCTCTGCTGCTCCAAAGTGAGACCAAGTCCTGGCCTTGCAAATGATGAATAAGCACTAACCTGCAATGGCACTCAAGTGACGACTTGCTCAGAACCAATAAAAAAAACAGGGTGAATAACAATACATCAAGTCGAACATGCTCAATAAGTGATTTGAACTAAAATATATATATATATATATTTTTTTTTTTTTTTTTTGGTTACCAGTGGAAGCTGATGTATCAGTTTGCTGTGAGGGCGCAATATATTTAGAGGATCTACTGCTAACTCTGGATGCAACGGATCTACCTTTCCCATGGCAAGAAGTGCATGAGGAGCACTGTAACAAAATTCATCAGTAACATTAAGTAAGCAACAACCTTACAGTTTTTTCGGGATATGAGCAAGGTTATTAAAGTACACGGACCTTCCAGGAATGGAATTAAAATCTCCACAAACCAACATTGGGATATCTGCACTGGCAGCTATTTTTTCCAATCCTTTCAAAAGAGTATGAACCTGACACAACAAGCAAGAAACAAGAACATGAGTTTAGAAAAGATCAGAAACCAGATGATCAAGAACAGAAAATGAAGAACAATAACTACCTGCCAAAGCTTGACATCCTTTGAATCTTGGTTGACATTTACATGTGTATTTGCCTGTAAATAGAACATGAGAATAAATGGTCTCAGAATATATTACAAAACATTTGTGCATATAAGGCCACAATTTACAGGTCAAAGAAAAATGTGATAAATTGACTCTACTTGAGAATAACCCGAATTACAAGTATTTTTGGCCATAAAAGATGAGCCCTATAATTTTGATAGTTCAATCAAGTAGTTTATATCTTATGATCAACTCCTCTGAGCGAGAAACCAAAGAGGAAAGAATACATCAAGCTCAAGGAGAAAACCCCATGATGTCATTCAGCCAAACTACAAATTGTGCCCGGTACCCACCTACCACTCATGCTCCCAAAAGGCACCCTTTCCATGTCACAGATGCCGTAAAAATGAATCATATGGTAGTGGCAAGATTCAAAAAACCGTCTTTCATATATCTAATCATCTTCCAACATGCCACAAACTAGAAAAAAGTTCCTAATGAAGGATATAGGAACAAAAAATAAGGAAGAAAAGAAAAATGCACAGAGACATTACCACACAAAGAAGTTGTCGTTTCCCAGGATTATCAGCTCCCTGATTACTGAATTTCGCTTCAAGAACCACTATGAGTGCAACATTGTCCTATAAAAAAGAAATACACATATGCACCAATTTAACAACCTATACTGCAGAAATTTCAGTCTCGTGATCTTAAATATTGAAGGCCGGCCAAGCTACCTTAACCAATCGGCTTAAAGCAGTTTTCTTTTGGGTACTCGGAATCATAGCATCAGTTAAGGACTGTGCAGCCTTGTTAAATTCAACCTGCAGACAAACAACTTTTTTTTTTTCTTAAACAAGAAATGACTAAATTCTACTGGGCAAGTAAAGAACAATTTTTTCTCCCCACCGAACCTCATATTTTTTGACAT
This sequence comes from Ficus microcarpa, assembly GCA_025413485.1. Classification (NCBI taxonomy): domain Eukaryota; kingdom Viridiplantae; phylum Streptophyta; class Magnoliopsida; order Rosales; family Moraceae; genus Ficus; species Ficus microcarpa. Next base: position 28,100,343 of record CM046387.1, on the reverse strand, counting down.
GTGAAAATCTGTCTCGGCGGAAAAATGTTGCACAACCATCAATTGTTTGTGGATTTCCATTATAAGAGACCTGAAACAAATAAGCATACAGTAAGTAACATAACGAGTTTCAGAACTTGAAGCCATACCAAAACAAAAAAGAAGTTTCACATAACCTCGTTTGTTTTTCTCTTATATAACGCTTGGTAGCCGTGTTTATCCAGCTCAGGCGCAAAAAACTCCTCAAAATGATCACTTTGAACCTGAAAGATAGCAAGTAAAACCAGTTTCAATTATCAGAATGCTTAAGCCAAAAAAAGTACACAACTTTCTCTCACCTCAACATTCTAAAACATATATAGAATGCTTCACGACATGATTTGGCTGGCTGTACTTTTTCATTGTACATTCTAAATGGACTTTCCTCCTTGATGTTCAAAATCAGTTGATATTCAAACAATCATAGTTTTAATATATGGGTCCCAACCTTGAATAAATAAGCATACATCAAGTAACAATAACCCTAAGTTAATGAAAGGAAAAAGAAGTCGTGCCCCAAAAAATTATCTAAGTTTGAGGAACATTGTCGATTCAACCCTACATGACAGAATGTCCCCAATTGGAAAATAGTTTGAACCACTCAACATCCAAGCCATGGCTATAAGAAGCTGTAAATGCCGAATACCAAACTTCACATACCTACTAGTCTATTTTCCTCTGAGGGGGGCAGGAAAATTGAAATAAGCAACCAAATTAATTTTTCTGTTGTTACAAACTACCCAGTAAGAGTTCTTATTTTTGGGTTTTGTATTATGATATTATTATTTTTATCCTTGCAATACCAAATTTCTGTAGGAACGATATGAAATTCACTTTATAGAAGTTTTTTTTTTTTTTTTTTTGGTCTGACACCCTTAGAATCTTAATAATCTCAGCTCTTTCAAGGCTTAACGAGTTTTCCAATTGTAGAGAGAGAGGCGAAAAAAAAATGAAATTCCCGCAACAGTCAAATCAAGGTGTATCACTGTATTGCATACCTCCTGAAGACAAACGATATCTGCACGGTAGCCAACTATTTCCCTTAACAAATTCTGCCTGCGATAAGGCCAGGAAAGTGCCCATGAAGGGCAATAGCTGTATAATTCACTCGTGGCATATGCATCAGATAAAATGTTGTATGATAGCACAGTAAATGTTCCTGAAGATGGCGTACGGCCATCCATCTCTATATGCCCGATAACATCAGCTCCGTTGACAGGGATCAAACGACGTGGACTAGGAGAAGGTGCTGGAATGACACGGGAAGTTAATATAGTATTAGCATGTCCGATCGACAATTTTGTTTCAGCATCCACCACAACACACTCAAACTTGAGAACATGCCCAATATCGTCAGCTGTTGGTGTGTACGTTTTCGAGCGGCCAACCTCAAACCAAGTTTCACCACCACTCCTCTGTGTAACAGCAGCAGGGTATACAGGTGCCGAGCCATTTGTCAAGCTAGCACTTGATGCAGAACTTGGTAAACTAGCATTGAGACTTCCACCAGATGATGTGCTATTGAAGCGCCCAAACAACTCTTCCTCCTCATTTCCATTTTCATTCACAGCACTTGCAGCACGGTCATGAAGAACACGGTGGTGTTGCCATGCATCTGAAAAACACTTGGGAGAGCAATGGTAACTTTTGGAAACGGGTATTTTGGCCTTAACACAGCCAAGGCACTGCAAGGTTGCTTGTTCAGATGGATGTATACTACAAAGGGTAACTTTTTTATCACTTTGTATGCGATACCTACAAGGTAAAACAGGAAATGCGAAATATTTATCAAATTCAACATTCAAATCCAAATCTAAACTGAAGCATATAATTTTTCTGATGCATGTTAGGCCATGACTGGATTTGTATCGAAAAACATAAATTCATGCCCACCTTACCAACTGAAATAGGTAATACTAGGATCAACTTGCAACAGCATTAATCTTCCACAATATTTGTTAACCCTATAACTCTAATCATTCCTAGCTCCTACAACCTAACTCACCAAGCAATTATGTACCATTACCGAGAACACAGAGCAAGGATTCGATAGACTAATTAAACTCCGAAAACCATGGAAACAAAAACGTCTCTCAAAATTCAAAAGGAAAAACAAGCAAAACAGGAAGCAAGTACAGAACACAGCACACACCAATAAAATAACGCTCTTGAATGTTAGTTTAACGTTCAATGCACAATTTAAGAACTTTTCAAAATTAGTAATGCTAATGGAAATAAAAACTGAAATGGGCACCAATCCATATGTAAAACCCAAAAGTAACTACAAACCACAAAGCTCAAGACCAAAATTTTGTTGAATGCCCCGCAAACATTATGAAAATATTGAGCACTCACCACTTGTATTTCAAGTAATGACCGTCGAGGGGAGCGGACTCGAGGACATCGTCGGTGGTGACGGTCTTGTCGGGCCGGCGAAGGAGGACGTAGGGCGTGAGCTCGCAGCCTACAATGGGGATATCAGAGGGGAGGTGCACGCGTAGCACGCTCAGCATGCTTTATCTCTTATTCACTCTTGAAATCTATCGTCACGGCAATGCGAATCCAATCGAACACCAGAAAATCCCGAAGCTTCGTTTCTCGATGATAACACGACGGCGGCGACACCACAATCCGGACAGCGGATACCTGGCGGATCCGCCATTTACATGACCCGGATACCAGCCAGCCTTAACAAACCCCCAAAATTCCCAAATCCAAAAACCCTAGAAATCAACCAAAGAAACAAAAAATTTTCAAAAAAACAAAACAAGCGATTTCAAACCTCTGCGGACCGAGGGATTTAGGTCAGCGAAGAAGCAAGATTCCAAAATTCTGCGTGCCAAAAAGGGAAATCGAGTCAGACGGAGAGAAAAACAAAGGGGATTGATTGCAGAGACGGAGGAGAGAGAGAGAAATGAACAGGTGTCGTGCATACGCTTGTCGCTAGTTCCTTCGTCGAACCGATTGGGGAAAAGTGGATCTATTCGGAGAAGCGAGAGAGAGATCGAAAATTCTAGAGAGAGAAAGCTCGAGGTCTAGAGAGAGAGAGTGGAGAAGGGATCGATAATTAGGGTTTTACAGAAGGAGTGAGAAAGTTTTTAGTCGTCGACTCTGCTCCGTTCCTATACCCGCTATACGAGGGACTTTTTTCTTTCTAGAGAGAGAAAGAGAGAGTAAAGAGAGGAAAAATAGGGTGAGGAAAGTGCTTTATACGATTATTAAACGACTTTCGTTTTTTTTTTTTTTTTTGTATTATTATCTCTCTTTTTTTTTTCTTTTTTCTCAATCAAACCTTTTTTTCTTTTTTGTTGTGTTTAATTCCTTTTATTTATTATCTATCTACGCTTTGTTTTTGTTTTTGTTTTTGTTTTTCGGTTTGGCTTTTTTTGGGATTTCGGTTTATTTTTCCTTTTTTTCCTCATTCGTCTTTTTTTTTTTCCACTTGATTTGTTCATTTTTTTGTTGTGACGATAGGACGAGTTTCTCTCTTCTTTCTATTATATTATAAAACGCAAATTATTGGGCATTGGAAAAAATCAATAAAAACAAAACACTTCGAAAAAGTCTGCCCCTATAGAAACTAGAATTGAAGAAAATAATATGGAATATTTTATTACTTTACAGGGGGAGTTTGGTGGAGTAGTTTGAGTTGAATTAATAATAGAGGATTGAGAAAAGACAAAAACTTTTTGGGAAAAAACTTACCAAACGCCCCTAAATTTTAACGGAATCAAGTGTTGAATTACTGTCAAGCCCAATTTCAAATAATGATTGGAATAAGAGTTTTGTAAGTTGAAATTAAAGTGTGTTTCAATTAAAGTTCAAATTGAAAATGAATTGTAATATAAAAAATAGTATAAAAATTTTAAATGTATTCAAAATAAATATGCAATATAGATTTTGTGTGCTCATTGCCATAGAGATGATTTTGATGTCTTTTGTATGATCCTCGGGCTATTTGGAGCAATCACAAATGACGCATCTTTGAGGGTAGATTTGATGAACCAAAGGAGGTTGTGGATCGAGTTGGGAGATTACTTGGGGATTTCTTGGTCTATAATGGTTTTGATGAAATTGATAAACCAAAACAAGTGGTTTTCTAAGCATAAATGGAAAGCCCAAGAGTATTGATGTGTTAAGCTTAATGTGGACATTGTAATCGATGAAGCTCTTGGTTTTATAGGCATTGGAGTTGTGACGAGAGAGGATAAAGGGTAGTACTTGGGGCGGTATCCAGGCGGATGGTTGGACTTTTCTCTCCTCACGTAGGTGAATGTTTGGCAATGAGGTACGGTGCGTGGTTAGCTTTATCTCGTGGATTGTCGAAGTAGATCGTCAAAACGGATACTTTTAATGTTTTTAAAGTAGTTTACTCTCTGGTTCAACGTTCTGTTAAAACAAATGTCATTGATGAGATTCATGATTCTTGTTTGCAAGTAGGAAGTGGTTCTATTTGCTATGGATCTCGTGAAAGAAATTCAATAACTCACTTTTTTGCTAGGTTAGTATTGTCTAATTCTTATTCTCGTATATGACTTGATGTATTGCCTAAATTCTTGGGCTCGTTTGTTAAAATTGATATAATTGGTTGGGAAAAAATTGCCAGATTTTCCTTTTAAAAAATATGAATTTTGCGTTCCTCTTGTTGTTATGAGTATTCAGGTATAAGAATTATCTTATTTTGATTTAAAATTAAAAGTTATAAATTTTTGAAATTTGAATTTCATGAAAGCTTGAGAGAGACATATAGATTTAGAAATTTTGGAATTTTAATAGGTAAAATAACCGAAGGAAATCGATATTCCAAAGGGACCTTAGATTATATGTCTCCGTCATCTATTATATGATATTATATTGCATTTTATATTATTAAGTAACAGAGTTTTGGTTTTCTTAATTATTTTCTATTTTGCTAGAATGTTGCTTTATAAAGGAAATCTAAACTTTGAAAAGAAGTGCAAAAACAATCATTTTTAGTTTTGAGGTGAGCGGAATCAAAATTTACATTATCATTGAATGTGCAATTATCCCTAAATTACATCTGTAATTATAAAAGGGATTTTTTTAAAGAAGACAAATTTTATTTTTCTTCCAAATTTTAAGTCTTATCCCAAAACATCTGTGGAACTTTAACTTGTATTATTTTTTTCTTTGGACTTTTGAATTATTTATGTATTTTCCTCTTAGTTGAACTTTTTATGGAAAAACACACTTGATAGCAGTATTAAGATAAAATTACAAAGTGAAACTCGTTGGCAGAACATGTGGCACTTGCTCTTTAATTAAATGTGAAAATTGTGAAGTTAAACATAAAAAAACAATATGTGAAAAAACAATAATCAGTCCTAAATATTTATTCATTTGACCTAATTATGAGATTAACTTTATTATTCCGTAAAAAATTTAAATGAGGGAAAAAACTATAAATGTTTCAAAGTTTGACGGAAAATAATATTATAAATTGAAGTTCATGTGATATTTTATGAAAAGACCTAAAGTTCAGTGAGAAAAGTAAAATTTGTCATTTAGAAGTATGCTTTTTATAAATATCTTCATTTTTGTTATACTAACTTTACAAATTTAAGAATTAATAGTTTCAGTCTTAAAACAAAAAAATCAATAATTTTTACATGATATGAAATTGATAAGTTAAAAGACTGATTAATCAATGATTTATCGAGATTCCCAGAAAAGAAAAAAAAATTATCTAGATCAATCAATAACATTCCAAAAATCTATCAACAACTAAAGTCTATTTTTTAGGGGGAAGAACCGACATTTCTTCAATTAATCAACATTTTGAGTCAGGCTTCCCTTTTTTTTTTTTTTTTTTCAAGATTTATGTTCTACTTGATTTTGTAATCAGCCTATCTACTCTTTATCTCTGTTGTTTTGTTTTCTTTGAAGGTCGATTTCAGATGACTTTAATAGGATTCTAAAGGGTGGACTCGTATAATTAACATCTTTCGTTTGACGCATTTCGTAATAATTTAAAAAAAAATAAATAAATAAACAGACCAGTTATAATTTTAATTTTTTGAGTATTAATTTCTATGATATATAGGTTGTTATATTATATTAATAAGTTTTCAGTGGCAGCAATTTTTTGGGGGGATGTTAGTTTTTTTTTTTTTTTTTTAAGGGGAATTTAGGATTGCATTATCTAGGTTAAATCGGTCAAAACCGATGAGGCAATTAAAAAAGGACAATAGTCCACAAAACTACAATTCAAAGAAAGATTAAGCGCTGAGGTAGTAAGGGTGTAATCCACTCTATTTGCTCCTCTAGGAACATAAGAATAGTAATTAAAAACACCACATCTAGACAACTCAATAATATCAGCAATTAACACACTATCTTCACTAATTGATGATGAATTTTGTATCTTAGAAGCTAAACGCACTACATCTGTTTCAACTATCTCAATCTGCAAACCCAAATTCTGAGCAAAAGAAAGGGCTTCCCGAAGAGCTAGACATTCAATTTTAACTAAAAAAAACTAAATTTTAACTTTAAAAAATTCAACTTTATATTCTTTTTTTTTTTCGTCAATAAACTTTATAGTCTAATTTAACCAATTTCAAAAGCCCAAAATACGAATATAAATAGTAGTATAATTGACTTTTTATTTATTTGGTGTTTTAAGTATGAAAATAATGTATATTTATAAATCACATTTGGGATATAACTGAAAATTAAAAAAAAAACTATAAATCAATTTTGTAAATCTCAAAATTTCAGTGGTAACTTACCAGGGATTTAATCACAAAAATTATTGTGACGGGAGTATAAAAACAAACGAGCCCAATGGGCCTGGGGACAGAGCCCAATGTGGCTCCACCATTGTATTTGTTCATAAGAGTGTCATGTCAATGACTTATATTTTATTAATAAACAAATGCCAATTCACAATCAAATAAGCTAAAGTACTCAAGAGTTATAATGACAACTTGCTCGAGCTTTGTTTTTGCTTTTGATCAACATGAGAAGTAAGAAGTTATCATTTTTAAAATAATGTTTTGAATTATATTTTTAAAACAGTTTAAGTAAAGCAAAATGGGTTTTAAATTTTTTAACAAGTAATAAAAATGTTATTAAAATGTTTACAATATCTTATTAAAATTTTGACATAAGTTTTAGTTAAAAGAGTTTTGTCAAGTCACACTTAATATATTTAAATGGAAGTTTTTTTTATAAATCATTCAAATGCTTTTCAAAATTACTTTTAAAATCGAGAGGTTAAAAAAAATATTGTGATCTCCCCCACACGTATCGTATAATAAGTGGATAGTGGAACTCAAACTTGGCTTTTTTCTAGTAAGCTAAACAAGTTAGTATTTATTAGTACGACTAGTTGCGTGCATTGGCTTTGTTGGGGTTGAGATACATTACAAATTGTACTTATAGTTGATTTTTTAACGTGATATTTTGTGAAAGTCCTGAAGTTTGGTTGATTACGAAATCAAGAACGTCTTTCTTTTTTTTCTATCTTTTTTTTTTTTTAAGAAATCAAGAAGAAGTCAAACTATCCAAAAAAAAAAAAAAGGGCCTCGATAAAATGCGGAGGCAAAAACCTGTTGAGGAAAAAGCCTTGAAAAATAAAATAATTAAAGGCTTGACTAGATGAGTATGAGAGAGGATAAAATAAATAAACATATTTGTGTTTGATGAAAAAATAAAGCTACCCCTAAAAATATGTTTGTTTGGTTGTATATTAAAATAACAACTATTTGAGAAAAGTATCAAGAACTCCCTCTCTAGTGGGGGAAAAAAAAGTTGGAGTTTGGAAGAGAGAGAGAGGAAAAATGGCCTCATTTGGTACACCATTTCATCTCATCTTATCTCAAAATTTTTTTTGTCTTTTTCCCAAAAATTTTGTGTCTTTTCCCAAAAAGTTTTTTGTCTTTTCTGAAAATTCAAAAAAATTTACTATTCCAACTTAAAAATCTCAACTCAAACTACTCCACTAAACTCCCAAATAAAAGTTTAGAGACGGTTGCATGCCTGCATCACATTTTTCAATAATAATATAAAAAAAGTATATTAAAAAACATGGCTTTTTAAGGGTAAAAACTAGATTTTAGATTTAGATAAATTAACTTAAAAAAATACTAATCCTTTTTTATTGGTTTTTATTTCTCTAGTTCAGATCTACTACCTTATTTTTTTGCATTAATGGTTGTCCGCTCAATAATGTTTTAACTGTTAAAGGTAAAAGAAACCCAAGTCTCACGTCAAACATATAACAACAATCACAGACATATAAAGATATTGAGCCACTCCACTTAATAAGTTAACATTTTAAGATGGAAGTACAATCCCTTACTAGTCTTAAATTCCTTCTACTCCTCTCATGTAAGAGTATTTGGCCACTCCACTTAACATGTTAACATTTTAATATAGAAACACAATCACTTAACAGTCTTAAATTCATTTTTCTCCTCTCTAATCTTTACATTAACAACTTATCAAGTTATTCAACAATATGTAGTAATTAGCTTTTTTTTTTTTTTAATGTAACAAACTTTTTAAATTCAGATGGTATTGTATAACACTAGTGGGGGATAATTAATGAGATAAAAAATCTTGATTCTTATTACAACCACAATTTCTGTTATGGATATCCTTAATCATAATTCTATTACCTATAAAGATAATTTTAAAAAATACACCAATAGAAGAAGGACAATATTTTATTTATTAGTAAGTTGATTTGTTCAAATGATTTTATCTTCCGTGTTAATTTATGTGCATACGTATGAGTAGACACCTAGACCAATGGTCAACGTATATATTCTATTAATATAGAGTCCTTTGGCTATTCAAAGATCATGAATCGAAAGAAAAACAATAACATTATAGCACAAGAACTTTTCAAGGGAACTAGTTTTACTTTTCAAACAACGCAATATTTTTTTCAAGGGATCAATTTGTATCTTTAAAATACATTAAAAAAAAAATGTGTTTATACACAAAAGCAGTAAAGAAGATAGGTCCGTTAAGAAAATCGAAAAGAAGATGAATAATGGTAATTTTATATTTGACTCATTATCATAAAGTGTAGAATTTGAATCTCTATATCCAAGTTAAAAAATTTTTTTTGAGTAAAATAATCACCAATGAACTATCAATCAGTTCAAATACGAAATGAAATAAATACAAAAAGTCTACTTTTAGAACCCCATTTAAAAATATTTCTAGTTTTTCATAATATTGCATAATCATTCATTTTTATAAAAATAACTATTCGTAATACCTATTTTGCCGTTTTATATAGTTGACATCATTTTCTCTCATTATAATTATTTTTTTTCCCCTTATTTGTTCATCATTGTTATATCTTTATGTTAATAATTAGTTTTTTATTACAGTGATTGCTTGTTAATAAGATTTAGGTTTTTTATAAACCTATTTCTTAAGTATGATTTAGGTTTCTTGAAAATCTAATTTTTTAGGATGATTTAGGTTCTTTATAATAATTATAACATTATTATGATAATTTATTTGATTTATTATTATAGCAATTGTTTCAATAGTTAGTTTTTAAAGTTTAAATGTCATATAGAATTGCTTATTTCGTTAGGATAATTACCAAAACATTATGATACTTTTTTGAATGTGTTATTATTTTTTCCCTCTTTATGATTGCTATATCAATACGATGTTTTTCTTTTATGATAATTACTATATTATTATGATGTTTTTTTTTAAGATTTTAAATTGTTTAATATTTTTGTACAATGTCTATTTAATTTTCTTTATATGTTCATTGTGAATTTATCTTAATGATCAATTATTTATTATAATGATTTTTTTACATTTTTTTAGAAATTTTTCTTTCTTTTTTTTTTTAAAATCAATTCTTTATTGGTTTATATTCAATTTTTAATAAAAAGGTAATGTGGTCTTTACAAGTATCAAATTAAACATTATTATAAATAAAAAAATGAACATATTTTAAACCACTGTCTTTAATTCAAACATTCATGTAAATAACTCATACGAAATTTCCTATGCACAGCAACTTTGTACACTAGGTACTTATATTGTCTTTTCATTTTTTACAAAATTTTAGTTAGCAAGAAGATTGGACCACCTCGAAGGCTGAAAGTCCCCTCCCAAGATGGTAAATACGTTTAACACCTGTAATGTAAATGAAAATATCAATTTAAGTATGGTCCAATCATTTTTATAAACTCAAATTAATTACAAAATCATCCTTACAATTTGAGTCAAAAGCAGGAATACCGGGTGTGATGACATATACATTTAGGGGGTGATTTCTTGCCACTTGATATAATGGCCCTTTTGGTCAGTCGATTTGAAAGCCTCAAAGTATTTTCAATAGGAACTGTTTGAAGGAAAACTTACATTTCCATTGGTGATTGTGTGTTGTAGACGCGATAGCCTCAACGGGTGAAAAGTAGTCATAGTTCCTTGTAAGCAAGCCTTAGGCTCCGTTTGTTTCATTGATTCATTTTAAACTTTTCATCTCAGTTTTTGTTTTTCTGAAAAAGTTTTTGTCTTTTCTGAAAAGTCAACAAAAATTACTATTTAAACTTAAAATTCCAATTCAAACTGGTGAACCAAACGGACCCTTAATATTGGGATGAATGTGGGCAAGAACGGTGAAGTTCTATATAGGAAGACGCAATTTTGAGAAGGGTGGGCCTTAACATAATGAAGTCTTGGCGCCTCATGGTTAAATTCAGTAACCTAAAATCCCAGACCATGACAATGCGAAACGTGACAACTCTTCAAGCAATTGCATGCAGTCATCCGGCACAGAGTCCCAACGGCCTAATTATCATCAGAGACTACTCCTCTAGCACCGATTGTTACGACATGCCATGATATTTGCATTATTTACTAGTCCAACCAACTTACTATCAAAGTCATTGGAGCTAGCTCGGTTGGTAAGGGAAGAAGAATTGTGATTTAGGGCCTGTAAATCCAAGACTCAATTTTTGGCAAGTGTAAAACTTGTAATTTATATTAGTTTAAATGGGGGGTGGGCGCTTACCAATATATAAATTTATATGTATATATATAGACCAACTTAGGATCAAGACGTGCAATGTTCATCCCATTTTCCTACCTAAAATGGTGTGAACGGTTGGGCCGAGCTTTAATGGGTCGAAGCAACGAGCATTGGATTGGCGCACTTCACCATAGGTGGTGTTGAGAGACTTCACGCATCTACCAAATTCATTCCCCAAGTTTCAAAATTGTTTTAAAATCCTCCCCTAAAGTCAAATTTTGTTAACAAATTGAGGCAATACTTTTTAAATCTTTTTTTTTTTTTTTTAATGAAACTTGCGACGACCAAAAAAGAATCCACGATGACGAATATAAGAATTTTAAATTCTCTCATTATACTACGAATGAAACATAATGTTTTAAATGTTATCAGTTGTTTATGAGAGTTTATGCATTATAAATTTGTAATTGTAAAATTTGAAAACTTTTAAAAACCAAAATTTGTTACCTCTTCTTTCTTAACAAAGCCTATTTAACATAGAAAGAGGTTTAAAATGTGAACTCAATATTTCACTAAACAATTTCCCCGTACATTCCATGTGCGTGCATATGCATATACCTACACATGTTTGTTTCTTGATATATGTGTGTGTGTATATATATATATATTTGTTTTTTTTTTTTTTTAGTTATGAAGCCTTTGAAACTTTAGTTCAATTGATTTCTTTAGCTACTTGTTTAGGAAAAGAAACAAATTTCAAAACCACTTCTTATTGCAGTAATTTTATTAGGCTCCATTTGAAGACGGTATTTTGGAGATTGGAGATAGTTTGAGTTTTGAAAATGTGTGTTTAGTGAAATAAATTATTTAGAGTGAAAAAGTCTAAAAACTTATTTTGTTTTAAAAAAAAAAAAAAAGCAATGTGGATCTTATTTCTTTTGTCTCAAAATTCTATGCAATTTGAAGAAAAAAAAATCATCTCAATTTAATTTTAAATGATAAAGTTATGAACTTTTAAAGTTTGAATTTTTTAAAGTTTGGAAAAGTGAATAACAAAACTAGAGGAAAAAAATTAAAAAATATTTGGAAAAAACTTTTAGAAACTTGTCCAAACAAAATCATTTCTATTAGTAATTTCCTTGTAGCATTTTTGCACCATCACATCATGTGAACCTTAGTTTTGATAGTTTGCCTTTTGAACTTGAAATCGTGTAGCAAATCACACCATATTGATAATGTTGTTCAATATTCGACGAAAATTTATCTATGATTTACATATGATCATTAATTAATGACAAGAATGGTTGGAAAATGAATAGTATCATTATCAATTCTGTGTTTTACTACACTTTTTCTAGTTTAAAGGGTAAATTATTAAAATTAAAAATATAAAATATAAAATACGATTGAGCTATAAATTCAAGAAGCACTAGTGCAAAATAAAAGAACATTTGGGAGACATCTTTCACTTCTTAATTTTTTTTTATGAATAATGAAAAGAAAAATCGCCTTTTTATCATATGAAACCGGTGCTTTTTAAACCACTAATATAAAAATTGTCACTTTCATCCTGGGTTCATTGGGAACATTCAATTTATGAACTATGTAAATGTTAAAAAAAAAAAAAAAAGGACTAAAAACAGAATAAATTCAATTACAGTAATCCAAAACTTCAATAATTACAAGAATAAAACGATCGCAATAGCAACATTAGATATTTTTGTGAATTTGGACCGAGGAAAAATCCAACCCCAAGTTTGAATAGTAAGATGAATGAGTGAATTGATTTATATACGTAATTGATTATTTGTAATAAGCAAATTCGTAAGCTGTGTTGTTTTCGAATTTTTTTTTTTTTTTTTTAAATTTTAGAAAAGAGGATTAGAGGTGTAGATGTTAATGACATACTCAAATAATCTTGGAGGATGGATTCCTTTTTACGTGATGTATAGATTTATAATGAAATTGATTGTTCATATACCCTGACTAACATGATAAAGGCGATTTCGAAACAAAACATTTAACGAGGAGGACGAGCGTCAGTTTTTAGCGTTGTTCTCTAGTATTATTGAAAGCATGTTGTGTAAAGTTCCGGCAAGTACATAAAAGATAAACATGGACAACCTGAAGGAAACACATGAGCAATCTGGGAACAGAACACCATGTTTGATCAAACATGGCAGTCGGTAACTTGGTACAGAACACAAGGTTGGGTAACTAATCCTATGTTTGGTAGGAAAAAAGAAAATAGGATGGAAAGAAAATGTGGAGGTGATGGAAAAGAAATTGTATTTCTTTAATGATGATTGGTATGAGCAAAAGAAAGAAAAGGAATTTATCTTCACTTGTTGGTATTAGAAGATGAAGGGGGAGAAAAGATAAAAACATGCACTCAAATGACCTTTTTATTCATTAGTGGTGCGTCAAAATCATAGAATATAAAAGACTGAAAAAAAGAAAAAAGTTAAATTTTTACTTTACACTTAACCATATGAACAGTACATTTTCCTTCTCATAATCCATTCACATTTGAAAAGATATGACTTCTTGGTTTTCTTTCTTCTCTACCAAACAAGCACCAAAAGAGTTTTTCCTTCCTTTGCTCTCTACCCTTTTCTTTACTTCCAATAATCCATCATACCCAAAAAACATTAGTTTTTAGAATATATAACTGCTGTTGGCATATTTCCTAACAGATTGGACCGTTAAACTAATAGAGTATGAAATCCTAAAATCGAATCCTTATACCTGCATTTTTTTAATCTCATTTAATATTATCATCATGGATTGGGTAACTTAACTGCTTAAACTATTAAGAATCAAGTCAACAATAATACTCATACTTCCCCTCACTTGTAGGCTGAACGATAGACAAACACGAAGACAATTAGAAAGTTTAGCATAAATAAAAAAGCTTGAAACATATCAAAAACTTTAACACGTGGATAAATTATGCATAATATTCATTCTTATATTTTGATATCATGTTATTTGTCGATCAATCTAAAAAACTTATTTGTCGATCAATCTAAAAATCTTAAACTGTTAGGAGTTCAACCAACTATTACTTTACATTCTCACATTCTACCTAAACACATCCAATTCATACGATATCCTATTTTTATTTTTATGGTACCCATACACGTGCATACACCCCTGGAAATGTTGGAAAGCAGACCACACATTGTCGGCAGCCAGCCCATGCCTTCCACCTATTTGCGATAAGTCCTGAACGAGTTTTGCCTAATTGTGATCTAAATTTTGTCAATTCCCAGGTGGAGAACCAAATAATAATAATAATAATAATAAAAATAATAAGAGAAAAGGGTTTCGACTTTCACTGCAAAAGCCCCTCAACTTCTGCAGCTTTACCATTAAAATTCATTAAAGACACTCTTCGTCAGTTTGCAGCTTTTCCCTTAAATTCATGGACCATGATTTCTGCATTGAACGCAGGGGAAATTTCTCACCGAGAGCTTTTATATATATATATATATATATATATAACTCTATTGCTAGGAGTAGCAATACAGATCGCGACACGACAACACGACTCGAAAATGACACGAATTTTGCAGGTTTGGGTTGGGAAAAATAGGGGCGGGTCGTGTTCGGGTTGGGAAAAATTGACACGAAAAAAAAAAACATATCGTGTTCGGGTTGGACCCGTTTTTTCGTGTCAATTTTCGTGTCAATTTCGGGTCATGTTCAGGTCAAGTTCGTGTCGCGGGTCAATTTCGTGTCAATTTCGGATCAAATTTCGTGTCAATTTCGTGTTAATTTCGTGTCGCGGGTCAATTTCGGTTCGTGTCGTGTCAACCCATGACGGGTTCGTGTCGTGTTCGTGTCGCGGTTTCGTTTCGTGTTCGTGTCGCGGGTCGTGTTCGGATTGGAGAAGAAAAAAATCGACACGACTCTAATACGACACGAACCCGACACGTGACACGAATTGCCACCCCTATCTATTGCCAAGCAAATCTGGCAAGAGAGATGATACAACTCAAAACTTTATGTCTTTTAACCTTCTTTCTTATCATCACCGTCTATTTTTGAATTTAATAATTTTCAGTATCTCGTTGTACGTGTCTGATAAAAAGGGACCGCGGATGTGAGATTCATTTGTATTTTATATATAAATGTACAAAAATTCCGTACAAGACATTGATATTGACTGTAAATGGTAATACAATATATTGACAGTAAATGGTAACACAATCTTTCTTGTTTTGTGCTTCTAAAGTGTTAACCTCAAAAGGGTCAATTTTTTTGTACCCAAATTTTGCTTGAA
Source organism: Ficus microcarpa (assembly GCA_025413485.1). Classification (NCBI taxonomy): domain Eukaryota; kingdom Viridiplantae; phylum Streptophyta; class Magnoliopsida; order Rosales; family Moraceae; genus Ficus; species Ficus microcarpa. The sequence goes on along the minus strand of CM046387.1, from coordinate 28,085,056 downwards.
GATTTGATAAATGGCTCAGCCAGGCGTTTTCCTAGTCATTTTCTTCACCTCTCTTTTTCTTGTTCTTTTATCAGGTTAGCTCGTGAATCTGCGAAAATTGTGTTCGCTCGGTTTGTTCCACGTATGCATCTGATATATTGATATTGTTTCGCTTTTGTTGTTCCTTTTCCTTTTCTTGGGGTATGTTTTACAGTTTCTTTGCTGCTGCAACATGGAATGGTGGAACAGACAAGATGCAGACAACTTTTGTACACTAGAGGTTGTGATCGTCTTGGTCGTGGGGAGCAATGCTGGACAAAACACCACGATTGGTTTCAATGCGTTCGCAACGGATTCGACTTCGCTTTCTCTTCTACTTCAACTGCAGCTGAAAAAATTTCCCCTTCCTGATCTACTGTTTTCTTGGATAACATTCTTTGTTTAAGTTGGAATACTATTGCAATTCCCTTTAAGGAATCGTAAGCTAGGCAGTTAGGAAGCAATGAGTGATTTCTTTTCTCAATGCCCTACCAAGTAGATCTTATTTGTGACTTCTACACTAAAGTTGGGGGATTATGCAGCAGGGCCCTCATATGCCATTGACCACGATCGATAGCAGATCTTAAATCCGACGGTGCATATTATATGGAATCGGTGACTTTGAACTGATCAATCTCAGCCCGACTCAAATAATATGATTTAAGGGTGGCCCACTATAGAATTTCCATGTGATTAAAGTAATTGCATGTCTAAAGAATACCACGTTGGCACTGGCTCAACAGAAGGATGGGGGATTAAACAAGGACTCATAAATATGAAACTTACGAGCGTTTTCATTTATCTTTAATAAATAAGAGTCATAGATCTCATATTATAAATAAAATAAAACTACAAGCCTAAAGGATGAGCAAATTCTAATAGGGAACCTTGACATAGTAGGTCCCAGTTCTCACATGATCGTAAGCATGTAAGCATGACATCATCGGTAAGTAACAACTCGATGGATTTTCCTAAATAAACTAACTTGGAATCATAAAAATTACTCATAATTTTTTCTTGTACATGCCTCCAAATTTCACAAAAGTCTAAATGGTCACACAGGAGGGTCCTTACAATAGAATGTGCAAAAACAAGCGGTGTCTCTGCAAACACCAAATCCATATTGCTCCTTGGAGCATTCCCGGGTACAATTCTGCTGGGTACAAGGGGCTAAATCCACCTGCTTGTGGCACGTGTGCTCCGGTATCCTCACCGCCCGAGCTCCGCCGCCGACCACCGCCGTGGTTAAGCTAAATTCAACTGTCCATGAAAAACCAAATCAAGCGAGGCCTTACACACACACCACCCCCCACCCCCAAAATAAGCCACAAACATCAACCCCATTTTAACACCAATAATTAGTAATTTCTTGAAAAATGTACCACTTTTTAGAACTATTTTTAATCTATAAATCTGTGTGTTTAAATTGATCTCTTAAAAGGGTATAACATTCTGACACGTCTTGCATCACGTTAGCATTAAAAACACTGAAACCAAACCGCTTTAAACTTCCAATTGTCGTTGGGTACTTATCAATGCTAGAATGAAAAGCTAGACAGAAAACAAAAACGCAGAAATATATATAAAGATTTTATAAAAAAAAATAAAATAAAAACAGAGTGAACAAGAAGAAATCAAACTCTCTTTCTCTAATATTTCTATAGGATTGAATATGTAGGGGTGACTAAGTACGATAATTTTAAAATCTTACTGATTGAAAAGTCGGAAGTTCGAATTTCCTATCAACTCAGAAGAATGCTCCTCCTTATTTAAACTAAAAAAAAAAAAGAAAATACTGGATCATTTCTTTTAGCAAAAAAAATATTTCTCCAGGATTTTTTTCTTCATATACTTCACCTTTTTTTACCCAAAAAGGAAAAACAAAATCCCCCCGTCCAAAAGTACTTCATTGGAAGATGTTGATAGAGACAAGGACAAAACCTCAAATAGAAATTTATTTTTAAAAAAATAGAAACAAATCTTCATATACTTCTTCTTTTTTATCCCAGAAAAGGAAAAACAAAAGCCTCCAGTACTTCATTGGAAGATGTTGATAGAGACATGGACAAAACCTCAAATTAAAATTTATTTTCAAAAAATAAACACAAAAAAAAAGAGAGAGAGAAAGAAAATGAGCAAATCTGAGAAGTTAAAGGAAGTAATAACCTGAGAAAAGAAGAAGCAAGAGCAGCAGGAGAGAAGGAGAGAGTGTGAAGGAAAACTTGAACATCATTTTCTTTTCTCTTTTTTTTTTTTTGTTGTTGTTGTTTTTCTTTTTGGTGGGTCTCCCTCAAATCTCAATTGATGCACGGTTCTTGTACTTGATGTTTTATGCCTCCATTTGCCTTGTTATATACGAACCAACAAGATTCTTAAAGCAACCCCATCACCTGTGTTTGCTACTTCTACACGAAACTACACAATCTATACATATATAGACATATAGATATATAAATATACAATACTCTCTGTATATATATAAAAGAAGAAGTGACAAAATTTAGGATTAAAATATTTAAGACAGTACCAAAAAAGGGTTTTTTTTTCCGCCAAAAAAAAAAGTTACCTATGCAATATTATAGAGTAGTAGAACACTTAGCCTCACACATTTTATAGTGCTTTCCAAAAAAAAAAAAAAAAAAAAAAAAGTGGCGCTCTCTCTAGCAAATGGAATTTTGGGGGGTGTGATTTGCACGTGATAGCTATATCTGAGAAAAAGAGAATAAGAGAATCCCCCTGCCACCTAGATAGAGAATCATTATCCCAAAAAAAAAAAAAAAAAAAAAAACTAGATAGAGAATCCTAAATAAGCCTATTCCACCATTAGGAACATAGATGAAACTTTTATCCAGTAAAAATAAATAAATAAATAAATAATTGAAAATAATTGGGAAAAAAAGAGAGAGAGAGAGAAGAAATGGGGTTTGAAAACAACTTCACCTTCCTTTTTTAGCTACAACATTTAAGCAGGTTAAAATTTGTTGGGTTAAAACTCAGAAGAAAGGGAAAGAGTGTCTGGTCGTGGTGTATAGAGAGAGAGAGAGAGAGAGAGAGAGAGAGTGGCAGTGCAAGATGATAGAGAGAGACAGAGACAGAGACAGAGAAGAAGGAGGGAGAAAGAACTTGGATTTTCTTCTAGATTTTGAGCCCTAATAAAGAGAGACAACTCTTTGTCTTTCGGAACCTTGTTCTACTGGTCTGACCAAATTGCCCTCCGACAAGAAGCGCACTTGATGAACTAAAAGTTGGTTCTTGAAGGGCCACTTCGGAACAAAATGAAAAGTTTGAGTTCTTGATGACGCCACTACAAATTATAGTGCGCGGTCAAACTAAGATCTAGTGAAAAGAGTGCTATCCTGTTACAATTATATTGTCGTAGAGGCGTACAAGAGAGTAGGTATGAATTATTGTTTTAATTGTTAAATTTGGTCGGTTTCATTTTTAGGTTTATATATAAAATTTTCATTTTCGTTTTATCTTTTTTAAGAAAAATTTATAAAAAATTATAACTAATTTCAAACAAATTAATCACTTTTAACATAAAAATTCCATTTTAAATCAATTTAAACTTAATGAGTGTTTGGTTAACGAGTTTAATTTAAGATTTTTAAGTTTCAATAGTAATTTTTGTTGATTTTTCAAAAAGGACAAAAAACTTTTTCAAAAAAGATAAAAATTTTTTTTTCAGAAAAAGATAAAAAAAAAAATACAGTTTAACTTGAGTTAAACTTACGTGCTAAACACCCCTTAATCTTTTAGGAGCTTTAGTTATGATCATAATAATTCTATGTTGTGTACTATTAATTTTAATATGAACACTCATATATCAAACTGTCAGAAAAATAATGTATCACTAAAAAAAAAAAATTTCCTACCAGCATTACAGAATGAAAGTTCACGTTGTCCATTAAAATATGGTTGGCTGGAAGTATGGACGGGAAGAAGGATGGAAAGGATTAGAGAGATTAGTATTTTGAAAAGGACAAAGAGTGGAAGGATGAATAGAATAATTACTCTCCTTTTTATCTTGTTTGGTAAAGTAGGAATGAGAGATAATAAAGTCTTATGCTATGTTTGATATTTAATTTTAACTAAACTGTATTTTTTTATCTTAATTTTTGTTTTGTTTTGTTTTTTTTTTTTTCTAAAAAATCAATCAAATTTATAATTAGTTTTTAAAAAGTTAATTAACTTCAATTTAAAAATTTCATCTCTAATCGACGAACTAAACGTAAACTTCATTTATTTGTCTTTGGGAGGACGAATGGAATTATGAAATTACTGTAATGTCCTTATTATTGATCATTTCTGAAATTTTTTCCAAAATACTTTTTATACATACACTGACCATATTGTTCCCCCCAATTTCTTTTCCTCCCTGATTCGTCTGATGGAGGAAGGCTGCATAATGGTGGGCCCGATAGGGGAGCTCCTCCTCTCACATCTCTTCTCCCTCAGACCCTATGCATCCATCCACCAAGCCCTCCTATCAAACACACTGTAAGTACAACACTAAATTACTAAACGATAAATATCATACCAATTTTGAATAACAGAACGTCCAAAACTTTGAAACAAAAAAAAAAAAAAAAAAAAGCACCTTTTGTTAGAGTTTTTCACCAAAAAAAAAAAAAAGAAGACTTGATTTGAGGATATTTTTGTAATGTTAATCCTTATAAAAATTTAACTTGAGTTTCAATCTTAAGGGGTGTTTGGTGGAGTAGTTTGAGTTAAGATTTTTAAGTTTCAATAGTAAATTTTTTTGAATTTTTAGAAAAGACAAAAATTTTTTTGAGAAAAAGATAAACTTTTTGAAAAAAAGACAAAAAAAATTTTAAAATGAATGTTTTGAGTTGGTGTGCCAAACATCCTATTAATTACTATTAATTAGTGCACGTAGTTGCGGCGGGAGGGGGGGAGATCGCATGTCTGGCACAGGGGGTGTACTTCATTGGTCGGGGATAGGGCGACGGTGGGGTGACCTCACGTTTGACGGAGGTTGAAAGGATGGGGGAGGTGGTAATTGGCGTGCGGCGGGGAAGAAGAAAAGCCTTGTCTTTCATGGATGGAGCAGTGCGGTAAAAGAAATATGGATCCCATAGGAATATCTTAATCATATTAGTAGCACAAGAACGGATAATTAGACAGGTAAAAAAGAAAAGAAACGAACAACAAAATGACGAAGAAGAGCATAGAATAATAATGCCGACAAAGAAGAAAGTGAACCTCAAGGACAGGGACAAAGGAAAGGAACAACATGTCCTCGCCCTGGGCGACTGGATAGGATTGATCAATCTCCAAATTGGTCCAACGGAGATCCCAACCCTTTGTCTCTCTCTCTCTCTCTCTCTCTTAACTAATTAATGTTATGGAGAAAGCTAAAGAATTTCACGAATTAAAAATAAATATGTACTTAATACTTTACCAACCACAATTAGTATGTGACACAGAAAAGATTAAATTTTTTAACAGAATATAAATCAGAAAAATATGATACTACATTAAAAATCGATGAACAAAACGTCACAAAAACTCATAATTCGGTACAAATTTTTGAAATTAATCCGAAATATAATGTTACACCATCTACGAATACTTGTAAACACAAGAAGACTTTGCCCCTCATGAAAATGTTTAATTAAATGCAAATCTCAACGAAAGGTTTTAACGACAAAACCAAAGTTGCTCATCATAATCTTCTTCGTTTGGCACAAATTCGTTCCTTTGTGCATACTTAATTGCCAATTATAGAATCATCAACCAACCATATTCCAGAATGCTCAACTCTTTTTGCTTTCTCCTAAAGCCATCTTCAACCCAAATACTCTATTTTAGAATACAGAGACTCTAAAATAAAGTATCTATTATTTCAAATAACTATTTCATCTCCAACCCATTTACTCTATATCATACTCTAAAAGAAATATTCTATTTATATTCTTTTTTATAATCATTTACTCTATATCATTTAATATTAAAAAAAGAAAAAATAATTCAGAATATGAACAGTAATACTTCAAATATGAAATATACTATTCATACTTTATATTTGAAGTACCATATAAAGTATGAGTTGGAGCCTTTTTCATACTCTAAAATGGTGTAAAACTCTTAAATAGAATATGATTGGAAATGACCTAAAAAAGCAATGCTAAAAAATATGTTCATTTTTAATCGGGATTAACAGTACATTTGGCAAAACCGCCTTGAATCCAAAACATTCAACTTGAAACGAGAATCTTAAATGAAGGAAGTGAATTTGGATTTATTTTTAGTAGAATTTTTTGAATCTAAGACGGGTCACCAAGGGCATGCTAAGCATTTTGTTCAAGTACTCGAGATACGCTAAACCAAATCCCAAACCTGCACAAACAGCTCGGAATACACTTCTCCTCAACCTTTTATTTGCAGTCACAAGAACCTAACGCTAATAAGAATTCCTTTAAACCAGCATTTAAATATAAAATCAAACAATTCAGTAAACTGAAAATCTGAACCACTTGATGTATTTCCAAAGCTCATATTCATTGTAAAACAAAATTGTACTCAAAATAGTATCAAATAAGAAAACTAACAATGGCTCGGAAACTTAAAAGCCTCTGAAGAAGTTAAATAACTAATAAAGGAAACACATGCGAATATGCTGCTAATTGAGTCCACTGGTAGTTTGCAAAACAAACCAAACAAGAGCTGAACACTGAAATATATAAAGACCTAATAACCACCCTTGAGATCGTTGACGACATCGTATGGGATGGGAGTGACAGTTTCCAACTGAGCGCATTCCACCTTGAAACCCGGCTTAGGACCCTGTGGCTGCCTCTTGGTGCTGATAACCTCACCTCTTGCCTTGGCCTCGGCCTTCAACTGATCGTTCTTGATCTTCCTGAGCCTGAATTCCTCAGTGCACCTTGATGGCTGCACATGCTCCACACGGACATGGATCCTCTTCCTGATGATCCTGTTACCGACCTGAAATTCAAGCACAAATAAAATTACAAAACAGTAAACCAATTGGTTATAGTCTTCATCAAGAAAAGGAAAACCCCATTAATTATAGCAAATACAAAAACATTTCTCGACGTGTTAAAAACGCGATACTTTACCAAAACAACAACAAATCCAGGAACATAACACAGGGACCACCATTTTCTAAAAATTGAGGCAAAAAATATTGTTCTTGTACCTTAGGCGTTTGTTACAAGGTGAACAACATCCATATCTACAAGAACCGAAGTAAATACGCAAGTCGAAATTTAACATTTGGTAATCAAATTCCAATGGAGTTACTACCGAGCTAGAGAAAAGAAAGCAAACATTCAAAACACAAATACACAATATTCTTCGCACATAAATTTATTTTACTAAACAAAAGACAACAACAACAACAAAAGTGCAGAGCACTTGTTAATGGAAATCAAATAACCAAAATTAGATTGGACAAATCCAGATTGCTCTCTGGGTACCTAAAAATAAAAAATTTGGAAGCTTTTTGCAAAATACAATTCAGAAATGAACAACCATTACAACAATATCCAAGCAGAAACTCAAAGTTAATACCAGAATCGAAAAACACCAAAACACAACTGAAATTCAGTTTATCAACAAATCGAAACAACAATATCATTTCCAAAACATAAAGAGCCATAAAACTCCCTAAATCCCTAAAATCAATAAACAAAGGGACAAATCATTTCAATCAAAAACCAAAACAAAGTTCTAGAATCCCCATAATCGACGAACTAATGAAAACAAAAAACATCATTTGAATCCGAGAGAAACGAAAAGAAATAAAAATTATACCTGCTTGTTGACCTCAACGCCGATAGCGCGCTTGGTGACGTTCCAGACACGGCCGGTGCGGCCATGGTAGAACTTGTGGGGCATGCCCTTATGGACGGCGCCGTTAACCTTGATGTCGACGTAGTCGCCGATCTTGTAGGTCTTGAGGTAGGTGGAGAGAGGGATGTAACCCTTCTTCCTGAACGGCCTCGAGAAGAGGTCACGGGTGCGGGACCTGAGACCGTGTCCTGCCGGCATTTTTCCTCTTTCTCTCTCCTAGGGTTTCTCTCTCTCTAGAGCTCTCGCAGGTGGTGGCAATGGCCGAAACGTTAAAGTTTCGTGATGCTTTTATAGTGAGGAAGAATGTCGGGTAGGGTTTTGATTCCCGGATTCTGTAGTTTCGGATCCTCTCTGGGCGTGGGCTTTCAAAATGTATTGGGCTTCATTTTCAATTAGCCCAATAAAATTGACTCCTTTCTATTCTCAAGCCCAACAATGTGGGTTGGTGGTTATCGTTGGTGTAAATCCGGGCCACCTGTCGCCTACCACGCGGGCTTACAACCCTCAAGCCCGACAGGGTGAAATGCGACACTGAAAGAAGAAGTAAATAGTAGTATTCATTAAATAATTGAAATAAATAACATATTTTTAAAATATTTTTAAACTAAATAAAAGAATTATCATATAAATGACTTATTTACCTTCAAGTAAATGATTTATTTATATTAAATTTACATAAATCATTTATTTACGCTTTGTAAATATGTCGTTTACCTGATAAATTTACTATTTACTTCAAATATTTTAAAAACTCCTGATTTATATTAATTATTTTCACAAAATTCTATTTACTACAATTTCCCTTTATGGTATAAGGAAAAATGAAAGACGAAGACAGAAGTAAATAGTTGACGTAAATAAGAGATTTTAAAAATATTTAAAATAAATAATAATAAATAATTACTATGTAAGTAGATTGTTTACTTAGTTAATGTGATATATACATCTGTTTACTCAAAATATTTACTCCATTTTTTTTTTTATAAAATGCAATTTATTTTTTTCGCATAAAAGGATAACAAAACAGTGTGGACCAAAACCTAGGCCCAATCTGGCCTAGGTGTCTGGTTGGGTAAGACTAATCCGGATCCTTATGCAGGTTCGGCTAGATCGAAACTGATCCAAAGAAATTGGGGAGAAAATTACGTAAACAGCTTTTTTTTTTTTTTAAATCAATTTACCACTATGTAACATGACATAAATTCTCTGTTTTTAACCTACATAACATAGGTTGTAGTTTTATTTTATGTCATAATGATTTAATATCAAAATTTTGTATCATATTAATACGATGGTCGTTAAATTTTTATCATTTAGGTGATTTTTTACAAATGAGTTCATGATATTTATACCTCCAGTTGTTGGATTACCAACTCCTGTCTAATTTTGATGTCTATCTAATTATATTTTAATATATCATTAAAATAAGTTAGATTTTAATATATAAAAAATCAGTTATAATGCATTTTAAACTTTTTTAAATGACGTGATATAATATTATTGATTAGACACTATTTAGGATACCAAAAATTAGACAAAAAATGTGAATCCCCAGTTGTTAGCCAATAATTAACATGTTAAAAAAATATATAGCGATTTAGGAAACTTACCCTTCTTAACTCCCTTATTAGTTTTGTGCCCCTATTAATTATTTTGATTTTATATAGGGAGAAAATAAATTAAAAAAAAAAAAAGGAGAAGCAATATGGAGAATGAGCACATAAATCTTTATTCCCTTCACGCAGTGGCTGAGGCAAGGGGTGCTCCCCAATAAATTTTTTGTTATTTTAAATTTATCTAAAAATTTTATAATTTTTACAATTTACCTTGACTAAAAATAAAAAGTTTTCATATAGTCATATTTTGTCCTCATTAAAAATAAAAAATTCTCACGTAATCTCTATTAAAATTAATTTTATGTTTATAATTTTACTGATTTGCCCCACTAAAATTAAAAATTCTCATATAAACCCACTAAATTTAAAAATTATCACATAACCCCATTAAAATTTATTCTATCTTGAAAAAAATTTTTGATATATGTCCCAACTAGAATATTTTTCTAGCTCCGCCGCTGCCTTCACAGAAAAGGGCATTTGATCTTGTTCTCCAAGGCTACATTGGGCTTCTCAGTTTTCTCTAAATTGCCGGTATTTTCTTTGCTGAAATATTTTAGATCAAAATACCTTCATCTTTTTAGGGAAATTATAAAGACATTCCATCTATTAGTCGACTGTGATGAAAATGTGGATTTTGATAAGTAAATATTTCTTAAATACTGAAAAGGTGCCTCTTTCCTTTAAAAAAAAAAAAAAAAGGGTTTCTATTCTAACTACTTATAAGGTAGAAAAAAGAGATGCTTTTATCACACTCCTAAAAAAGGTAAATTTTTTTTTAGCTCTAGACTGATTCTAAAATATGTTTTTATTCCCCCCCTTCTCCTCCAAACTCCTTTTTCTTTTTAATCCTGAAAAATCTAACATCAGATTTATTTAAAAAAAACACTAATTCTCCGTTTTATAAAACTTAATTTCACTAATTATATTTCGCAATATCGGTGCCACTCATGATGGGGTTGTTTTTAAGGGGCTGTTCGCAATTGGCTGCTGGCATTAGGGGTGAGGGCACGGTGATGCGCGAGAACGTCCGATGGTGTGGTGCATATGGCTGATGGGGGACGTCTTTAAGTGTTTTGGTTGTTGCATAAACTATAGCTGGGTTTAGACATTTTAGTATGTGACAAATTAATACGGTTAAGATTAAAGCATATTTACATCTAATGCTTGAGATTTTTTTTAGCATTTTAGTGATTAGATGCTGACGTGAAAATTACAGAAATAGTCATCAGACGTTGACGTAAAAAATTTTGGCTAAGAGGACTTCTAAGTAATCTTCAACCAAAAATAAAAAAAAAAAAAAAAAAAAGAACCCTGTAATATGAGCAAAAACACAGAACGTCTCAGTATAGTAATATGGTTCTCCTTTTTTAAATCGTTTTTGTCTAATTAAACCCACAAAATCCACACTCCTAATCTAGGAAAAAATAACGACGGATTTGAGCTATTCACTGTCATTTATTGCTATTTCTGAAATCAAATTTGATTGCAGGTGTTAAAAAGTCTATTTACCAAGTTACTCAGTGAAACTTTCACTTTTTTGATGAAGGAATGGTGTAACCCAGCTTCTTTGTTAATTTTGTCTTTCCTATTTCGAATAAAATTTATTCTGATTATGATATCATATTGATTTATCAATATGTTGAAAAACAATCATTTTTCTTTCAACAAAGTTTAAGATAATTATTTAAAAAATGGTTTAAAAAATGAGATTTATCCACACACATGCGACGCAAATAACATAGATCAATCATCCAATAAAAATAATCACCAGCAACTAATTCTTCAGCCCAACAAAAAAAAAAAAAAAAAAAAAAAAACACACCACAACGCCAAAACCCCAAAGCAATATTATTCATATACTCACACACATATATAGAGTACACATACTCTTGCTATATATTAATTAGATTTCATATGTCATCCTCAATTATGGAAGACATAGACGTTGTGCTTAACAACAGCATCCAAAGATGTAGTTGAGGTGTTGAACACATAAGTCCTGGCCTCAGCATACCCTTTCGCAAACCGGAAAAGTCCACTTCCTCCGACGATCGGCATCTCTCGTACAGCAGAAAGGATGGCGTTGTGTACCAAGATGCTAAGAGTGCTTCCGTTAAATTTCCCTTGGGTGAAAACACAGTTGAAAACCATCGACAACCCTATTTTGTTTTGAAATAGGATCCTATTCTGTTGCGAGCTAGCTCGACGGAACTAGCTCGACGGACGGCACGGAACTAGCAAAAATTCCAAAATTTTGATCCTCCATGTGCCTATAAAAGGAGGCCTCCACAAGGTTGAAAATTCACTCCACTTCTCACTTCACTTCACACTTTTCACTTTACACTTCAGAAAATTTGAGAGCTCTAGTTTTCTTTTCTCTTGTTTTCTCTTGTTTTCTTGCTCTTGATTTTCTTTTTGTAGTCGGTTCTTGAGTTTTGGTGATAGAGGAAAGACGTTGGTTCAAGTTCGTTGAGAGCGGTTTTTCGATCATGCTAGACTACCGCTGTTGTCGTTGTATCCTGGGAAATAGACGTCCATTTGAAGCCTTGTGCACTTACCTGAGGGGACGAATCTGTTTTAAGAAAAGTGTGATTCACGTGCCTCGACAAATTTCCGTGTTTGCTTTATTTCGGATTAAGGTTGTATTTTGGTGTAATTCCTTCATAATATAATTTTATTCAATTTGCTTGTTCGTTGTTTATTCTCCATATTTTCTAACATCTCCGACTGCCCCGCCGTGGCATAAAATCCTTGAGCACTTCCCACTTTCTTGGAGGTCTACTCAGGCCCCACCGTCAAGGGGTCGTCGATAACCACCACCGCACCAAAATTCGGCTAGCTGTTGACCAACAGTGGCCCGGCAACTTGGACCGAGGTGCGGTTTTTGCCACTAAAGATGTCGTTGAAGTAGAAGTGGAGGTGCGTGATTTTCACTAGCGTGTGCCCTAGGTTTTTAGGGTACGAGGGTTTTGAGTAAGTGTTGTAGTACTCCTCATGATCATCTGCACTAGTACTCGTGAAGTACAAGGAGAAAATGGTTAGTATCATGAGCAACTTTGGGCCGGTCATGATGATTTTACACATTTGTCAATTGGAGAAGAGCCTATGAATTGAGTTGGTAATTCTATATCTGTGTTTGTGCTTAATCTTGATTTGTATATACATGGATACACACACACACACTGACACACACGCACATATATATATATATATATATATATATTTACACACACACACACACACACACAGAGACGCACAGAGGTGTCCCTAGCTCGTTTTAGTTTGAACAAATTGTTTAAAACATCAAGTGGCTCTATTAATCAGTCTCGAGGTCTGCGGTAGGTATTAGCTAAATGACGACTTATGGATTAATGAAAATTAGTGCAAGTTAATTAAAAAACAAAATAAACATATTTAAAAATAATAATAAACGAAAGATATAGATGCAAATTACAAATCCCGTGCAGCTTACTAATCCTTATTGAAGTACTTATCCTTGGAAATAACATTTAATATAGTTTGTTATGTCATTACTATTAAATATATGTCATTACTATTAAGCATATATTTAGTAAGTTAGTTGTAGATGAAATTTTTAAGTTGTAGTCAGTTTATTTTTTAAAAATCAGTTATAAATTTTGTTGATTTAAAAAAAAAAAGATAAAAATTGAGATCCAAAAGTATAGTTTCGTTGGAGTTAAACTTAGAATACGAAACGGAGGATAATATTTTTAGAGATATATATATATATATATATATATATTGAATAATGTTTCCTTTAAAACTATCCTCGTGCAACATGCTAACCCTTATAGTAGCACTACTTGCGCTTGGGAATTAACATTTAGCAGGTCATAATAATAATCATACGTAGAAACGTGAGTGGCTGGTTTCTCGGCTCTGACTTATATTATTTATTAGGTTAATATAATATGGATAACACGTGACAAGCTAAGTAACAGCTGACAAGAGAAGATATAATTAATTTAGTCCATGAATCCTTTTATAACTTTTACAGGAAAAACAATATAATAGTGAACTTTAGACAGATGAGTAGTTTCTGAACACTTAGTTTTGAAAAACGGCTTTTCTTTTCTTTTTTTTTTTTTTTTTTTTTTTTTTTTTTTTGTTTTAATCGGTGATCATAATGAAATTGTTGGAGTTAGGCAGATGAGTAGTTTCTAAACACTTTAGTTTTGAAAAATAACATTATTATTATTTTTTTAAATAATCAATCATCATTATAATATTATAGACCAAACCACAACTTCATTAAAAAGATAGAGATCAAATAAGTACTTTATATTCTTTGAATCTAATAATAATAAAAACTTGATGATATTACTTACATGCTTTTCCGAAATAACTAAGAGACCGAAGATTAACTAACATCAAACAAAAGAAAAAACATCCAAGCTAGACTAACACCCACCTAATTACATCCTTGCTCATCCCAGGCTCCACTCGAATATTGTTAAGATGAAAAAGAAAAAGGTATTAAATTGTCTAATAACATCCAAACTGCCGGAATTAGCACAATGAAAAAGGAAAAGAACTAAGAATAATAAAGAGTCGGTCTTACAATACATTTGAGATCGATTTTCTATTAATTATATCGTCTAACTGATATTGTAAAATATTTGTTATTGAATCATAAAAACGCTCAGTTAATATAGGAAATCAGAAAAAGGAAAATGCACAGTGCCCACAAATTTTCATTTATTTATTTTTAACTCATCCAACAAATTGGACAAGCATCACTACAGTTCAAACGACCAAAACACACACACACACACACATACATACATATATATATGTGTGTGTGTGTTTGGATAAACTTAATAATGCAAGACATAGAGATTGTACTCCACAGTAGCATCCAAAGAAGTTGTGTTGAACAAATAAGTCTTGAGCTTAGCATAACCTCTTGCAAACTTGAAAACACCACTTCCTCCAATTATTGGCATTTCTCTTTCCTTTTCAAGGATCGGGTTGTGTCCCAACAAGCTGAGAGTGCTTCCATTATATTTCCCTTCCGTGAACACAAAGTTGACAGCCAACAACAATTCTATACTAGATTGAGACGTAGCTGCATAGATTCCTTGAGCACTTCCCACTCGCTTGGAGGTCAGCTCCGGCGCCACGGTCAAAGGGTCGTCAAGCACCGCCACCGCTCCAAAGCTCGGCGAATTGCTCTTCAGCTTTGGCCCGGCGATTTGGACGGCCGTCGGGTTTTTGCCGCTGACGACATCTTGGAAGTAGAAGTGGAGGTGGGTGAGCTTCTCTTGCTTCAGCCCTAGGTCTTTCGGAGATAAGGTTTTTGAGAAAGTGTGGTACTCATCTGAATTGGTTGTACTAGCGAGGTTGAAAGAGAAAATGGTTATTATTATGGTGATGAGCAAGGTTGGGGAGGTCATGATTTTGTCAATTGGAGAAGAGCTTTATGAATTGAGTTGGAAATTTTAGATCTAGGTTTGTGTCTTTTACAATCTGATTCTGTGTGTGTGTGCGTATATATATTACATATATAGAGCCATGATATGTCCTTCGTGTTGTAAACAAATATTTCTCTTCATTCTCTAGGTGGTAACTGGTAGACACGTAGTTACTTAAGGAATAAAATTATTAATAGTTAATTATCAAACAAAATTAATAAACAAAGAGATGGAACGTGTCAACTTGCAAACCATTACTAATTCTTATATTTTTAATTAGTAGTACTTCTTGGAAAATATCAAGTAAAACTTTTGTTTTTGTTTTTTCTTTTCTGTTTTTGTTTTTGTTTTTGTTTTTTTTTTGTTTTTTGTTTTTTGTTTTCTTCACGATAACTGGTTTAATAATTATATATTCCATATATTTTTTTAATGTAAATGTTGAGAATGAACTAGCATCATCCGAAAATTATTTCAGTCTAACTAAATTGATAATAAACAACCATCCCTTCTCCCATTTAGCTCCTCATTCATATTATGAAAATGAAAATAAATTTATATGTCCTGTTGCTAATTAGCTTATTTTTAAGTGGGGATCATTGACTGTAATTATTCATAATTTTTCTTTTTTTAAACACAGCCCTGAAAGAGATGCCTCAGTGCCCCTCTGAGAAAGTTGAGAATAATTCTTTTGAAATTAATTTATAGAAATTGTTAATAGACAAATAATGTTAGCTATATATTTATCATCTAATCTCATCTGTGCCCGCTTCGTGGCTTAACTTCAATTGAGTATTCAATGTCCTATCTAGGGAAGGAACTGAATTTTAGATGTATACATAGGGAAAGCCGTGTGCAAGAAAAATGTAAGCACGGCTTGGGGAGAGAATTTTACATATTTTCTTTTTTCTAATAAGTAAATTGTCTACTCCATCCGACTAGTTCTGAGTTCGAGTCCCGAGACTAATTATCTATATTTTTTTATATTTATTCTAGTATTTTTCTTATTATTTTTTTGAAATACTCCTAATACTAAATAGAATAAAAAATAATATTGATTTTTAAATGTAAATTTATTTATTTATTGTTTTCAATTGCA
Organism: Ficus microcarpa; assembly: GCA_025413485.1. NCBI lineage: Eukaryota > Viridiplantae > Streptophyta > Magnoliopsida > Rosales > Moraceae > Ficus > Ficus microcarpa. The sequence continues at coordinate 28,069,046 of CM046387.1, read as the reverse complement.
AAATTTCAAATAAGAATGATATTAGGCTTTCGCTTTCGTGTTTCTCTAAAATTGTAGTCATGATAAAATCTTGGTTTATTTAATCATTAATCATCAGGGACTCCCAAGCACATGCCTCAGTTATTTTTGTATCTTTTGTACGATTCAGGAATAGTAACTGATTCAATAAATCTATTCTCTTATTTATTAGGATAATACACGGTTGATTATAATAAAGGCCAAGCTACCTATTACAGTTGACTAATAGCAAATTTTACAGTAAAAAATAATTAACATAAATTAAGTAAACGAAACTTTTTACTTTTTTCAGGCAAACAAATTAAATATCAACGGACGTCTGATCTAAGAAACGTAAATATGTGTTTATTTTAAAGGAATGATAAACATATAGAAAAAATTGTACAAATGGAACCGAAATATTGAGAAGCAAAACATGATCTTGAAGCTTCCAAGTAATTCGAAGAGCTACTAATTAATATTTGCTTAATCTAAAACTAAAAAGTCTGTTCATTATAGCTCTTTTTTTTCCTATATAAAACTTTTTTTTTAACTTGAGTGATTTGAACTCTACTCTTATGGTAAAATCAGGTATGAAATAGTGAGCACTATATACTATACTTGCAATCACTCCTAATACTTGATTTAACGTTCTCATATATACTCCCACATTCCTTTTAATTTTAATTATAATAAATAATTAACAAAAATACAAATTAATTAGAAAACCTCATTCTCAAAAATCAAAAGCTTTTAAAAAATGATATAACGTTGGAAAAAGTTGTGGTATGAATACGAGCATAACACTATATCTTCGACAACTAGACACTTGTTGCTGAGATGGGGGGGAAAATTTTTAAGAACTAATCTATATCCATGGCATAAACATAGTATCCAAAAAGAGTTGAATAATAAGACTACACGAAAAACAAACAGTGAAATACTAACAAACAAAGAAAAAAAAATGTAAAATACTAAGAAGTGAAAAAAGAACAGGAAAAAGCAAAAATTAAAGTAAAAAAGACAATTGAAATCATGCCTATGAAAATCAGAATTGCAAGAAGACTTCGTTAAACAGCTTATTTGGTGCTAAGATTTAGTTCAGTTTAACAAGTAAATTTCAGTTTCACTATTCACAATTTACAATAAAATCTCGATAAATGAAAGTTCGATAAATTAATAACCTTGCTTAAATAATAAAAAATTAAGGTCCCAACTCGGGCCAATATACTAAATTAATAATAAATTATTTATAAAAATGTCTAAATTAAAAACTATGATTTTAAAAAATGTTTATTTTTTCTGTTATTTAAATGAATGTCTAAATTGAAACTTAAAAAGATCACATTACCATTTCATCAATAATTGAAAATAACTAAAAGAATTGATAAAAATGGAAAGAAAAAAAATCTTTGAAACATTTCAGATTAAGCAAATCTTTTATAAAAGGAAAAAAATAATTTTACTTGATTTTATTATAAAGAAAAAAGAACCGTAATAGATATTAGTTGTATGACATATGAAAAACATTCATTATGATAAACAATTGACCATTAAGATAAATTCACAGATAATATATTAACAAGATGATATTGTAAAGAAATATTAGACACTTTAAAACCTAAAAAAGACATTATAATGATATACTAATTATCATAAAGAAATAGCTTCATAATGATATATTAATATTGTAAAGAAAAAAACATAGCGAATTTAAAAAGTGTCATAATGATCTAGTAATTACTATAAATAAATAAATAATTTCCTATCATATTTAAACTTTTGAAACTATCTCTTTATAAAAATAAAAATAAAAACTTTAGAAACTATCTATTAGAACAATATCAATAATAATAGTAAAAATAAATTATTATAATAATTATCATAAAGAACCTGAATCATACTAAAAAAATTATTTCTAAGAAACCTAAATCATTCTTAAGAAATATGATTATGAAAAAAACATAAATTATACTAATAAACAACTATTGTAATAAAAAAATAGTCACTTAGGTAAATATACAAAAATGATGAACAAATAAGGAAACAAAATTATGAATCTAATGAGGGAAAATGATGTTAAATATAGTAAAAGGGTAAAATGAGTAGTATAAGCGATTGTTTATTTGAAAATAGACATTTACATAATATTATAAAAAAAGGGACATATTTTAAAATGAGATTCTAAAAATATACTTTTTGTGTAATTATTTCATTAATAATCTCGTTAAATGCATAAGATAATAATTTTTTTCAAATCCTTTGAGACCCAACGAAAATATAAATTAATAATTGACAAAAAATAAATCATATATAATTCATAATATAGAAGAGTTTCTTTCTTGACAACTTCTATTTTCTCAATTCAACTCTTTTATAAAATATGCATCTAAAGTCATTTGTTTTTTCTTTGTACCTAAGTTGAACTCAACTTCATCTTTAATTTTTTGCAAAGCATGCACTACATCTGGTACATTTTTTTTTCCCATGTTATAGCGAGTAGTTATTTAAGGTTACTATTGCTTGAAATGCCTCTTTTAGGAAAATATTTGTTAAAACACAACCGTTACCCGGATCATGATCATCATTAGCAAGCATATCTATTATCCCTTAAATAATCTCTTCATCTGTAGGTGATTCCATTACTGCATCATTCAGAAGGTGCTCCACATCAGTAGACTAGAAATAGCTTCATATAATCCACGGATGCCTTCATGTTAAATGTACCTTTATATACATCAATTTTGGGCTGTATGCATATACATAACAATAATTAATTTTTTTTAATAATGCACATGATAACTTTTGCAATTCTCTAGGTTAATTTTTCACCACATACCATTATCTTTCTTAGTTATAACTTATGCATGAATCTCGGTAAAAGAAAGGTATATGTACAAAAATAATTAGAACATAAACTTTTCGTAAATTAATAAATTATTCATTTACCGATAAATTAATAAATTATTCATTCATCGATGAATAAATAACCTCTTTAAAATAATATTTTTTCCTGAGTCCTAACAATATTATTCATTTATAGAGGTTTTACTTTACTATTATAATTTTGTAATTCAAATTTTAAAAATCCATTACTTTATGTATACAAATCTAAATGGGATGATTTTTTTTTTAATTTTTATAAAATTTCGAGACGAACAAAACAAGCTCTATATTGTGTTTTTTTTTTTGAACACTTTCAAGTTTTTATACTTTTTAACTCCATTAATTCAAATATCTCATCAACACGCATAACTTAATTTAACTCAATTTTTTAGAGAGAAAAGGGGGAAAAAAAAAAAAGAATCTTATTTAAACCTAGTGGGAGAAAACCAAGAGGGAAAAGAGTGCATAATCTTGTCTTCCTAATATTACCAACAATCAATCTGTCTCATACCAATGAAGGTTAAAAAAAAAAAAAAAAAAAGGTAATACCACCATGAAAAATTTTTCAAAATGACAACCGGAGAGGCAAGTTTATCTGCAACAATATTTCATTTGTGAAAATAATTCGAGATTTTAACATTAAGCCACCTAGCCCAAGATATATATATATATATATATATATATATATAGCACGACTCCATCTGTTCCCCTGTAGCACAGAACCATTGGGTAGAATTGAACAAATCCAAAATATAGCTGGAATTACATTGAACCCAGATATTTTTTCATCGAGAACTTTCAAGCTTTCTCAGTGCCAAGAATGAAGCCCATGATCTACCCCTCAAAAGCAAAATAAATGCCCAAAAGGGCTGCAAATCAAGCTTCGACAAACCCACAAAATTCCTTAAGATTAATTTAGGCCCGTTTGGGGCAGATCACATATTGAAACTATTTTTTTTTGGTCTCTCCTCAAAACCACTTTTTACTATTTATATATCTAAATATATACGATAAGCTTAATCTTTAAAAGTTTTTAACTTTATTTTTTTAAGTTCAAATAAGATTTTTTTAGATTATATAGAATTTCAAAATAAACAAAATAAGATTTATTTTGAAAACTTTTTTTGCCGAATACATTTTGAGATTTTATACTTTTTCATTTCAAATAGTTTTTTTTTCCCTCCTAAACAGCACGTTTACAATTCAAAACAATACCTTATTTCTAACTCAAAACTATATTTTCAAAACCTCCCCCGTACGAGTCCTTAATAATATAAAAACACGTGGCCAGTTTGAAGCATCTACACATCAATAAATTGTCGAAAGCTAATTCGGACTAGATGAAAAATTCAAGGGAATTTCTATAGTATGGAAGTACGTGTCTTTAATTATCTCGTAATATAGACAAAATGCGTCAGAATGAAAAAAAAATGACAGTCTCATGACGGGGCTGTCTCCTTGTCATATTTAGGGAAAGTTATTTCTGTTTATAGGACTAAAAATCTGAAAATGATAGGATTATCTCCAAATCCTTTTATTCACCAATAACAAAGAAGACAATCACGTGACTAGGTCCAAAGTTGCCAACAGTGAGATCATATATACACACATATGTACACGAGAGGTCTTACATGCGGTAGACGTTTGAAATGGCAATGACGTGTAAGGTAGGTCATGTCAGTGGTTATAGGCAAGGGTGCACATGTGTTGATTGGGGAATAAGTAATTCTGAACTTTACAGACTGCTAGACTAATATTAAAAAGGTTTAGTCAAACGTGAAATTTGTATTATATATATTCAACAGAAAGGACCAAAAGGTAAATTCAATTGCATTAAAAAAGAATATAGACGATAAAAAATATTTCAGTTGGCATTGTTCTGAAAAATATGATGTTAAAGTTGGAACATAGTTGCACTAATTGCCATAGACTTGAAACAATAATGATTGTACGCAGTATTAAACGTGAAGAATTGCTATCAAGTAAACGTTAGCACAAACTAATTTGGTTTGCACAAGGCGGTCGAGGACATGAATTTGAACTTTAGACTTATATAAGTCCTTACAAGAAGAATCTCTGTTTCCTAAAACAATAATTTGTAAGTTGAGATCGATTGAACTAAACCGGAGATTCTATGTTTAGTGAGAGAACAAACATATATATGTCCTTCCAATAAGAATCCATGTTTAGTGAAAGAGTAACTTGTAAGTTGATATCGACTGAACCAAAGACTCCATGTTTAGTGAAAGATCAATTTTTTAAGCTCAAATCAACAGGATAGAGAGAGCGGGCGAAAAAAAAAAAAAAAAAAAAAAAACCCACAAAAGTACCAGTTTTAGTTCATTTTTTTAAATTCTCTGCGGTACACAAGAAATTATAGAGAGTAGAGATTAGAAAGTTGAAAGAACGAAGTTTAATAGTATAGAGAGAGAAACAAAGGATAAGGAAGGAAGGAATGATGGACAAAGGCGAAGGAAATGGTATAGATCCACGGTTTTGTTGTAGAAGAGAAGCAATTAAAAAAAAAAAAAAAGAAAAGAAAAGAAAAAAAATGTGAAGTGAAGAAATAAATTCATTACAAAAGGAGAAATCCAGCACAAATAACTGTCTTGGAGGTTTCTTTCTCGACAACAAAAGTTTATTTGTTGGCTATCGAACCAATAAAATGTCTTTCTTTTCCCTTTTTTTTTTTTTTTTTTTAACAGCCTATTAGTTTTTTAAGTTTTTAATTTTTTAATTTTTTAACTAGCTAGGCCTTGTACTTGAAGGAGTGTCGGTAACTTTTAGAGCGCCCTTGTACGCCCTTATACAAATCTGACCATCTGTTTTCCTTACAAGGATCAACAATCTAATACCGGCTCTACATGCTGTTTGTGTGTGTATGTATATATATATATATATATATATTGTCGGAAGCAGTGCTGAATTTGAATCATGATAAACATGGATCCGAAAAATCCTGAAGCAATCCCAGAGTATCAAAAATCATGATCATATTATTCCTGGTGTGTCTTGAGTGTTGTTTGGAGACTCTTAATTTATTTGTTCTTGCCTTCTAAGTTAAGGCACTCAATTGGATTTCAGAGATCGATCCCGCGCCATATATATAAAATTGTCCATGCATGTGGCCATGTTAGGCACTCAACGACATTCACAAAAGTATTGGTATATCTAGTCCTGCACATTCCACTTGGTTGCATATTTCTTCTTCCAAAGACAGATTTACACCAAAGTTTTTTTAGTCGATTTTTAAAAGGGATCGACTTGGGTCCGTTTGGATCAAATATAGGTTCGAACCAACAACTCAAACAACAAATTAAATTTTTATAAGAAAAAAATTATAGTACAAAAGTTTTGAAAAACAGTTTTAATTTAAGGGTAAGCAAGGAAATGATCATTATGTACGGTTCATCTTATATGTAAAAACAAAAAGAAAGATTAAACTCATTTTTAATTATATAGTAATAATTTAATAATATCTATTATATATGGATTAGTTCATTATTGATTTGGAGTCTATAAAAGTTCTTTGCACGTAATGTGTTTAAAAGTCTTTTGCTCAAACGCCAACAATGGATTTCTATCTTTCTTTATTTTTTTTTTTTTTTTTTTTTTTTTTTTTTTAATAATTCAAGGGGGATTTCAAATTCTTTATCTTAGGAGTCAAGTGTAAAATTATCGTTAGCTTATATTTGCAACCATAATTTTTATAGCTATTTTTAAGCAGTTAGGATTTATAATTTTTGCTTTTGACTTCTATTTCTCTTTTTACAATAAGTAAAAAGTATAAATTCTTTCAAAGCATAATCCCAAACTCACCCTTATCTATCTTCTAGAAACTGAAGCATATCGCCTTAAAATATATATATGTAGAACATACATATATGTATGTTTAATCATTGTATGAATTAAAATATATGTAAAATTAATATGCAGATCAGATGATCATTGAAAACATAAACACGTTGATAGAGTATTTCCGGATCTTACAATAAGGGGTGTTTAGTTGGAGTAGTTTTTGTTTTTTTCCAAAAAGTTTTTTGGATCTTACCAAACACCCCCTAAAAATTTCTTTACGTTTATGATAGTTTTCAGGGGTTTTATTTTTTTATGGTATGATTCATGTGACTTCCACTTACTAAATATAAATGAAAACACGCTTAGATTTCGGACATGTGAGCTCCTATCTAAATGGTAAATTCCTTCCATAATCTGATCGCTAATTATGTTTTCATTTTCTTAATCAGCTTTTTAAGTTATCTTTGAAAATAAAATAAAATTAGTGACGCAGAGGCGTGGTGTTGGCACTTAACATTTATGCATCTTCCATTTGGTCCCCACACACTATACACCACTTCAAGGTGGTGTCAACTAATGTTAAACTACTAATTTCCCTTTAATTAATTTAAGCATAATTTTTTAGCAGCTAAAAATTTAGTAAATAAAATTCTGTACTAATAATTAGGCCGTACACCACCAAAAAAATGTCACTTAAAAGCAGATTATGGCTTGCTAATGTCAAACCCACTCACTTAATATAATTTAGAGGCTGAAGTTTGGTACTTAGCCAGATCTGTGTACTTATGAGGGTCTACTTAAAAAAATAATATTAAAAATCATAACGCTTTTTTTTTTTTTTTGTTTTGATAATCTTAAAAATGACGATTCTTGGACCCAACTCTCTGATATCCATATTTTAATACGAATTAATATAAAATACTATTTCATTTGTCGTTCTTTTATATTGTTAGATATATTTAGTCATATAATGTCAATTATCGAGATGGGCTTATCAAGTTACCGTGCCTAATTATAGAATTAGTACAGAAATCTACTGAAGGACTTGTACGTAATTTGCTTTTTATTTTTATTTTTATTTTTGTGACTGTTAAATTGGAATCAAAAGTTCATCAGTCACTCTTTTTTACAACTTATATATATCAACATGTTTGTCCTTAATAATATACATGACGTAAAAAAAAGTTTTTTTTTTTTTGAAAAAATACAGTATATATTTATTTATATAAGTGGGTGGGTTTAGCAAGTACTAGTATTACTACTCGTGATATGCGCACTGTGTGTGTACACACACACACACCACACGCAAACACACATCATGATGATTCTGTTTATAGTGGATCCTGCCAACAAAATTAAAAACAAGAAGGAAAACCACTGAGGTCTGAGCCCTGTGGTAAGCGTACTAGTGATTTTTGCGCATTCCCAATCCCACCCACCACCCCAATAGGCAGAACATCAGCTTATTACATTATAATATTAAGGATTAAAAAAACCAGACAACAATAGAGATATAAAGATGTTATGTCGTTGTACATAACAGATTGATTTTTTAAGATAAAAGATCAATTTTTTAGTAATCTCTAATTCCTCTTTTTCTCTCTAATCTTTGTATAGTATCAGAGCCCAACAAAGTTTAAATAAGTAAAGCCGATCCATTAAATACAAGATTGGTGACTCTAAAGAGAGTACCATCTTGTGGGAACGTGCTAAGAATAAAAAGAAACTCGAAGTCTTATATTGTAAAAATACAACAACAGTGATAGATATAAAGATATCGGATCATTACACTTAATATATTGACCTTTTAATATTGAAACCTAATCCTTTAGCAGTCTCCAATTTCTCTTTTTCTCTTTAATCTTCACAATATATGTAGTAGACATTAATACGAAAATATTAACAATACTAACCGTAACAATGGTGAAAAATAATGAAAGTATTTAAAATCTTGAAATAATTTAAAATTAGAATTTTTTAAAATAAAAAAATTAAAATAGGAGATATGAACTTCAAAAACTTTATGATGGAGTTAAATATAGAAAAATAGAATCCACCGTCACTTGCGTGTTAATGAAACAACTAATTCTGACCTTTGATAAGGGTCCATTTGGAACAAAAGTTAGACTTAAAGGTTTTGGAGACGTGTGTTAGAAATGTGTGTTTTGTCAAATTATCAATTGAAAATTAACCGTGATATTTGAATAATGTATTCGGAAAAATAGATAATTATTTCATTCCTCTAGTCATTATGAGTATTTAGAGTTACAAAAATCATTTTATTTCGACTTAAAATTAGAAAGTTATGGAGGTTTGAAGTTTGAATATTTTATAAATGGAAAAGGAGAAAGGGCGATATGTGATTTGTGCTATAGCTAATTGAAATTGGACTTCTAACAATTAACCTAAAAAACATAGGTTTGCAGTCTCCTTAAAATTGCCTTTCATTACATTCTATTACACAATATTTAATCCCATTTTTAGGTTAATTTTATTTATTAATTAAATGAATAATGCTGGCCACAATTGTTTTAATTACAACTTTCAATACCAACTGAGGAAAATTATTATGTTTTCGAAAAATTATCACATTAAATAATATTAAAAAATTATTTTTAGATTATAATTCACAGTCACGGAGTCCGAAGTGAAAATCTCATCCTATAATAAAACCATTGATTCCTCACGATTGAATTGAACACTGAAAGCCCTTTTCTCCACTACTACTACTAGTACTTACTACTGATCTAGAGAAATTAAACCATGGCTCCCAGAGCAATAAAAAAAATCAAACCAACGACCTTCCTCATAATTTTCTTCACAATTAATACCTTGTTCATCCATTTTCTTTCCGCTGCTAAACATGATCATGATCATAATCACAATCACCACAACACTTTCTCGAGAAACCGATCTCCGAAAGAGCTAGGGCTCAAGCCGGAAAAACTGAGCCACCTCCACTTCTACTTCCATGACGTCGTCAGCGGGAAAACCCCGACGGCCGTCAAGGTCGCCGAGGCGCAAATGACAAACACGTCGACGACGGTTTTCGGCAAGGTGATGATGATGGACGACCCTTTGACGGTGGGGCCGGAGCGGAGCTCCAAGCAAGTAGGAAGCGCTCAGGGCTTCTACGCCTCGGCGTCGCAATCCGAGGTAGGGTTTTTGATGGTTTACAATTTTGTCTTCACGGGAGGGAAATATAACGGCAGTACTCTCAGCATCTTGGGACGGAACTCGGCTTTATCGCCGGTAAGAGAAATGCCGATCGTCGGAGGAAGCGGACTTTTCAGGTTTGCAAGAGGGTATGCTCAGGCAAGGACTCATAGATTTGGATGCAAAAACTTTGGATGCTGTTGTGGAATATAATGTCTACGTTATCCACTACTGAGAAACATCGGTTGAGCTAAATATTAATCCAATATCATAATCCGGTCGTGTGTAACAGAGTTTTATTTTTTAAATAGAAGGACTTAGAATGTCAGTTCTAAATCTTAATATTTGGTAAAAATGTTCTCTTTTTCGCATGGGGTTTGAGTTAGAATGTTTTTAACAAGACATACTTAAGATCACATTTCAAGATGTTTGAGATTGGTCTCTATGGCTTCATGGGTCCATCTTTATTTCATTGGAGTTGCCTTTGTTAGGGTTGTTTTTCCCCTTCTTCTGTTCTCTACAACTTTTTGTATTTTTATTTTTCTATGAATCAAATGAGATAAGTTAGTGAAGAGTGTATTAATGGATATTAACATAGTCGCGATGTCTGGATGGAACCTGTTGATACTTTTTACCATAATTTACGTAAAAAAAAATTTTCCATATAAAAATTTTCTAAGACATTTTAAATAAGCTGATACTTTCTATTTACATGTTAAATAATTTTCTTTTTCACTTTGTGTTCATATATGGTTCTTTGCTTCATCATGAAGAGGAAAAATACCAATAATTATATACATGTACATACAAACATATATACATACACATACATATAATTAGAGGTAGTTATAATTCGGACCAACAAAGGGAATATTTAGAGAGCGAGTTCATGATTTCCAAATTTATTCACCGGTCTATGGTTAAAATCATTACACTTGTGTCCAGCTATATTTATTATATATAAATAATTATGCAAAATTAACACACCTCAATTAAACCGGTATCTATATTAAAACTAAATTTGTATACTACGTCATCTTCGTAATACTAAAATTCAATTTTTTTTAATCCTTTCAACAGACAACAAATTTCCTTTTCTTTTTCTTTTTCCCCTTTGACCTTTGTTATAAATGGAGATTTAAACTCAAACGTTTTGTGATAAAATCAATAAGATATGTAATTATCAATTATCGCAAAACCTTGTGAGAACTGATTGATATAACTGAATTTAGCGATTCCAAAACTTAAAGTCTTCAAACATATAGAACTGATCAAGTGATCTCAAGTTATCAAAGTAGAAAGCATACAGTACTGGCTCGCGTACATCCACTAGCTATAGACAAATCCCCACACCGATAGTTTTTATATGACGCCAAATTCACATCTTCAATTCTAATTTCCCACTATATGTTAAATTCGGATTCCAACGGCTATTTTTTTTTATCTTAAATTATCTTTCAACAGAAAATTAAGGGTAATGTTTAATTTTTGGTTGCAAAGGGTAATGCTTAATTTAACCTTTACAAATACTTTATCATCTACAACTTAAAATGAAACAAAAACTATAATTAGTTCTCATCATAAGTTACAATTGATATCTTTATAATTGGATCATCAATTTTTAAGCAGGTTAATTTGATCATGTATTTGTGCTCGTCTAGTGATTCGCACCTGAGTATAACATTATTAAAAAAATTCATTAGCAATAAATATCGTGGCCAGCATTAAAACCATTGAAAACCTAGACGTTTTAATAGCAAAAGTGTCAAGTTGCAACTTCAAATAAGTTAAAAGGAGGAATTTTGCTGTATTTAACGTTATAAGAGGTATAGTGTGAAACCCATATTCTTTGGAAGCCAAAAATTGAAAGGGAAAAGTATCCGATGACACAAATTTAAAAATCATTACATCAACATAATACAAAAATGCAAACCTAAATGACACAAAATTAAACTAATTAAAGTATACTATAATTTGTGTCATGTTGATCAATAGATGCAAAAAGAGTAGTTATTTAAGTAATTTTCTCAACTTAAAATAATTTCATGTAAAAGATTTTCATGTCGTTCTCTTGTTGGTTGGATTGGTGAATATAGATATATAATGAAAAATCTTGCATAATCAAAAGAAAATGATCTTGCCAATAAATCTTAGAGTTTGTTTAGAACAATGATTGGAATTGAAGCTTTATAAGTTAGAATTGAAATGTGTATGGTTAAAGTCTACATTGAAAATGAATTGCGATATAAGAAATAATGTAAAAATTTGAAATATATTTGGAAAAAATAAAAAATAATATGGATCTGGTTTTATTCCTCTCGTCGTTGTGGTTTGAATATCATGAAAATTAAGGGAGAGAAATTGAGAAATAATTTTAGGAGTTTTAGAATTAAATAAGTAACGTTCTGTCTTTAATGATTGTTCCAAACGACACTAAAGCTACAATTTTGACATCCACTCATGTTGCGAAGATATCAATTGAACCAGCAGTGCCGGTGAAAAAGGGAGAGTTTATTGCGAGCAAGTTCCAATCAAAAACTTTATGAAGAACATGTTGCTTTATGCAATTCCTCGTTAATTGGCAGATCAATTTGCTAGACTCCTAGTAGGCATTGATCTGGATGAAACTCTTATAGATTTGAATATGAAAAATTAACAAAGTTCTTCTCTTATAGATTTGAATATGAAAAGAATTTCAACCTCTGTTTAGTATTCAAGTTTAGTTCCAACTAAACTATACTTTTTTCATCTTAATTTTTGACTTTTTCTAAAAAATCAATAAAATTTATAACTAGTTTTTGAAAAATTCAACCAACTCGAAGTTAAAATTTTCATTTTTAAGTAACTTACTAAACGAAGGCTAGTTTCAATGAGAAAATTTATGACTGACTGTAAATTATTCACAAGGTTATGATTAATCATATGAAAATATTGTGGCTAGATTTTTTTTTTTTTTTGCGTGTGAATTAATTTTGTTAGATAAATTCTGAAAACGGTGGACGCTATGATTCCTATGTTTCTATCATGTACACGATTCTTACACTTTACGAAAAGTCACATAATAATTAGATATTGCAGCTTTATACCACGCGAGCTTGCATCTTCAATTCCTTTTTTGCTGCATTGCTGCGGATTTTCGTGTGTCGTCAATCTCTAATTATAATAGGGCAGGTAGTTTACATTTTTAAGATCTTATATTTTACTTTTATTTTTGAAGATTACTAAAGGTTGGCAAATATTCTTTCGTGTGGGTGGTCCTATAACAAGTGATCAATAGGCAATAAGAAACTAATTCAACCCCAAAAATTGATCAATGAGAAAAAAGTGTACCAGACCTCACTCCTGCACTTGAGAAAGGAAAAGAAGTAAAGAAAAATATAGTAATTATTATTATTATTATTATTTTTCAACTCTTTTCACCACATGTTAATCACCGACGCTTTAATCTAAACTATTTCTATCTTTTGTAATATTGGATGATTAAACTTACTTTAGACTTTTTGACCAAGTACATAAAGATTTTTTAGTTAATAATTATGGTAGAGGAATCACAAGAAGGGGAAAAAAAAAAAAAAAAGGAAAAAAGGAAAAAAAAAAAAAAAAAAAAAGCGCTTTGTTTGGTATAGGTCGACAGTTGAATTTAGCCATCTTTGTAATCACATATGACACTAGAATTGTGTCGACTACTTGCAGCAAAAGGGACTTCCCAACAATGTCCAACTCCGAAGCTCTCCAAAAACCCACCTTCTCTTTCCTCATTCTCTTCCTCTTCTTCTTCGTCAGCACTTCCACTTCCTCAGATGATCATTCAGCTCATCACAAAACTTTCTCGAGAAACCTGTCGCCGAGAAAGTTCGGCCTCAGGCGAGAAAAACTAAGCCACCTCCACTTCTACTTCCACGACATCCGCGGCGGCGATAACCCCACCGCGATCAAAGTCGCCGAGGCCAAAACATCGAACGCCTCGCGGACCGGCTTCGGCTTCGTGACGGTGATCGACGACCCTCTGACGGTGGGGCCGGAGCGGAGCTCCAAGCAAGTGGGAAGAGCTCAGGGAATATACGCCTCCGCGTCGCAACTTGATCTCAGTTTGTTGATGGTTCTCAACTACGTGTTCACCGAAGGAAAGTTTAATGGAAGCACTCTGAGCATCTTGGGACGAAATGCGATTTTGCGGGACGTCCGAGAGATGCCGATCGTCGGAGGAAGCGGAGTTTTCAGGTTTGCTAGAGGGTACGCTCAGGCCAGGACTCATAAGCTTGATTTCAAAACTGGTGATGCTGTTGTTGAATACAATGTCTATGTTCTACACTTTTAAGATCACTATTGTACCTCTAATATTTTGGACCTTTTTTTTAAAAATTAATTATCGCTATGAACTGTTTTTTAATTATTAAACTACTTTTTTTTAACTATATGATTTGTGAGAGTCCATGTGCAAAACTTTCAATGAACGAGTATTAAATTGTTTAGTTCTAAATTGGTATTTGAAAAGTTAATTTAACGATTAAAATAGCAGTTTCTACTTGTGCAAAAATAAGAGGTTTAAAAACTTGTTTATTTATTTGTTTCTTTACTATTGAATGGAAGTGTGGCGCGGTGGTTTGTTTACTTGTGGTTTTTTTTTTTTTTTTTTCAATTGGGTTCTTTGTTGTTATTCTTTCTATATATGTGCATCTGAACTTACTTATGAAATTATGATGTTTGTATGAGAAAATTAGTAAGGGAGGTTTTTATGTAAGTTATAAATAAAGAGATAAAGTGAGTAATATACTTATTTGTCCTCCATCTTTACTTTTTCTACCTCATATCATTGATTTAATATTCGTTTCGTACATAAATTGGAGTTGAATTTTTTGGATTGAAATTGTTTGACTTTTTTAAAAATTAATTAAAATTTTTATTAATTTTTCAGAAAAAAGATAAAAACGAGTTGAGTTTTTTGGGATATAGTTGTTGTTCCAAACATTTCATTAGTGTATGCAATTGATTGCAATTTTTTTTTTTTTTTTTCCCAAAATATAAAAATGATGCTAATTATTCTCCTAAACAACACTTGGAAGCATCTATGCTTTAATTTAAATTTAGAAATGAAAAAACAAAAGAAAACAATAGTCTCAAAAGTATAAAGCTCAGAGAAGTTCAAAGCTTTTTTTTCAGTCCACATGTAGTGTGGTTCCCACACAGTTCATGATTACCGTGAAGTGGTTGTCGGCTTATGAACCTTTTTTTGGCTAATTTTGACTGAGATGAAAGCCTCACAATCCCCTTGCCAACGACAACCTTGTCGAAGTGCACTTATACTATAATTTAACGTTACATCTCTTCCAATCAAATATATAATTTTATTCATAATTACACATTTCTTCTCTTTTTTATTTAATTTATTTTCTTACACCTATAAACCTATATACATTTATCATTCCATCATTCATTCAATTAAAATATATTATAAATATTTAACTTTCACTCAGCTTTTTATAGTGACAATTTCCTTCTTCCCAACACGCGTTCACTGCTTGACACAAAAAAAAGACCACGTCGGTACCATATTTTGTCCGGTGTCGTTGCATGGTCTTATGTCCGGCGTCTCCGATTTACCGAATGTGTGCGAGAAATGATTGAGAACCGTTCGATCAGGAAACAACGGCTGGATTATTACATGTCATATAAGGGTAAACTAAAGGGGAGTTTGGTGGAGTAGTTTGAGTTGAGATTTTTAAATTGGAATAGTAAATTTTTTTGAATTTTCAGAAAAGACAAAAAATTTTTTGAGAAAAAGACAAAAACTTTTTAGAAAAAAGACAAAAAAAAGTACAGTTTGAGTTGAAATGAGATGGTGAAGCAAACACCCCCTAAAACCATAGCTGACAGCTTCTGCAGTGCTGCCTCAGGGGAAGAAATAATAAAAATGTGGTTTTCGAGACCCCAAATTTTAAAACTAAAGAAATTGAAAATACAAACTTAGGACCCGTTTGGTGAATGAGTTTGAGTTGAAATTTTTATGTTTAAATAGTAATTTTTGTTGACTTTTTAGAAAAAATAAAAATTTTTTTCAGAAAAGTCAAAAAAAACTTTTGAAAAAAAGACAAAAATTTAAATTTAAACCTTAAATTTAAACTTTCTTAACAAAGGCGCCCTAATATTTGTAGTAGCCTGTCAATTTAGGAACCCAATTTCCAAAAGGCGTGTGGGAAATGAAGAGAGATTATTATGATAACGACGACGTTGGGTTGTGATGGGAAGGAAAGGCTTTTGGTTATTATGATGATGATGATGCCGGCGAACCTTTCCCGTTGCGAGCCAAAAGCCACCTATGACTCACCGTCAGGCCCTTGCGAGCCGGATTCGCCGCCACTGACTCCGCGAACCCAGATCCGCCGCCGCGAGCCTCCGCAAATCCGATCTGCCACCGCGAGCTTCCGGGACACCCCCACCCCCCCCCGCGGGGGGGGGGGGGGGGGGGCGCGCATGACCACCGTTTGAGATTGCGAAACCCCTCCGGTTGTCAGCCAAATATATATAGCACAATAGGATTGTTGGGTTTTCTTTGTTCTTTTTCTTTGAAAAAAAAAAAAAAAAAAACTTTTTAGGAAATAATTTGCTCAAATATTTGTGGGCGATTTTGGTATGCTGTTGGTTTTTACAGAAGAAAGTAGGGATGAAGCTAGGGGACCAGTGGCGATAGAGTTTTTTTTTGTTTTGTTTTGTTTGTTTGTTTGTTTGTTTATTTTTTTCGGTTGCCTTTTTCGGAAGTTTTGAAAAATAATAAGTAGTTATGTTAATGATTAGTTTAATCTTTTCAAAATAAAGTCAAGACTATTCAACTGAGAAAGGTGCGTTTTCTAACGTCCGTTTGCAAAAAGGACTAACAGTAACATACACATTTTTAGGACTCGTTGGTGGAGCTTCTGTTTCTGCTTCTAGTAAATAGAAAAAGAAAAGTAAAAGTTATGGGTTTTCAATAAATATCAGAAATCAAAGATGTTTTAAGGAGAAAATGATCTCTAAAATATTCTAATAAGTACATAAAATATTAAAGAAAATTTATAATATCTAATTTAAATTTTATTATAAGTTTTAAAGTCTATTCATAAGAGCTTTTATCAGAAATAACATTTTTTGACTTTGACATAAAACACTTCTGAAAATTAAAAACTCTTCTGACAGATTATCCACACACTTCTAGAAGCTGTTTTTGGACCTGAGAAGCAAAAAATAGCTTTTGAAAAACTCTGCTAAACAGGCACTAATGAGTTTAAGGATCTATCAATTAGAAGAATAAAGAAATTAAGGACTAAACAACACCTTCACTAAGAGTTCTGGGACTAATATAACAATTTACCCATCTTTTCAAAAATAATAACAACAACAATAATAATAATAATACATTTATAGTGTTGATTTGTTTATGCAGGTTTTCTTTGTATTAAAAAAAAACATTAATCTTGAAAAGAAATGAGTTAGGAGAACAACCTTCACGTTTCACACCTACACAGGCAAAAACTAACAAACCCCCAACCTTTTATTATTATTATTATTATTTTAATTTAAAGGTTCAAGAGTGGCATTCATTCATTTTCTCATATTTGAAAACATTCGAGACGAAGTAAGAGGTTAAATATTAGATTTTTTAAACAATTATTTACATTCATCTAATGCATACATTATTGCCTACTATCATTATTCTCTTCCAATGCATATGTCTTTATTTTCCAACATTTTTCTTCTCAAAACTACTGCTTCATTGCTTCGCGCGTGTTTGATGCAACTAAATATTCTATTTCTTTTTCATATTTTCCCTATTCCTACACTCGAAACTGCCCTTCAATAACACCTTTCTGTTCAATTGTCATATATATTTTAAGCTTGTTTGGATGCAAAAATTATAACTCAATTATTTTTTTTTTTTGAAAAAGTTAATCTTAATTTCATTATTCACAATTACTATTACAAATTTATTACTCAAACTTTAAAAGTCTATAGTTTTGCATATACAAGTCCAAATGAAATTTTTTTTTTAATTTCCTAAAATTTCGAGAGGAATGAAACAAGCTTTATATTGATATATATGTATACATATTTTCCAAACACATATCAAGTTTTAATACTTTTTAACTCCAACAATTTAAACGCCTTAATAAACATACAACTCAATTCAAACTTAAACTCTACAATCCAAACTCATGCATCAAACGCATGCAAAATTTGTCTCTTAACTGTTATGACCATTTTCTCACCACTTTATTTATTTATTTTTTCAATTTTTGCTTAATTACACTGCTTTTATACAGATTCCTAATTTGACATTCCCTTTCCAACACTTGTTCTAATACTTGCAATTTTCCTTCCCAACCAAATGTCTGCTGCTTTTTCATCTTATCTTTTTCTATCTTAACTTATTTTTCTTCCCTTTTCTCCTACCTATTAGAATCTTTCATCGACAACACAAGTTACAACTTCCGTTCCCATATTTTCTTCCCGTACTTGCCAATTTCCCCATGCCAAAGACAACTAGCTTCATTTCACGTTGTATTCACAATATTATTACATTACTGCTAACCCGAATATGCAAGCAGTGACAACCTCAAAATTATTTTCGCCTTACCAATGATAACCTTGTCGCAGTTCAGATTACTTATACTATAATTTTACATTACCTTTCCCCCTATTATACATAATTTTGTTCATAATTACACCTTTCTCCTCTTTTTTTATTTAATTAATTTCCTTACACCTATAAACCTATATACATTTACCATTCCGCCATTCATTCAATTTAAATATATTATACATGCCTGACTTTCACCCAGCTTTTTGCGGTGACAATTTTCCTCCTCCCAATACGTATTCACTGCTTGACACAAAAAAAAATACCACGTAGGTACCGTTTTTTGTCCGGTGTGAGATTTAAGACCTTTGATATATATATATATATATATATATATAGATATATATATTCTTTTAAATTCGGAACATGTGACTATTCATCTTCTTTTGGAAATTATTTAAAAATCATTCTATGTGTTTTTCTTTTATTAATAAAATGTTCTCAGAGGGTATTTCATTATATTATTGGTGACTGTTTATAAAATTTGTCAAGTCAAATATCTAAAATTTAGATATTAGACTTATAAATAATAATAAGGACATTAATTATAAACTCAACGTTTTATATCAATGCACTTGGACATTATAAATTTAATTTTTTTATACCAACTTACTTATTAATAAGTTGTTATCTTTTCATTAATACTTTAATTATTCATAATAATTATATTATTGTCACCTTTCATTAGATCACCGTTCATTAAATCTATTACTCTATTATAAATGGGAGTTCCACTTTTGTTTTGTTAAAAAATGGTTAAGTTGTTTCCAGGTTTCTGCTGCTCTACATGCGCCTCTTTTTATTTCTTTCTTTTCTTAGGACTTGGACCTGAAACGAGGATTCTAACTATACACCTTTTGATAGAATCAAAAGTGATATTACTGCTGGCTTATGTACCTGCAACCACCTATTTTTTTCTTTCTACTTTAACTTATGTTGTCATTTCCTTCTTTTTCTCGGTATTCCTTTTCCCACCATGTCATTTTAAGGGTACTCAACTTGTATTATTATTTTGTATCTCTCATTAAAGTACAATACATATATATATATAGTATATATATATGATTTCCTCAACAGAAAAAAAAAACTATATATATCTAAGTTTTATGTTCTCAAATGTATATCATCCTTTTAAGAAATATCCCCGCATTTAGCTATTTTCATAAGTATCTATAATTTATTCTCGATGAGAAAATATAATTGTTTCATTTTTTTTGTCAAAAAAATGAGAAAATAAAATAAAGTTAATTTTTCATTTTGCAGCTCATATACTTAATAAAATTTTTCAGAAACATATCCGAACATAATTTTATTATTAATTTTTGACTCAAATCAATTTCTCTAAAATACAATCAAACACAATTTTGAAAAATATATGAAAATCATTCTCCGAACTTTCCAATCGAGTAATTTAAACGGGCCAGTGACAGACTATTTTCGAATGAAGTGTAATTTAAAAAACAAAAAAATAAAATAAAATAAAATAAATTTAGACCGAACCTGCCGTGATGTCTTAGATCTTTATTACAAACTCCATTACCAAAAATAGACAGCTATTTTCCTGTATGAAAGCTGACTTTGGAATTAATAAATGGATATTACATCATTTGATATCTATTTGATACGCCAACGGAGTCTTAAACACATGGATACAGATTTCACTCCAATCGCTTCACATAAATTATCAAAACAGCCCTGCAAATGGTGGATATATATTTTTAAATTGCAGCTTGTTTTTATCATAATCATGAGCATCGTTCATATTTAATTAATAGTTCAGATTCCCATGTCCTTTGTCCAACTACTCTCTGCATAATGTTAATTTAATATTGATTAATTTATAATGGAGTGTTAAGCACATTATAGTAATGATGAATATATGTATATGTATATATTTATGTATTTATATATATATATATATATTGAAGCAAGCACAACACACATAATTGCCAAACTAAAATTCCAAATTAAATTCCACAAGTCATGGCTAAAAATCTCCAAAACACCAGAATAATATTTTCATTAGCCACTTTCTTCTTCTTCTTCCTGATCCTTGGTGTCAATGCAGATAAGCATTCCGACAGTTTCTCGAGAAAATTATCTCCCAAGAAACTAGGCCTTAAAAGAGAGAAACTCAGCCACCTCCACTTCTACTTCCATGATGTCGGCAGCGGCAAAAACCCGACGGCGGTCAGAGTCGCCGAGGCACAAACGACAAACACCTCGGCAACGTTTTTCGGCATGGTCATGATCATCGATGACCCTTTGACCGTAGGGCCGGAGCGGAGCTCCAAGAGAGTTGGAAGCGCTCAGGGAATGTATGCCTCGGCGTCGCAATCGGAGTTAGGGTTGTTGATGGCTTTCAACTTTGTGTTCACGGAAGGGAAATATAACGGCAGCACTCTCAGCATCTTGGGAAGGAACCCGGTTTTTTCGGCGGTAAGAGAAATGCCGATCGTCGGAGGAAGCGGACTTTTCAGGTTTGCAAGAGGGTATGTTCAAGCAAGGACTGTTAGTTTTGATCTCAAAACTGGGGATGCTGTTGTGGAGTATAATGTCTATGCTCTTCGTTATTGAGAGAGAGAGAGAGAGAGAGATTACTTTAGATGAAGAAGAAAAACATTTAGTTGCTATATTAGCCTTTTTTTTTTTTTTTGGGCAATGTTAAACCCTATTTTCTCTTTGTTTTGAGGTAATTGTTATTCTTGGCTTAGGAAATTTAATGAATGATAATCTTTTCAAGTGAGATTTTAAGACAATTCAGTGTTAAAACCATCCAAATTTTAACCATTAATTTCATTGATTTGTGAAGCAACACTTTTCTTATATTAAATTCACGAAATAATTATCAAAATCAAAACTTTGTTTCAGATAACTTTCCAAAAATTGCGAAAATTTGAGGAGCATATATGTCGAAAACCTTTCAAAACTGTTATCTAATTAAAGACCTTAACAAGCAGAATCTAATGAGAGAAATCTTGTTAATTAGAAAAGACTGCACAAAACAAATAAAAACTGATAAATAGAATTATTTTATAAAAGAGTAGACCTAATATTACATTAGCTTCCACTCAATTTTTCGGTCATGATCACGCCCATGCATGCCCGTATTTTTAAATTCATTAATCAACTTGAAATCTATTTTCGAATTGTTGTGTCGATCTAAATATATTTTTTTCTTAATTAGGCTTTCATTCATAACGAATGTACAAATATTCTTTTGAATGCATATAATCCTTCGCTCAAATGGCGCTTTTAATCATTCCTTTTGTTATTATTTGAGCCGTCCATACGTGCATTTAGCATGCTAGCTAGTATTTGTATTGTGCCCTTATCGCATTCCGTATTAAAAATCGGATAAAACACAATATATTATTTTATTATGTTACATTGTGCGTTTCTTATTTTTTAACGTGTTGTGTTAATAATGTTTCGTATTCTGATTATTTTTTATTCTTTCTTTTTTTCGTCCCTAAAATTCATTAATTACTTCCTACAAGCCCTAATTAATTAACTCGGAGAAAACAATTAAATATTCATACACATTCCACTATTAATATATCACACTAAACACACGTCAATATTCCACTTCATAAGAACTTAGAGAATGGGAGACATCTCCATTGGACTGATAAAAATAATAGAAAGGGCACAGAAAATTCTGAAAAAGAAAGTGATACCCCCGACGAAAACGAGACTTATTATTTTTTTTTAATGGAAAAGTAAAGTAAGACCCCCGAGGAAAACAAGAATAGTTTTTTTTTTTTTTTTTTTTTTTTTTTTTTTTTTTTTTTTTTATATGGAAAAGTCTTTGGGGGAAAAAAAAAAAAGAGTTGAAACAACAAATCATGAATTATTAGAAAGTCTTTCAAATGGTCATTTGGGAGTAGTGGAAATTAACAAAAATCCTCTTTCAAATGGTCATAAGGGAGTAGTGGAAATTAATGTAAAGCAATATTTATTTTTTGAAATTATTGAAGGCAACATTTAAGTACACTGTTAAAGGTTAATAAAATGTTTTAAAGAAAGTGCCATGTGATTCTAATTAACGAAGCCAAATCAGTAAATCCTTGTTTTTTTTTTTCTACTGTATATTAATAATCTATAAATGAGAGATTTTAACACAATGTTGTTGTTGTTGTTGTTGTTTTTTTTTTTTGGTCATTTTCTTTAGTCAGCATAATTAGTTTGAATTTCATAGAGCTATCTAATGAAATAAAATTGATTAATGCATCTAATATATATTGATCCAGAGCGCAAGGGATGGGCAGAAAAAGTTAGGGATTAATATTGTTAAATTTTGATAATTTGTGTTCACATACTACAGAACTTTAAACAATAGGGATCAAAATGCCTTAGAGAGGGATATAAATATAAGTGGATGTTAAAAGAGGTGCATCACATATGTAATGATAGCAAAGTCGATGAATGTACAAACCGATAGATAGAAGGGGGAAAAAAGACCACAATTTTAATTATGTTTGATCCCTTTAACATTAGCATTCTCAAAAGCTATAAAAATGTTTAAGTTTCTAAGCTTTTGCAAGAAATGAAGACATCAAATAAATCACGCTATTTATTTATAAGAGAAATTACCTGAATAACTACTTTTTTTTTTAATCTATTAACTAAGATGATACAAATTCTTTAATTTTGATTCAACATGATATGAACTTTAGTTTATTCTAATTTAGTTTTGTGTAATAATTAATGATCTAATGTTCATTTTTTTCTATCATATTGGTGCAATAGTATTCAAATTTATGTCATTTAAGTATTTTTCCCTTATTGATATGGTGAGGCTTCTTGATAATATGGGTTTTTAGGCAGTCATTTTATAAAAAAGAAAAAAGAAAAAAGGTCCTAGGTTTCACCTAAGACTTTAAATTCCATCCCACCCGTTAAGTTAGACATTCAACGGTCGTTCATATAGATTAATTGGTTGACTTTGTCTAAAGAAGGTCCTTAGACGAGTACTGACTGAAGGATTGGCCACCTTCCAACCCTATTAGTATTATTGCATGTTTCTGGCAAATATAATTTAAGCGTTCAAATTCAAACGATTATTTTATTATGTATTCCCTCAAGAGTTTATTTATATTTATTTTATTTATATTCTTATTATTTTTTCGTAGATATTTGTATACGAAGTTTCTCATCATACAATAAATTGAATAGGATGGACAGTTGTGTTATTGTCATATACACCACACCACCACATATTAATAAAAATATAAAATTTATCAGAAAGAAACAAACCTAAACGAAAAGAGGCCTAAAAATAGGAAAGAAAACAAACTAAATGCAAAAAATATAAAATAAGAATTAAATAGTAATGGCATGTTTAGTTTATAACTTATTTCAAACTAAATTATACTTTTTCAGTAATGATTTTTATCTTTTTCTGAAAAAGTTTTTTGTCTTTTCTGAAAAATTACTATTGAAACTTAAAAATCTTAAACTAAACTCGTTCACCAAACACCCCCTAAAGAAGTAAATTAAGGAATTTTTTTTTATTCTCAGTTTAATATCTCTTTTCATTCCGGAGTTCTAAGTTAAATAAGATGGTTTTCCCCACTTCTAGACTCTCTTTTTATTTTCTTCCTTTAAAATACCTACACTTGTTAATTTATCCAAATCAATAATCTCCATCCTTCTCTCAGGCTTTAATTTTCAATTTTTAGAAGAGTCTTGATCATCTTCTATATTTGATCTCTCTTGATTAATTGCAAACTTTATAAATATATATAATACGATAATTAATTGTATGAGATGACATTGAGAACAAGCAAGTACATGTTTTAATGATAAAAATAACTATATTTTTTCGTGGTTATTGTGCACTTTTTTAATAGAAGGAAGGAATCTTTTTTTTTTTAATGGAAAAGAAACTGTTTCTAACTATAGACAACAACTATCGTAACATATATATATATATATATATATATATATAAGTAATGTTAAGACTTAAGAGCACGAATTCTATAATTTTTTTAAATATTAATTTATGTATCATGTTTTAATTAGTAGATATACGTAATCAATTAATATGATAAAATCTTGAACACTTACTAATATAAAAGACTATTCATATGTCATTTGTCATATAATAATTCATATATCATATTATTGTAGCATTTTTCTCTCTCTCTCTATATATATATTTATATTTATCGGCACGGAATATTTCCATAGGCTTTTGTGAGGGGAGTTAGTAGCCTAATTACAGGTGTTGAATGGGGAAGGCCATTGAGTTTGCAGACATTGAAGGTAATGGTTGTGGTTTAGGTTGGAAATTGTTATTATCTACTTCTTCAAAGGATAGATATGTAATTGGATGTTTATTAAAAAAAAGAATGTGTAACAACTTTGAAAGTAAAGTGTTAAAATGGTCGAGAATATGTTAATATCTTAGTTGTGGTATTCATATTAGTTCATATTCCCATGGTCCTCATATTTTGTGCAACGACTCTATGCATTTTTTTTTTTTTTTTTTTTGGGTTGAATGCAACGACTCTATGCATAATATTAGACTAATATTGATTAATTTATAATGGTGTGTTAAGCACATTCTAAGACCATTTTAAAGGCATTTGTGTATGTCAATGTAATATTTATTATAAAATAGTGTGAAAAATAGTATTATCTTACTTTATACTCTAATGCATTATGATATTTCTAATGCTATTTTTACTTTTTGCCATTATTATTGTGCTGTGGAAGTTGTAAAAGTGAAATTTTAGTATTTAAATAAATGAAAAAAAATGTTTTAATAATTACATGAAATAACAACCAATAGAAATCAAAAGTGAAATTTGATATTGGTTATACCTTGTGGTAAATTTGTCATAAAGTTTAGCATTTAACAAATTTGACATGAAAGATAACATTGTATTGAAGAACATTTTTTTCATCATAATGTCAAAATTTACCATTGGTATATTAATTTAGCATTGCATAAGAGATACTTTAATATATGCATGTATTTACAAAAATGCTTTATGGCCCGAATCGTGAGATCCATGATCCGAGCTATACATAATATAATTATTTTCTTTTTTTTTGTTTTGTTGGTTTCCAAATAATAGATTCCACATTTTCTTGTACATTGCGCCAAAGCCAGGACAATTTTATTCTCCACTCTCACGACTAGAGCCGTAGGCCGAGTTAAGCGGGCTGTTCCGTTACTTACTTATTTTTTTTTAATGAAATTGAACTTCAAAAGAAGCTGTGAGAAACAGATTCAGATAATCTTTTTTAACTGCTAAATAATTTATTGCTTGCTGAAATTAAAGGTTTTGAAAGAGGGAACAGCCTTATTCATTCTCTTTATCATCGCCAAAATCTGAAGAGCTTTTGAGCTCCCCACCTTTTTTTTTCTTTTTTTTTTTTTAAATAAGAGTGAAGAGCTTTTGAGCTTGATTGAGGTGCCTTCTGGACTTGCCTGTGGTCGTCATGGAAGCTTGAGTTCTGAGGATTGTTTAATAAGAGAGACGGCATGAAGTAATTTAAAGTAGTAAACAAGGCTAAGGAGGGTTTTCCTTTTTGCTTTTTGCTTTTTCTTTCTTTCTTTCTTTTTTTTTTTTTTTTTGAAAATGCGAAAAAAAAATTTGGTAAACTTTTTACATATGGCAAAAGCATTTTGTGGACCTCTATACGGATTACACCTGGGTCGTGGGGAACCCACGAATCGTGCAAAATAGCACTCCACGTGTATTTATTTGTGTGTATTTATGTATATCTGTAGAAGCAATCACAAAACACCAGTCATGGCTAAAAATCTCCAAAACACAAGCCAATCCTCTGCATACATGGATGAGTAAGTGTGAGTGTGAGGTGTGAGGCGTAAGTTGTGAGTTGTGAGAGATTAAAGAAGTCATGCTATTAGATTTAAATTAAGTGAAAAAGAATAAATTTGAGCCATTGGATAAAAAAAAGTTGAAGTAATAACAATTATGATTTGATAATGAGAATTGAGAAAGGAAAACAAAAATATTGTACCCTTTCCAATATTATAGTTGAATTTTCTTTGGTATTTCAATAAAAATGTTCATATTCACATCATTTGTTCTCGTTAGGTTTAGATCGGTGAATGAATATAGAGGGATTTATTTTGAAGCTTATAAATTCAAAATCTGAAAAATGTTTTCGTTTCTTTACGTTAAGTGAAAGTTCATATGCCTCAACGTAACCAACAAACATTAAAATTTTGAAAAAAAAAAAAAGTCACATGGTCCATCTATATGTGTAACTTTGATTCTTATTTGAAGGTTTTTTTTTTATATATATATATATATATATATATATATATTTTGGAAGGTGTGAGGATAAAATTTTTATGTACCTACTTGAAGATTGAGCCAAAGAATACTCAAGCGGTGTCGGGGAATCTTGACATTAATTGTGCTGTGTTTGTTTAGAGTGATGACTTTCAAAAAATACCAAATGTTTTGGTAGCCGTGATAATATAAATTATAAATATATTATTAATTATGAGCAACTTTAGACTTCCTTTCCTTTTATTTTCAATTTCCTTGGATCTCTGTATGAAAATTTTAATGGTAAGGTTAATTTACACGTAACTTGTAACCAAATTAGGATTTCTGAAAATACTATTTCCTTGTGAAAGAGTTGACTAAGTTGTTTTTGTTTTTTGTTTTTGTTTTTTGCCTTGTAGGTAGGAAATTTGATTTCTATAGCTTATTTATTATTACTTCTAAATTACGTTTTGTAACCATTAAACATTGAATAAAAAGCATATATCTATTTATCATATTAACATATATATATATATATATATATAGGATTAGCTTTCAGTCTAACAACCCGTATCGATTTGATAAATACAAAAAATGTTTTAAAAACATTTATACATAACATGTAGCTTTATTATAATAACGTGCCAAGCACATTCGATGCTGATCATCTCTCTCTATATATGTGTAGAAGCAACCACAAAACATAATTGCCAAACAAAAATTCCCAATTAAAATTCCGCAAGTCATGGCTAAAAATCTCCAAAACACCAGAACAATAATTTCATTAACCACTTTCTTCTTCTTCTTCTTCTTCTTGATCCCTGCTGCCAATGCAGATGAGAATTCCGACAGTTTCTCGAGAAAATTGTCTCCCAAGAAACTAGGTCTTAAACGAGAGAAACTCACCCACCTCCACTTCTATTTCCACGACATCGTAAGCGGCAAAAACCCAACGGTGGTCAGAGTTGCTGAGGCACAAACGACAAATACCTCGGCGACAATGTTCGGCTTCGTCTCGGTTATGGATGACCCCTTGACCGTAGGGCCAGAGCTGAGCTCAAAGAGAGTTGGAAGCACTCAGGGAATCTATGCATCGGCGTCGCAATCGGGAGTCGCGTTGTTGATGGCTTTCAATTTTGTGTTCACGGAAGGGAAATATAACGGCAGCACTCTCAGCATCTTGGGACGGAACCAGCCTTTTTCGGCAGTAAGAGAAATGCCGATCGTCGGAGGAAGCGGAGTTTTCAGGTTTGCAAGAGGGTATGTTCAGGCAAGGACCTTTAGTTTTGATAAAAAAACTGGGGATGCTGTTGTGGAGTATAATGCCTATGCTCTTCATTATTGATCATATGGGGTTCTTTAACTAAGTCTTTCTTTTGCAAAGTTTTTTTCTTGACTTTTTTTGCATTGGTACACCCTAAATTTATTATAAAGTTATAATTTATATTTTTAATTTTTAATTTTGACAAAACTTCCAGATATGTAATAATTTTATCAATTTCATTCCACTATTAGTGCCATTATTAGGACGTCAATGTTGGGAGACATCTCCATTGGAGTATTAGAAATAATAGAAACGGCGGAGCAAGTTCTGAAAAAGAAAGTGAGACCAGGAGTAAAACGAGATTAATTAGTATTAATTTATTTGTAAAAAAGACATATCATTATTTATATGGAA
This sequence comes from Ficus microcarpa, assembly GCA_025413485.1. NCBI lineage: Eukaryota > Viridiplantae > Streptophyta > Magnoliopsida > Rosales > Moraceae > Ficus > Ficus microcarpa. The sequence goes on along the minus strand of CM046387.1, from coordinate 28,040,662 downwards.
AAAAGAAAAGGTGGATTATTAGAAAGTATTCTTGTCTGGGGGAAAAAGGTATCCGTTACATATTTCAAAAATTAACAAAATTCCTCTTTCAAACGGTCATTGGGGACGTGGAATTAATAAATTTAAGCAATATTAACTTTTTTTAATTAAAAAAAAGGGTTATATAGGTAAGGTTGGAATGCCTAGAGATGGATGTCCTCGTGTGATATATAAATCGCTCACGAAGTGGATTGCCTATATATTCTGACCAACGCGATGGTGATGACTTGAACTCAAACATTCAGCAAGAAGAACATGCGCTTTACCAACCTACCTAAAGGATGTTGGCTTACAATATAAACTTAAGTACTCTGTCAAAGGTTAATGAAATGTTCTAAAGAAAGTGCCATTTGATTCGAATTAAAGGAAGCCAAATCAGCAAAATAATATTGATTTGAATTTCATGGAACTATCTATAGTAAAATAAAATTGATTAATGCATCATAGATATTATTAGTATCGTCCCCGAGTGTATGAGATGAGAGAAAAGTTGGTGATCATTCTGAAAATTTTGATAATTTTATCTATATATCATTATAAATCTTTAAACAAGTGGGTGAACAAATCTAAAATGCATGAGAAAGGAATATAAATATGAGTGGAAATGAAAAAAATGACATATAAAATGATAACAAAGTAGCTCAATGTACAAACCAATAGATAGAAGGGGCCAAAAAAAAAAAAAAAAAAAACAACAACAACAACAATTTTAATAGATCTTTGATCCCTTTTAACGTACCATTCTCCAGTACTATAAAGAATGTTTTACTCAAGAAATGAAGATATTAAACAAATCACGTATTTCATTGATCCGATTAAGTTTTTTTTTTTTTTTTTTGTTTTTGATAATTTATAGATTTTTAGGCACTCAGTTTACAAATTAAAAAAAAATCTCAGAATTCAAATCTGAAACCTAAGATTTTATATTTTCATCTCACCCGTTAAGTTAGCTCAATAGTCATTCATATAGACTTATAAGTTAACTTCGTCTAAAGAAGGTCCTAATTAGACGAGTACTGACTGAAGGATTGGCCACCTTCCAACCCCATTAATATTATTTTATGTTTTTGGCAAATATAATTTAAGCTTTCTAACTCAAACAATGATTTAATTATATTACTCACTCAAGATTATTTTTCTTTTCGTAAATCTGTATACGAAATTTCTCATCATTCAATAAATTGAATTTGTATCGATAGTTGTTGTGTTGTATATTGTCATACACACCACCGAATAGTAATAAAATGAAGCTTACATAATTTTGCATTGAATCCGGGGAATATTCTGGGGTAAGCTATAGAAAATATTAATGCTCCCTCAAAAAAAAAAAAGCTATACAAAATGCCTTGATTAAAAAATTTATTAGATCTCTCTTACAAGCTAAAATCTATCAGAAAAACACAAAGCTAAATGAAAAAAGAGGCCTAAAAAAAGGAAAGAAAACAAACCCCAAAAGCAAACAATATAAAATAAGAATTAGACATTAAAGAAGTAAACGAAGTAAAAAAAAAAAAGTTCAAATATCTTTTTATTACGAGCTCTAAGTTAGTAAGATAATTCTTTTTTTCGGACTCTATTTATTTTCTTCCTTTAAAATATATACACCTTTTAATTTGTCTAAATAATAATCTCCATCTTTTTCCGAGGCTTTAAGTTCCAATTTTAGAAGACACTTGATCATCTTCTATATATTTGGTCTCTCTCGATTACTTGGAAACTATATATAGAATACGATAGTTAATTGTAACATTGAAAACAAGTAACTACATTTTTTAATGATAAAAAATAACTATCTTTTTTCGATGATTAATGTGCAATTTTTTAATAGGCAGCAAGAATCTTTCTTGTTTGTTTTTTTAAGGGAAAAGAAACTATTACTAACTATAGACAACAAGTAAACTATTGCACGCAAAACAATATATATATAAGTAGTACTTAGGATACCAACTCTAATCTAATTTTTTTTAGTATTAATGTCATATTTTAATTAATAAATGTAATTAATTAATATGGATAATATCTTAAACAATTATCAAAAAAATAATGACAACTTATATATCGTATGACTTAATGTTCAAAAATTAAATTAGTATTAGTGTCTCCAGTATTTTATATATATATATATATATACACATATACATATAAATAAATAAGAAGCCTCGTATCCGCCACTTTCATTGGAACGGCGCGGAAGATTTTCTTAGGCTTTGTCAGGGAAGTTAGTAGCTTAATTACAGGTGTTGAATGGGGAAGGCCATGTGAGTTTGCAGCCAATGAAGTTGTTATTATATATATTCCTTCCATGGGTGGATATGTAATTGGATGCTAATTTCAAAAAGAATGTGTAACAACTGTGAAAGTGAAGTGTTAAAGTGGTTGACAATAGGATAATATCATAGTTGTGGTATTAAATTTGTCTACGTTTCTATTAATAAAATGCAATACGTTGTACATGTAACATAAATTGTTGTACATATTAATAAAGCATATTTTTTAGTACCAATACACAATAAAAATTCCAATAATTAGATAATTCTTTCCTTTTCATCTCAAATAATTAGGTTGGTAGCTTTGTGCCAGCATGGGGTTCATATGTTGAGAATTAGAATCTTTATTCATTGTAGTAATTCATTATGATTAAAAAGTTTATTAGAGAAAGTTGCAAACCTTCAACTCTTTTTTTCCCCCTCTAAATTCTTTAATTATCAACAAATTACGACAGCCACGTCTGAAGTTACAAGTTAGAGGTTACAAATTATCCACAATGAATCAACTCAACATTATAACAAAAAAAAACTAAAAAAAAAAAAAGGTCAATTCGTGAGCACGCGATTTAATTTTTTAAATTTTGTTAGACATATAGATGTTAAAATTTTTTCTATTAAAATGATTAATTGATAAAGTAAGGAAAAAACAAAAGGACATAGTAAGTAATAGAGAGGGCTACAAGGAAAGACACCTAAGTAAAATAAGTATTTATAAAGTTAATATTTGAAAAAAAAATTTAGAGAATTGTAAGAAAAAAATATTAAATAGAGGGCAAAAATTGGAAAGTTATTTCAATCGGGCATATTAGAGAAAACATTATTTAATAAGGAACACCTAAAATGTAAGATTTTAAATAAAAATTGTTGAAAAAAAAGCATGTTAAATTATAATGAGGGAACATATAGGTAAATAGAGCATATTTAAGAAAGAAAGATTAATTAAGTAAAACTAATTAATGAGGAATGCTTATGAGAAAGAAAAAGAGACTTAAGTAGGGACATACAAAAAGAAAAGTAAGAAAAATTAAAAATAGAAAATAAATATAGCATATTTAAGAAAAAAATTTGATCAACCAAGTCAAAACAAATAAAAACTAAATAGGTGTACATATGAGAAGGAAAAAGATGTTCAAGTAAAATAAATTTGAGAAGATTATCGTATTGGAACAATTAGTAGAAAGAATATAAGTTAAAGGTTATTTTAATAAAATCATATTTTTTATTAATGCAAGAAAACATTGAGTAGAGACATATTTGAAAAAAAAAATTCAATAGGGCAAATAAGAATTAAAAAAAATACTTAGACAATACATAGTTAAGAAAACGATTTCAGTGTGGTTTTTTTTTTTTTTTTTTTTTGAGGGGGGAGGGGGCGGGGGTGGCAGAAGCAAAACTGAATAAGTGTAAAATAAAAAGGAAAAAAATAAAAAGGTAGAAGTCAAAAATAACAAAGCAAATAATAAGTTAAAAAAGTAAAACAAGAAGAAGTCAAAATAAGTTGACGAAGTTTTTCATAGAAAAGTTGACGAGGAGAAAAGGAATTAACTCTCCTTTATAATATTGTTGATAATATAATCATAGAGACATGTATATAGATTTTTAAAAAAGAAGAAAGAAAGAAATAATACAGAAATTTAAATCTTATTTATATCTTACTATATGTATATAAAAAACTTCAATTTGATGTAATTTTGTTAGTGCAGAAAAGTCGTCAAGCAACTGACCTACCACGTTAAAGAATAATGTGACAGACCCGGGCTTGCCCACTTTCCTAAACAAAAAACACGAGACACACTTGCATATGTACCTACATACACACATATGCTATGTTTATACAGACGCACATATAAACATACACACACCGCAAGTCACAAATTCCATGAGATGGGAAATGAAAACTATTAGCCCACACGAGGTTTGTGAATAAGGGTCTGTTTGCCTTATCATCTCATTTCAACTCAAACTGTATTTTTTTTTATCTTTTTTCCAAAAAGTTTTTTGTCTTTTCTGAAAATTCAAAAAAATTTACTATTATAACTAAAATATTTTAACTCAAACTAACCAACCAAACAGACCCTAAGTGATTGTCTGATAGGAGTAAGGAATGTCTGTCTTCCTGCTAAACATAATATATTGAATTCAATAATTCATTGAGATATTTTTTATAAATGTCAACTAAGTATCGTAAGTAAATTGCTCCCGGTTGTTCAATCATTGTTACTTTTCATAACCATGGCCAAAAAAACTCTCCAAAACCTCATCCCAACCTGCCTGCTCATCATCTCAGTAACCCTAATTCTCTACTTTTTCAGCCTCGTCACAGCAGATAATAATAATAACGACAACAACAACAATAACAATAATAATGAGTACCATTTCTCTAAAATCCGCTCTTCCAAAAAGCTAGGCCTCAAGCGGAAGAAGCTGAGCCACCTCCGCTTCTACTTCCACGACATCGTCAGTGGTAAAAACCCGACCGCTATCCCAGTTTTCGCCACTAAACCAACAAGCTCTTCGCCCACAGGGTTCGGGCCTGTGGAGGTGATAGATGATCCGCTGACCGTGTGGCCCGAGCTGACCTCCAAGCAAGTGGGAAGGGCACAAGGAATATACGCCTCAGTGTCTCAAACCGAGTTGGGATTACTGATGGTTCAGAACTATGTCTTATGGAAGGGAAATACAATGGAAGCACTCTCAGCGTCTTGGGACGTAAAACCGTACATGTTTTGGGTGGTGAGGGAGCTTCTGATCCTTGGAGGGAGCGGGCTTTTTAGGTTTGCGAGAGGGCATGCTCAGGCAAGGACTCACACGTTCAACCACATGTCTTTAAATGCTATTGTGGAGTAAAATGTTTATGTCTTCCATTAATGATTGAAAATTGTTTCAGGTTTTACCGATGTTAATTAAACACAACCATGAATAAATAGTGAATCTTATATATTATAAAACTCATATTTTATTAATTAGTATTGTTTAACATCATCAATATACATACCCTTTCAATACTGTTTTCATTATGATATTTTGCCTTTCGGCCTTATACTTGGTATTGTTTTTAATTATTGTATTTATTTTCCATACACAACACACACATTCTCACAAGACATCAAATTATTGTACAATTGTTTTAATTACCATATCTTTCGTGTCTAAAGTCTATTAGTGGCGTTATGGGAACGTAAAGAGGAGTACTTTCTAAGATTACTGGTACGAGGGACGTGCCCTCCTTAGCGATTCGAAAATTTTCTACTTTTATATTTATATTTTATTTTTGCTTATATTTCTGATTGTTTCTCATTGTGAAAAATATCTGTTAACGAATATACTAATCCAACTCATTATAATTTGAATTAACCATCAAGTATATGCAAACATAAATAAATTTAATCAACGTATAGTTGGTTTTGAAAGTAAAACATAAAATCGTAAATCTGTCAAAAATAAACAATGTAAAGAAAGTTATAATATGTATACATACAAATATACATATATATATATATATTAGAATAATGATTAAACAACATCAATACCTACCGTAGAATTCTCCAAAAAATAAAAATTAAAAATAAGAACGAACAAAAGAACAAAAAACATGCAATCTGCTGAAAGAAACAAAAAAGTAAGAAGGTGATTAACTTCTTTCTTATTTTTATTTGTTTTCACACTCATTTTAGTTGTTTCAAATTGTAATTTAGTGTAAGTTTTTAACTCATGTCGTAAATTTCTTTTTAAGGTTCTGTCGTTATTACTAAGAAAAAACTTTATGAGCAAATTTTACAAATGGTTCCTAAATTATGCAACAAGTCTCATGTTCCTTATTGATTTTTAAATTTACTCATCATGCTAATTTGAACTTTTTTCGTGTTATGCATATGACCCCTATTTGTTAATTGAACAAAAATTTAAAGCAGGTTTAGATCACGTGAGGTTTAATTAAGTGCTCGTTTGGTTCGTCAACTCGAATATAAAATTTCATCTCAGTTTTTGTCTTTTTCTGAAAAAGTTTTTTGTCTTTTTTGAAAAGTCAACAAAAATTACTATTAAAACTTAAAATTTTCAACTCAAACTGGTGAACCAAACGGAGCCTAAGGCTAAAATCTAAATTAAACTTTTTTTTAATGAAAACTATACCTCCAAAATATTAATGATGAGGCTATACATATTTGATTAAAGTACAATATTATACATCCAAAATTTCTTCGATAGAGGCACAATTTCGCTCTACAAATAAATGTTTAATTACTTTACCTGTAGATAATGTTCATATGAGCATAATATATTCAATTTCTGTCTAACTTTTTTTTGTACAGAATATTGATAGACGGGCCTTATTGGTATAGCAGTAGAAAAGTTCATAGGAATGTAATACGTAAAATTAAAAGGCAAGGGTTGATGTAAGACAAGGTGTATGATTTGGGGTTCATTTATAAAAATAACCCAAACTTTAAACACTTTGTGGAGAAAAAGTATCTTAATGTCACAGTGCGCTAAACAAGCATTTTATTCATATCTGAAAAATATAAAATATATATATATTTCAGATGAATGTCGCAGAAAAATATTTAAGTAGAGATATATTTAAAAGATATATATATATATATATATTTGAAAGAGTAAGTTAAGGAAAAAAAATTTTAACAAAAGACTTAAAAACCCCAAAAAAAAAAAAAAAAGAAAAAGAATAAGAAAGCGAGAAAGAAAACTATCTCACGAAAAAAAAATGTTAAAAGTACTATTGTATGAAAAACTATGTAAGTGGCGGTATATTCTGAGAAAAAATGTATTAATTGAAGAATAAATTAGGAACATATAATTTAATAAGAAACATTTTTAAAAAATTGAGAAAATTTGAATTTAAAGATCAAGTTAGAGAACAAATCTCTAATCAAAAACATTGTAGGAAAAAAAAAGAAAGAAAAAAGAGAAAAAAAAAGCAACTATTTTAAAGCACTTATAAAAATTAAAAAAAAAAAAAAAAAAAAGAACAAGTTGGCGTATATTGTCAGCGCATAAAAGACAAAAACTAAGTCTGATTACGAACGAAGAAAAAAAAAAAAAAAAAAACATTCTTTGCCTTTTCTACATACTTTGATTAGAATAAAGTGTGAGGTGTGAGGTGTAAGTTGTGAGTTGTGAGTTGTGAGAGATTAAAAAAGTCATGCTATTTGATTTACATTAAGTGAAAAAGAATAAATTTAAACCAATAGATCAAAAAGATTGAAGTAAACCATTATATCAAAAAATTGAAGTGACAACAGTTATGATTTGATAACGAGGATTGGGAAAGGAAAACAAAAGCATTGTACCCTTTACAATATTTAAGTTGAAATTTCTTTGGGATTTTAATAAGATCGTTCATATTCACATTGTTTGGTCTTGTTAAGTTTAGATTGATGAATAGATTGATGAATGAACATAGAGTGATTTAGATAGAAACTTTTAAATTTAAAATCTGAGAAGTGTGTTCATTTCTTTATGTTGAAATGGAAGTTCACATGCCTCACATTGTGCCAACAAAAACATTAAAAAAAAAAAAAAAAAAAACCATCATGTGGTCAATCTATATTTAACTTTGATTCTTATTTACAGGTTTTTAATATATATCCATATGTGTGTGTGTATACATATATTGGAAGGTGTGAGGATGGGTTTAAAACAAAAATTATGTGCCTACTTCAAGGTTGAAGCCAACTAATCTATATTCAAGCGGTCTCGGGGAATCTTGATATGGATATTATGCTGTGATTGTTTAGTTACAATCAGAGTGATGACATTCTAAAAATACCAAATGGTTTGGTTCTGGTAATAATATGATAATATTATTGTCAGCTGCAACTTTTAAATTTCCTGTCCTTTTATTTTCAATTTTCTTTGATCTCTGTATGAATGTTTAATAGTAAGGTGATTTCTTTCTTGAACTCGCAATTTGCAACCAATTAGGATTACTAAAATTAATAAGTTACTATTATTATTATACCTTGTCGGTAGGAAATTTGATTGATATAGCTTATATATTACTAAATTAGTTTTGCAACCATTAAAAATTGAAAAAAAAAAAAAAAAAAAAAGCTCCTATTCATCATGTTAAGGTATATATATATAAGATTAGTCTTAGTCCGATGACCGCTTGATAAATATATATATATATATATATATGTACGTATTTTAAACATTTATATAACATTAGGTAACTTTATAGCCTGTCAAGCACATTCTATGTTGTTCATATATATATATGTGTGTGTGCGTGTGTGTAGAAGCAAGCACAAAACACAATTGCTAAACTAAAATTCTCAATTAAATTCCACAAGTCATGGCTAAAAATCTCCAAAACACCAGCAGAATCATTCCATTAGCCACTTTCTTCTTCTTCTTCTTGATCCTTGGTGTCAATGCAGATAAGAATTCTGACAGTTTCTCGAGAAAATTATCTCCCAAGAAACTAGGGCTTAAGCGAGAAAAGCTCAGCCATCTCCACTTCTACTTCCACGACATCGTAAGCGGCAAAAACCCAACGGTAGTCAGAGTTGCTGAGGCACAAACGACTAACAACTCGGCGACACTGTTCGGCTTCGTCTCGGTTATGGATGACCCTTTGACCGTAGGGCCAGAGCTGAGCTCAAAGAGAGTTGGAAGCACTCAGGGAATCTATGCATCAGCGTCGCAATCGGGGAGTCGGGTTGTTGATGGCTTTCAATTTTGTGTTCACGGAAGGGAAAAACAACGGCAGCACTCTCAGCATCTTGGGACGGAACCCGCCTTTTTCGGCAGTAAGAGAAATGCCGATCGTCGGAGGAAGCGGAGTTTTCAGGTTTGCAAGAGGGTATGTTCAGGCAAGGACCGTTAGTTTTGATCTCAAAACTGGGGATGCTGTTGTGGAGTATAATGCCTATGCTCTTCACTATTGATGGTGTTTCTTCTAAATCTTTCTTTACAAAGTTTTCTTCTTCTTCTTCTTCTTCTTTTTTTTTTTTTGTTTTTTGTTTTTTTTTTTTTTGTTTGTTTGTTTGTTTATGAAATTAATATAAATGAGTATTTTGTTGATTAAGATTTGGCGGATGTTCTGCAAGAAAAAATGAGAAGGAGAGAGATTTATTTGAATTGTCAAATCCAGATTGTAAGCATTCACTTGCTCGCCTCTTTTAGCTTTTGTTGGCCAATGTTAAACCAGATTTTCTCTTTGTTCTTAGCTTTTTTTTTTTTTTTTTTTTTTTTTTTTGGCTTAAGGAATTAAATCAATCATAGTTATTTTAAGATTTTCAGGCAATTCAATGTTAGACGCAATGAGAGGACATTTTTGTCCTAAATTTTTAACAATCGTTAATTAATTTGCAAACCGTATACAATTAATACTTTATTAAATTCATGAGATTAATTGTCAAAAAATCAAAACTTGTTTGAGATAAAATACCAATTATTAAAATTTGGGGAAAATATGACCCTTATAAAGAATAATCTAATTAAAAACCTTGTACAAATTTTATTCTTTGGTAAGTATGATGCGAGAAATCTAGGTAAAACTATCGAAATCAAATAAAAAATAAAAAAAATAATTACATATTAAAAAAAATAAACCTAAAATTATATTGCTTCCACTTCCACCCAATTTTTGGGTGAGGCATGGCGATATTTTTAGATTCATAAATCAACTCCAAGTGTTTTTTGAATATTGTCTCCTTAATATCTTATTGTTTTTGGTGCTAAGGTTTTGATCGTAAAATTTGTATTTGAATTGATTGTGCATTTATAGAGATGTGTGAATTGTTGGAGTTAAAAAGTATTAAAACTTAAAATACGTTCAAAAAAATATATATATGAATATAGAACTTGTTTCGTTTGTCTCAAAATTCTATGCAATTAAAAAAAAAAATCTAATTTGGACTTGTCTATACAAAGTTATAGACTCTTAAAGTTTGAATTATAAAACTGTGTGAATAGTGAACTTAAGAGAAAAAGACAAATATTGGATTATAATTGCAAGGTTTGGGTTGCAGTACCAATCACCCCCTTAGACTTTGATTCATACAATGAATATATAATTTTTTTTGAAATACATATAATCCTTGCACAAATAGTGTTTGTTATTCGAGCCGCCCATAAGTGCTTTTAGCGTGCTAGCTATTCCTCATGCTTTATTTGGAACACAGTTGTGAGATGATATTTTTATGTTAAAATTGGTTTATTTTTCAAAAATTAGTTATAATTTTTGTTGTTTTTTAGGGGGAAAAAAAACAAAATTTAAGATAAAAAAACTTTGATTCATACTAGAGACGCAAACGCATGCTTAATTGTTGGAAAAATAGCTTAGATTTTAAGATGCTATTCGAGTCTTGATTTTGAATGGAACCCACTTTATAAGTTTGGGTGCATTCTTAATTTTCTCCTCTATGTTTTTTATTGCTCAAAATGATGCACATGTGAATGAAAAAGTTTGCACTCATAATTTACTCATGAAACTGAAAAATAAAAAGAAAAATATCTTATCCACGCACAAGAAAAAGAAGGAAATCCATTAGTGTTTATACACGTTACGCATTAGCTAAAGTAGTAAGCATATAAGCATAGAGGCACAAGGTGTTGCAAATCTTGGATCACGAACGTGAGGATTTTTGTGTGAGCACGCACGTCCTACATGTATGAATGTCGCACCAAATCGCTTGCTCAGTATAGGTTTGGTTTTGCAGTTTTTTTCCAGCACTGGATATCCTGGGAGATATACAATATTGGTTAGACCTCAAACACCTACGGTGAGGAATAAATATGCTTTAAGGAAATTGTGTGGGACACAAGACCTCGATGTTTCATCAACAAATTATAATCTATTTTATAATCTTGTTGTTGCACATTGTTTCAATTTCTGTATCTATTAATCCAGATTCCGTTTATTTGTATTGCATTTGTTTTATGGTCCAGATTGTGTTTTACTTGCTTAATCATTTCCCATTTCTGTTCTACCTTTATAAGTGTACTTGTTGCATTTTGTATTCAAAAATCGCATAAAACCCAATTTATTTGTTAATCGTGTTAGGTCATGTCATGCTCGTGTCGATAAAATATCTTTGTTCGGGTTAATTAAAATAGAATTTTATTTTGGACCGTCAAGATCATTAATTATTTCGTACGAGCCCTAATTAATTGACTCCGGGAAAACAGATCTAGTCCACATTCCATTATATCCTTCTTAGCACGCCATTGTTCCACTATGTATCAGAAAGAGAATGGGAAACATCTCCATTGGAGTCTTAAAAGTGACAGAAAATCCAGAAAAAGTTAATGAGACCCACGAAGAAAATGATATATATTTCAATATTAAATTAGATGCGCATGCGCGCGTATGACGGATACCGTCTAGTTTTATATGGACGTTTATGATTTGACCTAACAATATTGTAACAAAATTAATAATTCAGGAATAAATTGATTGAAATAAAAAACATAAATAGAATTTGATAACTCGTAAAATTTAAGGAGCACCCTACAAATTGCCTTAACAGATAAATAGATTGAAGAAGGGGGAAAAAAGACAATAATTTTAATAGATCCTTTAATTCCCTTTGAACGTAGCATTCTAAATTGTTCTAATAGAGAGTTTTTTTTTTTTTTTTCATTCAAATCTTTTGCAAAAGACATGAAGATATCAAACGAATCACGCCATATAAATTGATCAAATTAGACTTCTGATCATAGATTTTTTGTGATATTAGAATATCGGTATTATCACTTTATTAATTTTAAAGAAATTTTTTCATGTTTCAAATCTTTCTTTCCACCCTGTTAAACTAGCCCCAACAAGTATATGACACATAGAACTAATTAGTTGATTTTGTCAAAAGAAGGCCCTTAGACGAGTGCTGAAGGATGTTGGCCACCTACCCACCCCATTAACATTATTGCATGTCTCTGACAAACATAATTTAAGCTTTCCAATTACTCAAACCATATTACTATTTAATTTAATTTAAGCTTTCCAACTCAAACAATTATTTTATTATGTATTACCCTAAAAAATGTTTTTATTTTTATTTAAATTTATATACAAAAGTTATCGTCATACAATAAATTAACTCTTTGAATAGTGATTATTGTTACTGTGTTGTTGTCATACACGCCGCCACATATTAACGAAATAAAGCTTGCACAACTTCGCACGTTAGGCCCGTTTGGAACCACTTTTAGAAACATATTATTAAAAAAAAAAATTTGTCATTTTCTTCTAATTTTATTATTTATTTTTTCAAATATTTTTAAAAAATTCAAATTTTAAAAGTTCATACCTTATCAATTTAAGTCGAAATAAGATGATTTTTTTAAAGTTGTATAAAATTTCAAGATGAACGAAATAAGACTCATATTGCTAATTTTTTTCCAAAAATATTTCAAATTTTTAGACTTTTTCATTGCAAACAGTTTATTTCCACTAGACATGTATTTGTAAAACTTAAGTCTTCTCTAACTTCCAAAACACCGTTTCCAAAAATGACCTCAAATGGGCCCTAATTTTTTGGGGAATATTCTGGGTAAGCTTCAAAAAAATGCCTTGATAATAATTTTTATTGGATTCTCTTAGAAGCTAAAAATTTATTAGAAAGAAACAAATACCAAAATATCAAGAGGCCAAAAAATAGGAATAAATTAAAACAAACCAAATGCAAATAATCCAAATTAATAATTTGGTAGGATAGTTTAATTTTTTTTCTTTTCAGATTTTTTGTTTATTTTATCTCAAAATGTCTGGATCTGTCAACAATATCCTTGTCTTTTTAAAAAAATTATACAACTTAATTTGTCCGCTTTAGACTTTGAAAATAATTTGGCCACTTTAATTAAACTTTGATTTTCATAAGGATCTTCATCTGCTATATCCAATCTCTCTTTTAGTTGCACACTTTCTAAATGTATAGAATAGGGGCACTTTAATTATTGCTATGTTTATTGAGTTACAACCAGAGTGATGATCGACATTCGAAAAATCCAAATGGCTTGGTACCCGTGATAAGATAGTGATACTATTACTGGCAGCTTTAGACTGCCTTTCCTTTTATTTTAAATTTTCTTATTAAGCTATGTATATAAGATTAATATTCAATCCGACGAAGTCTGATAAATAAAAATCTCCAATTAAATTCCCAATTAAATTCCACAAGTCATGGCCAATAAAAATCTCCAAAACACCAGCAGAATAATTTCATTAGCCACTTTCTTCTTCTTCTTCTTCTTCTTGATCCTTGCTGCCAATGCGGATAAGAATTCCGACAGTTTCTCGAGAAAATTATCTCCCAAGAAACTAGGGCTGAAGCGACAGAAACTCAGCCACCTCCACTTCTACTTCCATGACATCGTAAGCGGCAAAAACCCGACGGCGGTCAGAGTTGCCGAGGCACAAACGACAAACACATGGGCGTCGCTTTTCGGCCTGATCACGATCATGGACGACCCTTTGACCGTAAGGCCAGAGCCGAGCTCAAAGAGAGTTGGAAGCGCTCAGGGAATGTATGCCTCGGCGTCGCAATCGGAGTTAGGGTTGTTGATGGCTTTCAATTTTGTGTTCACGGAAGGGAAATATAACGGCAGCACTCTCAGCATCTTGGGACGGAACCCGGTTTTTTCGCCGCTAAGAGAAATGCCGATCGTTGGAGGAAGCGGACTTTTCAGGTTTGCAAGAGGGTATGTTCAGGCAAGGACTGTTAATGTTGATTTCAAAACCGGGGATGCTGTTGTGGAGTATAATGTCTACGCTTTTCATTATTGAATCTTTACTTTTAAGTCTTTCTTTTCAAAGTTTTCTTTCTTTTCTTTTTTTATTTTTTATTTTTTTATTTTTTTCCTTGGTGTACTAAATTCAAGTAATGTTCTGTTTCGTGAAATAGTTTGAGTTGAAAATTTTAAGTTTGAGTTGGTTGACTTTTTAAAAATTAGTTATAATTTTTGTTGACTTTTCAAAAAAAAAAAAAAGAACAACAAAAAGTAAGACGAAAATTTTGAGTTTAAGATGTAATGTCAAACGTACACTAAATGGGCATTTTGTTATTGATTAAGATTTGAGGAATGTTTGACAAGAAAAGGTTGCTGTACATTAGCTTTTGTTGGCCAATATTGTTAAGCCGTATATCTCTTTGTTTTGAACTAGTATGTTTTACTTGGCTTGGGCAATTTATGTGGCGGAACAGAACAATTATAATGATTTTAAAAGAGATTTTGAGATATTTCAGCTTGTCTTTGACATTTGGTGCGTATTAAAAACCGTATCCGGTTTTATATTATTATTTTTATTTAAAAGAAAATGTTACAGTGTAAGTGAAGAAGTGGGAAGAACTATTGTTAATTTGTCCCATATTATTAGTTTCTATTGTGTGGATTAATTAAGCTCTATGTTCCCTAAAGTTAATTTTTGATATAAGTCCTATTGAAGCCCATTTAACAAAAGTCTTCATCTGGTAAGAGAGTGAAAGGGACACATGTGCTGCTTCTGCTTGTGATTGTCGCTGTCACCTTTGCGGACAAAATTGTCACATACAATTTGACATCGAATCAAAAACTGGATCCACTAGTAAAGATCAAAATAACCCAGGGGTGAATACAGATACCGAAACTTAAACGGGGGAAGACCTGTTTAGCATATAAACTCGAGCTTGATCATTGCTCATTAAACAATACCAAAACAGTTGATGGGCTAACCCAGCTAACCAAGACCAATCCCCACATAATGGGGGCACTCACACCACGTCATTCGATAACAAATGGATGGGAGACACAACCGGAGGACATTACCTCCATAATTACCGAAGTAAAAATATCAAATTAAATTTAAAAAAAATACACCAAATAAGAGGAAACATCAACGTCTTTATTACACACACAAAAAAAAAAAAAAAAAAAAGATCCACCGGCCAATGACTTGCTACTAATGGATCTTTAATTTTATGTTTTCAGTTTTCAGTTTTATTTTTTTATTTTTTTATTTTTTATTTTTTCACAGAGGGCTATAACAGGGATTTCAATATTAAATTACCTGCACATGATGAATACCGTCTGGCTTTAGACGAATGTTTATGATTTTACCAAACATTGTAACAAAATTACTAGGGGATGTTTGATTTACAAATTCATTTCAAATTAAAACGTACTTTTTTATCTTAATTTTTGTCTTTTTCTAAAAAAGTTTTTTGTCTTTTTTAAAAAGTTAACAAAAATTACTATTGAAACTTGAATTTTCTAACTCAAACTCATTTACCAAACGGACCCTAATTTAGGAGTACATTTATTTAAATTGAAAACATAAAGACAAAACTATAATAACTCGTAAAATTTAAAGGGCCCATTGGGGTCACTTTTGATGTTTTTTTTTTCTTTTTGTTTTTTTCTCCAATTTAACTATTTATTTTTCTAGACATTTTCAAAAAACTCAAACTTTACAAGTCAATAATTTTATCATTTTAAATAGAAATGTGATGATTTTTTTTTAAATTACATAAAATTTGAATAACAACGAAACAAGATTTATATTGCTAATTTTTTTTCTCAAATACATTTCAAGTTTTTACATTTTTTCACTCCAAACAATTTATTTTTAACAAACGCATATTTTCAAAACTTAAATTATCATCCAAAACACCATTTCCAGAAGTGACCACAAACGAGACGTAAGGAACAATCATACAAATTACCCTAACAGAATAACTGAATCTACAAATAGATAGAAAGGGGGAAAAAAGGGACAACAATTATTATAGATCCTCTGTTTCCTTTTAACTAGCATTGTCAAATGCTGTAAAAGAGAGTTTTCTTACTTTCAGATATTTTGCAAAAGAGATGAAGATATCAAATAAATCGCGCAATATATATCGATCAAATTAGACTTTTTATCTCATATATGTTTTTTTTTTTTTTTTTAAAGCATCCACTTTATTAATTTTTTTATATATCACCTAAGATCAAATCCTTCTTTACACTCTGCTAAACTGGCCCCAACAAGTGAATCATATAAAGATCTAATTAGTTGACTTTGTCAAAAGAAGGCCCTTAGTACTGAAGGGTAGGCCACCCACCCACCGAACCCATTAAAATTAATATTGCACGTCACATTCCCCAGAAAAATGTTTTTTTACTTTTGTGTAAATTTACATACAAAAGTTATCGTCATACAATAAATCAAGTAAATACATGAATAGTGATGATTGTTACTGTGTTGTTGTCATACACATCACCACATATTAATAATAAAAAAAAAAGCTTGCACAACTTTGTATGTTAATTTTTTAGGGAGTATTCGGGGTAAGCCATGCAAAAATGCCTTCATAATAATTTTAATTAGATTCTCTTATAAGCTAACAGTTTATTACAAATAACGAATACCTAAATCAAGAGGCCAAAAAATAGGAATAAAAACAAACCAAAATTTAAATAATACAAATAAGAATTAGAAAGCAAAAAGAAGTAAATTATTTAAAATCCTTCCCAACTACGAGTGTTCAAAATAAATAGGATAGTTTTTTCTTTTCAGACTTTTTGTTTATTTTTATCTCAAAATGTCCTCAACAATCGCCTTCTCATTTTTAAACAATTAGAACTTTGTCCACTTTAAACTTTGATTTTCATATATAAGAATCTTCCGATGCTATATCTGATCTCTCTTAGTTTGGTTGCACACTGTTGTAAATCTGTAGAATATACTTTAATCCTATGACATGACAAATGTGAAAAAGTAACTACAATTTTTTAATACAAAAAATTACTATATTTTTTTCCTAATGAAATAAAGGAAGAAACTACTATGTTTAATATTTGTTTGTGCAGAAAAGTCGTCAAAGCAACGGACCACGCTAAAGAATAACGTGACAGACCCGGATTTGCCCCCTTTTTTAAAACAAATTAAAAGTACAAGACACGCTTTGTATGTGTGTGTGTGTGTGTATATATATATATACACACACACACGCTACACACACATACACATATAAATATACATACACACATCTCAGAAGTCACAAGTTGTCATTAATTTTATAATCTTGTCTTCTTTTCTTTTCTCTTTACCAACCATGGCAAAAGAAACTCTCCAAAAACTCATCCCTACCGGCTTCCTCCTCATCTCACTAACCCTAATTCTCTCCTTTTTCAGCCTCGCCACTGCATATAAGAATACTAACGAGCACATTTCTCAAAAACCCTCTCTCCCAAAAAGCTAGGCCTCAAGCAGGAGAAGCTGAGCCATCTCCACTTCTACTTCCACGACATCGTGAGCGGCAAAAACCCGACCGCTGTCCGAGTCGCTGCCGCCAAGACAACCGACTCTTCGCCTACGGGGTTCGGGTTTGTGGCGATTTTAGACGATCCGCTGACCGTGGGGCCCGAGCCGACCTCCAAGCAGGTGGGAAGGGCACAGGGAATATACGCCTCGGCGTGTCAAACCGAGGTGGGATTACTGATGGTTCAGAACTATGTCTTTACGGAAGGGAAATACAACGGGAGCACTCTCAGCGTCTTGGGACGCAACAACGTGTTCTCGGCGGTGAGAGAGCTTCCGATCGTCGGTGGGAGCGGGCTTTTTAGGTTTGCGAGAGGGTATGCTCAGGCAAGGACTCACACATTCAACCTCACATCTGGGGATGCTATCGTGGAGTACAATGTTTACGTCTTGCATTATTGATACCAATATTAGAAATCATTTGTAATAAAAAGTGAGCTTCACAAAATTCATTACTTATTAGCAAGGGAAGTTCAATATCACCAGTTTCCTTCAACATTATTCTGATTTTTCTAATTATGATGTTTTGCCTTTCAATGTGGCATTTTTATTTTTTATTTTTTTATTTTTGGGGCATTTGGAACATAAAGTCGAGTAGTTTTTGAGAACATTATTATAGCCATTAACTTTGTAATAGATTTACATGAGTTATGATTTTACAATGAGGATGGAGAAAGCAAAACAAAAAAAATATGTACCCTTTTCAATTTTCAATATTTTTTTGTCGGATTTAGCTTATGTTTGGTAAATCATCTCAATTCAAACTCAACTCAAATTTTTTATTTCAATTTTTGTGTTTTTCTAAAAAATAAATAAAGTTTACAATTGTTTTTTTAAAAATCAACTCAACTTAAAACTTAAAAATTTTATCTCATTCTCAAACTCAACTCATTTATCAAACCGACCCTTAGTTTGGGATTCAATAAAATCGTGCAAATTCACATCATGTAATCTACCTCGAGGCTAGCTAATGCTTCCACAACTGAGATGGTAGGGACTTGAGTAAAATACGTCTCTCTATAATTTAAAATCTAAAATTAAGAATTCGTTTGGTATTTTGATTGAGTTTGAGATAAGATGAGATGAAATTTTTAAATTTGAATTGGATTGACTTTTTAAAATTAATTATAAATTTTATTAATTTTTTAAAAAAAATATAAATAAAATAAAAAAAAATTTAATTAGAGTTAAACTTTATTATGAAACGAAGACTTAATATTCGTTTCTTTTTACACAATGAGCGTCGTGTCTCAAACTGTAAATTAAAAAGAAAAAAAGAAGACAACATCACATGGGTCCACCTATAATGTGATGCAGCTTTTTTATTTTTAGTTGTTGTTATTATTGCACTTTGGAGGCTGCAACGAAACAAAAGCTGTCCACATTCATGCTTTCTCTGGGAATCTTTACATGGATTATTCTCATAACGATGACACATTCGAAAAGTTTACTAACTGGTATGGTACCCGTGATTATATAATATTCATTTTCAGCGGCTTCAGACACTTTTACTTCCTTTCCTTTAGTTTTATTTTTGATTTCTGAGATGCAAGGAAAAAAAAAAAAAAAACCATTAACTAAGCATATATTTGATGTTAAGATTTTGATTATAAAATTTGAGTTTGAATTAATTATATATTTATCGAGACGTTTGAATTGTTAAAGTTAAAAATTGTAAAAATTTGAAATGTGTTCGGGAAAAAAAATCAATACGAGCTTATTTCGTTCGTCTCAAATTCTAAATAATTAAAAAAAAAACATCTCATTTGGACTTGTCTATACAAAGTTATGTAGACTTTTAAAGTTTAAGCTATTAAAACTATGTTAATAGTTATAGTGAAGAAAAAAGACAAAAACTGAATTGTAATTGTATGGTTTGGATTGTGCGTCCAAACACATGTTAAGATTTTGTTTATTAAACTTAATAACAGGTAATTTAAACGATTCTAAAACTTATTAACGAAATCATATATAAAATTATTCGTCAAATATTAAAAAAGTAGAATGTAGCAAAAATGTGGCAAAATTTATGCTGTTCATGGCATATGATATGTTACTCAAAACCTTGATTTTTTTTTTCTCTTTTTTTTTAATAAATAATTGGTCCTGTTTTCTTCTTCGAGTCTCCAGCTTTGGAAAAAGTTTTTCCTGCCCATTATTCTTCTTCCCCCAAAAGCACGCAATTCCAACTTTATATCGGCATCCCTCTTCCATCGCTTTTTGTCGTCTTTACTCTTCCGGACAAAAAAGAGTGCAGAATTTTCAGATCCATTCATTGCTTCTTCGAAATTTACAATTTGAACGACTTTCATTTCATTTCTTTCTTTCTTTTTGGTGCTGAAGTCTTCGGTTAGAAGACTATGTTCCATCTCATCCCAATTTCCTTTTTCCCCACTTTTTTTTTCTCCTCAAGCGAAAAAGGAATTATCATTTTAATTTATCAGTTTTACATATAACTTTTTAATCATTGCAAACAATTTTTAATCAATTAATGCTAGCTATTGGCCACCAACCCGTATTCGACGTCATTAAGAACAAGCAAATATAGGGTTTTTAGCTATTCCAACAAAAAAATATATATATAGGGCCCGTTTGGAGATATCTGGAGATGGTATTTTGAATGATGAATTGGAATATATGTTTGGGGTAGGAAAACTTTCAAAAAAAGTTCTGTAATATAGAAAATAGTATAAAAACTTAATTAGAAAAAATACAAAATAGATCTTGTCTTGTTCGCCTCGTCGATACGAGCATTTTGATATCAAAATCATCTCATTTTGATTTGAAATAAGAAAGTCATGAACTTTTAAAGTTCGAGTTTTTTCGAAAATGAAATGAGAGAGAAAGTTTAATATAAAATTTAGATTTTGAAATCTAGATGGTAAAATATCATTTGAAACTGTATCACATACAGACCAAAATCTTAAAAAAAAAAAAAAAAGCAAATATAGGAGTCTTTAGTAAAGTAAAGTAAAGTAAAAAAAACAGGGTCAATATGGAATCTATCATAAATTTTTCCTGGAGCTGTGTCCCATACGGACCAATGTCTTAAAAAAAAAAAAAAAAAGTCTTTAGCAAGGTAAAGTAAAGTAAAAAAAAAACGCAGGGTCAATATGGAATCTGCCATAAATTTTTCTTGGTTTCATTTTTGTGCGGTACTGCCAAACACGCCAAACACCACATGTCTGACGTCAAGCCATACAGTATTTTTACTTCTTTTCCCCTAAATTTCCTATTTGTGTTTTCTGACCATTTTCATTCTAAGTCACACTAACGAGCCTGATGGAGAATTTTTGCTAATGGATTGACTTTGATGCCTTTGACTAGGACTTTGTTTAATAATACCAAGAAGACTCTAATACTGTATTGTTATTAACAGACAATTATTTCTTCATTACTCAGGTCTAGAGACAAGGATTACACTCGTGTAATTGTGTTTTTTGTTCAACTATTTTTATGTTAAAATGGGAATTTAATCTATAAGGTATGAAAAAATTACCCAACGACCTCTCTTTTTAAATATGAAATGTGTTATATAAACTCTTAGTTTTATATACTTTTTTAACGTATAAACATTTACTAATAAGTTAGCCTATAAGTACCATTTTAAAATATATTTCATATGCCATGCATGTCTTCTTAGGGGGTGTTTGGTGAATGAGTTTAGTTTAAGATTTTTAAGTTTTAATAGTAATTTTTATTGACTTTTCAAAAAAAAAAAAACAGAAAATTTTTTCAGAAAAGATAAAAAACTTTTTCAGAAAAAGACAAAAACCATGATGAAAAAGTACAGTTTAGTTTAAAATGAACTTTAGAGCCAAACATGCCCTTAATTTAAAAATATAATGAAAGTTCAGTCATTTAATTTTGAATTGGTTCTCAGGAAAGTAGAATGTCGTAGGTTTATTTAATTTTGCCCCTTTTCTAAAAACAAAAGGGCAAAAGGTTAAATCTAATAACAATTAAGCCTGAAATATTATAATTTGATTCTTAATATTACATAATTAATAAATCACACAGATCATGATCAGCAAAGAGACAGAGTCATGGAAACAATTCAAAATAAACACGCTTGTATTTTTTGTTCTTTCTTAACGCTTGTTTTCAACCCTCCATACTTATCTAGTTAGAGGTCAAAAAACTGAAATTATTATAACTTATACTACCATTTAAATATGTGCTTTTTAAAGTTAATCATTAAAATCACCCTAACAAAAATTGAAATTGCTTTTATTTCCCCCCGCTAATGGAGTTTCTTTTAATTGAGTGACTTATTTGAAATCAAAATGATTAAAAAAAAAAAAACTTAGACCTGATTCGACGTTCTTGCACTGACTACATTAAAAAAAAAAAAATACATTTCAAATCTAAGGAATCATTTTTTAAACTCTACTAACTACAATACCAACCTTTTTTTTTTAATAGATAATATATAAAAGTATTATCTAATAAATATGTATTTTACGAAAATAATAATATACGTACCTATAAGGGATGAAATATCAAATATATATAGCTGAGATATCTTGAGAGGAAGAAGAAATTCTTATCTGCAAAAAAATGGAAAAAAGGGAGACAAAAATGGTGAATGATCTAATCACAGCTGCACACAGATGCTTGATTGGAATACAAGATGACTTTCTTTCCTTTAATATTATCGTTTGCACCACGTCATTAATAATGACTTCCTGTATTTGTTAAACCAAACGTCAAAGCTTCCACAACCTTTATAATTATTGTTAAGTCAATTCACTTATTAGAACGTAAAATTAATTTAGCTCGATAAGAACAAATCTAACAATAAATTCGAAATGAAAACATCCAATTGCAGTGATGTTTGGTATAGGTGACAATCAAGCGTTGACTTGCATATGAAAAGGGTCAAAAGCCGTTGCAAAAGGGTCCAGTTTTACCAAAACCATAATTAACGATACAAAAATTAGGACTTGTTCAATTCACTTCACAGTCCACAAAATAAAGAAATTTATTATTATTATTATTATTATTTCTTTTTGAAGAAGAAGAAGATAGAACGAGAAGAAATAAGGAAATGAATTATTATGTGTTCATGACTGTGTTGTAAACAGATTTGTTTCTTCTAGGTCATATGCTCATTTCCCATTCAACGAAACATACCGTTTTTGAGGTTCCCATAAGAGAAAATGAAATCTTTAAAAGTTAAAGAAAATTATAGAAATAGTCTCTTGCAGTTATATATGTTTTTTGTCCTCTTATTTGGGTTTTTGGCCTTCCATACTTATCTAATTGGAGATTAAAAAAAGACTAAAATTAATATAGATGAGGCAACAATCTAAATATATTCTTTTTCAGAGGGGCTAATTACATATAAATGCCACAAATTCGTGCCTTAGATTGATTTTTGTGACATTAAAAAAAAACAATATTATATTAAAATGCCATAACATATCATCACTTAATATTTATTTATCTATTTTAAAATACCAATTATAATATTAAGTAACTAGTTAGTATCTATGATGTTAGCACTTAGTATCCCATGATGATTAATGAACTGTCGATGGTCACCGATTGGTTTACCATCTGATATTCACCGTGATACCGACCGGTAAAGACCTCCAGCGACAGGATACCATTTGATCTCCAATAGATAACCACTTCCGCCGATAGGATATTGGTTGGCTACTAATCAGTAACCACTTCCGTCGACAATATACCAGTTGGTTATCAACATGTAATCATCAAATTTTTATCACCTGATTACTAAGAAAATATCAGAAAAATTCATTAATAATCACAAAAGCCAGCAAACACATCCAAAAAAAAAAAAAAAACCCTAAATCAAGGGGAAAAAAAAAACAAATAAAATGCAAAACTGAAAAAAAAAAAAAAAAAAATGGGACAATTTGTTGGAGATAACCTCCACACCATCACCATGGATTCCCTCCACCGGGCTCGATCTTCGCTGATTAAGATCCGAGAGCAACCGGCGACCACTATGATGGCGGCTTGCGGAAGAAATCCAAGATCCACACCGAGCAACTGGCGACCACTGCTGTGGAGCGAGAGCGGATCGGGCATTGGAGGGCAGACCACGCCATGTAGTGGTGTAGCGTAGTTATTATTAAGAGCCAATCCTTCAAATCACCCGATAGAAAATGACATTCCTAATGAATCTGTCCATTCCACACCAAGCCCGTCTAGTTGGGCTGGTATGTTTGAACTTGGGCTGATTGGTGGTCCAATTGGTTTAAAGCAAGACCTGAAAATAGTAGTAAATAGCATTTTTATGAAACTAAAAAAAAAAAATAACAAGATTTTAAAATATTTAAAATGAATAGATAAATTATTTTATTATATATTGTAAATATTTTTTAAATTTATTATTTACTTCAATTATTTATACTAATTTTTACTACTTTCTATGTTCTACCGACTCCCATACAACAATATAAGAGTAGTCAAGACTTCGTTCCACTTTCATGTCTCTTTGTTCATTTCCTGTTAATTAAGGGGTGTTTGATGGAGTAGTTTAAGTTAATGAGATTTTTAAGTTTTCAATAGTAAATTTTTTTAAATTAAAAAAAAACTTTTTAAGAAAAAAAAAAAAAAATTTTGAGATGGGTATTTTAAAATGGTGTGCCAAACACCCTTGTAATTTATGTTCTTATTTGAATAGAATGCAACACATGAAATCTCATATGAATCGATAAGGATCACCTTGTACAAATAAATATATGAAATAGTATCGTGAATAAAGCTAAAAAAAACATCCTTTTGATAAGATGATGACACGTAAATTAGAAGTTAATTTTTGTAAAAATCCATAACATATTAGTTAAAAAAATCATGTTAACTAGTTGTTTTCTTATTTTTTTTTCCTCTGGTTAAAAAAAAAAAAAAAAATCTAGCGGTTGCCCGTCCTTTGCCTGTCATGGTAGCTAGTTAAATATACGGAGCCAAGGATTTCAATTCTCGGAAGGAAGGTTGCGAGAGAAAGGGAGAGGAAGACAACTTAGAAGTTGTCGTGCACCTTCATTGTGTTTTTCTCCTGCAGGCGACTGCACCACATCTTTCGTGCACTCTCATCTGTCACGGCACAAGACATCTAATAAGTTTAACGAGAAAACAGCTCTGCGAATTCCGAGTCTTGTGAGTGAGTTTGCGTGTTTGCGTTGTAGAGAAGAACTGAAAAGACAGACAGACAGACTGATTATGGGTACAAGAGAAGTGTACGAGGAGAAGCTGAAGAGAGGGAATCTCCATCACGATCCCACCATTAATCCCGGCCTTGGCTGCCCTCGTTGCCCTCGCTGTCTCTCCACACTCAACCCTAACTCGGTACCAATTCAGAACCAACCCCCCAATTAGCCGTATTTCGTTTTTTCTTCTTGTTCTGATTCATGCCCACCAACTGTTCGATGAATTGCCTCTCTGAAGTTGAGGGTGTTTTTCTTTACCAGAATTGATTTGGGTTTGTCGTTTTTGTTGCCGTTGTTGTTGCTTTGATTCAGGGCAAGGGAGAGTGGGCAATTACTTCCGTTCTACATGATGCCACTGCTGTTGTAAGTTTCTCTTTTCTCTTTTCTCCTATTTTGGTTATGTTTGGTTGATCGTAATTGGTGGCCTTTTCATTTGATTAACGGAAGTTCTGTTTTCCAGTGGATTGAATTACTTGCCACAAAGTAGAGCTAAAATTTTCTTGCTTAGTCTAGCTATTAGGTTTCACTTTTATGTTATAATATGCAATCGATTTAGGCAAAATTGTTTTGTCAGATTCTATTTTTTCCGGAATACGGAAAATGATACAATCATGAACTAAACAGTTTGATGACACGTCAAAATGCGTTCATGATAAAATCTGGGGTTAAACGGTAATTTTAGTTTTATGGATTCAGAATTCAATAGAATTTTGATTGGTATGCATTCGCGATATTCATGAAAAAATTTCTTTTCTTTCCTAGATTTATGCCAATCCTCGGTTGAAACTAGGACTCAGAATTTTTGATTTATTTGGATTCTAGACTTTGAGATCTTACTAAGCGCTAGGAGTCATTTCTTCGCATTTGCCATTGATTTTGGATTCTCATTTTGTTATGGGCATTGCAAGCGTACGAATGTAATAGCATGCCCATTTAAAGAAGATGACTTTCTTACGTGGCTTAATGGCTTAAAGATGGACCAATAACTTTTATATTGTTACTTATGATCAAACTTAAGCCTTTTTTGTAGCCGGCCCATCAGTTTGTTGAGAAAAGCTGTGATGGAATTTATCAAAAACCCGATTAACCATGATTCAATCTACTATGAGTTGTAAAAGCTTGGAAATGCACAATAAAGCTTTCTTCTATTTCTTTGGAATAGGCTGGGTCAGGCATTGGCGGTATGCTTAGTGCAATTTACAGTCTCAATACAGGTACAACTGGGTTCGTTTATCTTCAGAAACTATTCTATTACAACTTGCTAAACATGACTCAATTGCAGGGATCCCGTACCTTCAGAATCGTGTGAAGGGACCAAAGTGGCTTCCTTTCGTAGTCGGGGTACATATCCAAGATTTCTTCTTTTATTTTTAAATACTTTTCGTTTTCATTGCCTTCTCACTCTCTTTTCCATGTAGTGCTAAGTGTTCTAGCTCAGTTTTCATTAAATTTATGTTTCATTATTTTTTTTTAATGATAGCTTCCGCCACTGCTGATGTTCTCTGGTACAAGTGCTGCCTTTGGAGGTATGGCCTCTCTCTACTGCTTCTTTGCATGTAGTAAATGATGTTCACTGCAAGCAAACTGCTGATGTTCTCCGGTGCAAGTGTTCACGCCCTCTCGCTCCCACTTCTTGCAAATAGTGAATGACTCCTAGATTTTGGATCTTTGCTAGTTGCTATATATCTAGACCCAAAATGTGTGCGTGCACGCTATGTAAACATATATATGTTTGTATTAGGTGCACATAGGTCATCTGAAATATTCTAATAAACTAGATAATCTTGACTGCTTGTACAGTTTTACGCACATATGACATAATTCATTTATTATTATTATTATTATTATTGTTTGCTCAATACACTTGGAGAATTTGTTTTTCCTTCATTCCTGTATATTTAAATTAGATGCTTATCTTTGGAAAGATAGCACATGGTTTCTTAGAAGGGAGGGGATACTGAGTGTTTTTGAAATGCATAGCAGGTAGTCAAGCAGACCCGTGTAGGTACTTACCAGGAGCTGTTCATTTTTTTTTTTTTTTTTTAAATATAATTTTTCAATTACAAGGAGAAGACAATGAGGTATCCTCGAGAAAACAAAACAGAATGGATAAAACATACTACTAAAACATCAGCTTAATCTAGGAAACAAAAAGTCTGTTTATTCTAAAACCACGACCATCTAGTGACCTATTACATCCATCCAATTTACTATTATTTGAGTAAATGGGAAGTCCTTAAATTCCTTGTTAGGAGCTGTTCATATCACAGTATAGGACTAGAAAATCTGAATTTGCTATCATTTTTGGTCTCTGGATATATGTTGATTCAGTTGGTTCTCTAATATTATCTATCCTAAAACTAGGTTCTTATCAGCTCTAGCTATATGTAACCCTGTAATCGGTCATTCACTCCAGGAGTCAGATGTTCACAATCTTATTTTATTTTTTTCAATCTGATGCATCACAACAACAAAATAAAGCAAAGTTGGTCACAAGATCTTTCTGGGACTCTCCTTTCAAATAAGGGTGAGGGTTCAAAGGGTGGTTGCTTTGCACCGTGAAAATGTTTATTTTTCTGTGAGTTATACGTCTGCTAATATTTATTTGACTTTACCAGTTGAAACTCTGGCTGATCAAATGCTAAGCAATTTTTCACATGTTCACAGGCTTTTGTTTATGAAAGTTCATCTTATTTTGCGATCAGTTACTTGACTGCAACTATTTAGTTGACTTGCATAGTTGAAGTTTTGGCTGATCAAATTCCACCAAGATTTTTTTTTTTTTTTTTTTTGCATGCAAGTATTTACACGTGCACATGGGTTGATGTCTAGTATGTTTTTCCCAAATATGTAAATATTAACTGGTTGTTTAAATGTGGGTTGTATAGATACACTTCTGAGGTTTGTTCCACTCACTGCGACATCCTCCTGTGTTTGCTTTTAGGTTACGTACTTCCGAGGTTTGCACAACTCACTGTCACATCTTACTATGCGGCTTCAAGTGCCTCGCATTATGGCATATCACTTTTAACTCGACATATTGAAGAGGCTCATACTTCCCGCTCTCAGCAGGAAAAGCTCAGATAATTTCTTGCTGCTTGATGTAACTTACAGGATATACCCTATATCTTCCAGTTTTGTAAGTAGAGTGACATTGACATATGTCATTGGGTAGACATATGAGATAATAGGCTGTTTAAACAAGTCAATATATTTGTTCACTGGAACATACAATTTTCAATAATAGATTTTGTTAATGATTCTATCCAGATGATTTGCATTCTGTATTCTTTTCGACCGGTTAATTTTTTCGGTTTCTTATTAGTTATAAATATCCAATGTCATTGTTTCGTGTATAGAAAGGTAATGGTTTTCGTGATAATCACATGTGCCAGATACCTCGTGAAGAATTTTTATGTTTCCAGCATCATTGAATACCACTAGTGTCCAGCGGATAAGTTGTGGCCCAGATAGCGACACAATTTACTGGACAACAGAAATGAAGGGGAAAATACATGAATATGCCAGAGAAAATTGAATGCCACCTTATTCAAGTGGTAATGTAGACGGGTGAAAATGCCAAAATAATCATTATTTCTTTTGTTTGTGCTTGTATTAGTGCTGTTGAATTGGGTCATCTTCAACTTGTGGTGGACAGACTTGTAAAGCTCTCCCAAGGAGCTTAATCTCTGCATCTCTCCACGTTCCGTCGTTTTCTGGCTTCTCAGGTACAATGTAGAAAATGCTAAAAGCTTCTTGAGTTTTCGGTACCCCACCACCAAATATGTCCAAACATTGGTTAAGTCTTGTTTGATTCTGTGTATCCTTTCACACTACTCAAAAAACTCTTCCAACGTTCGCAGAAGGGTGAGAACAGAAGAAAGAAATCAAAACTTTTCTCACAGTAATGTGTTATGATGAATTCATGCTCTGCATTTACTTTTGTAGGCCCTGGCAATTGGGCTTAAAGTTGCTGTGCCATATACATACAGACATACATATATATATATATATATATATAGAGTATGCCTTGAGTACTTTTTTCCATGATTCGTCATTTCTGGTCCTTGCATGTATACAACACTTTCAAGTTCGGCCTTGAGCACTAGAAAACGAACTTAGGACTGTTTTCACTAGTGTAACAACAGACGGAACATATATGTATATATGTACACACAAGCACACACATACATACATACATAAAGAACAGTGAAGAGAAAAAGATGTTGCTTTGGGGGGTGGTACCGGAAGGGGATGAAAGTTTGGGAGATTGTTTTTGTGGGTTCAGATTTCAGTGAGGCACTTCTTTTGGTTTCTTTATCATAGGTTGTTTTTTGGCCCAGGTGAAATTCCACTTTGACCAAAGTTTTTAATAAGAGTTAGTGGGTGACAATCTGCCAGGACTGACTTTATGCTGTAGATGCAGAACTAAATTACCACTTTTGTTTAGCAAAAGCTGTAATTTGGCAAAAGTTTGATGGGTAAATTACTTGTTTAGTCCGTAAACTTTTAATTTTGTGTAACTATGGTCCTTATTCTTTTTTAATTGCTTGAGTTACCCTAAATTATTAAAAACGTTGTTATAATGGTTATTTTTGTTAATTTTTAGGTGGAATCTGTCCGAAAAATTAACAGAAAAGACTACCGTAATTTTAATAGTTTAAGGTCACTCAAATTACAAAAAAAGTAACATGGATCAAAATTGTATAAATATAAAAGTTTAGGGACTAACCTAGCAATTTACTTAAATTTAAATTACGGGCTTGTGTTAAAAGTGATGTTTTATAGGTATAGCTTGGAAAGTCTGTTGTTTGACCACTTTTTAAGTCTTTTCCTTGTCTATTTCCACAACGGACAATATGGCGTTTTTAAGTTCATTTGCTGAGACCTTTCTCAAAAGAGAAACAACTAAGTTATTTATTTATTTATTTATTTTAAAGGTGGTGTTTCTTTTTTTTTTTTTTTTTTTTTTAATATTGGGACTTAATTTATACCAGTCAAACTACTGTTGATTTTGATTGTAGCTGATGACCATGTATAAATATATAGATGGTTATAGTGATAGAATAGTAGTATGGTGTGAGTGGATTGTATAGAAGAGGCGGAGCAGTATACTGTTGATGTTATCTAATTCATATGTGTACTAATAAATAAGTGTTGGGTTAGATATATATATATATATATATAGACACACACACACAACACATGTATGTATAGAGAGAAAGCCAAACAGAACCTACGGATCCGACCACATGGTCTATAACTTTGTTTGGCATTTATTGTAAAATGCTATGCTAGTCCCAGCAGGCCACCACCACCACGAATATTACTGTTTATTAGTCAGATAAGTGAGAGAGAGAGAGAGAGAGAGATCATTTCTAAGGGAGCAAAGAAGTGTTGGTGTGTTGATGTTTATGATGAGGTTTAAAAAGAAACACAACATGGACTTCATATTAACACTATCACGTGACAACTCGGTCATTTGGTCTCGAACTCTTGGGATGTACAATATAATCTAATTTTAACTGTTGGATGATTAAAAGAAATAATCTGAACTGTTAAAATTTCTTTTCGCCACTAAAAACTAACAGTTGAGATGGTTTCTTTCCACATGTGTTATGAAAATCTTACCGCGTAAAAGTGGTTGCGGTGATGAACGACATTATTGAGGTGAGGACAGAAGGGAGAGGAGGGAGGGGTAAAATGCAAAGAAAAATTTTGTTAGTAAGAAAAAGGGGTTTACACGAGGAGGCAGCTTGTACCGTATAAACTGTCAACCTCGTTTGCATACTTTATAGAGGTGTGGGCCGATGTTTCTTAAATTCCGCTGGCTCCTCTTTCTCTTTTCTCTGTCACTTGGACGAAACCACAACACAAGTAAAAATTACAAAGAGAGGAGAGAGAGAGAGAGAGAGAGAGAGCCCAAAATGTTGTGTTTCGTTGTGTTTGTGTTTTTGTGTTTTGTGTTTGTGTGGTCCTAAAATATAATGGGTTTTACTCTTCATATGCTGTCTTAATTATGCCCTTTTATCATCTCCCTCCTCACAGGCCTTACTCTCTTAGATTTTGCATTTACTTGTGGACCCCCCCTTCTAGTTGGCTGACGCTAACTCCTCCTTTCTCTTTCCTGTTCTTTTTTATTCTTCCTTTTTTCCTTTTTTTTTTTCCCTTCTTTTCTCTACTTTTCTTTTTTCACCTTGTCTATATGTGCTTTTTATCCCCCATGAAGAAAACCTTGGTACTTGCACACACACATATATGTATGTATGTATGTATGTATATATATGTATGTGCAAGTTGAGACACAATTCAAAGGATTCAAGTGATGGATAACTCTCTTGGGAATCTTAAATGTACAAATTTGTTTTCCGTCAATCTAGTATTCGATGTAAAATGCATGCGATTTTAATCTCACTTATTCTTACTATTAACACATTCGGTGAGATTAAGATGACACACTCCTTGTCGAGGATAGAGACCACCTATAAGACAGTCTAATATTCATGTTAGCATCTGGAGAGCTTGTTTTAATATCGTCCAGGGATATAATAACTCCGGTAGTCCTCTTTCCGATTTCTTTTTTTTCTAGGCAAAAAAAAAAAAAAAAAAATTTGTTCATCTGTGAGTGTATATATATACACCATGAAGAAGTAGTAAAGTCAAAATTGTACAAGAGTACTTCGCAAGAAATTCCTTAAGAGAACAAAAGGGTTAAAAAAAAAAAAAGTGCATATATACATCTTGGAATTGGGTATGGAGGTGTTTTAAGAAGGGTAGTAAGTGTTCTAAATTGCCGGTATTAAGTGAATTTTTTGTTACTGAGTTGGAGATATTATTGTTACACAAAGCACTGGCCAATATTGTACACAATAAATACATTTATGTAATGGGCAACTGAAAAAAGTTCTCAAAAAAAAAAAAAAAAAAAAAAAGAAGGGTATTCCGCTCCAAAGCTTTGTCACAAGAGAAACTTCAATAAATGTCTAGTTCTTATTAATATTGCCCTTTTTATGCTATGCAACCACACACGATAGTTTTTATTAATATTGCCCTTTTTACGCTTTGCAACCACACCCGATAAGCTAAATGTCATGCCCCCAGGTGGGTTATTTTTCCCCCTAGTTAGGGTCTTGTATCTTTCCAATCATATAAATATGTGTACACACATATACACACACACACATATATATATATATTTATATATCACATGTATATATATGTGTGTGCATATATGAGCGCGTATATGAGCAAACGTGAATTAATAGAGAACTTCTTGGATTAATATAATTCCTTGACCTAAAATTGCGCAGAATGAGTTGCTTTATGCCTTTATCAGTTTAATTAAATGATTGAAATATTCCAAATATATACAAGATAAAATAAAATATGTCCCTACAGACGAAATTATATGTTATGAATATAAAAACCAAAGTAATGTTGGACAGTTATTGTGATTAGCAGATGACCAATATATAAAGTAGAAGGGAAAAAAAAGTACATAGATCTAATTTATTTAAGTTTGTACATTGGATTTTTTTTTTTTTATTTGTGGTCGTAAAATATTTTAGTCCTTGAACTTTAAACTTTCCAGAATCAGTTTTTGAAATCTCAATTTGTCTCATTATACTCTTTTCAAATTATTGTTAAAAACTGATATGTAATTACCTTAGTAAAATTAATTATCATTTTCATGTTTCAGATTTCAATTTTGGAAGTCATAAATTATTTTTAAAAAAAAAAAAAAAACTTGTGCTCTAATATAATTATGATGCTAAAATTAATCTTGGTTTGATTTTCTGCAGTTCATTTTTTAATAGAGAGAAAGGATTATTTATGAAACGAATTAATAATAATTCTTGGATATTTTAAAGTTCGGAGATTAGAATAAATTGAAAATTTATCCTTGTATTCTACGATTGAAAGAGGTTTCAAGAAAGCTCAAATCCCAAAAAGTAAGTGAACAACAACTAATTGGCACGTATTGGAGTTCTGTTGGCTATTAAAGCATTCATTAAGAGGCTTTCATTATCATATAAAAACTATGATGACCAGCAATTTGTTTGTAGCCCCACGAAATAATAACAAGAGCATTGATTATAATGACAATGATAATAGACTGATCAAAGAAGTAGAGAGATCCATCGATACTAACCATACATAACTGAATTAAAGGAAAAGTTATCATTCACCGATGATAACGCTAAGAACGTCGATCATAATCTCAACTTTTAAATATCAATTTATATGATATATAAATTATTGTTATTAATATGATATAAGTCTTTAAATAATTATCACATCAATTAAAATTGAAAAATCATATCAATCAATGAAGAAAATAACAATTCACGATCAAATACAGAGCCACTCATGATCGAGTGGGAGCTTTCACCTCTAATTAACTTTTTTTTTTAATTATTTTTCAATTTTACCACTAAAAATTTTACAGTTTTTGTTTTTGTTTTTGTTTTTTTTTTTTTTAAACTTTCTCCCCACTAAAAATTTAGTCGCTGCCACTTAGGCCTAGAAAACAAAGCATGTCACTCAACTAATCTAATCCACTCATGCATATTGATATATTCTCGTTATAGAGTAACCATTTACACACCTTCTAAGGCTAGCGCGTAGTGGATCTTTCCCTAATCTTGCTTCTTACCAACTCCGCCAAGCCTTATTATCTCTTTATAAATCCCCTTAAAATTTTATCTTTTAATATACGCTCCCACTAAAACAATAGGATGGCTCCGTTGTTGCTCACCACCGTGTAAATTAATAATTTATCAAAAGTTGAGATTAAAAATTGATGTCCTTATAAGTATTATACTTTTACTGGTATATCTCTATAAGAGAATGATGAGATTAAATTTTGCCACTTTCATCCAAAAAAAAAAAAAAAAACCCTACCTGACTTCCTTTGATCTTTCTCTTTCTAATTCATCTCCAAAAACCATAGAAAAAGCAATAGTATGGTTCAAAATGACGAAGAAATAAAGATGGCAGTGGCAGTCTAACTACCATGTTCATATGTTCCTTCAAGTCTCTTTAGAGAGGCAAAAGGAGAGGACACATCCTTTTCCGAGGGGTTGGTTTTGGCTAGTTTAAAGCGTTGAAAAGCCTTTTGGTACTACTACATCATATGATGAAAAATGTGTTCATAGACAGACAATATTGGAATATATATATATATATATATATATCAATGCACCTACAGCTCTCTTGAGTCTTTAGAGCCTTATCAACTTACTAATCAGTACTTGTATAGTGTCACTTAATCTATGACTTATATCCGTCAACATTATATTATATACATAAATTGACCCGCATTAATTCGACCCAAATTCTCAATCTCTCACGACCCTATATTCTTCAACTTGTTGTGAGTTTAATTAATTTAGGTGATTTAATAGAAGATGATCTTGTTCTTTTATCAATTAATTAGGTACTAATTAATTAAGTTGTAGCAAGAAAATCTCATGACAAATTAAAATGGAGCAGAGAATCTAATCTAAGAGATTGAGTTTTTTAATGGGTGTCAATCTAATCAAGGTATGTTAAGTTTCAATTGAGTCTAAGAAACAAGACAAAAAATTAAACAATTAAAAACAAAAAGGAAATTTAATGGCCTTTAATTAAGTTAGAAACTAATAAAAGAGAGAGGTGGTGATCTAATAAAAATATATAGAGAGAGAGATGCCAATCTTTCAATCCAGTAGATGCAATCTTGCAGACATGATTGAAAGTTTTGATGCGAAATTCTCCTGCAGATCCTTACAGTCTGATCTCTCTCTCTGATTGTACAAAAAACTTAAGTGAATATGAGTGGCTCATGTGCTTTCAAGTTCATACACACACACACACACACACAAACACATGTACATATATGTATATGCATGATACATATAAGTGTGTATATATGTATAGACCTACAAAATGCAAGCCATTGAATCATCATTTTCTTTCACACAATCACCTCTCTCATGAACCCACCTGTCTACACAAGAAGTCGATGCACACACACACACACACACACACATATATGCACACGTATGTATTTATAGACAAAAGTTCATGGGAGTTCCCATTTTGTACCATATAAATTACTCTTCACACGTGTTGAAAAGACTCCGAATGAAATTGAGAAGATCAGATATAAGTTTTACAGATGTTGGTCTGACCAGCATTTGCTTAAATGTTAGCAAAACATGAACTATAAAACAAATTATATAAAACAGAATATATGTATACATATATCTATTCAGAGTACAGATTAACCCTTAAGGCATAACACGATTTTCTTCATATAACGGTTAAATTTCAAATCAAGAACTTAGTAGAAAGAGAGAGGAACTGAATCATCATGTAGACACACACACACACTCACACACACACACACACACACACACACACACATATATATATATAGTGTTGGGTTAACCTTAATCAAAATATTTAAAATAATTACTTCATAATTCACAAACTAAAGCTCGTATCAAAATTAGAAAAGATTAAAAAAAATTATGGTGTCCTTATATAAATTGATTAATGCCTCCTCTTGCATAAGTAGTCAAAGATATATGTTCCTCCTGATCCAGCAAGATAGCTAGCTAGCTTGAGATTTATACGAACCTCAAGTAATTTCTCTCTTCTCCTAATTTTTTTTCAAAGTTAATTTAATTTAGTTTTAAATAATAATATCGATACTAATTATTACAGATGAAGATCCAAACTCACATGCTCTTGAACACTGGCGGATTTAGTGTCGTGATAATTAACATACCCTCTCTGAGAACCGCCGGAGCCCCCGACCGGAGGCGCTTGCATTTCTTCGCCGGCGAACAATGGCAGTACCGGGCCGTGCAATGAGCTACGGCCGATGGTGCTAGGGCTACTTTGGACCGCCGCCGGGATCCGCCACAAGGCCAACGGGCTACCATTTATCGGCGGCGGTGCAGGCTGCGTGTAGGATCCGAAATGGCTGCCGTAAAACCTAGTACCGGCGCTATTAGAATTGGCGGTCCACGAGGGATAGGCGGCCGCCGCCGCCGTAGGGGAGGAGCCGAGGCGGTGGTAATTGATGAGGCCGTACACGTGGCCGTCGGAAAGGCTGCCGCCGTGCGCCATGGCGGACTGGAGGTGGGCCCGCTTGGCGTGCTGTCTCTCCCTCTTGTGGGCGTTTTGGTGGCCGCCTAGGGCTTGCGATGTCGGGAAGTTACGGCAGCAGTAGTGGCACTCAAAGCGGCGGCTGCTGCTGCTGCTCTCTCCGCCGTTGCTGCCGCTGCTGTTGTTGTTGTTATTATTGTTGCTGTTGTTGATATTGTTTTCATTATTTGTTGTGTTGTGGTGATTGTGGTTGTTGTCTTTCAACAAAAAGTCGTTGTCGCCACCGCCGCAGGCATTGGTGTCGGCCGACTCGTGTGAGTCTTCAGTACTCACGACGTCACCTCCGCCGCCACCGCTGCCGACATCTTTGCCGAAAAGCCTTATGCCGCCGCCGACACCGCCGCCGCCGCCTTTCTCCTTAATCGGAGCTGGCCGGATGAACGGAAGCTGAGAGAAAGACTCCACGTTCATGAAATCGTGAGTCTCTCTTTCGGAGCCCGACTTGTCCATGAAGTTAAAAAACAAAAAATGAAGAACAGAAATAAGAAAAAGGGCTAAGAGAAGAGAATTATGAATTTAGAGAGAGAGAGAGAGGAGAGAGAGAGAGAGAGAAGAGTATGAGTTGAGTTGAGTTGTGTTGTGTTGTGTTTGTGTGCTTGTGTTTGAGTATGAAGTATGAATGTGTGTGGGTTGGTGGGACCCGTTTAAAACAGAGAAGGGTGGGGTTGTGAGGGAGGGGATGAGACTGATCCGACGACAATTGGGGCTGACCCATCTGAGAGTAAAGCCTGACAACGCCTAGTTTTTTAGACTTTGAAGAGAGAGAGATGAGAGAGAGAGAGAAAGAGAGAGAGCGAGCGCTTTCTCTTTTCTAACTCAAAGTACCATTCCCATCTTTCCCCTTCCCCCCGTTAGTTAACTTCTTATTATTGTTTTTCCCTTGGCTTTTTGGTTTGATATGGACGGAAACTTCTCAACAGTACACCCCGACATATAGTGCATGTTTGGTATGTTAGTTCAAACTATTAGTTTGAACTAGTTTTTTTGTCATTTTTCCAAAATGTTTTTCATCTTTTCTGATAAAGTTTTTTGTCTTATCTAAAAAATCAATAAAAATTACTATAACAACTAAAAAATCTCAACTCAAACTAACATACAAAATAAACCTATATATATATAATAAACTTATCAACAGTACACTCCCCCATATATATATATATCCTTATTGGATATCATATGACATCTCACATTGATAACTTTCTGTTTAAAAATTTTATCGTTTCGGGAATTTATGCTTTTGCAAACTGTGAAACACTGTCTCACCTGTAAATATGGATGTTAGGAAAATTTTTGAGTTTTCAAAATGTTTTTTTTCAAAAATTTATTATTTCACAATTTTTTTAATAAAAAAATAACATAACACGTATCTTAAAATATATATTTTTCTAAGGACCTGTTTGGTGGAGTAATTTGAGTTAAGATTTTTAAGTTTTAATTATAAATTTTTTTAAATTTTCAGAAAAAATAAAAAAAATTTTGAGAAAAAGACAAAAATTTTTAAGGAAAAAGATAAAAAAAAAAAATTTGAGTTAAATGATTTGAACCATTCAACCAATCATTCCTTAATTATTTGTCTCTCTCCCGTACAAGTTATGTGGTTTCAGTCTATTGCTGTCTCTCCCGGACCGGGAGGGCGAGGTGGCTGCAGGACACATTGTCAAAACCACCATAAAATTGTTTGTCTGCTTCTTGGATGACTTTTTTTTTCTTTTTTTCTTTTTTTTTGGCTTTCATTTTAATTTGTTTCGTATGTTTGATGTGCTATAAAATTGTGAATTTGGTTCTACAATGTTGATGGTCTTTTTACATTAAGAACCTACAATTTTTTTCTTTCTTTCTTTTTTAAGGAAATAACCTATATTTTAATCATATTGTTTTTTAGTTAACAAAAAAAAATCCTTGTCCTTGTCAAAATTCTATGGTATGATATAAAAAAAGAAAAATATCTTGATAATAGAATAAATCAATATGGAAATACTTAAAAAATTCACCGAATTTAATGATGATTTAACTGTCAACACAATAAATATCTTATTTAGAATCTCATAATTTAATAATTTCTTAACTTTTTACAACCTTATCACATATTAATTAAAAAATATTACATTATAATTACCTGATTGGTATCACCAACAAAAAAGATACACATACCATATAGAAACGGTGTCAAATAACAGTCTCTCCATGTAAATGTATATATACTTGAATATTGGAAGAATCTAATTTTTTAATTACATGCATGAAAATACAAATTGATTTATATGTGTTTTTATTTGATTTTGTGTAGGTTTTTTTTTTTGGATGAGAGTATATAAATTGTATACTCTATGGTGGAGTCAAATGTAGAATTATTATTAAATTATACTTACTACCACTTTGTGTAATATTGTTGTTTGAAGTTATTAGTGCAAAATACGTGTACCAATTAAAGTTTTATTAAATAATAATTTAAATGTTACGAGTATTAGTCTTATGTTACAAGTGTTATTTTATAGGAGGTACTGAACATGAGACCTACATATATATAAGCAAAGTTTTTCATTTGACATTCATATTGGTTCAGCGATTTAACAAAAAAACATATTGACATTCGTAAGATTAATGACATGTAACACTGATACATTAAAAAAAGCATTAAAATCATTAATATGTTACATTTTTGTTTATTCATATTATTTTCACTAGTAGTTCCAAAAAATATTATAATAAATAAAGTTATATATATAAATTAATAAATAATTACATACATTTAAAGTTTTTTTTTAAATGTTTATCAGACGGATACGGCCACCAAACTAAGAGTATACAATATTTTTTTTGAAATCTAATCTCTTGTTGTCTGTCTATCTATTTGTGTATATATATGTTCGTACTATTGGAGACCTCTAGTTTATGAGATATGGAATTAAATTGCGAACTATTTCTTTATAAATTTCTCAAAACATTTTTTTTTCTTGAAAAAATTGGTAGTGATAATATGAAACAACGATAACGACGTATGAGGAGTTCGTATACTAAACAATTTCAATCAAACATGTACGTTTGGCCTATAGCTAGGTGATGTAGTAGGGTGTATATATAGTTTTCATGATTATAAAACTGAGCGTTACGTGGTATTACAAAAATAAATAAATGAATAAATAAATAAAGGAGTAAAATTTCAAGTTAACATGCGTGTTGCTACAATGCATTCCAAAGAGCTTATAAAAAAGTAGGAATTATTCATCAATAATCATGTCGCTTTTGTATCATTTTTATGCTGCGATCGAAATTATGGACTACATTTTCTTCAATTTTGTGTTCTTCTTTTCAATTGCACTCGTATATATGTGTATATATACACACAGACACACATCTTACCTTTTATATATGCATATATATATATATATATTTGTGTATATATATTGTCACGTCAAGGATTAAACAGCCTACTAGCGACTGGCTTCTCACGTTTTGGATACAGATTTGATTGTGATTTAATATTTGTCTTACGTGTTGGTTTGGGCTTGATTTTATATATAATTATAAACGCCCACCACTCACATTCATTAGAAATTAAATTGTGATCATGATATGCCAATCAAGGCTTTATTAATCAAATAAGTAACTGCACTAAACAAATCTTCAACAAAGCATGTTCAACCATAATGAATTATTTGATAACGCATGATCGCAAGCTAAATTGACAATTGACAAAATTCAAATAAATGAGTGTGTGTGTACAATTTTAATAACAATATCACCGCCCTTGAATTATGTACCCTAGTTCTTACAAATGCCTCCCGAATTTTTAAAAATCGTCTATATCTATAAAAGGTTTACACCACTTTTATTTAGATTAATCTATATTAATGGAAAACTAACATGACACTAATTTTGATTTTATTAATGTTTCTCAAACTACATAAACTTCTGTCAACTTACCCAGATTTTTTTAAAGTTTTTGTTACATCCACTCAACTATATAGAAGTGTTAAAAACTTATTTATGAAAAGAAAGAAAACTACATAAAAGTGTTAAAAACCTATATTTCATCTAAATATGTCAACAAAACTAAAGAATTGTTAAACTTGGCATTTGCAAAATGGATTAACAAAGGGTGATTTGGTACTTGAAGTTTCAAATTTCTCTTAAAACCGGAGTGATTCGAATATAAGCATCACAATAATTAATTTGCACTATAGGCCACGTGCTCACATTTTAGAAAATTAGGTTTTTAGCCTTAAATTTCTTTGTAAAATTTCAGTTGTGCCCATGTTAATTTCATATGGGCCCTCCTTTATAAGAATATTAAAATTATATCCATAATCAAATTGAGATAATGTACAATTATGTCTTCGTTTCATATAAAAGATCTTTGATTTTTTTTAATACCTCCACATGTCCTCCCCTAAAAATATTTTGACTCGGATACTGAGTATAATTAAATAGTTGTCTTATTACATTCAGGAAAAAAAACAAAACAAAACAAAACAAAACAAAAGTTTTTATTACTCACTTTGCTATAATCTTATGATCCATGTCACACGGTTAAAACAATAATATCCGCTGATATATAAATATGGGAGTAATTATTAAAACCGTACCCATAAATAGATATATCCTATTCTTTTTTAATAAAATAAAGAGAGGAATAACTTGTATTACTTTAATCTAATATATTCTAACTAGATTAGCACTTGCTAAAATAACAACTGATCGAAACTAATCCCCCACTCTTACGTTATCAAGTAAATATAAAAAATTCAAACGAAGGTGAAGAAAACAATATACTTTAAAAAATGCCTCATTAAAAATCTGCATCTAGCTAAAAGCCAATTATAAAATATGAAAAGGTTAAAAGAGTTTATATTTACTTAAAATTAGCTAATTAGAAATCAATGATTAGAAAGATTGCTATATCTCTACCAACCAAATACTACGAACAAAATCCTGCAGTATGAACAACTAAGAAATTGCAATGCAAGAAACCCTAGAAGTAGCAAACTTATCGGCTTACTCATGACTCGATAATAAGTAGCAATTTCCTTTTTTAATGAATGATGAAAGAGTGACTAATATCAAAGTACGACAAAAAAACCTTAACTAGATTGGCACCTTTTGCCAAACTCCTCCTCTACGAAACTCCCCATTCTAATTTTATTAATTAAAAGAAAAAATACCAACAAAAAAATTCTTCAAAAGAAAGCCAAAAAAGGAAGCTAAATGAAAAGTGAAACAACTTGAAAGATAAAAATAAGAACTTTAGCTCACTCAGATCCAGCAATGTCTAGTACGTCAAGCCTAGACTATCTATATCTACATGAACCCTACAAACGAAGACTCATTAAAACCTTTCAAGAAAACCTATAGGGAAAAACAAAAAAGGAAAAGCGTACTCAGTCTCAATTTAACAAAATTTGTAATATGATATCTTGTACCCCCATTGAGTTGCAAACCTCCAACGTCGTCCACCACCAATATTTAGTTATCTATAATTGGTATTTTGCTTCTAAACGTAAACTATTAACGTCATCAAAAACCCCTGTCTATGTAATTGAAAAGTAATAGATCATCAGAATAATTGTACGCTTAATTTCAATTTTCTTTTTTTTTTTTTTAAATCTTAGGGGTGAGAGATTCAAACTTCATCTTATGAAGAAGTCAAGTTGGATTTACTTTGATTAAAAACGGTGCAACCATTATATGCTTTTTTTCAAACTAAATTATGAGAGAGAGCAGCTAATATCAACGGGATCAACTACATTCTAACTAGGTTAACACTCCAACCACACAATATGCTTAATTCAGCCAGTTAAAACATGAGTAATGAAAAATTGTATGTTATTAATATACATATATATATATATATTTGAGGGGGGAATACATACAAAGTAATTTTGGTGTTAGCTGATAAACTGCCTAGAGAATGGTTTGGTCATGCACGGTAAATCGCAGCAAAGTTTCACCACTGACTTTTTCTCTGCGCATCTTTCTATTCCTCATAGTCTCTCTTTCGTATATACATATAAATGTATATATACATATATATGCATGCACACATGCATGTACGTTTACTCATCAGTCATCAACTCCATAGTAAGTTTTATTTTTATTGTAATTTTCATTTTAACATTAATGGGGGGAAAAATAAATAAAGGTGCCTGTGGAAAAAGAAAGAAAAATGACCCTACTTGCTTGGTAACACTCCAATTCTCTCTCCAGGACCAAAAGGTACTACTAGTTGGTTTTGATTCTTTATAGCTTTGTTGGCTGTTTTATATCTGTTGCAGGGATTTTTGCAGAAAGTGGTCCTCAAAGAAGAAACGTAATTTAACCAATATCAGAACTCTACACATATATATTATTAAAAATAATAAAAAAATAAAAAAAGGAAGAGCTTGCAAGTAATCATTCCCTCAAACCCAGCTCTTTATCCTTTAGAACTGCACCTACTTCTATTCTCTTTTTATTCTCTCTCTCACTCTCTCCCTATATATATATATATATATATATATATATCTCATAATTATGTGGCTCTTTATAGTCTCT
The DNA here is from genome assembly GCA_025413485.1 of Ficus microcarpa. NCBI lineage: Eukaryota > Viridiplantae > Streptophyta > Magnoliopsida > Rosales > Moraceae > Ficus > Ficus microcarpa. The sequence continues at coordinate 27,998,240 of CM046387.1, read as the reverse complement.
CAAGGTCGAACCCCAAAGATTGAGTAGAAAGAAAACAAAGTGATAACCTACATACAAGAGTGCACGGACCAGCCTTTTATTTTTTAATACGGACACATAAAAAAGCTCGGTGAGTGTACATGCAAAAACTGAATCTAATTAAGGATATTAAAAAAAAAATAAAAAAAAAAAAAGATCAAAACTCTTTAAAGTTTATTCCGCTGAAGTGGGTCACCATAGAGGAATTTGTCAAAATTCAATCTTACAAGTTGAAATTAGCAAATTGACCCTCTTTCATTTTTACACTGAGTGAGTCTTATGATCTTGCAGTATTAAAATGGATCCTTCGGGATCGTTCCAAAATCATTTTATTAATTAAAATTTTGAAAAATAATTTTACTAATGTAACTTTCTATTAAGCCTATTTTTTCAAAGCACTTGTCCACATGTGTAATAACTAGCATCTACCTTGAATTTTTGTCTTTATTATTAATATATATATATATATTTTTTTTTTGCAATTATTACTTATTAAGTCCCCACTTTCCAGTAGTTGCCTCTTGCGTTTTGTTTTGTTTTTTGTTTTGTTTTGTTTTTTTTAATCTTACTATTTGATCTGTTTTGAGTGAAGTTCATATCTCATCTAATTAGTAGGCTATCCCATAACCTATATTATATGTTTTCATGGCTAGGTTGTACTTTTTAATATATTTTTCATAGCTAGGTTGTACCCTTTTTTCTTTTGCTAGAATAGCTAGGTCGTACTTGTCTCCATGTAATAACGTATGTACCAAATTAACGGCATAAAATAACCAGATGCCTAAATGCAGTTTTAATTTCCTTTTTTTTTTTTTTTTTAACTACCCTTCCAGCCAAAATTTTTTTTTTTTTCAATTTTACCACGTTTAATTATGTTGATCATTCTTTGTCAACAAAGTGATCATTGTTTCTAATCCTTGAAAACGTATAGAACAATTTATATTATAAATATATTGGCCAATTTTCAACAATGTGATTCTAAATATTATTGACAAATTGATGATTAACATAAACATACAAGGGTGTTACTATGCAGATTTATAAAGATCTTAAAATACCTTATATGCAATAATAGAAATATTTGAAGACGAATCTAAGTAGTAATTTGGCTTGGTTTTAAGTCTACTCCATGTACAGAGGTCGAACAAGATAATAAATTAAAGTATTAGAATAATAGACAACTATTTCAAAAATTTAACCGTAAGTGATCTCGTGGCTGAATGCCTAGTTTAGCAGTAAATTTATACTTAACTTGAGTATATACCTATATCTTAAGGTACTCAAATGTAGAATTCAAATTCTTCACTTTCAAATTCAAATTCAAATTATTTATAAAAAAAAAACTTTAGTGATCTCCAAAAAACAAACCAAATAGAAAATAATAGAATTGGGGATTTACCTTATCAATAAGTGTGTTTAAAAATCTGTTATGTCAGCTTATTCAGAGAATTTTCTCTCAAGGAAAGGCTTCTAATTATAAGGTCCTTAATTTCGTAATGCGAAATCAAAATTAAAATTAAATTCTGGAATCTCGAGCCTCAAAAGCGAATTATGAGGATATTGAAATGGCAAAATTGAAAGAGTACTGAAAAAAGGAGAAATTTATCATTAGATTCCGTATGATAATAATATATAGGCTTTTTAGTATTGGTGCACCCTAAACTTATTATAGGGTTATAATTTACAATATGAATTTTTAATTTTGACAATTTGCACCATAAACTTACAAATTTATAGAAATTTACATCCCACTAATAAACAATGTTGATTTATAATGAAAATTGATACTTCACTTGCATATTAATTGTTAATTAACAAAGATAAAAATGATTATTTATGTCATGAATTAATAAATCATGTACAAATCACATATCAATTTCATTCAAAAAATTAATATTATTATCAATGAGGTGCAATTTGCTATATATTTGTACGTTCATGGTGTAAATTATTAAAATTAAAAATTAGGGTGTAAATTACAACCTTACAATAAATTTAGAGTGCATCAATGCAAAAAAGCCTTATATATGTTACTAACCGACAAAAAAAAGTAGACACATATTAGCAGGCTATTTTTTTGCTATGTGTATGGTTCATGTAATTCCCACTACTACACTAATCTATTTAACATATATATATATATATTTGTTTTGAATAAAACTAATTATGATTAACTTGGATTTTATTTTTTTAAACAAAATTCGTAATAATTTCTTCATCTCTGAAAAAATACTACAAACGTAATGAATAATTTATAAACCTTAGACTAGCTGATGTGACCGCACTTCGTTTTCAATTAGTTAATAATCAGATAATTAATGTTAACTTGTATCGGAAACAGCATAAAAATTATAAATATTGATGAGAAAAAAGGGAAGTTTATTAGGCTTAAATATAGGTGAACTCTTTTTTCCTTCTACATTTTTTGTTTTGGCATAACTTTTTCCTTTAAATGAAAGAGTCAACTTAATTATTGATCAAATTAATAATGATCATGGATAGCTAATTAGCTATGATGTTAGGAAAACAAGATCCAAAAATCAATTGTCACCAAATAATATGTCCGACTAAGTGCCTTGTATCAAGTCATTTAATCAATTACTTATTGTTACATTATGCTTCTGCATTTCAAGTTTTCAAATAACATGACATAAAAAACCCCTAAAATTATACCAGAGATCTGTATCAGAAAAAATAACAAACTACAGTCCTTTAGAAGATAGTAAAAAATATATGGAAAGTGCTAAATGTTATTCTTTTAGTCATTTTGTTATATGGGTCGACACTGTGAGAAAAATCATTTTTTTTAATGATACAAATGAAGAGAGGAAAAAACTAGCATCTTCATTTGCTTCCATTAGCAACTCTATCTCATACTAAGCAACGAATTATTTACTGTTATTAAACAAAATAAAAAAAAAACAAAATAGAGAAAAATAGAGAAAACAACTTGAAAAGATAAGTAAATTAACTGACAAAAATACAACAAATATAATATTAAAATCTCAATAACAAGCAGAGACTAACGCCACAAGGAGTAGCTGATACCACGCCTTTGAAAATCAGTCTCTACCTTATTAAAACCCTTGCTAATATAGAAAAACATAATTTAAAAAAAAAAAAAAAGTGTCTATGTCTCAAAACAAAACAAGAGTAATTGCAAACAGTCAAAGAAGACCAGAAACAATGTAAATCATATATGTATGTACGAAAGAATAAATAGCTCAGAGGATTATTAAAGTTAGTAAATGCTTACTACTGATAATGTTAACTAAATAAAGATGGAAAGGAATAAATAGTTTGACCTATATGTTGAAGAATAAATATATCTAATTCACCACAGCTTAATTATGTTAAATTATAGATTTCACTGAAAAATTGTTGGCATAAGTTATGAAATCAAACTATAAGTAGGAAAACTTGCTAAGAAGAAAAAAACGTAAATTAAATGTACTTTAGAGATACTTAGAAATCTTTAGTAGATATAACAAGTAAAATAAATTATACAAAATCAAATTAAATTAAACAAGTTCCCGCAAAGAGAGAGAGAAAGAGACATATGATACGTAAATCTATTGGGATCAACCAGAATTGAGGTTGTTAAGAGAACATTAATGAAGGAAAAGTATATTTAATACTTTTTAATTTAAAAAAATCGCGACTTCAGAAATCTTTTAACATATGAAAACAAACAAAATCATTGTAAACTTTGCCATACATTAATACATGTAACCTTCTCTTTCCTTAGAATTTTTAGCTTCATTTAAGGGAAATTCTACCCTACCGTGAAGCTTAATTTATACAGGATCGACCTTCCTCTTAAAATATATATCGATATATATATATATATGTATATTTATAGACCCTTAATCTTAAGTATAAGATTTAAATAGGAGGATATATTTAAATATAGTGACAGATTGATTCAAATAAGAATTTTATATTGTACGGATAAGATCAATAACACTTACGGTAAATTATTTTTCTACCGTAGAATGTTCCTTCTTTTTATGACACAAGCATCACCCCCGGTTTTTTCTTTTTTTACCACAAATATATATTATATATAAATATCATCTTTCCTTTGAGGTACTAAAATTGTTTTTTTTTTTTTTTTTTTTTTGTGCAAGAGAGATTCGTAGAGGGAGAGAGAGAGAGAGAGAGCGAGAGAGAGAGAGGAGGAAGTTTATATATATATATATATATATATTTTTTTTTTTTTTTTGGGTAACTGAATGTCTGTAAAAATACGTGATTGTTATCTGAAATAGTAAGTTACTGATAAATTTGGAGTCTTTCTCTGCAGAAAACAGTCTGCTTCATTCGTGCATGCTTGACTCGTTTTGCAATTATTCCCAACCCCAACTCCCTCTCGCTTCTTTCACAACTCTTTACCTTTCTTTGCCCTCCCAGGACCCGTCGCCATCTCTCTCTCTCTCTCATAATTTATTGGGCCTTTGTGTCGTGTGTGTACGTGTTATTAAGAAGATGAGCTTTTTCCTAGTCATATATTCAAGTTTATCAATATATGACGGTATTAGTAGGACACCAATTCTAAACCCAACTTTTATATGATGATAAGTTGTTATTTTTTCATTTATAGATAAAATCAATTAATATAATAATCATTAAACACCTACAATTCAAAAAGAAAAAAAAAAAAAAAACAATTCACATGTCACAGATATCAGTATAACACTAATATTTTTCATATTTATATATATGGTCTTTGTTTTTTGTTTTCATTAGAAGTACTCCTTTCTTTGATGGATTTGCACAAAAGTGGATCCCTCCTTCTAACCCCAGCATGCCATTCAAAAACCCACACGATCTCTCTCTCTCTATACATACATATATGTATACGTATATATATTTATGTATATTCGAAATTATAAAACCCTAACACCAACGCCACCACCCAACAACAGCAACTCGTCATTCACACACCAAGCAGCTTCTTTGCCATTAAAGTCAGAGTCATAATATGGGACTTTCTCTAGGAGGTTGAGGGGACCATTAGGGTTAAATGCAACTGCACCACTTATATGCCCCCTCTCATAAAAGTATATTATTATATATGATGTGAAAGCCCCAACACTTGTTGCTCCTATATATGATCTTTAATTTCCTAATTTCCCTCTCATCATCATCATCATGTGGCAACATCGTATGTGACTTTTCATAACTCTCCTTTTCATTTATTCGATAAGCTAACCCCAATTTTCGCTTTTAATTTTATCGGCTTCTCTAGTATGCGATACACTCACATATATTTTCTGTTTGTTTTTAACAAACACAAATAGGGTTAAATGAGCTTAATTCATAGTCTGGAGGAGTACACAAAAAATGGGGTTTTGTAGTTCAAGAAATAAAGCGGGTACACGTGTCTAAAATATGGATGCGAATAATCATAATATTTAATGTTTGATTTCAGTCAAGCATTAATTGATCAACAACTTGTGCTTGCTTATTAATTAATAAGCTAATTGTTACGAAGAAGAGTTTCCTTGTATATCTATATCACTTAGCTATCAGCTTATCTATTTTGCAATTTGACGTTGAATTTTAATTTATAAGTTGTAGAAATTAATTCTTGGTAAATGATGTTAGCTAGTAGGCTAACTTTTTTTTTTTTAAAGCAACAAAAAATTTTTACGAAGAAAAGAATGGAACCATTATTTGGTTGTGATCCTTAAATGTGAGCACAAATTTTACCCCAAAAAAAAAAAATAACACTGCTTTCGTACGAATTAAAGATATTTAATTACATAATTTTCGACATAAAAATTATGCTTTAAATTGGAATATACTAATAATATTTGATATCAATTATTCTCTATTACGGATTAAAAGATAAGTTATGATGCTAATCAATTGTTTCTAAAATGGTGCACTTATAAGAAATGAATTATATCGATATATAATTTCAATATTTATAGTCTCCAATATACAATAGAGAATAATTAACATCAAACATATAAAGAACATCTTAATTAAGTTGACACATAAATCATTCATCATCCTGCCCTAAATCCCCCCTTATAATTTGTGTAAATTGAGACTTTTGGGTGCACTTATTACAAGATCTATCAACTATTCTACTTGTCTTAATTGATCTTGCACACTTGCGTATATTGATAATCGGTTATGTCAATATATACCCAAAAAAGTTGTCTTTTGTGCGTTTGATTGAAGTATTACTCTCTCGCTCTCTCTCTCTCTCTCTCTCTCTCTATATATATATATATATGAATATATCTTGTTGTGATTGGTAACTACGAAGGTGAGAAAAATGAAAGATCAAGATTTATAATTCAGCAACTTGAGCAAAGCCTGAGATAGAATAGACCAAACAGTACACTATATAAGGTCATAAAAGATGACTCAGAGGATACCTTTAAAGGGGTTTGCAATAAGTTGGTGTTACAGATTTGAAACGCCTTGTTATCAAGTAATATGTAGGACACATTTTGACAAGGAAAGGTCTTCTTCAACATTTGTTGTTTGGGCGTATAGAAATGTCCCAGCTTTCACATTCAATTATACATTTATGTCACACATACACACATGTATCTCTACGTTTTTCTTTTCTTTCTTCTTTTTTTTTTTTTTTTAATTAAGGAGAGTAGAAACATTAACTCATTATAAAAGAAAGTTAAGAGAACAATACACATTATTACTTTTTTTGCTGCTTAATGTAACAACTAGTTACATGGAAAAAAATATAAAACTATAGTAGTTGATTCTATTATAATTTTTTTTCTAGGTTATATGTCAGTATGATGTTACTTATAAATTTGAATAAAATTACATATAATCAACTATTTATTACTTTCATATATAAAAAGTTACATCTGCTTGAACTACACAACTATCAGGCAGAAAACTTGTCATATATACATATATACATGTATATATATTTATTATATCTTTTAGGGTTTTTATTTTTTAAAATTCTGTTAGGAGAGAAGAAACATTAACTCATTAAATATGTATATATGTATATATATCTTGGGCACCTAAATATATATTAATATATTTGATGAGAGAGAACTTTTTTTCCTAAGAGGCTAAAACATCGATCCCAACTACAGACGACATATCATATAAAAATCAAAATCTTATATGGTTTTCCTTAAAGATAGTAAATAGTTGTTTAACATCAATATACAACAACCGTAAGATGATTCTAAAAAAATTTAAGATGCATGTTTATTTAATGTTTATCACTCTTAAGCTCTGATGAAGTAAAAGTGGATGAAGGAGCACAACTTTTAGTGACAAGAAGAAAATGTAGATGAAGATATAAAATCAACTTATATATCATTTATATGGCTAAATAACACTAGAAGTTTTGCAAAATTCTTATATACACGCTTTTAATGAACACCTTGAGCTACACTTTAATTATCTAGCGACAAAATTAAAAAGAGAACAAAAATACTTGACATCTTTATCTTCTTCTTCCTATTTTTTACCATCCATCTACGCACATGGTTTGCATTTTTTTTTTTAGAAGCAAAAATTTATTGAAAATAGAATATATAAAAAAAATCTTACAAGCTTATAAATATAACTAGAAAAATCAACGAACAAAAAAAAAAAAAAAAGAAGAAAAGAAAGAAAACAACCAATAAAAAATCATTAAGATTTGCTCAATTTATAACCCTTATCCTTACAAGTCCTAAATTTATAAGAGGTCTTTTTCTCTTTAAACTTTTTATTCAATTTTCTTCTCAAAATATCTGGCTCTTCCGGCACATGATTTGCATTGCAAATGAAATGTTACGTAGCTGAAAATCTTTAATAAAAGTTACTTTGTAGTTTCAGCCTTACTTAGCTCCTATTATATATACTGCTTAAACCCCAAAAAAATATATACATGTGTTTTGTCTTTTGTTTAGACGGTTACTCTTGCAAATAATAATAATAATAATTTCTGGAAATATAAATAATGAGACTGAGTAAAATGAGAAAGTAATATATCTCAGCCAGGTTGGTATCTATTAACAACCTCATGTTGTATTAGGCTCTAACAAATATGTCATAAAGTAAAACAAACCATAATCAAGCTTCAGAAAAACTACCGAATAACTGAAAACAATCAATTAATATGTGATATATTTGACTTTATATTAAAAAAATAAAAAAGGTCGAAACCACAACTTTAATAACCGAGATATTCTAAAATAGATCACCTTAAAAGTCTTTAAGTAAAATCCAATGAATAAAACTGAAAAAGAGAAAAAAGATTGTCTACACAAAACATTAAATAATAATAATAATAATAATAATAATAACAACAACAACAAATAATTATAAAAACTTCGGAAAAACTGAGTTATATCTGTTGGCTTTTTTATTCACACCTTACACAAGGAATGAGATGTTATAGGGAACCCAATAACATGTGACTACGCAATAATGCCAATAATTATATGTTTGCCTTGCAGCAAATAAAAGGGTCAACATCCTAGAAAAACCCTAATTCTCTTTAAAGTACTAAATGAGGCTCTTTGGACTGGTTTGGCTCAGCTTGGTGTCTTTTTTCTAATTATCTCTCTCTCTCTCTCTCTCTCTCTCTCTCTCTCTCTCTCTCTCCCCTCCTCTCTCTCTCTCTCTCTCTCTCTCTCCCACACCATTCTCTAGCAGCCGCGCTAAGCTAGTGTGTGTTTTTTTTTTATTATCTGGTTGTAAGGGCACAAAGGGAAGGGACGTCACTGTCTTGTTGTTCCTTATTTCTCTTCCCCATTAGGTGGCTTGAAGGTGACATTGCCTCTGAGAAACTACTCTTGTCTTGGGCCTCTCCCACTTGGCTCTTCCATGTATACATATACATACATATATATATGTGTGTGTGTGCGCACAAAACTACACATACATATATATATTAATATATATATTTATATCTACACTCCTGCAACATCATATAAATATCTGTGAACTGTAAACCATAGGTGTGGACCAAATAGAGAGGTATGTAGAGAACCGCTTCATGTCGTTCGGATATGTACATGTGGACATTTTCTTTTATTCTTTTTGTCACTATTGTTTTTTATATTTATATTATTTGCTACATGCTTCAATTCAATCAAAATTTATGGTTTCTGATGTGTTGTATACATAGGTTTCAAATATTCATGAGTGACTTCCGAGTCAATTTCAAATTAAAATCAGAAATATAATTTTCGCTTTTCGTTTGACACATTATTATACACATATATAATATGGGAACTCAAGAATTTTATTTTATTTTATTATTATTTTTTTAACATTCTTTCCTAGGATGTGACGCAAATGTATAATTTTTTTAAGCATGCATGTATATTGAATTGCCAACTTTTTGAAAAGCAATTAGAAGATGAGTACTTTAGTGACGATTAAAAGATTTGAAATTATAATTATTAATCTTCTTACATATATATCATGATGAGATATTGGACAATGGGAAACATAATTAAATTGACAAAAACAAATTGCGTGAATCGAGATTGATTATATATACATAGTTTAACATATTCATTTACATTTAAGGAAATGGGTATATGATGTGAATGACATATAAATATGTGTCAATTTAATTAAAATTTTTGGTACATTTATCGATTTCTTTTTTGCATCATCTATTTTTTTATTTACTAAACGTATACCTCTTTACCAATGTGAATGGGTTTTTCATTTGGTTGGTTTTCATAAAGATTCGTTTTCACCTTTCTAGATGAAAGATCAATCTTTTAACTCGCAAGTTTAATTAAGCTAATTAATCACTTTTTATTTTGGAACTAATTATGTACTAGAAAGACTATTTAGACGAAGAACAGAGATTAAATTTCCTAGTTTATGTTACTACTAAATTTCTTTCTTCTTTTTTTTTTTTTTTCAAGATATTGTTGGCTTCACGTGATTTTCTAAGCTACAAATACAAATGCAGAAGAAATTTAATGTTTGGAAGAGATATTTTACACAAGAAAACAGAAGGACAATGCAAGAATGTGGATGCAATAAAACCAAAGGGCAAGTGGTGATGAAAACATGAGAGCCCACCAGAAGTCTCTCTTACTAGTAAGGATTAAAGCAATCGTCAGTACAGACATATGCATATATTCACATATATATATGTAATACAACATGCATATATATATACTTATATATGTATATGTATATGCATATGAATATATATATATATATATATATAATGGGGCTAACTCTATGACCATGATGGACGGTGGGCTTTTTCTGCTTTGAGACACTTATCTGTCATTATAAGGATAGCTCTTTGAACTCCTTAAATTAAAAGCTTGATGGGTATGATATCATTGTTGTCTGAAACTGAAGGAGTTTTGGACCACTTTGGAGCATCTTTTCAGATGTTGCATTAATTCTGTGAGGGCATTATTTTATATATATATATATATATATATGATGTATGTATGTATGTATTTATGTATATTTGTATCGTTTCATTTAATTATATGGAAGCTATCCTTGGTTCCTTTTCACCCCAGCTCTTTTTTTTTTAAATATATATATAAATTAATTATTTCTAATAATTATCAATTCGAATATTTATACATATATGATAATCTGTGTGAAAATTTTGTTGTGACTAAAATTGACAATTAGTCACACAAAAATGTTTTTTTGTGACTATAAGTGTCTTAATAAAATGTTGTGACTAAATTTTTTTTTTTTTTTAACGATTATGTACACAGTACTCATATGGGTTCCGAAATACTACTATATATATATATGTTCTAACTCGCATTTACATGCCAACTTTATAGTTTTTTTTAATATATTTTTCACTTCTAAATCATGGTTTTGATTCAAAAAAAAAAAAAAAAGGAAATAGGATTTGTGGGATTTTCAAGATATGATCAAATTAAGTTCTCAAAATGAAATGTAGATTGAAGCGATCATAAAATTCAAAATGAATATTCCTAAAATTAAATGTTGCAAAAGGTAGCTATTCCTTTATAGAACAACCATGTCAACATGTGACCAAATAAAACCATTACTTAGTTTCAATTCAAATAACGTTAGATGTCCAACATTGCAAAAATTTAGCATTCCGGTTTCATAAATTTAGCTTCGCTGTAGTTCCAGTCGCCAAATCACTTTCTTTATTTATCAACTAAACATGCATAGAGATATAATAAATGGTTGATTTTTATCAAAAAATTAAATTAAATTATAAATGGACGTTGTTTTTTTGTCTGTCCTATATTTTGGACAATTTAAAATAGAAATTATGGGATTTCAACACAGCGCCCATGATTCTGGTCATGATTAAAAATGAAGATGAGGACAAGGTTATGACGCTTTCAAACTCATAGCCTAGTCAATTTAAAATATATTGTCAATTTTTCTCTTTAATTTATAAACTATAAAGGCAATAAAAAATGAATTTGATCCCGTCCGCCACCCTTAAAAAAAAAAAAAACCTTGAGGACATGAGGATTCCAACTTTTCAATTTATGGTGTAGTCAGATATAAAATTATCGATAGAAAATGTATACAACCACCTCTTTCATAATTTTTGAAATAAAAGAATAAGGTACAAAAACAAAGTACACTTAATAGTTTTTAAAAGATTTTTTTTTGAAAAGTTATACTTCATTCAAATACATTACAGAAGCCGGATCTGCTTTCACTAAAATACATATATATATATATATATATTGTTTAGGGATTTGATTGTGTTAAATGTTAAAATATCTTCAACAACTAAGAATATCTTTGGTTTTTTTTTTTTTTTTTGCTCCATTCTTCGCTCAATAAATACGTCAATAATATTGAAACACATTTCTAAAATCTGAAAAATACCTTTATGATTTCAAAAAATAAAAGGATATGACTACCAAAACATACATTTACGTACTCAACATGGTCCCTTTGCAAAGATGACTTGTACGAATCAAGAGATAGTTCAACTTAAGTATATTCAGCAAAAAGAATTATCATACAATTTGACCTTCATATTTGACGAAAATGAAACTCAAATGAAAAAGTACAAATGATTCTTAATGCACACTTTGATTATAGGAATTTAGTACTGCACAATGGTTTCATGGAGCAGGGGACTAGTGCTTCTCGATCTATTCTATATATATATATGTGTGTGTGTGTGTATAGAAGTACATTGAAGTACTTATTATATCAACAATGGAAAAAATCACTGTTAAATTCATGTTATATATATAGAGGCTAAAGTTTTTATTGATAAATAAAGCACTAAATAGCATAATTATACCTATAGAATATAAGAAAAAGAAAGAAGATTAATTACATATTTCTCAAACTGGATATAACATTATATTGATAATTTTTATTCATTACTACTTGCGAAAGTTAGATAAATATAGTGTAAGAATTTTAATAACAATGAATAAATGCTTTGATGTAATTTCAAGACTATAAATCCAAAAGTTTACACCCACCACCGCAGTACGCTGTTCATTTCAGTTGTAGTACACATTGGCTCCACAATTATTATAAAGTGCAATTATAAATAAAGAAAAGAAAACGTAAGATAGAATGCAGTAAAACCATTTTTATATACTTTATCATAGAGCTTATTTTTAAACCGTTCAGATGTAATCAAATGGTTGAGATATTAATTGTGTATGATAATTATCATACACTTTACCTTACAGTAGTCTTTAACTAATAAATTAAAAGATAATAAAAAATAATATTAAAAAAATCCAACCTCCTTCCCCTATACCAACGCCGGCGACGGACCCCGCCAACCCCTTATGCCGGCATCGATCTAATCCCTCCCCCCTGACGCCGGCAACGGACCCCACTCCCCCTAACGCCGACTAACCAATCCCGCCCTCCCCTCCCCCCCCCCCCGATGCCGGTGACGGACCCCACTCCCCCTAACGCTGACCAACCCAGTCCTACCCCCCCCCAACAGCGACGACCCCCCCCCCCGATGTTGGCAACGGACCCCACTCCCCCCTAACGCTAACCATCCCAGTCCCGCCCCCCGCCCAACGGCGACGACCCCCCGACACTGGCAACGCTTCCCCCTCCCTCGACGCTGACTAGCCCACTCCCCCCTCCCTCCCAACCCCGACAACGGAAACCTCCCCTACCCCCCTTTCCCCAACCTTCTATCACAGGAGGATTTTTTTCAAAATTATTTTTTGTGTTTTTTAATTTTTTAGTCAAATACTACTGTAAGGTAAAGTGTATGATAATTATAATATACAAGCAATATTTCAGCTGTTCGATTCTATCTGAATGATTTAAAAATAAGCTCTATAGATATGGTATATAAAAGGAGATTTACTACAGTTTTACCCATAACAGTGAATGATAAAAATCCTATCTTTATATGTGGTATATATGAAAATCTCATTGTTTGGCAATAAAAATTAGATAATTTCCAAAAACAGTGAATGATAAAATCCATTCTTTATGTGTGGTATATATGAAAATCTCCTAGTTTGGCAATAAAAATAAATAAACGAATAAATTAAAGAATAGAAAGAACACTGAGGAAAGTCATTGAGATTGAAAACTTGACTGAAAGATATCTTTGTTAGATCTTGTCCACCCAATGCTAAAACTTACCAAGTCTTTCGGAGGCAAGAAGTTGAAATAAATAGTTTGGTTGCTTTTAATAATCTCTTGTTTTTCTCATATATATAATTTATTAGAGCCCACAATTTGCCATAGATTTTTTTTTCTTTTTTTTTTTTTAAACCTGTGTTTGGTTGTTTTCATGACTCACAATTATGAGAGAGAGAAATTGAGGGTGAGAGAGAGAGAAAGAGAGAGAGAGAGAGAGAGAGAGAAGGGTGAAGTCTATGTTATAGATTTTGAGTTTGTCATTAAAGTCCCACAGCCCTAGTATCTGAATTTGGTAGTTGTAAGTTAACGACGTTCACATGAGTAATGTTCCCTCCCATTTACTTCAATCACTGGAAAATTGGTCCACATCTTTAAATTAAGATGTTGACGTAAGAGGACATTTTGAATGATACATACATATATATATATTTATATAAATACTATATATACATATATAAACGTTTACTTCTTCTCCTTTTCTCTTTAATTAGTTTTTTTTTTTTTAATGAAAGTAACCAACTCGTGCAACATAATTAAGCATTAGATCAATAGCTTTATTGCATATGAATTAATTCATCTTATAAAACAAAATGTGATCTCGACAGCATTGTTAATTAAGATCAAGTGGATGCTTCCTATTATGATCTCTCATTACTTGAAGAACAAAAGGATAGACAGACACATATTTTTATAACAACTAATTTTTTTTTTCTTTTTACCATTATTTTATTTTGTGTCTAACATGTTACATTTCCTATGTTTTACTACAAATAACATGTGACAATTGAATTAGTTAGTGTTATACATATTAATATTGATCTTGCATCTGTTGGACCGTCGATTTTAACATCTTACCTATATATACAGGCAATATACATTACATATAAAATTCCATAGACAAGAGAATCTTTTCTTGAAGGACTAAAGATCATCTTTTATGAAAGTACAATGATAAGTATACTTCCTAACTTTCGAAAGCCCACTTTGAAAACAACAACTGATATTTTTATTTTTTTATCTTTTCATTATATATATATATATATATATATAGGGGAAGATATATAAAGTCTTATAAGTCTTCTGGCTATAATAATAAGTCAATTTTACCCCCCACCCCCCTCTCTGTGAGAATAAGGCCCCTTTTCGCCAAGCTTCGTATATTTTACTTTCTGCTTTCCTTTGGCAGTGTAACTTGGGCAACTTAACCTTTATAACATGTTTGCAGTTCTTGTTCTATGGTACTTGTTTGACAAACCCCACATATTTATATACATATACACAAATACAAACGCGCACACACACACATATATATATAGAGAGAGAGAGAGAGAGGCAATTATAGTATAGTCCGTGCGGTTAGTAGGGCACAGTACTACTTAGCTTAATTAATACCCAATACTCTCTTTCTCTCTGGCATCCTCATGGAAAAAAAAAAAAAAAAAGTGGTCCTAAATTTAAACAAGTGTTGTGTGTATGTGAAGTACCATCTCTCTCTGCTGTATATATCGTCTTCTGTTTTTATCTCCTTTTGCACTACTTCCTCCACACATAAACTCATTTGACCTTTTCCCTTACCAATGTTTTTAATGCCGTGGGGTCCCCATTTGACACTGATATATACATATATACATATATACATATATAAGATATATGTATATGCTATACGCCACTGGCTGAAATGTGTAAAAAAGACATTTTGGCGACCCCACAAAATGCACTAACAGATCGCATGAATTTAATCAAGTACACCACTAAATATGTATATATACAACTAGTTATAGCAACCTAAACACTGGCTTTATTGGTTCCTTGTAATATGTATTATTATATATATATGTGTGTGTGTGTGTGTGTGTGTGTGTAGCACTTCCATGTCGAAGTGCAATTCCCTTAGATTTCCCCTTGTTGTCTACTTTGGGAAAAAGGGCTGGCTTTAATATTTTGGAGCCAAGTGTCGAGTTGAGAGAAAAATTCTCTGTTATTTGTGTCTTACCTGAAAACCACTTCATTCACAAAAGTAGTCAATTCCATCCATCATTATTAAGCTTTCTTTGGTATCCTATGAAATTTTGTAAGGAAAACCATTTCGAGCCCTTTTGATTGGAAGTTTTAACCAATTAGCATAAATTAATGTTTATTCTTGACTGTTGCTTCCCCAAGTACCCCACCACCATATTTATTCATTTAGCATAATAAGAATAATAATAATAAACATTTTTTTTGCTTCTTTTTCCTTCATATATAACTAAAGGGAAATTAGATTTTTTTTTTTTTTTTTTTTTGCTCTCCCAGCTGGAAAATTCAATATGGTTGTGCTTGTGAAAATTCATATCATATTCAAATTTGGGTGTTTTACAACTATTTATTTTTAGGAACGAGTTGGAGTGTGAATGTAATATGATTTGGTAGTGACATGTCACCGATGATAATCTTCTAAAGCAAAAAAATAAACTTATCACGTTTTTTTTTTTTTTTCTAAGCAAGAAATTGATCAAGGAAAGAAAAAAGAAAGAAAAAGAGGACAAAAGTAAACAAAGGACAAAATATTTTTCAACCATAAACTTATCATGTTCATAACTAGGGGAACATAGGAAATAATATTTATAAATCATAGCTTGTCTAATCATTGAACCAAGGCTAATAATCGAAGGGACAAATGTTATGCCAATAATCAATAAGCTAATTAAGAATGATAGAGAACCAAATTTTAGATATTATTTGGAGACAAAGTATAACTTTTGAACAGGCAAAGAGTTCAAGGTAAGGAGGAGTGGGGGCAATGAAACTGGGCTCACTTTCAAGCAATTGAGAGGCCCATTTTCTAATGCTATACACTTTGTCGGCCCATGGTAGGGCTTTGCAAAAAAACTAGTGGAGGGAGAGGGAGAAATTGGAAAAAGAAAACACCCTTTAAATGAACATGATGTTTATCAATTTTTTAATCATATTTTAATGATTGTTTGAATTTTTTATTCTGCATACTCATTTAGTTGGAAATTTAAAAAAAAAAAAAAAAAACTATTGTAACTTGAACAATAGTATAGACAATCTTATAAAATAATTTATTGGATAATCTTGGAGCATCGCTTAAGTGTATTTCTCACGGCAAATTTTTTTAATTTTTTTTTAAAATTAAGTGTGTGGATTTGAACTCTATATATTAGAAGTCAATTATGAAATTATGACAAAATTAAAGTGCATGGACATTACATTTTGCCCAAGATTAGTGTTAAATACATTATAATTATTTTAATGGTAAGTGTTTAAAATATAATCACATTAATTAATTATATCTATCAATGAAAATATGACATGTGAGTTATACATTTAAAAAGTTAGGTTTGTAGTTGCTGTCCTGGAGAAATTCAATTACGTGCCACATTTTTAAAACACGAACGACACAAAATTCTACATGCACGCAAATTATGTTCAGACGACAACCAAATGTTTGACGCAATGACAGCGAGCTTCTTGTGATACACATGTCGTTGACAAGTCGTCCCTCCTTTTTTGGCAAAAGACATGTGAGTTATATATTTAAAAAGTTAGGTTTGTAGTTGCTGTCCTTGGAGAAATTCAATTACGTGCCACATGTTTAAAACACGAACGACACAAAATTCTACATGCACGCAACATGCTAAAAATTATGTTCAAACGACAACCAAATGTTTGACGCAATGAAAGCGAGCTTTTTATGATACACATGTCGTTGACAAGTCGTCTCCCTTTTTTAGCAAAAGACATGGCTTTTAATTAACGACGAGTAGTTTTGAGAAAACGACAACAGATCTAGAATGGCATATCCTTATGTTCTAAACGACAGTGAATCTAAAAACACAAGCAAAGTCGTTTATTAGTTTCCAAGCGACAAATAATTTTTAAAAAAAAACGACAAGAGTTTTAAGAATCAAAAGACCATGTCGTTTAATCCGGAAGTAAACGACGGTAAAAATTACATGAAGACAACAGGCAAGCGAGCCCTCAAAATAGAAATACTAGTATTAAGACGTGTGGGATTTGAAGGTCAAGAAATGAAATTCTTGCACATTAATCCCTTGTTTCCCCAATAATCCAAAAGGAAAAATGCTATTTACCGCCAGTGCTGATCATCACTACTGGTTTTTCAACCAATTAACAAAATACCATCCTATGCCATAATTCGTAGATCCCAAAGTTGACATGATAAGTTACGTGTTGCAGCATCGTATTGCAGCATCGCCTTGGAATGTCTACTCAAGGCCCCGAATACAAAGAGTTTGGTCGACAATGCCGATACTTCATTTTATTTGGTACACAAAATGATGGAAAACATAACAAACCACGAAAACCCAACAACTGAATCAACTCCTCGGTTTGGGCTCAAAGGAAAAAAAAAATCTAATACCGACCAATTGATTCTCTTCGCATATTCTAATCGTGTATTTTCTAGTCTCTGTCTAGACATTTTCTTTCCTATGGAATTTTGTTATAACTTTTACCAGTACATGAGCATTTTGTTGACCATCACTGGCTATTTCACGTACGAAACCGGTAACTGCCCCGTCATAAAAGACCTCAGGCAGCAACCGTAGAGTTCATATCCTTGAGAATGCGGTGGTATGTACTGTGATCCGATGTGGTTCTGAATCCCGGCGCAAAATCTGAGAAGAATCTCAGAACTGCAGCCAGATTTTGCGAGTCGTTTGAGGCTAATGCCGCTTCAAGAAACAGCGAAGGTCTCACCGTAATGACCTGTTCCATTTACTCCTTTTTGTTAGGTCAAAATCCATCTACTATTTTAAAAGTTGCAACGACAAGGCAATAATTCCATAATTTCTAGTTTGATCGGGAAAACCATCCGGTCAAAAAGGTAATACAGTTTCCAGTAATTTATTAGAGTAGGAATTACCTTATGCTTCCTTGCATACCGTAAAGCTTCAAGGTAATATCCATCTTGAACTAGCAGTTGTACGTAGTCGTGATGTAAAGAAAGCTGCCTTAGCATGTCCAGACCGAGCTTCCTCGCTTGTGAATTTTGACGGCCCGACTCTAGGAGTTGCAGTGCAACTTCTTTAGAAGGCTCAAGAATCTGTCACAGAAAAGATTTTAATTATTAACTTCAAATTAAAATAAGTAGCATCTACGGACTCGCGTGGTGACCAAAGCGTGCTTAAATATGTGAACACTCAAGACCTTGTTTATGACAAACAACCCAAGCTCTGCATATAGCTCGCCACGTGCTAGCAGTTGCACAGTCAGAACATTTATATTTGGAAGAACTTTAACCTTCTCCAAATTGGCACTGCAAAAGTAAACACAAGGTAACAATAGCACATCGGATTACACATCTGGTTTGATCAACGGCAAGTAATGTTTATTTTTCACAGCCACATACCTGCGGAGAAACTCAACAATAATTGCGACCAAGTAAGAAGGATCTCCCACCATCTCTTCCTCAACAGGAGAAAAGATTAAACTGTACATCTCATCGGGTGAAATTGCTGGCGAAGTAAGTTGAGATTCTTGCTGCTCGGAAGCATTAACATTCAACAGGTCATTACCCAGTCCAACATGCTCACGTTGCAGAGATGATGATGGCATGACTCCACCCGAAGTTTCACCACCCATAAGCTTTTTCTTGTAAGCTCTACCATCAACATTATGACCATTGGAACTGTTTCTTATTGGTTCAGAACCTGAACTATCCTCAGAGTCTGAATCTGAGAAAGTTAAGGGTCTACCACGCAAATCATCATCCAATCCCGCTGTAGATTCATGTTTTATGGATTTTCCAATTGCATCTACCGTATTGACGGAATCACCGACACTGAGTCCAGGGCTAGTAGCATTTGGCACACCTGATGATGGTGTCTTCTCGGGTTTTGTTGCCTTAACACAGCTTCCTGTCTTGATTGAGTTGGTGTAGGAGCTAACCAAAACATCTATTGCTTTGGCAACCATAGAGACAGGTCTATGTTCTAAAATGGCCGTTCGTGCTATTGACAAGCACAACTGTTTAGCCTATAATGGAATCTAGTAGTCAGTAGCAGCCCAAAACAATAGAAGGCTAAGGAAACAAAACAACAAAATTTATTGCTCAAAAAGACGCTATTTGTTACAACTTCATGCTTAAAAGCCATTAGTATATTACTCGATATCCTAGTGGAGATTATATTTTAGTAAGCAGCTAGCTTTGTCTGTAAAAATTAATTGTGCTAGAAAAGCAAAGAAAATTTTAAGTGGTTAATGGATTGCCCCGAAACAACCATGTAAATAATGAGCATATGGCATACTGAGAATGAAAAAAGAATTTACCTTACTGGCATCCAATTTCCGTCTTTGCAGGAATTCTAGTATTGATGGCACATCTGAGCTACTGGCTGAAATTGCCTGAAAGAGATGCGAGGTATTAGGAGCAAGGTTAATAAATTATGCAAAACAAATAAACAAAACTTGCCTCAAAGTCAAGATGAATCTTCCACAGACACTGGCTTGAAACATCACAAATGAGATCAGGGACGAGAAAAGTCCAGTCATCTCCATAGATAGCTACATCGCTACCATTTATAACACTAGACTCTGAACTTCCATGATCTTCCCTATGTAATCGCATGGCAGAACTATTAGACCTGGAAAATCCTCTCAACAACAGAGGAAGTGGGGCGGATATGGGCGCTTGAGAATCTGCAAATATGTCGTACAATATAACAACCTTTGCCTCAACTTGATGAATAAGCAGTACATTATCAACCACACTAACGGCAACCCTGCTCGAATAAATTGGAAAAGAGCCCTGCAAAATAAATATAACATTATTTTTCGTGAGATAAATCGAAGTATTTGGCCACCTAAGGCGTAGAAAATACATACAAGTTAAAATAAATTCAATCACCGATTTCATCATGAATAAAACTCGTCCCCCTGTTTCATAGGTATTAATATTTTAAATCCAGCACTTAGGTCATGCAGTGTGGGAATTAGGTTTTTCTATTAACCTGTTGCACAACAGCATCACGGTAAAATCTATATGATTGGAGGAGCCTTGCAACCCTGTCAACTTGAAGGCAGTATATTCTACCATATCTGCAACGATGGAAAATTTTTTAAGTTATTATGGAGAATAACCTAAATTCAGAAACACAAACTGACGAATGGAAACCTACACAGTGATGATAAATATATCTTCAGCAGCAAGGACAGGCTTACTATTGGCCTCGGATTTAGCCATCACCATATCAAACTTTGGCAAACGAATAATCCCAGCAGACGAAAGCTACGATAAGAAATAATGCCAGCATTAGATTAATAAAATCCCAGCCATCACCATCTGAAACTTTAGAAAGCGAATAATCCAGCAGATGAAAGCTAAGATAACAATTTCTAGTTCTCTATACACTGCACACAGAAACGGCCTAGACTATGAAGAGAGAATCATGATAGTAATAACGGTAGTCCACAGACCTGAAATCCATTGAAGGTCTTGCATTGCATTCCAGAAGCGAGAAGAAGCAAGCGACTTTCATGAGTGTAAATATACCAGCTCACAGTCAACCTCCTTGTTTCCACCAACTGGAGTGATTTTGACTCAGAATTAAAAGCAAGCAAGTCCAGCCCACTGTGTGAAGCTCAGTTTAGAAAAAGAAAAGAACGGAAAAACATTTGGCACAATTAGAGGTTCATAGTTATTCAACTTTCCTTCACCAAAGAGGAAATAACCAAAACGTAAAAGTGAGTCTGTCAACAAATAGATATAATAATAAACATATACATAATTAATCGAAATATGCATTATATAAAGGCCACGAGTATACTAAAGTGAAATCATATCTGCCATCACAAGCAATGAACCGACAGACAGGAACAAACATAAGAAAAGTCTGCTTGTCATGGCAATTTAACAGAGACCAACATACGAATAACGTGCACTCAATTATCATTACAGATATTTTAGAACTGCAAACATGCAATAAATCTTTTCAATCATTGACAAAAGACAATTAGATATATCTAAAAATCCACCAAGCAGAAAGCTACATGGTCCAACAACATTTTTAATACTTCTTCCTTTAAAAATATGTCTCCAGCGAAAGACTGATATTTCACTCTGAAATGATAAGATACACACAAAGATTTAATGACAAAATCTACCCATTACTATTTATAAAAACTGTGTGACTGCTCTCTTACCTGGTCTTTACGATCACAATATCACACAATGGACAATCTGTCCAAAAGAAGCCTAGGATACTCTCCGACTCCTGTCGGCATCTTTGAGTAAAAGTTTCCCCACTTTCTCTATGCCAAAACTGTATCTCATGGGAAGATCGTAGAATGGCTATAAACTTTCCATCTAATGAATACCGAACAGCTAGAATGGGCCCTTCACTTATTGAATCACACGTAGGAGCAACACTAGCAGCGAAGGGAACAGTTTTCCATGAGAAAACCTAAATATATAATTAGAAACGAGGAAGTCAAATTAGTTTTGTTAATAGCTAGAAGCTCAAAACTATACTGTGTCATGAAATAAGAACGAACCAATCACATACGTATGACCAAGTAAAATATTACTCTAATTCAAGTTCTCCAAACATTGTATTTACCTGATTTGACGTTGGGGATATCAGCAATTTATTTCCATCATCATAGAACAAACCCCTAGATCCCGGAACACTGCATCTTAAGGATGGATATTTGATATATACATGTGACAAAGCACCAGATCCATTTAAACCAACACTAGAATGCGAACTTGACGGTTTCCCAGACATCTCTTGAAGTCACCTTCTAGTTTTAGTAACGAAGGAGCATGGCAATACTACTATTTATGCAGAAAACACTGTCAAAAAAAATAGAAACACATGCATCACATATCTATACGAGGTAATGGAGTTTTACCGAGATGAAGTAAATAAAACACTATATTCATGCTGTGCTTTCGAATGAAAACCTGTTTCTTATTTGCTTCCAACTAGAGCCTCTATGTACTTGAAATGCCACTTGCCACGTTTGGACAGTGCCACATATTAACGACAGATGAACACTCCTCAAGCCTTCCCCCGCAGCTGCTCGTAAAGGAAAAGAATTTCGAATGAATGTTTTTGTTAGAGGCCAAGACAATTGAAGTTGTTAGAGAGCACAAAATTTTTTCTAATAATGAAACTACCATACCGTATTCTGCATGCAACTCTTAAGAGCAAGAAATTCTTTCAGACACATATCTCGCTCAACCTCTGGAACCTTTGCTGCAACACAAGTCCCGTATTCTCTCGCCTAAGATGAACAAACACAATTAACTTACTGCTCTAATGCACAGAACATGTTCCAGAAAATTGTATATAAAATCCTGTAAACTCCAAAATATTCCTCCGTAATTTTTGAAAATTAACAGAGCACAAGAAGCCATAAGATAACATCAAGCTCATATTGGCCATGTACTATTTGTATTTTTGACTCCTAATGAAAATTTATCTTAAATTTTTTTTCCTAGTTTCCCCCCTAAAATTCTTCTAAATCCAAAATCCGAGAAGATTTTTTTGCAGAAATTTCAATTATATCCCAGAATTTGAATTTTAAGCATACTCACATTTTAAGGGCCCGTATGGAACAGTAGTTCCAACCGAAATTTTGCCTATTCAACTCCAAAACTCCCAAATCTACATCTCACTTTCTCTCTCTTAAGTTTGAACTTCAAACTTCAAAAGTCTACAACTTTCTTATTTCAAGTCAAAACATGATGATTCTTGTGTCTATTTTTTTCCCAACACATTTCAAATTTTTACATTATTCCCAATGTCACGGTTCATTTCCAATTCACGCTTCAACAACACACGTTTCAATTTCAACCTACAAAACTCTAGCTCCAACCATTGTTTCAAACGGATCATTAAAACTTAGAACCCCAATAATCCAAATCACCAAAAATCAACTATTTCACTTTATAAATTAGAATTTTTGAGACTCTTTAAACTTAAAAAAAAAATGAATTTAACTCCATTAGAACAAATTCAATTACAGTACCACCCGAAACTTGCAAAACTGATCAAAATTTATGAAAATTTTTTATTAGATTTTGGTCAAAGAAAAAGAATTCCCAAAAAAAAAAAATCATGAATTTAGCGAGAATCAATCTACGAACCTGAGCTGCACAATTCACCAAGATGCGCTGCAATGTGGAAGTGGTTTTCCTCTCTTTCATGTCCACTGTAGCTGAAATCAAAATGTCCATTAATCGCACAAATAACACTTTAATTCGAATGAAAATGAATTCCATATGAACTAAAATAACTGCGAAAATCGAACTTTTTGAAAACAACCTTTTTGAATACAAATGATACTCAAATTAGGTTTTGAAACCGCAATTAATGAATTCAAACACTTTCGAACCAAAATTTCCGATCACTCGCAATGAAATCAGAGTCGTTAACAACAACAACAAGGAGAGAGGGAGAGAGAGAGAGAGATACCATTGGAGGCCCGAAGAGAAGCTCGATTTTCGGGGGGTTATTTTATTTTATTTTATTTTATTTTTTTGGGTTTTCGTTTTGTCAAACCGCAACCTAACAGTCGTTTCGTTTGTCCACTGGCTCTGTTTCTGAGTTTCGGTTGCTTCCGAGTCACCAACTCACCGGTTCGCTGGCTTTTGCATTTGCATGTGCGTCTTTACTAAAACTGCCCACGTCCATGGGCTTCTTTTGAATACGGCCCAATGTCTCTGGCCCGGTCCAGTTTTAACATTGACGGAAGAAAGGAGCAAAGTAGCAAATAATTAATGATTACAATGAATAAATGATATAATACCACACCTAACCTATATATTTTGAATTCTCCACTTCAAAATTTTAAAAAAAAAAGGCAAATAATTTTAAAAATAAATAATAATTTTAAAAATTTTTAGAATTAATAGTAGTAAATAACGAATAAAGTAAATTTTTTTTTACTAAAAAAAAGTTTTATTTTCTTCAAATATTTAGCCGGTGTTTGATGTACGTCAGAGTTGAGGTTTCAAAGATATTTTTATTGGATTTAAGCTAATATTTTGAATCGTGGATTTAGTTGAAAATGAATTATTTGAAGTTAAAAAGTGTAAAAGATAGAAATGTATATGCGGAATAAAAATTAGCAATGTAGATCTTATTTCATTCTCTCGTCATAATATATTTAAAAAAATCATATCATTTTGACTTGAAATAAAAAAGTTCTAAATTTTTAAAATTTGAATTTTTAATAGAGATTTGTACACGTAAATACTGAAATTGGTTTACTTTTAAAGAAAAATACCGTGAACTTTTGAAAAATTTTACTTGGAGTGTACTAATCAAACATAGGCTTAAAATCTTACAATTTAGACTCTATTTGGATTACAAGTTTGAATAAAATTTTTAAATTAAAATTTGTTGACTATTGAAAAACATGTTATAATTTTTATTTATTTTTCTGAAAAAGACAAAATTTGAGATGAAAAACTTAGATTCTAACCTGTAATCCAAACACATGCTTAATTGTTTCTTTTGGTTTCGTTGACATTTCTGTTTCATATATATGTGGGTGTTCTTCAATTATGTGATGATGACCATACTAATCTCATGTGAAGAAAAACTACCAATTTCATTGCGGTGGTGTTTAGCTCATCAGTTTGAATAGAAACTTTTTTATTTAGATTTTTTTTAACTTATGGTAAAAGGAATTCAAACTCTAAACTTTATAATAAAATAAGGTATGAAGTTATCGTTAGGTTTATGCACACAAGTTACTACTTTAAGTTCAAAATTTTTTTGAGAGTAAACGTTGTAAAGGAAAAATATTTTTGAATTGTGGTCTAAACCATTTGCCGAACAAATTATTATTTTGAATATAATTATCCTTTTGTTAATCTTGAATTTAGGTTATTTCTTAATTTTAGAAGATTTGTAGTTTTGTATAACTTACCAAATTTTATGAATTCATACATATGGATATATATATATATGCAACCTTATTCATAGTACTTTTTATTAGTGAATTCTTTTCCTCTTTATTTGTAATCTGTGGACAAATCATGTTAAATATTTGAATATTTAATTCTTCATAACAAACACGTGTTTTCTTTATTATGTCAATATTTTTCCGAAGCAATCATATTCAAACAAGTATCTGATCGCCCATGCACTCGCGTGTCCTTCCTTAACAATTGTCGTCCATGTGCTCATGCTCGCATTATGGCAATTGCTATCCCCATATCCGTAAATCTTCTCTTTCGCGTTGACATCCGTGCGCTCATGCATCCTCCCTCTTAATCCATACTCCACTATCTTCATTTCCATAGAAAATCAAAAGAAAAATAACAACAAACAAAAAGATCAAATGATAATAATAATAATAACTCATCTTCCCATCATCAATATATGTTTCTTAATCATAAATCAAGATTGGAAATCTGCTCATAGAGTTCCATCTCACGAGAGTATAATAAGAAAAGTTGATTTTTGTATTAAACATGTATTTATATATTTTAATTTAGAAAATCTCTTGATTTTAAAAAATTATTAGTACAGATAACTTAACAGATTCTGAACTTGTAATTTATATTGCTATGAAGGTCATTATATAGCGCTCTCACATTACGAATGCAGTTTCATAAGAAAACGAACAACAAACCTTGAAAACATTTTTATATTACGTGTGATTCATCAGTATCACTCTCGAATTTCCCAATCACCAATCATTTCAAATATTTGACTTCCCTTTTTTAAATACGTAAGAAAAATAATTTATTTTTCCATATAAACTTTTTTCGTACCAGTGCAGACAATTGGCAATGATAGGAACCACTTTGTCGTATGTGGTGGCAAGTGAGTGAGATATATATATATATATATATATATATATATAAAGCCTTTTTCAAGTTAATTATTGGGTTACTACTTATTACTAATTCCAAAACATGCAATTGAGATCGTCTGATTTGGGCACCATTGAGAGGCAAGAGTTAATGATGCTCACCAACCGCCTAATAATGTGATGCTCTTTTATCGTATTAGGTCTTTGATAAAAATACAAGTTAGATCATAATTGTGATAGTTGGGAATTTTCTCTTTTGTACGATACATATACATATGTATGTATGTATATATATATATTGTATTTGCATCTCTCCTCCCTCTCTCTCTCTATTTTTTTTAACTCTCTTTATTTTAAATTTAAATAGCATTTTTATTTGTTTCGAGGGATTTTATTCTCATGTTTATGTGTCAAAATTTCATTAAAACACTGAAAAAAAAAAAAAAAAAAAACATGTCAGTTTAAAAGCAATAGGCTTTAAGTAGAAATGTTGTAACAGCGTAATTCATGTTGAAATTAAGAATTAAACCAAGAATAATTACTAATGACATAACTAATACGTAATTAGCCCTTAATCACGGAGGCAATTGTTTCAATACATCATTGTCTAGAGTGCTCCCGTGGAAATTAGTGTATTGAGGTGAAATTCTTTGCAATTGGGTGACAGTTATTGTCGATTGGCTCCCCTAAAAAAGTTCAATTGATGTGTCAAAATGTTGACCTTTTCATATCATTGAACAAAGTAGTATAAAATATAGAATGAAACTTCTATTCAAAAAATAACCTATCAGTCTGTTTTAAATTATCAGACTTATATTAAAACTATATGTTCTGTATATATTTTTATTTTGATATGATTTTAATCAGATTAAATTGTTAGATAAAGTATCTATTACCTTAAGATATAAAAAATCATAATCATAATTATAAATTTCTTTGTGCTGAAAACTCTGAAAGAAAAACAGGCTTAAAGATTTCAAACCTAACAAGCAAAGATCAAAGTCCAATAATTAATCAAAATTACCTACGATAATGTAGATAATAAAAACAATTAGACGATCAAATGATATTAGTAATGATGAGAACGAAAATGGGAAACCTTCGTCTATACTTCTCTTTTTTATTTTTTATTTTTTTTCCTTTCCCGAATCAATTCACCAATATTACTTTCAAAGCTACTTCTTTATATTAATTCATGACTTGGGAGAAAAGTGATTATTACTATCAACAAATTCACTTTTTAATGTCTGCCTCTTTTTCTTTCCTTCCTTTTTTTTTTTTTTTTTTTTTTTTTGTTTTTTAGGATTTAGAGGTAAATAGCCTTTTTTTAATGAAGTTCTTTAACAAATAGTCAGAGTTTTTAAAAATTAGTTAAAATACCTTTTTTTTAATGATTAATCAATTTTCTTAGATTGATCATATAATATTATTAATTTGGTAAATCAATGATTAACCGTAATCAATTACTGATAAATCACTAGTTTTCAAGTCAATCACTAATTGACCAAATCTAAAAAAATATGTATATAAAATTTTGGTTATCTATTAGATTAGGTGATCAAAATAGGCCATCCAATCTAATTTTTCTTTATTTAAAAAAAAAAAAGAGCATGGCTGGCTCTTTTATTAATGAAATGAAAAGATATATCAACTCATGGTTTAATACTTTAATTGTTGTATCATCTACTACATGCAATTGGACCGGAATAGTACTTGAATGTACCTAATAATAATATCACTCACCTAATGCCCCTTAATCATTTCAAAATTCATTTTAGATATGTATACAGCTTCTTCTTAACTACTCTGCAATCATATGGTCTTCTCATAAATATATCTGGGTGTGTTTGTGTAACTACTATAATCATGCATCATCGTGAATCTACTCGAACATCTTTCAATTTTTTTTTGATTTTGTTTTATTTATATTCATTATTAAAGGACAACCCATACTTTTGGCCCCGCATTTAGACCTTAAAAAGGGGAAATTTTTAGTTTAAACTTTAAATGATTGTTATAATGCACGCTCAACCTTAAAAATTAGTTAGGAGGGAAAAAAAATTTTAAATATTTAAACTTTAGATCAAAAGACTTCAAAAGCACCCTTGTTTTACCGAACCATCGTGTCCTTTTTTCTTTTTCCTTTTTTAAATCCCAAATGAAAACCTATATTTTCAGGAAATGTTTGGCATTTCTTTTGCCTCTTGTACTAGTTGTGAAATCGAGATTTTAATCAGTTTTTGGTTTATGAGTTAAACAACAACAACAACAACAACAAAAAAGGAAATTTTAATAATACAATTCTAACTAAACATATAATTTAACCTTAGTTTTTTTTTTTAAGTAATTGGTTTCAATAGTCCCATAAACTTTTTAAGAGGTAATACTTTAGTCCTTATTCCTTTTTTTTTTTTTTTTTTGGAGCTGTGCTGACCCTAAATTTCTAAAAAGGTAATGATTTGGTTATTTTCGTTAAAAAAACTCATGGAATATGGTCACATGAGAAGTACGTTTTGTGTTTTTTTTTTTAAAATACCCCTAAAAACACGAAAAATACTATTATTAGTATTTATTAAAAAAAAAAGGAGAGACCTCTCTGTCTCTCTCCTCCCCTCTCCCTCCCTCCCACCCCCAGATCAAAAGCTGACGCTAGAGCCAGAGGCCTTCTCCTTCCCTCCCTCTCTCCCTCATTTCATTCCCCCCCCCCCCGGCGCAATCCCCCTTACCCCAACACGATCTAGGTTTTACTCCAGTGCTATGATTTTGCAGTCGATCTAGGTTTTGGACCCCCCCCCACCACATGACAGAAAAGAAGGTGGAGGGAGGGAGACGGTGGGCCAAAACTCAGATTGCGTCGTCTCCCTCCTTCTCCTCACCTTCTTCTCCATTGCGTCGGGGGGTCCGAAACCAGATCGTGGTGGCCGAGGGAGGGGGCGAAATCGTAACGTCGAAGGGGGTAGGGGCAAAACCCAGATCGCGCTAGGGCAAAAGGGATCGTACTAGGGGGAAGAGAGGGAATGAGGGAGAAAAGGGAGGGAGGGAGACAGCCTCCGACTCCAGCATCCAATCTAGGGGGTGGGGGTAGGGGTGGGGGTGGGAGGGAAGGGAGAGAGAGAGGTCTTTCCTCTTTTTTTTTTTAAAAAAAAAAAATACAAATAGGCGTATTTTCCTTCAAAAAGCACAAAACGTGCTTCTCACGTGATCATTCAATGAGTTTTTTAACAGAAAGGATCAAACCATTACCTTTTTAGAGAATTTATAGTCATCACGGCCAAAAAAAAAAAAAAGGGATCAAAATGTCACTTTTGAACAGTTCATGGACCATTAAAGCCAATTACTATCTTTTTTAAATGGCTATAATAGATTTTAGAGAGTTTATTAAGGGACGTTCCTAAAACAAATTTCTATTGATTAGTAAATGTTGAACATTTTTAAATGTGATTAGCAAAAAACAAAAAACAAAAAAAAAAAAACAAAACGAAAAACAAAAAAAAAAAAAAGAAAGAAAGAATAGAAAAAAGGAAAGACTTGCACTTTCATGTTGTTTGAAAGACTCCTTGTGTGAACAAGAAAAAGTGAAGATGCCCTTTGGCTTGATTTCGTGTTTGGGAGGTCAATAAGGGCATAATGCACATAAGATTCGAACTTTCATTCCAATTGTTTGAATGAAAACAAAGAAAGAAAAAGGCAAATTGTACCATCCAAAGACATAAGGAATCATTTGCTTGCAATGAGTGGTTGTTGGACAGCTTTTATCATGTATGTGGGAGCAGATCAAACCTTCACATTATAAAGATTTCCACATCAAACCATAAAATAAATATCGTTTGGGATCTAGAGGTTACACCCCATTTATTTTTTCACATTTGAGAGCATTGCAAGGCAGAGTAGGCGTCACGAATCTAAGTTAGATTTATCCATCGGTGATAGTTTAAGAAATGAACCACCAATCATTCCGTCCATCCCTTTAAGGACAACAAAGATAATATATATCATTTCCCTTACTTTGTAAAGTGACATAAATAAACAGTCTTACATTTCAATATGTAAATATGTAACACTGCGTTTGTCACAAGGTTAAATCTTTATTATTACTCCAGATCATTATTATATAAAACAAATATCATATTGCAACTCTTATTTTTATATGATACATTCAACATTCAACGTGTGAATGTGAAACAAAACTTTATTGCCAAAATTTTTTTGAAAAAATTCCAAGAAAATTACTTTTTCCCTGTCGTTGAATGAAGTAAAATCCTTTACTTTCTTGACTTTTGAATGCTTGGAACTTTAAATGCCTAAGTAATTTAAGAATGGAGCTTATCTGGTTGCACAACTCACGGGCAAACCATATAGTTCCACTCGTTCATTGGGAAGGGGAAAAAAAAAATTTTAATTGTTGGATTGGTCTCTAGATTACTGTACTTATTGTGTTTTGGTCCCTTTTTTTTAAGCTGAAATTAAAATTTTTTTTATTGAATTGACTAAACTAAAGCCAAAAAATGAAACAATATAAAAAAAAATTAAAAAAAGAAAAAGATAGAGATTTTTTTCTATTTTTTTATTTCTCTTTCTTTGTGACATTAAGAGGGTTAATTTGTTTTTTTTTTAATTATTCTAATTTTTGTTTTTAAGATTTTTTTTTTAGTTTTATTTTCTTTAACATTAGTTTTGTAAATTCAATAAAAATTTGAGGTTTGAGCTTAACCAAAAAAAAAAAAAGAAAAAGAATGGTAATCAAAATGTTACAAATGTAATAATTTAAAGACCAACTAAGTAATTAAGCCTAAAAAAAAATCAGTTAACAGATGAAAAAACTGAAGTATATTTTACCATTTCTATTTTATATGATTTATATATCTTAGCTACTAATATCTATATATATAACACGAAATACATATATATCTATAAAAAGAAAAGAATAAGTTGAGTATTCTTTGGACTTACGTTTGATCTCTTATAGATGGCACAAACAAGATATTATTTGTATTAAAAAATTTCGTCCTAATTAAAAAAAAAAAGTTCGTTAAACTTTTTTGTCTAATTAAATTATCCAACTCGTGTATTAATATCATAATATCTAACATATAAAATTACACAATGGATTTTAGTTATTTTTATGATGTTTGTTTAAAATTTTAGGATAATAATATAATAAGACCTAAAGTAAGATACTAGAAATTAATAACATTGCTCCTTAGTACTATATCACGTGTGTCGTGAGATAAGACGAAGAACAAAATTGCAAATGTACTTTTATGACACGTCAATTTATTCCAGTTTTTTTAGTCAATAAATTAAAGTTTAATAACGAAATCTCATAAGTGGAAGTATTTTTATATTATATTTCGTATTTCTTTAATATGAATACTCATACATTTACTCTTTAAAATTAATAACTAAAAAAACTTGTTCTATTGGTAAAGTAAAACAACGTGGATAAAAGTATCCGATAAAATAGCATTGAAGATGATAAGAGATATTCAATATTTGACTTGGACAGAATTATGTTTGTCCCCAAGTTCGCCATCTAATCTGGCTCGTGAACAAATATATATATATATCCAAATATATGTGTTTTGTTTTTACTTGAGAAAAACTTTTATTTTTCTTTGATTTATAAGAATCCGTTTGATGAATAAAGTTTGAGTTGAAAAAATACGGTTTGAATTAAAAATTTTTATTTATCTTTTGAAAAGGAGAAAAATTTTTTCAAAAAATAAGATAAAAAATATAATTTAAGTTAATTTATCAAATGAGATGTAATATTCTCTTCTTGTTGTTGTGGCTAGCTTTGGGTCTTTGAGGTGGGGACTCCTAAAAAAAAAAAAAAGAAAGGTGGTACGAAAAGTGGGGAACTGAACCTGTGAATCATTAAAGTTTTTATTGTTTTTATTTTTGTTTGTACTTGCACGTAACCAATTTTTCTTGCCATTAATTCTTTTAATTTCGGTCGGACAAAATTTTTTTTGTTTTTAGTATTATTTTATTGCCAGCTCAGGTATCTTGTGTTTGAATGACACGTACTTGGTACGCTAGTTTTTTTTTTTTTTTTTTAAATAATAGTAAAATACTACTAATAATTTTACCAGGCCTCGTCCAACCTACATGTAACATGCAAAAAGTAATATAACATTTGTTTTAATTAACAATGATTTTAAAAGATGTAACAAGTAAGATTAATTTATTTTATCATAAATCAATGTTACATCTTTTCAAAATCATTTTTACATAAAAGGATGTTATATTTACGCTTACAATTTTTACACGTTATAATGTCAAACTAATCCTTGACGAAGAAATTGAGAATGATCATTAACTCAATTTTCTTTTTAATTTTAGGGATTGTAAGACTTTTAAATGCGGACACTTAAAAAACTAGCAGTTCTCTTATTCCTTCAGCCAAAAGAAAAAGAATAATAATAGTAAAGAAAATTCAGAAATTAATTTCCATGTATTTATCTAGTCGTGCTCCAACTTGGATAAAATTTCTTTCCTTAAGAAAATATTAATTCGCGATGCTGAATAGCACTCCAAATGTGACAATATCATAAATCCAATGTGTATAGTAATGTGAGCATTATTTGAAGAGGATAAATGAGAGTAAGTAGTGGTACTTAATAGATTTTGAGCCATTGTGAAAATGGGTTGATGGAGAGAATTATTAGACGTAGTCCAGAAATTTGAGTGGTTATGAAAATGGATGGTGAAAAACTATTTGTACAAAATGTTGTTTTTCTTCTTGATTAGAGCAAGGAATTTTCTAGGTTGTACACGTTTTCAAAAGTTAGATATGATCGACATCATATAAACGGAGAAAATTTTGTTAATTGACAGAATTTGATACATATTTTAGCGATTAAATAATATATTAGAAATTTGGTTTGATCACTTTGCAAGTTATGTGTCTGTTGCATAACAATGATAGGTGGACCACATTTCTTTCCTTTTGCTAGGTTTTTGCTTTTTTTTTTTTTTTTTTTGGGGTGCACCAATAATTTCATTGGCAGCTCTCTAAAGTAGTGAATGTAATAAACACCTCTTTAATTAGCTTTAAAAGAAAGGTGATTTTTAGGACACATTAATTTATGAGTTATTACCTAACTATAATAACTTTATTTTTTTTTCTCTAATTATATAAATATGGAAGGAAAATCCAAACATGTATTAAAGAATGAAAAAATGTACAAAATATCTATTTAAGAGGTTGTTTTCATGATTTTTCTTGAAAAAAAAAAAAACACTTATAAGTATAATACATTTTTAAATTTAGATGATTGTCATACTTATAACATTAATATAATTATCAAACTTTAATTATAAAAGGAAAATGATTAAACTACAAACGTGATTCATGAGTGGATAGAGATCTCTCTTTAATTTATCCAAGTATTAGGCAAGTTTTACCTTTTTATGATTAGGAGAGAGTTAGCTACCCACAAATATTCCTTGAATCATTGATTAGTAGTTGACTGTAATGATTAAAAAGAATTTAAAAAATTTAAAAAATTAAATTAAAAAAAAAAGGAAGAAGGAGAAGAATAATGAGAAGGAGAATAAATTTAGGAGGAAAAAAAGCATTTTTTAACAAAAAAAGAAAAAAGGAAGAAGGAGAAGAATAATAAGAAGGATAACAAATTCAGAAGCCAAAAAAAAAAGTACTAAGATTTTCAGATGTTTTTTTAAATTTTAGGATCGTTGTCATTTTGTCCTATAAACTTTAATAACAACTACCATTTTGTCATTTCAATTTCTTAAATAGTTTCACTTAACCCAAAACAGATAGAAGAAAATAAGCCAAGTGCAGTCACATGAATTTTTCTATTTGTTTTTTTAGGAGAAATTTTGGTAAAAGAGGTTAAAATTGTAACAGAGAAAAGTTAAGTTTAAAATTACTTTGTTTCCCTCATCACACTCAAACTGTAGTCTTTTTAGAATTCAATGAACGCGAAAAGAGTTTATAAGTTTCTAAATTTTGTGAAGCAAAGTTGAAAATTATCTTTAAAATAGAGAAGCGAAATTGATCCCAATAATTAAAAAAAAGAAAGAAATCACCTTAATTTTTTTATTATTATTTTTAAAAGATATTCAAATTTTCCTTTCCTTTTTCTTTTAAAAAAAGGTTAGCTTTTTTTTTTTTTCTAAAAAAAAAAAAAGAAACTGTTTGTTTGTTTGTTTGTTTTTAACATATAATTTTGATTCACAGCAAGAAATGTATACTACCTTTATAAGGTTTTACTTTAAAAAGACCTAAAAAGTATTCCTTTTTATATTAAATGAACTTGAAAGTATTCCTGGTCTTCTTTTTCTTTATATTAAAAAATATCATTCCTGGCCTACAAGTGTTTATTGGATAAGGTAGGCCGATATACTTGAGCCAAAAAAAGAGAGAGATAAAGTAGTATATCTTTTTTTTTTTTTAACTTAAAAAGAAATAAATAATAATACTTAAAAAATAAATAAATAACATGCTTTATAGCGACGACTTATGGAAAATATAAAGTATATATCATTTAGTTTTAAGCCTAAATCACCCAAATAAAACCATCCAAATCTAATATAATCTGATTTAATTAATGTTTCTCTAAAATATACTACTAGTTCATATATAGCCAAATAATTGTCTGATAACTTAAGGGGGCAATGAGTATAAAATATATAGAGTTATATGCTAAAATGTCATTAATTTGATACCTCCTTATATTTTATTCCCATCATAATATTGAAATAATTTTGTTATGATAACACTAAAATTATTAACTTTAATATTAGATTAGGTAAATTATAAAAAAGGTATTTAAAACATGACTCTCCACTTAATTGTCTCTAAAATAAATACCATTAATAAAAAAAATTTTGAACTGTAGGATTTTTAACACAAACTGTCAATTTTATATATTTATTTAGATTTAATTTGAATCAGATCTAACATTTAAAAACATACAATACTGATATATATATTTTTGAAAAATATAAAAACATCAACTCGAATATTAACTTTTAAATATCAATTTATATATAATATAGGAATTATCACTTTTTTTATTGATAATTTAAAATATTATCACATCAATAATTATATTTATGAATAAAATTATAAAACTTAAATTAATATTTAAAAAATTGATATTAAAATCAGTACACGTGACGTTGGAAAATTGGCCACCGTGGTTTTCAAGTATTCAAATAGTGCTCGGCTTTGCCTATGTTCTAGCACGAATTTGATGAACTGGATCAACGGCCATGATTGGAAAAAGCGTAAGTCAGATTCCGTACGATGCGGTCACTTGATAGCTATCACCTAGAGCCGTTGACGTGGCAACACTCCAACACCTTAAGCTGATAGGCAAGATCAAATTATTTAATAAATTATTTAGCACCTGCAAAAGCATCCGAAATTATTAAATTTACGTGATTCATATCAGTTGAAAATAAAAATTTTAAATTAAAATTAATTAATTTTTTAAAAATTAATTATAAATTCATTGATTTTTTTTATAAAAAATAAAAATAAAAATGATAAAAATATAGTTTAATTATAGTTAAATTTAAATGCGAAACAAAACCTAATTGTTGGATAACAATGTCCTTACCTTTCATTTTATTTTTATTTTATTTTATTTTATTTTCCCCTTGTGTGGTCCCTGGAAGATTTATATTATTTGTTTATCTATTACAAACCAATCTTTAAAAGAAGCTCTTCGTCAGTTCTTCCAACCCGTCATATGATGAATCCTAAACCGATCCCGTAATAATTTTAAATTAAAAAATGTAAATATACTTTTTATTAAATTATTTTATTCTTACTTTATTTTAGTTGCTTATTCCATACACACACAACTAATTGAGTCCAAAAAAAGGAGGTTTTTTCTAATTAAAGAAAAAAAAATTATTTCGTAGAAACAAGCACAATGTTACGAGAGGATTATGTGGAAAGAAAAAGAACCATCTGCAACGGAGGATCATAAAATGGTCAGCAAATGTTGTTCGGCAATCAGTGACAATAAACGGATGATAGGTTGCTGAAAAAATGGAATTGACAACCAAACTAACTGATTTGTCTCTTATTTTTAATTTTTAACGATTGGTTCTGGTCTTGACGTGAATGAAGATTGTTTATTATTGGATTGTTTGGTTATCAGATCAAAATCAAATACGTAGGTGTTGACATGGGACCAATCAA
This sequence comes from Ficus microcarpa, assembly GCA_025413485.1. Taxonomy (NCBI): domain Eukaryota; kingdom Viridiplantae; phylum Streptophyta; class Magnoliopsida; order Rosales; family Moraceae; genus Ficus; species Ficus microcarpa. The sequence goes on along the minus strand of CM046387.1, from coordinate 27,961,654 downwards.
TTCGGATAGTTTTAAATGGTCTCGTTGATGCCATCAATGTTCCTTTTTTTTTTTTCTAAAGCATATATATATATATATATATATATATTCTTTTAACAACCCTAATATGCACCTTTAGTTTGTATTCCTGCCTCATAATTAAACATCCTAAAAAATTATGTTTCTTTCCACATTTTACTGCATATGAAGCTTCATAATATTTTTCCAAATGTCAAAATTTGTATTTTCAAAAAAAAAAAAAAAATCTCAAGCGTGCAAAATCTTCTGAGATACGTAATTCTAAATAGTCCCGTCTTGTGTTTATGCGAATTATATATCATACTTAAAAACTCAAGTTTTATTTGACTCTACTTCCTTAATCCAATAGTTTGTTTTCTTTTGCTAATAGTTAATTTGTTTTCTTACATAATAATATGTATTTATATTCATTTTTGTTGTCCTTGTCTAAAAAAATTATCGAGTTTTTTTTTCCCAAACAAAACTTAAGAGTGAAATGCAGAATTAGAAATGACAGAAATCATCAATATATGTATATATAGAGAAATGAGAGTGTGTGTATATATATATATATATTTTTTTTTGTATAAATGGAAAGTTAGGATTTAATTAAGTAGTTAAAATCGGCTAATACAGCCGATCAAATCGATTTAGGAATTACATTCAAACCAAAAACTTCACCAAAAGACTTAAAAGCTAAGTTGGCTAACAGGTGGATTATGACAAACAATATCACCAGTAACCTGGAAAAGACCAGCTTTAATGTCCTCGGCAACCTGGAAATGAGAGAATATCTCATTGAAACAATTTCGTACATTATTCCTGCATCCTAAGAGGAAGGTGCAAAGCTTAATTTATATTAGGATTAGAGAAATTTATCAATTTGCAAAATTAGTGCAATAATACATGGTCTTGTGAAATTTCGATGTTGGGTGCATTAGATATGTATAAGTAATACCGATTAAACTAATTAAGTCTATTAAATGGTTTTACATGTTTAACTAAATTGTATTACGTTTTATATTTCTTTTGTTTCTTTAAATTTCATGTGTTTAATTACTAATATGAATACAAAACTTCGGACGTAAATTCCTAATAAATTAATTTAGTTCTAGCATCATTAATGTGTTCCGTAATTTTGTTGAGAATATATTATTATTTTTAATATGGGGTCTACAAACACATATATTTAAGTGAGAGAAAACCCGGGATCGAACTTTGGAATCTAAACCCCTGAAATTCACTCTCCCCACACCCCATGCTTGTCCAGCAGGCTGAGTTAGGTATTTTTAAATTATTATTCTATTATCTATGAAATAAAAGAATTAGACTAGTTCTAGAATCACGAATTAGACTAGTTTTCTTTTCTATTATAGTAGTTTTCCTATTATATTAATTAGCAATCTCAATTCAGTAAATCCTTTCTTCCGTGATCGATGAATTATTGGCATAGTCCTACGTTGTCTTTGTGGACCTAATAGGGATGGGGCTCCTAGGAATAGGATTGTAATATGAGAGAAGGAAGTGGGGAGGGTCAATTTTTTTCAAATATACAACATGAATTCTGATAATACAGTGTAGTTGGACTCTAATATGATCTATGTTGAGGCTTTTTTGGGTTCGACCTTGGCGCTTGATGCGTTCGGCCCATAGGCTCGGTAGGCGACCTGTGGGCTGGTCAACAGGGCTGCAGCCCAAGCTCCCCAACCCTATCACGGGGGGACATGTATGGCCTAAGCCATGTGCCTCCGCCCGTAAGTTGTTGATACCAGGGTTCGAATCCTTGATATCCTTTGAGAACACGGAGTTCCCATCCACCCACCCACCGTATAATAAAATTCACTATTATATGTAAACTTCTTTTTCATTTTAATTTTGCCAATATATTGCAGCTTGCCATTTACCATACAAATATGAACGAGTGAATTATGATACTTGCCTCTTTGGAAGTTGGACCTCGGCCTTCAGGTGCCATATAGCTATCATCTTCAAAAGCAATTGATTACAAAAGTTTATTTATTTATTATTATTTTTTTTTTGGAAAGAGACTTGATAGCGAAAATTTTAAGTTTTATTTGCGCACAAAAAAAAAATAAAAAATAAAAAATAAAAAAGACATCAAACTATTTTCAACATAAATGTCAATATCAGTGTTTCTTTTATCATAAATAGGAGTAAAATAACATATTAATATGTTATTATGCTTTATATTTTAATACTGCATCTATTTTTTTTATCATCTTTATTAACTGTCACCGTTGATAAACTTTAGAATTAATTTTAAAAATATAATATTATAATTATAAAATAAAAAAGGTCTGGCAATAGCAAATAACAATCAAAAGTCAAAATTTTGATATAATAAAAGTATCTCTAATAGTGTCAAAACTGAAGTATCAATATCAAATTTTGATGTTAAATGTGACAAATGCTAAACTTGGTAGTTGCCACCAAATATAACAATTGTCAAACTAAATTTTGATACTTGATTGTTATTGATTGATATATTGTATTTTTCATTTTTTCACTCCAATGTTATCATTTTAAATTATTTAAAAACGATTTTTTTAATTTTACGAATTTCACAATTTAATGATGATGACAAAATACATAGATATAACATTAGAAATAATATTTATATATTGGAGAACAAAGTAAACATCTCAACTATTTTTTTCAATAGACATTTTTTTTGGATAACAAATGTAATATTTATATGTACAGTAATATTATAGCAGTATAGTTTAGTATAAGGTGATTCTTCTGTATCAAAATATTATACCCATGAATTTGATATTACATCGGAAATGTTTATTTTGAAAATTTGGCTTTGCGTTTTGGAACCTCCATGTGTTTTGTCCACCACCTTTAAAAATTAAAATGATTATTAAAAAAAAAAAAGTTTACTAGATTGTAACTTGATGTAAAATTAAAAAAGAGGAGGGTTGAGACGGTAAGTCATTTATATTGTTATCATAATTTAGGATTCGTTTGGGTGACATCTGGAGATGGTGTTTTGAAAGTTGGGTTATAAATGTATGTTTGAGGGAAAAACTTTTAAAAAAATTATGTAAAAAAAAAAATAATACAAAAATTTGAAATGTGTTTGAAAAAAATATGTAAAATGGATCATGTCTTATTCGTCTCATTAATACGAGCATTCTTACATAAAAATTATCTCATTTCGATTTGAAATGAGAAAATTATGAACTTAAAGTTTGAGTTTTTTGAAAATGAAACAGAAGGAAAGTTTAATTTAGAGTTAAGATTTTGAAATTCAAATGATAAAATACTATTTGAAGATGGCACCCCAAATGGGCCCTCAATGAATTGACTCATGTATATTTGTAACTTGTAAGAGAAGAACAACTAGTATGGTGGCTACATCTTTATTAATTTCTATACTCTCGTTGTAATTACAATAAAATAAAATAAAAAATAAAGAAAGTTGGTACTGTTATAATTTAACAATAATTTCTATATCATATTTTGTTACAAAATTTAAATTCCAAATTTTTGTCTTTAAATTAAAAAGAAAAAAAAAAAAAAGAAAAAACTGCTAGTGAGTCGAAAAGGGATAATTACAAATATAATCCTTGAGTTAAAATGAAATAAGGAATGCCATTACAGTCATCTAATGACAGATATATGAAGTATCTTTTCGGTTCAACCATAATAGAAAGAAAGTATCCCGCTTACAGTTTTTGTTGAGAAATTATTCGTGAAGTGAAAAGATAACTATAGTTAACAAAAATGTTTGTTTCCTAAAAAAATAAAAATAAAAAAACCCAAAAGGTACGTTTTGAAAGTAGCATATTAAAAAAGGGTCCAAATCACCAAGATTTTAGGCTTATCATACTCCCAGAAAAAATAGTTATGTATTTTTCTTTTAAAACTTCATATTAGCTTGGTTTAATTTGATTTATATTTGGATTAAGTATGATATGTTTAGTTACTAACACTCTGGAGACTACGGGTCCCTACGGTGCAATCTCGCTTACGTCGGAAGCCATCCCAGACTGGGCAAATTTTTAATAATGGATACACCATACCCAAAAAAAAAAAAAACGGATAAACTATTTCAAATTCAAGGCTTTTTTTTTTTTTTGGTTAATATGAAAGAATTCTATCATATTAACCAAAAAAAAAAAAAAGAGCACATAAGCAAAGATATTAAAAAAACCAATATACTTGCTCAAGTGCCGAAAAAATTTCTCATTGTCGATGAACTTCTTGCTATTGAGTTATGGATCTTGATTGATCGAGAGCATCTAATTCTATCAACTATAAACCTGTTATCAGATCTCAATATATGTCTTTCTCTCCTTGAATATTATTAGATTTTATTGATAAAATCGGTTTCATTTGAAGGTTATATATGGTGTGTTGGAGTGTCAAAGGAGATAAATGGAAGGAAAAAAAAAAAAAAAAAAGAACGGACAATAAAGAGAAGAGAAAAGAAAGTGCAGAGTATTTCTCTCTGGAATGTTGACACTTGCGTTTGAGTAATTGATTTTTACCTAAACGATGTCATACAATAAATGTTGAGACTGACAAATATTTTTATTACTGAGTAACTCAGATTGACAGTACATATAATTCATTTTTCAGTCATAAATAAGAAAAACAAAAATGTGTCATTAAAAAAAAAGGAAGAAGGGTATTTTTGTAAATTAAAGATAAAACAAACCATAGTCGAATATTTCTCGAGAAAATATCGTGAGCCAATTTTTTGTATCCGAATTTGTAATTTTCTGGGGGAAAATTCAGCATTGCGGACTAGAAAACCGTCTTAACCAATTTTCCACACTGGCCCCACTCCACCCACGTCCTTCATTGCACGTGGGTCTCGTGACCCCTCTTCTGGTCCACTCGCTCAAAGAGGGAAATTTCTCCATTTCCCAAATAAAGAAATTATGATAATAATTTTCTTATTTACTGATTTTATTTTTAAACAACTATTTGATATTAAAATGCAATTGTTCATTATTCTTGTTTCTTTTTTTTTTTCAACTTGAAGATAAAATGATTCGAACTCTACATCTTTTTATTGAGTCAACTATGATATTATTATTAAATTATATATGTTATTATAATATTTTTGTATGATATTATTATTAGATTATATTTGTTACCATAATATTTTTGTTTCTATTAGAGTATTGTGGAATTACGTTTTATTAAAACGAATATTTTATTAGAATTTGTTAAAATACAACCATTTAGAAGTATTATATATTGGTGATATAGTAAATAAAAAAAACTTAGGACAGAAATTGTATTTTTATTAGTGTTTTTACTAAGGTAAATTATTTTAGTGGTTTATTATTATTTTGTATAGTGAGATTCAGACTATATATCTTATATATATAGTCGTGAGCAGAATTATTATTATATTATATGCAACCCTTTCACTAGTTTGATTTAGAATTAGAGCAATTTTACATCTTCTGTTTTAATTTTTTTTAATATAGACATTTATACTCTAAATTAATCTGATAATTGAAAGAGCACTGTCGAAGTCTATAGTAACGTTAAATTCAAAATAAAATAAAATAAAATCTGTACTAAGTTTTTTTTTAATTTAAAAAAAGTACAGTAAAAAAGAAAATGGATAATTAAAAATGAAAAACAATAAGGAAAAAATTATTCCACTCTCCCTGTCCCACTATTGCGGCTTTTCACCACTCACTCTCACACCGCTCTCTTTCTCTCTCTAGACTAGCTGGCCTTTCTTTTTTTCCTCTTCTTCTGCTTTCCTTCTCTTTCTCTATATGTATAGGTGTAAGTAAATACACATTCTCTCTCTCTCTCTCTCTCTCTCTCTCTAGCTCGCTCGCTCGCTCTGAAAAGTTGGATTGAGAAATGCGGTTTGCCTTTGATGGAGGGCATCGCGTCCAAGGCAAGTAAGAAAAGCTTCACACCAAAAAGCGAAGAAGAAATTGCGAATAAAATAAAGCTCAAGCTCTACTATCTCCCATTTTCTCTCTCTAGCTTTGACTCTTTCTCTCTCTAGAACCATTGTGATGATGATGATGGTGGTGATGATTATGGTGTGTTAGCTTTTCTGGGTTTACGTTCTTAATCTCAGATCTGACTGTCTCCGAGTTCGAAGAAAATCTCCGTAAAAAAACTCGATATTCCTCTACGCAATGCTCGTGTGATTTTGCTTCAGGTAATTCCGTCTGCTTCTTCCAATCTTATCGTCAACAAACGAGGTTCTGTCTGTTTCTTTCTCGAGAAAATATAGTAATGGAGGAAAAGAAAAGAAATTGGAAAGTGTGGAGTGGAGTTGTTCTCAGTAGTTAGCTCTGCTGAGTTTTGCTTCAATTTTTCGCGGTAATTTTAGCTGTACGAACTAACTGCAGTTTGGTTACATTTTTTTCCCCTTTTTGTGCTTTCTCTTCCTAATTTAAATTTGGAACTTTTATCGTCTCCTTTTGGTGTTTGGTTGCTGAGAAAAGAAGGTAAAGGAGCAAAATTTAGTCATCGGATGTCTTGGTTGTTTATAGATTATTTTTGTTCTTTATCAAATTTAGAGGATGGCTGTAAAGTGTTTTCTGTAGATTCCTGTTTTTTTTTTTTTTTAAATTATTATTTTTTAAGGTCCGTAGGATGCGGATTAATTTGGATATTGCCAAAATATTTATCAAAAATTGAGATTGTCTAATTTCCGTGTTGTTTTTGAAGAATTGATTCTCTGAGGTTATGGCATCAAGACAAGGATTAAGACCGAAAAAATTGGGTTCGACTGGCTCAAAAGCCGCTAATTCTCCATCATCTTCGACCACGTCGTCTTCCAAGCACTTTCTGGAGACCTCAATTGATGGTCAGAGCTCTCCTGCATCTTCCTCGGCTCGAAGTAAGCCGCAGTACTTTTTCTCAGAAAGTGGACCATTGGACACGGAGAGGTCGAAAGAAAATGTCACGGTGACAGTCCGTTTTCGCCCTCTCAGGTGCATTTTAGTCTTCCAAATTGAGCTTCATTGCTAAGATTTTTAAGTGTTTATTGACTGCTGGTATATGTCTGGTGTAGTCCAAGGGAAATTCGGCAGGGAGAGGAGATTGCATGGTATGCAGATGGAGAAACTATCGTGCGGAATGAACATAATCCGTCCATAGCGTATGCATATGGTAACTCATTCAGTTTCAGTGTCGTTTGTTCTTTATATCAATTAGAGCGAAAATGAAATTGGCGTTAAAAGTTTACATAAGATTGGTTTATTGTATCCCAATGCATTTTGACCATACTTGCTTGGTTGATCTAATTTTAGTCCCTCTAGGCCTACATTTGAAGTGCGATAAAAGAGTAAGGAATAGATATCTTCCCTGTTTTAGTTATATAAGTGAAATGGTGAGAAGTATCGTAAGTTAAGACAGTTATGTGACTGCCAATCCTCTTTGCGCTTTCTCTGTCTTTTAATTAGGAAAGAAGTTATATTTCAATGTATTGCTGGAGGGAAGAAATTTATTTCATTTAAGTTATGGTTTAGTATTGTATCGTTTTTTATTATTTTGTTACCATATTCTAGATCGTGTGTTTGGGCCTACAACCACAACACGACATGTCTATGACGTTGCTGCTCAGCATGTTATTAGTGGCGCTATGGAAGGCATCAACGGTAAATATCTTACATCCTATGGCTTTGTGAAGTCAAAATATTGAAATCGTTCTGCATTGCAGTTTTCCATGTAATGTATGGCCAATGAAAGTATCTCTACGAATTAACCCGTACTACTTTGGCTGCCTGCCAAGCTCATTCATTGGTGGCTGATCGGCAAGGCTGGAGGCTGACTCTTGCTCGTTAGGATTGTTAGCAGTTTTTGCATTACGAGCTGTTGCTTTTCTTGGTATTTGAATATGTCCAGGTTGTGGAAGTGGTGTTGTGCTGTTTATTTAATTAGTCTAGGATTTTTTTCTCACAGGTACGATATTTGCATATGGAGTGACAAGTAGTGGGAAGACTCACACTATGCATGTAAGATCAAATGTTTATGCTCATCCTGGTATTACTCGTTTGTGTGTTTATATATACATTGTTGAATAGAGTTTACCTCTTTTTTTATTTTTATTTTTTATTTTTTTTTCAACTAAATTAATGAGATTTATTACTTCCTTAAGATTAAGAAGTATTTCTTATAAAGGCGATATTTAAGATTTTTATGATTTCTTATTATGACTTAGAAGGACTCCAGCGTCCCTTCTAAATCTTCACTTACGCGGTCTGCTTAATGGTTTACATATGCTTGAAGCGATTACATTAAATTATAGAGAACGTCAAGCTATGAGATTGATATAAACGTCATTCATATGCTTATGTTGGTTTTGCACCAAATGCAGGGTGATCAAAGATCTCCTGGTATAATACCACTGGCAGTCAAGGATGCTTTTAGCATCATCCAAGAGGTACTTTGATCTATTTCTGCTAGTTATTCCCATATTTTCCAGGTTGTAAAAACTACAAGTCTAACATTTGTCTATTCCAGACTCCAAACCGGGAGTTTCTTCTCCGTGTCTCATACTTGGAGATCTACAATGAGGTAATACTTTTTCTACTCCTTGCATGTCTCAATTTCATGGCTGTGCTTCTTAAAACCTGTATCAAACGTTATTTTTCTGAGTGCATTTCAATGTAAAACTACTTGTACTGCTGCTTATATCTTTTCAGCCACTTTACTATCCTTTAAGGCTTCTCTCATTTCAGGTTGTTAACGACTTGTTGAATCCAGCAGGACAAAATTTACGAATTAGAGAGGATGCTCAGGTATTCATAGTCATTTAAAAATCTTTTCTGACCCTTGTCATTGGTGTTAGCTTCCTCAGTTCCTCTTGGATTGTTGCTATCTGTATTATATTTGTCATTGCCAGTTCTGATTGTCTTTGTTCTCTCATTTGTTCCCCATACAAATGCTTAAAAAATCCATTGTTTTTTAAGAGAGAGAACTTTATCATCTTCAGCTTCAGGCAATGACATCATGCAGTATTAATATGTTCTAAAAGAAAATTAATTACTGTATAATGTGAAATAGATAATACCTGTACTTGTCATAACACAGTGAATTTAGCAGTCTTATAAAAGTCCTTTTCACTTTTATATGAAAGGTAAAAAAGTGCACAAAGGTTTTCACTTCAACTCGGGAAATTGTCATCCTTAAAATGGAACTAAGTAGTTTATTCGGTAAATCGTTGCAATTTGAAGAAATGAAACAAATTATTATCTCAAATTTTCGTGTGTTGGAGGCTCAATTTCAGAATCATTAATTGAGATCTTTTATGTCACTGCTTTGTGCTTACTCTATGTGACTATTAGTTCCTAAGGGTTTGGGATGTACATTTATTATTTAAATTGATGGTTGTAGGGAACCTTTGTTGAGGGCGTAAAAGAAGAAGTTGTACTTTCCCCAGCTCATGCCCTCTCTCTTATAGCAGCCGGAGAAGGTAAAAAAATGTGATATCATGTTTGCTCTTACTGTTAAGCTAAACTATGAGAACAACTATTTTGTTGTCGTTAGATTTTATTGTGTTGTTTACTAAAGTTCATACGATGGGTTGTAACTGTATGCTTAATACCTTATTTCGTATCCCAGATGACAACCACCCATGTCCGAGTCAGTGAAACCTTTTTTTTTTTTTTTTTAATAACTTTAAAAGCTTTACATTTTTCTCATTTTGCCTTCACTAAAAATAGATTATCCCAGCAGAAATCCCTAAAAACTTTATCCTTTTAGTATACGTCCCAACTGAAACATTAGGCTGGCTCCGCCGCAACATGGACCTAATGTTAAACTTATAAATTGTTGTACTGGTGTTGCATGGTTTTTTACCTGTTAAAAGAGGCGTGATCAAATGGCCCATTGAAGTATAAAAGTGCCAAAGATTATAAAGTCCAAATTAAATCAGTGCATTTGATGATGATGGCAGTGTCTTCAATATAAGGTTATTGGATAAATGATCTGTGGACAATACTTGTCACAATCTTAACATGGAATTCTTAGATGTCAAATATTAGTCCACCATAAGTTATTCTGTTCCAGTACTTTATAATTCTTAGTTTCTTAGTACCCGTGACGCTTACTTTGTCATTAAATTATATTGTGAACAACAGAGCACCGGCATGTTGGATCTACAAATTTCAACTTACTCAGCAGCAGGAGCCACACAATATTTACGCTGGTATCTTTCTATCCTAACGGAAGTATGCAACAGCTTCTGATTTATTTTATTTTCCCCTGCAGTTTCTTGATTATCAAATTGGTTATTATTTTTTATATTTTTTATATTTTATTTTTTTTGGGGGGGTGGGGGTGGTGGGAAGGTTTGGGGGGGGGGGGCGTGGGGCGATTTCTTGCTTTTGATTTCTTCTTCTTCTTCTTCTTCTTTTTTATTTTTTATTTTATTTTATTTTTTTTGGAAATCTTCTTGAAACCACAACCATTGTATGAAATAATTATAATGAAACTTGGATCTGGCTACAGTATTTATTGTTTTCCCTTTATTGCCTGGGGAATGAATTTAATCACTTAATTCACCAGGATTTCTCTGCATTTGCATTCCAAGTAGAAAGGGTTTCTAGTAGACACAGGCCTTGTATAGAAATGAAGATATTGCTGAAACTTTGACATCCATTAAGCAACCTGAGACTGCCCTAACACCATTGTTAGATGATCATGGATAAAGTCAAGCTAAGCATAAAAGGCACTCGACTCTGTGTACATCATCAAACGAGTATAATACGTAGTTGCAGTCCATATGGAAACTGCTTGATTCCCTTTTTCTAATGGTCTTAGATGCTCATTCCACCCTCTCTGCATCTCATTTTAAATTTTTTTTTTTTTTTTTCTGTTCTCTAATTTCACAATTTCAAACCTCATTGTGAAGCATTGATCACAACCTTCTTTATTTGGTCTTACAGTGATGTTCTCACTGCTCGATTTTCCGATGGTATTTATGCATGCACATGCATCTCTTTCTCTCTCTTTACAAGTATATTTTACTATTTGTTAACAGACGATAGAGAGCAGCTCGTGTGGTGAAAATAGCGAAGGGGAAGCTGTAAATTTATCACAATTGGTAAATATCCAACACTTGATTAACTTCAATTTCTCTTTTTTTTAATTTTTCAAAGCTAATAATACACCATACTCATCCTCTCTAGTTTTATTGTTTATGGTTCACCTAGTTGTTGATGCTTAAGCTGTTTATATTAAATATCCATGATTCTATCCTAACTCTTCATATCTCACTTATACGTGCAGAACCTCATCGATTTGGCAGGTTCTGAGAGCTCCAAAGCGGAAACTACTGGCATGAGACGGAAAGAAGGATCTTACATCAATAAAAGCCTGCTAACTCTTGGAACGGTGAGTCGAAGAAAACATGAATCAGAACAACTATCTATAATGATCTTTACTTAGACTAGGGGAGATTTCTTGGGATGGGGCCATGACACCTGAGATATTAGATACCTATGAAAGGATGAAATTTTGTCTTTACTTCGTTGGACCAACTTAGTTATGCTAAACAATAAAGTTAGGTCTTCACTTCATTGGTTCAACTCAGTCTTATTGATGGTATGGGAAAATGAGCATCAATAAATATTTTTTGTCAGGATCTCATGTGTAAGTCATGCCTCCTCACTAACTTTACTTGAGGATTAATATATTTATGGGTTTCATCCTTCTGACTACTACCCCCAAGAGTCCATGCAGTAGTTCTTATTAGTATTTTTAAGATTGACCTAAGGCAGTTTAAATATTCTGATTGAATGGAAACAATACCATATTCTTTTTTTTTTCCCGTATCCCTTTGTGCTCACACTGTTCTTTTTATCTCTCTCTCTCTCTCTCTATATATATATATATATATATAATTTATCTTTAATTCTGAACATGTTTCTTTATGTTATCATTTTCTATTCTTGAAGGTTCATGCTTTTCTTTACCATCTAAAATTTTGGAATTTATAACCGAGAGTCATCATCGCTTTTTATGCATAGCTTGTAAATGGAAAGAATGATCTTATTGTGCATAATGAACTAATCTACGACAATTATAACTTGTGTTAATGTAGGTTATATCAAAGTTAACAGATGGGAGGGCGACTCATATTCCATACAGAGACTCTAAATTGACAAGACTTCTTCAGTCCTCATTAAGTGGTCATGGGCGTGTATCTGTAAGATTTCCCATTTATATTTCTGCAAACCCTGATGCCATTTACCTGGATGGTGTGGATGGTTGCCACTACCACGTAGTTACTATCATGTTTTCATTATTGTTCAGTTGTAATTTTCTTATATATGTCCACGTTGTGTCATTTACAGCTCATTTGTACTGTTACTCCTTCATCAAGCAACACAGAAGAGACTCACAATACCTTGAAATTCGCACACAGGGCAAAACACATAGAGATTCAAGCAGCACAGAACAAAGTTTGTTTCTTGCTTCCCCACCCCCCCCCCCCCTCCCCCCCTCTTCTCTCTATGTAAAATTTCTTTGCCAAGGTAATTTTCCATGACATTGAAAGCGCTTCTATGGACCTGCAGATTATTGACGAGAAATCGCTTATTAAGAAATATCAAAATGAGATACGTTCTTTGAAAGAAGAACTAGATCATTTGAAGCGGGGTATTGTCACAGTTCCTCAGCTGAAAGATATTGCGGATGAAGATATCGTCCTCCTGAAACAAAAGGTGTATTCTTATTCTTATAATGCCTTTGTTTTTGGGCTTTTGCTCGGCAGCTCACCGCAATCCTATCAATCAGTTGTTTGTTTCTTTAATCCTATCAATCAGGCATTCATATCCTGGGTATCTCAGCTGTTCGTAAGCTGGTAATGTTATAACTAAAAGAAAGTCTTACTGAGCGATCATTTTGCTTCTCTGAAAGCAGTCAGATTTGAATGAAAAACCTTTTAGTGCCTGAATTTCCATTAACTGATAGGTTGTTTGTTTGGAGAGTTTGAACCGGTTTTGGGTGCCCAAATTCAAAATTTTTAAATTTTTGTGAGAAAAAACACTAGAGCGAAAGGTTTGGAATCAAAACTTTTCATTCCATACCATTGAAACAAACAGTCCATGAGTCTGATTATTGGGCAATTACTTTTGCATCTCTCTCGCTCTCTCTCTTGATAACTAGGCGATTTGTATGACATTCTTTCTTTACATCGAATGTCTACTTTTGGTGTTTAGTATTTTGGGTAAATTGAAAGTGCCACATGAGCCCCCAAAGATGTAGTTCTAAGATTTTTTTTAAAAAATTTTATAGCACCTTACTTTAGAGGATAACTTATCCTCTTATACCTTTGTTTTTGATCAATTTATCAATGTAAGAAAGTTTTTATTACCAACCACAAAAAAAAAGAAGGAAAAAAACGAAAACAAAAATAATAACGTAGCACCTTGTTTAATTCCATCAGTTGCAGCATCCTTTTATTGAGTAAGTGGTACATTATCGTCGAATAAGCAGCATCAACTGACTTGAACCTCATTATTTGTTGTGATGTAAAAGCTAGAAGATGGTCAAGTCAAGCTGCAATCAAGATTGGAACAAGAAGAAGAAGCTAAAGCTGCTTTATTGGGGAGAATTCAACGGTTGACAAAATTGATCTTGGTCTCCACAAAGGCATCACAACCGTCGAGATTGTCTCAACGACCTGGACCTAGAAGAAGACACTCCTTTGGTGAAGAGGAGGTTTGCCTATTTTCTTCCAAAACGTTTATTAATGTTCGTTGTGGTCTGATTTTCACTTGGTTTGAGAATGCCAGTTTTCCTTATACCTCGTACCTTGGAATTCTTAGATGATCAATTGAAATATTGTTTTGTAATAACTAGTTTAAACTTACAGCTTGCATACCTACCGCACAAAAGGCGAGACTTGATCTTAGATGATGAAAACATTGAGTTGTATGTGCCTATCGAGGGGAATGTTGAATCAGCCGATGACACACAAAAGGAAAAGAAGACCCGGAAGCATGGACTATTAAACTGGTTAAAGATACGGGTATGTGTTGTGAGGATGCGAGGTTCTTTTAATGCTAATTGTTAGCTGTAATCAATTTGGTTGGCTTGAGATTTTCTTTCATCCTTTTTTTGAACACCATATCAGTGGTAGAATTTTGTTTTTGATGCTATAATACCATACAACATTCATGATATACTTCAATTTGTCATTGTGGCGTTTAAGCTTAATTTTGAGGCTTGTGTACATCTTTCTTTTCTTGCTCAGAAACGAGATGGTTTGGGGACTTTGACGAGTACTAGTGATAAATCAAGTGGAGTGAAGTCTGTCAGTAGTACACCTTCAACTCCTCATGCAGAAAATTATGTTTCAGAACCCAGGCATTCCCATTCACTACCTATGGAGAGCCCCATGTCTGCAGATCATTTACCCAGGGCTAGAGATGATAGAGAAGATCAAGATAATTTGTTAGACGAAGAGACTCCTCTGGTTTGTGATTTTCTTGTCTCAAAACGGCATATCTGTATTCTCTTTTGTTCCCATATGATGACAGCATTTTTTCCTTCACGTTTTTTTGGCATGAATAGCATGTCCGGATGCAGCTCCTCCAACTTTCTATGTGTGCATGTGGGCATTAGAGTAGTTGCAACAGCATGTTGGCAAGGGGAAATCACTAACACTCTGTGTTTGGCTTAAGGAAATATGTTAACAATAAGATTTTTTGTCCACCGTGCACTAAAATCAGATCAATTGAATACTTGCATCCTATTTCTCTATATATTGTTTTAAAATTATTTGTCCTATATCTATATTTTTATTTCTTTCCAGACAAGCATAAAATCTATCGATCAGATCGATCTTTTAAGGGAGCAGCAAAAGATCTTGACTGGAGAGGTGGCACTCCACTCAAGTGCTTTGAAGCGGTTGTCTGAAGAGGCCGCAAGAAATCCCCAGAAGGATCATATCAATGTAACTATTTTGTTTTCTCATCATGTCTTTAACTGCTCTTAATGTGCCTTAGATCTTCACTCTTTTGTGGCATTTCTGTTGTTAAGGATGAGATTAGGAAGCTAAAAGACGATATCAAGGCAAAGAACGAACAAATAGCTTTGCTAGGAAAGCAAATCGAGGATTCTATCATTCCTTCACACACAAAAATGGATTCCTTGGAAATGTCACAAGTAAGTTTTCTACTTCCACAATTAGATTGGCTCTATCATGTTGTTGACGGTGTCCCTCCACTGTATATGTGTTCCTTCATTTATTAATTTTTTTAATAAAAAACTTTTTATGAAAAAGAAAGTGAAAATAGTTTCTACTTTGCTTTTAGTGGAAGATTTTAACATTCTTGTTTACGCTGCAGTCTATTGCTGAACTGAACGAACAGTTGAATGAGAAGTCATTTGAACTCGAGGTGATATATTGTACTCACGTTAATCAAAAAACACTTATATGCATGCAAATACATGTATTATGCTTAATACATACGTCACAGATGGATATATCCGAGTACCTAAAAATCACATTTCATCCTTTTAAGAGCCTCCGCAATCTTGCGAATGAGGTTGGTAATAAAACATTCATAGAATCACCCAGATAAATTGGTTCATCAACAAAAAATAATGGTAAATGTATTTTAATGTAATTTCTTGAAATTTACTCTTTTCGTCTTGAATTCTATGGTTATCCAGAAATCCAAGTTAGTTTTCTTGTGTGTCTCTGTCATTCTCACTTAAGTTTAAAGTTTTGATGATTCTCAGTTAAAATTTCAACTCCACGAATGAAAGGCGCCGAAGAGGGCATGAATTATTCTGGGTCATTGATTAAATTCTATGATGATTTCAGCTATTTTTCTGATGTGTATTGCCTCGTCATCTTATTTACAGGTTAAAACTGCTGATAATCGTGTAATTCAGGAGCAACTGAGCCAAAAGGTAGCCACTTCACTCTAATTTTCAGATCATTGCATTTGCTTAGTTCCTTTTATTGGCTCTTGACCATTTGGTTTCATGTGTGAATTTCTGTCGTATCTTTGTGCCAGATATCTGAATGTGAAGGTTTGCAAGAAACAGTTGCCTCGCTGAAGCAGCAGCTCTCCGATGCCCTGGAACTGAGAAATTTCAGCCCTGTAATTAGTCATCCACAAAATTCGATTGAAACAAAAAGCTTGTCTGTGGAACATTGCACAGACAACGAGAGTTCAGCACCGAAAGATCATAACAACGTGTTACTTTTAAAAGCACAGGTCCTTCCTCTCTTCTTGTGGCTCCTGAGCAGTGTCTGAATTAAAACTTGACCATTTTCCTTTTACTCTCTCTCAAAAGAAAAAGAATGTTGGGAGAAAAATCGATCACTACTTATCTTGGTGTTAATTTTCCAAATTATTTTGTTTAAGCAACCACAAAAAAATTTGAACTTTTGGCTAAATTTAAAAATCTCTTCTTCAAGGGAATATTTTCTGTGATTTTTCGAAAAGGAACTACGGGCTTTTTGACATTGTACTTTGTTCGCCTGATTCTTTTCTTACACAAGTACTACTGTGAGAGTTTAAAAGTGGAAGAATCATCTTATTATGGTTTGTTTTTCCGCATAAACTATAGAAGCAAGATGACATTTCAAGTTTTTTGTTTGAATCAGGAAACCGAGATTGAAGAACTGAAACAAAAGTTGGCTGAACTAACATTGACAAAGGAACAGCTGGAAGTTCGGAATGAGAAACTGGCGGAGGAGAGTTCATATGCCAAAGGTTTAGCTTCGGCTGCAGCAGTTGAGCTCAAGGCATTGTCAGAAGAAGTTGCAAAACTCATGAACCATAACGAGAAACTAACCGCCGAGCTGGCCACATCCAAGAATTCCCCCACGCAGCGTAGAACTGGCAGCATGGTCAGGAATGGCCGGAGAGATGGTCCGAATAAACGGAACGACCAAGTTGGGAATGTCTCAGAAATGAAGAAAGAACTGGCCATGAGCCGTGAGAGAGAGCAGTCATACGAGGCTGCTCTCGTGGAGAAGGATCAGAGAGAGGCTGAGCTCCAGAAAAAGGTTGAGGAGTCGAAGCAAGAGAAGCTTATTTGGAAAATGAGCTTGCCAACATGTGGGTTCTTGTGGCGAAGTTGAAAAAGGCACAAGGGACTGAAAGTGACGTTTCGGAATCAACAACAGAGACTAGGAGATCTGATGGTTTTGGTCTCTGATACGATAGGATGGTTGATAATTTGTGGGGTTTCTTATGATTATGGTTTGAGAGAGAGAGAGAGAGAGAGAGAGGAATGGGAGTGTGTGTACAAAATTGTTTGGTGCATTGCAAAGGGCCTTCTTGTTTGTGTATACAAAAGAAAGTTTTTTTTTTCAAATTAAAATCCCTATTGCACGTGTTTTCTTTTCGTTTACTTTTCTAACGTTGTTATGCTCTCTCTAAAGAAAACATTAATCAAGTGTAGGATATCGATTTGGTATTATCTAAAAACTGAGGTGCCAATTACTAATTCCATGAAATATAAGAACTGAGGATGTAGCCTTTCCTCTCAAGTAGGGGTGACCGTTTATGTCGAGTGCGTGTTTTTGGCATCCGTATTTAATTTTGATTCAACCCAAACAAAATTTTCGTCACACAAAAATAATTGAAAACCGCAATTTGTACTTGACACGATTTGTATATAATCAGTTGTTCAAAATTGACCTGTGAAGTCGTGATTGACGTGAAAATAATGAATTTTTATTGTGTTTTTTAACCTTCTGAAAAGCTCTAGTTTCGCAACCTACCAAAATATGATTAAAATTGATCGAAATTAAGCATATTAGAATATTATAGAGAATAAATATCATAAGGTCACAAGTTCAACTCATTAGACAGTCGTATTAAAACTACTCGAAAAAATTATGTTGTTTTTCGGTTAGTCGTGTCTAACTTGGAATTAACAAATTTTTTTCTTGTCAATTTTATGTTAGACCCATGGTGTGAAATTTTCCATTATTATTTTTAATTAATCTAAAGATCAAAATTTACCACTGATACATCAATTTAACCTTCTATTGAAAATGTTACTATGATGGAATTTTATATAAAATTATCACTAAATTATGTCTACAATCAAAAAATCTTTCATTCTTATTTATTTATCTTTTCTTTTCATACTCGTCACCTTTCTCATTTGGAAAGATCCGTGTGGCACAATTTGTCCCGTGAGAAACAACGTGTGTGTATTACTTTGCATGAATATGAAAAAAAAAAAAAAAAAAAATCGATTGTGTCAAATGATTGTCTCAATGCCTCAAACCTTCTATAACGGTCGGTTCTCACTCCAACCCACATTTCAGCCACACTTGTTAGATTGTTGGTCTGGTTTGAGTGATTTCTATGGTAGATATGGATAACGAAGAAAGCATCGTGATTTATATGGTATGTGTGGATAACAAAGAAAGCATTTGTACATGGGACGTGTCCACGACATTAATTAGCCCAAAAAAAAAAAACCAAAGTTTCTAGAAGTTTATTATTTATTTATTTGGCGGTAAATAACACAGTTTGTAGAAGTTATCCCAAGTTATGATTGGATCCTTCGAGCAATATCATACTTGACAAATTTTCTTATACTACAGAAACTTCAAATGAAAAATTTTTCTTGGAAGATGATTTAAACTTTGTATCTTTTTAAAAAATAAAAGTATAAGATTACTACTAAATTAAACCAACAATCACAGTATATAGCAATTTTATAAAACTAAAAAAAGTAAACAATAAGATTTTAAGTCACAAATTATTAAGTAAATAAATTATTTATTTCGGTTTTTACTTAATAAATTTATTATTTACTATTATTTATGTTATATTTTTTAAATCTATTTTTTACTTTAATTATTTATTAAAAACCATACTTATTATACTTCGCATGTATTTGGTGTTAAGGTTTGGATTGTAAAATTTGAGCTTAGATTGTTTATGTGTTTATCGATATATTTGAATTGTTTGAGTCAGACATTTTTATCATTGTGGACTAATATTATGTGATAGATAATTAGAGGATATTATAAGCAAGTTTTCATTTTTAAGGGGCTATTATGAAATTTTCTTCAAAACGATCGGGTATTTTTGGAAAAAAAAAAAGTTGAGAGTGGGCTTAAGTCTTCCGAGTTCACTAACTACGTCCCTATAGATAAACATATATATATATATATATATATATATATATATTTTGAATCTCGAATTTTTTTTTTCTATAGTTAAGTATATTGCACACGGGGTGCAGAAAGTAGATAGTGGTGAGTATACACTAAAATACAGTGATAACATTGATTAATGATATTTTTGACATTTATTTTGGATTTTTTAGATTTTAAAATAATTTATCAAAAGTCAAGATGTTTAGTAAATTCAATTTTTCAACCGGAATTTAAAAAGTAAGGTAAAGATTAGTTTTAAATAAATTGTTTCTACAGTCATTGCTTAAAATTATGAAATTATTCTTAAAGAACAAACAACAATTTTACAAATAACATTTTGTTATCTTTGTTACAATAAATAAATGTAATTTTTTTTAAACGTTTACTTAAAACTATATAAATTATTTGCTATAATTTTTTAACAAATACACAAAACGTTTTTACATAGATTCTTTCTTTAAAATACAGTTGAAAAACAAAATTTTGTTTCTCGTAAGATAATTTGAAATAATAAAGATAAATATATTGGTAGAACTTAGGATAGAAAATAAAAAACGTTCAATTACAAGAACCGAAAAACTAGAATTTTAATTGTATGCAAAAACTAAAATTATCTGTATATAACTATATTTTAGTCAAATTATAAACTTACGTATATACATTTTATAAAATATTTAAATTTTGCTTTTGTTATTCACGACAATTTTGGAACAAAAAAACCTTACCAAAACTACACTTTGATCACAGTAACATTTGACTAATCACATTATTAGTAACAAATATTTCATCGTCTAGTATACAAACCATACTAGGGCCAAGACTTTATCTACTTACTTAACTCAAGGAGAACGGAAATAGAAAATTAATTCGAGCTACAAAAATAATCTCAAATTTACATAGAAACTTGGGAAATAATTTTTTTTCGTATAATTTATTATGTATGAAGGACATCTATCTATTCATGTTTGCTAATTAAGAAGGCAATGATGAATCTTTTAAGTAGCATTGCAATCTCTAGCAGGATAATAATATTGGTAGATATTGTAGTACAAATTAATCTACACAGATCTGCTTGGGTATCAACCTTTTCATATCGCTAAATCTCTATAATCATTTATATTAACAAAGTACATAATTCGATTGACGCGTGTTGTGTAATAAATATGTACGAATATTGTTATTGGTTGACATTACAATATAACAATATTGTATGGATCTTTTTAGTTATCAATCAACCTTATTATATTTTATGTAAATCTCTATTAGATCGTCTATGTTCATAAAGTACATCTTTGATTGGCTCGTGTTGTATAATAATCTTCTTGACTTTTTGTAATATGCATTAACATTGTTATTTTTTGACGTTATAATGACAATGTTGTATGGATCTACTTTGTTATAAATCTATTATATAATTTACATACCACTGAATCTCTATTAGATCGCGCTTATATTTAGGAAGTACTTCATTCAATTTACCCGTGTTTTAAAATAATCTTCTTTATTTTTTGTAATGTGCCTGAACATATCAACATATTAAGTACTTCATTCACGAACACATGTTGTATAATTATCTTATTGATTTGTTGCAATATGCATGAGCACATACTAAAGGTTCTTCAGTACGTCAAAATTACATCACTAACATGTTACAAATTTTATTATTTTGTGACGTTATAATTTGTTCATTGCATGATTTAGACCTATAATTCTACAAAAATAGGAACTTATTGCATCAATGTTGTTACTTTTTAGTTGAAAACAGTATCGTATTTACTTAGGGTGTTTGGTGTAGTAGTTTAACCAATTCAGTTTCAAAATACAGAAGCTTTTTTGATTTTCAGAAAAGATAAAAAAACTTTTTCTTTTTGATCTGAAAACGACACTTTTTGGAAAAAAGACAAAAAAAAGTTTGATATGTTTAGCTATAACATTCTCTCTCCTAATTTAGTTTTTGAAAAGAAATACGTACCGAACCACCAAATCCCAAAATATAAACTAATTTGTATTCTATAATTAAAATAACCCAAAAAAAAAAGGGCAAACTCACTCAGAGTACAAACGATTTTTTCCCCTACCCATTAATGTACTCGTCTGATATTTCATACAGAAATCAAATATACACTAGTACATATCCACAAATAGATTTTTTTGAAAGTATAATATATATTGACATGATTAGTCAATTGAAAGCCATTAGTTCAACAATAAACTGTAAAGTGGAGAGCAGGAACACAGTCACCGCACTCAAATTTATGTAGTAAAAAAAAAAAAAAAGAAGAAATTCGGAGCCTAGCTTCAAAGACATTCGAAACAAAAAAATAGAAACAAGGAAAATACCATTTTCGTGTAGACAGACAAATCCCACAAAAAAAAAAAAAAAGATTCATTTATATATCTTGAAACCCATTCTTTTTTAAACAAAAAGTTTATAGATAACTTTTCTTTTAGAATCGACGAACATATATTTTTGTATATTTGATTATTAAATTCAGTCAATTTATCTTAAGATCATAGAACCCACAATTTTCATTTGCACAATGAACTTAAAATCATCACGGCATGATCATAAGTTAAACTAGTCAAATCTAAAGGTTTATTCAACTCCATGAAAACCAAGTACACAAAGCATCATATGATCTATTAAATTAAGCATTTTTTTCAAACCCAAATATGCTTATACATACAACATCTCGGATGTTCAATTAATCTTTTAATCTAGGGATTAAATTTAAGAAAATAATTTTATTTCAACATTAGTGGTTTCAATTCCAAGTCCACATCCTCCTTCTTCTTAGAACTCACTTCCTCACCAGCATTGATTGGATTAGTCATCATCCTCTCATGAGATTTTACACCGCCTCAGTTGGTCCTCCGGCCGGCACAGTCAGATTCGAGAGTCTGACATTTGCCTACGAAATCTAAAGTCTTCGCCGGAGGCTGTTCATCACCAACTTTGGAGACCACATGATCATTAGGCCTTGCATAGGGATGAGTAATTCTTAGGATGTCCGTTCCTCCGGGGAACGAAACGACCGTGCCGAGGAGCATTTTTTGGCTACGACGGGGAAATAGGGTTCTGGCGGTTGGCATTGGGAACGGCGATTTTGATTGGTCTCGGGTTCATAACAGTCCCTAGTAATCGACCTGCGATGGAACTATTTTGTGGCTGCCCAAGGACCTGGCAGAGATGTAAGGTGTATTGCAGTTGGGGCAAAGGTCGCCGTGCTCTTTTCGGACTCCGACATTGTAATGGACAAATGACGGATGAAAAGAAAAAAGAGATGTTTAGAAAATGAAAACAAGGGGAAAACAAAGGTGAAAAGGAAATTTCTCCAAAGAAAAAGAAATGTGGGTTGACTTGGAGTGATAACAATGAGGCTCTATATAAAGGGATTATAACCTTAAATAGGGATGACAATGAGACAATTTCGAGGATGACACTATGTATTTAATGAAGAGAGGTTTTCACAAAGTGCGACATCAGATTTACTTCTGATCTTGTTTTTGTATCTTAATTAATATAGCACATTTATGGATTTTCATTTTACGCAGACTCATTGCTCTACTTGTGAAAGAGAGAGAGAGAGAGAAAAAAACAAAAAAAAAAATGTTCGAAGAGTAATACAGGGTAATTTTAACACTCAACATTTCAGATTTACCATTGCATATGAGATCTACCTTCTTTTCAGAATTGGATTGGGCAAGATATTGCATCTCTCTAATTACAAGTCAGCCAATTTGGATGAGTTATACATGGCAACATATCACAAAGAAATTAAAATTTTACTTTATTTTCTGTTGTATATACCTACACACCCTTATGACCATATTGTATTTACAAGTGTAACTACTCGCCTCAGATGAATTTAAATATGCGAAGACAACGAAAATTATGGAAAAAACTCTTGACAATTTCATAAATGTAAAATAATTTGGTAAACCTTAATAATATATATGTGGCGGATTATTTACTAATTTGATATACACACAGATATATACTACCAAAATCACAATATTTTCTTGTAACACTTGTAGTTACATCATTTTTGTGTTGAAATTTCACTTTTAGTTCATAATTTTGTGACTAATTTGTGATTAGTCACAAATTTTTGTTGTGACCACAAATTTTTGTTGTGACCAAAACTTTTAACCATTGGATTTCTAGCAACGGATAAGTTCTAATCATGTTGTAATTAAACATCTTGTGACCAAAAGTTTTAATTATAGCAAAATGTTTTAACTAAATGCATATTAGTCATAATCTTGTGATTTAAAATAATATTTACAAATATTATGGCTAAAAATGTTATAAAAATGTTGTCACTAAAAATTATTTTTTAAGTATTGATATGCCATTTGATGTATATTAACAAACGGAATTATATGTATATATGGCACAATTGCAAATCTTCGTTCGAGTTACAGACATGCAAACCCATTAATTGGATTTTTGTTGTTCTACAGAGACTTTGAATTAGTGAAGTACTTACAGTCTTTAAATGCATTTTAAGGTCTTAAGTGGATTTCACGGTAGAGGGACGGGGGCAACATCAAAAGCAAGCACACCACAATAAATTTAAGGTCTTTATGATTTTAGAGAACCTACTTATGAGAGAGAGAGAGAGAGAGCAAGAGAGAACCAACATCAAAAGCATATTAATTTAATTTAAGGTCGTGAGAAGATATTAGAAAAATGTCCATTGAAGAACCATATCTCATCAATAAGATTGTTTCTTTGCGGGTAGATCGAAGATTATTGTCGCTCTTTCATCATTCTTTTGGGACAATTTTCAATTTTATACTCCAGATCGTCAAGGTTTATATAAGAGCCAAAACAACAACAAGAAATTGAAATAGCAAAAAAAACAAAAAAAAAGAAAAGAAAAGAAAAGAAAAAAGAAAACAACAACAACAACAACAACAACAAGAAGAACATCAAGAGAAATGATAACAGAAAACATAAAGCCAAATCTAGGGTTTCTGCATAAATCCATGGCTGTTTTACATTACATCAATTCAACTATAACCCATTAGAATATTAGAAACTTGCATATCTACCTTTAATTAGCATCATAATTCCACGGATAACAACAAAGGCAATTCTAAATGAAAAGGGAAAAAAAGGAGGAGAAATTGTACAGATAAAGCTCTTTTAGGAGGACTATTACCTCTTTCTCTCTCTGACTCTATACATATATGTGTGTGTGTGTGTGTGTCTGTAAGTTTAAACATATATGGTGCTTCATTATTTTGTGACAATTGATCTCAAAGCTTGAGGGTTAAGTCCATCCCTTTAGGCACATCGCAAGCCGGCAAGAGCACCTCAGGATACGAGTACGCCATGTACTTCTTCCTCCTATACCTTCCCCCAGTGGCCAGGCTCAGCTCTAGCGACGGAGCCGCAGTTTCATCAGCCTTCCGGTTAGTGCTACCAAGACCGCGACCGCAACCTCCCCCACCACCGCTGTTTTTCTTAGCTCGATTCCTACGAGAAGGTGGTTCGATTTCCCTGTTGAGGGTGGCAGTGGCGGCGATGTTTCTGGAATCCTCGAGGCACCGCTGGATGTACCTCATCGACATCTCGTTGAGCTCCTTGCGGTGCCCTTTTCGATGGCCTCCCAAGGCCTGAGTGGTCGGGAAGGGTTTGGAGCAGATGGTGCAAGTGTAGGCCCTTTTCGGTTGGGAGGGTAGGGATGGCCACCAGCTTCGACCTCACCCATGTAGCGGTGGGTTCCGCTGTGGCTGCAGCCTCCGCCGCCCCCGAAGGGCTTGAGCTCTCGGCGGAGTTGGTAGCCATGGAGATATTGGAGTTGTGGGAAAATTGGTAAAGAGCTATTTAAATTAAGTTGGTGTGAAAATTGTTGGTGGTGATATCAAAGAGGAGATGGTGCTATACATACGAAAATATTGTGAGTGTTTTTGAGATTAAAGTGATTGGGATTTCTTGGATTAAAATGGGATTTTTTTTTTTCCTTGAAAGAAAAAGAAAGAAAGGGGAAAAAAAACTGATGTAATTAATGGTCCACGAAAAGCATCAAAATGAAGATGCTTTGGAGACTTGTAAGAAATGTACGAAGCGGAGAGGTGAAGAGGGAACGCGTGGGATTAGACAGGCTTAGGAGAGTAAAAACACTAACCAGAGTTAAGAGAAGCTACCCGAAAAGTAAACCATCGTATCCAACTTTGGTGTGGTCAAGATGACATTTGCGTATATTACACACACACACACATATTACTCCGTGGGTTCTATAATTCGTACTATTTTTTTTAGGATAAAACTCCGATAATTGATAGAATTTCTGTTCGATCGAGGGCCAAAACTCAGGAGCACTAGAGTTATCACTAACTCTGCATAGAAACAACTTTAACAGGACTAAAACATCGTTAAGATTCAGATTTGGTGGACAAACAACCAACACAGAAGTGGAGAAACTACCTTTGTTGTTAGAATTAACAAATAAAAATACAACACACATATAAAAGATGGTGAAGACATCGCCATTATTATACATAAAACTACACACCAAAAAAAAAAAAAAAAAAAAAAATCAGTTATACACATAAAAGTCTTTGCTGATAAAACGATCCATGTCATCAAGATAAACTGGGTTGTCGAAGCCAGACTTTCCCAGCATGTCATGATTGCGCACCACCGCCAACTTTCTGATACCTTTTCTGCATTTTCCCACAACATTGATCCTTCTCCTATGGGCTTGTCTCTTCTAAGACCTTTACCATATGATTTTCATCTCCATCCGTAGTGCTGGAAAACCAGAGATAGGCCAGAGGCCACTACAGGATTTTGGCTTCAAAGTACGAAAAAGATTAAGAAATCCTAGCGCTCATGAGTTAGAGAGAGAAAGGAAAGAGAGTGAGAAGAGAGTAATTCATATTATTAATTAAGGGAAAATAAAAACATACTCAGATTTTGAATTTAATCACTCTGCCTTAAATCCCTACTATCATTTTTAATCTAATTGTAAATTACAAATATTATACTTAGAATATTATATATAATATTACTTGTTATAATAGAAATAGATAAGAGAAATCCTAATTTATGCTAGATTAATTGAGAACCTAATATGTATGTGTCGTCTAGCTATTAATTTGTGGTAAATTTTTAGTACAATTATAAGATTTTAAATTAGTAAATATGTAAGCTTATGTTGTTAAAAAAATCAAATATACGAGCAACAAGTAATAGAGTGGGTATCGTTACATTTAAATATATGGTTAATTATGAAAATTGGTTAACTATAGAATTATCTGAACAACCGATTATAAATGAAAAATTAGATTAATTAATTAGGTCAAAGTAGGTTAAACAAAACTAATAAAATTAAACAAACTAAAATAATAAGAACAAAACTCCAGTGATCCAATTTTACCTAATTAACTTCATTTGAATTATATCTACCCCCTAATTAATTAAATATTAAAATATGCAATGATAGGATTTATTTTTTTACGTTAGGAATACACGCACTTATATGTAATTCCATGATAACTAGATTAATATTAATTTTATTATAAACTTAAGTTAAGTTATCGAAATTTGAACATCTTATATGTTGACAAGAATTATGAGTAGAACATGAATTATGAGTATTTCTACGAAGGTTTAAATTTAGGAAAAAGTTCAATTATGATAAAATATGATTGATATAATTTTATTAAAAAAAATATATAGATAGGTTATCGAGATTTGAATATCTAGTATGTTAACATGAATTATGAGTACATTTATACGAGTTTTAATTTAGGAACATGTTCCCTTAAGTTTGAATAGCATTAATTTTTTTAAGCTTGATTTATTTTGTTGGTTGGAGATGAAATTTTTAAGTAGGAGTTGATTGACTTTTCAAAAACTAATTATAAATTTTGTTGACTTTTAAAAAAAAAGATAAAAACTGATATGAAAAAATATAATTTAGTTGAAGTTAAATTTAAACGCCAATAATTCTTTACCTTGCGTTAGGTTTATCAAGAATAGAATATCTTATATGTCAACGTAAAATATGAGTACACTTATGAGATTTTGGATTCGCGAATAAGTGCATGTATACCAAGTTAGAAAATTAACATTAATTTTACTTGAATAATTTAGGTTATGAAGAATAGAAGATCTTATAAGATGACTTGAATTATGAGTATAGTTACCAGAGTTAAATTAACAAACTCTTGCTCTTAAAATTGATGTAAAGCTAGAAAAAATCGAATATCCTATCTATTGATATAGATTATGAGTACAATTATAAGAGTTTTAAATAACAAACACATGCATTTGTATAATATCATGTTAGATTAACATTAACTTTATTAAAAACTTAAGTTAGATTATCGAAATTCGAATATCTAGTTATGTTATCTGTCGGAACTGAGTATGAGTATGTTAACAAAAGTTTTAATTTAGAAACTAGTACCCTTATATGTGATGTTCGGTTAACACATCAGTTCTTACTAAAATTAATATATATGTTAGGTTATCAAGTATCGTATATTCTATACATCTGCGTAAGTTATAAATACAATTAAAGTTTTGATTTTATGTCGATAAGATTTTTTTTACTAAAAACTAATGATTCGGAAGTGGGGCAATACATTGGTATCTATCCGGACAAATGAACCATTTCGTGGTTTTAAATTTGTAACTCTATATATTGATCTATTAGTTCAGAAAAGAAATTTGAGAAATTAAAGGAAATGTATGTTTTAACTTTCAAGTACATGCTCTTATTCCTTTCATCACCGTCCTCAATTGACCATGCAAGCTTAAAAGGATCATGATCTCTTGGCAACCAATAGTATACCATCGCCTCTTTTTTAGAAGTCGAACATTGCTCTCTTTCTTTCTTTCTTTCTTTTTTTCTGAATTCAAAAATTAAAAAAAAAATTAGAAATGACCAAGTAGGGAAAGTAGTAAAGGAAGAAACAGGAAAAAAAAAAAAAAAAAAGAAGAAGAAAGTTGAGACTGTCAAGTTGCATATCGAAATGAATGAAAAAAAAAAAAATTTGCTTGAACAAAATTAATTAATACCAAGTAATTAATAGTAGCAATTTGAAAAAAAAAAAAAAAAACCTTTAGTGAATTTGATCACTTCACTCCAATGAAGTGTAAAAGAATTCTTTTTATTATTATTATTATTATTTTTTGATAAAGAGAAGTTATAACAGACATCTTTAGGTAATATTACATTCGAAGCAGGTTGATTTCCAAAATCTCAACCTATATCTTGTACCAAGTATCAAACTCAATTTATTAAATAAATTAAATTACAAATGTTTAAAGTGAAAGATAACTGTAGAAATACTATCCTAAAAGAAAACCAGCCTAGTCAAAGAACAAGGCAAAACTTCCATACGGTTATTGTAAATCAGTTCCTCGAAATCTTTAAAAACCATGTCAACAAGGGGAAAAAAAAAGAAAGGAAA
This sequence comes from Ficus microcarpa, assembly GCA_025413485.1. Classification (NCBI taxonomy): domain Eukaryota; kingdom Viridiplantae; phylum Streptophyta; class Magnoliopsida; order Rosales; family Moraceae; genus Ficus; species Ficus microcarpa. The sequence goes on along the minus strand of CM046387.1, from coordinate 27,933,099 downwards.
TTATACTTTTGGAAATTAATTCTTATGTTAGAATTTCTTAATTTGCTTTGTCATGTAGAGAAACTATGTGAAATATATCAGCATTATAACATAGCAAAAAAAAAAAAAAAGTGAATAAATAAAAACATATATTGCATGAATTATAACTACATATAGAAAATAAGTGGTAATTATGGAATGTTTATTCTATCATCTATGCATGAATTACATTGCAATAAATCTCTATTTGATCATATGTCAATATTTATGTACATACATAAATAAAGCATTTGTGATTATAGACATGAACAGTTGAGCGATAATATTATACCTAACTTGATCCAAAAATAAAGAGTTAGAATCCCCCATCCCCAAGTTAAAAACAAAAAATATTAAGTATTCACTAATTGATGTATGCGGGAACACTTATTTCCAGATTTGTTGGTAATATACACAAACACATGCTGAAAAAGGTACGTAATTGAATATCTGATGATGGTACATAGTTAACACGCCACAAATTTAATATCATGTGGTCACTGAATCTCAATTAGATCGTATCAATTATTAGATCATTAAGTACTTCATTCACTGACACGTGTTATACAATTTTCTTATAGATTCGTCGTAATATGCATGAGCACATTCTAAATGATAATCGAGTATGTCAATGGTATATGATTAACATGTCACAAATTTTATTTGGATATTATTTTATTAGGACATTATTTAATTTGCACATTGCTTATTCTTCAAAAATAAGATCTCTTTGTATATCTTGTAACTAATGTTTTATTAGCAAAAAAACAGTCTTTTACTTAACCAATATAACAAAAATACAATTAGCTTGGGATTTTTTTTTCCTGATCTACAAATATACGTACACATATCTATTACAGTACTATCTCAACTTAATTTAGCACTTGAAAAGAACTGAACCACCAAAGCCCAAAAATATAAACTGTTTTGTATTAATAATAATAATAATAATAATAACAAAAAATAAAAAGAAAAGTCACTCAAAGAGTACAATTAGTTACCATAAGGCAAAAGATAATATGTTTTCCCGTACCCAATTCAGAGGATACCTCATATACAGAAGTCAATATACGTATCTATAAATAGATTTTCTTGGAAGTATAATATATATATATATGTATATTTATATTTATATGATTAGTCAATTGAAAGCCATTATTTCAATAGTAAACATTTTAAATATATAGAGAGTCCGAACAACGTCCCACACTCAAATTTATCAAGTCAAAAAACAAAAACAAAGAAATTTAGCGTCCAGATTCAAAGACAATCCAAATGAAAAATAAGATCAATGAAAAAAAATCTTTCGGTGCAGACAAAGAAATCCCAACAAAAACTTATCTTGAAACCCATTCCCTTTCAAATACAAAATTTATAGGTACTTTTCTTTCAACGATCATCTTTTCGCATATTTGTTAAGTTCAATCAATTTATCTTAAGATCGTGAAACCCACAGTTTCTGTTTCCATAATCAACTTAAAACCAATCACATGATCTTAACTTTTTATTCAACTCCATGACAACCAAGAACACAAACATCATATGATCTACTAAATTAAGCATTTTTTTTGTAACCCAACATGCTTATACAAACAACATCTAGGATGTTCAAGTACTCTTTTGATCTAGGGCTTACATAATTTATAAAACAAAGTTTATTTCAAGACCTTTACAGTTTCAACTCCAACTCCACATCCTCCTCCTCCTTAGAACTCACTTCTTCACCAGCATCGATCGGATTAGTCACCGTCCCCTCGAAAGATTTTGCAATCTCAGTCGGTCCTCCGGCAGGCATAGCTGGATTCGGCATCGGATAGTTGCCTACAAAGTCAGAAACCGTCGCCGAAGGCTGTTCATCACCCCCTTTGGAGACCTCATGGTCATTAATTAGGCCTTGCATAGGGATGATAATTCGGAGGACGCCTGTTCGGAGCTGAACGCCCATGCTGAGGAGCATTTTCTGGCTGTGGTGGAGCAACAGGGTTCTGACGGTTGGCTTCGGAAACATCGATATTGATTGGTATCGGGCCCTAATCCCCGGTAAGCGACTTGCGATGGACTTTTATGCGACTGCCCAAGGACCTGGCGAAGATGAAAGGTCTATTGCAGAAGGGGCAAATGAAGTTCTTCGGAGGGGATGAGGTCGCCGTGGTCTTGTTGACATCCGACATGGTGATGAAGAAATGAAGGGAAGAAAAGGATGTTTGAAAATGAAATAAAACAACGGGAAATTACAAAGGTGAAAAGAAATTTTTCAATGAAAAAGAAATGTTGGTGACTTGGAGTGAAAACAATAGGGCTGTAAATAAAGGGATTAGAACCTAAAACGGATTCAGATATATTTAATAAAAGCGAGATTTACCTAATACAAAACCAGATTTACTTCTGATCTTGTTTTTGTGTCTTAATTGTTATATTGCATTAATGGATTTTCACTTTACAGTCTTATTTCTCAACTTGTTAAAAGAGAGAGAAAAAAACAAAAAACGTTGAAGAGTGATACAGGGTAACTTCAGCACTCAACATTTCAGATTTACCATTGCATATGAGATCTATCCTCTTTTCAGAATGGGATTGGGCAAGATATTGTATCTGTCTAATTACAAGTGAGCCAATTTGGATAAGGTATACATGGCAACATATCACAATGAAATTAAAATTTTACTTTATTTTCTAATATATATAATTAGAGAGAGAGAGAGAGAGAGCTTGACAATTTAACGGAACGCAAACCCATTAATTGGATTTTCGTTGTATATAGAGACTCTGAATTAGTGAAGTACTTACGGTCTTTAGGGAGGGGGTGACATCAAAAGCAAGCATACCAATAAATTTAGACAAGGATTTTAGAAACGACTAATGCTAGCGATACCAATTCTAATCTCAATTTTTGAATATTAACTCATGTGATAGTGAGTTGTTTTATTTTTATTGATAAGTGTAATAAATTAATATAATAATATTTTAAACACTTGCTAATTAAAAATGTCAACACATATGTCATAGAAAATGACACTAAAAGAATTAGGATTAGAATTTGTGTCCCTAACATTTTATCTTAGAAAAATGATCAATTGATGAGATAATTGAAGAACCACATCTCATATATTAAGATTACTTCTTTGCTATAATATATATATATATATATATGTATGTATGTATGTGGAGGGAGGGAGGGACGTATCAATTAATTTAAGGTCTTCAGAGGAATTTAGAAAAATGGCCATTGATGAGTTAATAAAAGAACCATATCTCATTTATAAGACTGTATTTTTGCATGTAAACCTTTTGAGAAGAAGATTGTCGCTCTTGCGTCACTCTTTTCGGACAATTTTCAATTTCATGCTCTTCATCATTAAGGTTTATGCAAGAACCACAAAAACAACAAGAAATCGAAAAATAAAAAAAAAATAAAAAAATAAAAATAAAAAAATAAAATCAACGACAACGACAACGACAAGAGAAATGGTAACAAAGAAATAAAGCCAAATCTAGGGTTTCTGCATTCATATCCATGGCTGTTTTACAGTACATCAATATAACCACAACCCATCTTCAAATTAGAATCTAGATTAGAAATTAGAAACTTAAAATATATATCGACCTTAATCTAGCACCATGATTCCACGGACAACAACAAAGGCAAATCTAAATGAAAAGGGAAAAAAAAAGGGGGCTAAATTGTGCTTGTAAAGCTCTTTTGAGAGGACAATTACCCCCCTCCCCCCCCCCCCCCCCTCTCTCGGACTCTATACATATATATGTATATATATCGATATATACTTTATTATTTTGTGACACATTGATCTCAAAGCTTGAGGGTTAAGTCCATCCGTTTAGGCACATCGCAATCCGGCAAAAGCACCTCAGGATACTTGTGCGCCATGTAGTTCTTCCTCTTAGAATTTCCCCAATCGCCAGGCTCAGCTCGAGCGACGGAGTCACAGTTTCATCGGTCTTCTGGTTAGCTCTACCGCGACCGCGACCTCCCCCACCGCCACTGTTTTTCTTAGCTCGATTCCTACGAGGAGGATGTTCGAGTTCCCCATTGAGGGCAGCGGTGGCAGCGATGTTTCGGGCAGCCTGGAGGCGCCGCTGGACGTACCTCATCAGCAGGTCGTTGAGCTCCTTGCGGTGCCCGTTTCGATGGCCTCCCAAGGCCTGAGGGGTAGGGAAGGGTCTGGCACAGATGGTGCAAGTGTAGGCCCTTTTTGGTTGGGGTGGGGCGGGGATGGCCACCAGCTTCAAGCTCACCCATGTAGCGGCAGGTTCCGCAGTGGCTGCGGCCGCCACCGCCACCGAAGGGCTTGGAATCTCGGCGGAGTTTGTAGCCACGGGGAAATTGGAGTTGTGGGACATGGCTAATAGCCAAAGAGGAGGTGAAGAGCTATATCAATTAAGTTGGTGTGAAAATTGTGGGTGGTGATAGCAAAGAGGAGATGGTGTTATATATAGGAAAATATTGTGAGTGTTTTTGAGATTAAAGTGATTGGGATTTATTTATTTATTTATTTTTGTTGAAAGAAAAAGAAAAGAAAGGGAAAAGAAAAAAACTGTTGTAATCAATGTTCCACGAAAAGCATCAAAACGAAGATGCTTTGGAGACTTGTAATAAATGTAAGAAGTGAAGAGGAAACGCGTGGGATTAGAGGGGCTACAAGGGAGTCAAAATTCTAACCAGAGTTTAGAGGGATTAGAGGGGTTGCAAGGGAGTCAAAATTCTAACCAGAGTTTAGAGAAGCTATCCAAAAAGTAAACCATATATCGTATCCAACTTTGGTGTGGTTATTTGCAGTGTGGTTTCCCTAGTTCTATATATATATATATATATTTTGATAAACCCTTTGTGGAATTTTCCGATTGATCAAAGGTTAAGATTTAACAATATTAAGATCATCACTAACTCTGTATAAAATCAACTCTTACGAGACCAAAATACAGAGTCAAATCTGGTGGACTAATAGCAAACATAGAAGGTGAGGAAACCACGTCCATTTTTCAAATTAACAAGCAAAAATACAAACACCCAGATATAAGAAGGAGAAGAGATCAACATTGTTATATACAAAACACACACCACCCAAAAAAAAAAAAAAAAAGACAATACAAAAGGAGTTCTTGCTGATAAAACGATCTACATCGTCAAGAAAACTGGATTGCTGAAGTCAAGCTGTTGCGGCACTTCGACAATGTATGATGACCATGCACCATCCCCAACTATGTCATTCCATGCCTTGTTCTTTCCCTAAATGCCGATCCACTTCTCACGTACTCGCATTTTCTAAAACCCTCACTATATGATTCTCATCTCCATATCTAGGGGCTAGAAAATCAGAGATAGGTTGAAGAGTGCCATTGGATTCTGGCTGCAAGAGAGGAAAACGATTACGATATCCTAGCCCTCATGTGTTAGGGTGAGAAAGAGATTAGAGAGTGAGAAGAATGTAATTCACACAATAATTTAAGGAGAAATAGAAATACATTTAGATTTTAAATTTAAGAGCTCTTTTTCAAATCTCTACTCTCATTTCTTTTAATCTAATTGTAAATGACAAATACTTGTTTGAATAGAATTAGATAAGAGAAATCCAAATTTACGTTAGATTAATTGAGAACCAAATACGTATGTGCCGGCTAGCTATTAATTCGAGGGAAATTTTTTTTGTATAATTATAAGATTTAATATGTAATACCCGGAATTTTTATGGACTTACGATTTCTCTTTTTATTAGAAATTAGAAGTCCCCATGTTATGTTTATTAGATGTTTTCATGAAAAATTATGAATCACATGTGAAATTCGTAATTTTATTAGCCAAGGTTAGAATTTTCTTTTAAACCGGCTACAAGACTCGAAAAAAATGCCGAGGTTGGTAAAATGGCATTTTGAGTCAAAAAGGACGAAAAGGAAAGAAAAAGAATGAAAAATGATGAAATTTTAAGAAAGTCAAAGGTTTGACCAAAAAAGTCAACTCTGACCAAAAAGTCAAAGGTTGACCAAGGACGGGTCAAAAATGTTGACCTCGAAAAATGATGAATTGCAGTATAAGAAGAGACTGCAAAAAGCTTTCAATGGTCAAGAAAGCAAAAATAAGCCGTAAAAACCACCCTAGAAATCAAGCACACCGAATTAAGAATTAAAGGGCAAAAAGGTCTCCGAAAAATTGGAGAAAGAAAGTTTTCGGTCCAATTTTTACAAGGAAGAATTTTGGATCAAAATTATGGAACACAATATTTTTAATATCTGTGTGACACAAAGGAAATGAAAAGGAATTAATTTTAAAGAAGAAAAATGGCCAAACAAGACATTGTGGGAGCTAGTGGAAAATGACATCAACACATTGACATCACCTTCCACCAACTCAATGTTGCACATGTGGACTCCCCACCACACATGAAGTTCGGCCCCGCGTGGGTGTCAGGTGGGTGGTTCGGGGCGTCACATCGTATGAAGTATGAATGTGACGGTTCCGGCGCCCCGCATCCGCGCGGTCGGCCCCGCGTGGGTGTCAGGTGGGTGGTTCGGGGCGTCACATAATAAATATGTAAGTTTCTGTTGTTGAAAATCTCTACTTGCAAATATACAAGTGGAACAAGTAATAGAGCGTGAGTAAAGTATCAGTCCCATAAAAATTACACTTAAATATGGTTAATTGCTAAAATTGTTTAGCATTAGAATTATTTGATCAACCGATTAAAAATTAAAAAAGTTAATTAAATTAGATCAAACAAAAAATATTAAATTAAACAAACTAAAATAATAAGAACAATTTGGGGGAGGATGGCAAACATTCCAACTCAAACTCATTTTAAACTTTTTTTTGTCTTTTTCCTAAAAAGTTTTTGTCTTTTTCCCAAAAAGTTTTTTGTCTTTTCTGAAAATTCAAAAAAATTTACTATTACAACTAAAATATTTCAACTCAAACTAACATACCAAACACCACCAAAACTCTAGTTATCCAATTTCATTTAATTAACTTCATTTGAATTAAATCCACAGTTAATTAAATTTTAAAACACGCAAGGATAAGATTTTTTTTTTTTTTAAATTTATGAATGCGTGGACATATATGTATTTCCTTGACAATTAGATTATATTAACTTTACTATAAACCTAAGTTAAGTTATCAAGATTTGAAAAAATTTAATTAATTAGGAAAAAGTTTCCTGGTATTATGAAGTTCGGTTTACATCAATTTTACAATATATATATATATATATATATATATTATGTTAGGTTATCGAGTATCAAATATCTTATGTCTACATATCATGACTATGATTACAATCGTTTGGATTTACGAACACGTGCACTTGTCATGCAACAAAAATTAATTTAATTTTATTAAAAAATGGATAGGGTAAAGAGATTTGAATATATCTAGTATGTTAACATGAACTATGGGTACATTTATTCGAGTTTTAATTTAGGAACATGTTCTCTTGGGTTTGAATAGTATTAATTTTATTCAAATATACGTTAGGTTTATCGAGAATAGAATTCTTATATGTCAACATAAAATATTAGTTTAGGTTATGGAAAATAAAAGATCCTATAGGACGACTTGAATTATGAGTATCGTTATCAGAGTTTGAATTAACGAACACGTGCTCTTAAAATTTATGTAAAGTTAGTGAAAATCGAATATCCTACATATTGACATAAATTATGAATACAATTATAAGAGTTTTAAATAACAAACACATGCACTTGTATAGTATCATGTCGGATTAACATTAATTTTTAAAAAAAAATTAAGTTAGATCATCGAGATTCGAATATCTAGATATGTTATATGTCGGCCTGAGTATGAGTATGTTCAAGAGTTTTATTTTAGGAACAAGTGTAGCTAGGGATTTTATTTTCCTGATCCGCCAACATACACACACATTTGTATCTATACACTATCTCTCCTTAATTTAGTACTTTAAAAGAACTGAACGACCAAAGCCCAAAAAATATAAACTGTTTTGTATTCTTAATTATACTAATGAAAAAAAAAAAAAAAAAGAGGGAGAGAAAATTACCTAAATAAACATTTTTTTTACCAACTTGAAATAAGTTCCTTACTTCTGACTAATATGACACAAATTTTAGTTAACGTTAACTTAATTTTGTGTCATGTTAATTTAGTATTAATTTTTTGTGTCAAGTTAGTACAATGATCTTTAAAGTTATATTAGTTAGGTGCTTAATTTCCCCTAAAAATAAAGAAGCAACGTAACCCAAAGAGTACAATTAGTAACTATAAGGCAAAATATTTATTTTCCCCTACCCAATACTCAGAGGATACTTCATACAGAAATCAATATACACACATACGTATCTCCAAACAGAGTTTCTTGAACGTATAATATATATATATATATATATATATATATATAAAATTGCATGATTAGTCAATTGAAAGCCATTATTTCAATAGTAAACTTTTAAAATAATGGAAAGTCGAAATAAAGTCCCACGCTGAAATTTATTATGTCAAAAAACAAAAATAAAGAAACCCATAATCTATGTTCAAAGACAATCCAAATGAAAAAAGAAAAAAGAAAAAAAACAATGAAAAAAAAAAAAAGGATTTCAGTGTACACAAAGAAATTCCAATGAAAACTGAATTCATTTGTATATTTTGAAACCCCATTTCCTTTCGAACATGAAAATTATAGACAATTTTCTTTCAGAATCGATGATCATATCTTTTTACCAATAAACAAAGACTGGGTTCATTTACACATCTTGAAACTCATTTTGTTTTGAATACAGAATTTATAGGTATTTTAATTTTAGAATCGACTATTATATCTTTTCGCAGTCAAGTTATCTTAAGATCATGAAACCCACAATCTCCATTTCCACAAACTTAAAATCATACTATAATTAAACAAGTCAAATCATCTTTAGTTCTATTCAACTCCATGACAACCAAGAACACAAACACCATATGATCTACTACATTAAGCATTTTTTGTAACCGAAAAATTAATGCTTACACAAACAACATCTAGGATGTTCAAGTACTCTTTTGATCTAGGGCTTACAATATTTATAAAAACTGATTTTATTTCAAGACCAATACAGTTTTAACTCCAAGTCCACGTTCTCCTTCTTAAAACTCACTTCCTCACCAGCATTGATCGGATCAGACACCGTCCTTTCAGAAGATTTTGCACTCTCAGTTGGTCCTCCAGCCAGCATAGTTGGATCCGGCATCTGATAGTTGCCTAAAGAGTTAGAAGTCTTCGCCGATGGCTGTTCATCACCACCTTTGAAGACCTCAAGATCATTAGGCCTTGCGTAGGGATGGTAATTCTGAGGATTTCTGTTCCCCGAGGGAACACGCCCATGCTGAGGAGCATTTTCTGGCTGCGGCGGGGTGACAGGCAGCTCATAATCCCCGGTAATCGACCTGCGATGGACTTTTATGTGGCTACCCAAGGACCTAGCGGAGATGAAAGGTCTATTGCAGAAGGGGCAAATGAAGTTCTTCGGAGGGGATGAGGTCACCGCGCTCTCGTTGGAATCCAACATGGTGATGGAGAAATGAGGGGGAAAAAAAAAAGGAAGTTTGAAGATGAATTAAAACAATGGGAAATTACGAAGGTAAAAAGAAATTTCTCAAAGAAAAAGAAATGTGGGTGACTTGGAGTGAAAACAATAGGGCTGTATATGAAGGGATTAGAACCTAATAAGGATCCAGATATATTTAATGAAGAGACTTACCGAATGCAAAACCAGATTTACTTCTGATGTTGTTTTTGTGTCTTGATTGTTATATTCATATTGCATTTAATGGATTTTCACTTTACAGTCTTATTTCTCAACTTGTAAAAAAGAAAGAGAGAAAAAAAACAAAAAAAAAGTTGAAGAGTAATAAAAGGTAATTTCAACACTTAACATTTCAGATTTACCATTGCATAGATGAGATCTATCCTCTTTTCAGAATGGGATTGGGCAAGATACATTGTATCTCTCTGCTTACAAGTAAGCCAATTTGGATAAGGTATACATGGCAACATATCACAATGAAATTAAAATTTTACAATATTTTCGAGTTCATATATATATATATATATATATATATGTGCACACACATGTTATTAGATATATTACAAGTGTAACTACTCTTCTGATGAAATTAGTATGAGAAGTTAAGAAAACGAAAATTAGGGGGAAAAAACTCTTGAGTACAATTTCACTAAAGTAAATTAATTTGGTAAACCTAGATATTATATGTGTGGTGGATTATTTACCATTTTGATCTGTATACCATCATGATGTGTATATTTACTTAATGGGATTATATGTATATGTATATGTATCAAGTACAAATCTTCATTATGAGTCACTGATATGTTAACCCGCTATCTTCCCCGCCAAATCAAGCGCGCCAAAACCCGTAACTGTATAAGCTCTCATAGTCCGCCTCTATTTCTCTTCCTCACCTTTTCTGGATTCTCTCTTATCCTCCCTCTTCTTCGAACACCAAAAAAAATAAAAAATAAAAAATATGAATAAATAAATAAATAAAAAGAAAATGGTGTTGCTACTCTCAGTCAGTAGAACCCGACGAAACCACCACCGTTGACACCAGTTGAAGCCCACCATCGAGGCGTTGCCAATCGGGACAAGTGGCCGTCGCACTCACACCTGCCTCAATTCCAACTTGTCGCACCTTGCCGGTACAATCGTGGTCGTTGTGAGATTATACGCCCCTAATCCTCTGTTGAAACGAATTTTAGTAGGGTGCATCAACTGTTTGTTGAAATGCCAAATTGGTTTACTATTTTTTTTTTGGTTGCTGAGACTCATTTATTGTAGACCCAAGAATGAAGCAAATTGTACCAACTCTTGGTTAATATATATATATGTTTTTCTGTTTGTTTCTTTTATTTTTTTAATTGGAATTCTGAATTGAAATGTTTCTAGTATGGATTCTGAGATTATTAAGAGCAATTGCACCTCAATATCTGGATGTGTCAGGATCTTGATGTGATATCCGAATTTTCTATGTCCATATTTTCTCTTAAGGAATTAAATTCACAATATGTTCACAATCGTGAAAAAGCTTAATTTCGAGCTTTTGATCGATTTTATGAATTCTGATGGGTCGGGAAGACTCAAAATTTATTTCTAAACTCGGAAACGGACCTTTCAAGTCGAAACGGTACAAAATTTTACGAAAGTCAACTTTGACCGAAAAAGTCAAAGTTTGACCGACAAAAAGTCAATCCTTTGACTTTTCGAGATTTTTCGAGTTCAGCGCGGAACGAGTTCCGAGAATGAGTTTTGTGAACTAAATACCAAGAATAAGCCGTAAAACGTCCCTAGAAAATCAAGCACACCGAGTTAGAGTTTAAGGGCAAAAAGGGTTCGGAAAAATTTGAGAAAAATATTTTTCGATCTAAAATTCATACAGATAAATCTTGTACTACAATATGAGATAAAAATATTGTGTTTTGAAAAATCACAATATTAAAATTATCTGTGTAACACAAGGGGAAGAAAAAATGAGTTTTGGAAGGTAACTAGCCAAGTTAGAACCTAACTAAACTAAACCACCACCCTAGTTGCATGTCAACTTTTCTCCACCAACCAAAGCAACCTATTAGCTGCCCTCCACCCTCCTTCCAGCCGGCTGCAGCAGCTATGAGAGCAAGGAAAAGAAAAAAAAAAGAGATGGAAAAGAAAGATGGAAAAGAAAGGCCTTAAATTAAGGCAAGTTTTCACCTACCCTTGTCCATCACCTTCCCATGCATTTAATGCAATTTTCAGCCCTTTCCCTCACCACATTTTCGGCAGCCTTCTACACACACACATGCACGGTTTTTTCTTGAAAAAAAAGAGGGAGACACAAGCCAAGATTTAAGGGATAGAAGCCAACCACTTGTCTAATCAAATCCTCTCCATTCTCTCTCTTTTCTTTGTAGTAAAATTTATGAACCAAACCCTTGCATTCCACTCACATTTTCGGTAGCCAAGGGAGAGGAGAGAGAAGAGAGAAAATCAAAGAAAAATTTTGAAGTTTGAGGTCTTGGAAATCCGGTTCTTCAAGGGGTGAGAGCAAGAAAGAGTTGTGAGATTTTTTGTGAGTTTTCTAAGGGGGGAGCCGACCAAGAGAAGGACAAGAAGAGGTGAGTTGGTTTTGAAAAATTTTCTTGGGTTTGTCTTCTTGAAGTGCACGGTTTTGAGTTGGAAAAAGGAGCCAACAAACTTTCTTGGATCCACTTTGTTCTAGGTTGGCCGTGAGCTAGGTGGTGAGGAGGAGAAGGAGAAATTTTCACAACCAAACTTAGCTTTGGTTGAGGTAAATTTTATAACCCTAAAACCCTTTATTTTGAGCTTGATTTTAGGTTCAAATTAAGTCTTCAATGGGGTTGTATGGACATAAGTCGAATTTCTATTTTGCTCTAGATTTTTGTATGTGCTTGATTTCTAGCTCTAGGGTTGGTTTGGCTTTAAATTCTTGCTTGGTTTGTGATAATTTTTGTATGAACTTCATGCTAGAAAACGTTGTGTGTTTGAATCTTAGGCTCCCGAAGTGTTCGGTCAAGTTAGATGCGCGAAATAGGACGCAAACCGAAAACGAAATCGAAACTGTCCAGATTCGGGTTGAACCTGACCAGTTTTGGAAAAGTGAGATTTTAAGGCCTCTAGAGGCCGAATGGGTTAAAACTCGAAACACAAAAGTTCCTCGGAACAAGTTTTTCTAGAGGACAACGTAAACGGAATACCAAAATAAGGCTCCAAAGGCCTTCGTTTTCAATGAAACCCGTGGCTGACCCCTGGGCGCAGTCCCACCGGATTTTTCGGAGTCAGCCGGTTTTAAAAAAAAAACTGGTATCAATCTAGGCAGAATTTGATTTTTTGCAAAACATGAAAGTTTTAGCATTTTTCGATAGCTACAACTTTCGTGAAGACAAGTTTATCAAATTCCTGACGGATTTTTAAAATAGACGTGTTTAATGAGAGGTGCGCAAGGAATCCGAAAATTCCTTCACCAAAGTTTTACAAAGTGTTTTCAAAAAAATTATAAAGTGTTCTAAACCGTTATTTTAACTGTGAAAACCGTTCCAAAGGTGGGTTTCGACCTTAAATGACATTTATAAGTAATTATTTCAAAAGTCGGAATTTTATAAAGAGTTTTACGGATTTTTGAGAAAAATCTTGTAAAAGTGCAAAAAGGAAGAAAATGTAATTTTAAGTTAAGAAAATTTAAGAAAATGTATTTTTCAAAATAAAAATGGTAATCAAGCCGATTACGGGCCGTAGCCGGGAATAGGACCTGAGTTATTGGGCTTAGGCCCAAAGAGCCCAAAATTGACAAGGGTTGACCAGTAGTTGACCAATTGTCAACTTTGATTGACCCACAACAAGAAAGAGGTAACCTTAAGGGTTATCCAACGTAACCCTAAGGAATACCATAAGTTTAATAGGCCAAGCAAAATGGGTCAAGGCCATTGACCCAATATGCTATAATAGAATGATAAGCCCAGAGTGTTAAGGAGTAATCCAATAGAAGTTAAAGGAGAAAATTTAGAGGTTATCCAACGTAGTCTCTTAAGGGATTAATCAAGTCCAAAATTTATCCCCAACAATAAAAGGCCAATTAGGACAGGTCAGTAATCTGACGGGGACATACAACTAGGTTATAGTGGGTATGTTGGTTAGGGTACCAACGTTCTACAATTAGAAACGGAATCTCACGTATGTCCTTTTTCAAGCAGGAGAGGACGTGTAGCTGTGCTTCGAGACAAGACAGCGACAGTAAAGGAATTAGCGCTAGAGGTAAGTATAACTCCGCCTACAGCATAGGCTCTAGTTGATGCTTACTAAAGTAAGATTAGATGCATGCTAAGGGTGTATGATATTGTATGCTATGCGATGTTGTGCTATAAGTTAATTGCCATGTCAATTGTGCTAGTATGCCATGTATAGAAAGCATGATCAAATATGAATTAATGTTCAGTATGAGTTAGGATTATGTGACATCACGATTGCATGTTCACTAAATTCCTACAAGATAAATAAACTCAAGATTGAGTTAAGAAAATATAAGAAAACATAAGAAGGCAAGCGAGCTTGCCGGTGTAGTACCACCCGTCCGAGGTCGGGTAGAATTATGGTTTGAGTTGGACAGGGCTGGCCGCCCCAACCACTCCATAGTTGCGCGCCGGGTACGAACACCAAAGGTAAGGACCCTAAAAGAAAGATAAGCGAAGAAAGTAAATACGAGCATAACTGGACCATGCATGTGTAGACATTGTTAGTTATGCTATTATGAACAATGTTATGTGATTATGAATGGTTATGTATGGATATGTATGTTAAGTTAGAAATGTATTTTCGATATGGTTATATGTAAGTCGCGGATGAGACAGTTGTACTTGCTGAGCGAAAGCTCACTGTCTTACGTCTATGCTGTAGGTAAGCAGCCTGTCGTCAATGCATGATGCAAGGTGGCGAGGCGTGGCGAGGCAAGCTGTGAAATCGTGGGACTTTATGCCGCTACGCGTTTTGACCTTTTTGAGTTTTTATAATTATATAATTAGATTTTATGCTGACACCTTTTCTAAGAACACGTTTGATTCGTGTATATATAAAAAAAAAAAAAAATTCCGCTGTGTTTTAAGCTAATTTATAAGTATGTAAGTAAGTAAGTCAGCAGTGTAACGGCCCGTGCAAGACGGGTCGTTACACTTGATAGGCTGCCTCATCTCTACAATTTTCCAAAAAGTATTCTTCCGAGTGTCGCTGTGCAATCTAGGGCCACTGGAGGTAAATTTTCATCATTCTAGTTCTGTTCTTGGTGAAATTTTAAGTGACAAGAAAAGGAGAAAAATTTGGCAAAGTTTGATTTGTAATGTAACTGTTGATGCATATGTTTTTTTTTTTTTTTTTTTCTAAAGAGAAATATTGATTACTTTCATGATTTGTGAACAATTTTAGAAATTGTAAGAGCTTGTTTATAATATGGTTAAAATATCTTTAGTTTCAAATTTTTAAAAATTATCTAGATAATATTAAAGATCTACCATTGTTTACAGAGGGATGGAAGCAAGTACATGAAGGGCCAATTCCTCGTAGTCTTCCTGTCCTGAGCAATTTAATATAATTGTAAGTCTTCTTTTGAGTAGTCTTCTTATGACCTCTCTTCTTTATTTATTTATTTATTTATTCAAAAAAATACAAGACTATTGAGATGAAAGTGGTGAATTTTTTTTTTCTTTCTTTAAAGTGGACTAAATTTGTTAGGTTATGCTTGTTTTCACATGTTGACAAATTTTTTTGTTCTTATTTTGTTTTGTTCTTTGTTAAGAAGAAAGTCCTGAAGTGAAATACACGTAAAAATCCACACATTTATTGGCATTTTTATGTCATCTAGTTTATGCAATAAAATTTGTGTCGTTAAATGTCGTAAAATAAAACTTGACGACATTTTTCTGTTGAATGTTGTAAAATAGTATCTTTTACGACATTTTGCAAAAGATGTCGTTTAAGAATCTTTTTACGACATTTTAAGAAAAATGTCGTAAATTTTGTGTCATTAAAAGTACTTTTTTATTGTTTAAGCGACTGATATAGGGAAGTAAGAATTTTTGAAAAGATTCCATTAATGTGTTAATTGAAGAACCACATCTCATATATGAGATTGTCTATTTGCTTGATAAATACATAAATGGGAATATTCTCTTGTCCGATTGTCAAATAGACTTGACAATTGTAATTTTTTATAGCAACTTATAACAACTTATTAATTTGTGTAATATGATATTATTTAATAATTATTGATGCAAAAATAATATAATAGAATCAGCAGATTGTTACAATAACATTAAAAAAAAAGTTACAAATCTGATAATCAGATAAGAGAATATATAGTTAATATAGGATAAATATTAAAAAAAAAACCATTTCCGAAGAAGATTGTCGCTCTTGCATCATTCTTTAGGGACCATTTTTAATTTCAGGCTCCAGATCATTAAGGTTTATATAGGAACAACAATAACAACAAGAAATTGAAATAGCCAAAATACATAAATATGTGTGTGTATATATATATATATATCAACAACAACCAGAGAAGTGGTAAGAAAGAAAATAAAGCCAAATCTAGGGTTTCTGCATTCATAACCATGGCTGTTTTACATTAAATCGATATAACTATAACCCATTTTCAAGTTACAATCTAGATTAGAAATTAGAAACTTAAATATATATCTACCTTAATCTAGCACCATAATTCCACGGACAACAACAAAGGCAAATCTAAATGAAAAGAAGGGAAAAGAAAAGATGAGCAATTGTGCTATAAAGCTCTTTTAAGAGGACAATTACTCCCTTTCTCTCTGATTCTATATATAAATATATATATATATATAGTACTTTATTATTTTGTGACATTGATCTCAAAGCTTGAGGGTTAAATCCATCCCTTTAGGCACATCGCAAGCCGGCCAGAGCACCTCAGGATACGAGTACGCCATGTACTTCTTCCTCTTAGACCTTCCCCCAATCCCCAGACTCAGCTCGAGCGACAGAGCCGCAGCTTCATCGGTCTTCCGGTTAGCGCCACCACGACCGCGACAGCGATCTCGGCCACGACCAGGACCATGGCCACTACCACGACCGCCTCCACTGCCACCGTTTTCCTTGGATCGATTCCTTTGAGGAGGCTGTTCGATTTCCCCATCGAGGGCAGCGGCGATGCTTCTGGCAGCCTCGCGGCGCCGCTGGATGTACTTCAACTGCATGTCCATCTCGTTGAGCTCCCTGCGGTGCGCGTTTTGATGGCCTCCTAAGGCTTGAGGGGTAGAGAAGGGTTTGGCACAGATGGTGCAAGTGTAGACCCTTTTTGGTTGGGGAAGGATGGGGATGGCCACTAGCTTCGATCTCACCCATTTAGCGGTGGGTTCCATTGCAACCGCGGTCTCCGCCGCCACCAAAGGGCTTGAGCCGCTGCTTGAGCTCTCGGTGGAGTTGGCAGCCATGGAGATATTGGAGTTGGGGGACATGACTTTAGCCAAAGAGGATGTTGGTGTGAAAATTGTGGGTGGTGATGTCAAAGAGGAGATGGTCTATATTGTGAGTGTTTTTGAGATAAAATTGAGAGAGATTTCTTGGGTTAAAATGGAATATTTTGCCTTGAAAGGGGGAAAAAAAAAAAGGAAAGGGAAAAACAAACTGATGTAATTAATGTTCCACAAAAAGCATCAAAATGAAGATGATTTGTAGACTTGTAAGAAATGCAAGAAGTGGAGAGGTGAAGAGGGAACGCGTGGGATTAGATGGTATATAAGAGAGTCAAAAATCTAACCAGAGTTAGAAAGGCTACTCGGAAAGTAGACCACCGTGTCCCACATTGGTGTGGTTAAAATCATATAAACATTAAGTGTCAAGACAACAACTTTAATTTCGACTTTGAGTATCTACTTACGTGATAGCTCTCTTCTATTAATAGATATAATCAATTAATATAACAATACTTTACACTTATCAATAAAATAATGACAAATCACATATCATATAGATTAACATTTAAAAGTTGATATTAAAATTAATGCATAACTAGCATTTCTCATAATATATTATTTAGGGTCTATAGTTCACACTATTAAAAAGAACTAAAAACAATCCTATTGAATTTGAGATATAAAAGCTTCTAGCCAAATTCATTTCATTTCTACAAGCTGAGTTATCCTCAACGGGATTAAGATACATTTCACATATACTTGTTAATCAAGTATGCTAATTAAACTTGTTTAAATAGAGTTAGATACATAAGAGAATTCAGAATCTATGTTAGATAAATTGAGCACCGAATATGTGTATGCCGGCCCATAAAACGTAGATAAATTTTGAGTACAATTTTAAGGTTAAATTAATAAACATCTAAGCTTATTAACCAAAATTAGATTAGCATTAGTTTTACTAAAACTTTGTATTAGGTTGTCAGGAATCGAATATCTTATACGTCAACGTAAATTGTGTATACGATTATATGAGTTTGAATTTAAGAGCATGTGTTCTTATGTAATGCCATGTAAATCTATACGATTATAAGAGTTTGTCCAGATTTTTGCTCTCATGCTTTTGGTCGTGATATGACAGGTTACCCCAACTACAGATTTACATGCTAGTAGACCGTTTGTGGTAATTACATACTCTTTTTTCTCTCTAGTTTTTTTCCCACTGAGTTTTGATTAGAGGGTTTTTAATTAATGAGACATAATTGGGGCTTACTCTTAAGATGATAGTTTCGGTTTGACTTTGTGAGACTAGCCTCCAGCTTTTGTATAGTATTATTCACTAGATTTCTTTCACTTTCTTTTCTTTGCTTTCTTAGGCTGATCTATTTTTCACCTGATGCTTGACTCTCTTGTATTTGTTTTTCATAATTTTTCTTATAATAATAATGAGTTGGGGATTTAGTATAGGACGGGCCTTTCATGCAGGTAGTAACTTAGTTTGGGATGTATCTGAAAACCCTGATACTAGTTATGTTCTCTCTCAGTTCATTAAAATATATCTATATACACAAACAATTATAAGCGTTTGGATTTATGAACACGTATTCTTATGTATAGCATGTTAGATTAATTTAATTCTATTCAAAATTTAAGATAGGTTATCAAGATTCGAATATCTCCGTATGTCAATAGGAATTATGAGGACATTCATAAAAATTTTAATTTAGGAACACGTGCATTTATAACTAAAAACTTATGTTTGTTGAGAACTAAATATCTTATATTTCAACGTAAATTATAACGAGAGTTTGGATTTTTGAATATGTGCACGCATATATACCATGCTAGAATATTGACATTAATATTACTAGAAAATAAATTTAAGTTATCGACAATCGAATATCTTATACGTGAATTATGAATATAATTACAAGAGTTTGAATTTACGAACACTTGCTCTTAAAACTTGTGTAAAGTTATTGATAATCGAATATGTTATACGTTGGTGTAAATTATAAGTACAAATATAAGAGTTGGAATTTATTAACACGTGCTTTTATCGAATATCGTGTTAGATTAACATTAATCTTATTAAAAACTTAAGTTAGGTTATTGAGTTCGAATATCATACATATTAGCATGAATTATAAATTTGATTATAAGAATTCTAATTTAGGAACAAGTGCACTTATTTATGATGTTTAGTTAACATAGGTTATCGAGTATCCAACAATTTATATGTCTGCGTCAATTATGAATACAATTAAGTTTGAATTTTATGACAGATGAACACTTTTACTAAAAACTAATCTGGAAAATGGTACATTAATTTGGGTATCTTCTACCAGTAGCGATTTTGGATTTGTAACTAGATTAATTAAACTACTAGTTTAGAAAGAAATTTGGGAAATCAAAGGAAAAAACTATGTTCTAATCAAGTGCTCTTATTCCTTTCCCCAACCCCAGTGATCGTTGAAACTAAAAATGGTCATGATCTCTTTGTCAAACACCATGCTGTTGCCTCTCTGAGAACTATATTATTTTCTTTGCTTCTCTTTCTAAATTAAAATTGAAAAAAAAAAAAAAAAAAAGTTAGAAACTATACCAAGTAAGAAAATTAAGCAGTGAAGGAATAACAAAAAACGGGCTAATAAGCTCCTCTAGTCGGATATCCAAAGGAAATTAAATAATTTGCTTATATAATAGTTTAAAGTAAACAAGAACTACAGAAAAATCATCCCAAAGGGAAAACTAACCCAATCAAAGAACACCAAAACTAGCAGAGAAACTGATGCCAAAAGATAAAGTCGAAGTAAAATTCAGTGGAAAAACCTATAAAGAATAGAAAATAAGAAATGAAATCTTTGTAAATTAGTTCCTATATTGTTCAAATTCCTTAAGTGGCCTTGTCATGTAATTTAGAGAAATGTAACTATATAAAGAAAATGCTAGAGATAGTAACTTTAGTCCTAATTTTTGAATGTCAATTTATGTGGTATGTGAGTTATTATTATTTTATTAACATGTGTTTAAAAGATTACCATATTAATTGATTTCATTTACCATTGAAAAAATAACAACTTATCGTACAAATTAGCTGTAATCGGTTAATGGATTGTTCACTTGTTGTTTTGCAAGATATTAAAATTTGTGCTGCGCCTGAGTTCCTTTAACACCATTTACGGTAAGATTTACCAGCTATATAGTAACTTATTAAATGCAAAATCGGGGTCATGCTTGAGAAATCCCAAAGAAAATATATTCGCAAAAATTTTGTCTTAGATACACTTAACTACTGCTTGTTTATTTAATGACTTTTGAAAAGGAGAGAAGAAAAAAGACCTGTGGGTAAACGCCAAATGATCTCTATTTTTCAAAATTGTCATACAGAATCTAATTATCTAATTAATATCGTTTCTACTCCCTAAGTCAAGTTTACCACATATTTGTTTTAGAAAAATTTTTAAGTAGTTATTTTTTAAAACGATACGAGATCTATAACTTTCGTTTACTAAAAATATAATACACTCTCAAGTTTTGAATTTAAGAGTTTTTACTCAAATCCTTTTCATTTTACCTGTTGAGTTAATCTCAACGGATTTAAAATCATTAAATGTTTTGTGAAAAACAGATCATGACTGCAAAATATTGTACAATTTTTGCGTACACACACTTACGAAGCTAGATAAAAAGGGTATATTGAACTTATGTACATCCTTTTTCTCATTAGTAGTTAGTTACTTGTTTTCGGCCTCTTTAAATTGAGGTACAAGAGCATCTTTAATGGAGTGCGAAATTGATAAGTAAATGATAAATTTTGGTGTCTGAAAAAAAAAAAATTGCTTTTCAATTAAGTGCTACATTGATGTCAAATTTATCATATGTTAAATTTGGAGGTAACCTTATCAGCAAATATAGCTACTATCAAATTAATATGAGTAGTGTTAAAGACACCAATTCTAATCCAAACTTTTTAATATCAACTCACATGGTGATGAGTTGTCATCTTTTCATAGGTAGATGCAATCAGTTAATACGACAATCTTTTAAATACTATCAATACAAGAATGGTAACTCGCAACTTAGATTAGTACTCAAAAGTTGGTATTAAAGTTAATGTTCCTAGCATTTTTCATTTAACGTTTGATAGATATTTATTGATGTCTTGACTTTTTCATCTACTCATTAATATATTTTTATTTAAATTATATAAATGCTAAAAATTTATTTTTTCAAGTTTTAAAATATAATGATGATGATAAATACATAGATAAAATATTTAAAAATATAACATTATATTAAAGCATAAATCTTAAATATATTATTTTTTATTTTTAATTTATAATGTATATAACATTGGGCATAATAAGCAGATACATTATGGATACTTTTTGTTTTTAAAATATGTATGTCTTGCTTTAGGATTTTTAAAATTTTTACATATATCTCAAGTACTTTAAAACAAAAACACATATCAATTAATGCATCAACTTTATAATAACTATGTTTTGGAGTTATTTCCCTTTTTTTTTTTTTTTCCTTTTTCTTCATTTTCTTTTTCCTCTCCTTTCTTTTCATGCATGAGTAGCCATGTGTCATTGCAACTAACCCAAGTGGTGGGCGGGCTAAAGTGTTACTAGCTCCAAATCAAAAACTAACTCGAAAGAAGATGAATAAAAGTTAGCTACGTAAGATTTAGAAAAATTTTTACGGTAAAATCTGATTTTACATTAACAGTGAGAACTGTGGTTTTAGTGTCGGATTAAATTTTCGACAATATGATCTATTATTAAAGCAGTTATTTATTATGTGTTTTAACTTTTTAAGGTGGATACTCGTAAATTAGATAAACAACTTTTTAAGTAGTTTTTTTTTTTTTTTTTTCGATAAATTAATGTCACTTGTTGAAGTAGATATATCTCAAGCACTTAAAAACAAAATGGCATATCAGTCAATGGACTAACTTTACCATAACTATGTTTTGGAGTTATTTCCACTTTTTTTCTTCTTCCTCTTCTCTCTCCTCTCCTTTCTTTTCATGCATGAATATAGCTATGTGTCATTGCAACTAACCCAAGAGGTGTGTGGTCTAAGGGGTTACTAGTAGTAGTTCCAAATCAAAAACTGAAGGACCTATCACTTCCCTACAAGTGTTGCAATCCAATTAAGAAGAAGGTTAGCTTCATATCTAAGCCAGCCAAAATTTGTTTTGGTTTCTTTTTCTAGATCATCGCCGATATATATACCAATCCCAAATTCTCGATTAGAGATGACATTTTTTATTTAGGCATGTTCTTAATGGTGTGGATTTGGAGACAATATAATTATTGGGCGTATAGAGGATTAAGATTAACCCTCTAGACAGGTGTGGAACGTGGTTGGGAGAAGCTAGCTCCACACACCCGCACCACTTATATTTGCCCTTATATATGTATATAATCTAAAACTTTTTTTATAATACAAAAAGGAACACCTTTATAAAAGGAAAAGGGGGAAAAAAAGGGAAAAGGAAGCTATCTTTAACCTTGATTTTCTTTAATAATTATATTGCTAAATTTTATGAAAATTTTAATAAAATTTATTTTGAGTTTTTTTTTTTTTAATTCTTAATAGATAATAGATAGGATGAGTCTAGCGAGGTACAGGGAGGGAGTGGGTATAAGGGTGGGGGCAGCATACCCTCCCTTACTCTCAGTGATGGATCTAAGTTTTGAATCTACTGGGGGCACGAATATGAACCAAATTTATAAACAAAAATTGTTGAAAAAAAAAAAGCTTATAACTTTTTATAAGTAATATTTTTTCTCGAATATCATGCATATTCCAAAACCATAGTATATATAAATCAAATACATATATAATGATCAAAACTAATCTCCTGTATTAAAAAAAAAAAAAGTTTACATATCTTAACATTTTAATTGGGGCTACTGAAGTTTACAAATTTTGGGAAGCAACTAAAATTTTCATCTAAAATAAATGAGAAATAAAACTGGAAGACAAGGGAAAAAAATGAAATAGAAGAGAATAAAATAGTAGTGGTGGGTCTGTGGAAACTAAGAGAGAAATAGAACAATAGAGGATGAAAAAAAAAAAAAAAGGGAAAAATAGGAAATTAATTAATATAGGAGAATGACGAGAAACGAATAAAAAGCAAGAGAGACTTGTTGAAAGAAAAAAAACAAAAAAGGAGAGAGGGAGAATCAAGAGTCATTTGCAATGAACAAATTTTAAAAAAATGACAAGATAAAAAGCTTAAAAAGAAAATGAGGGAATTTTTAAAGAGGTAGTTTAACTAAAATCATAAACGAAAAACAAAAAAGGAGAAAGAGCAAAATAATATTTTTGAAGTGAGTGATAGTAAATTTATAGCATAAAATTTTAAATATAATAATAAATAACATAATTAAATTTGTGATAACATAATATCAAAAAAAAAAATACCGGTCCTTCTTATTCTTCTCTTTTTCTAACATGAAATTATGCACATAAATTTATTGTTAAAAATTAATTATAAATCCAAAACTTTTTTAGCGAATCCCAAGCAATATAAGGGTTTATTAAAAACATATGGTATAATTTATCATCTTTTAAAAAAATCATGTTATAAATTTTAAAGGTATTTATAAAATATACTATATGCTATAATTTCATCAGAGGATTGAAACGAGGGTGCATAACATCAAGAAGTCCAATAAGCCCAACCCAGGTAAAAGTCGGCTATAACATGCACATGGTTTATTTAGTGGGGGGCAATTTTGTCGTTTTGTTTGTTGTTGGTGTGGGAGGGGGAGGGGCGGTGGGGGGCGAGGCGGGGCGGTGAGCGCCGGTGGAGGCACAAGCTGAATCCCTGAGGGCTCATACTAATGTTGTAATTCATTTAGTAAGGGGCATGTGCCCTGTCCCCAAGGTAAGTCCGTCATTTCTTGTTCCGCCTTCTTGTCATCCGTAATCCTAATATTTTATTTGTTGCAAGAAAAAACTGAAAATAACAAGACTTTCTGCTTCGTTATAATGTAGTGCTATAATTACTTTTGTTTATTGTCAATCATATTTAAGTTTTAGAATTTCTAAGATTAAAACTTTAATATTTTTAAGTTCAAAAAAAATTTACTATTTAAATAATCTGAAAATGGTAAATTTTATAATGATTAAATAAAAAAAGTTAAGGTACCAATCAATAACAATAAAATGTTAAATTTAACTGTTATTATAAATTTATCATCAAGTTTTGTATTTGTTAAATCTGCCAACAAATATAACATTTTATTGAAAAACACCTTTTGCACCTAAATATGAAATTTATTATTGGTATATCATTTTTTTTTCTTTTTTTGTTTCCGGAGTACTGGGGTTTTTTTTTTTTTTTTTGGTAAGTGGAGTACTTGGTATATATTTAGCACTGTATTGAAGATGATTTATACAAAAGAGTACTTTTATTGAAGGTGTAAATTTCAGGTATACCACAATAATAAGGTACGTTGATTATTATGGCACTCTAATAAGAGGGCTTATTAGCTAGGGCTTGAGTTAAGAGAAAGTTTTTTTTTTTCCCTCTTTTTTTCTTTTTTTCTTTTTACCTCTGAATAGAGGAAAAAGATTATCTAAATTACAATAATTTGGTCATTTGAAATGGATAGTCAAGGTATCCCAAACCTCCTGTGAAGTTTGTGGTTTGTGAGGGCTTTATTAATGCGCAAAATGCATCATGCGACCAAATTTTGAGAAATAGGAATGACATAGTTTTTTGGTCCACTGCTAACGCTCCTCGGGTGCTTTAAGAAATTCCACAACATAATCTTGGATTGATATATATATATATATATATATTTTTTTTTTTTTCCAGGCAAAGTTCTTGATGGATAGTAATCGTCGATGATCACCCTTATCCTATCACAATATTAAAAGGTATTTGCTGTGATAATAAGAATTTTCACAATTGACAAATATGTGTGTGACAGTGACGAAGTCAGAATATTTTATAAAAGGAGCTAATAATTATGTAATGAGTAATTAGGCGTCATTATGATAAATTTTCCTTTTCATGGAAGACTTCAATGAAAATTTACTCAAAATTATATAGTATATAAAATAAAAATAAAAATAAAAACAAAAAACAAGAACAAAAACAAAAGTTGAGGGGGGCGTAAGTCCCCATAGACCTCCATCCGTCCCTGATGTGTGGTGACGACCGGTATCCTATGGTGATACTGTGCAATTATTGGCAAGAGACGACTGGAATCACAACAGAAGGCAACTGACTGTAGCCTGCGGGTGACCGTCGATATCCTACCGGGAGACTAAAATTCCGGCAATGTGGTGATGGACGACCATGCTATTGCTGATTTTCTCCCCTATGCGTATTTCAGATTACTTTCTTTTCTCTTAGAAAGTTTTCCATTTTAAATTCCACTCTTACCCGCTATATAGTTCACATGGTCAACAGTCAACACATATTGGAATTCATCCAAAAGTTAAAGTAAATGTTATCAATTGGAACAACCTGGTTAATGGTTA
The DNA here is from genome assembly GCA_025413485.1 of Ficus microcarpa. Lineage (NCBI taxonomy): Eukaryota > Viridiplantae > Streptophyta > Magnoliopsida > Rosales > Moraceae > Ficus > Ficus microcarpa. Next base: position 27,907,597 of record CM046387.1, on the reverse strand, counting down.
CGATATTTAGATTACCCACAATTTTGGGGGTGTTTGATAAATGAGTTTAGTTTAAGATTTTTAAATTTTAATAATAATTTTTCAGAAAAGACAAAAAACTTTTTTAGAAAAAAACAAAAATCATGATGAAAAAAATACAATTTAATTTAAAATGAACTTATAAACAAATATCCCCTTGTTTAGGATCTTTAGTACTTGTGCCTCTAAGCTTTTCACGGTTTGGTACTTTCCTCAATAAACTTTGTTTCTTGACAATTTTGGTCATTCAATCTCTAAAAGAACATCAATCAACTCCAATAGTTAACATGCATTAAATTTTAAACGAATTTTGATGACTGATTTTGGGACTAAATCAGTGAGTAAATAACTTTTCAAGGTACAAGCAAATATACATTTGCATATAATTGAGCATATAGTAACTTTTTCAAGGATTTAAATACAACATTACATAAAATAGGGGCATATGTGCTAAAAAATAACTATTCCATCTAAAATTTAACCCGTCGTTGACATTTGGAATTAGTTGCTGCTACTTCCAAGGACTGAATTGTCAAGGAAAATAAAATTAGAGACAAAAATACCAAAACGCAAGAACTTCAACAGATATGGGTCTTACTAAGTTCAAGGGGATGGTGCAAAACCCCAATGGTTTTCACTTTTTTATGCCAATAAATCTGTCTCTGGATTGGAATCAAACAGCTCAAGCCAACAAGAACATCACCGGACTTACTAGACCGCGGTCACTTGGAATCTTACCAAACTTTTGACACCATGAAACAGATCATCAAACATTCAACTCCAACATCCGTAGTTCAAGGGTTCCGAAGAGCAATGACAACATGAAAGAGGACCAAGAGAAGCACCACATACTTTTCTTTCTAAAGTTCAGGATTCTTCGCAGGAGTATTGTAGGAATTCTAGTTCATGATCACATCAAACTAATCTGGTGGACTCTAGATTCAAAACTAGTTTCCTACATGCAACGATTCCGTAGAAAATAAGGACTCAGAGAAATTCTACAAGCATTCAAAACTATGCAAGAACACAAACACCGAATATTCGAACTCCAAATAATTCATTTAAGTACAACATGATAATTGCACCTTCAGTTCACTCAAGAAATTCTAACCGCGACCTTTCTTAAAAGAAAGCAAAACATCATTGAACATAACGCATGAGTATGAAAAATGGGTAATCTACAATTAGCATACAATGCTCATGCGAAAATCACAGTGATGGTGATGGTGATAGAGAATAGAAGCTAAGATAAGTGTTATGTATGCAAGGAAACTTGGAAAGAAATGCATCAAAATCACTTCTGTACAGATATATTTCTTTTGTTTACCGCATGATAAATTATATAAATCTAAACAAGCACCCAACTTAGAGGACACTATTTGTAACTATGACACCTTTCAACTATCACACATGCTGAACTAAGAAGCTTCAAACTCTCAGATTCACAATAAATAATGGTTAAAAATTTCAATCCTTGAAGGCAAACTCTGTGAAGCAGAAAAACATTTCAGGCTAAAATACAAAATTTTCCGATCTTGACACAATTCGATTAACATAAATCAGGATTGGTATAAACATCGAGATAAGAAACACCAGAGACTTGGCCAAAGAATCGTACTTCCAAAAACAGTACTTTGAGTTAAACCTCAGATACATTTTACATGGGAACCAAGGCTTAAAATTGCACAATCAGGTATTAAGGCATTTTCTGTTTGCGAGTTAAGGTGTAAGCCTTAATGCAATTTGAGGCGTAAGCCTAAAAATGAAACCATAAAAGAAGTCGAAAAAATATGAGAAATCATATAGTAGTTAGAAATCAAAACATAACATCAAAATTTTTTTCTTCAATTGTCTATCTTTCAGCCTCTTGTTGAACATTGTAAACCAATGTTTCATCTTTATGGTAGCCAAGCAATTTCTTTGGACTGGAAAAAACTTCAGCAGCCTCAATATTGTGCAATTGCGTGCGTTTTTGAGTACGCCTCAATTCATAGAGGCATATGCAATTTAGAGGGCGATTGAGGCTTAGGCCTCATTACTATTTTTTTCCGCAATTCACTGAGGCACGCCTGAAATTGCGCAATTTTAAACAATGATGGGAACTAACGTGAGCACATAATTAAGGAAAAACTTTGAAATATCATACACGCTAAAATGATCACATGGGCATGCAAAATAACCCAGGTTAGACATAAAACAACAGACATTGCACAATAATTGATAAGTAAATATCAATTTTATCAAAGAAAACCTTCAAAGTTACAACTACTAAGACCGTCTCCAATGTAAATGTTAATGTCAATGCCAATGCCAATGCCAATGCCAATGCTATCTTTAGTCCAAAAAAGTGTAAAACAACATAATTGATCCGTTGTGCTCCAATGCATAATGCTATTTCAAATGCTAATGACGATATTGTAATATTTAAAGGTAAAAGTTAATAGAAATACATCAGTCAATAGCAATCAAATGCCAAATTTGGCATCTGCTTTACTTGGTGACAAATTGTCACAAAGAATAGCAATTGAAAAATTTATCATTAGAAATAGCATTGCAATGGAAAGTAATTTTCATACTTAAATGCCAGATTTTGGCTTTGACACATGAACTTGGCATTTTATTGGAGATTCTAAGACGAGAAATTCTAAAGCACATATCAAGGCAATTATCACATAGTTAACTATAAAAATTTCCCATAACAGAAACAAAAACCAGAAAGTTAACCAAATTCAGCAAATTAACCAAAATTTCTTGAAGAAGAAGGCGTAAGTAGTCCCCATTAGAGACCAGAAAATCAGATAAATCCATTAATTCAAAGAAAGAAAAACAAAGGCTTCCTATTTCCGTAAGATCAAAGAAACCAAATTATCACTTCATAAAGCTCTTAATTGGAGATTCCAAAACTAATATTCGCAATTCTAAATACTAATACTGAAAGAAGATTAGAGAAGTAACAGAGTGTTTATCTGAGAATCCGATCAACTGGTCTTCGGATCGGGCATGGGGAACAATCCAGAACTCGCACCTCGCGGCGGCGAAAACCCTAGAAACTTCTGCAGATTGGTCCGAATACTAATCGAGCAGAGAAAGTACAAGAACGCCATGGAACAGTCCGTCGGATCGTCGCCTTGCAAGCCTCTGTGGCTCATCTTCATCACCAAGCCGAACGGCTTGAACGGCAATTTGGCGACGACTTTGCCTTCGAAGAGCGAGTTGAGAAGCCCGAAGACGACGAACAGGACGAGGGCGACGACGGCGCCAGACTTGAACTTGAAGAGCGAGAGGTCACGGCTCGATTCCTTGAGGCTGGTCTCCACGCGGTCGATCTTCTTGGTCTTGGACTTCTTGACAGCGATCTTGGCGGAGTCGGTCTTCATCGTCTCGAGCTTCTTCGCGGCCTTGTCAATGGAGGATCGGAGGGATTTGTAGGAGTTGGTGCGGTAAATTAGAACCCAGGAGATGGCCTCGCAGACCACAGCGGTGCATATCGAGATCCCCACCACTCTCAGGCTGTCGGAGTACTTGAGCGATGCGAGCATCGAGGGCATCGCCATGAGGGAAAATCCGCGAGAAAGTGCGAGAAAATTGGCGTGTCTTTGATCTGATTCGCTTAGCTTGCTTCAGACTTTACCCAATACCGTTTTTTGGCTAATCAGGCTTTTGTTCGGGGTGTTTGGTTTTAGGTTGAATTCAATCCCACCTCAGGATTGTTGAAAACCAGCCGTGAATATGGGCCTCAAATGGGCCTAAAAGGGCTTATTCAGATGAGCCCACATCGAAAAATGCATGGCCTATGAGCCCAAAAAGAAGTCTGGCTCTCATTTTGGTAGGGCTGTACAGGTGGATCGACCGACCCCGATCGAAACCAGTCAGAAAAAACTAGCGCCTACCGTACAATTTTCGCTTTCCTTGGTATATTGAGATTATATTTTTGTTCGGTTCCTAATTTCAATTTAAGAATTTTAATTCAGTTTTTATCTTTTTTTCAAAAAGTCAATTAATTTCTTAATTAATTTTTAAAAAATCAACAAATTCCAATTCAAATCGATCAACCGAGCTGATATATTTCCAATCAATGAAGAAAAATAGGTGCAACGAGTTTTTTTAACCAATATTTTACCTTATAGACACCTAATTAATTAATTAATTAAAAAAAAAACACCCATCTCCGATTAGAATCTAGGGCCTACAACTCTAAACTCTATTCACACCACCTAAGGGAGTTAGGTGCAATGCGTATTATTTGGCATGTTTGTGGTATTTTTGTGATGGAAAGATTAATATTTCAAATGGCGTTGAATTGATAACTTCAATCTCGACACTAAGCCTATATTTGGTATCCGGATTTAACTGCAACTAAATTGTACTTTTTCATCTTATTCTGTGTCTTTTTATAAAAAGTTAACAAAATTTATAACTAATTTTTAAAAAATCAACTAACTCAAACTTAAAATTTTCATCTCATCTCAAACTAGACCTAAATACCAAACGAACCCTAAATAAAAATAGGTTATTATTGTCTCAAACAAGCTGTCACAGTGAAATCGACAGCCACATTGCACTTAGAAATCAGTACGTACCAGAGCATCTCAGTTCGAATCTGGGGTTGGATGGATAAAAACAAAATACCCTCAACACTACTCGTTTTCAAGCACAAGATGTGATCAGACGTTTCATGCGTCTTTATGTTTGCATTCTAACTGAGTACTTCCCCTCTGAGAATTGGCATATCACTCTACTGACAAGAAGAAGACAAGAATGAAAAGGATACCTTGTTAAAAGGAAAAAAACATAGCTTGGGACAAAATATCTTATCCAAAATAGCTTTTTTCTTTTGTTTTGTCAAGGAATAATTACTGCATAAAATTGCCTATCTTCAGCACAAACTTCAACCCTTTGGGTTATCCACGCTTTCGAATGGTCACCATCACAGCTTTTTCAAACAATGACACTTCAGTAAGGCTCTTGTGTTTTTATAAAAATTAAGCTCAAACTTTGCTAGGCATTTTAAGTTGATTTTTTTTTTTTTTTCACACTCAAATTGTCTGAAATATTTTTGGCTAAAAAGAAATATGGCCAGTCAATTTGATGAACACTCACAAATGTTGACAAATGAATTTGAGAGAAAAAATGAGGCTAGTTTAGGAGAGTGGAATCTTTATTGTGAAGCGAGGTCTAAGTTCTTTGATCGCCTCCAAATGTCATGCAAGGGAAACTATGAACTAGAACATACCTCCACATGCAAAAATTCCCATATGCCACTCTCAAAAGGTACGAAATTACATATATATATATATATATATATAGATAGGAGAGCCGTCCTAACCGGTACCGTTGGAGTACTGGACTAGAAAGCTCCTTCTCTCTCTTTATAAGTTGTACTGCTCTCTCCCCAGATTGTATCAGTCTCTTGTGCGGGTTGTACCGTCAAATAGGAGAGATCTCCGATATATATGTGTAAATATATATATATATATATAAACTTGAATGATAATTTCTTACTGAATTACGTTGAAGAAATGAATGCCACTAACTTTGGTTTGTTTTTTGCTCATAAATAAGTCTTTCTCCTTGTGATTCCCTTTCACTTCTTTGTTTCATGTGTCTTTTTCTTTCTGTTTTTTTCCGTTTACTTTTTTTCCTACAACATGCCAATTATGTATCTTAATTTAATGTGTACACTGTCCTTACGCCAATATACATAGTCGGAGATGTGACTGGGATCCCAGATAGCATGTGCATATCTTAATAGGAATTAAATATTTATAACAAAGGCATTAACTTTAAGGACCATGATTTCATTGCAATCCGCACATATATTTGACTTTTATTTATTAATGATCGTGGTGGGCAACTCAAATCTCATGGGTCGTTACATCATCATAATTCATGCTTGTTCTTCTTGGTATTTCTCATATTTATATCACACAAAAAATTCTAATCATTCAGTGGTTATAGACATTATTTAGGGTTGTTTAAGTGAAAATTAGAGACGGAGGTTTGGAGATTAATTTTTAAAATGTATGTTTGGGGGGAGTGTAAATTAGAAATAAAATGTCATATAGAATAAATAGTGTAAAAAATTTAAACTGTGTTTAGAAAATATATATATATATATATGTAATATGAATCTTATTTCATTTTTCTTATCATTTCATGTCAATTTTTTTCTTCAAAAGATAATCTCATTTTGACTTAAAATAAGAAAGCTAAAGACTTTTTAAAATTTGAATTTTTTGAAAATAAAAAAAATAGAGATTTGGAGATGTATATTTAGGAGTTCTTAGGCCCTTTATAGTCCAACTAACAGTGGATTTGCATGTTGTAGTTTTCTTGTGTACCAAAAAAAAAAATAATTAGGAGTTCTGGAGTTGATGGTCAAAACTCCGTTTGGAAATGTTCTTTCAAACAAGACTTAGTAGTAATTTGATATATGACTCTGCTCAAAGGAATAGAGTTCAAAGCTCCGACTCTAAATCAAACAAAAAAAAAAAATCAATTGCTAAATAAACACCTAATAGTTAGCACTTAATAGATTTTTTATCCAGTTTTTATTAGGTGAGAGCAGATAAGCTTCAATCACTCTTTCATTTAACAACTGATCACATACATCCCAATATCAGTATATGCTCTTCATTTGAAAATCCCTCAACCAATGTATATTTATGTATATTCATATTTTTATATATACAATTGAGTATATTGATTAGAAATTCCCTTTACTACTCCCCCAAATAAGTGTTTTACACAAAATTGTTTTAAATTTCCCCATGTGAAGCGGGGTCCTCTATATTATATTCAAGTTCATAATATAAATATATGAAGGAAGGCAGAAGAACTTGATTTACAACCATAGTCAATGTTTTATCACATGGCTCATATCTATTTTTTATTCTTTCCCAACTGCACAATTTTTCTTCTTTATTTCACTTCTTTATTGCTAGGAATTGGTCACCAAATCACCACTTTTATGATTTAATATTATACATTATTTTTCCATTTCCTTTGCCCTCCATAGATTAATAACTCTCAACTCTAGGAACTGGATCTTCCGTTTGTCTTTTTCTTCCCTGGACGCATGTGTACTTATGATGCTGTATACCTACCTAATAAACTTCTAGAGAACTGGTTTTTAATATCAACAAAATGACAGGATTTGATACAAGTTACCATCACTGTCGATTTTCAATATTAATTTACGAATTTTTATTAAGTTTTTAGTAAATTATTTATGAATTTGAGTAGTATTTGATCGCGCCTTTTTAACACGAAAATTTGTATATCAGACTATCAAAAAATTAATCTAATGACTAAAACAACAGTTCCTATCAATAGTACAAAATAGAACAACTCTTACAATAAAGACTTCTCTGGTATATTAGAGAAGAAGAGTATTATTAGTTGGGCGATATGCAAATCATGTGTCTTGAAAATGCAATGAGTTTTAAAAGCAACAAATAAGCTTTCATTAAACCCTATGATGAGAGTGGAAGTCTTGCCATTCGTCATTACAATGAATTTCATAAGTACTTTGTATGGTTTCATAAAAGCCTGTTTACGTCTAGACAAAGTAGAAAAGTAAAGATCTTATGATTGGATATGAAGGAAAAAATATATATATATATATATATATATATCCATTTTAATTGGATATAATTCAAGTCACTGCAAATGTGAGAATCACAACATATTAAAACTATAGGAATTGTCTCCCATCCGACAAAACAGTTGTCTAGCTGTACAATCCACGCAGAAGACCAACATATTCTGAGAAAGAGCACGGTACATTCTATTAGAGAGAGTGAGAACTTTTCTGTCAGAGAATCCAATAGTACCGCATAAAAAAAGTTCTTATAAAAATATAAATATAAATATATATATTGATTTAACAAAACTCAATAAAAATCTAATGACTAAAAGCTATCATCATCAATCAAATATATTTTATATCCTACCTAGAGGCCTGTACGATTGTAGCAGGTAAGCAACAACCAACGGAAAATTATGTTACAAATTAACAACAAATTGCCATTTGTCCTCAACGACCAGACAGATCCAATGATGCTTAGTCAAGATACACCAACTACTCTCTGTCTCTCCCTCTCTTTCTCTCTCTTCAATCATTGATGAGATTACAAACGACAGTTACCACAATACTAATTGATTTTCAATATAATTAATATAAAATGAACATAATCTCTAATTAGATGCTGCATAAATTGTTAGATTTGTCCTTAAAAAGTTTGTATAACTTTGGTTTATATTTTTGTTTTTCGTAACTATAGTGAATCCTAAACTATGGTTAATATTGTTATAATACTCATTTCCCTTAATTTCTAAACATAACCTGTTAGTTAGCATTACCATTTTATTGATGAATTCCGTAAAAAATTAATCAAAAATAATATTATAACAATATTTTAATAGTTTAATATCATTTTATTTACAAAAAAGAGAATCATATTTAAATATTTAAAAATTAAACGAGTAATTTACCCTCGGACCTTTTAAGTCTCGTGCCAGTTGAGCAGAAAATTTCTCACATATATAACTTCCTTCGAAATATGTTAAACACATACTAAGTAATCAATTACTTCATCTTTCACCTTTCTTCTTCTTCTTCTTCTTCTTCTTCTTCTTCTTCTCATAACTTAGAGAGAGAACAATCTTTCTCTTTGATCGGAGAGAGAAAATGGAAGTTGATTTGGATAATGTGAAAACCCCATTATTATTTTCTTGTAATGAAGATAAAAAGCCCATTGATGGCAATGGGATTGTTCAAAAAAGCGACTTGTTTAGCTCTCTTAAGTATGATTTCTTCTCCAAATTGCCTGAAAAGCTTCGTTCTGGCCTTAATCCAGAGACCCTTCTTCACCTTGACCTTACTAAATCCACTGGCCTATTGGAAGGTATCTCAGAACACCCTATGCTTTCTTTCTTCTTTCCTATATATATATATATACACACACACACATATATATATGTATGTATGTATGTATATCTATATATTGTTGTATATATACCACAGTTCTCAGTCCTCCCTTTGTTTCATAGGGCACTTGAATATGCAAATTACTTCCAGAATGGTTTGTTCTTGTAATGAAACGGTTCTGCAAATTACTTCCAGAATGGTTTGTTCTTGTAATGAAACGGTTCTTAGTCTTCCCTTTGATATTTTCTTGTTAATCTCATATAGCTCTCTCCTTTTTTTTTTTTTTTTTTTTTGATATTAGGAGAGAGAGAATATTATGAAAAACAATTCGCCACCCTGAGGTCTTTTGAGGAAGTTGATTCTCTAGAGTCACCCCATGACAGTAGTAATGAAGAACAAGATCTCCAAGAACAAGCCCAGCATGAGAGAGCAATGAACATTTCCAATTGGGCAAATATTTTTCTCCTAGCTTTCAAGGTTAGTGCCTATACTCTTTACTCTTTTATCATGTGTTTGTGTGTGTGTGTATTTCTATAAGTTTGACAATTGAAACATATTATATGTAATGGAATGTTGCAGATATATGCTACGGTGAAGAGCGGATCCATTGCTATTGCGGCATCGACGCTGGATTCGCTGCTCGATCTGATGGCCGGCGGTATCCTTTGGTTCACTCATCTGTCAATGAAGAACATAAATATTTACAAGTATCCTATAGGAAAACTCAGAGTGCAACCAGTGGGAATTGTCATCTTTGCAGCTGTTATGGCCACACTCGGTATGTTCGTTATGTTTCTTAAACTTCTAGAAAGTTCTAGTAAGCTCAAGAAGTTTCCAAATCTTGGAAATTTAGTAATTTCTGAAGCTGCATAATTTTACAGGCTTTCAAGTGCTGATCCAGGCCCTAGAGCAACTGATTCAAGATAAACCGTCCGAGAAGATGACTTCGGAACAATTGTTCTGGCTGTATGTAATCATGTTGACAGCTACGGGAGTGAAAGTTGTGCTTTGGCTTTACTGCAGAAGCTCGGGCAACAAAATTGTCCGCGCCTATGCAAAGGTTTACCCGACAAAATCATTCCTTGACGTGTTTTTGTGCAGCTGTTTAACAAATCCAATTCCTTAACTGATGATGATTTCAACAGGATCATTATTTCGATGTCGTAACAAATGTAGTCGGTTTGGTTGCTGCTGTTCTTGGTGACAAATTCTACTGGTGGATTGACCCGGTTGGCGCCATTGTTCTTGCAGTCTACACCATTTGGAATTGGTCTGGAACTGTGCTGGAAAATGCAGGTTTTTTTCTTGGACATAAAAAAACTCGAAACTATTGTTATTGCTTTCGCTCCTTGCAAGAATACCAAAGCTTGAATGTTGAAACAAAAGATGTAATTCTTGTTTTTTCATGGTTTAGTTTCTCTGGTTGGCCAATCGGCTCCGCCTGAAGTCTTGCAGAAACTCACATACCTAGTCCTAAGGCATCACCCTCTGATCAGACGCGTCGACACCGTTCGTGCCTACACCTTTGGAGTTCTGTATTTTGTAGAGGTTAGTCCTAGATATCTCACTTTTAGGCTCAAACAAGTGTATGTCCGACTCCAAATTTTGCCATCATCTTAACTTCATTTCTGTGACTTGAATTCTTTACGTTGCGAAAATCAGGTCGACATTGAACTCCCGGAAGATTTGCCACTAATAGAAGCCCACGCAATCGGCGAATCGTTGCAGATAAAGATCGAGGAACTTCCCGAAGTTGAGAGGGCATTTGTTCATCTTGACTACGAATGCGACCACAAGCCAGAGCATTCTATTCTAATCAGACTCCCCAATAGCCAGCCTTAATTCGGACCTTTACAATGACATTTCCCATTACCTTTTCAAATTTCAATGAATGTACTTTTGGGGTCTTTTTTGTTTCCGCGGATTTAGGACATCAATTTCAGTGAAGTTATGTGCTTAAAACTTAACTGATTCAGATTATCTTTACCAAGTTTTGGTCCAACAGTATAAATCTTTGCCCATAAACAACATTTCATTTGGCTTTCAAAATCTTCCATTTTTTCATCATGAAGTCCAAACAACAGGTACTTTTTTCTTTGCATTCTCAAGCAAGTAGTTGATTATCTGCTTGAGTAACGAGCTCAATCGTTGCGGTACGTATGACTTACAGAGATCTCGCACATATCGTCGATGTGCCACTTACAATTTCATCGTCCGATTTTTTCATCTAGATCATCTCTTCCACCATAGAAACCTAACAAAGATTTGTTGTTCCTTTGTGAACACAATTAGCAGACAACCCCTGCTCAAACAGGACCTACAGAATTGTTACATGAGGACTGGTAAATGCATAAACAACAGTTGGAGCATAATTTTAAACATACAAAAACCTACACAAACAAAACTGTAAAAGCTACTCAATTGTTTGGCAACATATAATTAGAAGAACGTTAGTTCGACATGTTGATTCGTCAATTGTACAGAGGTAGAATGTTTATTATTTTCTTGTTGGAGAGGTGTGATATTATCTACTTGTCTGTTTTAAAAGTCCCACATCGGTTGTAAATATATTATAGTTGGACTCTAGTTTATTATAAAAAGGGCCTGATTACTATTAAAAATTTTATACTGAAAACGATGTCACAATAAGAAAAATTATTTTAGTAAATGTCATAAATAATTTTATTTAAAATGAATTTTAATATAAAAAAACAAATTGTGCCTGTTCCGTTAGGAAGAAATTTAGCTCAAATCGAAATGCTAATCCAAAATCATGTTACATAAAACCACTCAAATCGAAATGCAAATCCAAAATCATATTACCTAAAACCATGTTTTTTGTTAGGAAGAAATTTAGCTCAAATCAAAATGCTAACTTAAAATCATGCTACCTAAAACCGTGTTTTTTAATCTAAAACCATGTTACCTAAAACCATGTTACCTAAAATCATGTTACCTACAACCATGTTTCTTAATCTAAAACCATGTTACCTAAAATCATGTTACCTAAAACCATGTTTGTTAGGAGGAAATTTAGCTCAAATCGAAATGCTAACCTAAAATCATGTTACCTAAAACCATGTTTGTTAAGAAGAAATTTAGCTCAAATCGAAATGCTAACCTAAAATCATGTTACCTAAGACCATGTTTTTAAGCTCAAAACAAAATACTAACTTAAAATCATGTTTTTAATTTTCGGTGATTGTCTTGTTTGATTGTCAATGAAATTTTTGGGTGAATCGTATGAGCTCCGGTGATTGCGCAATCATGGATAAAATTTTCAATAAATTTTCTAGGAAGATTTGTGCATTGATCTTATCTGGAAGTTCGAAGAAGATTTTTGCAGTTAATGAGAAGAAGGGAAAGCTTCAGATGTTATTGGAAGCACATAGCTGGAAAATTTCATCAGCATGGTGTTCCGTACGAGATTTTTTTCTTGATTGCCGAGATCAATCCAAGCCTACTTTTTTTGTGGTATTTGTCTGAACAATCCAATTTAAATGTATGATTGTTAGGAAATTTTTTAAAAATAAATTAAACATGTAAATGTTTAATTATTTACAACATTTGGCGTAATTAATTATAGAAAAATAAAAAAATTGAGTGGCATCGGTCACTTAAAAGTACACATGATTTTTATAAATAGTGGCATGAAATTCGAATTTATATTGGTGTTTGGTTGCTGAAACGTTTAGTAATCATAAGGAAATATGATTTTTGGTTCTTGATTATCTATTTATTATTGGGGGCCACAATTATCATCCCTTCATTTACTTTCTACACATTATTTTTAATAAATTTTCTTATTACAAAATTACCCTGACACTACTACAAAATGCAGATTCCATGACAGAGTTTTTGTGACCGTTTTTAAAAAACGGTCATGGAAAGTTAGTCAAAAACACGGCGCAGAATAGAATTTCCGAAAACCGTCATGGTTGCCAAGCGCTTCCATGACGGTTTTTGAAAACCATCATGGAAGTCAAAAACCATCGTGAAAGTAGAAGCTTCCACGACGGTTTTTGGAAACCGTCGTGGATTTCCACTATTGTTTCCGAAAAACCATTGTGGTATGTCTTGCATTTTAAAAAATTTTGTTTTTTTAAAATTTCGCATGAATACGTCACTTTTTTAAAAAAATAATAATAATAAAAAACTACAACATACCACAACGGTTTTTAAAAAAACCGTTGTGGTATGTGGTGCATTTTTAAATTTCTTTTTTCTAAATGTAACTTGAATCCGTCATTTATAAATAAAATAAAATAAAATAAAACAAAACCCTCATTCCCTCCACATTTTCACTCTCACGTCTCTTTCACTCTCGTCTCTCTAAACTCTCCTTCGAAACCCATCTCCTCCGCCGTAACCCCTCCCATTTTCTCTCCTACCTCTGTTAGGATCTATAGGTGCCCTAAGGATAGAAAATCTTAGGGATTTTCTGTAAATATGACATTTTGATATTAATAAGAGGAAATTATTTATGTTTAATAAGTTGTGTCCTATTTACTTTCATTTGTTGATTGTATAATTATTTTAAGCAAACATAAAATACTCCTAGGCTGTTGGTAATATATCGAATTACCATATGTATACGGAGTATGCATAGAAGACGTGGTAATTTGATAACAGTCTAAATAAATAGTCCGCAATCAACGGAATAAGATTTGGGGATCTTATTCATGATAAGATTGTAAAGGTTGTCTACTTCCTTGGAGGGATGGTTTGTCTCGACCATCGGATAGGTTCCGAGTAGAAACTTTAATGTATACCAGTATTGAGGTATGACATTGGACTGGACCTAAAGTGTTAATTGATTCGGTTTAATAATTCCGTTTATAAGAATCAATGATACTTTGATTATCATCCTGCATTAATCTTAATCCTGAAATGATTACTTGAGTTCGCATCCATGACTTATGTACTTTGATGCACTAAAGGTGAGACACTGTTAATTCATGGTCAACATACTTGTGTTTTGGGTGCATGACTTATGGATGGAGAAATCAAGATTCATAGATACGGAATCCATAGCTATCTTAATGATAGTAAATGTTATCTACTTAAAGGTATTATTCGGGGATTGAAAGATAGTATAACAAGATCTTGGCCATCGGTTTACTTTATGTTCTCTGGTGGTTTTCCAATTGTATGGTTTTATAATTGGTGGTTCTTTCAATGGAGAATAATTGAACTTTAAGTTAAAATGATTGAAAAGGTAAAACGGAAAAGATCCTTAATTCAATCATGGATAACATATGGGGATTAAGCAAGCGATGAATAAATCATGGAAGAAGCACTACGTAAGAGAGCTTTCGTAATACGGTATGTAAACAGGAGTTCAGCTTCAAACTTTTAGTGGAATAGTTTTGAAGTTGATAATTGATGGATAATTAATCTGGGATTAATTTTTCACAATTATAGGAGCCTCTTTACATATTTCCATCGGGTCTCTCTATTAGCTCATATAGTTCCACGAAGCGTCTCGGGATTTGTTCTTAATGCGATCGGTAAATTGTAAATGGAATTTTGTAATGTCTATTAAGACATGGTACTCTCTAACATGCAATCCAGAAAAGATTGGACATATGAAATTTGTAGACAAATGATTTGTCAACATGTGATTGGTTAATTTGAATTTTGAAAATAAGATTGTGTTTGAATTTTGGAAAATAAAATTTTTCTCTCCTAATTAAAAGTGGTGCACGTTTTTTAATTGTATGGAGGGAAGAAAATTTTGTTTCAAAATTATTTAAATATATTCCTAACATTTAATTATTAATTGGTTTAAATAATGGAGATTATTTCATGAATTTTTCTTTCCTAATTAAATAGGTGCATGGTTTTTGTGAGGAAAGAAAATTTGAAATATTCCATTAATTTAAATTAATTAATATGGATAATGTTTATGGAAAATATTTATTCAAATATGTGAATCCTATTTAAATTCGAAAAGGTTTAAAAGAAGTTTGAATCTAGATAGGACTAGGATCTTTTGACTAGTCTAGATTCTTGATTTAAAATTTAAACCACCAATCAAGATTTCTCTCACTTTGTGGCCGAATTTTAAAGGGGATTTCCTCTTGAAAATTATTTTTATGTTCAATGAATCTAGCCCTAAAGTTGTATGATCTTTTGGTTCAAGATTTATCCGGAAAATAATTATTAATTATTTTTCAAGTAGGAGATAAATTTTGAAAAGGATTGAAATACTATATAAAGGCTAGGAGTTCTTGAAAAACTAATTTTTGATTTTTTTAAGGAAAAAAAACGTTTTTT
This sequence comes from Ficus microcarpa, assembly GCA_025413485.1. Lineage (NCBI taxonomy): Eukaryota > Viridiplantae > Streptophyta > Magnoliopsida > Rosales > Moraceae > Ficus > Ficus microcarpa. Next base: position 27,892,368 of record CM046387.1, on the reverse strand, counting down.
AATAATAAAAAAAAATTTTGTTTTTCTTCCACATCAAAAATTCGGCTTTCTTGTGAGAGAGAAAAAGAAAGAAAATTCCATTGAATCAAAACTGCGAGGAAGGTTAAACCGAGTGATAATTTTTCATAGGAGGTTAACCGGTTCTTGTTTTATAGTTTTGAAGAAAGAAGTTGGATCAAATTCTCAACAAGGATCATCGGAATTGAGAAGGAGGGATCTAGACTTCGGAAAGTATTACCGGTTGCTTAGATTCATAGAACGTGTGCTCACACACACTCTGAGACGTGGAACTCGAGAATAGTAGAGAAGACACGTTGGTCAAACGCTCTAGCAATTCCGGAATCCAAGAAATAAGGTATGCTTGATCATGAATTAATTTATTGTTATATGCATCATGAGTTTCTTTTCCGGAAACGGCATAAAATTTTTAAAACTTCCGCTGCGCCGTAACTCCAATATCGGATCCGATTTTTCCAACAACCTCGCCTCCATTCTCTCTCGGGCCTCTCCCTTTCTCTATCACCTCTCATCTCCGCCGGCCGCAACTCCACCACTAATTCTCTCTCGCGTCTCTCCCTCTCCCTCTCGCCTCTACTCGCTACTGCAACTTCTCCCTCCAATCTCTTCCTCGAAACCCATCCTCCGCTGACCACACCCACGGCCGTATACTTGGTAAGTCTCTCTCTCTCTCTTGCTCTCTCTTGCACTACACATATTATGAAAGTTCATTTAGTTGATTGTAAACGTGATTTTGGGTTATTGTTGACTGTCTTTGTGATTTTGGGTGATTGTTTTCTTGAAAAAAGTTTTGAATGTGTTTGTGATATTTTGTATATTACATGTTCGACAAAATGCCCGTTTAATTAGATTGTATGATTTTTTATGTGTTTGGATTCGCTTTGAGTTTTAGATTGATTTAAATTGTTTAGATGAGAATTAGGTTTTGTAATGCAGTGTATATTTTTGTAATAATTTTATACATTGTGACACAAAATCAATTAAAGATTAACTGTTATTTTAATCTGGGTTGTGCAATGGATAACATACGGTATTTGTCACCCGTGGGAAATCGCATGAATTGGGTAAATTTTTATTTTCATGGAAAGACCTACCACGACGGTTTTTTCAAAAAACGGTTGTGGTAGGTTAAAAAAACCATCATGATAGGTGACCATTCCACAACTGTTTTTTTAGAAAAAACCGACGTGGTAAGATAACTTTCCACGATCGTTTTTTTGTTCCTAGGCTTTTCAATTAAGGATTCTCACATTGAGAATCGTCTTTTAGAGCTTAAACGCAAGAGAAATTTTAGAGTATGGTCGAGGACATTGGTCTTGTATTCATATGATCTGAAGTAGCCGAAGAGGAATAAAGGCAGATCACAGCTTGGAGTACGTTGAGAACTGAAAGCAAGCAACCTATCTTGCAGTAGGTTATTTGGACCGAAGGCAAGCTGTAGACTTAGAGTAAGACGGGAGGTCCGAAGGCGAGTCGTTAGAGGAGAAGACGGCGTGGGTTCTGCATTGGTAGAGTTTCAGAACAAACTTATAATTTCAATCTCTTATGACCGTAAATCATTGATGATAAAATTCTCTTATTTGAGCTGGTGTACTTAGCACACGTGACTTTTTCCGTTTTTGTCATTTAAATAACCATATCACTTGTGTGATTAGTTTCATGGTTATTTGTGTTTATTTATTTTCATACATTCATGTTTGATGACCAAACAGTTGTATTTTTAGCTTCGTCTATACAGTGGACGATTTATATATTATCCCTTTGGTCCTAAGATGTAATAAATAAACAAAAATAAAATAAAATACATAACGTCATTCGTTACTTTCTATCACCATTATATTAGAACAATCGTCAATCAACTTCAAAGTTAATGACCTAAAAAAATACCACCATAATACATAACCATCATAGCCCCTAATCATAATTTTAAAATTAAATTATACTAAAGTAACTTAAGTAACCAAAATTGAATAACAAAAAATCCTGCAAAGAGAATATCTTGAAAAATATATATGTTGACAAACATCCAATTTCTGATTTGTGTGTGTGTGTATATATATATATGTTGACAAACATCCAATTTCCGAATATTGTATGGCATTATGATCCGTTATAAAGACTTCAACATCCTAGCTAAATCCCTGCTGAAAGCACAATAAAGAATTTTAAAAAAATCTCAATATGGTTAAAACACATCAGTTTTCATTTATAAGACAAATATATATATATATATATTTAACTTAAGCTGTGGGGATTCGAACTCTGCACATTTAGGTGGAATCATGTGTGATATTATTGATAGGCTATGGATGACAATAGGGCGAGACAGGCTTGGGTATGCCTCCCCCCACGCCCATACCCACCTCCTTTTTTACCCGCAATACCTACCCTTATACCCGCCTAATTTAATGCGAGTACAAGGACGTTTAATTTACTCTATACCCATACCCTTCTCATTTACCCATCAAGAAGAAAAAATTAAAATAACTTATGTTAAAGTTTTTATAAAATTGAATAACATAGTCATAATTGAAAATGAAACTAAAATATTAAAAACGAATCCAAACTTCACAGATCCATAAAACTAAATTCATAAAGCAAACAAAAACATTAAAACGCTAATTTTACTCATCTTTCTTCTATTATAAGCCTATAAAGGAATATACAAGGTGGGTGCAGACATGGGGGAGCTTCCCCCACCCCCGCCCTGCACCCGCACCCACACCCGCACAAATAGTTAATCTTAACCCCCATTCTCATCCCTGTATCCATCCACTATCTCCCATACCCACCTCATGAGGGGCACGTACTTGCACCCATGGGTAAAAATATCATCCCTACATAGGCTATACCTGCAACCACCATAAGATAAATATTTAAAGTATCCCTTGTGTTGATAAAATTAATTACACTTACAAAATAATCATGAACCGATCTTAACATAATACCTCAAAAAGAGAGCTAGAATAGATACATTAGAGCTGCCATAGAATATAATAAAATAAACATTCCTAGTAATTTTTTAAAAAAAATTAAACATTCCTAATTTTGAACTTAGAAGCTTGTATCTAAATCCATTGTCTCCTACCTACTGCGCTAGTCGTAATGAGATTTTAAACATTTGTAAAATATAAAGGACAAAAGCGATTTATTAACTAAAGAAAATATTATGAATACCAACTCTAATTATAATCCTAACTTTTAAGTACCAACTTATTTGGCATGTGAATTATTTTTTTTTTTTATAATTGCTAAGAGTTTAAAATATTAATACATCAATTGATTATGTTGACCAATGATCATATACACATGAGTTAATAATTAAAAAATTATGACTACAATTAGTGTCCCATAGCACTGTTTTCTAAAAAAAATGTTTTCTCAAATTTCCTGTTTTATAGATTAAAGAAAAAAATTTGTCATAAAAACAAGGTGATAAATGAGCATGCACCGGAGAACATTAAATCAATTTTCAAACATTGTTCGTATGCATACACCCCATCTGGTATTTTAAAGCTATTTTCGTTCTTAAAAAAAAAAAAAAAAAAAAAAGAAGAAGAAATGCTAATATAAAATAATATTTGCTGGACTTAGGAATTGGCTACTGAACTCCAAACATATCTTGCTCCTCCAATAAAACCCAAAAAAAAAAATTAAAACTCCTGAAGAATAATGATTCAGAACAAGCGGATATAGAATTATTTCCAATTGAGCATCCCGTCATCAGCATCATTATCGATTCGAACAAGACTTTCGACGCACAAATTCGCATCAAAACCTAATGGAGCGCCAGAAATACTCACATCCGATATAACTCTTCTCTCGAGATCACAAGACAATAACTTCCCAGAATAAACATTCAAGAGAACTTTATCCTTCTTCAAAGAGAAAATGGGGGATACGTTATTGAAATGGTTTATGACACACAGCTTAGTCCAAGACTCCTCGATCCCATATTCCTTCATCACCCACACATCGACACGACAATACGCAGGATCCGTTTTGGTGTCATGATAAAGAATCGTACAAAGAGACCCGTCAATTTCATGCAAATATGAAGAAACCCAATCAATACCGATATTGACACTAGTAGGTGGAGGCAACTCATGGTATTCTTCGGTAACGATATCAAACGAAGCGATTACGACATCGGAGCTCTTCAATTTACCACAAATGTGGTGGATGGGTTTTCGCAATGCCAACCAATGCAAAGCGTTGTTTGAAAGCGTGCCAAGATTATTACCACTGTAACAATTAAAGTAGCAGGGGAAGACTTGACTGATCTTCCAAGTGTTTGATTTTGCACTATAAACACCGGTCTCGTTTTCGAAACCCATGGACGCTGAAATCCTCACCAATTTGTAGTCGTCATGAACGGGATCGTGCCCGAATCCGTAAACGACAATAGATACTGGATTTTCAGCCAAGGGAGGTGGTTCTACCTTCCAGAACCTTCTAGTGGAGGGGTTGAAGAGAACAATGACGACTTCGTAAAGGCCCATTTTTAGGGCAAGCAAGCCGTTGCAGGAGCCTAGCACTTCGGTGGTCTTCTTTCCGATTTTGGTAACCGGATTAGGGATTTTCACGGCGGCACAGTCGAGCTTGTCGAGGTCGACCCACGAGAAGTGGTGGCGGCTGCGGTTATGGAGAATGAGGCCTCGATTGGAGTTGGTTTCAATGGAGTAATTGAGGTGCTTCTTGATGAAATCATGGCCGTCGATCAGGGATCTCCATAGCTTGGCTACGCACCTGTAACGCAACAGATCTTTCACCGGCAATCGGCAGAGTATCTCCTCCGTCATCTCCCACGGAAGGCACGCCATAGCTATTCTCTCCCGTCGACCAATGTTAGGGTTTTGAACGAATTTTGAGTGCTGTATTTAAAACCTAGCTCTACGTATAAAAAGGTAATGTTTTTAATTGTTATTATTTTTTTTTTTGAACCGTTTGATATGGGATAATATTTTATAAAGAAATAGGAATCTTAATATTATTATGTTTGTTATGAGGTTATCTTATTTTAAAATATCTAACAATCTGAAACTTATGGGTTTCAAATACCTTTATAAAAGGATAATCTGAAACACACCTCGTTTCAGATTACCCCTTATCTAAATATCATGATAATCTTTAAAATTTAAATAATTTAGACACAACTATCATTTTAACTTTTAAATTTAACTTTAAAAATAATCTATGAAAAAAAAAAAAAACCTACGGATTTACTACATATATATATAATATTTTCATCATAGTCTCCTCCTACCTATATAATTCTTCATTGCAGCACCTCCTGCAAACATTAACTTCACCATAGTCACTGGTAATCATTATTCTTTTGTTCACCATCTTTTTTTTTTTCCACTCCTTTCTTACGTGATTCTTCTTTTCTACTTCTATATATTTAATATGTATATGTTTTGTTAACATAATATCGTAAGTTATATACATAATCACAACTTTGGTTTGTTTTTGTTGTTTTGTTGTTTTGTTTTGTTTTTTCTTTTTTTTTTTTCCTAATACGTACCTTTTTTTCTTTTTCTTTTTCTTTTTCATATCTGATAATCTTACTAAAATTGTCTATATACAAACTAAACACTATAATTTAATATCCCTAGGAATTTGATTACTTTAAAAAGATTGTCAGATATCTGATTTCATTTGATTACCTTCAACCAAACACCTCCTTAGGGTAAAGATTTAAACTCGATCTATATTTTTGTGGAGTTAGGTGTGATTAGATGTGATGTTATCGTAAGACTATTACTAGACTAATATTTTTTATAGTACTTTTTTTTTTCGGTTGTAACCTAACAAAGGAGTAGAAGGGGCAGCTATCCTGGACCCATAAACTCTTTTAAATTTGATTTTTGTTCTCTGTTTTCTTCTCTAAATATCTTTTAATTAATAAGAACATTTTCTATATTTTTTAAATAGTTTTCTTTCCTTTTTTTCCGAAAGAAAAAACTTTTCAGTTATTCCCAAAGTTTTTATTTTCATACTTTATTTGCTCCTCTAAGATTTTTTTTAATTTCAATATTTAATTTTTTTTTCAAATATCTTCAATTATGGCCTAAGTATTGATTTTCATATGTACTTATTATTGTTTAGACCGTAAATACAAAAAAAATTAAAACTAAACTAAGTTAGTAAAGTCAACAAAAATTGAGGTTTCAACTAAAAAAAAGGAAGAGTTGTAAAAAAATACAAACATAATAATTTAACGACCGCCCGAGGAATTAAGCCTATTATAATCTTGATGAGAATCTTTTTACACACTAACGAACTATATTATGACTTTACACTCTAACAAACAATATATATTCTCAAGAATGTGTATATGTATGTACGTATATAAAAGTAAAATGAAGAACCAAAACGAAAAAAAAAATTTGGATCCAAAAAGAAAATAAAAAAAAGGATCAAAATGAAAAAAAAAAAAAAAAAAAAAAAAAAAAAAAAAAGGTCCAAAAAGAATATTAAAAAAGGGATCAGAATGAAAAAAAAATAGTCCAAAAAGAAAATTAAAAAAGGACTAAAATGAAAAAAAAATGGTCCGGAAAAAAAAAAACCAGAGGACCAAAAAGAAAATACAAAAATTTTTCATCCAAAACGAACCTTTTAGGATGAAATGTCGTGAACAAGAAAACGTTTCCTCCTTTCTTAATAATGTATAGATATATATAATATAAATTGCCACAGTACATGTTTATTTGTGCTTTAACTTAATTTATCTATTTGTATCTTTGATTTTTCCTCCCTTACGTGAACTAAGTATAGGAGAAAACAAATAGTTATATTTATTTATTTATTGAGTTATTTGTAATTATTTAGATTAGATTTGTATGTATTTTAAAAATTATTTAGTTTGTTATTTAGTATAGAATTTAGATTTGAATTTATTTAAATTCTAAAGTTAGGTTTGGATTTAAATTTGAATTGCAAAAAAGATGTGAATAGATTTCATAATGTGTATACATATGGAGCCCATTCATTACGCTCTCACACTTGTAAATTTATTATTCTCTTTTTTGTAATCCTAAAAGTAAGCACATCCACGTTAAGAGTCTTTGTGTTCTTTGATTTGCTCCTAAAATCCCCTCTCTCTCCCCTCTTTTCTCCTCCATAACCATTTCATCTTTCACCCCTTTCACTTAAATCACCCCATTAATCCCATTCCCACCTTTTTTCTTTTTTCCTCACGTAAGTTCCCCTGCCCTCCCTCCTTTGCTTCCCATAAACCTGATAGGTATTTTTCGCAAGTACACGAGCCGGTTCAAATAATAAAGTGATGAAAAGATATCGTTCCCAACGAGAACTAATTACTACTAAGTACCGAATTACTTTAATCCCAATTCTAATTAAACAATAAATTTACGAGATGTAATAAAACAAAAGAAAGTTAAATTAAACAAAATGCATGAATTTAACAATGAAAAATTCAATATTTTAGGATATCTAAGGTTTCAGATTTCACCGAAATCTTGTTCAAAACACCAAATTTAATCAACTTCTGCTTATTCCTATGCTGATGACAAACTTCTCTAATATAATCACTGATCTTTCTCAAGCATTAGCAAACTACCACAACAAGCCAGTTTTCACCTCTCGGTCTCAAACTCCAAACCTATCATGATTCATTAAGAACAAGAAATTCATAGTATCACACAAGCCTCATAGATATCTCTATCCTACGACAGTCTCATGGTATTTAATCAAAGTCTAATCCAACTATCGCTTTTCAGTCTCAAATTAGATCACAAATCAATGGGAAAGGGCGCGCACACTTTCACAAGTATTAAGAATATATTAAACACTCAGCATAGATATGAATAAACATCAAAATTGAATGAAACCATGATGAATTTGAACATTCATAATCCGGCTACATCATAGCCTTAGAAAAAGAAATTTAGTTCATAATGAAACTAAACAAAATCCTAAATAACGTTCTAAACATGATGAGAAAAGGAAAAAAACTAATTTATGAATCGGAATTGCCGCACTCCGTCTCCGAAATTGCTACTCTTCTTTTCCAATTCACCAATTGCTCTCCGCTCTTTTACTCCTCTCTTTTTCTCCGAAAAATCCCCCTCTTGGAACCCTAAAAGAATTCTATTTCTAGTCATAAACCGAAAGATTTGATTTTTGAATTTCAAATTTGGAGAATCAAAATGGATCCCGCATAATCTCGCATCTAGAGCCTAGGCCCTAATTTCCTGCGCCTAGGTCCTAAACTGGAATTCACGATTTGCACCTAGGCCCTAATTTTTCAGTGCCTAGGCCCCAAATTACGTAGACGGAAATCTCTTTTAGCGCCTAGGCTCTGCTGAAACAATGCCTAGGCGCTAAACTTTCAGGTTTTTGTACTGAAAAACTTATTTCAAGCGCCTAGACCCCATAAAATTATGCACCCAATACTCTTCAAAACAAAATCTTTACACCAAAACATGCCAAATGCTTTATTTTAGCTCCAAACACGCCGAAAAATGACGAACCCACCTTTTTACCTAAATCCTACAAAAGAGAATAAAATAAAATGAAAAAACCTAGAAACAAATTGAAAACCAACAAAATAATAAGTTAAAAGGACTCAATTAATTAGTATAAAACTAACTTATCAAAACCCCCACCCCATTCACGTAATAACCCACCTTCCCACAAACAAAAATGTCCCCCACCTCACGTCTACATCAACCAAAAAAAAAAATCCCCAAATAACCCACAAAAAAAAAAAACTACCATAATCCCTTTTATTTTATTTTATGTTACATCATAGCTATTACTCAAATGAGTTACTAATCCTCTTATTCTTTACGCCATTAGACAATTGCCGTCCCTTTGTTGTTGAGTCCTATTTTGATGACTGTCATTCATATGCCATTGCATCCTATATTTTGACAATCCATTGCATCCTATATTTTGACAATCCATTGCATCCTATATTTTGACGATTGTCATCCCAGCCCCGATGCGCCTTTTCTCTCTAACAATTATCATCCTTGCGCCCAAGCATCCTTTGCCTTCTCTGTCCTCTTCTAACAATAGTTGTCCCTACACCCAAGCGCCCTCTCCCTTCTCCCTCACCTTTTGACAATTGACATCCCCAAGCACCCTCTCTCTCTCCCTCTCTGCACCCTTGTGCCTTGCCCTCGACACTTGCTGTTCCTTCTCTGTGCTACTCTAAACATACTCTAGTAAAAACAAAACAAAAGATAGATTAAACATATAACAATTTTGTGGCTACAAGCATAAACTGTCCTTCTTGTTAGGGTGTTTTGTATCTGGTCCCGAATCGTTTAAATTTTATAACTTGAATGCCAAATAAAGCCTTAGTAAATTTTCTATTTACCTAGTAAATTATAATTTTGTTCAAATATAACATTACTATTTACTTCAATTATTTTTGTAGAAATGCTATTTACTACAATTTTCCTTTTTATTTTATTTATTTTTTTTTTTGTTGGGGTTTTTGGCAATATTTAGGGTACCCAAATTTTTAAGCTTTGGTATTTGGATCCTCACTTTTAATATTTGGACAATTGGATCTCCAAACTCCCATTTTATTTACACTTTGAGTTTCCATCTCGAAAATTTGGACAATTAGGTCCTAAATTCCCACATTCTTGCTAGCCTTTAGTCCCCATGTGATTCTTAATCAAATTGTAATAGATCTCAAAATTTTATTTTATTTTATTTTTCACCTTAAGTCCCGAAAAAAATAAGGGGGGGATATTCTAATTAGGATATTGATTTAATGAATGTAAATTAAATTCATTGAATCAACAATAAGTTATGTGCATAGTCATCGATCCTTAATTTCCTATCATGTTAATGACACCTCACTGACTCTCCTCTACTACTATATCTAGGTTCTTGTCAAACACTCAAAAAAGTTAACCCAACATGTTAACCAAATTCTGGTGCTAACTTGACTTTCTTTTTTCTATCCAATATTTTGCGGTTGAGAAACTGAAAAATGTTTTCCAATATCAAAGATAAAATACTTTCAATTCATTTGTAGTAACCAATGTTTTAACTAAACACGAGATATTTTCGACACTTTCCTATTTTATAGACTAGAAGTTAAAAAACTATTCAGAAAAACAACCAAAGGCTATCATTGAGCATGCAGTAAAACAACTAAAAAGGAAATGCTTTTGAAAAATGCTTTAGAGCATCAATTATTTAAAGGAAAAATTTTATCTTTCCCCTCGGATTTTAGGTCTTATCACACAATGCTCTTCGAACTTTAATTTGTAACATTTTTTTCCCCGATCTTTGAACATTTGTAAATTTCCCCCCTCAGTTAAATTTTCCCCCGACCTTGCTACTGAACTCTGAACATATTTTGCCACTCCTGTGAAGACACAAAATTAAAATAAATAAACAAAAACTCCTCAAGAACAATGCTAAAATAAGGGGCGGAAAAATACAGGGTTAATTATAAAATCTTACTTTTTTATTTATTTTCTTTCTAAATTTTTTTATTAAATTTTGTGTTTTTATATGTTCAGAACCTGTTTTAGAAATTTTCCTTTTAAAAAATCAGAAACAAATCCAATCTAATTAAGAGTATTTTTTTTCATCTTTTCTCTTTTTTTTTTTCTTTTTTTACATTTATAGTGTATAGGGGATAAAATTGAAACAATTGCGTCAAAATTAAAAAGGATGCCTTCGTAATTTTTGAAAACGACGAAACAATCATCATACTTATGCAAATAATATTGAAAACTGGGAGGTACTCATAAAATAACGTCAATACTTACATCTATTTATTAAAAATGTTGAATGTATTGTAAAACCTAAGTGAAAATCAATATATGCATTAACTCAGCCTCCGTCTAGACTTCTGATACGTCTTCCCATATTCCTCTACCGGCTTCCAACTGAGCATCCCGTCATCACCATCGTTATCGAGTCGAACAAGACTTCCGACGCATACGTTCGCATCAAAATTCTTAGGAAAATTGGAAATACGAACATCTGATTTAACTCTTCTCTCAATATCATAAGCTATTAACCTCTCAAAACTCTCATTCAATAGTATTATATTCTTCTTCAAAGAGGCAACGGGAATCATAAAATCGAAATAGGATATAGATTCTGTTGAGAGCCCCACAACACACAATTTAGTCCAAGACTCCTTTACCCCGTATTCCTTCATCACCCATACATCGACATAATTTGCCCTAGAACGATCAAAATTACCAATTTTTGATTGATAGTAGGACAGTGAAATCCTCACCAACTTGTAGTCGTCATTCACATGATCATGCCCAAATCCGTAAAGGGAAACTCGCCGATCAAGTTCTTCAAGCTGCGGGAGTTCAACCTTCCGGAAACTTCTGGTGGATGGGTTCCAGAGAACAATAACGGCGTCGTTTTGGCAGCTGTTTAGGGCAAGCAAACCGTTGCAGGAGCCGAGCACTTCGGTGATCGGGATCATCTTTTTAACTCCTGGAAGATCGTCATGGCTTTCACTGCCGGGTTCGGGAGCTTCACGACCCGGTCGAGCAAATCGAGGTCGACCCATGAGAATTGTTCGTCGTAGCCGCCCTTCAGAATGAGGCCGTGATTGGAGCTGGTTTGGAGGGAGTGATTGAGGTGCTTCTTGATAAAATCATGGCCGTCGATCAGGGATCTCCATGACTTGGCAACGCACCTGAAACGCAACAGATCTTTTACCGGCAATCGGCAGAGTATCTCCACAGTCATCTCCCACGGAAGGCACGCCATGGCTTATTTTCTCGTCCGCAATGTTAAGAGTTTCGAGTGCGTGTTTTTTTCTTTTTTTTTTTTTTTTTTAATTTGAATGGGTAATTGCGTATTGAATATGTATGCCAATCTATAAATATATATATTCTGAATATGCGTATCTTTTTTTTTTTTAAGGAATATCCATATTGGAACACGACTCGTTTTTTCTCGTGTCAATTTCGAGTGACCCGAATTTGACCCGACACTTATTTTTTTCCCAACCCGTATGAAATTCATGTCATTTTCGAATCGTGTCGTCGTGTCGTGATCCGTATTGCCACCCCTACTCTAAATAATATCGGCTGTAATCAAAAACGTTTTTATAATTTTTTGCCTCATTTACTCTAATAAAATATTTTAGTTACCGTATTTATTTAATTGTTTGAAAATTTCAATTATATCCTAAGTTTTGATTTTTATAAGTACTCATTATTCAAATGGTAAATCTAAAAAATAAAAAGAAAAATCAACTAGACTAAATTGAATCAAATTTTGGACTTCAAATTTTGAAACTAAATCAAAAGTTACATAAATAGACGATTTCAAACCTTTTTAAAAAATGACTGACTTTTTTTTATTTAAGAAAATCATTACCAATCAGTGATTGGTCATAGTCAATCATTGTAAAATACAGTTTAATTTTAGTCAATCACAAATTGATTATTTGTGTAAAAAAAAAAAGATCATTTTACTAGTTTTAAAAAACTTCAATCATTTATAAAAAGAAATTTAAAAAAAAAAACATTTCGCATATCCTAATATTGTTTATATCTTCTTTAAAAAATAATATTGTTTATATCTAATTAGTTAATGTAAGGGAAAAAATAAAAAAAATACAAATAGATAAATGAAGGTAGGAGATTATACATTATATTATGGTTTTACTCAAAATTTTGCTTCCATACGTCCATTCTGAAAAAATATATATTATATGATCCAACCACTAGCCTAACCATAATTTTCTACTTGACTTTATCATAAAGTACAAAATTCAAATATCCTCTCAACTTAAAAAAAATGCATTTTTTTCAGCGTCAAAAATTCATATGTATTTTTTTAAAATTTTGGATGAAGCCTGTTTTTAGTAATCAACATTATCTGTTCTTCATGTTCGTGTTTTGACTCTGGATCACCAAACATTTTGACTTTTGGTACTTAGGTCCTCATTTTCAAATTTTGGATACTTGGATCCCGAACTCCCATTTTGTTTTGGCATTTGAATTCCTTTTTTTTTTTTTTTTCTTTTTGAGGGACCAGTTTTGAAATTTTGGATAATTGGGTTCTCAAATTCCCATTTTCTTGGCAGCTATTAATCACCATGTGATTTTCTAAATGCCAATTAAGGTTCAACATTTTGAAGGCTTTCTTGAGTCTCTATCCTCGGAATTTTAGAGAAATTACACCAAATAGACCGTTTTTTAAATGTTTAATGTAAAAAGCATAATTAAAAAATATTTGAGGTATATAGCATATTTATAAAAATTGTTTATTACGAATATGTTTTAAGATAATTTTATCATAAATATGCATACATATGCTATTTACCATCACCTAAAAAGTCTTCTGCAATTTATTTTTTTTATTACTATGGGTTTATTTGCCCATTTCCCTCCTCCCAGAATTTTATTTAGTTTGTGACAGAAATGTCGCAAAAGCTAATTATCGTTGGATATTGAATAAATGAATATAAATTATGGAGCAAAAATGAGTTTAATTTTGCATCAGTCATTCTCAGTTGACTTTATAACCATTTTAATCCTTAAAAAATTTTATTAATATTTAAACTCATTAAATCAACAAATTAGCTATGCGCAAATGTATATGTGCAAAATCTTCGATATTTAATTTCCTCTCTTGTTTATGAAACCACATCATTCTCCACTATACTTGGCTGACCAAGGTTATTGCCGTTTACTCATGTTTTTTGTATCTATGTGCCCAGTCAAACATTTAAAAAAAAAAAAAAAAAAAAGTTACTCCAACAAGATTACAAAGTGCAGGTGCTAACTTGACTTTCTTTTTCATCCAATATTTTGCGGTTGAGAAATTAAAAAGGTTTTCCAATATCAGAGAGAATTTTTCATTCATTTGTAGATATATAAAAATGAGCCTTACATAAGAACCCCAAACTCTTTGGTGTTGTCTCTACAAATGAGAGAATTAATTTTCTGTTTTCTTTTTTTTTTTTTTTTTTTTTTGGTAGGGGATGGATTTTATTTGCAGATGTAGAGAATTGGGACTTATATATATATATATATATATAAGTGGAGAATAGGGACTTTGACCCTATATTCTGGCATGATATCTTTTTTCTGTCCCCGCATTCTTAGGAATCAAATAATATGAGAAGAAAACAAATTTCAAATAGTACGTACTACAGTATAGTTATGGAGTTAAAAAAAAATGAAATTAATATCCTAGATCTTTTATTAATAATATAGCATCAACTATTGTTTCAGTTATATTGGAGTAAAGTATATGTTCAAGTGTGAACTCTCAGTGCAAAAGTTAACGTCCAGAGTCACCAATGATCAAGTAAGGGCTTCCATCCTTAATGAACTTTTCTATTTTTCAATTTCATCTTTAAGGGGTGTTTGGTGAATGAGTTTAGTTTAAGATTTTTAAGTTTCAATAGTAATTTTTCAGAAAGAACAAAAAACTTTTTCAGAAAAGATAAAAAACTTTTTCAGAAAAAGACAAAAATCATGATGAAAAAAGTACAATTTAGTTTAAAATGAACTTAACACTAAACACCCCCTTAGAATATTTGTATTTTTCTCATTTTGCCTTATTAAAAATCTATTATTCCTAGATAAATCCCCTAAAAACTCATCATTTATTGTGCATGCTCAGTAAAATAATAGGTTAACTCCACCGTTGGTCTCGTAAGCAATCTTACTAAGCAAGTATGATAGTTAAGGTGGCATGGGAAAAGGAAAAGGCACGGACCAAAACAACTGAAGAATTGCTCGGTGCAGGTGCATTGGTTGAAAGAAGCAAGTACGTGATTTATTTTTGTAATCTTTCCAATAAAATTCAATTAGGGATTAGTGAGAGCAGTTCTGTATTACAAAAATACTTTATCGGACTAAAGATAATTAATGACTGATTTTAAAATCACAGAGGTTACTCAAGCATTTGTACTTCCCCGTTTTATAGACATAGATAAACATTATTCCAAAAAACAACTGAAAGTGATAAATGAACATGCAGTAAAACTGGAGAATTTTAAAAACCACTCGTAAGGAAATGTTTTTAGATATTCAACTACATACTCCATCCGATTAACCTCGTCATCTTCAGATCTCATCTGGCCGGCGTATCATAAAGAAATGTTTTTGTTCTTCAGGTTTACACGAAATTATCCCTACAAGAAAAAAGACTTGAGGAAATAATACAAATTTACAGGACTCTGAACATGTCTTGCTCCTCTCGTAAAAACAAAACATAATTTATTTTTTTTAAATCTTCAAGAACAATGGTTTAATACAAATGAAAATTGGTTTACTTATATAATTATATATTTTTAACATATTCAGAATATTTTTTAGAAAATTTTCTTTAGAAAATTGGTTTGAATGTATTGTAAACGCTAAGTGAAAATCAATATATGCATTACCTCAGCCTCGTTCTAGGCTTCAGATACTTCTTCCCGTATTCCTCCACTGGCTTCCAACTGAGCATCCCGTCATCACCACCATTATCGAGTCGAACAAGTCTTCTGACACACACTTTCTCTTCGAAAGTATGTTTAGGAGCATCGAAAATATTACACACATCTGATTTAACTCTTCTCTCTAGATCATAAGATATTAACCACTCATAACTCTCATACAAGAGATAGGCAATAGGAAAAACAAAATTGGCTTCGAAAATGGGTTTTGAGAGCTGCACGACAGACACGCAATTTAGTCCCAGACTCCTTAATTAACCCATAGTCCTTCATCATCCACACCTCAACATAATTTTGCCCTAGGTAATTCCCTTTTGTTCTGCTTGAGAATTATACAAAGAGACCCTCCAATTTCATCCACAAATAGTACATCAAAATCACTGTATCAATATTGGCTCTATCAGGGAGAGGCATCTCACGGAGTTCCTTGGTCACAATATCCAACGACACGATGAATAAGTCAAGATAATTGGAAGCCAGAGAAGCAACGTTAGGGTTTCGTGACACCAACCAATGCAAAGAGTTGTTCGAAAGAGCGCCATAATTATTATGAAGGAAACAAACAGGTTCTATGGAAGGGAAGCCATGAATCATGTTCAAGCTCCAAGTATTCGATTTCGCGCTATAAACATAAACGCTGAACCCAGACTCAGAGTGATCAAAAGTAGTACCAACGTTTGATTGAGAATAGGACTGTGAAATCCTCACCCACTTTTGTAGTCTTCGTTGACATGATCATGGCCAAATCCGTCAACGACATCATCATGTGTATCGGAATCTTTATGCAGTGGGAGTTCAACATTCCGGAACCTTCTAGGGGAAACCTGATTAGGTTTTTGTTCACCGGGTGGTCCGGGTGTTTCACGGCACGGTCAAGCTTGTTGAGTTCGACCCACGAGAAGTCCCTTCAGAATGAGGCCGTGATTGGAGTTGGTTTGAAGGGAGGGATTGAGGTGCTTCTTGGTGAAATCATGACCGTCGATCAGGGATCTCCATTGCTTGGCTACACACCTGTAACGCAGCAGATCCTTTAACGGCAATCGGATTAAGTATCTCCGCGGTCATCTGCCACGGAAGGGACGTCATAGCTTATTCTCTGGTTTGTTAGGGTTCTTGCGTGTTGTTTTTTGGTTTTTAGGGTAATTAAAACCTAAAATACGGCACACATAGTTCCAATTTTATCGGATGTCCCCGAAGGGACTACGGCACACATAGTTAATTAGGTGTATGTATTTTCAAAAAATGTATATATACACACTAACACCTTCTATATTTTTCTTAAAATTACAGAGACACTCATTTAATCAAAACAAATTATGTCAACACTGCTTACTTTAAAAAAATAAAATTACAGAGTGTTAGTTGACTGCTATAAATATACACAACACCCCTTCAATATATATCAATATATACAACACATATGTATGCTCTTTTTCTTTTTTTCTTTTAAGGGAATGTCAGTTTTTTAAAGAAAATTACTTAACTAACCACTTTTTTTTCATCTGGTGACCAACATAACATAAATTTTCCATTCTTAATCAATATGATACAAATTTTAGTTTAATTTTGTGTCATATTAGTCTAATGTTAACTTTTTGTGTCATGTTGGTACAATAATTTATAAATTTGTGTTATTCAAGTACTTTTCCCCAGCTTTTATGAAAAAATTGAGTGTTCTTTTTTTTTTTTTTGAAATTAGAATGTTATTTTAGGTTCATTCAAAAAAAAAAAAAAGAATGTTATCTTAGATAGATTCAAAAAAAAAAAAAAAAAGAATGCTATTTTAGATTATAGAGAGTATTTTAATTTTTCAAAATTTTTTCCTTTTTTTCTTTTTTTTTTTTCCTTTCAGTTGCAAGCATATAGGTAGTTTTACATTTTAGTTTTGCTTCACCCTAAAATCAAAAATAGAGAGAAAGAAGTAAATAGCAGTTTTTAAAAAATAATTGAAGTAAATAGTAGGGTTTTTATATATTTAGAGTAAATAACAATAAATAAAAAAATTACCAAGTAAATGGTTTATTTACGTCTTGTAAATATATTATTGACCTAATAAATTTGCTATTTACCTAATAATTTTTTTTATACCTAATAAATTTGCTATTTACTTTAAATTTTTAAAACCTTGTTATTTACTTTATTTATTTTTCCAAATGAGGAGGAGTTGAAATATTCCCATCCTCGAATTCATCTCTTAGGTTCAAAATATTATTTTGAATAGAGATTATTTTGAAACTTATTATCTTAGGATATTGATTAAATGAATGTAAATTAAATTCATTCAATCAACAAAAACGTTATGTGCATGGTGATTTTATCCTTTCCTTTCTTGTCTAGGTGCCTTGTCAAAAACTCAAAAAAGTTAACCCAACATGATTACAAAGTGCTGATGCTAACTTGACTTTCTTTTTTTATCCAACATTTTGCAGTTGAGAAACTGAAAAAGGTTTTCCACTATCAAAGCTAAAAACTTTTCACCCTTTTGTAAGAATAATTTTGCAAATAGTTACCATATACTGCTGCATTGTTAAGACCTAGATGTGTATTGGTGCAAGTTCAAGCTTTGATGGAGCCTCATCAAAGAACCCGAAGTCATCGGTTTTGTAGACGAAACAAACTTCAAGTACTTTTTGTGTTTCAATTGAAAGAAAAATCCTTTCAACATTGGCAGAGATCTTTGTTTTTGACAAAATGACATCATATGGAGTTTAGTTGTTTGGATGTAAGTATATATTCAAGTGTGAACTATCCGTACAATAAGCCGGCATCGGTTTGTCTTGTTAGCCTAATAAACTCGGAGTCGTTGTACCGGGAAAATTAAGGTACAAACGAAGTCAAAAGGGCCAATGTTGCTGTCAGTTAGCGGCTTCATCAGCAGAAGAATTGCTCGGTGCAGGCGAACCAATGAAGCGGGTGTTGGTCGAAAGGAAAGACTTCTCATCAAATTCAGCCCCATCTGCTGCATTGCCTCTCTCCGCACTTGCCTTTTGGATTAAACATTTAATTGATTCCACAACTTCAGACATTGGTGGCCGGAACTCCTTCACGGGCTGTTCAAGTTTCAGTAACCCACACCAGTTAGTTTTTGCCAACCTCTATAAGTGAGCCTTACTTCGCAATTATTCTCATGCTTGCAAAATCGAAGTTGTGTTCGCGAACTTCTAGCCGAAAATAACTCCCATCATGCTTAGAAGAAAAACAGCAAAATTAAAGATGAGAATTCAATTGCGAAAAATAGTACCTGTATGCAGAGGGAAACAATGTCAACAAAATGGGAGAGAATCCTGATGGAAAATGTTCTTTTAATGCCTGGATCGACCATCTGTTGTAAACTCTCAGTGTCGTGAAGCCGAGATGAAGCCCATTTAACCAGGCTTTGCTCTTCCCTTGGTCTAAAACTGTGACAAAACGTATTGATATGTAAGATACCAAAGGAGGATTGCTGAGACTTAAAAGAAAATGGGCCAGAACTGTACTTGTCAAAAGGTTTCCTTCCTGTTAATAGCTCCAAAAGCAACACTCCGAAGGCATAAGTGTCACTCTTTCGGTTATCAACTCCCGATTGACCATGTTCTGGCGCAATGTAGCCCGTGTCACCAATAGCAATTTCCGATGCCTGTTTGTATCAGCAACTAAATTTCATTCAGCATTTTGTCTCTTACTATCGAGCCTTTTGTTTAAAAGACATTAAGAATTTAGCCTTAAATCGTAAAGCATACATTAGATGTATAATCAATGGCGTCAAAATTTTATCTATTTTTTTTAGACTATATATTACTGTGAAGAAATGGTGTACCTTGATTTTGACCGTGTTACTTGTAAGTGGCCTCAAAATAGTGAGCCCGCAGTCGCATAAACGGGTCTGAGGTCCTCATCAAGTAAGATATTGGCAGCTTTCAGGTTGCAGTGAGCAAGAGGAGGCGAGAATGTAGAGTGCAAATAGCTGAACTCGTAGTTTTCAAATCATACAACAATCAGAAAACACAGACGATTTCATAGACGAGCAGACGCCAACTTTTTTTCTACTCAATGAGAAGGTATTCAATACTAGTAAATAGCTATTTCATATCCATAGATTCTTGACTTGCGGAATCTGAAACAAATAATTTTGTTGACAGAACATACTTACTCCAAAGCCTGAGCAATACCAAGAGCTATCTGGAGCCGAAGACCCCAAGACAGAGACTTGTATTCTCTGCTGTGCAAAGCGTCGTTAAGGGACAAACTTCTGACATACTCGTATACCAGGAGATGTTGTCCATGCTCCACACAATAGCCAATTAGCGGTACAATATTCGGGTGCTTCAAACGGGAAACTGTCCAAACTACGTCCAGAAACTGTTCTTCCTCTTTGAAAGACAGCATAACGGTGTTGACGTTCTTCACTGCCAAAACCTGGACACCGTTGAAGAATTCTTATGACCTTTACCAGATTTTGAAATCATACATGGGAATATATATATATATATATATATGTATGAGAAAGGTCCAGGTTTATACTTGGCCATCTGGAAACTCAGCTTTGTAAACGGAGCCTAGAGATCCTTCACCAAGAAGATTTGATTCACTGAAGCTGTTAGTGGCTGATTGAAGTTCTGCTATGGTGTAAACTTTTGCTTTCATTGGGAATCCGTATTTCCTGGTGAAACTTGTTCTTCTGGACGTCTTCTCAACTCTGCTATGGTATATTGGGGGCATCCTCCGTGCACCGAAAATGGGTGACCTGAAAGTCAAGAGTTTCGGGCTTCGTTCTGCTGCGGTAGGAGAAGTGTCTAAAACCAAGAAATGGGAAATGAAAAATGATAATAAGTGGAGGGAAAAAAAAAAAAAAAAGTCCATCTATTTCCAATTACCAAACACTCAGATCATCTTCTGAATACATCGAAGAATAGTTCTTGACAAGAAAAACTAAAAAAAGATGTTGATTTTGTTTAGACATCAATCTTTAACTAAAAAAGGTGTAATTGACTAGTGCAAAATCAGATGAGAGTTTACCTCTGGTAGTGATCGGAAGAGAATGCGTTGAGATGTTGTTGCCAGCTGAGTTTTGAAGTGTTCGTGTACGGTATTGATGGAGCCGAACGGAAATGTAGATCGCAATACATGATACCAGCAGAGTTCCCCCACCAACTATAAAAGCTATTCCTCCAGGACCCATTTTTTTCTTCTTAGAGTCATTCCTCTCGACGACAGGATTGCTCTCAATCGCGCTTGCCTGTGTTCTTGGGGGGCTTCTGATATTTTGTTCAACGGGCACTGTTTCTAAAGGGAAATCCCAGGGTGGAGAATTGGCTGCATGGAACTTGTTCCCTCCAAACCTAATAACAGTGGAAGAGGAAAACTAGTCAATCCAAAGGAGTCTTGAATTTTGCTTGCTTAATTCATTAAGCCAAAGGAGAGGTAACGAGAAGAGATTTCTCTTTACCAAAGGTTCGGAATGGACTGAAAATGTTTCGGAATGATGCCACTGAAGTAATTGTTCTGGATATTCCTGATAACAGATATATGTTAGCAAGCAATCAAAGGAACCGATTTAAAGTCATCGGAGCTATGGAAAACCCTTACAGGTCAATTAGTGGAAGCTCGGATAGATATGTGACTGATCCAGTGAAGTTGTTATTCTGCAAGTATCTGCACCGTACACTCATATAAATATGATTATGATTCCAGGATGATATATGACAAGAAAGACACATACAAGCAGGCAGATGAAACTCACAATCCGGTAAGATTTTTCAGGGATCCAAACGAACTTGGTAAATCTCCAGAGAAATTGTTATATGACAAGTCCCTGGAGAAAATGAAGTGTCATAACAGATGATACAAATTATAGTTAGATCTCCATCACCTTTAAACGCTGTCATTGACAAGAAACTGCAATTCACTTCAGTGGAGTACAACAAATGATCTAAAGCAAAATTCTTTAAGAAACAATGCGGTCTTGCTTGGTATAACCTTCGAAAAGACTAGGTTTCAAG
Organism: Ficus microcarpa; assembly: GCA_025413485.1. Lineage (NCBI taxonomy): Eukaryota > Viridiplantae > Streptophyta > Magnoliopsida > Rosales > Moraceae > Ficus > Ficus microcarpa. The sequence goes on along the minus strand of CM046387.1, from coordinate 27,870,939 downwards.
AGTCTAGACTTACCAAAACCAATATAGATACTATCATCATCATAATCATTAGGAAACAAATGTATCCAAGTTTAAAGTTCTTTCATGGCAGGGAATGCAGTTTTGGGGAACTTAACTTAAATTTACGAATTGTTGAACTTGAGTTTGGTACGTAAAAGGCTAAGCCTAGTTAAAAAGACTAGGAAGTTTCCTCATCCATTCGCTTCTCTATACTTTATGGCCGTCTAAATTTTTTCCCTCTTCAAAGTGCAAACAAAAAGTATCAAAAACTAGGTGAAACGAGGCAAGAACATACATCTCTCTAAGATTCCACATGCCAGTAAACACGTTGCCAATATATCCAGATAAGGAATTGTGGCTAAAGTTCCTGTACGAAAACAGTTAAACTCATCCGACAGAACAAACATATTTGAATGAAAAAAAAAAAAAAAAAGAAAGTTGTTATTGGAGAAGGTACTCACATATGTCGGAGATGTTTCATGTTTGACAGAGAGTCAGGAATACTACCGGTCAAATTGTTGCATGCCAAGTTCCTACGCCATGAAAAGAAAAGAGTTTTAGTCAGAACCAGAGAATATATTGAAATAACTTTTCATAGCTTATAACATATAATTAAAAATTGTTATTGAGCTTTACATATGAGTGGCATTAGGGGGTAATACATCTGGAATTGGACCCCAAATGTTATTGTAGCTAACGTCTCTGCAAAAAGGAATCCGAATGATCAGATAATAACATTACCAGGTTAAGCTTCGAAATTGAACATTACAATGACCCTGATACCAAAAAACAGAATCACTCACATCTGCTTCAAGTTATGGAGATTTGAGAGCTGGTGTCCAAGATTCCCAGTCAAATTCAGTCCACGAAGTTTACTGCGCAAGGGGGCGGAAAATGAACATATAAATTTTGGCCTACATTTCCAAGTCAAGAAAAAATAAATAAATAAAGGTAAAGAGTTATGTTGGTTACAGGTACATAACAGACGAGCCATAACACGACACTCCGGTCCATGATTCCTCACAAGGATCTCCATTCTCCATTCTCCATCCCCTCAGCGGCGGAAAATTCAGGTTGAAATATAGATCCTGAAGGGCTGTGACTGCATAATCAAATTAGCAAGCTTAGTGGGAAGCTCTTAACATTGGTAGTGGATCACTGAATTTAATGCAACATTGGTAACATTAAAGAAAACATTTAAAATTGGTAAACATGTGATCACTTTGATGAATAAACTTTTAATATTGGTAACACTACATATTGAGAACATGATAAGGGATCTTGTTAAGCACTCTTTATCAAGTTTAGCTTGCTTCTTCGGCGACGTATTTACGAAACCGATAATGAATAATGTAGTTGTCAGCAGATGTTATTGCTGACTAGTGTTGTCGTTTTCAATAGTGATTGTAAATTGAAAACGGCATAATTTGAGAAACGACATTAATTAGGAAAACGGCATGAAAGTGGAAAACAATATTAGTTTTAAAACGACACCCATGTTAAAGACCAACATAGTTTTCAAAAACGGCATTAAAGTGGAAACGACATTAATTTGAAAAACGATTTTCACGACATTAAACAGAAAACGTCATAATTGAAAAGACGACAAAAATTGAAAGACGGACTACATAAATCCTAAGAACAGCTTCTAGTTAGAAAGAAGAATCTTGATAATTATCTCCAAAAAGTTTTTTTTTTTTTTTTTTTAATAAATGGCCACACCGGAGGTGGCAAAAAAAAATATCTGGCCTACTCTGTTTGGCTGCTGAGAAAATTGAACATGAATTATCGAAACTTGACGATTCGTAGGACTTCGCAGTTCAAAACATCGACAATATTTCTCTTTTATTTAATTTTTTTCCTTTCTCTTCGGTTCCAGTTTTCTCGCACCTTTCTTAGCAACCAATCAAGAGTATAGCGCAGAAGACACACCGAAGAGTTCAAAAAACAAGAAAGAAGTTAAAATCAATGGGAGTTACCGTCTTGTACATCGGTGTACGCCCAAGTCTGCGAAGCAATAATTGCCAAGAAGACAACAAGACTGATCAACCACGCACATATCCTCCCTTCTCGCATTTTCTCGAGAACCAAACAGCTCGTTGAGGTACTTCTCGCCGTGATCAGACAATCAGTCTCGCTCACTAACGAGGAAAGAGACGCGAGAAAACGAACAACAGAGAAGAAAGAAGAAAACTTGAAGATAGTACTATTTTCTTTCGCTTTCCTCTGTTTTCTCGGGAACCAAACACGCCAGAATCTTCAAGTAGAAAACTTTCATGGAAAGTGCTCAAGAAATAACGCGATTAAAAGCTTAAAAAAAGCAGAATTAGGATCCAAATTGTACATCGAATGAAGTAATTCTCTGAGTTTTAGAGAGAGAAGAGAGAGAGAGATTGCAGTGAAGAGGGGGTTTGGAATGTGTGCTTTGGACGTCGTTTATAGAGAGAGAAATGGCGGTGCCGATATTACAAGTACAAGAGAAAATCGTTGCTGACGTGGATTCCACGTCAGCAAAAACCGTTAGTCGTTACTAGCGGGAGTTGAGTACTTCTGATCGGGTGGTCTAAGGTACACAGTAACATCGTTTTAGCTTCTGATGTGTCCGAAGACCATGAGCCTTTTATTGGGCCAATCACGGCCCATTGAAATGATCCCTTTTCGCTCTTTGCATTTTCTTTCTTCTTCTTTTTTTTTTTTTTAAACCTTCTTCTGTTCTGAAGCTCTCGGCTATGGCGGAATTTGCTAAAAACCAGACAACCAATGGAGAACAAGAAGACGAAGAAGACGATTACATGGGAGACCTCTCTCAGTTCCTTTCTCCACAAGCTTCGAATCCTCCGAAACCTTCATCCAAAAAGGTAAAAGCTCAATCAATTTGTTTGGTTCCCTAGAAAATGCACAGGAAATTAACTAATTCTTTCTTTCGTTTGATTTTCAGACTTCATGTGGAAAAGCCCTAGCGGTTCAATCCTCGAAGAAGAAGAAAGCGAAATCCTTGAACTGGCAAGAGCACCGGAAGCAGGAGAGAGAGCGGAAGCAGATTGAAGAGGACGAGCAAACCCTAGCGAAGACGGAGGCTCCGATTCCGCAATCAAACATAGGGTTCAAGCTGCTGAAGCAGATGGGGTACATGCCGGGGTCGGCCCTGGGCAAGGAGGGCTCGGGGAGGGCGGAGCCGGTGGGGCTGGAGATCCGTCGGTCGAGGGCAGGGATTGGGCGGGAGGATCCGCGGAAGGAGAAGATTAGGAGAGAGGAGGCGGAGGCGGAGATGAAGAGGAGGAACGAGAAAGCTTTAATGGAGGATTTCGGGTCGAGGCAGAAATCGCAGTGGAGGAACCGGAGAGTGGTGGTTAATTTCGAGAAGGCGAAGGCGGCTTTGGATCAGTTGGAGAATCGGGAAGTTGTGGTTCCGAAGAAGAGTGAGGATGAAGAAGAGGAAGAAGAGGAAGAGGAAGAGATCACAGCGGAGGTACATTTTGTATGTTTTGAGTTTTATCCAAACTTGGTTTTTGAAATTTCAATCGATTTTGAATTGTGCGAATTTAACGGAATTTGATGGAAATCCAACTATGTAAGAGTAGATATAATGAAACTTTATGGAAATCAATACGAGGGTCGGTACAATTCGAGATTTAATTAGCAAAATGTGTTAATGTAATTGGTGAACTAGGAAGTTAGTAGAAGAATGTATATTTTGTGTGTTTTCGGTTTTATCCAAACTTGGTTTTTGAAATTTCGATGAGTTTTGAATTGTGTGAATTTAACGGAATTGGATAAAAATCCAACGATGTGGGAGTAGATATAACGAAGCTTGATGGAAATGAATACAAAGGTAGCTACAATTCGAGATTTCGGTAGCAAAATGTGTTAATGTGATTGGTGAACTAGGAAGTTAGTAGAAGTGAATCTTAGGATGTCTATCTTTGGAAGGCAAAAATTGAACTTCTGGTTTGTTTTCCAGGGAAACATTGCGTGATTTTTTACTTGGTTTTTTTTTTTTTTTTTTTATTCGCTTTATGCAGGATTTGCAGGAAATATTGATGAAACTGAGAGAAGAACATAGATACTGCCTCTTCTGTGGATTTCAGGTGAATAAATGTTTGAAATGATTCCGATCTCGAAAAATCTTGCAACTTTGTACTGATTGTTTCATAAATTGTGGTGTTTGTTTCAGTATGAATCAATGGAGGCCCTTGTAGCCAACTGTCCAGGAACTGATGAAGATGACCACTAACACACCAATGTTCGTTCCACAATGGGGCGTTACGAAGTAATTCTGCTCGGATTTGGAGTATTTCATCACTTCAAAATTCCAAATGGAAGATTTGATCATATCAGGCAAGTGATCTCCTATGATTTTTTATGCAAATTCCGTCAAGGAAAATGGGATTAAGAAGGTCATAAAACGGATCTTGATCAGAAGAAGACGCAGCTACTAGAGGACGTAGATTGGGAAAAGTCCGTTGATTGAGAGTCGTAACTACATTGGCATTGACTACACTTTTACCAAGTCACAAGTTGAATAACCTTACATGCCAAGTTGGGAGAATTTGCTGATTTTTCATTGTCGTGTTTTTCGTTCTCGTAAGACTTGTTAGAATCTGCTTATTTCGACCACGTCCGACGCTCAGAAACACGCATTACTTTGGGTCATATGGCATCATCTTTTGACTCACGAGAGTTTACTTTCTTTTCGAAAAATATGAACAAAAACTGGTGATAAAAACTTAGGAACCTTATTCCCTTGTCTCTTACTATTTGGACTCCTTAGGGACACGGATTGAAATGTTACAGAAAATTGGTGTCTCAAAACGACAACTAGGCCGAGACAAATGAAGGTCCTCATGATCATGCTATGGTGGTATTATATATGGACCCCAATCCCTATAAATGAGGGGACAAAAATACTAATGCCTTAGCATGGTCCAAAATTTTACTCTTTTCTTCTTGGAATAAGATACGAGTTAATGAGTACTCACCAAAACTCGTGGAAATTCAAGGAGACAGGAACAAGAGCCTTCTCCCTTGCCTTGCCACCAAACCACATGGCAGACAACAATTTCGTGTCACTTTCAATTTTTTTTTTTTTTAAATCATCTTAAAAACAATAGGATTATTCTCATTTATGTCACTTGAATTTTAAAATCACTTCTATTTTACTCCATGAATTTTGAATCTGATCCTTATAATAGGAAGCAAAAAAAAAATAGTAAGTTCAAGTAAAATATGATTTTTTTTTCTGTAGAAGCCCTGACAGAATCGGTTTAGTGGGGAACACTAGTTCCATATAGTAAAAATTCATTTGGATTTCAAAAGCCCAATACTAAATTAAATTCTCTCTCTTTCATTTTCAAAAATTTCAAACTTTACTATATCATAAAATTTTTTCGAAAATTTTCCCTCTAAACATGCATTTCCAATCAAACTTTCAAAATACTATCTCCAGATATCCTCCAATCAAGTCCTAATTTCTTTTTTTTTTTTTAACTGAAATTCTGATTAAAAATAAAATAAAATTGTGTTAAATTCAAAATTCAAAAGACAAAATGTAAGTTCTAAAATTTAAAGATGTAAAATGAAAGTAACCTTAAAGTTCAAAGGACATTAAAAATAAGAAAAATGTTTAAAACACCCACTCTAATATCAATTTTTGAATATCATATAATATGTAAATTGTTATTCTTTTATTGATATACATTAAAATATTAAACGAGAATTGATACTCAAAAATTTAAAATTAAATCTAGTGTCGTGACACAACTCTAACAATAATCCAAAAGGATAAGAAAAAAGGGAAGTAAAATCTTTGTTTCATTATATGACATGTTTGGATCATATGTTTCGGTATTAAGTTGAAACATAAAAATCATATTTTTATGAGTGAAAATACTGTTAGGAAAAAAAAAAAAAAAAAAGAGAAACGTGGATTCAAATATATGATCAGGAGCATAATACTATGTCTTATTTGATGGAAATTTAACCAAAAAAATTATTTTAAAAACACTATCACAGAATCCAGAAGATTAGATAAGGAAAAGCCAGGAACTGCAAGGCCAACACCATGAAAATCAGTGTTTCGAGACACTTGAGCGACATACAACAAGTCAGTCAGGGTCACGCCCCCACAAAGAAGGCGGAAGCAAAAAAGAGTTTGGGGTAAAGTTTTCCCAGCTTACAAATCAAAAAGGCCACCGAAATCGTCCCATCAGAACTGCAGAAATGACTAAGAGACTTGGTTTTCTAGAGTGACCAGTGCATGTGCTGACTGTTGGAATCGAAATCCCGGGAGTGCCCAGGCTCCATAAACGGCCTCCTACTCTGTTGGGACAGCTCGAGCTCGCTGGAGAACTGACTGCTAAGAGGCTGCTGCGAGAATTGCCCGAGTCCAAGATCAGGAAGGATCTGGTGTGAACTGCTACTGGCCATATTGCTCTTTAGGCCCCAAGAAGTGGTTGGAAAGTGATTGACAGTTCCATCACCATGAGCTGCTGTTGGTTCAGCCACAGGCGCCCCTTGAGTATTCATCAAGGAATGGAGCCCGAGACCTGACGACGGTCGGTTTCTCGAGCCCCATGGTTGGTTTGACAGAAGAGAGAGAGCACAGCTTGAGTCCGCGACTACTGAGATGCATTCTCCCGGAGGCGGCGGAGGAATTCCATGACCAGCTGGGATACTCGTCCCGCATGCTGCCGAAGTCTGGAGGAAAAGGTCAGATGGTGGATTCTCAGAGCTGCTCTGCCACGAATAAGGAAGAAACTTTCCTGTTGGAATGGTGACATGATTTCCAGGCACCCGCTCGGAGACTCTTGCAGTTGGCCACGCATCCCTCCCGCCAAGCCTAGGGTAAGCTGAAAAATCCATCAGAAAGCTGCCAACTCTGCTGCCGCTTTCTGCCACCTCAAGAAAAACATGTTTCAAGTAAATATGGTGCGGTGAAGCAAAACTAACATCCATATCGCTACAACACAAACTAGAGTAGAAAAAAATGACGATTTGATTATGTCTAAACAGAGACATATAAAGAGAATCGACCATAGCGTGTAGACAGCAATGATCCAGGTGGAGGCTTCCTCCGACGTTCATTATGACCAGCCAGGCGCCGACGGCAACTGCGTTTTCCTTGATCAAATTCCGGAAGCAGATGAAACCTGGACAACAACCAAGCTGTTAATTTCACAACAACTACTGATCAAATTATCGTGTCATAAAACTCTGACCTCTGTTACAATGCATTTAGAAACAACACATCTATACTAACATTTCTTTTCACCATACAACCACCGAGAGATGTCCCGAACTAGATAATCATTACGATTTAGGAGTAATTATGCAGACCGACGATTTTGCTATAAAGTTGACAAGAAACTGAGAAATGTTTTCTAGGATGAAGTGTTGCAATAACAAACATATGAAAAATCTGCAAACGATGGGAGTAAACTGTCGAAAGACAGAAAATGTACAAAAAGACAATCAACCCACATCAACATCCATTGCATTCACAGATATTATTGGTTCAACTCAAGAACCCGGTCTACTCACTAAAACAAACCAAAAAGATGCAACCTATCGATGGCCGTGTTTGGTAGCGTTTTGAAAATGATTTTTGTTTCGGGTATGAATTTTAAAATTGTGGTTGGTAGTATTTTTAGAACAATAGGTTTAGGTATAAGAAAAAGGTGAGACAGTGCTTGGATATGTCTTTGAAAAAACATGCGTTAAGTTATAGTAGTCCAAGAAAATGAAAACAGAAACGAGAAAACAACTTTCAACCATTTTTCATTTTTCTAAAAAATTTAAAAATAAGAATTAAAATAAAAATAAAAACAGTTATCACCAAATTTTGTTTCATTTCCGTTTTCAAAACACTTGATGAACAGGCGCTACGTTTTCATTTTCATGCTGCAAAAGATGTCCGGAAACATTTCCAAAAACACTTGAGAATAATGGGAGATTATATCCATAAGAGCTTCCACAGAAAGTGGCTAAGAAAGGTCAAATCTTAGCGTCTAGTGAATTTGATCTCAGACACAAACATTTCCGGATTTCGCTCTTTTTTCAATTGACAAGAAATTTCATTGAATTCATTATATAAAAATTCGGATAAAACTTTCCAAAAGAAGCTCAAAACCATCCAACAAAGATAGTTCACAACAAGGCAATCTCTAAAAGATTTCACCGAAACAGTATCAAAACCCAAGATATAGATCTCAAATGAACAAAGTTCATGTTCGGTCTGTGAAACTAAATATTGGATGAACAAGTACAACAAGTTGAGGATTGGCGTGAACAGACAATTTTAGCATCTTCCTAAAGACAAGAGAATACTCCATTAGAGGAGAGAAAAAAAAAAGGGAAGAAAAAGAAAAGTGTACCAGAATTTTTGTTGCCCAACTTGAGACAAGAAATTAAAGATAAGGTAAAAACAGTACAACTAAACAAGAAAAAATTTTCTAAAAATAGAACACAATCATTAAATAAAAGGATAATAATTATCCCACCAAATCAATAAAAACAAAAAAATAATAATAACATTCTATGGCAAAACAATTGAAACAACCAAATCTCAGTAAAACATTATTTTCACCCCAAAAAAAAAACCACCAACAAATTTTGACAAGTTGTTGAGGCAAATCATTTCCACTACCAAAAACAACCTTGAAAATAATTTCATTAAAAAAAATTTAAAAAAAAAAAAAAAACTCGATAGGTGAGTTTTACCTGCTGCACTGTTGGCAAAACCTCTGTTCAAGGCCAGCGACGATGACTTTGGGGGATTTAGAGTGCATACCACAGACTTTGTGCCTGGAATAGTAGGCCTTGGCGTCACTCAGATCTACCTTGCACCCTTCGACCTGGCACCGGGCGGCTGGGCCGCCTGGACCGGGCAGGACCGGACCTTCTTAGGCGGCGTCGCGGTGGCGGAGGAAGTCGACGACGACCCAGAACCGGATTTTCCGGGGGCGGTCGGACCCACGTCCTCGAAGTAGATTTTCTTGCCGAATTTCAGGCCGTTGAGGGACTCGGTGGAGGAGTTCGGCGGCGACGACGAGGACGACCCGCCGGAGCTCGAGCCCGTGATTTCCATCTGCCGGCGATTGCTGCGACGGCGGCGGCGATCGTGGTAGGAGTGGGAGTGGGAGTGGGAGTCTAGTCAGTGGTAGAAGAGAGAGAGAGAAGCCATTCGAAGCTCATGAAAGTGGTTTTTGCGAGGAGAGAGAGACGGTGAGTGTGGAGGAGGGGGGGTGAAAAGCAGACACCTGACACTGGGCCATGCCAGCTTAGAGAGAGAAAGTGATGAGAGAGAGAGAGAGAGAGAGGAGATAGAGAGTGGTGTTGTGTATGTATGTGGGTGGAACGTTGTCCAAGAGAGGAGAGAGAACGTGCAGTGTGTCCGTCTATCAAAAATAATGGAGGAAAGAAAAGCAGAAATAGAGAGAGAGAGAGAGAAAAAGCGAGAGATGTTTGTACTTCTACGGAGCTTCAGAGGCAGGTTTTTACGAAGCTCTCTCTCTGTAATACTTCTCTCTTTCTCTCTCTCTCTCTCTAAAAGTATTAGGGTCTCTCCTTTTATTCTCTTAACTATCACGGTCCCAACTGTCGTTTCATGAAAATGAAAATAATTTTAAAAAAAAAGTTTTTTCCAGTTTTCTCTTTCTCTTTTTTTTTTTTATTGCTTTTTTTTTTTTTTACGACAGACAGGGTAAAAGGTGATTTTCCTTTTTGCCAGATGTGTATGGGAGCCCATATGGTTTGTTTGATGCATGGGACGCATTATTTGGATTTGTTGTTTTTTCACGGATGGCCAAACTGCCCTTCATTATATTACCATCTTATTTTTCAACCCTTTTTTTATTGCAAAAACAGGGGACGAAGATTTAAAAATATTTTGATTGAAAATAAATTTGTGTTTTGAAAATAGACATTTAGCTAAAAAGTGTTTTGATTATCAAAAAAGTGTAAAAACTTAAATTATATTAAAAGATAAATAATAATATAGATATTGTTTTGTTATTTTTGTTATTCTATGCAAGTTTAGGGGAAAAAAAAAAAAAAAACTCTCATTATGATTTGAAAAAAAAAATGTAAACATTTCAAGTAGGAACCTCTCAACCATCATATACCATAATCTAGGACTAGTAATTTCACATATGATATGATGACGCGATTCGAAAACGATATGAATTAAATAGATTGGGATCGAACATTTAATATTTAAGTCATAATTAGATTGGTACGCACAATATGGAATTAGACGAGCCAAAAACGTATTAGTCTGCTTAACCCATTTAACGTGTTTAATTATATAGATTGTAAACATGTCAATACAATACGGCCCGTTTATCGCCAGTATGTAAAAAAAATTCAAATTTTAAATGTAAAAACACTTTTTGTAGACTTTTGTTTATGTTTACTTGTGTTTCTATTGTCATGAATATTGAAACCTCGGTATTCTTGTTTGATACCATGTGTTTAATTTTAAAAAAAAATAATTTTATCAGTTAATTGGGTCGTAAACGGGTCGTTTCGCACCAAACCCGTCACGGATCGTTTAATTATCACGTTTGCTTGTCTTATTGCCTTTTAAGTGTTTCGTGTCCATATTTAGGTTCTCAACTCGTTTATTAATCGTGTTGTATTTGTGTTTACTTTAATCGTATCGTTTTGTAATTATGTCGGTCCAAATTCGGCCGCGAACATAAATTATCAGCCCTATCACAATCGATGATATCTTATCTTTTAACTTCGGATAAGAATTTGGTGTTACTGAAAAGCTTTGCTTTAAGATAAATGTAGATATACCAATAGAGTATTATATACAACACAAGATTAATCTATTATGCTTGTGGAAAAGCCAAAATTTAAGACCTTCTCAATATGTTCATTAATTTTAAGAACTCCCATTCCGTTTCTCCAATTTTGAATTAGTCAAACTCAATTTTTTACGCTAGAATCTCCATTATTAGAAATACGGAAAAAAGAAATATCGTGTAATCATGTTATCTTTCTTTATTTTATTTTATTTTATTTAACATTAATTATAATGAAAAATAGGCTGATAAGCGTTTTTAAAAACATAAAATGATATGAGAGAATAACCCTAATAGGAGCAGTCACGAGATCTATTCAAATATAAAATATTTAACTAAACATTCCTTGCATCAATTGTTTATGATTTCAAATATCGTCTCCAATTAATTATGCATGTAGTAATGCATGATATTAATATATAAATATCATCAATTTTTTTTAATAAAAAATTTGTAATATTGTATAACTTTACTTCAAATAAATAATAAATTGTTTAAACTTGCCGGAGAATTTGTTGTCTCAAAGTTCATATGTCAAACTTTAATTAGTTAAAAGTTAAATGGATAAATATCAATAATAACATAACAATATTGATAAATTATAAACTATAATTTATGTGAGGATGGTAAGTGGACTATATATGGCTTTCAAATTTGGAATGCCAACGAAATTATCATCCTATGCTAAGTTGCAGAAAGATTATTGATAACAATTTTCAATAAAGGCTGCTTATTATACACCCAAAATCATCTACCTACCTTTCCACCAAATATGAAAATTAAAATTAAAATTAAAATTAAAATTTAAAAAAAAAAAAAAAAAAACATCTACCTATCTAATCGTTAGGCCTCATTTTTCTGACTTGAAATATTGTCACATCATCCGTCATATTTTAAAGATACTAGAAGCACCAATGATTATATTTTAATATGAGTATTACATTTATAAATTTTTTCCATTTAAGTGTTAGTGGTGATAAATAAAAATTATGCTTGTACTTGTATATGTTCTTTTCCAACCCACAGCGATAGTCATTATCTTTTTCTCTGCTTTTTCTTTATGCATTCATCACTAACTTTTTGTATTTTTAAGGTCGTAAGCGGGATTCAAACTCTATATTTTAGATAAAATTAGGTTCGTTTAGATCTACCGTTGAGTTATTAGGAAATTTCTTATCTCATATTAGGGAGAATTGTTATTTTCTACATAATTATCTCATTAGTGAATTTAATCCTCTTTATTCCTGATTTGAGGATTATCTTCTCCACGTTAAATCTTTCTCTTCTTTTATTATTTGTTTTTATTTTATAATTTTTATTATAAGTTAGGCCTACACCCACGTATGCATTATTTTAATTTATCATAGTTCAAAAAGAAAGATATTTATACCTTTACTTTAGGAGGAAAAAGGACATACATTATAATAATTAAAAAAAAAAGTGACGGAAAACAGACACACTTAACGTGGACTAAAAGTTGTTAATTACAATAATTAATGAGTATATTCCTTCATAGCATTAATGAAAGCAAAGTGAATTACTGTAGAAATAGTTAATTGGTTAATTTAAGATAATGCGAGAATAAAATATAATTAGTTCAATCAAAAAGAATATAAATGTAATTAATATTGTTTTCTGGAGTAAGACCCACTACCTTTTTTCTTGACAATGTGTACTTCTATTTGGAATTTTCAATCTAGAAATATTTTATGGAGTTTCCAAACTAATAAATTAAGTAATAAAGAATGTGGGTTTAGCAAATTTAAATATTGTACGGATATTTAAACTCTTTTTTTTTTTTTTTTTTTAATCTTAACCCAAAATCTATACATTTTATATAAAGGTTAAAGTGCTTTACAGTACGAATATCTTTTTCATTTTTTTTGGTCCCTCAATTTTCTTTTTTTTTTTTCTTTTCGCCTCTTGTTTTATTTTCATTCATTTTAATCCTTTTTTTGCATTGATAAGTTTTTTCCACTTTAATTCTTTTATCTTTTTGATATTTTTTATACCTAACTAAATATTATAAAAAGAAAAATATTTAATTTTTTTAGGGGAAAAAGAACATGATTATAGATTCGTTATTATTGCAATCCTTTTTATTCATAGGATAATGCCATTCATTGGTGTTTTTTTATTTTGTTTTTTTTTTTTTTGGGGGGGGGGGAGCAAAAAAAAAAAAAAAAGGGTTCTTAGAGATGTACCCACATGTTAGCTTTCCTTTTAAGTCAAACAACCAAGACCAAAAAATAAAAATAAAAAATAAAAAATCAAGACAAGTTTACTGTTAGCTGCTGGGTAAATCATTCCCCAGTGACTTCACTCTTTCTTTAAATATATATATATATATATATATAGTTATGTTAATATTTTTTTAGGGAAATGTCTTTGATCTATTTGGTAACTTTGTTTTATTTTATTTCATTTTTTTTTATTTTTTACCGTCAATTACACGCTTTGAAATTTTACCCCAAAAAAAAATCCTACTTGATGAAATTGTGTGAAAATTTGACAACTAGGGAATAGAAAAAAGATTGTGACGCTACTACAAAGTTTTTTTTTTTTCTTTTTTGTCATTTAATTTTACTTTCTATTCTTATATGATGGAAAATAAATGTAGATTTATGGCTCGATAATCATTTTGGCTTGTAAGTGATTCGATATAACACTATAATAAACTTTTGTAATATTTAGTGGTAATTTCACAATTACTCCACTCTTAGATATAGAATTCAAATATCTCTATTTTCAAGTTCAAACATTTGAAGAGTAAATTACACAATATCTCTTTAGCGTGAAAAAAAAATTACAATACACACTTTGAAAAACTATATATTTTTTATTTTAAAATTTAGGTATTTTCATCTTTTAATATGTTTTCCTTTAAAATTTTGGATTTAAAGCTAATTACAATCTGCAATTAAACACAATTAACAAAATCTGTCCAATTTGCTATGAATCTTTTGGTTTTGTATTAAAGAAAATGATTATTTTGTTTCTGAAAAATATGATTAGTCGACAAAATCCCTTGTAAATTCATAAGAATTAACTGATTTTTCACGTTTGGACTTCAGAAAATTATAGTCAAATAGCTAAGTTGTTGCCCATGAAAAAGACTTTCAAATTAAGGATGCTATTTCTTCACATTTATAACCTAGAAAGCAATCGCTATGATTAACACAAGGGTAACAAGGTTTTTTTTTTTTTTTTTTTTCCCCTTAATAGCAAGAAAAGGGGGATAAGTTGGTTCCTATCCCACCACCCAATCCCCTTCGACAAGTTGCAGTTCCGAGGACATAGAAAAAATAATCAAGTCCTTGCGCCACCTACTCAGAGCACCAACAGTCAAAGATGAAGTAGGGGTCATTGGAGGTTATCGAATTCGATCCTGAATCGACGAATAAGAAATGTTTAAGTAAAAGTATCTTAATCACTAAACCACAACTTTCGATAGAGGGAAATTAGGGAAATTAACACAAGGGTATGTATGCCCTATGATTCTATTGTCTAATACTCGTAGTATTTTTTTTTCCCCCAATGAATAAGAGAAAATTTGTAGTAATTAGTAATTTGCAAATTATTTCATTTCAAAAACCAAAGACAATTCATTGGAATTTGGAAACTAAGGGAAAAGGATGTGACATTTTTTGGGAACTTGGGCCTTCAGGCAATGTTTGGCACATGTGATTAATAATTTAGGGAATTAAGGGTGCGTTTGGTGAGCAATTTCATTTCAACTCAAACTGTACTTTTTTTTGTCTTTTTCCTAAAAAGTTTTTGTCTTTTTCCCAAAAAGTTTTTTGTCTTTTCTGAAAATTCAAAAAAATTTACTATTACAACTAAAATATTTCAACTCAAACTAACACACCAAACTCACCTTAATTAATTGTTTTCTGAAATTTAGCAGACATACTATTTACTGGGAGGGTTGTTTTTGCAAAAAATAAAATTAGAAATTGAAAAAGGAAAAGAAAAAAAAAATCCTGGCCAGAATCTTACTGTGCTCAAGGTGCATTAATAATCCCTTCCATTTCCATTTCCAGTAAAAAAAAAAAAAAAAAAAAAAAAAAGTAACTTGTGGCAGTAGTTTTCAGTCTGGAAAAAGTAAAAAAAAAATATTTTGAATTTAAAGCCCAAGAAAGGAATCCAAAAAATGAGCTCGAGACTGCAATTGGCTATAATTTTATACCGCCTTTGCTAATGTCCTGCACAACGTCGTCCACTCGCCTCATATTATTCTTTTAAAAATTTATGTTATAATGTTATATTAAAAAAGAAAACAATTAGGATAGAATCTCTCAGAATAACTATCAGTAGAATTTTTTTTTAAACTGTTAAGATTTGATAAGTTTTTTAAGTTGAATTACTTAAATCAATTATTATAATGTCGATCACATGTGAAGTTTTGAATGATTTATTAATTCTGTCTATTATCTTTTAAAACTGACATATTTATTCTATTGTCTTTTGAAATGGAAGTTGTGGATAAATATAATAAATACTGTAGTTAATTAGTAAATCAATTTATTATTGAGGATTATAACTGTAATTTTTAAAAATTTATTTCATTGTATTCTTTAAGGTAAATGTCTCTATTCCTATCATTTTAAATAAAATCATAATATAAATTTTTAATAAAATAACATTTAAGTAGAAAAAATATAACATGATTTGGGTGAAGGAGGTTCTTCGTGTTTGACATTAGCAAGGGCCTAATTTTATATGTTCCCACCCTTTTTTTCTCACATCCCTCAAAATCTTTCTTCTTCTATTTGATAAAAGGGACTAACGTTGAAAATATCGATATCGACGAACCGAACTTGACACACGACATGAAATTGATACTTATTTCGGATCATATGTTCGGGTTGGACCCGAAATTGACCCGCATAAAAATATGAGTCATGTTAGAATTTGACGGGTCCAACCCCAACACGTTCCGTTTTTTTTCTCATTTCAAATTTAGGTGACCCGAATTTAACCCGACCTCTATTTTTTCCCAACCTGAACTAATGATATTCGTGTCATTTTCGAATCGTGTCGTCGTGTCGTGACCCGTATTGCCAGTCCTATCGATGAATATATCGGTAGTTCAATTTTATGAAAATTTTGGATATATTATTAATATATGTGAAAATATCAGAAAAAATTATGAAAGTTACTGAAATATACTTTAAAATATAATTTTAACATTGTAGGATATCACAAATATTAAAAAGATATATAAATGCATAAGTTTTCCAAAATAAACATATTATATCTTATATATCTTAATACTAAAAGGAAATCTTATGAGGTTCAAAAATGGTTAGGATATCATCCTAATTCAAGTAAAATTGATGTCATGACATATTATTTGAATAGAGTTAAATATAGGTGTAAACATGTTAATACGTAGGTTTGTTGATCTCTTCCCAATCTATTTTCATAAATAAGAAATTATGTAAAGTTTGTAAAAGTTTAGGAGAATATATTCTCTCAGCTTTTATGTATTATCTTTTATTTGATTTTTATCTCTCTTTTTTTTTTTTTAAGATAAATATAACATGCTAGTTGCTAATTGCTCGATCTCACCATCTTTTTTTTTTTTTATTTTTTATAAATAGTTAAAATTATAGCAAACTCAAAAGGATAATAAATAATAGAAATATGAAATTTTGAAAATTTTCAAATGCAATTTCCACCCGAAATTTTCTATATTTCTCATTATTTTGTAAAAATTACACTATGTTTTACCAATATCGATATTTTTACCGATATTTCCTTGATATTTTGGTAAAAAAAAATACATCTAAAAGATATTTTGAATACCTCTCAAACATGGAAATTTTGGTTAAAATTTTGGAAATATCGTTGATATTTGCAATCATAAGAATGACACAAGTTTAAAAAGAAAAAAAAATCAAGATGCGGAACATTAAAAGGTGGAAGGTTTGTGTGTTCCAATGAAATGTGTCTTTGGAATAGTGTTTATTAATGGTAAGAATTTTTTTAAGTATATAAATATCAAATGTAATATTTAAATAGTGTAAAAGTAAAAAAAAAAAAAATGAACACTGTGTATGAAATTTTTAAAATAATTCAAATTTTGATTTCGATTTAAATTACTGTTGTGAAATAATGAAACATTCAAATAGTTTTATTTCAATAATAATCTAATTAAACACTTATGGCAATTCTAATAGCACGAAATTCTAATAGCACGTTCAAATGGGACAATAGTTCATTTTGCTTCTCTCTCTTGTTTTTTATTTTTAGTAAATTACTCGTTTAATCCCTAAACTTGTATGAAGTTGCAATTTAGTCTTCGATATTTCTTTTTAATTAAAAGATTCTTAAACTCTTTAAAATAATACAATTTGATCTTTTTTATTATAAAAGTTAAAAATTAGATGGAATAGATCATATACATCACAAATAAAAGTTAAATCTTATAAATTTTTTATTAATCAATCTTTAATAATAAATTATGTGTGATTATTGTGATATTTTCTTGTCAAAATTTTAACATTTTTTAGTGAAAAAGGATCAAATTACATCCTTTAAATGAATTTGGAAATATTTTAATCATAATAAAAAGTTAAAAGAGGACTAATTTCATGAAAAGAACATGGATCAAACGAGGAATTAACTTTTTTGTAAGACTCCAAGCAATCATTTTTTGTTTGTTCATTAGCCATCGTACAAGTGATCCACATTCTTGTGTATATATATATGTATATATATTTATATATATAATATATATACACACACACCTTAGCAGGTAGGCTTCTGCGTATAAATAGGACTCTGCACAAGGTAAGTCTGCGTGGCATCACCACGACCATCCTCTTTTCTTTCACCTAAAAGCCAGAATGATGACTTGGGTTTATTTAATTTTTTAAATTAAAAAATTAAAACAAAATAAGATATAAAAGGAGTGGCAGCTGTCAGGTCCTGATGGACCTCAGTTGTACAGACCAATAATTAACAACAGTGCAAAGAAATAAGGTTAGTTTTGCTACTTTCTAGTTGTTCCAACTGTTTCTTGTTTCTTTAATCTTACCAAAAAAAAAAAAAAAAAAAAAGAAAAGATAAATTACTCATTTAGTATATAAATTTTTAATATTGTATAATTTTGATTCCTCAATTTTTTTATAACTGAAATGCTTTTTAAATTTTAAAATATTACTAAAATATATAGTCTTTTATGTTAATTTTTAGACAGAATATATTAACAATTTGATTAAAAAGTGATATTAATTATAGTTTTGTCTAAAATTTAATGAAAAATACTATTGTAATAATATTTTTAATAGTTTATGATCATTCAAACTACAAATTAAAAAAAACTGATAATGTCTTTAAACAATTAAAATGTTATTATAATAGTTATTTTTATTAATTTTCAAATAAAATTTGTTAATAATTTGATCAAAAAATGATACTAACTAACAGATTCAGTCTAAAAATTATATTAAAGATTTAATATAATAATATTTTAATAATTTAAAAATATTCTAATAAAAAAATTCAAATATCAAAATTATATAAAATAAAAAATTCAGAGACTAATATAATAATTTATCCTTTTTTCCCCATTTTTCTTCTCCGTCCTTTGCTATATTTGGTATAACTGCTCTTTCCTCCTGTGTTTTCTTCATCATCAAAAAAAACCAAAAAACAAAAAAATCAATTTTGACGTACCTAACCTTTGTTTGCTTTTCAACCCCCAAAAAAATAAAAAATAAAAAAAAACAACTGTCGTTTGCCTGTGGTTTATACATCAAAAGGAAAAAGGGCATAGAGAGAGAGTGATAGATCGGTACTTGCTTTGTTTTCTTTTATCTTTTCTTTGTCATAAAAGCACCATTAGGAAATAGTACTGTTTTAACAGTGAAAATAAAATAAAAAAATCATGCCAATTATACCGAAAGGTTGGTGGGCTCCACCAATCCCGTTTTTGAGTATATTTTCTAAACAGTATCTTTTCTCCCAAAAAATTTTAATTTATTATTTCAAAAAAATTTAATGAACCACTGCAATTATTTATTCGTGGCCGATAATATTAGGACAAAGTTTATTAAAAAATTAAAAAAAAAAACCCTACAACTATTTGTACTTTAACAATGAGTTCCTCAAATTTTCATTTGTATCATTTATTTCTGGATCTTTTAATCATGGTTTGTAAATACAAAAGCATTATATACAGGGGTGTTTGGAACACCATTTTAAATTAAAATTTTTATATTAATTTTTATTTTTTTTAAAAAATTTTTTGTCTTTTCTGAAAAGTCAACAAAAATTATTATTGAAATTTAAAATTTCCAATTCAAATTCATTCACTAAATGGACCCGCAGAGTTTTTTTTATTTAAAATTTTTAAATAATATCTCCTTAGCCGAGGATTCCTAAGCTAATAACCTATTTTCCTTTTGATGCTGAAAGAATCCTTTAATTATTGCATCCCTATTTATTTACACACATATATCTATTACTATATAGAAAGCAGAATATTTTTTTTTACTGTACAAACGTTTTCGTTCAAATATTTTGTATTTAACTTTCAGTCCTCCAATTTTCTTTTTCTTTGTCCTTTTTTGTTTTGGGCCCTTTTTTTTAACAATTTAGTTCTTTTTTTTTGTATTAATCAATTTTTAAAAAAAATTTAGTCCTTTTATCTTTTTGTATTTTTTTTCCTACATCTCTTTTTTTCCCCTTAATTTTCAGATCATTTGCTGTATTTTTTTTAATTTTGTGGGTCTATTTTTTAATTTATTATTTTAATTTTAATCTATTCAAAAAATATTTTAAACATGTTCAACATAAATGTCGCATATGTTTTAGATTAGTACACATTTAAAGTGTCTAATTTGGATAGAAAGCTCCACTTTCACGTTTCATAGGGCAGCCTAATTTGATTGATGGCTCTCCATTCATCAAACCCGTTTTACCTAAAATTGTAGGTTATTATTGTTATTTTTTCGAAACTCTCTTCTCTCTCTCTCTCTCTCTGTTTTTTGTTTTTTTTTTTTTTTGTTTGAAAAGATTAGTAGAATTTAATAGGTTGGTAAACAAATTGGCAGAACAGAAAGAAGGTTTGGCAATTTTCATTTTGAGGTCCAGAGGAGTCTAGAAATCCTTTCTAGCCTAGCCCACAAGAAAAAAAAGATCCCAACCCCTTAAATATTAGAATATATATATATTTATATATTATAAGGGTGTTTGGTATGTAAGTTTAAGTTAAGATTTTTAGATTGTAATATTAATTTTTGTTGACTTTTTAGATAAGATAAAAAGACTTTTTCAGAAAAGATAAAACTTTTTTTGAAAAAATAATAAAAATTTTAATTTAAATTTCAAATTTAAACTTTGTAACCAAACTTACCATATATATTTCAAACTTGAAAGAAAGAAATAAAGAAAATCATTTTCGAAATATTCACAAACGGATCATAAACTTGTACATGCATCCTTGACCTGGACACGATGTCTAACCTCGATCTTGATCAAGTGTTAATGCTGACCTCAACTTCAATCTCGGCCTCCACCTCAACATGGTTTCGATGCTTATCTTGACCAAGACTTTAGGGCCGTTTAGGAGGCTATCTCCAAGACTCCAACCACATGTCTATTTTTTTTTTAATTCAAAAATTATTTTTTATTATTTATATTTCTAAATATTTATAATAAATTTAAAATTTAAAAATTCATAATTTTTTTATTTCAAAACAAAATAAGATAATTTTTGTATCAAAATACGTACAACGATGAGATGAATAAAACAACATCATTCTACATATTTTTTCTGAATACATTTTAAATTTTTACACTATTTTCTAAATCACAATATATATTTCCAATCCAAACTCAATAACTCCCTCTTCAACTCAGTTTTTAAAACTCTGTCACTAAATGTCCCCCAAACATGCCCTTAATGCACGACCTCGACCTCAATCAGGTCTTGATGCACAGGCTCGAGCTTGCATAGCTATGTTTGAGAAAGACTTCTTAATTTGCACAATTGAGGGCATAAAGGATTGAATTTTACTTCTTAATTTTAATTTGCACAACATGACTAACATTTTGACGAGCTAAAGCTCGACTTTAACTTCTTTTTTTGGGAAGTAAGACTTTAAATTTTTATTGATACTAGTTGAAATGCACATGCAAAATAGACCCCCAAAAAAAAAAAAAAAGTAAAGGAAAACAAAAAAAAAAATTTCTTAAATTTTAAAAAATTAAATTTTATTTAAAATTATCATGTGACAAGTATAAGACTTGAGCAGAATAGAAAAACAAAGCAAATTAAAGCAAAACAAAAAATTATTTATTTTTTATTTAAAAGCGTCATGTGATTTAAGATCTGTCATGTGATAGAAAGATAATAATATATAAATAAGAGTACAAAGTAATGTACAGCAAAAACAAAAATAAAAAATTAATTAAAAATTTTTAATTTTTTAAAATTGTTTTAACTTTTAAAAAATTAATTTTTAAGGTAAGAGAGAAAAAAAAAAGGGTGAAGTTAAGGCGAGAGAGAGAGAGAGAGAGGGGGGGGGGGGAATGACAAATAGATAGACTAAATTTTTTAATAATAAAAAAAGTGTAACTTTGTTTTATAAGCTGGTTACAGATAAACATGTAGGACATAGTTGAAAATTTGAAATAGTGGCATTTAACAGGTTTCTTTTTCTTTCATTCTTTTTATTTACTTTTTGTCCTAAAAAATAAACTCTAAAGTCAATTGTTATTCAAGGGTATTGTTCAGATTGATAATGTTTCTTAAAAAAAAAAAAAAAAAAAAACTATTGATCTAACGATTTTTTAATTATATTGTTTCAAATAGAATATATCTTTTTATGTCGAACCATAAATTTCTTTAAATACAAAAACATCAATACTTCTGTATTAGAAGATCTGGAATCAACGAATTCTCAAGGAAGATTGTGAATTTACTGCTGTTTTTTTTTTTTTTTTTCGTTAGAAAATTTACTGATGCTTTTATCTTACGTATATGTGTACTATTTCACATACGTAACACTGACATTGACATTAACAGATACGGACCAAACCCCGTTAATGGATAACAACAATTGTTCAAGACAGGGCAAAGGCTTCTCTAACAAAGGCCCTACCACCAAAATATATATACATATATATATATATATGGTATTGTATAGGAACAGGATATTATCTTATATACATATATTTCTGTTCAGAAACTTTTAATAATCAGTTAATTTATAAATAATTTTTTATTTAAAACCTTTAATATAATTATTTCTTATTTAGAACCTTATTTTATTATATGATAGAAGTTGAAAAATGTTATATTATAATCAATTAATAATTATATCATATCATTAAAAAAGTTATAAATATCATATAAAAAGGATACCGAGTAACAATCATTACCTATTTACACACAAATAGAAATATTTATATATATCTATATTTATTAAGGTGTTATTGATCAACGTAATGTTAGTTGTTTTTTCTTATCATTTATTTAAAAATAAAAAGTTGGCACTATTCACTTTCTTCCACTAAAATGAGTATTTTGATTGAAATGCTCGTTTTGGTTCCTTTTTATTCTAAAGGGTCCGTTTGATGAATGAGTTTGAGTTGAAAAAGTACAGTTTGAGTTGAAAATTTTTATTAATTTTTCAGAAAAGACAAAAATTTTTTCAAAAAAAAAATAAAAACTGAGATGAAAAAATACAGTTTGATTAAATTGCTAAATGAGAGATTTATTTATTTATTTTTCTCTTTTCTTTCTTTTCTTTTGTCTCCCCCTCCCCTCCCCTCCCCGGAAAAAAATTTATTTCTTTCATTTTTTTTCTTTAGTTTATCACTTTTGAAGTAACTATTTTCAAGCACGTACCCACTCAGATATTTTCCTACAATCTTATGTGATATTATTTTATTAAATGTGACCTTCTTCAATATAATTTTTTCTAATTTCATTTTTAACATTGTTTTTCTTAAATATGCCCATTTTCAAATATCTTTTTGCTTGTCAAACATAACATTTTAAGTGATTTTCTATTCAATTTATCCTGATTTAAAAAATATTCTACTTTAGAATAAAGCATACAAGAGGATTCGACAAGTGCTATTTTACTAATATATAAATATATATAAAATTTATATAACATTTTATGTTATTGTTCGTTTAATATATCGTATACCCTCTGCTGTTTCCGAGGGACCCTCCCAAGCGGACTCGTAAAAAAATCACACACACACACATATATATATATATATACATACATTTATGTGTGTGTGTGTGTGTGTCGTTGCTCTGGGAAAAGTTCTTTTCATTGTACATAAATTGACACAAAAACAAAACACACGAGACTGTTCAACTTTTGTACCTTTCAATTATAGACAAAAAGAAAGATAGAGAAAATAACCATATATATGGGTTTGTCTACAACTTTCGAAAAAGATGCTAAATACGTCATTTCTTGCAATCATTTTTTTTAATTGTTGTTGTTTTTCAACATCAATTCCTATCAATATATAATGACTCTCTGGATTTTATGACATTTTTATCAGAAGGAAAAATATCCAAGTTTAATGGAATGAAAGAACTGAGGGTCCAAAATTGAAAAATTCCTACATTTGTTGTTGTTTTTTTTTTCACTAAGCTGCAAATATTTTTTTGTTAATAAACCAAAAACTATCAAAATAAATATCGGAGTTAGTATGTTAATTCCTAGAATGATTATGTCACGAGCAACGGTAAATATTTTGAATGTTACGAAGGAAATCCGTATAAATTTCATTTCACCGTCATATTGTATCGCAAAATTACATTTTTTTTTATAACGACGTGTATCATTGGATCGACTCATATCCATCGAAGGGGTTCGCTCCCTGTTTGCCCTTAAAGAGTACAGAGGATCAAGAAAACAAGTAAATCTCTTTTAAAAAGACATCAAATGATGGGGATTTACTTGGAGGCGTTATTAATAGTTCAGCGACTAATAAAAGTTGCAAAGTAGAAATATTAGGACCCATAAAACATCAAAGATTCGCAGTGTTCACTCTCTCTCTCTCTTTATTTTCCTTTTTTTTTAATTTAATTTTTTTGCCCCCCAATTTTGCTCACTTCTTTTAGCTTTTGAGAAAGATGAGGTTTTTCTTTGACATTCCTTGTGGCCAAGGAACACAAAATAATATGTTACCTCCTTTATGCCTCACTAATGGCAACCACAATGACCTCTATCCATGGGTTTCATAATTTTTTTTTATTTTTTTATTTTTTTATTTTTGCTTTTCTTTTTCTTTCTTTTTTATTTTTGACACATATTATGTCGTCATGCCACGTCACTACACACTTAGCAGCAAGTCCTGAGGCAAAAGTTCGCAACGTCAACGTCTATTGAACAATTATAGGAGCACTGGTGATGTGAACCACGAAACAGTAATAGTCCTCTTCAAGCATTTATTTATTTTTTTAATAAGATGCCACGTTTTCTTGTCATTTATACTAACTGGTCCAAAATATTTTGAGAAAACTTATCTGAGGAAAATTAAAATAATAAGTTTAAAAAATGGACCTAGGAAAAAACAAAAAACAAAGGACCTGAAAGTAATAAAAGAGAGGCATGAAAAAAATTATAAAAAAAATATTAAAAGACTAAAATGAAAAAATTGACCAATTCAAAAAAAAAAGGACAAAATTGTTAAAAAAAAGAAAGAAAGAAAGAAAGAAAGTCTAATTAATTGGTGCAAATAGTTTTAGATTATTGGTGCAAATAGGTGATTAAAAATAACCTCTAATTAATTATGTTATGTCACGTTATTTAGTAGACCGATATATTATAAGGTCTGTTATAATAAAGGACAAAGGAAAAACTATCATATTAGTTAAATGAACTCATGTGAAATAATTTATTATGGGGATATCATATACTTTTTTTTTTTTTTGGGAACTCTTTTGGAAATTGAAATTTTTGAAAAAGCTTAAATGGAGAGTAAAATACTATATTGTTGAGATCATTATGAACTCCACTTATTGTGAGGGTGGTTGGTGGTAGAGAGCTTAACTTCACGCTTCAATGAATTAACTTTTTCTTTGTTGTGTTGGCCCTTTATATTAAAGGCAAAACTGGTCTGAAGTTCTTCACGTCAATCAGAAGAATCAGAAGAAACTATAAAATATTATATGAAAATATGACTGAGCATGCTTACTCATTACTTTTTTAAATATATATCTTAATATATATATATATATTTTTACTTATACTTATTTTTTACAACAATAATTTATTAAATAATACCATATTATATATAATTTTAAATAAAATTATAAATCAACTAGTTGTTATAAGTAATTTATTAAAAAATTCAACTATCAAACCTGTTTAGTGATCGAACATGAGACAATTCTTATATATATATATATATATTTTTTTTTGACGTCTAATCAACAAATAATTTCTTGAAAGTATTAGTCATCTCATATTATTGTTACACATTATATTTCTATTTGTCACGGAGAACAATAGTTGAAAGAAATCATATATATATACATATAATATAACCAAGGTGGATCATATTTTATATATTTATTGAATTCCAAGTACGATCACGAAGTAATATAAAATCCTAAAAATGTTAACCACCTCAAATAGTGCTTCAGTAGATAACATTTTTTGTGGAGAGCAGAAAAGACACACACCAAGAAAGAATCAAGTATTGATTCTATATGACCAAAGTGGAAAAGATTTTCAGTGCTAGAAAATGGAAATATGATTACTTAACAAGGGAATTTTCAATTTCTTGCCAATGGAGCAACCCCACAATGTTTATGTATATATATATATACACACACACATATAATGATTATATATGATATTCTCAAAAGGGTTGATGGTGAAATCTAGACATTTCCTCAAAGGCCCCACCTTAAACATAATGAAATTTTTACCTCTGCTAGGGGCAAACAAGTGAAAGCAAAGGCATAATATGTCCCTAAACGAATGGAATATAAGAATAAAGGGCTAAAAATAAAATAAAATAATATAAAGAATGAGAAAGAACTGGGGCTCCCAAAACTGATTAAAAGAAAAAAAAAAAAAAAAAAATCTTTTTCATGTCTCTACTAATGCATTTTCTTTGCTGGATCTGCAATACGAGCCTCATATGGAACCACACCCCTTTAATATGACGAGAAGAAGAGGGGCCGTACTAGAAAACTTGCACCAAATACTTCACGTTAAACCAGCAGGTGAGAGAGGAGGGTTTGAGTCGAGTTCTTGGTTTAAAATATAAAAGTGTTTTCGTTCTTTTTAATACGATACATAATTGAGTTTTGTACTATTATTTAAATTCATGCATGGCATCGGTCTTATTATTTCATTTTATTAAAGAACTATAAATGATACGCAAATATATTGTCTGGATATGATACCTTCTATCGCTATTAACAGTTCATTCTTTACATTAAAAAACCGAGTAATATGAAAGGATTATACATTTTTCTACTCATTTATACTCATAAATAGTCATTCAACAGAATAATGTCCAGATACATATTTCAATTCTCCATGGTCCTCAATGCACATGACCACATTACCCGAACAAGGTTTCTTCTCAGTTTGGTTTGCTACTTTAAAAGCTTTTGTCAACTTGTCCAACTTTTATAATTAATTATTTTATTTTATTTTATTTTATAGATTCCAGCTTTTCTTTTTACCACTTCGTGTGGTTACTTATTTATTTATTTTTTTAGGTACTTTAGTCCATCTCATTTCTTAATTCCCCATGTCAAGTCACAAAAAAGATTTCATTTGTGCAACAAAACTGTCCATAATCCGTATCATGTACCAAAATTTTCAACTCAATCAAATTTTCTTTGTTTCACCCATTTATGAAAATCATCTCCGTCGTAGAGTTTTTACATGAAATTTCAAATTCATGTAGTAAACTGAACCGACCATCAGAACTAGATCAGACTAAGAACAGACGATTTGACAATCAAATGATATTCTGAGTCTCGGAGCCAACACAAATATGTTATCTAAGCACCGGGTCGATTTAGATTAAAAGACTAATGTGGCATTCACCTATTTTGCTACGGCGTTTTATCTCATAAAATTTAAAGTTGAGCCAAAGCCACAGAAGAAGCTTGATCTTAATTCATATAGCAACCATATGTCTTATTGTAATGCCTGCTGGAGAATGAGCCGGCGACTCATAGGTAGTGGCTTAGTTAAGGTAACCCACCGGAGTCATAGCTCAGGTGAGTCTTCATAGGGCAATTGTCATTGCTCATGGACTCGAACTTAGGTGATCTATCCATGCTAGGATCAAGCTTGGGTGAAACCGACCAGAAGTGTATAAGATGGAAAAAATTGTTTCAAACCATGCAATTACACATATCAAGTCAATATCAATTTTCCTGTCCAAGAAATCTTTCCGTTTCATTTTCAAAACCTGGAAGCTTGCCCTTCAAACCTGTCTGTAACGGGTTTTCCTTCATGTGGATATTTCTCATTCAGAGAGAGAGAGAGAGAGAATTTTAACAAATGAAGTAAGAAAAATACTGTCAAAATAAGCCTTTGATCACTCGAAGCAAAAGGAAAATGATCGAAAAGTACGAAATACTTTTCTGAAGTCGTCCGTCCAAAATCACCCATGTCCGAGAAATGGAACCGAAAAAATTGACAAGAAAATAACACCAACATGTAACAAAGTGTGTGAACTGACAAGGCTAGCCTTTCCGAATGGTTACGATTTTCGCCAAACAATCAAAGAGAAGGTATCCAACCATATCAATATGTAAACTCTT
Source organism: Ficus microcarpa (assembly GCA_025413485.1). NCBI lineage: Eukaryota > Viridiplantae > Streptophyta > Magnoliopsida > Rosales > Moraceae > Ficus > Ficus microcarpa. Next base: position 27,843,345 of record CM046387.1, on the reverse strand, counting down.
ACTCACTTGCACTCAACTCCTGCTTCAGCAGCCCGACGTGGTTTGTTTTTCCGCCTACTGCTATTTTGTCGAAAACCAACAAATTTTGTCGAGTCATCTGGGGTGGATTTTGCTTCGACGCCATTCTCCTCTTTAACCGAATCCATATTTTCTTTTGCCTGTGCAGATCTTTTTCTCTTCCTTCCATTTTCCGTAGCTGCGACTTGATATTTCAAGTTCTTTGCTTCTTCACCATCTTCTTCTGTCTTCTCAGTTTCTTCTTCCCGTTGAATATCATCTTTCAATGGTTTTTGTGGTCTACCTCTTCTCCGGTAAACCGGAATCTTCTCTTCTCCACCGCTTCCAGGCTCCTCACGAGCAGCAATAACAGTGCTTTTCTTCCCTTTTCCCCTAACTCTACCCATAGTTAAAACTTTAAGAACCTTGAAGAAAAGTTTCAAACTTGAAAAAGATTTCTGCATAAACAAAGAAAAGGTGATCTTAGATGTCGAATCATAAGTGAATATTCGAATGAACTCGAACTACATGAGAACTAAGAAGTTACTAAGGGGATACAAAATCAATATAAACCTTGATTACATCCAAAAGGGGGTTGAATGGGATCCATAAATCTTGACAACAACAAGAAAAAAAAAAAAAAAAAAAAAAAGCAAGTTCAACTATGAAAGCTATCAAATCTCGTTTTACCCGTTCTTGGATTCGAGTAAACTTGTATCAAACAAGAAAGAAAATGCAAGTTCAATTATCATTGTTATTTATATTATAATTACTTTTTTATCTCTTCAAATAGATAGTTTGTTTCTTGTTCCATCCAATTAGCTTTCTTCCTTTTACCCTTTCTGAAGAACTAACTTAAGGGTTACTGAAGCAGAGAGAGAAACAAGAAATTTCAATGTTGTGAAAAGAAAAAAGCATTGAATTAAAAATGGATTTGAGAAGCATTAAAATAATACAATAAAGATATATATTGTGTAAAACAATGCAATAAACTAAACAGTAAGTGGAAATGTGCAGACAAACAAGGAAAATCATATTCTTTTTGCATCCCAAACAAAGTCAAATCCAAATCCATAGTAACAAATCCCACGTTTCAATACTAAAAAACCATAGGAAAAAAAAGAAGCAGAAATTGAACTCCAAATCTTGTATCTTGAAACTTTTTTTTTCCCCTCAGGGTCTCTAGATTATGATAGTTTCATAACACCTAAACCCAATTCCTCTTATTGGGGAAAAAAAAAAAAAAACTTTCTTGATTCTCTGAGTCCAAGATCAAGAAAAATCTCCGATTCAAAAACGCTACTTTTTTTTTTCTTTTACATTTTCACAATCAAAAACACAAATATGAACCTTTCTTGAAATCATATTATTCAACATAAAGAAAGAAGGAAAAAAAAAAAAAAAGGATTGAAGCAAAGAGAGATGAAACTGACCTTATGACATTTCTGTGAATCTAATTCTCAATGTTGAGATTAGCCCAAGAAACCAAAAAATGGGTTTCTTTCTATTAACACGTTTGAAGCAACAGAGAAGCTAAAACGGATTAAAAGAAATGATCTGAATGAGAAAGTAAGGAAAACCCAGATCAGAAAATGGAGTGAGTAAAGAGAAGGATTTGAGTAAGAAGAAAAAAGTTTGAAGCTTTGAAGCTTCAAGAGACGAATCAAAGCCTTAAAAAAGCCTCTTTCGAGTTTTTGAGTTTCGGAGGTCTCAGCCAAAGAAAGGAGAGGCAGAGACAACTTGGAATGAGAGGAAGTAAGGAGGAAACTGATGCGAGAGATTTTTTTTATTTTTTATTTTTACCCTTAAAATGTGGATTGTCTCCTTTTATCCTATACACCTTAGAAATGTAACAAAACTTCCCCTAATCTTTTGTTTTAATTTTAATTGTAATTTTTATAAGTTACAATTTTAGTATTTTTAATTTTTGATAATAAAAAATTTTAATATTTCTATAATTGAAACGTTAATTTTTTACATCTTAAATTATGTGCATGGAGATTCATAAATGATTAGATTCATTAAGGGAATACTCCTTATTAACTAAGCTTTTGTTTGACATATGGGTCTGAACTTAAAGTTTTCATTTATTTTTTATTTTTTAAATTAATAAAAATTATTACTAGTTTTTGAAAAATGAATTAACTTTAATTTAAAAATTTCATCCCAATATACCAAATGGAAGCTAATTATACAAGTAAAAAAAAGCTATTTATAAATTCATGTTTTAATGAATAAAGTATCACTACTACTCCGTACCCTCCAGTAGTGGTGGATTCAGAAATTTATCTTAATGAAGCACGTATAAAGAGAAAAATTTTTAAAATTAATAACTTTAAATGATAAAAAGTTTAATATCACGAAGAAATTTTTTTTATATTTATTACTATATAATAACCATTACATATTGTTTTTATATTTTGAAAATATTGTGAAATTTATTCTTGAACTTTATCTCAAATATTATCATAAATAAAAGTTTCTAAGTTCATGATTTGCTATATGTTGTTTGTAATTTTCTATTTGAAAATTAAATTTCACTCTAACTTATTTGACACCATCATTTTTGCTTTTAAATGTAATTATTTTTACTAATAAATAAAAATTCACACACAAATATTTAAATTATGGATAATTTTAAAATCAACAAAATTTTTTTTAAAAACAAATAAAAGTAAAGAAAATTAGATAAAAAAAGTAGATAAATAAATTAGGAGGAAAAAAAAAAAGAATCAAGTGTTGGTAATGGTATGAAAATATAAGAAAGCATCATAGAACACATTTGAGGAAAAAAAACTTTTGAGTGAGGACAGATTTGAGAAAAAAATTTTTGAATTGAGGTAAATCATAAAATTTTAAAGAAAAATAAGATATAATTTAGATTTTAAGAAATTGAGGGAGGCACGTGCCCCCCAGCCCTTACATAAATTGACAGCTGCCCTCCAGGGGGCAGGTGTCCCATACTCACGACGACTCCAGGGTACCTTATCATTATTCTTTACCAAAAAAAAAAAAAAAAAAAAAAAATTATCACTACTCCTCTGGTTGAACTTCTAAATTGAAAAATGAATACGGATGTTTGGTGATCCCTTTTATCTCAAATTAAAATATATTTTTTTATTTTAATTTTTATATTTTTTTGAAAAAGTTTTATCTTTTTGAAAAAAGTTTTATCTTTTTTGAAAAATTAACAAAAAATTTCAACTCAAACTTAAAATTTTCAAACTCAACTCATTTATCAAACGAACGCTAAATAAATAAATAAATAAATAAAGCACGTTCTATTGAATAAAGTTTTTTCTTTTTTTTTTTTCCTGTAATTTTATTGCTATCCTTTTAAAGGTAACTACTAAATAGCTTTTTTTGATTGGATTTTAAAAGAAAAATGCAAAGAAAACAACTTTAATATTGATTTTTGAATACTAATCTATGTAAAATATCCTTTTAAAGGTAACTACTAAATAGCATTTTTTGGTTGGATTTTAAAAGAAAAATGCGGAGAAAACAAGTTTAATATTGATTTTTGAATACTAATCTATGTAAAATATGAGTTTCGTTTTTTTTTTATTTTTTGTGGATAAGTGAAAGTTATATCACTAAAAAACCAGTGTATTATTGTAGATGAATGGTATGTAGTTGGTATGATGGATTGTCAAATCTATAAGTGACAGACAATCAAGTAATCCTCCCATTTATAAACCATATTTAAAAAAAAAAAAAAAGTCAGTTTCTTAAATTATGAAAACTCAAGACATTTGTCAAAAAACGACGTAGAAAAATACCATTTTTCTATATTTTGAGAAAAGAGAAATATTTACAAACATAGAGCCAATCCTAAGATCTGTCTGTCTTTTTGTCCTTCTTAATTTCATTCTTTCTTGTCGTTTAATCTTCATTTCAAATTCTAATAATCTTTCTCACTACAAGGACAGTAGGGTTCATTTTATTTCCATCTATCTAGTAGTTTTAGTGTTTTATATCATATCTTTAAGCCAAAAAAAAAAAAAAACTTTTTTATGTTATATTAAAATATATTTTCACTTAGATCTTAATCTAAACTTATAATGGCTTTAATGCACACTTATGATATCTATTAATCAATTGTAATATAGAACCATGTTTATGTTTGTCATTGTCCTATATGTAGAGTTTGAAGACTCGTTCTTTAAGAATTTACGTTGATAATAGTTTCATTGTCATATAAACTATTAAGAATCTGTATTTAGAGAAGGAGAGGCTAGAAAAGACGAGGTTAAGGAACTCTCCAACTCTAGGAAGATTGTGTCCAGGTTAAAATAAAGGTGTACGTACATAAATAAAAATGCTGGTTATGACCTTTTCTTGATAGGGCTCCTTCCCATCCATCTTGGTTGGGAAGAAGGCCCCAAAAGTCTACTCAACAAGAGCTCCTCAACACGTGCATGAACAGCTTCAGGCATGACTAGTCGTTGATACTCGTGTCCCCGATTAGGATTTTCCAATCAAGGAAGACATAAGAATGGGATGCACCATTTCGAACCACATCTCTCAAAGAAAGCTTTTGACCACTGAACTTCTTGAAGAGACAGGGTTGCCCGAGTGGTTAATGGGAGGTAATATGTATACGCTGCGGCTTGACATGCCACGAATTCTCTTGAAAGAGAGGGGTGCCTCGGGGAACAAAATCGACAACTTTTTTTTTTTTTTTTTGTGGTGTTTGATTTTTATCTCTTTTTTAGGTTTTCTACACGCCAATGAAGAAGAGTACAAGTAAAATCCTCCCCAATCTTCCGTAGCAACAATGGTTTAACTTTTTTTGTGATTATAATTTTTATGAAAATGAATTGTTTGTTATATCGATCACCATGTGACTAACAATATCTATGATTGTAACGTTTTTTTTATTTTTTATTTATTTTTTGACCAAGTAATTGTATTATTTTACCTTAGGTTGGATGAAAACACTATGTTATTTTATTCTATTTTTAAACATAAATAAATATTGGAAGTAAAATGTTGTATGTAAAGTGTAAGCTATATTAATATGTTTTTCCAAATTAGGGAGCAAAAAACTTTGGTGGTCTCATGGTTAAGTGGATGATTATGGTAACTTAAAAGAAAGAAAAAAGGGTGGGTGAGTATGGTTAGATGAGAAGTGGTTGTCCTCCTAGCCAAGTGTCAATTTATATTCATAGTTCAGATTGCATCTGCTGCGAAAGTTATATTCTGACCTTAAAAAATAATAATGATAATTTGAAATTAAAATAACAACATTTAAAAAAAAAAAAAAAAAGAAGCTAGATCTTTTAGAGCACACAAACTCTCTTTAGAGCATTATTATATACAGCTTATCAAAGGATGTAGTTGTAATCAATTAGATTAAAAGTTCTGTAAACCAGGCCTCTTGAGTATTTTATTAAATATGTAATTTATCTTCCCGGTAAGAAATGCTGTTAGATTATCTTTTTTAATGCTTTAATATATGATTTTCACGGTTTTGTGTCGCACGTTACAAATTTTTAACGTGAATATTTATAAACTAGACTGTTAAAAATATAACCCAATAGTTAAAAATCAGTTCTTAAAGAGTCAATTACCAAAATGACTCAAATACTATGTTTTTTTTTTTTTCCGGTTAAATAGTCTTTCAAAAATTTTTATTAGCAAAATTACTTCGGAACAATAGAGAATAACCAAGAACAATCGGTTTTTTAGATAGTTGTTCCTATATTAAAATAAAAGAAGGTTATTTTGTTAATTTCAATTTTTAAGGCTGTCATTTTGACAAATATTCCTCTTAGAAAAATTAAGTAAAATAAGAAGTTTTATCATAGAAGTTCATATTTACAAAGTACACTAAACAATCGTCAAATCGTGGCTTCCTCCTCTGTGGAAAAGACCAAGAATGACCTCTTCTTACGTCGATTACTTGTGATATCAATCCATTCCAAGAAAGAGGAAAGACAATAAGGTCAACTTCAATGAATGAAAAAATATATATTTCTGTGATAGATTACAAAAATTGTTCTACCGGTAGACAACCGTCAATCTTTATCAGATTATGCAAATGTAGAATATTTTTCATTTTGACAGAAAATCTGTGGGGAGAGAGAGAGAGAGAGAGAGAGAGAGAGAGAGTTGATGATTGTTATCTAGAATAAATTTTGTCCTTTAATTCCTGCCAAACTTGAGGGCCACAAGGATGGCGACTTACAAACTTCTTGATAAATTCTCTCTCTGAGGTTGCCACAATAGTGCTCAAAGCTAGGTGTGAAGTTCCTTGGCCTTTAAGCCAATCATACATAGATAACCTAAGCTTCACCCTTTCAACTGTATAGTTTAGGACTGAAGGGAAAACCCAAAGCGCGGATATGGGATAACCGAGTTCTCTTACAAGAAAATCGATCTTAGTTTGAATGACATTCTTCTTCTGGTTAAGAATTTGAGGCGAGACTTTAACCATTTCGCAAACCTCCCTCCTGTCTAACCCATAACTCATTACGAAGTTGAATCTCTCCTGAAGCTCCGCCGCCTTTCCTCTGAACACCATTTGCGCTTTCTTCATTTCGTTTGACTCCTCTACGAATCCCAAGTTCAACAAGAACTTGGTCTTCATTGCTTTCACCGCAATACCTTCCTCTAACCTCGGAAGTCGCTCAACCTTTGCTCCAAGAACGAAACTCTTTAGTTCCTGTGGGTTCTGCAAAATGTATTTGCAAAGCCTCTTCTTACCAACACACAAATAGGTATATAAGCTGTTAGCTCTCATCAAAGCACATGTACCCATCAACACAGCGTGACAGCGTATAAAATCACCTATCTCAATTGCCTCCATCTCGATCTCGTTCAAGAACAAGAAACATCTCCTCAAATTTGAAACAAATTGCCCGACATTAACATCGGGAAACTGCAATAGCACAGAACCTATCTGTTCCATTGTGTATCCAAATTTCAACAAGAACCCAACCAGTAACACTGTCCTATTCCCCGAATCTTCAAACAAGATATCCGAGTGACGCAATAAAATTTCAGCCAACTGCTCTTTTTCCAACCCCATTTTCCTAAACAAAGTTAGAAGTCCAAGCATGTGGCTCCAATCACAAGAACTACCCTCCAACAAATTCCCCTCAATCCAATTAATTTCGAGTCCGAAACTCTTCATTCTCTCCAAAACCTCAACGATATCCGCATTCACATCGACATCACCAAGCAAAAGATAAGGACTAGAGGTGATAAACCTAACTAGAGACGATTGCTCAATGCCAAGTTCCTCATATCCTCTAAGCTTCGACACCAAAACCTTAACATCAAAGTAAAAAACTTCACTAGCTTCCCTATAAATCTTCCCGATATTCCGACGCTCGAATCCGTAGCCACGCAACAAATAGTAATTCTCAAGAAAAAAAGGAGCATCACTCAAGAACACAAAATGGGAAGGCAAGAGAGGAAAATACTCTGAGGGATTCAATCCCAAGCTTTCCAAAAACGGCTCGAACTCGTTAACGGGGTTGAACCGCAGGAACCGGGCAACGGAATGCCCGATTTCTGCGCCGACATCGACCCGGCCCAGAAGCTCGGACAGGAAAATGGGGGAGTTTTTGCTCATATTCTCTGCTTCAAGAAAATTGAGATTCCTGGTGCTGTGAAAATACTCCAAAAGCGCAGCTTGGGCTTCTTTCTCGACCGCCCGGGGAGTCCGACCGACATTGTTGGGGGATTCCTCGGAGTCCTCGTTTATGGGAGCTCGTTTGGTTCGGAAAAGCCTGGTGTTTGGAGAAACTAAGGAATACCCAGATGGCCAAAGTTGTTGTTTTCGAGAGTTGAGCTGGTTTTCGGCAAAATCAGAAGGAACCCATTTGAGAAAATACGGTGTTCTGAGTTTTCGGAAATGGAGCATGTTCAGTTTGATGATGGGGGGTTTTGGACAAGAAATGGAGATTTGGGGAACGAAATAAAGGAATCAAGTTCGAAGTGAATATGAAATTGTATTCATACCTTTGAGATTTATTAGTGAGTGAGTTCTGTTAGATTCAGCTTCAGTTTTGATTCTTCGAATAATCCCCTTCCAGGTTCTTGTTATTTTAGAGACTTGGAAGGGTTTAAGCGGAATAGTTCTTTTGTTTTCTTTTTATTTTTTATTTTCTTTTTTTAATTACACAAATATATCCCTTAATTTTAATTGTTTTTCAGTTTATCTCTTTGTTTTTAAAAATTACGAAGTGTTATTTGATTTTAAAAATTTGTTTTGATTTCTTTTTTTTTTTTCATTTTTTTTCAAACTTAAGGGAAGGAGAATTCTACGTCTTTTTAACGAAGTTAGATATGATATTATACTCAAGTTTCGATTTCAATTTTTTTGCAGACTTTCTCGACAAAAAAGGGAAAAGAATAAGCATACCTTTAGTTAGACTTAATTTATTTATGAAAAATAAAATATTTTCTTGACAAAAATTTGGAAAAATAGTTTTATATTTAGGAAAATAAATATAAATTATTTTTTAGAAATTGAAATAAGTTAAAAAGAAAATTCAAAGCATTTCTTTGTATTTTATAAAAATAAAGACAAATTGAAAAATAATTAAAACTAGGAGGTTTAATTATGTGAAAAACAATTAGAGTTGTAATATGAATCAAGTTAGACGGGCGATTTCTAATCCCCCGACTTCTAATCTCCCTCTTCGGCCTGCTGGCTGGAACACATAGACACTCAGGGCCATATTGGCTCGAAGCTAATGTGCACATCAGGTTGTGTCGAGATTTTAGACTCGCGAGCTTGATGGGTCCCACACATGAACTTCTTAGCTTTCATTAGTATTACAACTTCAGTTCAAAATTTTCATCTTAATTTTTTTCTTTTTTTAAAAAATTAACAAAAATTATAATTAATTTTTAAAAAATCAATAAATTTCAACTTAAAAATTTGAGTTGGAATTGTAATACCAAACAAAAGCTTAATTTTTTTTTTAAAAAAATTTTAAATATAAAAATATAAAAATATTTCATAAAGTAACGGGTGGTCCGACCTAGTCCATACACCAGCAAGGCTACAGGGTCGGGTTGGGCTACCCTTTCCCTCTTGAGGTGCGGTCCGGCCCATGGTCTCCTGTTGGCCCGCACAGGTTGGGCGGGGATGGGTGATCAGCTCTTCAAGTGACCAAAGAACCCCACTCGTTGAGTACTATCCGCATTAAGTTATAGTTACTTGCATTACAACAAAACATGTCATCTTAATCTCATTAACGACTAACGAACATAAAAAGAGTATTGAGAGTCGATAATCTGCGGGTTTTTAACATTATTCATGTTCTTAGTTTATACCGTCCGAAACAAAATTATGTGAAAGCCCTACAAAAAGAAAGAGATGCAGAGCTCCATAATTTTTCTCAGTTATAGCAGGCTTTGTAAGATATTTTATTCTGTTGGATACAGAAATTACTAAATCTAACACCCACTTTGAAAAAGAAATGTTCCTCCAACTAGAAAATCAATACAAAACTATCACAAATACAAATGAACAGGTTCTATCCAGTTGCTAATATTACAAGAATAATAAATAAGAGCACAATATTGAAACAATTGATTTTTATGCCATTTACCAACTCCCTAGGCCTATTCTGACAAAATCATTTGCTCGAATTTTCGAGCAACAGGTAGAGAGGCCCCTGCAGAATCCGAGGTCAAGAAGAATGAGAAGCAAGAAATCGCTACAAGTAACAATGGTTCTGAAGATCAGTGGAAGTTAGTGAGTTTAGAAATCAGGACTTACATTCTTTTTATTGTTTGGCCATGTAATACGGGTACCCGCCCATTCCCATATGCGTTGTCGGTGGCGGTCCAAACGAGTCTTTCATTGAAGGGGCTGATGGGTACGGGAATTGAGGTTGTGTTTGGTATGGAGCAGGTGCTGCGGGAGGACTAGAGTATGAAGAATCCGGATAGGGTGCTACCATCTGAGGATAAACATAGCCGCCTGGAGCAGTGCTAGGATGTGTTTTTCCAGGATGCGGATATCCCGGCCCCATAGGCAAGGCCATTGGAACCATTGATGTGGGTAACTGCGCTTGGGCTGTCCTGCCCTTGTGGGAATCTGCAAGCTTGACAATGATGGTTCTCCCCTGCAATTAAAGAAGAACATCTAATGATTTCTCCTATCCGATTTAGAGGAAAAGATACCAAGATGAGTATATAAATTGGGAATCTAATTGCAAAACTCTCATCCAATCATGAGAAGCATTAAACCTTGAGCAAAGATATAAATGTTCCAAGATGAACCTGCTAAAAAATTTCACATATATGAGAAACTTAGTTCGCTTCTTCATCAGTCTACTCTTGTTATAATTAAACTAGAGATTAGACTAATAATACTTACTCCGAGGCTCTTTTGTGGGTCATCTATTGCCTTCTTTGCTGCCTCCACTGTCTTAAATGTAATGAAACCGAACCCACTGACAAAAGAAAGATAACAAATGATTCCTCTTAATGGTTGGCCAGAAAAAAAATATATGAAAGAGAAACGTCATTTCCAACAAAATTTAGAACCTGAATGTTAACAGACCGTGATTCATTAGTGTCTTTGTCATAGGCAACTGAACCTTCTTCAATTTCACCATGCCTTCCAAAGAAGTTGAGCAGCATCTCAGTTGTGACGTCTGGTGACAAGCCCCCAATGTAGACCTTCCTCTGCGGAAGATCAGGGGTAGTACTTGACCCAGTCAAGCCCTCACAAGCTAAATTACAAACCGCCATTCGACCCTGCAACCGTAATTTTCAAGTAACATGTAAAGAAATGTCACCTTCACTATTTAACCAAGCGGTTGAAGAGAAGAAACATTAAAGGTGGAGGCCTTAGCATAACAAGATAAGTGTATCAAATGCGCCAAACGCTTACATCAATCAGCTTGCTAGGTGCTTTCAGTGCAAGCTGAGTTGACTCGATATGTTTGTAAGTAATGAAACCATAGCCACGTGATCTCAAAGTCGCTTTGTCATAAATCACAGCTCCTTCCTCAATTTCTCCATGCACTCTAAATGCCTGGAAACAAAACCACCCACGGAATACTTGGTGTTAGAAGCCTGGAAGCCCAAAATTTTTAAGCAGCATAGAATGGCAACAGAAGCTGGTACACAAAAAGTGGAGTTGTTCTGAACAAATTGCTTCTCCGCCTCTTATGGAGAATATATTAATTACAGAATGCAGCAATGACAAACGCGACACACGAAACACAATCAGCAATGCACTCACATCACACAAAGTTTCCGAAGTGGTATTCCGGGACAAGCCACGAACAAAAAGCTTTCGATGGACAGGATCTGCACTCGCAACACTCTTAATTTGGTCTGCAATTGAAGGATATTGGGAACCTCTTTATGCCTCAACATGCAAGCAAACACACATGCACCACGTCAATCACACAGCATACAATCGGGGAGCAAACCCATAATGTCTTTCCTACCACAAGTCTCACCAAAATGCAACATGAAAAAAGCACCACAACTAGCCCTGAAACGCAATACGCCGAGTAAAAATATCCAAGTTTCATTGAGAACTACACACTATCAGGCTAAATACATTAAAGGGTTTCTTTCTTTTACACTCGAAATGCTCTGAAAAATCTCCAAAGAGTTCATTATAGTTGTTTCTGTTGTTGGCTGGCCTTAGAGGCTTCAATAAAATTCACTAATGGTGTGGATTTCGGAATCATGTGGAGCACTCAAGATTTTCAACAACAATTCCGGTTTGTATCATGGAACAACTACATGAATATAGGTTCATTCAACTTGTCAAGATTCTTTTTTCACCATTTCAAATGGCCAAAGTTTTATAATTTTTATTAAACAAGTAAGAGTCCAAGGGCCAAAGTTGTAATCTTTGATAGGTTTTTCTTCATATTCAAATCAATTACTTTTTAGCCAAAAAAAGGGGGAAAAAAAAGTTCCAAACTTTCTCCATTAACTTTTCCATTCAAAAACCAAATTGCAGACACAGCTTCGAAAACCTGATAAAAGCATCGAAAAAATTAAGCACGCACGCAAAAATCAAAACTCATAAAAATTAGAGAGAGAATTAGAAAATTTGGAAGCAAACCCAGAAATCCAAACCTACAAGTAAAGTGAAATTACAACAAATAATTAAAAAAAAAAAGAAGAAGAAGAAGAAAGATTCGAGAGGGTGAATAAAACATACAGTTTGGCAAGAAGATCGACGAGCTGGGGCTTAGCAAGAGGGTCGAGAAGCGAACGCAAGTGTTCCTCAGAAGCCGCTTCACCATTGTTCTCCGTCTCCCCCAGCTTCCTCTTCTTCATGTCCTCCATTTTTCTTCTTCTTCTTCTTCTTCGTTTTCCTCTGGCCTCTCTCTCACTCTCTCTCTCTCTCTCCCCTCTCTCTCTCTTCTCCAAAGTGGTCGGGTCGAAAGGACTGGCTGCGGCGGGCGTGCGTGCGTGTGATTTCTCTCAGTTCTCTCTCTCTCTCCTGTCTTTCTCTCTCTTCAATTATTCTTAATTGTGCCCGTGAGTCTTGGGTCATTCTCGTTTTACCCCTCCAAAATTCAAAAACTCTTATTTTACCCTTTGGATTTTGAAGCAATTTCTCCTAACACCTTATGTTATAATTTTTGTTAAAAATAGGTGGAAAAAAGCAAGGTTCAGTGAGTTCAAGTGACCTTTTCTGTTTTTTTGAAATAAAAATTATAACAGAATTAATTAAGGAAGATTAATTTAAAAATTTGAAAAAATAAAATGATAATTTTTAAAGTTTAAACAATAAAGTGAAAATAATTTTAAAATTCACAAGCCACATCTGAGATTGATTATTTTTCTCTTTCGTATAACAACAACTAATTTCAATTTAATTTAATTTATCAACCTTTTGTTTCTCATTTTTTTATAAAAAAAAATTAGATTATAAAAATAGAGATTGGAATGTCAAATAATTATAAATAAATTGTTATTATTATTATTATTATTATTATTATTTTGAAAAAAAAGGAATGAGTTACTTTTTCTTGAGGAGCAGTTTCGTATATATAATAGACTACAAGGCTTTTATTTTTCCATGTTAGTGTCGTTTGCAGGGTATTTTTGTTTTCAATCATTGCATGTAATTTTATACATGATGATAATCTAAAATAACAAACATGTCGTAGAAACTATAAAAGACTTGGAAAAACGACGATCACGTACAATAAATGTACAAACAACAATAAATAAGTAAAAGCTGGGTCATATCCTACCGGGACTAAAGGGGATTTAAAACCAAAAAGATTTTCATTCAAATTGATAGAAGTGAGTGCAAGTAAATCTTTACCAAGATTTAAAAGTACGAATCCTATTTTTCGTCCTACTCTCATATGGCTCCACGTGTCGTTACCTCCCTCTTCCTTTTTTACCTACTCTCCTTCCTCGCCTGATGCATCACTGTTTTATTTTTTCTTTTTCTTAATTATTATTTTTTTTCCTTTTTCTTGTCTTTCCTTCTCTTCTCTTCTCTACGACCCTTTTTTCCTTCATTTTCCATGCTGTCTTCGTTTTCATCTCTCCCAATCCTCTTCTCTCTCTCTTTTTATTTTTATTTTTTTAAAAGGAGAAATCCTACTCTAAAATCCCCAAGACTCAAATCCCTCAACCACTGTACTAACTCAAACTGTATTTTTTCATATTAATTTTTGTCTTTTTCTGAATTTTTTTTTTTCTGAAAATTCAATAAAAATTTTCAACTCAAACAGTACTTATTTAACTTAAATTCATTTACCAAATGGACCCAAAATCTCAATCTATTTCTCCTCTCTCCTCTCCAATGCATCGTCCTGCTTAAGGTGAGATGTTTGTCTTCTCTCTTTTGAAATCTAATTCTCTTATATCTGTTTATACACAAGCAAATTTATTTATTTATTTTTTCAGCAAAAGGGGAAAAAAAAAAAATAGTATGAGATTTTCATTTTCAATACAGCTTCCTACCCCAATTTCTGTAAACTTCGTGGTTTCAATATGTGAATTTTTTCAAGATTTACGTGAAAGGAAGGTTATTTTCACATTTCACCCATAGCCCAAAAAGTTGGTCGGCCAAACTTTCCTTCTATTGTTTGGTGATAATTTTTAGCGGCATTAGCTTGAGAACTAGATGAGTTGCTTCGTATGAATCTTACCATTTTTTTGTTTAATTTTTTTTAAAATTCTTATTATGTGGGTAATCCAATTTTCTTCTCTTCTCTTTTCTTTTTTCTTTCAATTTTTTAATTTTTCATAAAACCACTTTAATTTAAAAGTTGATTCTAGCTCTGTCTAAAAAAATTCTTCAATGTTATCTTTAATTTGTGTTATCTGATAATATATATTTTTCTCACGTTAAGCAGCATCATTGTTTGGAAAGCATAGAACCCATAAAATTTGACAACAGAGCTATGTGAAAGAGAGAAATAGATCCTCTTCCTATCTTAGCTATATGTGACTGCATGGTTTCGGTATGTGAAAGAGCTACATTAGATTCAACTTTGTCTTTCTTTGTTTTTTGTTTTGTTTTGTTTTGTTTTTTTGTTTTGTTTTGTTTTGTTTTTTTGTTTTTTTGTTTTTTTTTTTGTTTTTTGTTGTTTCAACTCATAATATTGTTGATCTCGTAAGTTTTGTAATTCTCTTCTCTTTATCTCTCAATGAATATTCGTTTTGGGTCTTTTGGTCACAAGTTTGTTTCCTTTCCTGCATTTGGGTAGTTATAGATATATGATTTTTCGGGGGTTTGCCGCTAATTCATGTGGATCTCCCTTTTTTAATCTTCGGCATCTCTACTTAGTTGCTTGTTCAACTCTGTAATGTTAATTTTTATATTTTATTGACTGTTGCATCTTGGAAATTTGTTTGCAATTTTTCTTAATATATGATTTGCTAATTTGGATTTTAATTTTCCACTGGTTCTCTCAAATATTTTCAATTTTTTTTGAGTGTCGATTTCTTCAAATATTTATATAATTGATGGGTTTGGAGCCTTCCCAGCTTTCAATATTAGGCTTTTGTGTTTTAGAGTTTTTAGATTTAACATATTGTGGTTTTTTTTTTTTCCTTCAACTATTTGTGAATTTTGAATTAACATATTAGATGCAAACCGTATCAAAAAGGTGAGAGATTGAAGTAAAGCACAACATAAACGAAGAATCATTCAAAATTAATCAGAAGCTTAAGTAATAAAAGGATTAAGGTCGGGAACTTTCTATCACAAAGAGTCTTTAGTTTTGCAACGGATCAAGGTCGGTTTTCTTCGATTGATTTTGATTTTTTTTTTTTTCTGTGAATGATTTGATAATGTGTTTAGCGTGGGTTTTCATTTGTGAGTATGCTTCTACTTGATTGCTAGGGTTTGGTTATGCTAGATTAAAATTGATGAGTGTATTGGTTGTAGTAAATTTTGATGGATTTTATTATTATTAGTTTTTGCCATTCTGGAGTTTGAGAATACTGAGGTGTTTGTGTTTTTGTTATTGCATGAGTACAAGATATGCCTGAATTCTTCTGAAAAATGTAGATGTAAATGGTAAATAAACATTGTAATTTTTCTGCTTTCTTCGTGATCTTGGTTCGTGCATTTCCTTTTTTATTTTTTTCCTTACTCTTTTTTATTTTTATTTGGGTTAGGGGCTTAAATTTTTGGCTATAGTCATTAGATGCAACGAAATTAGCTACCTACTTAGGATCCTTATATTATTGGATTAAGCTTCTAGGGAGTTATGCATTTTACTCTTTAAATGTGATAGTTAAGGTACTAAATATGCCCGACTTGCTAGAGGTTGGTGATGGTTGAGGTCTGTTTGCAAAAGATTAAGGTGTTTGATGAATGAGTTTAGTTTAAGATTTTTAAGTTTCATTGGTAATTTTTGTTGACTTTTTAGAAAAGATAAAAAACTTTTTCAGAAAAAGACAAAAAAAAAAAAAAAAATACAATTTAACTTGAGTTAAACTTGTATACCAAACTTCACAAATTGGGCGGTTTGGTAAGCAACAGTGCAGGGAGAGAGACGGGTGGAGCGGGGTGAGGGAGGCCGGGAGGGAGGGAGCCTTGAATAACAAAAAATTAAAATTATTTGCACTAGACATGGTGCAAGAAGGAAAAAATAGCTAAAAAGCTGAAAATCAACATCCAACACCCCTTCTTCACACTCAATTTCTTCTTATTGTTTCCACTCAGTTCGGGGTTTTGAACACAAGATACTAGAAAAACGCTTAGGAAACAACATTTATAATGTAGAGAAAGAAGTCAGTTTAGTGATGGTTTAGGTTTTTTTTACCTTAAACTACGTAGGTGAATTCTGTTTTTGACATGTCCCTTTGGTTCTTGGTACGTGCCCGGTTTTAACTTTTCTGGAGAGGAGAAGTGATGAGATGAGGAGAGTTTATATTTGATATCAATGAGAAAATAAAAATAACCTAAAAGTGAGAAACCATGTAGCTTAGAGAATCTACCTTTCATTACAGTAAACTGGTGATAGCAACAAAAGGAAATCATAGAGCTTGCTCATAAACATGGAAACAAACATCTGTAATAAGCATTAACAGATATATTTTAAGGTTGTCCTATTTGTATTGTACTTACAAAACCAAATTAAATCCTTTCGCTAAGAAATCATCCCTACTCAAACCTAGGTATGGTATAATCCAGTTACATGAAATTAAGATATCAAGATCTTCGAGAAGAGCAAAACTCAATCAATTTATGGATCAAAATTTTGTCTCATTTTGGTCATTCGTAATTGTGTGATACACCCTTCATGTTTTGTACACTCAACTGTGTGATATCAAGATCTTCATCTTTTTTCAAATTCATTTTAGTGGTTTTAAAAGTGTCATTCTTATTTAATCCTTGTACACTCAACTCCATGTTAAAAATTTTGTTTTTTCCTTTATATTCATATATATTACCAAGATCATACATTTGATTAGTTTGATTTTTCTTATGCAGCAAACAAGCAATGAGCTCAAGTCATTAATGTTGTTCAAATCCTGGAATGAAGAGGTCCTATGTTAATCACTGCAATGGATCGTCACTGATGTTAAATCCAAAAAACAAGTTGTATATTTCAATGCAATTTACTTGACATTATATTTCATATTCTTGTTGCTTCATGTAAGATAATCATGTTTTTCTATATGATATGCAATCTCTACTTCGAAACATAACTTAGATGTTCCATAATGGTTGTCTATACAAAAGGAATTTATTTTTACATATATGTCATGATATTTTATGATGTTTCGTTGGACATAGCTTGATCATCTATTTTGAAAATATATCATTTTGAAATTAGGTTATGTTGTTTGATTTCTTCAAATGAAATGCATACATAAATCATTAGGAATAATGTTAACTATCTACTCACATAAAGGCATGCACACGCGGAACACGTGCCTTCAACTAGTTCATATTAAAAAAGATAAAAATAAACTAAATGTTTACAAAATTATAGGGAATGATAAATGGGAGGACTACGGACGTGAAAAGGACAACGATTACCCTTTTAAAGGACAGCAGATCCTAAAAATGGATAAGTAAAATCGACAATTTATTGTGTAAACGACAATAATCATAAAAGAACAAATATTTTTCAAAATAATCATAATAAACGACATCAAAATCACGCAACGACTGCATTCTGAGAAGGACAGGACTTCCTACAATCAAGACTACCTGGGGAAAATGATAGTAGTTTGAAAAGCAAGTTATGAAACATGAAGACAGAGAACTGAAATCCGTTAAAAGGAAAGACATAATCATGAAAGATCACATAAAGGATAGAAACTGCGACAACATTTCAAATAAACGACAAAAATCTTGAAAAACGACTAAATAATCATGTATACAACAAAATATCCAACAAACGAAAACAATCAGTAGAAACAAGGACGTTATCTAAAAAGCACAATATTATAGAGAAAGACAAAATTTCCCAAAAACTACAGTACTTTGGAAAAAGGACCATAATCCCTAAAGGAAAAAAAAAAAAAAAAAAGGTAATTAGCAAACAAACTGTAGTTAAAAAAAAAAAAAAAAAAAAAAGAAAAGAGTTCTTACAAATTGTGGCATGTTTCGGACTTTTTGGTTTCATTTTCTTTAAATGGGGTTTGGAAATTCCGAGATGAGGGAAATCGACAATGGTTATGCGAACTACGAGTCTACGACTATTATGCCTGTAACAAAAACGACACATATCCTACAAACTACCATTTGCAAACGTGGCCGCAATTAAAAACGACAGCCTAATATGCAAACGACACGAAATTTTCAACTGGAAATCATTATTGAAACTCTTGACTTTTATCATAGAAAGAAAACAAGAACTGAGCTCTCAAGGAGTGAGTAGTTAAGACACACTACATGACAATAATTTATTAATATTAGCAAGTACTATCCTTTTATTCCTTCTTATTCAGACCAAAAAAAAAAAGAGAACAAGAAAAAGGAAAAAAAAAAAAAAGTTCCTATTTACAATGTTTCTCTTCTGGCTCATCAGCTAGACAATGAATGAAGATGGGAACTTCCAGAACCTTCCGTTAGCGAAAACCGATCAACGTCGTTGGAACTATTACATTGGTCATCTTGCATTTGATCAGAATTTGAGATCTGCGTGGACTTCATGAGCTGGTTATTGTTTGTTTTCTGCTGCTGAAGAAGCAACATTTTCAGTTGCTTCCCTTGTTCTTCAACGAGGATTTGCAGATTGTGCTGAATCTGACCCGAAGGTAAGACCCCGAATTAGTTTAAATTTGTCACCATAAAATGGAGTACTAAAATACATTTAATTACACAAGTTTTTCTTTTTTCTTTTTTTTCGAGAAATTAATTACACAAGTTCTTCATCAACTAAATAATCATTATACATACCTCTAGTTGTCCATGAAGAACCCTATTGACATTTTGCAGTGCCTCCTTTATTTTCATTCCGCTGCCAAGCAATTAAAGCCAAATACGTCAAAGATGCCATATTTTTAATTTTATGTCGGATGAGTAACCAGCATCAGTGGCCGAGCCAGGAAATTTTTTAGTATGAGCACATTACAAAAGACGATAAAAATAATGGGGGTAAAATTTTGAGCCAATTAAACATTCTAGATAGGTTATTGGCTGTGTATATACACACAAATACCTTTCCATGTCCAGCTTTGTGCCCTCTAAAGTGGTTCTGTTCTCAGATTTTTCTGCAATTAGGAACACAAAGATCCGTATCAAAATCCGGTTAATTACTAGTTATAATAATATTTTGCATCTGTGGACATACAATAATTTGTACAGACACCAGTTCCATTTCTTGTATGAAGATGTTACCTTTTTTATGTTCTGCTATGTGTTTTGATGTTCGATATTTCTGCGGCGAGACATAGAGCAAGCGATGAGAAATCAGGAACTAAAATCAGGTTTTGAGTCATTTAATTGAGTTGATTTAGTGTGTACATAATCATGTTAAAAAAAAAAAAAAAAACTACTAAAAAAGGTAAAAAAATTTTTTTTGAAGAAAGTCACGGTCAGGATTAAATCCACATACTTATACACTACACCTATCTAATATTTATGTGTTTGCATGCTATGGTTCTTGGTAAAAGTGATGGTAATTACCTGCAAATGGCTCTTGACATGAAAGATGGTCAACGCATTTGTGTTCATAAGCATCAGTACCCTCTTTGGCGTTGCCTCTGTATATAAATTGATATTGATCAACTCTAGCGAATGACTATATATACTTATATATGTATACACACACATATATAAAATATCATCTTCATTTTAAATGTATTTTAATTCTGGTGGTAAACCTATAGCGATCCACACCCGACTTTATTGTAAAGTGTAGAGTTCATTACTTACTCTCAGCGCCACCGAGGCGATTCACACACTCCACGAACTGCTCATGAAGGTCTTCAGTCCATTTCATTCTTTGTTTAGTACTTTTTGGAGTTTCCTTGGACGAAATGTGACAAAAAACCCCATTTCCTTCTGACGAAGACTTCTCTTCTCGCTCTAAATGAGCCATCTGATGAACCCCCTAGTCAAAATTGATTAACAATAAATCTTCCATTTGATAATCAATTACCAAAAACTAAAAAAGAAAAAGAAAAAAAAAAGAATTAATTCTTACATAAACAGGTTGGAGTCGATCGGAACGGGATGGAAACTCCGTCCCAACCGCAAGGTTCGTTGTGAAATCTTCGGCTGATTTTGAGGACTTTTCAGGTTGCTGATCATCGTGATCTTCAGCTTCAAGATGATCAATAATACTGAAGGAGTTACCACCATAAGATTGACAAAATGGAAGGTTCTGCTGCGAACCGTAAAGCTCAAGCAACTCCGAGAAAATATTCGGAAGATTAAAATTTTGATGCTTATTGAAATTTTGTTGAGAACCCATCTCGTAATTGTTCTTGGTGAAGATTAAGGCAGAAACGGGTGTTGGCAATTGTTGCCAATAAATAGTTATGGAGTTACAAAAGAAAATAATGGCTATATATGCACATGTATATATGTATATATATATTCCATTAAAGTCTCGTGTGTGTACAAAAGACTGAGCAAACTGAGTTGAAGTACTTTGATTCTTTGAAGTCAGACCGTTTCAATGAGAATGTCTTTCTCAAACTTGAGGTTGTCTTAGAATAAGCAGTTCTATTTATAGGGTGTTTGGCACACCGTTTTAAAACACTCATCTTAAAATTTTTTTTGTTTTTTTCCTAAAAAATTTTTGTTTTTTTCCCAAAAAATTTTTTGTCTTTTCTGAAAATTCAAAAAAATTTACTATTCAAACTTAAAAATCTCAACTCAAACTATTTCACCAAACACCCCTTTAGTTCTCTTTTAATTGGGATAGAATTTATATAACTTATACATATATTGTTAATTAGTAAATGTATATGTTCATATATTCCCTGCTTTATGACACTCAAAAAAAGGAGACCCTTTTTTTTTGGGGGGGGGGGGGGGGAGGTAAAAGGAGGCATTTGAACTGGTGCTACTTATAAGTTTTTTTGGTTGCACATGCGAAAGGGATTTATTTGTATATCTGCTAAAATAAAATTAAAAAAAAAAAAAGGTGTGTGCATATGGATTTTGTCTATTATCCTTTTTAGAAGGACCATCTTCCCTCGTAAGATATTGATTGAGAAAATATTGAGAAAATATAAAGTTACATAATATTTCTTTCTAATTAGAAAGGGGGGAAAAAATAAAGAAAAAAAAAACTTAGAATGACAACACCATGACCACAAAATGGTAGAAATTAATGGTGGGGATCCACGAAAACATAACAAATGATGACAACGCTTTTGAAGATTTATGGGATCACTGTAGTTGAAGATAACTTTGGTAACAAATTGCTCTAAATTAAGATTATTTTCATTTTACCTAAATAATCTCAGAAAAATTATCATTCAACACGAGAATATGAATCCTGCACAAAATAAATTGTTCGATATATCTTGAATTTAAGATCTTGTTTGGAAGTAAGTTTAGTTTAAACTAAATTGTATTTTTTTCATCATGATTTTTGTTTTTTTCTGAAAATTTTTTTTGTCTTTTTTGAAAATTTTTTTTGTCTTGTCTCAAAAATTACTATTGAAATTTAAAAATCTTAAACTAAACTCATTTATCAAACATCCCCTACATATCTTTGAAAAGACAAACAATCTTAATCTTTCTCACTTACTTTCTCCATATGGTGCTATTTGGTAGATTTTAGTACAAGATATTGACAACATTGTACTTTTTTTTTTTGCTCTGAGTAACAACATAGTACTTGCTCTATGTACTGGACTGTAAACATTGTACTACTTGTGGACGCTTAAGTACCAAAAAAAAAAAAATAAATAACATTGTACTGCTTGATCTGCCCATACTGTATTCTTTTCATGAAAATAACAAAATGATGACCTTAAAAAATAATGGCCACGGTGATATAGTGGGAATCCAGCAAACAAGACAAACGATTTCAACACATTGGACATATTATTTAAGATAATTTAGGTAACAGATTGCCTCATAATTAAGCCAACTTTCTTCTTGTCTGATTTGCATCTATGATCCCTTAATTATTAGAATTATTATAATTTGGCCCGTAGTTTTTTTTTTTAATCTTTCAGGTAGAGTAGTTCTTGACAGTAATTTTGTCCTTTCCTTGAATTTCATTATTGATTTTTTAAATTTAACGTATTTATCCTGTGATAACTTGAAATTTTATCAAAATACGATCACAATAAGAACTGAATGTATTCTCGTTTGCCCTTACAACGCTTGAAAGACAAATTTTGCAGGAAAAAAAAAAAAGTAATTTGTACGTTATGTTAAGTGATGGATACGTAGTTTATCTCCTTTAAATTTTAAAAGTCCTTACCGAATTGTAATTATGTTCGAGACAGAGGAGGAACACTAGACTACTTGTGACAATTATATACACATATATATATGTGTGTATTTAAGTTCACATTTTAAGATGTGAAGTTCAAACTATTTTTATATTACATTAAGATCATGATGGATAATATTACATATATGTCAACTATAATATAAATTACCTATAATAATGATCAGCGTTCTTATTAATAATATTTTTATTAGATGTTTATACTTTTAAAAGGCGACATCTAATATAATAATCAAGAATAACGACATATGAATTGTAGTATAAGATCAATTGGAATGTTATCGTTAAATGTTTAAAATAGGAGAGAAAGTTTTCCAAGACCTTTCTTTTTTTTTTTTTTTGTTTTTTTTTTTTAAAATACAAACACCTTTATACACCTTTGGTATAAATATTTCCCTTAGTTGGACAAATAAGAGGAAAAAAAAATATTTAACTTTGCAACTTTACTCTATTGCATGCTCTCAAATTGAATACCTTACACACAGGTTCAGACAACTCATATTTGTTTCCTCTAGCCTCTCTCTTCTTTTCTTCTCATTCTTTCGCACTTCTCCGACGCCCTCTTCGGTAAAACGCTCATGCAGGCCATGCATTTTAAATCAAGACAGATAGGGCGCATGGTCGATGAGATCGGCGGCGGCCTTGCACCATCCACGTAGAAATGAGAGAGAGTGTGGGAGAAGAGAGAGAACGAGAAACAAATAGATTCTTCAGATTCGTGTTATGGCATACAATTTCAGTATTTCAAATTATTAGGTTAGGTAACTTGGAACTTCATGCAAATTTCTCCCAATCTGGCCAACCAAGGGGAGATATTTGAAGAATTTCGTACTTCAAGGATTTGTTTTGTAATTTTTAGATACGTAAGAGGATATTTTTGCATTACATGTAAAGAGAAAATCACAAAACACGAGGAAATTTTATGATAATTTTCCAATAACATGCCCTTAATTGATTACCGTGTAGACTATACCTAGAGAAGTAGGCTGTAGACTTATTAAGAGGATAAAATCTCGTATCTTAGATCACATTAGAATTAAATAGAATTAAAAAAATATGATAATATAAATTTACATATTATATAAGGATTTTTTCTTACCGTAATATGTTTTCGTTGGAGGTTTGCTCAGGCCCTTAAGAGAGAGAAATCAAAATGCACAACATGACTTCACTTTACACGTTACAAAATTTAATCTCACACCCATATATATACTAGTTGATGAGTACGCACAGAGTGGGTGCAAAACAAATAAGATAAGCAAAATAAAGCAACAAAAAGAAAAACATGGCAATTGATGACCCGCCACATGACGGGTAATGGGATTACTCTATTCGCTCTTTTAAATGTTATAAAAATTAAAAGATAAGAGATATTTATTCGTTTTGTTTATTTTTATTTTTTGTCCTTTCTTTTTGTTAGTAGTTTTCTACATCAAAATATAGGAGAAGAATATAACAACAGTAACAACAACAAATTGTAGCCACTTACAACACTGCCAAAAAATTAAAGCGAACATTTATGTGTAAAAGAGAGAGAGAGAGAGAGAGAGAGCCATCCTTTGCTCACTCAATCATAGAAGATAGCATATTCATTGTCAAACACCACATATAAAGGTTCACTCAATTCAATTAAATGCTTCTTCTAAGATCTTCTTCATGAGTTTCTCCTTTTCATTTTTCAACCTTCCTCAATTGATAGATGGAGTGAGCTTTTTTTCTTTTTTCTTTTCTTTTTTTTTTCTAAACCAATTAAGTGTGGAAAATGATCAAAAAGGACTTGATTTTATCTAGGTCTAACTTATCTTAGATGGGAAGTGGGTGTTCCCTAAAGGTTCAGCAATGGAAATTTGAACATCATCAAAGCAACTATTTGATGGTGCATCATGATCATGATCATCATGATCATCATCATTTAGGGATGTGAGATCCGAGCTCTGGCTCTTGAAGAGGCTATGACTTGTTCTTTGTTGCATGTCAATCATCATCTTTAGCTGCCTTCCTTGTTCCTCAATTTGGAGTTGTAAATTTCTCTGAACCTGTTTGGCACAAATAGACATATAGTAAAGCTTTTGAATAATGTATGTTTCGAGTTCATTGGGAATATTTAATTTTATGATGGGCATAAATGTAAAAGGTTAAAAGAGCGAGGGAAAATCGAACCTCTAGTTTGAGTAGTAAACGTGACTATCTGGAATAGTGAGGTTGATTAGATTGTCTTACGGTTTGTAAGAAGAGTAATTTTGTTTTTAAAGATTAGGTATTAACAAGAAGGCTCATAAACATATTTTGCTGTTGGAAAAGTGTTGTTTTAACTATACTTTGGTGGACTTGTGGTGTTACAAAATATGGATTATATGACGGAGATTATACTACCGTTTTTTATAATGGTTATGTAAAATATGGTAAAAATGCTGTATGGACCTGTTTTCAGAATATGATCGTGGAACCTAGAGATTCCACGACTGTTTTTGAAAACATTCGTGGAAACTCAGGATTCCACTTGATTACTGATTTCATCTTTTGAATCAGTTTTTCTCCGAAATAATATTTATGAGAATTCTTTGATAGTATATGAAAATGTATATTTTGATGTGACAAGTTATTTGGAGCATACAGTCCTTTATCTAATTCTGTAAGATACACTACTATTAAAATCTTCTAATGTCGAATATCATGAAAACCATCCTACAATTCTTGAGATTTGTGTGACAAATGAACTAATTTATCTTAGTTGGTAAATACGATATGGCATTTTTACCCCAAAAATATATATATACACACACACACGCACAACATGGCATTAGCAATTATACAAAGCAAATAAAGATGTGCCTCTAAAGACGTTGAAACTAACAATTTTGATCGTTCGTTTCTATGGAAATTTTGTGTCTTTAAGTTTATCCCCTGCCTTGAAAGAGTCCCCTGTTTTAACCAATTGCCTTATTTATTTACCATTTGTTGTTCTTTATTTATTTATTTATTAATTTATTTGACGTTAAACAAATGACAAAAGGGATTAGACAAACCTACTCTTTTTTCGTATTATCAATTTGAAATAAACTTTGGTTTTTAGATTCTAATAGTATCTGAACTTAGAAATATAAAGACCATACCTCTAACTGCTCATGAAGCCTTCTCTGCACGTCTAATTGCAGTTGCAATGCCTCTTTGATCTGCACGCCACTGCCCAAAATAATAATAATAATAATAAAAAGGGTTAAAAAAACCATTGACACTAATTAAACAAACATTTAAAAAGGACAAATCACTTAAAATAAAAATATCAACAACTCAAAAATCGAAAGAGAAACAAATAATAAATAAATAAAAGGTTAGGTAACACGTTACGTTGTCGTCGCTTCGAGTTGAGGCATTAAATTTATGCAGGGCCTTTTTTCAGATTTTCCTGCAAACAGAAGACATTCTTCAGCTATAGAGATACTCATGGAGAAAACCACATAGATGAAAATGCTTCAAAAGAAGTAGAAAATTGTTGACAAGATTTACCTTCAGGAGGGTCTGGCAGATATTTCGCAATCCGATATTTCTACAATAGAAACAAAGGAAAAGGGGACAAAATATCAACCAGAATATTGGAGACAAAAAATATAATTAAAGATCTTTTGAATTAAAATTTATACCTGCAAATGACTTTTGACATGAAAGATTGTTAATCCCTCTGAATCCATAAGCTTCAGTATCGCTTTCGGGGTCGCCTCTGCAAATCAAATCAACAAAAATTCAGGAAAAAAAAAAATCAAAATAATGTTCTATATGTTAATTATTTGATCAAAAAATTGATTTAAAAAAGAAAAAAAGAAAAACTTACTCTCTGCACCACCAAGGCGATTTACGCACTCCACAAACTTCTCATGGAGATGCTGAGTCCAACGTATCCGCGTTTTGCTAGCGATTCCGGGCCCGGTTGAAGCAGAGTTAGCAATACTAATACAACCATTTCCCGGGGAAAATCTTGGAGATTGCTTCTCTTGATGGGAAGCGAAACTCAGCTGCGAAATCGGCGAATTGAACGAACCGCAATAGCCCTGCGCAGACAACAAGTCGAAAAACTCAGACTAAAAAAACCGGAAAAAAAAAAAAAAAAAAAAAAAAAGAAGAAGAAGCAAAAATTGAAGCATACCCTAAGAACCTGATTTTCTTTTGGAGGGACAGAAAACTGTCTCCTAACTGATGTGGTAGATCTGTCAGGGGGAATCATCATTGGCTGAACGGAGGCTGGGAACTCGAAGTGTGGCTCGGGTTGATTGGCGGTGGCGTCAATGGAATAGTTCTCTGCGGCAGAAGGCTGCTGGCCTGAAGAGAAGTGTGGATTCAAAGGAGGATTATAGCCAACTTGGGAATCATATTGTGGAAACATGTATCTCTCGGTGGCGAAGAAAGCTGAAGCTAGCGATTCGAAGCGGTTCATGATTGCCGAGGACTGCTTGTTAGGAGGGATATCAAGATTCTGGAGCTGAGATAGCCTTGCTGCCTGGTCCATGGTGCAGGGTTGTTGTTGTTGTGGTTGTTGAGGCCTAATTCCCGCGTTTTGTTGAACTCCGAAGAGTTGGGAAGAAGAGCGGGAACCGAAATCGGAGTTGCGGTCGGGGATGATTAGTCCATGGTTTTGATGAACTTGAATTCTTCCATGGAAATCAAACTTGTGATCGAACATTTGCAAATGAGTCTTTCAACCAAAAAAAAAAAAAAGTAAAAAAAAAAAAGATCAAAATTGCAGTTTCCCTTTTGAAAATTGTAGAAAAAAAGATTGTTTGTGTTTGCTAAGATAAAAATAGAATGGAGAAACAATTTTAGGCAATATTGAATTCAGATTTTAAGGCATGGGAATTCCTTTGAAATATTTTTTTTTAGTTTAAAAAATGAAAAAGAAAAAAAAAAAAACTTCAAGTTTAAGCTTTGAATGGCAGTGTGTACAGAAAGTACCTCTATATATCCAATGCCTTTTAAATATTCTTCAAAAAAAGAAAAAAGAAAAAAAAAAAAGGAAAATTTTGGGATTTGCCAATGCTGTATTGATGTAACCAAAGATCAAAAATACATTAAGAATAGAACAAAACAATACATATAAGAAAGCTTTTTTCGTAACTATTGTTTGTCCTTATATGAAAGAAAATTTTTATTAAAAAAAAAAAAAAGAAGAAAAAGTAATTAATTAAAATGGTTCGAACTACAAGATAAGATGATTCCCTAATATATATAAACTGATATATAAAACTGAAAATAATAATAAAATATATATATGTATATATATATATAGTATATCAACTGAAAACATGGAATGGAGGGAATAATGTTGTGGGCATATATGGCTTCATAATTTAATGAGAGATACTGGCATAAATGCAACGAACAGATCTTACATTATTCTCATTGTGGATACGGATGAGTCACTTTTGCTCTCCTAGAAAGGTGAAAATAAAAATTAAAAAAAAAAAAAAGAATATTGTCTCATAAAATTTGCATCTTCTAAAGTGGGTATGAAATTAAGAAAAACAATATTCATTGTATATAGTAAAATCAAAATGGAATTCTAAACTTACTCAAAAAAAAAAAAAAAAAAAAAAGGAATTCTAAACCATAAGATTCCCCAAACGTGCTGAAAACACCAGCAAAGTGAAGTTATGTCATCCACAAGACAAGAACAAACTTTATTATAGACGCGAAAAATTTTCAACAAAAATTAGAATCAGAAAAGTAAATCAAAGATCGAGAATCTTGGTGGGTTTTTATTTGTTATTTCATTTTTAATTGTTTATTATAGTCCATCTCATTCCTTTTTTTTTTTTTTTTTTTTTTGTTGGGTTGAAAGCCATCTAATTCCTTTGAACTTTGGCAAATTACACAAATGGCCAAGTTTAGGACTTGGGGAAAAGCTGTAAATTTTTATTTAGGATTCTTTTCACCGACAGTTAAAAGATATCGACTTGTCTCATTTAGATTTATAACATTTAATTTTTAGACATCTAATTATTCCAACATTTCTAAAAGACAATTTTAATCATGCTGTTACAAAACTCTTTGAGGGTGTTTGGTGAATGAGTTGAGTTTGAAAATTTTAAGTTTGAATAGTACTTTTTCAGAAAAGATAAAAAACTTTTTCAGTGTAAGCTTCCAAACAAGCTGTCTGACTTTTCATATTGGATCTAGTACAAAAATATTACATGCACGTTTTAAGACGGACAAAATGGCAAAAAGAAAAAAAGCAAACAAAAGGCAAACAAATCTGAAAAGAATTTGTTCTTTTAGATCCGGTTTTCTTTTTAAAAATTTTTTCCCCCAAATTTGCTTGTGATTTTAGCATTTTCTGCTTGTCGAAATCCCCTTAAAGCATCTTTCATACTAAGTTCCATATGAAAATAAACGGTTTATTAATGAATGTATCACAAATGTTGGGGTAGTTAAACCACTTAAAGTTCATGTGAGGGTCAATAATTCAATAGTAATATTAACCTTTTTCACTTTTTATTAAATTGAAGATTTGAATTCAAAAATTTGCATAGGTTTGTATTAGAATTGGAAATTTTTGGTTAGAAATGTAGTTGTCTTCATATAAGGCATACATGAACTCCATCACCAATATAACATGAAGTTAAGTCAAATAGGACATATTGTAACAAGTTAAAAAATTTAGGGGAAGATTACAAAAATTAAAAATTTGGAGAGGGTGATAAGTTTAGGGGCAACAATACTAAACACCCATAATATAAGTTATGAGATTTTTACTATAGGGATTACCTACCGGTAAGTAATGTGTGTTTCTAAACATTAGATTTTATTAAAATTATTACACTATAAAATAAGAAAGTATGTGAATTAAATTGATAAAATCTAACATAAATGTAACGTTTTAAAACAAAATCCTATAATTAAATCGGGATTGAACAATTTTTTTTTTAAATACACTATTATTATCCAACTTTATAATAATACTAATAGTTTTAGCTATACACAGATCCAATTACTTGTTACATCTTATGTCTTTTATATCGTTCCTCACCGAAGAAAAAAAAATGCCAGTAATTAAGACTTTGATTGTTTTAAAACCTGAATTTTCATAAATATAAAAATAACAGAATTTGAGAATATATATATATATATATATAAAAATATTCTACCTTATAAGTAAACATTTGACTGACCAAGGCAACAATATGATTTATCAAGTAAATGATTAATTCTATTTGGATAAACAACAACAATATATTTAGTTTTCTTATTGAAAGATAAAAATTTGTTTAGTTTTTTTAAGGAAAAATTTTATTTAGTTCTGATTTGTAGAGAGAGTATTTTCTAATTTAGGTATTTATTAAAGTAGGCGACTAAAGACGAGCGACTACAATTTTTCAATAATGATTTTTTTTTTACTATTTCTTTTTAATTACCAAAGTACCACTTACTAGTTTATGTACTAATTCACGTTTGGATTATGAAGATGTTCGAAATAGATGATTCGAAAGTTTAGCTTTACACCATCTCAGATGCAAATATGCAAATGTCAATTTCAATTTCATATTTGTTAAAAATAAATATGAAAAATAATATATTTCATATGTTGTTTTACTTTGTTTTTGGATGCATAAGGTTATCTCTAATACTTTATCTATCTCTTGTTATCATCATAAGTTTTATTTGTGAAAGTAAACTTTTAGTAATTAAATAATTTACAACGAACAATAGTATAGCTAAAAAAATAAGAAAATCAAGCCACCAATCTATAACAATTTCATATTAAAATTTAATATTTGTTATATTGGATGACAAATGTGTCACTAAATTTAGCATTTGCCAAATTTAATCGACACTCTATTAAAAGCAGTTTTTTCATTCAAATATTAAAAATATGACAATAGCATATCAATGGTTAAAAAATATAAGAAAAAGACAAATAAATGTACGTTTTATTCTTTCGTTAACTTTATTAAATGACTTTATCAAACTTTATGAAGCACTTATCCACTTCAGTCATGCTACTCAAATTCCCTTGATTAACTCGCAATTAATAATTGATATAATTTGTCCTTGAGACTCTCACCAGCAACAATTCGGGATCTTTACTTGAAATAGCTAGCAACAAAAAAAATAATAATACTAATAAATATAAAACAAAATAATTAACACATAATATATATATAGGATCTCCAATGCTTTAATCATTGTAATTAATCTTTAATTGTGGGAATAAACAAAGACAAACTACCAAAAGATAAGGATACAGGGTGTCAACAAAAAATAATCAAAGTCCAAAAACAAATAAAATTAACAAGGGACTAAATTATGTAGCATTTTCCATTAATCCAACTTATGATCATGCCGCAAACCATGACAAAACCGCGATTAAGTCACAATCGCCGCATGGCAATCTCCGGTCATGGATTTTTTTATTTCCCCAATTGCGATTAGGAATCGCTAATTTTTAATAATCTTGATCGGCTAATCAATAATTGGAGAGCCAAAAATTTCTAATTAGTATGGTTTTTTGTATTTACCCGTATGTTAGTGTCAGTTGTAGGCAGCAGCGAATCAAATGCCAACAAGTGTTATTTATTTACGCTAGAAGGCGGAAAGCTCGATTCCTTGGAAAAATTTCAGTCTCTTTGAGATTAAGACAGAGGAATAATTCTTACAAGAGAGGAGGGAAATGAAAATAAAAATTTAAAAAAAAAAAAAAAGATTGTAACAGAGGAATCATCAAGTTCACATTGTGCACCGAATCGGTCAAAAGTGCACAAACTTTTTGTTTTTTTCTTTGACCATACCCTTTTGCTCCATATTATTTCATGGCCACCATCTAAAATATTCTCAAATTTATCCATAAACAAAATTATCTTTTGATTTTTCACCCGATTCATGTATTAGCTAAGATGGCAATGATTTTTTTTTTTAAATATAATTAATATATTAAAGAGTTAATTTGATTAATGTCCTTCAACTTTATTTTTATTTCACTTTGGTCTCTAACTTCCATTTATATTACAAGAACTTTCTTTGTCCAAATAATGTAAAAACTTGTCGATTGAGAGTTAGTTGAGGGGCAAACACCTAATCGCAAAGGTAAATAACTTAAAGGAAGAAAATTTAGGGACTAATTTGTTATTATGAGTATAGTTCAGGGGTATTTTGAGACTTTTTTTTTATATTTTATATTTATATTTTTTTTTCATTTTTTACCCAATTTGAGATACTTTCTAATTGAACTAACGAAATAAGAACTTCCTAAAATTAATTTAAGATACTTGGTTGAATGAGAATATTATTTTATAAAATAGCTAGTGATGTTATTTATAGCCATTGAAATTATATATAATTCAAGTTTAGTTTTTCTGAAAACATTTGCAAGTAATTGATGTTATCTCCATTTTCAAAAGAAAAATTGTTTAAAAATTTTACAGCATTTTCATTGTCGTATTTACAGATTTAGAGTGTTTCTATTGTTGCATACTCAAAATCCCTTGTAGGACACATTTTCTTAAACATATATTAAATGATTGACAACCAATTTTACAAACTCCTGAAATTCCAATATATATATATATATAAAACAAACTCCTTTCATGTAATATAAGTTTTTTTTTTTTTAAAGCAAGTTTTTGTTTATAAGTGTAACAAAAAATTATATCGAAATATTTTCTTTTTTAAGGAAAAATCTCGAAATGTGTTCTAATTCTATACCCCTCGTGATACTTTAGTTTCTATTTGGTCCTTTAATTACTTGCTCTCGTAATTTCACATTTACCCTTTAATAATTAATCCTCATTTGAAAGATTTCATCCAAAATTAGTTGACAGGCCATTTTGCCTATTACCAAAAATTCAAGGAGGACTACAAATAACACAAATAGAAGTTTGGGGGATCAAAATGTATCGATGGCAAAGTTGAGGAGGCACTAATGAATTAAACCATGTTCTAATCTCGTAATAATGTTCTTTTTTTTTTTTTCCACATAAGTTTTCAAAAGAAAATATGGTTGTGCTTTTATTTTTTTTAAAAAATATAGATGTTAGTGTTTTGTTTTGTTTTTATTATTATTATTATTATTATTATTATTATTATTATTATTTTACAACAAAAGGGTTGGAATCATCCATCATTGATGTACTTGATGATCAATCAGTTATTAATTAATATGAAATAACAATACCATTCAATGTATGTATGGAACAATAATAAAAGTCCCTCAATTCTATACCATTAGTTTATCAATAATAGATCAATTCATTAGTGATATAATAGTTTATTAGTGATCGACCATATCACTGATAAACAATGATAACATCCAGTAAAAAAAAATTGATCATTTATCTAAAAAAAAAAAAAATTCAGCTATTTTTCAAAAAGAAGTGGTCCAAAAACGTTACCTCCTTTAACCAATTTGGGATGCAATTGTGCACGAATGGGGTGGATAAGCATTGCTCTTTGAAAAATACAAATAAAAAAAGAGTCATTGAGAGGGCAAAGAGAGAGATGGTGGAAAATTTAACATTTCATTATTGATTGAGACAATGAAGGCAGACAAGAACAAATCTAGCAAACCCATTTGAAAGTTCTCTCTCCTTTTTTTTATTTTGTTTCTTTTTCAGGTCTTAGTTTTGAGATAGAAAATCAAGTTTTCCTATAAAAGTGGAAAATAGCCAAACCCCACTTTGGAATTTGAGAACCTTGTTCCATGTCTTAGTCTGATGAGAATTCACCGGTACTTTTTTGCTTGTTTCGTCAAAATATGGGCAAAATATTCTGGGAAAATTTTTCCCTTCCGTCCAATGTCTTTTTCTTTTTCCCCTCCTCCTCGTTCTTCATTTTTTTTTTAATTGATCTAATTTTTAATCCCCAAAATATAGATGAAATTTCATTTTAGTCATTAACTTTTAAAATGTCTTGAAACGAGTCTTCAATCTATGAAATTTTCACATGTTAGTCTTTTCATCTACTATTGTCTAAATCCTAACGAAAAAAAAGGGAACATAAAGCCCGCACGTAAGGGGATCAATTTTGTAATTTTTCATATTAAAGCACGACTACTTAAAGCCATGGTTTTTTTTTTTTTTTTTTTTTTTTTTTTTTTTTTAGATTTTAACATTCTAATAGTGTATCTAGATGAAACATTTTAATAGTTATTACTAGATTCAAATGTAATATTAATTTGGTTAGTCAACTACTATGTAGTGAAATAATTTGAATGTTTCGCTATTTTCACGACATTGGACTCAAATCGAAATCCAAATTTTCAATTTTTAAAAATCGATACAACACTTATTTTTCTACCTTTACAATGTTTAAATGTAATTGAAAAAAACTATACAAACACACATTAAATTTAATTTAAGTTCACAATACAAATTTTATATTTACATGTAAATATTTAATTTGAACAAATATTCAATTGCAATCTATGATCTAAACAAACAAACTGGAGAAAATATTTGCAATTGCACTAGGAAATATCTGCTTGATGCCGTGTGTTTAGTTTCTTGCGTGATTCAGCATGGTTTTCATGCAAGAGGGGGCAACTTTATTGTTATCATCACTGTTCTTTTATAATAACATGGTACCAGTAATCATTTTTCAAATTTTATGGTACTTAACCATATGTTAAAAAATTAACAATAAAACATGGTATAATTTTTTAATTTTCTTCTTTTCCTATTGGCATTCAAATCTAAACAAGTAATTAACATCTTTGCAACTTGAAAACTGGATCGGCTAATTTTCTTACAATTAACAGCTTGGATGCAACGTTGGCCAGTTGTGCATGATTACAAGTAATTGGCCAGTAAATTTTACCAATCAGATTTACACATCAAGGAAACATTTCTCATAAGTCATTTACAACAAATCTCTTACGTACCTATATTTAAAAGAGCCAATAATTTTTTTGATCATGTCTTATTTGTTTGTCACGTGATAGTCATGTGGTGACCACGACATCGTTACATAGTAGTGACAGCATCATCACGTGGATTTTTTTCTTTTGTTCCTTTCACTTTACTTCTCTATTCCGTATGTATGCCATACAACTAGTATTAGTAAAAAAGAAAAGAGACAATATCTTTAGGAATATCAACTGTCTTTTAAAGAGTAAACAATGCTTGTGGGGGACATGCCGTGGACTTGGACTCTGATCGATGTATCATGTCAAAATGGCATCTTTTTTTTTTCCCCCTTAAGTTTGGGTAATATAATATAATTGTGGAACGCATTTTTCTATGAGAAAACCTATGATTTTATAGTGGCTATGTCTTCATATATATATATATATCTATATGTACATATATTTATATTATGACAATTCTATTTTAAGGTATGAAAAATACCTCATTGATAAGGTTCTATTTTAAACCATTAAATTTTTATTAGATTATGATAATTTTACATTATTTTTAGTTTTGATACTATTGGAGCAAAATTTCATTCTTTCTAAATGAACATTCTGGAACTAAAAAATCGGATCAAATAACCAATTATATAGAACGTTAGGAAAAAACCAAACTATACTTGATACCTAGATGACAATAAAGTAAAGATCAATTAAGTATAATTACCCCAAGATTTTATATTAAAAACTAAGTACGTGTTTCTTCCTCACAATTTGAAGGAATTTATAGTGTATGAGAGAGTTTATTAATTTTCTCATTCTTTCTCAAATATTATCGAAAACTCTTCATATTTGGGTGTTATAACCATCATCTCATTAATATGCCTTTATTTCGGAACATTAATTTGTCTTAAACTTGTGACCGTTAACTTTTGAAGACGCTTGAGCTTCTTCCTCTAAGTCCAAGCATGGGCTAAGGTAGACTTCTACCTGGACAAGAGCGTATGTAGACTTTCCGCCGAAGTATGGTTATAATAAAAAACACCTTCCAAAAGATACATATTTGACCAAATCTAACACTAAGAAATATGCATTACCAGTAAAGTTCATAAAAGCCTATTCTGCACTGATGTTAAGAAATGCACAAGTCATGCATCTTCCTTTTCATTGAATTAAAAAATATATATATATATATATTTATATGTTAAATTATTCATAATCATGTGCTTATAGTCCTCATTATATTAATGAGAAATTAATCCACTCTCAAACCAAAATATTGAACGAATAATTATGCATACTTCATATGCAATCTGATTAATTATATATTATGCATCGATATATATCTGGCCTTTCCACGTATGGAAAATATAGCTTTTGTGGACTGTTGTATATAGGTATATATGAATGAATCTAAAAAGAAGAAAGCAACAAATAAGAACTTTCAAACAAGGAGGATTGGCACTTCTACGATTAAAAATTCAAGGGGATTTGAATTTTGTTGGCAAGCTAGCTACAACTGGACAGGCAGTACTATAATAGAAATTGAAAAAAGTGGAAAGTTAATAATGATAATGATTATTAAAGTAATAACAATAGTACGGCAATACAAACATTAATCGGAGGCATAAGATAATGTTTTGTTATACCAAAAGGTGGCTTCTTGTTTTTGCGTCTTAATTGGCCGGACAATCTGTATTGCACAAATGACCCTTTGAAGCTCGAAAGGACATATTAAGTACTATTTTCTATTCCTCAAAAAAAATAAAAATGTACTATTTTCAATTCCTCTTCATCTTTTTTTTTTTTTTTTTTTTTTTATAAATTTTTCTAATGCAAATTCCTCATAATCTAGTTGGAAAATAAGGTATGATTCTGCTATAAATCTCAAATGGACATTCATTGAAGAATCCGACCTTCTCCTCTAAGGCTCCGTTTGGTAAAATGATTTGAGTTAAAATTTTTAAATTTGAGTTGGTTGACTTTTTAAAAGCTAGTTATAATTTTTGTTGACTTTTCAGAAAAAGACAAAAATTGATATGAAAATTTTGAGTTTAAGATGTTTCACCACACGGAGCTTAAATCTAAGAAGTATTCCTTTTTTTTTTTTTTTTTTTTTTTTTTTTAAGTTTTGAGCAAAATTGCAAGTTGGTACGGTTTTGGGTTAGACATGGATTGTCATTTGTCACCTCAATAATCAGAAGATTCAGAAGCAAGGAATTTTGGAATTTAGAACTATAAGAACCTAGGATCTGTTTGATGAATGAGTTTGAATTAAAAAAGTACAGTTTGAGTTAAAAATTTTTATTGACTTTTCAGAAAAGATAAAAATTTTTTTAGAAAAAGATAAAAACTGATATGAAAAAGTACAATTTGAGTTAAATTGTCAAATGATGCCTTAATTGAGAACCTAGTAGAAAAATGCCTCAACAAATGTAGGCCAAGAAAGAAAGAAATTATATTTGAAGTAAAATGAAAATAATTTGCACAAAGAATTATTATTTTTAAACGCAAAAATTCTTTTTAAATTATTGCTAGACTATCTGGCTATGCCTGCAATCGCAATCACAGGTTCAATTTACACCTTAGAGAAAATTCAAAACTTGTCTTCAATATTGATGTCAACAGTAATTCAACTCCAATAAGTTAATAATTTGACTGTGATTCATAAACCCTAGAGCTTAGAGATGATTCTATGGTAGCTAGCTAGGGTTTTAGCCTAGTCTTAATTCAAATTAATAAAAACTCAAACCGATAAGTAGTAAATTATGGATTTACTTGGTCAATATATATCCTAATCAGTCAACTTATCTAGCTCAACGTCAATTATACTATAAGTTACCATAATTATGTCCTAATCTCATCCTCCAAATTCTTTCTATTTTTCCTCATGTTGAGTCCTATCAGATTATGCTTCGAATAAAAAATATTTCAAAGTATGAGAACAATTCCCTAATAATTAACCCATCCTTCATTTCATCTCTATACATATACCACTACATATAGATATATCTATATGTATATACATATCCTTCGACTTTATTGACAGGAAAATTGTAAGAGATATACTTGGGAATAATACTGTGTAGTAACCCCTTCTCATATTTAGTCTAATTAATTATAAATACGAGCATTTTTTTCCGATAACTTTTTTTTTTTTTTGGGATTAAATGGACAATTTTAATGGTGCTTGTGGGAGGCATATTTCCATCTTTCATGGAGTTGAAAAACTATTCCTTGAAAAAAGAGCACACTTTCGCCTTCATTATTTTTTGATATTATTGTTGAGGACTGATTGCAACATGATAAAAACATTCCAAACATGTGGTATTTTGTGTTACTAAGAAAAGAATAATTTGAAGTGCTACATATATGATGAGGATTGTTTGGTTCCCAATTTGTCAATTTGTACCCAATTTGCATTGCCGTGGCCCTATTGCCTACTGTCGTGCCACAGGCAAATTTGAGATAAGTTCAGTTCTTTCCCCCTTTTTTTCAACAATTAATTATTTTTTATTTTTATTTTTATTTATTTTTTAGCCATTAAGCCAAAAGAAAAAAGAAGAATGTTGACTTTTTATACTTTTTTTTTTTTTGGCCTTTCATTGTCATCAAATAAAATGAGTGAGAATTTTTTTTTTAATAAGAAAATTCTGGCAATTTTATTCCAAGTTAATGATATCAGTTTTAACAAATAAGTCCAGGAATTTAGGCAACATATCAAGCCAAACACGAAAACAAAAATTAGACAACGCTAACCTAGTAAGACAGCGGGCTAATTTCTTTCTCAAGATCCATAGCAAACAAAACCACTTCCTACTTATAAACGAGGATCGTGAATGTATTCAATGAATTTGCTTCAACAAAACATTGAACTGGATAGTAAACTGCTTTAAAAACATTAAGAGCATCCGTTTCAACGATCTACTTCAAGAATCCACAGGATAAAGCTAACCACACACCTTCCCTCACCGACAAGCATTCGCCTACGTGAGGAGAGAAAAGTCCAGCCATCCGCCTAGAAACCACCCCAAGTACTACCCCCCGATCATCTCTCGCCACAACTCCAATACCTATAAAACCAAGAGCATCATCAATTGTAACGTCCACATTAAGCTTAACACACTCGTGCTCCGGGGCTTTCCAATTATGCTTAGAAGCCACTTGTTTTGGTTTAGCAATTTCATCTAAACCATTACAGACCATGAAATCCCCAAGTAATCTCCCAGCTCGATCCACAACCTCATTTGGTTCACCAAATCTGCCCTCAAAGATGCGCCCATTACGATCACTCCAAATAGCCTAGAGGATCATACAAAAACATCAAAATCATCTTTATGGCAATGAGTTGCAGCATAAGGACATAAGGCACTAACCGGCCCACCCTTAAAATGCTCCAAGACACTGCCAATGACTGATTGCATCCAAATCTCTCTGACTGCAGGACACAGCCAAAAAGCATGGCAAGAGTCCTCCTCCATATCTCCACATCGCAAATTAAAATTTTCAATAAATAATTCAACAGAATAACAGGATTTTAAGTGTTTGAAATTAAAGGAAAAAAAAAAAAAAAAAGAATAGCCAATTTACTATCTAAATAGTCTATTTACTACAGGTAGTTCTTTGGTTTACCTAATAAATTTACTGTTACTCTAAGATTATGTTATTTACTTTAAGAGAGAGAGAGAGAGGATGAAATAAACCAAAACCGCTAATAATAACAATAAATAGCAAAAAAAAAAAATTTAAGTGATGGTCGAAAAGCATATATTATAAATAATATTATTTACAAAACTTATTTACAATAAAATTACCTTAAAAAATTTTTCATAAATAAACAATTTAACATTAATATGTTATTTATCTTAAATATTTTTAAAAGATTTTATTTATTTTAATATTTTTAAAAAATATCTATTCCTTATAATTCTATTGCTTTAATTATTTTCTGAAAATGGTTCTTTTTACAAGGTTGTGTAAATGGTAGAAACTCGTTGTCCAGCCACTAAAGTAAATAGCACCCATGATAGTAGATTGGGCCTCAAACCAAGGTTGAGGCTACCTAGGCCCCATTGCCCAGCTCAGGTTATATGCTTAACGGTTGGCCCATTTTTCCTAACGAGACACATGTTGGGCCGTTTTGGTTCTGTTTGATGGTCAATAGAGAAAGCACCTATATTATTATACCAACATGACTCAAAAAGTTAATACTAGAATTTATATCCTATTGGTCAAGAATTAAAATTTTATGTTATATTAGTCAATAGATAAAAAAAAAAAAAAAAAAAGGTGGTTAGTTAGGTAATTTTATCTTGAAAGAAAGATGATCTATTAAGTGGAAAGCACCTAAGCGACATAAATTTAAAGACCAATACATCAACATGACACATAAAATTAGCATCAGATCAATATAATACAAAATCAAACTATGTTAACTAAAATTTATGTTATGTTGGTCAATAGATAGGAAAAAAAAAAGAGGAGATTATTTATACAATTTTCTCTTTTTTTTTGTTTTTTGTTTTTTGTTTTTTTGAGGAGAGCTTTTGTATTATTTATTGAGTAGAGGCCAAATCAACCTTTATTTAGGTAATTTTCTCTTTAATTTTAATTATTTTATTTTTGAAAAGGAAAATCCAGGGAAAAAGAGGGAACATAAAGATTTATGCCCTTTGGAGTATATTTTAATATTTCTTTTATACATTGTTAGTGGTTTCTAATTTGATGCCCAATCTCTTCTTTTACCCTTAATTAAATTCCACTCATGTGTATCTTTATTTATATCATCTTTAATGTCCCTGTACTAATATCATGTCATGTCATGTCAATTAAAATATTATATTAATTGAAGGAATCGTATCTTACATTAGTTAAAACATCTTATAAAGTTATTGACATGTTATGAAATTATTGAAAGATCACTAAAAGAACTGAAAGAGACTTATGAACCAAGTCCATTCAAACTAACATCAGTCGACATAGACTATAAGATGTACACACTTGTTTTCTCCCTTCACGTGTTAACTTATGTGGGCAGAAATATAAGAGAATGGGACAAAACCTAGAAAGATGAGTTAATTAAAGAGACATATTTTTTATTTTCTCTATACTAAAAATGACCCCTTTTTTTGGCTAAATTTTTTTTTTCTTTTGGTGAATCTCCTATGGATTGACTAAAAATTAATCAATAAACCTAATATTTACAGGCAAAATTTATTTATCAACCCCATATTTGCTCATTCTCAAAGAAAGAAACCTCATGTTTACTTAGAAATATAATATTTACTCACTAAATTGATTGATAATTTTCATATTTACTCAATAACTTCAATTTTTCTCTTTTCTAATAAAAAAGGGTGTCATCCCACCTCCATTTTTATTGTCTTTAAAAGAAAGAAATCTTGAGACTTGCCAATCGAACGAAGAAAAAAAAAAAAAAAAACTTGACTCATTTCTATTCTGAAAATGAGTTCAGTTTCATTCCGACAATCATAGGTCCTACGTTACATAATAGATTGACCATACAGGGGCTTTAAGGGTGATTTGTATAATTGCACTCAAAAACACATTAGATTATTACCCCAGTTATAATAGTTTTAGTTTTTTTTTTAAATACACTTTTAATTAGATAAGTGTGGATGGTCATAAATTCAAATAAACATTATGAGAGATTGAAAAGAACATAAATTTGTCTATTTTGAGAGGTTGCTTTCACAATTTTATTTGGCTCTTAAACCGTGGGAAATGAAGTATCGAAATTCAAACTCATTCTGAGATAAGCATTACATCAATTCATTAGTTGTTTGTGCATTTAATTTTTTTTTTATCAATAAATACAACCATTTACTAAAATAATAATGGGAAGAAAGAAAAAAAGAACATTTACCATACATCTTCCCAAAATAAAAACATAAATAAATAAATAAATAAACAAAACAATGAAAATTAAAAAGTGTAGAAAGAAAGGAAATGGGGATAACTCTAGAATACCATGTCTTTTGGGCCAAAAAGGTTAATCATGTGTCAACCTCTCATATTCTTTGAGCAATGCTAGTGAACATTGGCGACGTTTAATATCACTTATTAATAAAGTGTGATCTCATAACATGGAGCCCACTTTTCTATTATTGTGATCGCTGATGTTTCCTAGCATTTTTCTATTTTTCAAGAGCCTCGATAAATTGTTAAAAGACACCTAATTATGCAATCCCCAATAATGGGGCAAGTAAATCAAATGTACCTATTTCCATAAATAGAGAACCAGAGCTCAATAATTAGTCCCTATAGTGCGAAATTGTTCAAAAATAGAATCTTGCTGTCCTCATAAAGATTGGAACCCATGACTTTAATCTAAAGTAAATAATTTTTTACTTTATTTTCCTAGTTCTCAAACTTGAAGTTGCTGGCCGCTCCGTCAATACAAATACATATACATATACATATATAAATATGCGTGTGTGTGTGGGGGGTAATTGTAGCTGATGCAAACACTTGTTGACAACCCGTGATAATTACGCAGTGTCATGTGCATAGAGACTATAAAACCCATGAAGTGAAAACGATGTCGGATTTTCTTATATATATATATATATATATATATGTGCACATATATGTACATGTCATGTATGGTTTTGTCCTAAGCTTTCCATGTGCAAATGATTGTTGGAAGTGAAGTCATTTGAGGGCTAAATAATTTATGATTTCATTCCATCTTTATAAGGATGTTTCTAAACGTGTTCAAAGGGTGAATTGTATACGAGCCTTTCCAATAATAATCAGCCACAGTACTTGCGTAAACTTCATATATATATATATAGACAGAGACACACACACACACACATATCTGTATATATTGTTCATTGTATCTGACCTCTACTTCAAAGAAAGGTGAGATCTTGCTTTGGCATTTACAAGTACATATTGCAACTAGTATTTCGTGTGTCCACCATAAATTGATGGGGACTAATTAGATTGTGATTTTATAAAGTGACATATAAAACCTTTTTTTTTTTTTTGGGTTCCTTTTTAATGTTCTTTTGGTTAGTTTTGGGGACACTGGAT
This sequence comes from Ficus microcarpa, assembly GCA_025413485.1. Taxonomy (NCBI): domain Eukaryota; kingdom Viridiplantae; phylum Streptophyta; class Magnoliopsida; order Rosales; family Moraceae; genus Ficus; species Ficus microcarpa. The sequence goes on along the minus strand of CM046387.1, from coordinate 27,801,096 downwards.
TTGAAAATAAATTAAAGGAGTTAGTTGGATCAAATATGTCCTTTGATTAAGCTTTGCTCATCTAATTAGGAAGAAAGAGAAATCATATTTTTTTCGGTTCTTTTTTAATTTTTTTATTAATGTTGATCCACTCCTTAGAAGTTTAAGCTTTTAGAAGAAAAAAAAAATGAAGTAAACTAGAATAAAATCAGAGAGTTCAAACTCCTCTAATTGCATTCTCCAAAATTATTATTGTATGTTTAACGTTAAGATAGATATGTTTCAGGTTTATAATTACATATATTCACATATCGAAACCTCTAATTAATATTTACTATCCATTGTCCAACCCATATAAATATAGAAATCGGTATTAAAATAAATATGAAAATTAATGAACAAATTAAGTTTTTACCAAAATTGGTAGACTAACACTTTTTTGTTTTTGTTTTTTTTTTCTTTTTTCTTTTTTAATTATGTATAGAATTTCTCAATCTACAATATATATTGATTGCAAATTTTTTTTCGTATCCACTTTGTGAGTGCGAATAACTTGGTTTAACTTTACAAAAAGAAGTAGAATATTGGAAAGATTAAAAAAGTTAAAGATATACACAGTTTACCATGTTCTCCGGGTCCCCCCTTGAATGTAGAATTATGCAATAAAGAAACCAAAGACGAAAGAACTCTCAGAAGCAGCAGAACTAGCGCCGTATTTCCGCTATCTTTTTTTTTTTTTTTAATTATTATTATTATTTGTAAACATTTTTAGATTGTAGATGCTAAGTACATAATTTAGTGGATTTTTTAGGTCATATAGACAGATGATAAACTGGGATATCTTGAGATTTTGAATTTTTTTTTTAATTTCTGGCTTTTTTACAAATGAATCTTGTTCTGGATAGGGATTCTGACCTTTTTAATGAGAATTTTCATACAAGTTTGGACATTATTTTTATGCAATCTCATTAGTCCGATTCGACCAAGTGTTTTTGGTTCTGTCCTAAATGTTGGGCTTGGTGATATGACTCTTTCTCTAAGATTTTAATAACAGTGTTTTTTTTTTTTTTTTTTTAAAGAATTCTATGGTTAGATACCGCTAGAGTTTTGTTTTTAACGATCATATATCTGTATCGTAATTGTTTAAATCTTTCTTTAAAAATCCTAATGTGATTTTGATTAGATCATAAAAATGTGCACATTATTGATGGGTTTTTTTTTTTAACTATATATTTTTATGGTTTTGAACTTTTGAATTCAAGGGGATAAATGTATCTCTCTGCTATATATGCTCTAATTTGTCATAACAGAAAGTGATTGATAACTGAGAAAAAATGTACATTTACATTTTATGACTTTACTTTTAAAGATTCTTCTTATTAAGCAGATTTATTTCCTTTTACTTTTTTCTTCTTTTATTGCTTTATATTTCAATTCAAGAAGGATATATATATATATACACACAGTACTGTTCTAGTGTAATTTGCTTACCAGAAAGTGACAGATGACAGCGAATGCTACTTACCAAGTCAAAGGATTAGACATACGAAGGCTTTATTTGGTATTCAAGTTTAACTCAAACTAAACTATATTTTTTCATCTTAATTTTTATGTATTTTTGAATAGTCAATAAAATTTATAATTAATTTTTAAAAAATCAACTAAGTCTAACTTAAAAGTTTCATCTTCAACCGATGAAACGCAAGCAAAGAGTTTCTACGCACATGAGAGAGGGATAGAGAGAGAGGGAGAGCGAGATTTCAAAATTGCTTACAAAAAAGAAAAGGAAAACTCAAGAAAGTTGAAATGGTAATTTACATGGGACTTTCTTTGACAGTGACAAAGTGATGCTGAAGGAATATATTAAAGGAAAGAAGATGAGGTGTTCCAATCTTCCAAGTGTGATTGGAATGCATATCTTTTTGTACACACTTAAAGCTTGGGGTTATATACACACATATATATGTGTGTTTGTGTATGTGTGTGTGTGTATATATATATAAGCTTGCCTTCCCTTCTGATCACTGTTTGTACCACCATCCTTTGTTTTGCTTTTCTTTGCAATTTGCCTTTATTTTTCTTCTATTGATGTTTGTTGGTTCTTTATTCTTCGCACATTTTGCTAATGTCAGAAGAAGCACACCACAATCTTGCCCTTTTGTACTTTCCCATGATTCATTGGTAAAGGCTATGATTTAACCAACATTTCATGGTGGGAGAATGCAATTCCTTCATTCCCTCACGATGGTTACGCTCTCTTTAAAGGCAAATTATTTCGGAAAACATACAAGGAACTGATTTGAACTATCAAATCTTTTTCATACCTTTTAAAGTAAATTATCTCAAGAATCCTAATGTATGAAATTTAAACATATCGAAGGGTATTGATTTGAATCATCAGATTTTATTTATGCTCTTTAAAGCTAATTATCTCTATAAATACTGGCATGAGAATTCTAACGTATGAAAACATATCTTATCTTAAACACTGTCCTTAACCCTCATATCTTCTTTAGATTTTCTCAAATATTGTGTTTGGTATATGATTTTAATAAGATCTAATATTCAGAAACATATATTAATAATACAGATACTCTGTCCTAAGAGGCTCCATATAAAGTATCAAGAAAACTGTTGACAACAAGTAACAAAAACTACAAATTCGTAATGGATAATTTGTTCCGTTCCACTATGTTTTAATGGGGTAAGGTACTCGTTTCTCAGTTCCTTCGATTCCTAATGATAAAATCCAATTCATGCTTGTAAGATAACCCAATTACAAACTTTTTGCAATTAAGAAATTTCCATAATCCCTTCTTGTTTATGGCGTTTAAATTCAATCTCAATGCAATAAGTGATAACTGATCAAGCTCGGCCAGCAATCTCTCTATTAAAATGTGATGTATTTCTCTTTATTAGTGTAGATATCTTTTCCACCAAAAAAAATAAAAGAAATAAAAAAAGGAAAAAATCATAAAGAGAGAATATTATAATAGTATTCTAGTAAAAGTGGGGAAAAATTTTAAAAGCATAACTTTGTACCTGCTAATGAATTACTATAATGGAACACAAGTTGAACTAAACCACACTAACAATGACCAACAAAATTAAGCCAAGCATACCAAACTAACTCTAACAAGCAAAGTTCATCACTATTTAATTAAAAATTATTAAACAAAAACAGGTTTAGATTAATCCAAAGTGGTTGTTGCATAATTTAGGATCTGGATTAACGTTAATTTAAATAATTTTTTTCCAAAAGATATCTTTGTGGTGGCATATAACTTATCCTAAAAGAACAAAGTCCACTCAGCAGTTTCTGGGAAATTTAATGAAAAAAAATATATATTTATATATATTTATTTATTTATCTCTTTCATGACCAGTAAAACAAAACATTAGAAATGTTTTAGATTAATGCAATTTAAAAACAACAAGCAATACGCCTTATGTCAGTGTAATCGCCCGGAAAGTAATGGTCATTAAGATAATAAGCATTGAAATTTGACCATTAGATCTCATTGGAGAAATCATTATATAAAGATATAAACATATATATATAAAGAAAAACGACACACACACACACATATATATATATATATATATATCTAACATGCGTCTTGCTTTCCTGTTTAATGCCCACCAATAACAATAATTTTTTTTTTTTCTTTTTGGCTTCTCTTTCACACAGAGTCAATTGTTTCATACATCAAGTCTACGAAAATCCAAAAGAAATTTATTACCAATGTTTTCATATATTTGTTTGCTATTGTGCTTCTCATTAGTCAATGTCTGTCTGGCCAAAGTCTATAGGATACGCCAAGCTGTATTGGTTATCATGTCCCTTTACTGAAGATAAATGTTATGAGTGGACCATTGAAATTCAACTCAATTTTGAGTTTATCCTCACAATTCCACGTTTTAGCCATTGACATATCATCCTCTTTGCCCTTACATTTGTTCATATGGGTGGTGTAGCAGTTATATCTTTTCTCCTTCTCTTGGAGTTAGGATGACAACACAGTGGGATGGTGGGTCGGAAAATGATTTCTCATCCTCGTCCCCATCCCCGCCAAATAAAATCGTCCTCATTTACGCTTCTATTCTTGTCTAAGAAGAGTCGAGTTTGGATTTGAAAATTCTCCTTTGGGGGAGAGTCTTTTTTGTACCCACCTTGTTTATCATTTAATAATTATCTATATGAAATTTAAAGCAACTTAGAACAAAGAACCAAGCAGATTATTTTTTCTAGATTTAGCCCAAGATCAAAGGCCACACAACACAAATCAAGTTCTAAACATATATTAATCAAATCTTAGTAATAGCGATACAATTCTAAAAAGATAATTATGTAATAAATAAATACAATACATAGATAAAGAAAAATATAGAAGATATGTTTATCGGATGGATGCAAGGTGGGGAGTTCTTCCCCCATTTCCATACCCGCCTTGTTTTGGGGTGGATCCTTGCAGGTCTCTAACCTTGTGGGAAATACCCCGATCCCTAGTTAAGATGGGTTCAAGATTTGAAATTTTACGGTTCCATATTGAAGTCATGTGACGCTGAGATTCTAATTATGGGAGTAAAATTAAGTTGTTTTTTAAGTTTAATTGAGTTGAGCGGATATATTATCGATAATTCTTTTTTTATTAGAGTGAGAGGGGGAAAAAAGTGTATAGTTCTTATGTACCAACTATAGTCCTTTGTGTACAACTTATTGACTTCTTTACTAACTCTAGTTGCATGATAAGTTGAAATTAAAATATAGGGAATCCTAACAAAATTGAGGCTGTACCTGACAATAGAACATGACTTGAAAAAACCAAACAAGGAGGAGCAAAAACAGTGACATATAATTATCTTTACACATGTAGTGGAAGACTGTTGTAATAAAAATAAAAATAAAAGAAAAGGGCGACAAGTTTTTTCTTTTCTTTTCTTTTTTTTTTTTTTTTGTTTCTTTTTAGTTATTTATTTATTTATCTATTATTTTTTTGTTTTGGCTTCAGATCTTATCTGGGTTATCTAGAATTTATACTATTTTACACCAACTAGATGACAATTTTGAAGGAGAGAAGGAGACCCACAAAGATAATAATCTATGAAACAGCATTAAATGCTAAGAACGAAGGACACCATATATTTTTTATTCAAAAAAAAAAAAAAAAAAGATCACCATATATATATTGAAGAAAATTACAAGACCTTTGCCAAGTTTTTATATTATATGATATTTCTTGAGCTTGTAATTTCAGCGAAGTTTAAGCCTACCAAGTCGCCGTTCTTGAGTCGCTTATCTGATTATTATATTAAACAAAAAATTAATTACATTTTAGCCTTGGGATCCTTGGCGCCAGCGACACAAGTCACCACTCAAAATTCCATCACTGCCCATGGTTTTATATTTGTTTACAGTAAGGCCATCATTTTGAAAATTAGACCCGGGTCCTTTGTATGTAGCATATGGAGTTCCAATTGGCAAAACAAAAACCTTTGACACTTTGATAGTTTAAAACAAGAACTAAACCCCTAAAATTTTATACATCACATCGAATATGAATTTTTTATTATATTATATTTACAGTCACTTACGCGTGTCGATTTTAAACCAACAAATCTTTATATTACATCATTTTATGTAGTAGTATTCATATACTATTTTATGGAGAGCGACAGCACATGAAAAAGATAAACAAAAAAGTTGAGGAGAATTATTAGAACTAAACACTTATTGACACTGAAGTTAAGCATATAAAGTAAGTTAAGGGTCTATTTGGTGAATGAGTTTGAGTTGGAAATTTTGAGTTTTAATAGTAATTTTTATTGACTTTTCAGAAAAGACAAAAAAACTTTTTCAGAAAAGATAAAAAACTTTTTCAGAAAAAACAAAAACTGAGATGAAAATTTTAAAGTTCAAACTCGCGAACCAAACGTGCCCTAAATATAGATTAGTAAATTGAAGTTGTGTTATTTGAAAGAAAAGAAAAACTTGAGGAAATCAAGAAATTACAAGGACAATTTGGGAGAGAAAATTCCCAAAAATTATGTAAACTCTAACTATCAAAATCAAGTAATATAACATTAACGCAATACCAAGTGATGGAAATCAAAATTGAAGTGAACTTTCTTAGATCAAACTAACGCAAAATAAAAAAAAAATAAAAATAAAAATTAAACTAGCAAAGATCCCTAAAGGATGGATTTTAAGGTGATGAGTCTTAATCTAAAAAATCCGCCTTTCAACTTTTTTTTTTTTTTTTCCTCTTTCTTTAGGGCGTGTAATCCTTGCCTTTTTAACATAGAATATCAAAATAGTAGAACTTCTTTAATTGGAATTATAAAGATGATCATTATGAGCCATAGGAGATACTTCTTTCCGATCACATGACATTGTAGGGTTTCAAGTAATTAATTAGATACTTTCATGTCAACATCTATAGTTTGTGATTCCCCACACTATAATTACAAAACAACGAACTAGGTGCAAATGAAAACTTTCCAGCTAGTCCAAAATTAACAAATAGATATTTATCAGAATTTTACATTGTGACTTAAAGTGGAAGAATATGACAAAGACATATGCATATATGATATACATGCTATATATACTTACTATATGTACTTATTTCAATTGTTTATAAAATAAGTATATTATATGCATAAATAAGATGATCTAATACACTCCGTTTATAGAATTTTTTTCGAAAGGAGATTTATATTTTTTTAGAAAAAGGGAAATTCTATTAAAATAAAAAAAAATATAAATATTAATACAAATGATCCTCTGATACATGAGACAGAATCCTCAATTGAGAGTGGATCTAATTATTAAACATTTCTCAACTCGTCCAAAAACATATATATATATATATATATATTAAGTAGATAACAACATGTAACATTTATCCAATTAAAAAATAAAGAAAAAGAAAAACCTTTCAATTTGAAATTCCAAGCCCGCAGAGTCTCAAATTCCTATCAAATCCCATAAAGGGTAAAACTCGCCCTTTCAAATCTCATACAACCTTCCCAAGGTTTTTTAGAAGGGGGGAAAAAGTAGAAATGGAAATGGCACAACTTTAAAAAACTCAAAAGTCAAGGGGCAAATGGGTAATCAACACTCTTTATATATGCACCCTCGCCACAAATTCCTTTTCAATAGAGCCCCCCCCAAAGATTCCTGCCCTTAAAGAAAATGGTTGGACCGTCCAATCTAAAATCTCCCTCCCTCCTCCAACTCTTTAATAGCCTCTCACTCTCCTCCTCCTCCTGTTCTTGTTCTTGTTCTTCTTCTTTCTTCGTCTTCGTCAAGGTCAATGAAGATCAAGACGGTCATCCAAACCCTCCTCCTCCGCCTTCTCCGCTCCATCTCCGCCGCCAAATCGAAAGCCGTCTCGGCCCTCCTCCTCCACAGCCGCCACACATTGCAGCTCATTTACATTAACAACAACAAGAAGAAGCAGAAAAGGAAGAAGAACAAAACCAACAAGATTTTCTTCGGCTCCTTTCGCCTCCACTACAACTGGTGCGCCTCCAAGAGCTCCCACGTCTTGCCCGTACCGGCCTCCGTCTACGACGCCGCGTGGAACGTCGTCATCCCGACGGCGGGTGACGTCATCAACAATAGTGATCAGTACGGTCACGAGTCTCAGCTGTACGGCTACCTCCAGTGGCTTGACGAGCAGAAGTTGCACCATAAGAACGGTGGCGCCGCCGCAGCGGATCCTGATCATGATCATGATCATTATTTTGATGCTGATTCGACGGTTGAGGTTGATGATATCGATGAGTTGGCCGATAGGTTCATTGCCACCTGTCACGCCAAGTTCATGTTGGAGAAGCAGGAGTCCGCTAGGAGATTCAGGGAAATGTTGGAGAGAAGCGCTTAATCCTATATATTATTGGCTATATATATATATGTATATATATGGCTGATTAATTAGAATTTCTTCTTCTTCTTCTTCTTCTTCTCATCTTCCTTCCTTTTTTTTTTTCTTTTTTTTTACTTTGCTCTAAAAAAGAAAAAAAAAAAAAAAAAAAAGGAATTCTCTTCATCTTCTGTGTAAAAAGAAAGAAAGAAAGAATGGATGGAGTGAAGAAAGTGTAGCGATTGGATGGATAATGGAATGAGTGATGGGTTTTTTTTTTTTTTTTTTTGTAATTTTAAATATCATCATCTAGTTCTTCTTCTCTCTTTCATTTTTGGGCTCGTATTGTAATTGTAATTTTTAGTTTTTGTTTTTTGTCTCTCTATTTTATTTTATTTTATTTTTCAGGCTTTTGGTATTCAAAAATGTGGTGGGGTTTTTGGAGTTTGGAGAATGGGTACAAGGTTAATCATGCGGGTGGGCCCTCTTGGTTTTTGTGCAGTTTTTCATCTTTTAATTATATAGAAAGTCGTTATGGTGGTTGTCGTTTAATCTAAAATTATCTTGGTAATGGAAAATGAATTCCTTATCTTGAATTTCAGCGACTTTTTGTACCCCAAAAAAATAAAAAATGAAAGTGAATAAAAGTATCTTCCAAGCATGTTTTGGATTTCAGCATTTGTAGGTTTGTGCGTTTCCTACGCAAACCTCGTGATCTACTTGCTAGTAAATAATTAACCATGGAGTACATGAGCAATTCTTATATATATATATTCGGATTAATTTTTTTTTGATCCATAAATTATCTAATTCTTAATAAATGCTTAAAAATCAATCTTTAAACTATCAATTTATCTTAAAATGAACCTTCTGTTCAAAACACTGTTAAAAAACATACGATAGATAATAAACAAAAGTTTAAAAAGCTTCTCAAAAAAACTTCAAAAAGCAAGGTAAGTTCAAGTTCAACATTCAAAGCTACGGGCAAGACAAACTTCCCTTATTTTTAACAAAGTTATGGATGAGATTATTATTATTATCAAATAAATTAATAGTTTGAAAATTGATTTTAATATGTTTCAAATTTCATAAATTAAGACAAGATTAGATTTATATTAAAAAAAAAATCAACCCCATATATATATGGTCGTCTTCACAATTCAGCAATTCGTTTACTAGTGTCTGTGTCTATGTGTGTGCGTGTGTTTTTTTTGTTTTTTTTGTTTTTTTTTGGGAAAAATTCTAATGAGTTTCGGTAATTGTCTCTCTCTATGTTTGAGCTAATAATACATGAGTTTTAATGACCCAAAAAAACAAAAAAAAAAACGTGGTACATCACTCCTACATAAACGACACTGAAGATTATGTATATCTTTTATGAACAGTTGTCGAAAATTGGATGGTTGATGTTGATGAGAAAAAAAAAATCATGTTGAAGCAAGCAAGAAAGAAATAAGCGGTTTCGCTGATATTATTTATAAAAAAAAAAAAAAAAAAAAAAAAAAGGGAGAAAAGGAAGTGCACATGCATGTAAAAACACCCTTGAATAATTTTCCGTATGCAGCCAAGTGATTTTAAATTCTATGTTTCTTGGTCCTTCAAGATCAACATAAAACTTTGGGGACAGCTTGTCACAATATTGGGGTGCCTCGTCGCTTTAGTTGGTACACTTTTTTTGTTGGACTCTAATCTATTTTCAATTCGATGGTCCTAAATTATACTTCTTATAAGTTCTAATCCATTCATGTGTGTGTGTATGTGTGTATAGGTCTTATATTCAGTGAATGAAAGCATACATGGCAATTATAATTTTTTTTTATTTAAAAACTTATAATAACTGGTTAATTAATATAAAATTTTCGATTTAGCATCTTGTAACATAGTATTATTTAGATTTTGATGGAAAAGACAAGTGTCACTAAAACATGATACATTAAAATCAGGTGATTCATGTTACAATATCCTTAAAAAAAAAAAAAAAGATACAAGTGTCGTAAGGGTACCTGGATGACAATAATTATTTATCATATAAAGGTACAAAATTTCATGTTTTTCTTGGAAATTTTGTTATAATTATCTCTAGTTAATTCCACGCCTACTAGTCACTTTTTGGACTCAAGATTTTTTTTTTTTTAACAAGAATATAAAAGCTCTTAATAATCATTTTGTAATTAATTGCCTTAATGACCAATTGGAATAGTTTTTTTTTTTTTTTTTGTAATCATTGTGGAAATATTGTGCCGGGATTAAACCCTGATGTGGACTTGATCTATATATATATATATATATATATGCATATATTTATATATGACTCATCTCAAGATCACCAATTTTACCTGCCAAACCCAATCTCCAAAGTTGTGTTGCCTAAAATAACCTGTTATAGTCTCCTAGACATCTGCCGTACAGTATGGATCCCAACTATAGGTTTCACGTTGAGTTTGGAGAAGCCATGAATTTCTGGACAAAGTTAAACAATCATTAATTCAACTTACTCATAAGGACAAAGATCGATGCACTTATTGATATTTTATATTTATATATATATACACACACACACACTCACACATATGAATTTGTGTGTATACATTTCTTTGGTGCAAAATAAAGAATATAAATTGTTCAAGCAATAGGATAATTCACCAATCTGAATGACGGCAAAAATTTTCGGCAAAACTAGTATGTAAACACAGTTTGAACTATGTGATTTTTATTAGAGTAAATTGATTGTTTAGTATTTGAATTTTTAAGTTTATATAATTTTGGTCCCGTTCTTTTTCTTTTTTTTTAAGATTTAACTATTCTAAACTATTAAAATATTACAACAATAGTTTTATATGTTAATTTTTGGACGGAATCTTTTAGTAATTTTGGTCACAAATTGATGCTCACTTACAAATTCTGTCTAAAAATTAATGGAAATGACTAATATAAAAATGTTTTTAATAGTTTATGTCATTTAAACTTCGAAAAAAAATATAAATCAAAGTTGTATGAACTTAAAAATTTAGAGACCAATCTAACAATTTACCTTTTTAATTATGTTTTGTTAAACTTTCTTTCTTTTTTTTAATTAATATGACATGCATAAGTATAATCCTAATGTGATCTTATATTTTTAAAATCGTCTCTAGCTCATATATTTTTGTTTTTATTAATAAAAGAATGATAATTAATATGTTATATAAGTTGATATTTCAAAAATTCAAATTAGATTTGTATGGTTAATATTTTTCATAATTAAATTGTTCTCAAACGTTTCAAATTCTAGAATTTATTACAAACATAAAGTGATTCTATTACTTGAGATACATTAATGTCAAATATAGGTAGGTTTATGCTAGTCACAATCACTGAATGTTGTGACTGTCTCATGTCATTCATTAATTGAAGAGATCTATGTGACATTTAATGTACCTTCACGATTAGCTGAGATATAATTTCAAGCCTTTGAAGAACTCCACGTTAACAAGTAAGTAAGTAACTCATATTATTTCCAAAACACGCAATATGTATATATATATATATGCATCACCTTATTTGCTATTACGCAAATGGTGATTTCCTTGTGCATTTTGAGCAATTGTACTATTCTATACATATATATACGTATATATTCATATACATATATATATATATATGACTTGGTCTTGATCAGGATGACAACGAAAACTCACAAGGGAAGTGACATGAAAAGTGGCCTCATGGCAGCTTGTAAAGTATCCATCATTAACCCTATAAGATTATTCATTTTCCCTAAATACACATATATATAAATACATATATATTCTGATTGCCCTTAAGGTGGATTTTACTTATTTGATCTTTTGAAACATTGCTAATTTTTAGGGCAAAAGAAACCAGCTGGAGCTTTCCTCCTTTGCTTTAATTAAAAAAAGAATATACGTTCATCTAGATAAGCACAGATATATATATATATATATACATATATGTATATATATGTATATAAACGGAGAAAAAAAAAGGGTCAATTTTAAACCTTTTACGATAAGAAAATAGGAAAATATAACTAGTATATATTCGTATATTTGGTGGCATATGAGAAATCTTCGACGAAATCTCATGCAACAAACAAACACATGCATATGACGACGAAAAAGCAGCTACCGTAGACTTGGCCATTTGTAATGGGATTCTTTCTATGGATCCTATGCCATCTGACATTGATTCATTGGTTTACTGACTACTACTCTTCTACGTAATATATATATATATATATATATATATAGACACACGCACACACATAAACATATTTGTGTATCTGAAAAGATAAATCATTGCTAGAAGGCACCGATCTCATGAGCTTACAAGTGTTAAAAATAAAACTACTTTTCTTTCTTTCTTTCTTTTTTTTTTTTTTTTTTTTGGAGATTTTACATCCTAAATTTTGACCCAATTAGCAAGTTGACTTCCAACTTTGTTAAAAAAGATTTGTAGTAAATATTATAAAATTTGCTGAGGTAAGTGACAGATAATTTATTTACTCCGCTAATAAATGGGTTTTTTTCCTAATAAATTTATTGTTTATAGTTATTTACTTCAAATATTTTAAATTCTTACTATTTACTTTTTTAGATTCGTAAAAATGTTATTTACTATAATTTTTTTTTAAATTACCCTTTGAATTTAATAAATGTAACAGAGCGTCACAAAATCAATGAATATATTATGTTAAACTTTAGAAGGAAATATATTTATAGAACAGGGACGGAACTAAGAAATTATTTAGGACGAGTTTTTAATAAGGCAAACCTAAACTAAATTAGTAGTACAACACATATTAAATATTTTAGAGAAGCTTCCTTCAAAAAAAAAAAAAAAAAAGGGTGCTAAAAGAAAATATAATGGGGAAATTTTATAAATTTTTTATAAAAATTCATGGATTACCATGTGCCCGGAGGAGGGGGCACTCTAGGTTTGTGGTGGTTCGTCCTTGTTCATGAACATGTCATCACGTACTTCAATCCTCCAAGAAATTTCATTTTCTTCGTCCAAACGAGCTTATTATATAATACGTACACGGGTGTTTTTGTCTAAGCTTTGGTGAATGAGTTTAACTCAAATTAACTCAAATTTTTCATCTCAATTTTTGTTTTTTTCTGAACAGTCAACAAAATTTATAACTACTTTTTAAAAAGTCAACTCAACTCAAATTTAAAAATTTCATCTTATCTCAAACTCAACTCAAACACCAAATGAAACCTAAATGATAACAAACGCAGTCAATTTAGGGCATTATGCAATATTTTTGTTAAATTCGGGACTTATTTATCAACTTATATCTATTTCAAAAAAAAAAAAAAAGCTTGTAATTAATCATCAAAAACTATATCTAAAAATTAAAAAATAACTAAATTATGATACTTCTCAATGCTTTGATCATCATGAGCGCACATAGTAAGTATAAATATACGTATGCAAAACCATTTTATTAAGATCCCACCGATTATTTTTATGTACAATGTTAATCCATTACTTGTTGGAATCAACTTGATTTATCAAATCATAATTATTAGCTTGTGCAGTTGACAGTTTCCAGGTTGTTGCAAGCTCAATTAATTTAAATTAATCAAGTAATTAATATTTAGATTAATAATTATAATAATTAGTGATTACTCGACAGTTCACACTGCTATTTTGACCTCTTCTTTAGTTTAGTCCAACATGTGTGGGTAGTTTTACATTTCGAGACAAAAATACAGCACAGTGCCGTACTTAAAATGCATCTTAATATTTAATTAATTTCGAAGCTTTAAAAAAAAAAAAAAGGCAGCCCAACAGAATCTGGCCGATATTTCAGCTACTGTACAAGATTCGAGTAGCCATTATGTCCCACTTGAGATTTTAATAATAAGAAGCACGACACATTAGTTTTTGACTTAATACAAGCACTTAGCATTTTTTTTTCTACTAATCAAGTTGTTAGTTCCGTGGCTAACCACTTAATTTGTTGGGGACCCATTGCTTATGGTAGTTGGTGAATTAGAGGATTACCAAAATTAGGCCATTACTAATAATTCTGCAAACTAGCCTATTGAGAGGGAGTTTTTCGGTTCAACCTAGCTCGATTTTTCGGACTTGATTAGCGAAATTTATTTCCGATTAAATTATCTGGAAACAATTATAGTTAACATTCACCTTAATCGAATTTAAGTATGTGAATGGCATCTGTATATGAATCATATAAGCTATTTATAATTGAATTATTTGTAAAATGATATATATTCTAAATTTATATTAGGAAATATTTATTAATTGGGGGTGTTTATGAGTAACCCCTTTGTGTGTGTAACTATCATAACAATAGTTATCATCATTAGTAATTGTGAGATTGCCTATTCTAACACAGTAAAAACATGATAATGACCATAGTTATATAAATTATTATATGCTTATTCTAACACAGTAATAACATGATAATGATCATAGTTATAAAAATTATTATATATGACAAATCAGTGACATATGATGGTTGCACGCATAAGCCTAACAGTAATACCACATACCTGACTCCATCAAAAAGTACTAAGTTCAAATCCCCCTTTCAAAGTTCAAAAATTTTAAAAAAAAAAAAAAAGTGACAAATGAAATTTAAAAAAATTAATATATTATGTTCACATATTTTTTTAGTGCTATATATAGATTGGATTATATATAATATATATGTACACACATATATAGAAATAGAAGAGCCTAGCTAAGACCGGTCAAGCATACAATGCTTTTGGTGCAGAGGGTTTTCAAGAGAGAGCCCCACAAAGAAAGTGGGTGAGGCATCAAGGACACGCTTCTTTAATATTGTTCTTTGTTTCTTTACTCCAAAACCTCTTTATTTAGCTACTTTTCATATTCATACTTATAGAGAGAGAGAGAGAAAGAAAGTGAGAGAGAGAGAGAGAGAGAGAATAATGTCATAGGCACAGAGTCGTCACAAAGCTTTAGCTAGGCCATTTCGGTTCCCTTGGTCTCCTGCAAAGTGCATATGCCGGGAACTTCTCGGGATTTTATTCCTTTATCTGGATTAACAACGCTACTAAAACCGATTTAACGGGTTAAAAGAGATATAGGGGGTGTTTGGATCATGAGTTTAGTTTAAGATTTTTAAGTTTCAATAGTAATTTTTGTTGACTTTTCAGAAAAGAAAAAAAAAAACCATTTTTCAGAAGAGACAAAAATTTTTTTTCAGAAAAAGACAAAAATGACGATGAAAATAAACTCAGATGAAAATTTTTTTCAGTTTTAAATGAACTTTGCAACCAAACAAGCCCATATTAAACTCAAATTCTCAAAATGGCTAAGTAACGTCCTAAAAGATGCGTATGATTATTTTTAGTAGACAAGTTTTTTTTTTTTCTAATCAAAATTGATAACAAGATCTGATTTAAGTTAAAATGATTTAACTTGTCGTGTGAAACAAAATCATAATAGTGATCATGTGATGGTAGTTAAGGTGTGAGAGAGGTTAATTAGGAATTGAAGTTTCACCTAAATTGAAGATAAATTATTTTATCACCGTCTTTTTAATCTGTGATGGTAAAAGGCCACCTACTAAACTATTTTTGTATATAGAAAATACTTTCCCTCGCCACGTAATGCCCTCCAAATAAGGTCCAAGAAAGTGAAATGGGTGGTGATAGTGAATTGATAGCGAACTTACGTATGGTATTTTTCCCTTGCGATCCAAGTTTATAACGTGTCTGAGCTGTACTCAATTTAAATTTCAAAAACATTATCAATTATTATCAAAAAAAAAAAAAAAAAAAAGAAACAATATTAAATATTATTTAATTTGTGTTTTAGTCTCCCCCACAAATAATAGTCCTATAGCTTTGCATGTGGTTTGAATTATTGCCTTGTGGGAAAGACAATATTTGTCGTTTACACGAACTGTTGGAATCATATCTCACTCAACCCAACTGTCTTAAGTCCGTACAGATTTGTTGATGCTTTGTTATTAATAACACTACTTCTTTTTTTTTTTTTTTTTTAATTTTCCTTCTTCACTTTTAATTACTCGGTATTATATTAATAGAACATATTAATATTTGTGAATGTTAAATTTGGTCAAATTATATCACGATTAAAAAATTTACAGAATAAGTAATTTTTTTATTTACATTTAATGAGTGAAAAAATAGAACGTTAATAGTTGTGTCGTTTTTCAGATCTTCACCATAAAAAATCTACTTTCTTACATAGAAATAATGTTCTTCTTCATTATTGGCTATGAGAAAAACTACATATTTGCAGTACGTTGTTAAAAGTAAATCAACTACCAGCAAGCAAACTAAACCCCATTTGGTCGTTTTGATCAAGTGTCGTTTCAGTGCTATAGATATGGGCCGGGCTTGATGAAGAAAGGAGTGGCCCAACATAGCCCTGTAGTCTACAGATGGGCTGGGCCAACCACTGCATCTTTTTATGCTCCGTTTTCATATTATAACTTAAACTCAAATTTTTCATCTTAATTTTTATCTTTTTCTAAAAAGTCGACAAAAATTATAGTTAGTTTTTAAAAAGTTAACTAACTCAAATTTAAAAATTTGAATTCAAACCGTTTCACGAAACGGAGGCTTAGTTTATTAATGAGAAACAACATTTTTTTGTCCTAAACAAATGATAAACGACATTTCGTTTTTACCACCGCCACTCTCTTTCATGGTTCCGGGAAAATAGCATGCAAGTATCCGGTAAAAGCCATGTTGTTTCATCCATTGTCGTCTTTCCTTTCAAGCAAACGACTTGCCGTTTTAACTTATATGGATTGACTTTGACTACTCCATAAACGACATCTCCACGTTCACCGTTTTACGTTCTTTTGGAGGTTTCGTCATAGTGAAACGACATATTATTTATCGTCAATTTTTACAGTATACCCAAAAAGCACGCTAAGGGAAACAAAAAAAGGTTTCATTTCAAATCAAAGCCAAAAGGCTATTTTTTAAGATCAGGGAACTCCTTAAGATATTAACAAAGATTTATAAAATTTCAAACCAAAAAAAAAAAAAAGATTTATAATTGAAAAGAAATATGAAGGATTTTAATGAACTCTTTTGTATTTCTTTTTTTAATTAATTCCATGTTAGATAGATAGATGATGAGGGTGTTAAATGAGTGCCGATCTAATCGAGATATCTTGATAAACCTACTAATTCCTGTCGCCACCATTTGTATAAAAATAAAATAAAAATTTAAAAATAGAGAAATATGAAGATAAAAAATAAATAAAACACAACTCCTATACCCTTACTAATTCATAGCAACTCAAAACTTTTGCAAAACCCCACTTCCAAAGTGACTCTCCCCAAAAAAAGTTGAATTGAATTGGGCCTAGTATATCTTGCTCGTTAGCCCCTCTCTCGAGTAATCTCGCCGTTGATAGTAGATAACCATTTTTTTTTTTTTTGGTAATTAAAATATCTACATGAAGTAGCATGATACAAAAGTCACATATTACTGTTAAAAATGAAACATTAGATGGTCTTTTCGTGTCCGTCATAGCCAGGAGGGCTTTCATGGCCTTACTCTGGTTGCCAGATTACCGTTCACTATCTGATGTGTGGTGATTATTGTGAAATAACGGCTAACTATACGAGACTTAACAACCAAAACTATTAATTTTCTGATTCTCTCGAAAGCTTAAACTATTAGAAGGTGAACTAATATTAGTTTTATATTTCAACACTTTCTCTCACATGCAGACCAAACAATGGACAAACGTGCAGATAAATATAAATTTTAAAAATCCCAACACAAATATTTAAGAAGTCTGAAATATATTAGAGGCCCAACGTGCGATCATATTAATAAGAGGGCTAAATTGTATTGGCTAATGGTATACATTTCTATGTTATGATAATAGACTCTTCGATCTTCGATCAGAAAGGTGAACCTATTGGCTAGTTTTAGTGCATTTCCACAAATGGCTACTGGTTAAGTTTAACTCCGAATCGGATTTGTACTCATAGAAGATCATAGATTACCGATTTTTTGGGTGAATTTGATCGTACTGAATCAAATTTATATTGCTAGACCACTAGTGTATCCAAATTCTCCTATATACCCTTAAACTTCAATTCCTGAATAAGCCTTCAATTGGATTGTAGTTTCGAACTTACAATTCAATTTTTTAATTTTTCTTACAGTTTTCTCTAAATAACATTTGAATTTACAGTTTAAATCTACGAACCAAACATGTCCTAAGCTTTTGTGTGATTACCTCCTTGTGTCAACCCTTCATCACTTAGTCCATGGTACGTGCAGTGTACCTTTGCATCAAAAGTAAATCGTTTAATTAGCACTTTGTTTATTACAAAAAAGATCTCTCAATAACTAAACCTACAAATATGTTCATAACTAAATAAGAAGAACTTTGTTGAACTATATAAATTCAAATACACCGTGAGAAAAATACAAATATGTATATATATATATATATATTAACAGATATAGAATACCATATTCTCTCTGAAAGCCATCCAAGTTAGCATAAAATGGGATATGACACCTCAAGAGGTGGAGGAAGAGAGAATAGAGACTTTTCTCCACAGCCACCTCAATATTAACATTAATATATATATATATATATATATTTAAAAAAATCTTTGATTTTCAGAAATTCACAAACATAGAGTCATATATTTATAGGCTGATCAGCAAAGACAAAACTGAGTACTTGGTGTCCTGGTTCAAGAAGGAAAAGATGGTAATCCTTAATGAAGCGTCAAAGTATCAAATAGAAGCAGAAAATAACGAGTGTTTGGCTATTCAAAATAAATTCCAATGACTTTAGAAAAGTTTTGACTCAACAACGAAAAATTAATAGTCCTAATAATGATGCAAAACAAGCTATTAATATTTAAATGATACTAAAAAACAATTCATTTATTGTTATCTTTGAGCAAATCAAAAACATAATTACTGCAATTATTATTGTCATTATTACTAGCTATTATTGGTAATTCTATATTATTATTATCATTATGATTAATGAAATTCGGCCATTACATTTTCAAAAAAAAAAAAAAAAAACAAGGAATTGGTTTCAAATTTTTTTTTTTTTAATTTCAAATAGGTTTCAATTCAAATGAAACCCAAAATGCTAATACTAATTAATATGTAATATAATTACAAACATAATAAAGCTATAGAGTTCAGAATCCCTAGTTATTAGAACAATGTGACGGGATATACCAGTTTATAGTATATTCTCAACACCAGACAATAATGAAAAGTGGATTGTATAAGACCCACAATTGGATTATGGACTTTATATATTAGGTTCCGCTAAACACTAATTAAACACCACATACCAATAAAATGTAGATCCATATATAAAGTCAACAAATAAGATTCATATTTTATCAGTTACGCGCGCTGCTTAATACTAATGGCGCATTTTTTTAAACTTTATCTTGATCAAATATTCCCTACTCTTTTTTTTTTTTTTTTTGGGAAGGAAAATATTCCCTACTTTTCAACGGTTAAACTAACTGCAATAACATGGTAGGTATTGTGTAGACTATCACCAGCACAAAAATAACGATATTTTTACCACAAGAAAGCTAGTACGACAGTTTATTAGCTAGTAGAGCAGTTGTTGATTGATTGCAAAAGTTTCTTATTTCAAGAACTGAACAATATATATATATATATATATATACATGTATAATTGTAAAAATTGTCGATTTCAAAGAGAAAAAAATTTAGTTATTGGGTTCATAAATTATTTTGTTAATATAAAAATTTGAGAAATAAATAATTTTAACTATCAAATAAAGAATTTATTTGTATTGTAATCGAACCATTTGTGCAAAATTGACTAGTTATAGTTCACTTACTGTAGTTTATTTCTTTTTTTTTCTTTTTTTTTTGGGAGCTGCTGAGAATTACCTGATCTGTGCAGTAACAAATAAGCAGGAAGAGATCACATACAACAAACAAAAAAAGTACAAGAAAGCATAGAGCAATTTAAGAAGCATCCATTTCTTTAAGTGCAACTTAAGAAGCATCATTTTCTCTTCTTTTCCGATCTCTTTACTCCTTCCCATTATCGGCATTACAACTCCGTCGGTTCTCTCCTCTCCTCCCTCCACGCGTGGCGTCATCGGCCTCTTCCTTCTATGCAACACCCAAGGCGATGTCCTACCTCCACTCCGCATCAACACCAACCTCCTCCTTCGCATGTGATGTTACCCTAAACATCACTTGCTGCCATAGATTCGGTCGAAAATTCAAGTTGAATAGTGTTTTTTTTTTTTTTAAATGAGTGTTCTAAAATTGTTATATTGTGTAACTACTGCTAAACAACATGATATGTGTGTTGTCAATAGCTTTTCTTTTGATTTCTTTTGTGGAGAATATTTCCAGTCGATAAATCATCGGTTTACTCAAAAGTACACTAGTGGTTTACTTTAATTCTTTGGTCTGTGTTGCGTGTGTTTTGTGGAGATTTTTTTTTTTTTTTTAACTCAGAAAATATATCTTTGGCGTACTTTAAGTCTGTGCTTTTGTGGAGAATATTTTCTTTAAATCATTGGTTTAGTAAAAAATAAATAAATAAATAAACCTATAGTTTGCTTACTAAATAGATTAAAATAAAGATTAGACATGTGAACTGTATAACTCGTGAAGTAACGCTATCTGAAAAAAATATATGTAGGTGTAAAAAAAACCCATGGGCCTTCTTGTCTAGTTATTTGTAACCTACGCAGTGGTGGAGGACCATCGTGAATCTAATCTTGATCCAACCCTGATCAGCATGAATAGTATTTAATCGGGTAATAGGTCGGATCCATCAGGCAAAGCTCATTATAAATCTACTCCCGATTCAACCAAGATCAATATGAATATTATATTTACTAGCACTATACTACCTCTACAAATCACTTGCTATAGTTTGGTAGAATTCAGGGTTTTATTTTTTAGGAAACTTTCCATCAAGAAAAATTTGTCACCCCTAGCAGCTAGCTTATCGGCATAAACAATAAATAAATAAATAAATATAAAACCAAGTTCTAGACTTCTTTCCCTTAACCAAAATCTGCTAAATTACCGAAGGTGAAGTAGCTTCCTAGTAATTACTTTTCCACCGACATATTTTCTATCTCTTTTTTTTTTCCTCTCCATTTTCAATCACTTAAGGTCCGTTTAGTGAATGAGTTTAAATTGAAAATTTTAAGTTTGAGTATAAAATTTTTATTAACTTTTCAGAAAATACAAAAACTTTTTCAAAAAAAGATAAAAACTGAGATGAAAATTTTAAGTTTAAACTCGAACGTCAAATAGGGCCTTAGAAAAGCACTACAACAGTAGTAATCATGCTAGTTCTGTTTCCTTTATTTTTATTATTATTTTTTTTAAAAAATAGCATAGCAGACAAGAGCTTCAGGAATTTAAAAAAAAGAGGGTCGGTAAGTTATACAAACCCTCTCATTTGTACGGTCGTTTGAATCCTAGTGAGACTTTATACATATATGCATACCTATATACACACACATGACTGTATATATATATTCTTTTATCTGATCCTTTTACGAAACTGTGCTTGTAATTTTTTTTTAACGTTAATGTAACAATTCATTAATTTGAAAATACATTTTTCAAATTTACATTTAAGTTACACTAATAATTTTAAATAATATCATTTTACAACAAATTTTACATGAAATTACATGTAAATCAGAGTTCGGACGTATCTGGTTATTCAGAATGAGAGACAATTTCATATATAATACGTGATAGTATATATATATGTAAAGACAACCTTGTATTACACCTAAAACGCGCATGAGATATGGAAACCAACAGCATGCTAGTTGACAATGCAACGTGCACTCCTCACTTTACATGCTGTCTCTTGTGGCCTTATGGCATGGGCACCAACACCATCATTGCTTGTGCTTTGTATCCGCACTACTCATCGAACTATTTGTTTGGAAGCCAAGAAAAATCCATTACACTAGAAACCCCCTCTTCCCTTTGTTTGTGTGTGTGTGTGCGTGCGTGTCTATATATATGTGTGTGTATATATATATATCATAATTGGTTCATGCATGTAGCAAACTTAGGAGAATAAATTGGTACTTGTTTAAAATTTTAGGGGGGAAAAGTGGAATAATATTGCATAATATTCGTGGTTTTGTTGAGGCAGAAGAGTGAAAATAAGATTATTCATTTTTTTTGTCGTCTGAAAATTATTTTAGCTAGAAAAAACTTTGCATATAGTCTTCCCCTTATTAGGCTTAAGGTTCGTTTAGTGAATGAATTTGAGTTGAAAATTTTAAATTTCAATAGTAATTTTTATTGATTTTTCAGAAAAGACAAAAAAATTTTTCAAAAAAAGATAAAAACTAAAATGAAAATTTTAGTTTAAAATGATTTTCCAAACATCCGTTAATTAGTAAATCCCCTTCATTTTCACCGTCATCCACAAGCACTGACACGTTCCAATAATATTGTTTCCATTTTCCAATGCATGTCCCAGAAACCCATAGTCATTTGTTTTTGAGTTAATTATTTCTATTCATAATTACGAAATCAAGTACCCCACAAATTGGCAGGGAAAGCAACTCATCTTTTTGCAAAGGAATATATTTCTTTTTCTATTTTCTTTTTTTCTTTGGAGTGGTTTATTTCCGAGTTACTTGACTGTATTTTTTGCCATTTTGGCTTTTCTGAAATTTATTTTGTATTTGTTTTTTTCAATTATTAGAGTGGGGAATTTGGTAACGATGAATTAGTTAGAGGGTGTCAATCTAGTTAAAATATTATGAATATCTTTGATATTAGTTAATCTCTCCCGTCATTTATCATTAGTGAATCACTTTCTTGCATTCCAATTTGGTTCATTTTGTGAACCTTAAAGAAAAACCATAAGCTATGATTAACTTGACAAAAATATTTATATTGTTCCTACATTAACAATATAAAGAACCATGAAATAGGAATAGGAAGCAGAAAATGAGAAACTAGTATGACCTGATATATATATATATATATATATATAATGTGTGTGTGTGTGTATGTGTTTGTCAATTACTAATGCATTAATTACCTAATTTGACCATCAACCAGGTGAACATACAAACAGACAAATTGATCAAACAAAAATTAATTTCTCCAATCTAGTCTCTATGTACAAATTTGTTACATATTGCTCTCCCTCTCCCTATTTGCACTTCAAGCATAAAAAAAGCTAGCAAGCCTAGCATAAGAACGGGCAAATAAACTTTGTCAAAATCAAATCTAAGTAGAAATTTAAATTAAAAAAAAAAAAAAAAAAAAAAACACTATGAACCAAAGGAACAACAAAAAGGAAAAAGAATTCTACAACCTATGACTAATCTTGAGATCTCAGTACTAGGGAGTTACTACTTGTTCTGCGTCGGATTTGGTCCGCTCGCCGGCGCTTTCCTCAGGCTAGTCTCCACAGCTTTCTTGGGCTCTTTCATGGCTGATGAGTTTTGTAACTTGTTAATGTTGTCTTGACTCATCACATGAGAAATTGAAGCCATTAGCAACTTCCTTGACAAGGCCAAGCTCCTTTGGTGATCTCTTTGAAGGATGTTTTGTTCATTGCAGAGACATGGAGAAGAACAGACGACGATTTCGATGAGAATCAACGCGAAAAGAGCGGCCGAGGTTCTGCAACTGATCATCATCTTTCGTGTTTTTTTTTTTTCCTTAATTTTTGGGGTGATATTTTTTGAGTGAATTAAGTGAGATTTAAGGGAAACAATGAAAGAGAGAGAAGTTTGGAAATAAGTGGAAGAGTGGGAGTAGGTTTATATGATAGGAAACATTGAAAAGTCATGCAGCGTGCATAGGCCACGTGGGGAATCTAACAAATTATTAGTATTGTTATATATATATATTTTTTTTTTTTGGGTCAAAAATTTAAAAAAAAATTAACAATTTAATAAATTAAATAAAACAAACGAATTGATAAATTAATTATGTTTGGCTTAGAACTTGGTATGGTACACAACTTGATGGAGCAAAGATTTGCTGTGTTTGACGTGAGTCAGCTAAACTTGGGCAATTCATCAAAAGTAATTTAAAGTTTTAGTGATAAACTCAATATACAATAATTTGAGTTTTAATGGAATTGAGTGATCTTAAAAAAGAATTTTATGACACATCATAATATTTTCGTAACTACACTTATTTATTATAAATCCTTCTAATTTTTAGTGAAGTAAACTGTTGAGTAGGAATTTAATTTCTCATGTAATTCAATTTCATGATAGATTAGTAAGAATAAGAATTTAATTTCTCATGTAATTTAATTCCATGATAGATTAGTACAATACATTTTAAAAAAAATAAAAGAATTTGAATATGTGGAATTTAATTCATTTTTCTGCAATATTTAGAGTGTGTTTTAAAACATCATCATTGTGTTTTATATTCCAATGCAATGCAATTTGTGTTTGAATACATTATATATTTTATTTTATTTTAATATAAATATATTTGAACAGTACACCCACTCATTTTACTATTTATTTATTCTCTTTTTTTTATCTGTTTTTATTAATCACATCACATACTCTCTCTCACTGTTACCAATACACATTAAAATGACTATTCAAATATAAACAACCCAAATACAAATTACAATTGAATACAATATATAAAGCAGACTTCCAAACACATACTGTATTCTGTATCTTATATTAGAATACAATACAAAGTGAATGTGTGTCCGAAACAGACCATTATTATTTTTTATTCTTTCAGTTTGTGATCAGTAAACGCGCTCTCAGAGGAAATTATGTAATATTTATAAAGATGTATATCACATTCAATTGAAATCCAAAGACAAGAATATAACTCTAATATTATAAATGTAAAGGGTTGGACAAATGAGCCCTTCCAAATAGTTTAAAGCCTTACAAGTGTGTACAAATCACTAGCGGTTATAGTCAATCATACATTCTAAAACTATAATTATTTCGGCTAATTAATCATTAAGGATGACTTGGTAATTAATTAAGAATTTAGTTGCCTTTTGTTTACTAGCTAGGCTGGGACTTGGAAGCCGCTGGTGCATGTGATGCTACATTTGACTACTCATACAGTCATACTTACTCCTTCTGACTTGACTGCAATTAATTTGCAAGCCAAAGATATTAAAACTACAACCCTCATGTGACCGACCACGTGAATCCAAAAATTGTGATTGTCATTGCATGTTCTTGATCGTGATCTCAAAAAATTAATATAATTAAAGGCTCTTTAATTTAAGTACCTCGAAATTTGATTAATTAACCCAGTTAACATTAGCTGGTTAAGATTTTGTTTTTTGCACTTGAATATTCTTCGTAACCTTCTCGAATCGGAATATTGCTTATCTAGTTATTTTAGAAATGTTAATTTTGACGGGATCTGCTAATTTCGTTATTAACCAGCTAATTAATTTTGTGCTTTACCATCTTCCTTGATCAGTGTGAAAATCTGAGGAAAACCTTTACAATATAAATATATCATCTGTGCCTTTTTTGACTCTATTAAGCCTTATTAGCTGGCTGTTGTCAGCTAAAAAAAAAAAAAGAAGAGAAATTAGAAATCCCACTTGATTCAGTTAGAATATTTAATATAGGACATATATTTGGTGAATGATCTATTTGTTTTCCCGATGATGAAAAGTGAATATGTTTATGAATAAAACATGAAATTCAACAACATGGGAAAATTTTATTTTGAACCCCCACATGATCACCAAACCAAATCATTCATCTTAATTTTACTAGGGATATAAATATTTCAAGGAAACTTTACTAGCAATAGTGACCCCTTTTTATATAGTATGTCATTTTGCATCACCGATGAGGTCATTTATGTGTTGGAAAATGACTATAAATGCCCATTTTAAGATACCATTTTGAGGCTTAATTTTGAATGGAACTTTGTGACAGTTCAAGGTAGAATTACGTTCTTCTTCTCCGTCAAGAGATTGAAATAATATATTTATGAACTTAAAATGAAGCACGAGTGAATGAAAAATTGACATTCAAAAGGCAACTATGAAGTTAAATAAATAAAGGTAAAAATCTCTTGTCCCGCGTAAGAAAGAGATGAAACCTCGTTCTTGTTTTGTGAAGGATGCACAGTTG
This sequence comes from Ficus microcarpa, assembly GCA_025413485.1. Lineage (NCBI taxonomy): Eukaryota > Viridiplantae > Streptophyta > Magnoliopsida > Rosales > Moraceae > Ficus > Ficus microcarpa. The sequence goes on along the minus strand of CM046387.1, from coordinate 27,775,106 downwards.
CTAAGTTGTATGAGTTTGTAAGTATAGAGATTCTCTCTTACGTGCAAATCCCAAACCAGCGAACCAGAAGATTTGTGGGTTTGAATATCGAGCCAATCCGTCTACCCCGCGTAAGCTTTGGTTTTGTCATTTATTTTTATTTTTTCCAACTTAATTCTAATCCGACCTTATATTTTGTTAAGGAAATAAGACAACGTTCTAAGGTCGTTTTTTCTTTTTTTGTTTTTCATTTTTTTTTATAGCTTATACGTGTATACATATTTTGTAGAAACATTACCGGAGACAATTTAAACCCTAAAAAAAAAAAAAAAAATCAAATAATCTCTTTAGAAAAAACAATCAAACACGTTTTGAAAAACAATCACAACAGCATTTTTATTAAAAATTTTTTTTCAATTTTCGATTCATACCCAAAAAAAAAAAAAAATTTGAAAAGGCTACCAAACGGATAATTAAAAAGTTTGGCTTTGGTGATATTTCTGGCTGGTTAATTGTTGTCGATCAAGGTGAAATACACCAGAAAGTCGTAAAAAGACAAAATAAAAACCGACAATGAAATTTGAAAACGACAAAAATCAAAAACGACATGGGCATTAAAGAACGACATTAACAAGAAGAAAATACATTGTCCAAATAAACGGCACAGTAGAGGGCAACACTACTCTGAAAAATACCTTAAAACGACATCTCAAAAAGCACCTGAAAAACAACATGAAAGTGATGAAACTGGTAAATTATGTTAATCCTAAAAAACGACATCATAGGCAGTGACAAAGGTTCAAATATATAATTTTTTTTTACATATTAATTATTTTTTCAAAATTTTTCTTTCCATTTTCTTTTCAAAGTTGGAAGAAAATAAAAATATTAATAATGAGGCGCACGAATTTACACTTCCTTTTTTCCCCCACTTTTTCTTTCTAATCTAAAAACCCTTTTTCAATTACTCAAAAAAAAAATTCCCTTTTTCAATTCCTACACCGGATACGTTCTCAACAGTACTTGAACAAACTGGGCCAAGAAAACTAGGCCCACTGATTGTCTTATGGACCAAATGCTAAATCCAGAAGTCCCATTGAATATGAAGAGGACATGACATAAGAAAATTCATTTGAAATTTTTTTGTCAAACAAGAAACTCATTTGAAATCCCAACTTACGCAAAAGGGATTTCATTACACACGTCTAAATTCAATAATGTTCTTACTAAATCATAGTATATTTATATTACCCCGTTTGGATGAGCTATCACTCGATACAAGGCATTTGAAGTCCCTGATCTTAATTTAGCAATGACACCTGAAATCACATTGTTGCCATTATCATTTGGGCACACCTCGTAGTCTTACCATTCACCTACACTCTTAGAGCATGCCCCTTTGGGCAGCTTTCGTAATGCGTGAAGCAGCTAAGCGATAGCTCTCTTTGATCGCTATATTCTTGCGATAGCAAAGGCGTGATTTATCCTCTAAGAAATAACTATTATTATACTCAATTGTGATAAACATTTAGTTGGATCACTACTGAAGTGAAATTATTTTAATATTTTTCTATTTAATAATAATTCAACTCAAATCAAAATTTCATTTTAAAGGTCTGTATCACACATATTTTTCTACCTTTACATTATTCATATATTATTTTAATAAAAGCTATCTACGTACACATTTAATTTGATTACACAATTTTAATTCTACATTTGAATGCAAAGCATATAATTTGAATGAATATTCAAATGAAATCCATAACGGGTCATTAGATTTTATCACTCAAATCAATGGGATGACATTTACATGGAGGTTAAGCTTGGTCAATGTACCACATACAGGCCGTCAAGTGTCGGATGGAGAAGGGACAAAAGTGAAATTATCAGCCGATTAAGTCAATGTTTAAATGATAATTGTCGAGATGGCAATTTAGGGGGGAAAAAAAAATTAGACAAATGAAAAATGTGATTAACATTGTAAAAATGTAATTTAGAAGTGTAATTTCTAAAGATAATTTCATGCAACACGCTTGTAGTATGAGATGGTTAAAAAAGAGCCCATGATGATGTAATGTCCTAATTGTGATATTAAACTTGTTCACGACACATAGATAAATAAAACGTTTGGCATTAAATTTAAAAAATAAAGTTACGTAAGACACATAGATAAATAAAACGTTTGGCATTAAATTTAAAAAATAAAGTTACGTATATAAGCAACCATTTTAACGTATGTGCCACGCTAATCATTACTTGTTGCCTTGCCTTCTACGCCTAACTATTCCATAGCAACCTCTCAAAAAAGTGCGTGTTCTTATTTTAAACGAGTATTTTCATAAATGACTATTGATTTATACTCTCAATTTCAAATTGATTACTTACTTTTAATTTTACAAGTGACACTATCTCAAATTTTTTATATTATTATGAAAACAACCTCATATCAATATACTGTCAAAAACTAATGAAAATTGTATACTCACACATCATGTGAGTTTTAATTAAAGTTAAAATCGTTATTAAATATTTTTGAGAGGGAAAATGAGCATCCAAAAGAGCTCAGTGGCGCTATATATCTTTGATTAAATTATAGTTCATGTTATATATTTGATTAAAGTATAGTGTACTTTTAAATTTGTTATTGTTAATTAAGTTACAATATTCTTCCAAAAAAACTAATAAAACTTATGTGATCACAACATTCAGATATTAACAAAAAAATCGTTGGCATGACAACAGAAAAGTTCAAAGAACGTGATGTGTAAAATCAAAAGTTATGGTCCAATATAAGATAAGATGTATGATCAGGGGGTCATTTATATGATGACCAGTAAAAAAGAAGGAGAATTAAAAATGTAAAATATTAAAATTAAAAAAAAATTAGAGAAGGAAAAAAAGGGAGTTTTTCTCTTGAGAATAGAAGAAATAACATTAAAATAAATTTTTTGAGGAAATAAAAATAATATTTACATAAATTGAGAAGATAGAGAATGATAAAAGTTAAAATGGTTATTTGACATACTATGTTACTATTTGTCATGTCAAATATTTTCACTCCTTTAATCTTTCTAAAGTTGGAAAGACAAAATATATTTACCCATATTTACTCTAATATTTATTCATCGGTGGATATCGTTTTTCAATCGTGTTATACATATCAGTCGGTTCTAACAGATTACATAGTTGGTAACAAAATTAATGACAATTAATGAACATTAAATTTAGAGAGTTCATTAGAATGGGCAAGTTGTATTTAATCTGCTGACATAGCTTTTATAATTTTTTTTATTTAAATAGAATCTAAACAAAAATTCAATTCCTTATTTTTGAATCCCGTTCTTACTCTTTTTCATTATGGGTTTTTTTTTTCTTTTGTGTGTTAAAATGCTTAGTAGCTTTATAGGCTCACGATCCTACGGGGTTAACAAAAAGAAATGAAAATGAACAAAACCATTAACATAAAAAAGAAAAAAACTGATGAAAAAAGAACTCAATTTTCGTGTGCATAAACACACGGTATATTTGCAGAAAAAAAAAATTGAATATCAAAATAATTAAATAATTAAATTTCTACGTACATTAGAACTTTGTATTTTATGCATTAGAAAACACTGAGAATAAGAAATTGATTAACTTAACTTATAATACATAAACACGAAATATAATGTTTATAAAAAAAAAAAAAAAACTCATAGTATTCATTAATAGAATTCAACTCTACACGTATATTTCTTAAAATAAAAAGAAAATAAAATAAAACTCTACACGTTATATACATATACTAAAAGGAAAGGGTCTTTTACTGTTCTTTGAACAGTGATGAACAGTAAATTTTCGGTTTTTTTTTATTTTTCACGTTATAGCTACAGTAATGCACAGTTCCGCACAGTAAAACAGTGCAAAACAGTGAAATGACGCTCTTGCCCCTCTGTTTCTTCTTCTTTTTTGGCATGAACAGTGAAATGTCCATTTTACCCCTAATTAACCCCCTGCCAGCCTGCCACCTGCCCTGCGCGTCACTGTTCACTGAACAGTGATTTCACTGTTCATGAACAGTGATTCACTGTTCATTGAACAGTTTTTTTTTTTTTTTTTTTTTCGGTTTGCTGTCTTCTTCTTTTTTTTTTTTTTTTTTTCTTCTTCTTCTTTTCGTTTGCTGTCTTCTTGCTGCTACCTTTTCTGCTTTTTTTTTTTTTTTCTTCTTCTTCTTTTCGTTTGCTTGCTGCTACCTTTTCCCTTTTTTTTTTTTTTTTTTTTTCCTTCATTGGCTGCTCTTTTTTTTTTTTTCGTTGTTGCTTTTTTTTTTTGGCTTTCTTTTGCTGCTATCTTTTTTTTTTTTTTTTTCCCCCGTTGGCTGCTCTTTTTTTTTTTTTACATGTGTTGTTTTTTTTTTTTACTTTTTTTTTTAAGGTTTGCTGATTTTTTTTTTTTTTTACTTTTGTTATTGTTGTTGTATTTTTTTTTTACTTTTGCTATTGTTGTTTTTTTTTTTTAACTTTTGGTACTTTGTTACATTTTTTTTTTACTTTTGTTGTTTTGCTTTATTGTTTAATAAATAGTTTTCTTTTTTACTTTTATTGCTTTTCTACATATTTTTTTAATTTTTACTATTTTGCTACAGTAAAAAAATGTAATATTTCATTGTTTAATACACAGTAATTTTTGTTTTTGTTTTTTTTATTTTTGTTACTTTTGCTGTACGGTTTTTTTTCCTACAGTAATACACAGTAACTGCTTTTCTTATATTAAACTGTCAATTTTGCCCCTATCCTATGTACTGATTTTGGCTTATCTACAGTGGAATGACAGATTTGTTCTCACATATTTTATCTTTTTTTCGTGAAACTTTAAACCTTAGATTCTGATCTATTGTTGTATTGTGTTTTTGCTCACTTTTATCTTTTTTTTAAACAATTTTTTTACTTTAAATTTTTTATCTTTATTTCGGATTTTTTTTGTTTCTTTTGTTCTATTTTTTAAAGACTCATTTTTTTAAGGATTCTGCATGCAATTTTTTTTTCTTTTTTGTTTGTTTTGTTTTATATTTTAAAAATCATTTTTTTTTAGTTTTTGCATGTATATAACCTGATAAAATTTTTTTTATTTTTTTTAAAACAGCAAAAAAAGAAGAAATTGAGTTATATATTTTATTTTATTATAATGTTTATGTTAGCGTTAGTTTTTTTCGATTCTTTTGAGTTTAAAGATTTTTTTAATTTTTTTTTGTTTTCTACTTTATTTTTCTTTAAATGATTATAACTACAGAAGATTTTTTTTTCTTTTTTACTTTTGTTTTCATTTTTATTATTGTTAGTTCTATTGTTATTTTGATTTTGCATCTTTATTATTGGGAGAGATATTGATAAAAATTATATTGATTATAATTATAATATTTATCTTAACCAACTGTTTTTATCATATAATATTTAGTTTTTTATTTATTTTTTTCTTCATTTCTCGTGCATCGCACGGGTATTAAACTCGCTATATACTAAAAGAGAAGTGATTTTTACTGTTCTTTATACAGTATTCAATAGTGTTTTTTCCTTCTTTTCTCTTTGTTTTTACGGGTTAGCTACAGTGTTGCACAGTGTTGTACAGTGAAATTACGATTTTGCCCTTATGTTTTCTTCTTTCTTTTGGATCTGCACAGTAAAATATCAATTTTATCTCTCCCTAACACTGCTCTGCCGCTGTCCCCTCAGCAGTGCCATTCACTGTATATGAACAGTAAAATACTGTTCATGTACTGTTCAATGAACAGTAGTTTTTTTTTTTTTTTAATGTTTACTGTTGTTTTTTTTTCTTTTTTTCTTTACTTTTTTTTTTATCGTTGGCTCACGTTTTTTACGTTTTTTTTTTACTTACTTACGTTGGCTGCTGCTTTCTTTTTTTCTTTATATTTTTTTTCGTTGGCTGTGTTGTTTTTTTTTTTTTTTTTTTTTTTCCTTTTTTTTCTTTTGTTGTTGTTGTTTTTTTTTTTTTTTTTTACTTTTGATGTTGTTGTTGCTTTTTTTTTTTTTTTTTACTTTTGGTGCTTTGTTACATTTTTTTTTTTACTTTTGTTACTCTGCTTTACTACTCAGTGAATATTTTTTTTTTTAAATTTTCGTTGCTTTGCTACAGTTTTTTTTTAATTTTTGCTGCTTTGCTACAGTAAAAAGATATAATATTTCACTGTTTAATAAACAGTGATTTTTGTTTTTTTTTTTTTAAATTTTTGTTGCTTTTGCTATACAGTTCTTTTTTTCTACAGTAATGCACAATAACTGTTTTTTCTACATTAAACTGTCGATTTTGCCTCTATTTTATGTACTGATTTTGGCTTATCTATAGTGAAATGACGGTTTTATCCTCATATATTTTGCCTTTTTTTATGCTAAATTTTAGACATTAGATTTTGATTTATTGTTGTATTGTGTTTTTTCTTATTTTGCCTTTTTTTTTTTTTTACACAATTTTTTTACTTTAAAATTTTTATCTTTATATCAGATTTTTTTTGTGTCTTTTTTGTTTCTTTTGTTTTATTTTTTAAAGACCCTTTTTTTAAGGATTCTACATGCAATTTTTTTTCTTTTTTGTTTGTTTTGTTTTATATTTTAAAAATCATTTTTTTTAGTTTTTGCATGTATATAACCTGATAAAAATTTTTTTTTATTTTTTTTTAAACAGTAAAAAAAGAAGAAAATGAGTTATATATTTTATTTTATTATAATGTCTTTGTTAGGGTTAATTTTTTCCGACTCTTTTGAGTTTAAAGATTTTTGTTCTTTTTTTTTGTTTTTTGCTTTATTTTTGTTTTAATTTTTTTCTTTAAATGAGTATAACTACAGAATATTTTTTTTTCTTTTTTGCTTTTGTTTTCATTTTTATTATTGTTAGTACTATTGTCATTTTATTGCATTAGAATCTTAAACTGAGAATAAGATTAATTGATTAACTTAACTTATAATACATTTATCTTAACACAAAATATAACGTTTATAAAAAAAAAATAAATAAATAAACTCATAGTATTCAGTTTTTAATAGAATTAAACTCTACACGTATATTTCTTAAAAAAAAAAAAAAAAAACTCTACACGTTCTGTTTACTAAACCAATTAATAAGCTAACAAAACAAAAAAAATATATATAAGTTTCTATTAACGAAAATGAAAATAAAAATTAAAAAAGAAAGAAACAGATATACTTAAATTAAAACAATGCTGACCTTTTTTTAAGGCAATACTGAGATAGGGATAGACATAAAGGTGAACCATTCGCTTAACATCCTCTAATAAGTCATCTAATATGTCATATCATCGAAAGTAATTACTATTTGTATTTGTATTTATAATTTTGTCTGTAATTAGTAAATAATTACAAAAAATCGTAATCGTTGAAACTCTTCTATATATTTTTGTATGAATCTCACATATTTATAACTTATTTTCTCTTAGCACACGTTTGATACTAAGGTTTGGATTGTAAAATTTGGGTTATAGATTGATTGTGTGTTTATCGAGACATTTGAATTGTTAGATTTAAAAAATATAAAAACTTGAAATGTGTTTAGAAAAAATATAAATACGAGACTTGTTTTGTTCATCTCAAAATTCTATACAATTTAAAAATATATATATCTCATTTGGATTTGTCCATACAAAGTTATGGATTTTTAAAAGTTTGAATACACAACTGTGTGAAAAGTAAAACTGAGAAAAAAAGACAGAATTAGACTGTAATTCTAAGGTTTAGAATTATGCATCCAATCACATGTTTAATTTCATATATACTTTAAATTCACGTTTCTTTTTATAAAATCAATCCTCCGATTTCTTTTCTCCTTTTTTAGACCTACTAATTGCCAGATATAACTAAGAAAGAATGCTTGTGTTGTATTTTTATGAGTTTTTATTGTGTTAATATTTATATCCGTTTTATTCACTTTGGATTTTTGAACATCAAATTATGTTAAACTGAACAATTTTTCAAACTAGGGTGGGGATTCATACTCTACTAAACAAAAATATTATACATTTAAACGACTTAAAACTATGAAAATATTAGAGAATTATAAAAGTACTCTATTATTATTAAGACATAATTTTTAACTAGTAAATCATATTAGGAATAAACTTTTAATAGATTTTAATAAAAGTTGAATAATTAAAAATTTAATCTCATTAGTAAAGTATTTTTCACAAAGCATAATCTTAGAATTATAAATGAACTATTATAATTTTAATAATCTTTTTAAAAAGAAGGACGCTTTTATTCAATTCCATTGAGTTGAATCAGGGTATTCATTAGACACTTTTTGTGAGTGACCCTATTTTTTCTTTTCCCTTTTCAAACTTTGGACTAAAAATTTGATACCCTACACTTATCATGAATTATCATATAAAACTACTATTAGATTATATCTATAATTACAAGACAACTTGTGCTCTATCTGGATGAGCTATTGAAATAGCTAGTATTGTACTCAAATATAGTAGATTGTTGGATTGAAGTGTTCAAATGTTTTCGTTAAGTACAACAATCCATTTAAAATCCAAATCCATATTTTTATTTTTATAAATTTGTCTCACGCTTATTTTTCTAATTTTATACCACTCAAATGTTATCATTAACAAAAACTATCCAAACATATATTTAATTTAAGTATGTAATTCAAATATATTTGAATGCAAACATTCAAAATCTAAGAATATTTAAATACATTCTATGATCTAAACAGATTATTAAATTGAAGTTTTTTTAATCATAAATAGGGAAAATTATAATAACTAACATATTTTATAAGTACCTTTGAAGTTTATAGTATGTTTTTTAAAAAAATAATAAATTATAACATATTATCATGGTAAATCCTTAGATTTTCTAAAAAAATATTAGATTTATGATTAATTTTTAATAATAAATTTATATGTATAGTTTTATATTAAAGAGATAAACAGAATAAGGATTTTTTTTTTTTTTGTGAATTATATAATCATATTATATTTAAAATTTTATACTATAATTTATTATTATTTTATTCAAAAATGATATTTTGGTGTTTCACCCTCAAAAATAAATCAAATGCTAATTACTAATCACCCAAATAAAAAAGATTTTTATTTTTCAAACAAGACAAAAAACAAGACCCAAGAGTTTGGCGTAATTAAGGATAGAAGACCCGGGTCGTTGCGATTCGTCGTCTATATAAAGGTTGAGCCTTTTCCCCTTCTCCCTTCGTACACAACAAACCGAATTCTCCAATCTCTGCTTTTCTCTTTAGACCCCCCAAGAAACCCAGCTTTCCTTCCCTTCTTCCATAGCCAAAATTCCTTCACTTAAATGCAAACCTTTTTACCTTAAAAGAAACCCCCTTATCCGTCGACATTCCTCGTTATCCGCTAAGCTTTTTGAGCGTCACTTCGAACTTTTCACTCGCGAGCCTCAATTTGTTTGGTTTTTTTTTTTTTTTTTTTTTCCTTCTTCTTCTGAGGGGTTTCTCGAAAGACAGGAATTGGTTTCTGGGCCGTGCTTTGAATGGACTACAATGGCTCCGACAGCAGCGGTGAGTTGGTAAAAGAACAAGTTCGGACTCTTCCTCTCTTATTCCTCGCTTCTCGGTTACTGGGTTAATGGGGTTTTCTCTTTTTGTTTTTTGTTTTTACTTTTTCATGACTTTCGATTTTGACTTTTTTTGTTGGGTTTATGTTTAATTTGACCAATTGGGTTCTTAATGGAGAAATTTAGCGGTGTGCAGAGTTTTTCTGGAGGGAATTAGGGTTTTGGGGGACTTATTTGAATTTATCTTCTGGTTTGGCGGATTAAGTTGAATAATGGGTTTTGTTTGTGTTGTTCTTTTGTTATTGTATCAATTTCACGAACCAAAATTGAAAATCTCTGGCTTTTGCTTTTGCTTATTGGAATTTGTTCTGGGTTTTATGTTCATATGTTTCTTGAAGATCCATTTTACTCGTGTGTTATTTCAGCTTCCTATTTATCATGTTTTAGTTGCTATTATTGTACTTTTAGTGAAGATGAAAGTGACAGAAAGTAGTAGGAGCTTTCGATTTATTGTGTGAGGTTTAGCAACTTTTTTGGCTAAAACTAGGAGCGCGTAATGGTTAATCGGAATTTAGGCCGAATAAACTCATAATTGAAGACTCAGAAGTGGGATGGCATTTTTCCCGTAGGAATGGCCATCCCTACCGGCGGGGACAGGGGATTGCTAACACGTTTCGGGGCGGGATCTGGGACAACTTCTGATCCCCAAATTGGATATCATAGAACTTAGTTTACCCCTTTCTAAACGCAATGCAGGTTAGCCAGTTTAGTTGACCATTTCACCGAGCCAAACTAGATATGGTCGAAATTCTACTTAATGTGTCAAACACTAGCATGAAAAGGAATCTGGAGATGAAAATACAACGTAGGTTTTAAGAGTAAAGTAGGTTTAGGGGAAAAAAAAATTCAGATCTTTGGTTTTTCCCCAGATGAAACTACGAATAATATGTCACAGACAACTTTACGAGGTGAATTAAGAATGGATGTCCGTATTTTTGCATTTGATACTTGTCAACCATGTTTCTGGGCTTTGGAGTTTCCTATATATTAGTTTTATTTGCAGCAGCCTACATAATTAAGCCAACCAAATTTTTCTTCCTTATTTGTGGACTTAGTTTTTTGTGAGATTTTCTCTTTTTTAGTGTTTTCATTATTGAAATTTTTCGTAAAAACATTTCGAGATTACACCGAAAAGGGATTATCATTTTCATGAAATATAAAAGAAGAAATAATGGCATACTCTCTAAATAATAGCAGAAGAATTGTTTATGAAAAAGCATGAAAGCACACCAGCAACTAGCTCATCGGCAGGTGCTCTAACCACGCCGTTGTGGGTGAAACATTTTCCTTGAGATTATGTGTTTCTTGATATCAAATAACTGCAGGTACTGATGATGATCTTCCTCCATCTCATCAAAACAGAATTCTAAGGGTGAGTAGAGCTGCGGGGAACGAAAGGCCTGCTGTGAATTCTACCTCATTCCCTAGGATGTATAGTGATATGGAGGCCCAAATCCATCACCTTGAACAGGAAGCATATTGTGCAGTCTTACGTGCTTTTAAAGCCCAATCTGACGCCCTTACGTGGGTAATGTGTTATCTTTTTTCTGTGTCTAACCACACACGTTAGCTTAACAATATCCTACTATTTGCTATCAGTCAGGTTTAGATTTATATTCCATGTCTATTCTTTAGGAGAAAGAAGGTTTGATAACGGAACTCAGGAAAGAGTTGAGAGTATCAGATGATGAACACAGAGAACTACTCACAAGGGTCAATGCTGACGACATAATCAGTAAAATAAGGTATTTTGTGTGACTTTTGAAATGGCTGCGCTATCTGGAAATAATGATTAAATTTGAGGATGTTAGTTGTCTCTACTGTTTACTCTGTTGTGTTTTGGGGTGTGTTGTCAGAGAGTGGAGAAAATCGGGGGGAAATCAAGTTGCCAGACACAACACCTCGCAGGCTGCCTACGATGTCTTACCAAGTCCTGGTCCTTTGTCTTCACGCAAGAAACAGAAGACATCCCAACCGGTACTGCTATTATCCCAGTGCCATCACTGGCTTTCAAGTTCTGTAATCTTATGTAAACCATAGGGCTTTTTCAAGGGCCGCAGAAAAAGCTTAATCTCTTTTCTTTTTTTCTTTCGGTGAAAGAAAGCTTAACTATTCATTTGAATATTACAATGATAGTATTGATGAAAGATAGCAGACTGACATCAATATGGTTTGTTTGCATAAGCAGGGTCACCAGTTCCCAGGTTTATCCTCCATGAAATCTATGCAGTCCCCTACAGGACCTGCTTTGAGCAGGCCATTCATGAATCGCAGCAACTCTGGTGTCCGTGCCACAACTGAACCTGCTGAAGCTTCAAATGTTGATGCGTTAGTTGGAAGGAAACTGTGGACAAGGTGGCCAGAAGACAACAACTTCTACGAGGCTATCGTAACTGCTTACAATCCTGCTGAGGTTTGTTTTTGGAGTTTTTGAGAGTTGATTTTGTTTTGAACATCTGTCCATACAACATCATAACTTGTCAAACGAACGACTTAAACCTCACAAGGTTTTGTGATTGGTTATGATCCCGAAGCTGCACGCAGGCACCCACCTTGTATCACTTAGTGCTTTGAGATTTGAACCTTTCGTTAAAGGGAGTAAAATGGCTGTATTTGACAAAAGGTTGGCTGTGTTTAATAGCAGATTCCTCAGCCATTATGTTATCTTTTCATCATTTACAGGGCCGACATGCTTTGATCTATGATATGAATACAGCACATGAGACGTTTGAATGGGTTGACCTTAAGGAGGTACGTCTCATGTTTTACATTATGTTCCTAAACAACCATATTTCCCAAAGATCAAGTATGATGGCTGCAACGTGGGTTGCTGTTTATATGATTTGTTTAGGAACATAATAGTATCGGTCGGTAAACAAAGAAAAAGAAAAAAGTCGTCATCCGGTATCTGGAACTGCTCTACAATGAACTGTTCTGTGTAGGTACAATTGTTTACCGACAAAACAAAATCACGAGGTGTGTGACTGTGTACATTAGTTTGTAACCTAATCTATATGACCTGTAGGTTACTGAACAGCTTTTGATTGCCTTTACTTAAAGCCAGACGAGAATAAGTTGTGAACTGATAGTCTGTGAATAATAATAATAACAACAACAAACTTGGTTCATTTACGCAAACTGTAATGTCATGTTTTGATACAAATTCTGTCAAACTTTGGTTCTCCTGATCATTGAAAGTCTCATACTAATTATATGTCATGCTTAGTAGAATGCGAGTCCCAACCTATTTACGAGACAAGAAGATTGATTTTGTTAGTTGTAAGTGCAGATCCCACCAGAGGATATCCAATGGGAGGGCGAGGATCCGGGTTTACCTCATGGCGGAGGGCACGGTGGACAAGCACGCGGGCCTAAGAAATCATCAAGCCGTGGTGGTCCTGGCACTGGTAGAGGGAGACCCATGAAGAGTCAACCAAAGAAAGATTCTCTTCCGGTGCAAAATGGGAATGCACAAAGAGTTTCCGATGATATTGAATTACTTAACACTGATGCATTGGTAAAGGAGGTATGCGTAATGGATGTGAGCAAAATCAGTTCCTAATAGGTTAGTTTTTACAATACATTACATTTTTCAGCTTTGGTTATTTCAGGTGGAGACCGTTTTCAGCACAAATCATCCAGATCCTTTGGAGCTTGAAAAGGCGAAGAAAATGCTGAAAGTAAGCCTAAACCTGCAAATATATCTCTAATTCCTCCTTGTCCATCATTAAATGTTTGTTCGTTATTTGCATTGCAGGATCATGAACAAGCACTGATTGATGCCATCGCAAAGCTTGCATATGCATCGGATGGTGAAAGTGGTAATAAAAAAAAATACGTGCAGATAATAATTTCCTGCAGTTTTGTTTTATATATAATCCAAAACTCAAATTCGAAGGTTCTTCCTACTTATCAAATGATGTTTATTGATTCTGATATTTTTCTTTATGCTTAAGCAGATGGTGAGCATCCATTTACGTCCAGTCAATCCATGGAGAGAGAATTAGGAAAGGAAGGTTAGTGTCGAAAACAAGTTCGAAATCGAGACTAGGATGACATACGTTTTAAGGGGCTGTTGAAGAAAAAGTTTATGTTAGGTAATAGTGGGCAATGCCGCTAATAATATATCTTTTTTATTGATCTTAATATTTTGGATATCCATCTCTCAATTAGTGTGATTTAGAGAAATCCCAATTTGTTTCTTTTTTAATTTTACACCATCTAACTCTAGGGAGGGTAAAAAAAACCACTTGTAAAGAAGCATCTTCTCGAGTGTCTAATTTCCATCGAGGGACTCCAATTGCCAGGGGTAGTAACGGTTAGTGAGGAACAGTTTCTTTTTTTTTTTTTTTTTTTGTTTTTTTTAATGTTTTAATAATGTAAAGAGAGAGGTGTGTTTATTTCTCATGTGTTATTATGTGTTTCTCTTGTTTGGCTGAGGTTTTGCTCTTTAGAAAATCAACGGTTCGATGTACTAGACATAAGATTAAATCAAGTGGTTGCAGGGGCGGAGTCAAAAATGTATTTCAGCGGAAATGTACTCTAAAATTTGTTTTTCAAGACAAAATAAATTTTAGAAAAAACAAATTTAAGAGGGTATTATGTGAGAATTTTTTATTTTAATGGGTTTATGTGAGAATTTTTAATTTTAGTGGGAGTAAACAATACAAGTCTATAAACAATTTTTTTTATAAGATTAATTTTATTAGAGATTATGTGAGAATGTTTTGTTTTTAGTGGGGGCAAAATAAAGACATATAAGAAATTTCTTAATTTCATCGAGGGTGAATTATAAAAGGTATAAAATTATTGGGGTAAAAATAAAATAAGACAAAATTTCAGTGGGTGCATTAGCCCCGACTAGCACTCCCTAATTCCGCCCTTGAGTTGTGGGAAAAAGGTTAGTAAATAAGCAATCATCGACCATTCAAATGATTAAATTTAGAGGGGTAATAAAAGACGTTGAACAATGGGATCTGTCTACCTATGCTTTGTTTGTTTTTGTTTTTTTTTTTTGGTGGTCAAACTTGTAATCATATTTTATGCAATTGTTGTGCAATGAGATCAACCAGAGGGCCCGTCACCCTGCAATATTTTATAAAGAAAATAAATATGAAAGCAACTAAAGACCTTATTTAAAAGAATTTCTCTACGAAAAGGAAATAAAAACAAAAATAACAATTAGTTGGCATAGTTTGTCCTCTTCAGTACTTAATTAATATGAATGTTTCATTTTTCTCCTTACTTTCTTGAATCAAAATTTCAAAATCCAAATCTTCCCGCTCATATATTTTCTCTCTCTCTCTCTCTCTTTTCAAATTGAGAATTAAGAGCCTCGTAGGGTGTTTGGTGGAGTAATTTAAGTTGAGATTTTTAAGTTTCAATAATAAATTTTTTTGAATTTTTAGAAAAAACAAAAAATTTTTTGAAAAAAAAACAAAAACTTTTTAAGAAAAAAACAAAAAAAATTTTGAGTTAAATGGTTTGAGTGGTTGAACCAAACTGGTTTTTATTTTTATGCTTCTAGTCCTTTTTTATTTTTATTCCAGCAAATAATTTTTTCTTTGAATAAAAACCCGCATAGGGTTCGGGAAAGAATACCATTAAATTTTGATAATTAGCCTTCAAAAGGATAATAATCTTGTAATAATTTAATACAAAATTACATTATAATGGTAAATAATTTATATTTTTCCATCTTCAAGTAAAAAAAATCATAATCCTGTTGTCCTCCTTTTTCTTTTTGCACCACTATTTTTCCATCCACGTTGCAATTTGCAATTTTTTTTTTTAAGGAAAAGCATGATTACAATTTGAAAATTACAAATAAGGCAATCATTATATTCTCCATACTTTGATGAATTTACATTCGAACTACCCATAGGTTTTCAAATTTTGAAAACAAAAAAAAAAAAAAAAAAAAAAAAAAAACCCTAACAAAATTGACATACTAATTTATTCAAAAAACAAAAAATTTTTTTTGACATTCTAATTACTAATTAAAAGCATATAATTCAAGCAAAAATTTAAGCAAACACATAATTTAATCTTCAAATTCGAACCAAATTTAAGCTCCCTTTAACGCCTTCTTCAATTCCTCACTCACATCTTCCTCCGCCGATTTCCCTGCAAAACCGCCGTACTCCGACGCCTTCTTCTCGTTGCTCCGGCGATCACTTTTCCCACTGCTGGTCTTACTTCCATTCCGATCAAATTCCCCGTACTTGCTGCCGGATTGAAAACTCCCCGCCGGCGAGGCTCCAGTGAATTCTCGCCGGAGATCCTCCACGGCCTTCCTCAGCAGCCCATTCTCGGCTTGCAGAACCTCCAGCTGACGCTTCACCGTGAAACAAGCCTCCGCCACGTCAGCATGCCCCGACGGCGCCTTGGCGTTGTTCGCCGTTTTCGAATCGCGACCGTCCACGTGTTCGATCCCGATCTTGTTCAGCGCCAGGAAAGGGATTTTCTGAAAAGAAAACCCAGCCGTCGGATTCTTGACCTCCGACGGAACCCTGACTCCCCACCGGAAGTTCACCACCGCGCGATTCTTCACCGGCATGGCCGTCCGCGTTGCCAGCTCCATGCCGGAGAACAGGCCGGCGATGGACGGAGTCTCCGAGGGGAAAAGCGCGATCTTCTTCCCGGCGAACGATCCGTTCATCGTCATCACCGGCGTCTCGACGACCTCGACCAAGCCGTCGTCTTTCTCCGCCGCGACGCCGTTCTGAGGCTTCACGAGGTTGTCGAAGACCGAGGACTGCGACTTCCTGATCGAGAAATCGCCGAACCGAGGCTTGAAGTGAAGCATGAACCTAGGGTTTCCGCGGCTGAGCAGGTTGAACTCGGCGCTCATCAGCATCGGGCTGGCCGTCGGCGAGCCGAAGTGGCCGGTACCGGTCTTGACGACGAGGGAGAAGGGGTTCCACGTGTCGTTCGGGCGATAGGCGATCCTGACGGACGGTCCAGATTCGAAGAAGGTTCCGAGATTGAGAGTGAGCTCCTTGGACTCGCCCGCGACGATGCCGGACTGGAAAGGCAATCCGAGGATGCTGAGAGGGACTTTGGCTCTGAAGAGCGGCTTCTGATCGTCGCGGAATTTGACGGAAGCTTTCATGGTTTTAGGCTTCTCTTCGATTTGCAGAAACCCGAATCGGAATTTTGGGGATTTTGATGGGAAAAAGATGACGAGAAATTGGGAAAGCAGAGCAGGAGAGGGTTTTTCTCTTGGGGGGTTTATAGGAGAAAATCTTTTTTTTTTTTTTTTGGGAAAAATAAAAGGAAAATCTGAAATTTCGAAAATTGGAAAATTTTTGCGGATAAAATCAAGCGGAGATTCCGCCAAGTTTGGGCTGGGTTTTCCGACTCTCTGGAGTCTGAGTTCGATGCACAGTTAGCATAAAGTGGGTCCACAAAGATTTTGGCTCTATTTGTGTGTGTAATGTAATTAACTAACTACGAGTAATGTTTATTCAAAAAAAAAAAAAACTACGAATAATGTTAATAAAAATAATTACGAACGATGTATTATCACAGTAAAAAAATGTTAAATACATCGATTCTGATCTTAATTTTTAAATACTATGTGAGGTCAAAGTCAATAGTTTAATCAGATTAAGTTAAATTATGACCTACACCTGTATTGTTGAGTTGATGAGATGTGTATTGGATTGTCTGAATGTCTATACTATAAAATAAGAACACTGAAAAAAAGAGATAGAGAATTCATAATCTAGAGATACAATACTGAAAATAAAGTGAATCGACTCTATAATGTACATAATGTGGTTAAGTAAAGATGAAAACAAAACTTATAAGATCTAAGGTCGGTGTGGAGATTTTTAGAGACGGAATTTTGGAGGTTGAGTTGGAAATATGCATTTTGGGGAGGATTTTGGGAATTGAATTGTAATGTAAAAAATAGTGTGAAATTTTGGAATGTGTTAAAAAAAAAATGCCAAACGGATCTTGTTTTATTCGTCTCGTTGTTATAAGCATTTTGACATAATAATTATCTCATTTTGATGTCAAATGAGAAAGGTATCAACTTTTAAAATTTGAATTTTTTTTTTAAATTGAAAGAAAGAAGGTGAGATGTAGAATTGGATGTTTTTGGATCAGACGATGAAACTCTGTCTGGAAAAGTTCCTCCAAATGAGACTGTAATTGTTGGATTTTAAGTTGTCTGATTTCATGCATAAGACAAATCTTAATTGTTATGGAAAGTTGCCTTTTCTTATCTAGGTTTACTTTCTCTGGCCAGCAAGCTTCCTTGAAATGGGTAAGTTATGATAAAAATATATTATATTTCATCATCTTTTAATAATATGTTATAATCTTCAAAAGTACTATATAAAATGTTATATGATATAACTTTTCATGTTTTTTAATGATTCAAAATCAACTTTGACGTTTGAATTAAGTCAAAATTAATTGTACTGAAAAGTATTTTTTTTTACCTTGATAGGAAAATAAATAGTATGTGGTTGTAGGTATAATTTAATGGTAATTGTACATCTGACTCACCATAAGATGTAGAGTTGAATTCTCCCATTTCAAGTTAAAAAATAAAATAAAATAAATAACTAGTCTATTTTGAAAGACCATTTTTTTTTAGGGACAATCTTTAATGGGTATTAAAAAAATTAAGACAATTTAAAGATAATATTTTCAAATGTCGAAAAATTAAAAAATGAAAGTTACTATTTTTGGATATCTCTCTCTTAAATGTTTCTGTATTAATGATGTAAATTGGACTCATATATTCTTTTATTTGTGTCTCACATCATGTCTTTTTAATAAGTATTATGACATGTATTTAACTAATATGACTTTTTAATTAATGTGTTATGATATTGAAATTAAAAAGTTTTAATTGATAGTGGGAGATAAATAAAGGAACAAATAAATTGGACGCTACAAGCTTGCACCTGGATCAACAATGCCAACAATCTTATTAAAACGACGTGTCGCTTATCTTTTGATACAATCACACGAGAATCATATTTGAAAAAAAAAAAAAAGACGACAACAACAACAGCAACCTGTGAGTTGTGACTTGTGAGTTGTGACTCTTTAATAAAGAAAACGTGAAATTTTTATGTAAGAGACAACTAACAATATTGACTTTTGGTCAATAAGGAAAAATGACCAACACAGTGGTTTCTACATTTAGAAAACGACATTACACCATACACGTCAAAAACAAACAACTTGTCATTTACTATGGAAAAAAACAAAACAAAGAAAACGACATGTAACAAAACTTGAACGACGTTGCTTTTGCTACGGAGGAAAAACTATGTGCCGTTTCATGTTTGAATAACAAAGAGCAAAAATAATAATAATAATAATAATAATAATAATAATCAAAAGTGTATCCTCTCGGTTTTAGTTAAATCTCACGTTTGCCATGGATTTATAAAAATCCTAAAACCATCCTCTGTTTTTCAAACCCCCATAACTTTTTTAAAAGGATCAAACTACCCTTTACATATCAACACAAATGTTATTTAGAGCAACCTAGTTTGGTTTGACTTTTTTAGAGGTAAAACCACAAAACCAACCTAATTTAATTAATTTTTTTTTTTAAATTCAAACCAAACCAAATCAAGATCAATCGTTACATAGTTTGGTTTAATTTTAAATTGATTTGGTTTGATTTAATCAGTTCAATTGGTTTAATCGGTTTGATAAATATCCGCAATTGGATTTTTTGATTACTTGACAAAATTTTATAAGTAAAAATCAGTAACACATAAAATTAATACAATTATTTCAAGAGAAAAGATATTTCAATCACTTGATAAAGAAAAGGGTATACCGTCCACAGACTTATGTAATAAAAAACATTGTTGATATAACAATTTGAAAAGTGTACCTAAAAAAAAAAAAAAAACTTTGCAGTGTTGATATTAATATTTATCACGAATTATTATTATTATTTTGGGGGTCGATTACCATTTTCATAGCTCGTGTTTGCATCCCTCAATAATAATCCTTTTAATGGGTATGCCGTTCTTTACTGTCACGTGACAGCCACGTGATGGCCACATCATCGATCATATAGAATATTTATTTTTTTAATTTTACTTTTACTTTGTTTGTCAATTCTAAACATGCGAAGCACGTGCCACCATACAACTAGCATAAATAAATAGATATTGTTTTTGTCTGATTAAAATAAGAAGCCAACTTGGCTTGTAAAGGAAAAAAAAAAAGGTATCAGTATATGTATAATTGTGTTCCCTAAATTTTCACAATTTGATGAGTAATCCTTCAAAGTTCAAATTTTTGATATTGATAACTTTATTTATATATTTTTTTTTGGTGAAATGACAACTTAATTTTAGACTCTTATAAAATATTTCAAATATAAGTGTTCAAAACAATATTTAAAACGTAAAAATCGATCAATCTAATTCAAATTGAACCAAATGGTTAGTATTTTTTGGATTATTGGTTGGTTTTCGTAGATTAATTAAACTTATTTTGGTGGTCGGTTTGATTAGTAATTTCAAACTATCTTGATTGTGTCGTTTTATGTTATTTTGTTATTATAGTTACTTTTTACTTTGTTTGTTAGGTCATTTTAAAACTTTGGAAGTGATATTTAGATATTTTCTATTTTTGAATTAGATTTGTGAACTTTATATGCTATATATTTCTGTAGATGAACAACTTATTAATGTTTGTAAAATATTAAAACTTCTTTTAGCTTAAACAGCCCAAATCCGCCAAATAGATTGCAAACACCCACTATACAAAATTTCACTAAAATGATGGCATTAAGGGATAATTATCTAAAATCAAAAGTTTAAGAGATAAAAATTAATTTACTCAAAATTCAGGTAAATGTGTTAAAAAAAAAAGGATTAATCTTACAAATGCCCCTAGATTATGTGCACAATTTCATTTTGCCCTTTGAATTATCAAAATCATTTATCGTACCCCTAAAATACATAAAACCATTCAAATCACCCCAACATCCATTTGCACTTATCAATTTAACATACTAATTGATGTGGAAAATCAATAAAACTTAATCAAGCTATTTTAGAATGTGGGTCACTATTATATTAAGTAAAGTATTTATAAAAAACAATTAAACTTAATATTAAATAAACTAGAATAAAATGACTAAAAACCAAAAAATAAAATAAAATTTTGGAGAAATCTCTCCATCCCTCCCCCTTTCCCCCTTCTAACAACTAGACGACCGCCAATACTTGCTGCCGCCCATGGAGATTTGTTGTTGTTCTCCAATGAGCTAGATTGTCGTCGTCAAGCCCACCACGGAACGAGGTCGTCGTCGTCCTGCCAACCCCTAATAAGAAGATCTATTGTGTGCCTCTTCTAGCGAGATTGACGTCACACCCCTTGACCTTTCCACTCCAATAACAACTCTTCCTACTCCGCCCCTCCACGTCACGTCGAAATGGATTCATATCCTCTGTCTAATTTTAGTATCTCATATGGTGTCTAACTAATAATATTATGATATATCATTCGAAAAAGTTTAAAATACTTTATAATTGATTTTTATATCTTAAAATTAACTTTTTTCAATGATGTGTCAAAATATAATTGATTAGACACCATGTGAGATAATAAAATTGGACATAAGATGTTAATGCCGTCGAAATAGCCTCCAACTCCCCTCCCTTGTGCGATCTATCCCTACCAACTCCACTTGATCCAGCCCTCACACCTCCTTCTATGCGTTTATGAGAATCAAGCTTTGATAACGCCTTGTTGGTTTTTTTCTTTCTTTTATTTTTATTTTTATTTTTTATGTTTAATTGATTAGGTCTCAATATAGAGCAGATTTTTGTTAAATTTTTTAACCTTTGATTGGTATTATTTTAATAATAATTTACTTGTATTAATATTTTATTTAATACTAAGGACTTGTATTTTAAAATATCCTTAATTAATCTATGCTAAGGACTTGATGTGTCAAAGTATTTAATCTATGCCACTTCAGCAAATTGTTATGTTTATAGACAAAAGGAGCATTTTGAATGATTTGTATATCTCAAAGGGCACGATGAATAATTTTGATAATTTAGGGGTAAAATGAAATATAATACATAGTTGAGGTGGCATTTGCAAAGTTGATCTTATAAAAAAATCTAAAGAATAAAGAGATAGAGTCAGAGAGAGAGAGAAACGACGAAATGCATATCAATACGCAGCAAAGAAGGTGCAAAGCCTCAACCGTCGGATTAAAAAAGATGAATCATGTGCCGTACAAACTGGGTTTTGTTTTATCCAGAACTAACGTTAAGCTCACCAAATTAACGGCGGCTAGAGAGAGAGAGAGAGAGAGAGAGAGATAGGAGAGAGAGGAGCGAAGAAAGAAGATATGGTTTTCCCGGAAAATCAAACGAGAAAACAGCCAAACAAAGGGCTAAGTAAAAACCAATAATAAAAATAAAAAAACGAAAAAAAAAAAAAAAGAGATTTTGTCTTAGTCGCTTTTTGTTAATTCGGATCTGGGAAGCTGACATTCGGACCTTGTACAACCCGACTGAAAACCCTAGAACCACCATCTTCTCCAGGTTTCTCTCTATCAGATATTTTCTATTTTCTGGTCTGTATTTTTCCAGTTTTCTTACGCCTTTTATCTCCCTTTTTCCGGCGAAAGATCCGAGGGAACTCGGAGGATTTTCCTAAGCAAGAGCTCCGTCTTTATCTTCTATAGGTCAGTTCATTTTTTGTTTTGTTTTTGTTTTTGTTTATTGATTCTGTTTGGCCATGGAGAAAATTTCGCGGGAAAGTAGAAATAATATATTTACTTCGTCAGAGGTTTCCATGGGAACGTGTTCGAAGTTGAGCAGTGCCATTTCTTAAGCATAAGAATTCGAGGTCGCCTTGTCATTTTTTTTTTGCTATATTTTATTTTGTTTTTATTTTTCCTGATAGCGAGTGAGAAAATTTAGTTTTAGTTGCTCATGCAAACAAATCCTGTTACTAAGAAAAATTTTTTTTTTTCATTCTCGTTTTCTCACTTTCAAAACGGAGCTTGAGCTGCCCCTAATTTTTTTGCCTCGATTTTCTCTAATCTGGGTTATGTTTAATTCTGTTGCGATTACATATATATGTAAATACAATTATTATCGGGGTCTGTAGTTCGAATTTTGGCCTGAATTAATCTGGTAATTTTTATTTTATTTTATTTTATGATATAGGATTTTAGATTTTAGGTTCGAATTTGGATATGATGAGTTATTAATTTTTCTTGAAACGAATTTAGATTTTTTTTTTTTTTTGGCATTTTCAAAATACAATAAATACTGCAAAATGCTAATTGTTAACAAAACCCATTGCTTAAATGTTAGCGCTAGAAAAACTGTGGAGCTATCAGTCTTCTATGTTTCTAGTTCATCAAGATGCTCATGTTTGAACTTAGTAAAAGTAGATGTGTTTCAAGAAAAATTTTCTGGATTTTAGTTTTCCTTGTCCTAGGATTTATTGGGTTAATAGTTATTTTGTTCAATTTTTCCACTTGGAACTGTGGCACACGTCTTATATTATATCTGTTTTTTCTTCTTTTGATTTTTTTGGTCTTAAAAAGATATTACCCTGTTCAGGATGGTCTAGTTAGCTGGGAAAAATCATGGCTTCCAAAGGTCCAAGGTCTAAGCTTGATCATGAAACGAGAGCTAAGCGCCAAAAGGTTCGTTTACGAAGTTTTTATTTGTAGTTTGCAATTTTGCTCATCGCCCTACTCTTTTTCGACCCTCATCAAAGAGTATTTCGTTTGTATATTTTAGCGTGTCATGTATTATCATAATTCTCAACTTTAAGGTTCTTTTTTAATTGTTATCAACCGTCTAGACCTTGATATACTGGTTTAGGGACCTGAAAATCCAGCGGTGGCAAACTTTGTTTGAATAATATGTGAACTTAGAGAAAAATCACGATGCGGAATGACCTCTTAAAATCATGCTCCTACTTGATGACGATATTCAAGCTGCTAGGAACTATGCATAACGCTAACATTTTCCTCTAATCGCTTTCTGACTCTTTTGATGGACTTGCTGTGTCAGGCCCTTGAAGCTCCCCGAGAACCTCGTCGCCCAAAAACACACTGGGATCATGTTTTAGAGGAGATGGTTTGGCTTTCAAAGGTAACTAACAGATAAGTTTTGTTGTACTGTTCATTTATTTAATAATTTTTTTTAGTTTCCACGATGACATTACAAAATGGGTGTCAAAATGTACAATATCTTTCTTTACTTATTCCTTGCCCATGAGCTGGCGAATATCAGGACTTTGAATCAGAGAGAAAATGGAAACTGGCTCAGGCAAAGAAGGTTGCTTTAAGAGCCAGTAAGGGGATGTTGGATCAGGCTACAAGGGGTGAAAGGAAATTGAAGGTTCTGCTTATTTCTTTTGTTATAGAAGTATATTTGTTGCAGTACTATCTTCCCATGCACATGATATGGACTTGCAGAATTATTCCTTAGTTTTACTCTTTCTTTTCTTTTCTTTTGTGTGAAAAATTGTGAATAATTTTTAATAGGAAGAAGAGCAGCGGTTAAAAAAAGTTGCACTCAACATTTCAAAGGATGTGAAGAAATTCTGGCTCAAAATTGAAAAACTGGCAAGTTCATCCCATTAGTTTCATTTTGGATAAAATTCAATCCTATTATCTTTCCGCTTAATTTTGAGAATTCTGAGTTCACCATTCCATTGTTCTGATCCAGGTGCTTTACAAGCATCAGATGGAGGTGGATGAGAAAAAGAAAAAGGCACTTGATAAACAGCTAGAGTTTCTTTTGGGTCAAACTGAGAGGTTAGTCTTTGATTTTTCTTGTTTTGAACAATGTATTTCTTATTGTATTTTGCTTGTGAAGTTCGATTTCTGGCTATGCATTTCCTGGCAAACTGGAATGACATTCTGTATTGTGTGAGTTTTAGGTACTCGACGATGTTAGCAGAAAATCTTGTGGACAATTACAAGCCTGTGCAGCAACACCCTGTACAAGGTCAACCGAGTAATAAATACAAAGAAGTGGAGGAGGACTATACCAATGAATCTTCAGAACAGAATGCTGGTAAGTAAAAGATTGTGGTTTCATTGCTGCTATCTGCTTAATTTTTGGACGAAGCCTCTCTGGAAATGATTATTTCGTACATTTGGACAGAACCTCCATCAGATGCAGCGGATATTGATGAGGACTACGGTATACAATCTGATGATGAATCAGTATGTGTTTCGTTTCCTTTTCTTTCCCATTGTAGTAATATCTGTTTTGAACTCCAGTGGTAGAGAGTTGTTTGCTTCATAATATATGAACCTTGATTTAAAAAAATCTTGGTAAAGTGCAAATATTTCTTATCTAATATTAGAAAAGAGTTGGGCCTGCGTTTTTTCCTCGTGTTATATTCAAGGATTGTATTGCAGCCAACGCTAGCACAGATTGTTAATAACATCTTATATCAATTAAGTTCTTTTACTACGGTGAGTTAGGCAGTAAATGCCTATGGACAGCAGCTGAAACACGCTCTTATTCTCATGATCCTATTTGCCTTATAAGTAATCTGTATCCATTTGTACTTTAATTGTGTGCATATTTGACAAATTTTCTTCGTGATTGTGCTGTTTTAGGAAGATGATGAGCAAACAATAGAGGAAGATGAGGCTCGTATAACTGAACAAGAAAGACAAGAAGAACTGGTTGCTTTGCAGAATGAAGTAGATCTTCCACTTGAGGAGCTACTCAAACGTTATGGTAGGGAGCAAAGTGAGTAGCAAACTTCTGAAATTTTATTTGTGTACCTTACCCTCAATGAGGTTATCTGTTTCGTTGGTGCAAGTCATATATATAGGCAAAAGAGTGGATTCTGCAACTTTATTAGGGGAATGATCTCTCTCTCTTTCTCTCACTTGTGAATTCGCTCGTGTATTTCATTTTGGTTATTAATTCTGGTTGCAAAAGTAGGTGCAGATAGCAAGGACATCAGTCCAGTAAAGGACGAAGAGGGGGCTGAATTAGCCATTATGGACAGTGATCATGGTGTGTTTAAGCTATTGGTGATGCATCTGTTTAACTTTCGGTCATACAAATGAATGTTTGATAAGCTGATGAGTTTGTTATGCTGCAGATAGTGGGAACGAACTCTCTATAGCTACAAAGATCAAGAAAAACAACTCTGTCGGATCCGCTGGTCGTCGTTGTGTAAGTTGTATGTGTTTATTTGCCATTGTTGAATTGCTGATAGTTTTGAGGGCTTGGCTTAACAGTTCTTTTCTAATTGCAGGGTGTAAGCAATGGAGGGTTCTCAGTTTTGGAAAACCATGTTTCAGAAGTTGTGACGCGTAAAGCTGAAAATCATTCTGAAACTTCTAATGAGTTGGCCAAAGAACAAATTCTGTATGATTTTAATGATGAAGGGGTAAGAAAACAATTTTTGTATTATAGATTCATTCTTTTTCCTTTGCAAGTAATGGGACATCTGTGATGGATTCTTTTTTTCTTCCCCATGGTTTTTTAGTTGAAGGGATTGTTTTTTTGGATATTACTTGTTGGACAAGCCACTTTTTAGCAGCTTGTTTTCTGTTGGTCCTACAATATTTTGTGATCCAATGTATTTAAACGTAGACAAGCACATATATCTGATTTAATACGTTGGACTGTTTTGGCTTGCGCGTTCTGTATTTGCATGTGTTATGTTCCCATTGTTACAAAAAGTGTAGTGTAAGCTATTTGCTGATTTGGTTTATTGAACTATGCAGGAAGATGGCGACTTTATTGTTGCAGCCACAGAAGAAAAGGTATGAGCTCGGATGCATGCTTATTGTCACCATGTTCTCTGATGTTATCCATTATAGTTGTCCTATTCAAACTCTTGTTGTTAGATTTCTAGTGTTTAGGGAAATTCGTTTTTTTCTTCTTTCAAGTTAAAATATTGCATTTAAATATCACCTTGTTGTGAAGCATGTTAAGAATGCTAATTTGCTGGTTTTTAGTAGTATTCTGTGAAGTTATGCACAATTTGTTTATGTTATCTTGCATTTAGCCGTATCTTGCTACAAAATGGTTTTCACAATTGAAATTCGGGTATGCTGATAATCAATCTAGGCTTCTGGTTTGTGACTATTAACTGATTCGAAACTTTCATATTCATTCAGGATGATGAGACAACCTTGTCGGAAGAGGAGGAATTTGCAAAAGCTGATTCCAATGACCCTGTAGATGAGGTGAGAAAAGTCTGGTTGTGACAAAATTTGGTGCATATTTCGTTAAGGCACTTGGATTCAAGCCCAACTTGGTTTTTATTCTCTATTGTGATTTTGCAGATTGCATTGCTGCAAAAGGAGAGTGAGATACCTATTGAAGAACTGCTTTCGAGGTATAAAAAGGTAGGTTCAACGTTACCCATGCTTATTGTCCATGTAGCTCTATCACGTATGATTTTTTGTTGCATCATCTCTTTCTGTTTCACAGGACTTCAATGACGATGATGAAGATATGGATGATGAATCTGATTATGCCTCTGCTTTGTCCGAGGGATTTGCTGATTCTCCATCACTTGAAGACAGTGAACAGAAGCAGCAGGCTGTTTCTATGGATGAGGATATTGCACACAGGCAGCAAAGTACTTCTTTGGATGAAGATGTTGAATCTGTTGAACACCAGCCAGATGCTCATTCTCCGATGGATTTAGAGCAAGCCAAACATGATGGGGTTTCTGAAGGAGGAAGGGAGAGTGAAAATATAATTGCTGATGCAGCTGCTGCTGCAAGATCAGCGCAGCCAACAGGAAACACCTTTTCCACAACAAAAGTGCGCACAAAGTTCCCTTTTCTTCTCAAGTTCCCTCTTCGTGAGTATCAACACATTGGCTTGGATTGGCTTGTCACCATGTATGAGAAAAGACTGAACGGGATTCTAGCTGATGAGATGGGGCTTGGCAAGACAATCATGACCATTGCTTTGTTGGCACACCTAGCATGTGAGAAGGGAATATGGGGTCCACATCTTATTGTGGTCCCAACAAGTGTAATGCTAAATTGGGAGACTGAGTTTCTTAAATGGTGTCCTGCTTTCAAAATCTTGACGTATTTTGGAAGTGCAAAAGAGCGAAAATTGAAGAGGCAAGGTTGGTTGAAGCTTAACTCGTTTCATGTATGCATAACAACTTACAGACTGGTTATTCAAGATTCAAAAGTTTTCAAGCGTAAGAAGTGGAAGTACTTGATCTTAGATGAAGCTCATCTGATTAAAAATTGGAAGTCACAAAGATGGCAAACCCTTTTGAACTTCAATTCAAAACGGCGTATTTTATTGACCGGTACACCTCTGCAGAATGATCTCATGGAACTTTGGTCGTTAATGCATTTCTTGATGCCCCACATATTTCAGTCTCATCAGGAATTCAAAGACTGGTTTTGTAATCCAATATCAGGGATGGTAGAGGGACAAGAAAAAGTAAATAAAGAAGTGGTTGATCGTCTACATAACGTCCTTCGCCCATTTTTACTCCGTCGTTTGAAGCGAGACGTGGAGAAACAGCTCCCTATGAAACACGAGCATGTAATTTACTGCAGACTATCCAAAAGGCAGCGCAACTTATATGAAGACTTCATTGCCAGCTCAGAAACACAAGCTACCCTAGCGAGTGCAAATTTTTTTGGAATGATTAGCATTATAATGCAACTTCGCAAAGTATGCAATCATCCTGACTTGTTCGAAGGTCGTCCAATTGTTAGTTCCTTTGATATGGCTGGTATCGACATTCAATTGTGTTCTTTTGTTTGTTCGATACTTTCACCTGGCCCAGTTTCAAGAGTTGATCTTAAGGACATGGGATTCTTGTTTACTCATCTCGATTATAGCATGACTTCTTGGGAGAGTGGTGAAGTTAAAGCTCTTGCTACCCCGTCAAATTTTATCGAAGAACGTGCTGACCTGGTTAAGATGAAGAGATTGGGTTTGGATCTAAAAATCGCAAGGTGCATGGATCAAATGTCTTTGAGGAGATCCGGAAGGCAATTTTGGAGGAGAGGCTAAAAGAAGCAAAGGAGCGTGCAGCAGCCATCGCATGGTGGAATTCTTTGAGGTGCAAGAGAAAACCTCAATACTCGACAACACTGAGGGAACTTGTCAGAGTAGACCATCCTGTTTATGATATTCACCGTCACAAGGCTAATCCTTTGTCTTATACTTATTCCACAAAGCTTGCTGAGATTGTGTTGTCACCAGTGGAACGCTTTCATAAAATGATGGAATTAGTGGAGAGTTTCATGTTTGCAATCCCCGCAGCACGAGCTCCACCACCTGTATGCTGGTGCAGTAAATCTGGCAGTTCTGTATTTCTCCTTCCAACTTATAAGCAGAAATGCACCAACGTCTTGTCTCCGCTACTTTCTCCCTTCAGACCTGCAATTGTTCGGAGGCAAGTATATTTCCCTGACAGGCGACTTATACAGTTTGACTGTGGTAAATTGCAAGAGCTTGCAATTCTGCTTAGAAAATTGAAATCAGAAGGTCACCGTGCATTAATATTCACTCAAATGACGAAGATGCTGGATGTTCTGGAGGCTTTTATAAATTTGTACGGTTATACTTACATGCGCTTAGATGGATCCACTCAGCCCGAAGAGAGGCAAACTTTGATGCAAAGGTTTAACACAAATCCAAAAATATTTCTTTTCATCTTGTCAACTCGCAGTGGGGGTGTTGGCATCAACCTAGTTGGAGCAGATACGGTTATCTTTTATGATAGTGACTGGAATCCTGCTATGGACCAACAAGCTCAGGATCGATGCCACCGAATTGGACAGACACGTGAAGTTCATATTTACCGATTGATCAGTGAGAGCACCATAGAAGAAAATATTTTGAAGAAAGCAAACCAGAAGCGTGCTCTAGATGATCTAGTGATACAGAGCGGGGGCTACAACACCGAATTTTTCAAAAAGCTTGATCCTATGGAATTGTTCTCCGGTCATAGGTCTCTTTCCATCAAGAATATTCAGGAGGAGAAAAATAATGATGGAAATGAGGTCTCTTTATCTAATGCAGATGTGGAGGCGGCTTTAAAATCTGCAGAAGATGAAGCAGATTACATGGCGTTAAAGAAAGTTGAGCAGGAAGAAGAGGTTGACAACCAAGAGTTCACTGAAGAAGCCATTGGGAGACCAGAAGATGACGAGTTGGTAAACGAGGATGATGTGAAGGTTGATGAGCCTGCAGATCAGAGGGGCATGATGATATCTTCAAACAAGGAAAATGGTTTGGTGCTCAATGGGAGTGATACAAATGAAGAAAAGGCCCTTACAGTTGCTGGTGGGGACGATGATGTTGAAATGTTGGCCGATGTTAAACAAATGGCTGCAGCAGCGGCTGCAGCAGGACAAGCAATCTCATCCTTTGAGAATCAGTTGCGCCCGATAGATATGTATGCAATTCGGTTTCTAGAATTATGGGACCCCATTATAGACAAGGCTGCAGTTGAATCTCAAGTTCGATACGAGGAAACGGAATGGGAACTGGATCGCATTGAGAAGTACAAGGAGGAAATGGAAGCCGAGATTGACGAAGATGAGGAACCTCTTGTCTATGAACGTAAGTTTCTCAATCCCTCCCTCTCTCTCTCTCGCTAACTGGATTGCTGAAGCAATTCTTGAGCGTGTCACTTACCACATTTTGGATACTTTTATGATATTAGTTTATGGTTTATCTCTTACCACTAATCATCAAATTTTCAACCTCATTTCGGAGTTTCATTCATTTAAGACACTAACAGAGAAAACTATCAATTGCTTTAAACTTAATATGCTCTGTCAGTGTTATTTCTGAATGTCATGTACTTTTGAGTTTAGACTAAGTCCATTGCTTCTCCCTTGTAGGATGGGATGCTGATTTAGCGACCGAGGCATATCGACAGCAGGTTGAAGCCTTGGTTCAACATAAGGTTAGAGAATACTCTTTTTATGTCTCATGTTTTTGTGTTGATTAATGATGTGGTGTAATTGACCTTTCCATTTAATTTTTGTAGTTGATGGAGGATTTGGAGGCCGAGGCTAAGGAGAGGGAAGATGAAGAGGCTGAAAATGGTGAATCTGTGAAGTAATATTCTTATCTGATCTCTCTCTCCTCTCCTTCTCCCTATTTGGGATCCTTTTTTTTCTTTTTTTTTTTTTGCCCTTTTTTGTTGCTTTTGAAGTAGTTGTTTTGTTATTAATCATCTTCTTATAGCAGGAACGAGATGCGAAGTGAGCCTAAACCTAAGGCCAAGAAGAAAACGAAGAAAGCCAAGTTCAAATCCTTGAAGAAAGGATCACTGGCTTCTGAATCAAAAACTGTGAAAGAAGAGCCGTCGGTGGATGCTATGTCGATAGATGAAGATTCTGTTTCCCATGAGATGTTCACCTTCTCAGATACAGCCTCACCTCATTCAAGTGTGCAGAAAAAACGCAAGAAGGCTGAAATTTTGACAGATGGTGATGAAGAGAAGACTTCCAAGAAAAAGTCTAAGAAACTCAAGAAGGCTTCTGTTCAGATATGTTCCCTGGACCTAGATACTGACTTTCCTGTTATGCAGAATGATGAACCTACAGATTCAAAGCCTTTTGAGAGTCTAGTTGAATATGAGCAGAAGCCAGTTAGCAGGAGCAAGATGGGCGGGAAAATATCCATCACCCCCATGCCCATAAAGCGAGTTCTAATGATAAAACCAGAGAAGCTAAAGAAGGGGAATATCTGGTCCAGGGATTGTGTCCCATCCCCTGATGTTTGGTTGTCTCAGGAGGATGCAATATTATGTGCTGTGGTACATGAGTATGGTGCTCACTGGAGCCTGGTTAGTGAAATACTATATGGTATAACTGCTGGCGGATTTTACAGAGGAAGATATCGCCATCCTGTCCATTGTTGTGAGAGATTTAGGGAGCTCGTTCAAAGATATGTTTTGTCTTCACCGGACAATCCCAATTATGATAAAGTCACCAATGCGGGGTCTGGAAAGGCTCTCCTGAAAGTGACCGAGGTACGCTTTGTGATTTTAACTTTAACGAAATGTATTCAACATTTTTGGCTTCAGATTTTCTTGATGCATCCGATGGTGTTGACTTCATGTTTAGGGTTAGTTTGGCGTTGTTGTGCTTTTGCCATAATTTCTACTTTTACTTCTAGCAAAAGGAGAAGTAGAAGCTAAAAGCAAAAGTTAAAAATCCTAGCTTCTCCAAATAACTATTAAAATGCATCGGTATTTGTGCAAATGACTTTTGTGTACTTCTACCAAACACAATATTTGCATAATAGTTTGTGAAAAGGACTGTTGGGAACTCCAAAAGCATTGCCAAACTAACCCTTAGTTATGTTTGTTAATTGTTTCTAAATCTTGTCATGTCAGGATAACGTTCGAATGCTGTTAGATGTTGCTGCTGAGCAGCCAGACAAAGAGTTGCTCCTTCAGAGACACTTCACTGCCCTGCTATCATCTGTCTGGAAGATTACATCTCGCATGGACCGGCTGAAGAGCCGTGGATCATCACGAAATGGCCTCCATTCTGGTGGGAGATTTTTCAACTGTGTCAAACAGATTTCTCATATTTCCATTAAGGAACCTGCGGAAAGAATGAAATTCTCTAATTCAGGACAGTGTAGTAGGCTATTAGCAGCCGCATTTCACGAAATTGGTAGTCGACAACAGGATGACAGAGCACCTCCTTTCCTTCACAGGATGCGACAAACAGATGACAGAGCTTCTCCTTCCAGTCACAGGGAACATGCTTCGACAAAGGCAGAACATTTGGAGATAACTCTGGAATTTCCAAGAGAGACGGAAGACACATTGGATTCGCTACCTTCTGTTCTTAACTTGTCAATTGTTGGTTCAGACCCTCTCCCTTCTGTAAGTCAGGATGAGGAGGAAGATCTTCACCTTAGAACTTCATATGATGTGGCTGAAAACCGTTTCAGGTAAGCCTTACAAAACTCGCAAATCATGTTTAAATTACGTACAAAACCCTCAAATCATGTTGTTAATTCTCGTGAAATAGAGGTAAAAGTTTATTCATTATCTGGATTCTGGTCAAGTTGCACATGGTAAAACTGAAGAAACTGATTTTTCTACTAGAAAACAAAACTTCGCTGGAGTCTTTGGAACTTGAAATTTATAATTTAGAAAGGATTCGTAAAAATGTTGTCATTTGCATCCGAGATTGGCAATTAAGAAATCGCAAGTGGTGATTTTGTGGCGTCTGACATATAAGCAAGAGGTGACGTCAAGATGGTTTGCTATTTGCAAAACAGTATTTATACGACGCCGATGTACTTGAAACAAATGATTAAAAAGCTCTGTTTTTTTATTTTTCCTGAAAATTAACGAGCTATTGGGATTGCTAATAGAAGTCTTGCTTCCTTTTTTCTAGGGCTTCCGCAAGAGCTTGTCTTGACGACAGTCTCGGATGGGCATCATCTGTATTTCCGACAAACGATGTCAAGTCCCGTTCAGCACCAAAGTTACCGTCCTTGGGAAAGCACAAGATCCCCTTCCCTGATTTAAACAAACCTGCCAAGTCAAAGTCCAAGAGAACTTCAGTGGAGAACGGCGAGATGCGCCGCCCCCCTGGCGAGCAGATCTTCCGACCGTTCCCCACCAGTGCAGCACCACTGGATCTCAACCTACTCAATCTGAGCTCACCCATCAGTGCAGATGTTCGGATTGATGATTTGGGAAGTAATTCCTTTTCTGACATGGATGATTTGTTATCATTCGGAATGGAGGGTTGCGAAAGAGTCCAACACAGTTACGACCCTGGCTTTATTTCTGATCTTGTTGACTGTCCATTATCGCTGGATTTTACCGACATTGGTTAGGACGATCTCAAGCTTGGTCGGAACCAAAAGTTTTGGAACGGATGGCTTCTCTCGTGAGAAAATTCTGGGGTACGGGATTGTTGACCATAAATTTTTACTCATTGTTGACGTGCTCCCTAGGCATGTATTTTTTGTGGCTCGCCATTTTCTGACGCTTCATCCAGAGGGAGGAATATGGAAACATCTTGCCTATGTACCCGGTTCGGTGGACTTGTTTTCGTGAGAAGAATCGGAATTGGCCATACCGAGCATCGGTGATGGAGGGAGGGAAACTTGGTGTAACAATGGAGAATTTTGCAATTCCATCTCTCAGTTGGAAATCTGTTGCTCTAATTTAGTTGGGGCTTCATTTTGGGACAACTGTGTATGCGCATGGGCGCATTTCCCCACAATAGGAAGTAGTGAAAGGAAATTTAAAAAACTATTGATATTAGTCAAAACGAAAAAGAATTAAAAAGTTCAACTTCCTCTCTCTCTCTCTCTCTTTTTATTTAAAAAAATTGGGTTATGGGACTATGGAAAGGTGGATATCATCCCGTGTAATAAATGGATCTATCACGAAGTGGATCATTTAAATATCCTGATTAATGGGGTGGTGATGACTCAAACGTATTTAATGAGGAGAACAAGTGTCTTATTAACCCATTTAAGGGAATCTTTCTCTCCTCTCTTAAGCTCTATTAAGAGGGATTTTAAAAATGATATTATAATTTTTTTTTCCTTTTCATGTTGTCATAATTTGTTAATTTATTTTCCAAAGAGAGTAAATTTTCAAAGGTGTCGTTTGTTCAACATTGGAGTTAGTTGAGGGACCTCATAGTTTGAAGTGGAGCTTTCAAAAAGAAGGGGGGAGGGGGAGGGGAGGGGGAGCAATAAAATCCCATTTTCTTACCACAAATTGCCTAACAAGAGCCAATATTTGTTTTCTTTTTTTTTTTTTCCCCTAATGTTTTTGTTTGTTTGTTTGTTTGTTTTTTTGTTTTGTTTTTTTTTTTTTTGTAATCTTAACTTAAGAAGTTAAAATTTTAATAATTTTTATTCTTAATTATGTATTTTTGTTTGGAAAT
This sequence comes from Ficus microcarpa, assembly GCA_025413485.1. Taxonomy (NCBI): domain Eukaryota; kingdom Viridiplantae; phylum Streptophyta; class Magnoliopsida; order Rosales; family Moraceae; genus Ficus; species Ficus microcarpa. Next base: position 27,740,612 of record CM046387.1, on the reverse strand, counting down.
TGAGAAGGGCATTTGGCCAGATTGAAAATTTTTAGGGCGTAAAAATAAAAAAGGGATCCATGTCATAGTGGAGGCTTTGGCGTAACTCGCAAAGAACAGGAGTAGATGAAACGTTTTTAACTTAATAGGGAGGGTGTGACACAACATTTTGACAAAACTAAAGGAATGATTTTGTACCAATACAAGTCCTTACTTTAAAGTCGTCATTGTCGCAAGATCGATGACTGCAGATTCTCATTGCTCTCTTCATTCGTTGACAAGGGGCAAAAATGATATCATCTGCCCTGTTGTTGAAGATCTCAGCGTTCCACTTATTGAGTATGGACGCCATTGGACAACTGAGAGGGCGAATATTTGTCATTGCAACGGGATGGTTTGCTTACGGAGTGGGGACGTCTGAAATCCAATGGAAATTGTGGTGTGTAATCCAGCATTGCAGGTATTGAAGGTTCTTCCAAGATTGAAAAAATGCTGAAAAGACGTGTCATCGATTGATTGGATTTGAATACGATTACATAGCTAATGATTACAAGATTGTAAGTTACAAGGAGGTCGATGTTCAAAATTGTATAAAATTAAAAGTTGAGGAACCAACATAGTAATTTACCCCTAAAAAAAAATCATTCATCCATGTAACCTTGTGCCCATAACTTTGGTTTCTAAACTTTTTTATGTAGTTGAAATGCCTCTAAATTTTTAAAATATTACTAAAAGAGTTATTTTCGTTAATTTTTGGATCGAATCTATTAATAATTTGGTCAAAAAGTGATTTTAACTATGGATTCTATCTAAAAAGTAACGAAAAGAACTTCGGTCGCAACGTTTTAATAGTTTATGATCATTCTAGTTATGAAAAAAGAATATCAAATGTTATTAAACTAAAATGTTATTATAATAGTTATTTATATTAATTTTTAAATTGAATTTGTTATTAATTTTGATCAAAAAATGAGCTTAAGTAATGAATTTCGTCTAAAAATTAAAAAAAAATGACCATTGTATCAATATTTTAGTAATTTAAAAGCATTTCAGTTAAAAAAAATTTATGATCAAAATTCTATTAAGTTAAAAATTAAGAGACCAACTTAACAATTTAACTCTTAAAAAAATCATTCATCCACGTACTCTAGCGCCCAAAAAACGACTTCCGTTTTTTTTTTTTTTTCACTTACCTTCGTGGGTTCAAGACCTTTGCCTCTCGGCTCACCGTCCCACACGCTGCCCAGAGTCTTTGCTGCAATTCCTTCTCGTCCAATTTGTAAGCTCTTCTTTAAATAAATGAGTAAATAAACAAACCAATCTCTTTATCTTTATTCATGAAGTTGCTAGTGGGTTTTTTTTTTTCTTCTTTTTTTTGGGTTATATTTGTTGATTTGTTTTATTTGCTTCTTTCGAGTTGAGATCGAAGATTATTTAGATGAACACTATATTTTATGCTTTGTTTTATTTGCTTCTTTCGAGTTGAGAAAACTGGGTTTCTTTTGAGTGCTTCAAGTTTTGTGGTTTGTATTTGCATGGCTTTGATATTTATGCCGTCATCTATGTGTTTGATCTTTTGCCTCTGAGAAAACTAAGTTTTTTTTTTTCTAATAAATAATTTTAAATGTGAAGTTTTTGTGTTGGGCAGAGGGAGTACTGTTAAATCTTTTGATGTTTTGAATCATAAATTTCATTTTGGCGAGAAGTAAATAAATCCAACACTATTTCTGTTGTTGAAATTAACATCAATATTGTAATACAGGAATGGCGAGCTTCGACGACTTGCAGGAACATGTAGTGATGGAGATACTTTTGCGGCTGCCTGCGGACTCGCTTGTTCAGTTCAAGTGTGTAAGCAAGTCTTGGTATGCCCTCATCACTGATCCGGCATTTGTTGTCAAGCACCTCCATTACACGAAGAAAAAGTCCCAATATGAATCCTTACTTTTCGGTCGTCATTGTGGCGAGATCAATGGCTACAGACTCTCATTGCTCCCTTCATTCGTTGACAATGGTGAAAATGATATCATTCGTCCTGTTGTTGAAGATCTCAACGTTCCACTTACTGAGTATGGAGACGCTAGGATAACTGAGTGGGCGAATATTTGTCATTGCGACGGGACGGTGTGCTTACAAAGTGAAGACTTCTGGAATCCAATTGACATTATGGTTTGTAATCCAGAATTGCGAGAATTCAAGGTTCTTCCAAGATTAAAAAATGCTGAAAAGATGTGTCATCGATTGATTGGATTTGAATATGATTCCATAGCTAACGATTACAAGATGGTGAGTTATGACGGGGTCGATGTCCAGATACACACCCTAGGTACCAAGTCTTGGAGAGAAATCAACACATCGCAAGACATTCCTATGCCACTTCAATATGGATATCTAAATTCGAATGGAGTTTGTTATTGGGCAATGACTGCCAATTCTTCAACTCGAAAATCCATGGTCCTTTGTTTTGACATGCGTGATGAGACATTTCATGTCATACCATTCTCAAATGAGGCAACAAATTTCGAAGCTATGTCTTGTGCTATGTGGAATGGTAAATTCTCTTTGTTTTTGAATACCTCGAAAGTTGATGATTACCATGTTGAGAATCCAAAATTTCATTCGTCGCTTGAAATGTGGGTGATGGACCTTGATACTTTTAAAGGTGTTAATGGTGGTTGTCCTTGGACCAAACATCTAGTCATCGGACCCCTTGGACCCTTTGAGGGTCCGTTGACTCCTATCAAATTCTCGAACGATGACGAGCTCATCCTTTGGACTGGTAGAAGTGGAAAGTTTCGCACCTACAACCTTCATACCCAAAAGGTTAGGAGCATCGAAACTGATGGTCATACGATTTTCATCTGTTGTTTGTATGTGAAGAGCTTGGTTTCTATTAAAGGGACAGGCGTATCGACCAGAGAGCTGAAGCAAAATGGAGAAGATGGAAAAGATGAAGAAAAGTCAAGTGCAGTAGTAACTTGAAGTGATGCATCGTTACTCGATGATGCGTCTCCTAAACAAGCTTCTATTAACATTGTCCTCGCCTCGTGCCGTGACTCTCGTACCAATATCTTGTCTTCTTAAACTTGTGGTGTTGATGTCTCATGTTGACAACGGTTTACTAAACTGCCATATGAGAATGCGAAAATGTGTAAAGCTTTGCAAGTTCTGTCTGATTTGTATTTTCTTAGCACTCTTTTTACATACTCTTTTTAGAGTCCTTCGGGCACCTACTTTTATTCATATTAAAGAAAATCTCAGAAGGTTTTAAATCTAAGACCCAAGACTTTAAACCATAAACCATATTTCAATTGTATGTTTTACATGTTTTCTTCTATTTACGTTGGTATACATCATTCATTTGTTTCTGGTTGGTGAAATATTTCTACTGCAGATTACCTGATGTGGAACTCATTTATGTGTTTAGAGAGTAAATGGTGCAAGCAACTTTATTTGTATATATAACTAAACGGGATAGGTAAACAGAAAATAAGGCCGATAATCCCTAAATTTATTCTCTTTTTATAACCCCGCGACGAGTTCCTTGTAACATGTTAATAACTTCAATTTATCTAGATTGGATAGTCTCTATCCCATTTAAGGTCAGTCTATAATTAGTTAACACGAAAAATTGCTAACCAACAAATCAAATACATATTTGGCTAAATTAGAGCCATGATCATGTTATCTTGATAAAAATACCTCATTTACATCGATTATCCAAAAATATTTTTTTCCTAAAAAATCATTCACCCAAAATGTTGGTCCTAAAAAACTGATTTATGTTTATTTTGTATTTGTTGACAACAATATATTGACGATGTAAATATTATATGCTATGAATTATATTTGATGCATACGTTTTTGTTCTTTTCCTCAATGACACGATTAATAGTTAATATGATAGTGATTGTAATAATACCTAAAATATACTATATGAAGTTTTTTCTACTAATTAGAAATATGTAATATAATTATAACATCCCAAGTATTATATAATAAAAGATAATTGTTGAAGTGACAAAAATCATTATTATAATGTCCATATCATTATTTTCATCATATCAAATATTAATCAAAAATAATATTGTTATTCTTATAATGACCACAAAAATCTGAATATATATATAAAGCGTTGAATCTGCACAAAATGGGGGAAAGCCTCGCACTACATTACGAGAGAGGGAAAACCCAACCTTCCAATGAAGACAGATCAAGGAAGAAACTTGATATATAAAAAATTGAAATCCGAATATGTAACAAAAATTAATACTTTGCCCATAAAAAGGTCAATCCGTATACACAAAAAAAAAAAAAAAACGTGTAAGAAAAATGTTAAAAGGGTAAACATGAAATAAAGAAAAAAAATCATAGAATAGAAAATTTATTTAAATTTATAAATAAACTTGTTTTTAGACATGAGATTTTTCAAAAATGGTCATTTTGTGTAAATAATTTTTTATTCCTTCCTTTGTATGGCTTACTTTACCTTGTCTCACGGCCACAGCCTATAAAGACGTGGGAGTTCTTTGGCATTTATACCGTCCTCTATGTGATTGATCTTTGCTATATTTAGACTTGGGATTTGGTGTTGTTTGTATTACAAGTAAAGAGAAAATGCATAGAAAGAACTACAAGCCAAAAGAACCACGCCATAATTTTGAATGTTATTTATTGTTTTTGTTTCTGCTTTTCTCTCTCTTTTTTTATTTGAATAATTTTACATGTGAATTTTTTTGTTTTGGGCGGACGGAGAACTGTTATATCTTCTGATGTTTTGAATCATAAATTTCATTTTGACAACAAATAAAGAAATCCAGCACTGATTTTTTTGTTGAAATTTACATCAAATTTTATTGCAGGAATTCAAGGTTCTTGCACGATTAAAAGATGCTCAAAAGATATATCATCGATTGATTGGATTTGAATATGATTCCATGGCTAATGATTACAAGATTGTAAGTTACGGTGAGGTCGATGTTCAGATACACACCCCAGGTACCAAGTCTTGCAGAGAAATCAACACATCGAAAGACATTCCTACTCTTGAGTCAATATAAATGCCTAAATTGGAAATGGAATTTGTTATTGGGCAATGATTCTTTATTCTTGAACTGAAAAACACGGAGTAATTTGTTTTGACATGCGATATAAGATGTTTTATGTTGTACCATTCTCAAATGAGACAACAAAATTTAGTGACATGTCCCGTGTAACAAATTTCAAAGTTGTGTCCTGTGCTATATAAACACTATCTAAGCAGAGTTTGAATCCTCCTATTCCATATTCAAAAAAAAAAAAAAAAAAAGAGAATTAAATGCTCTATTAGTGGAGCACATCATTAAAAAAAGGGGTGATACTTTGTATCTTTATCAAGTTTAATTTAATATGATTATTATAGAATCTCTAATTCTAAGTTTGTGTAGTACTAATAAGGTATTTTTTGTGTCTTACCATTAAAGTCCTATGCCATGAGATATCCACATAACAAGTTAGACAGGAAGGTTAGAGAGTACATTTCTTTTGGAATGAGAAAGTACGGTTCTTATCACTTAGACGCGTGCTATTGAATTTGAGGGCAGGTCTCATTGATGTGGGATCCATTTACTCTATTTTATGCATAGTTGCTTGTATAGAATTAGGGTTACTTTGGTAAATGAGTTTGAGTTGGAAAATTTAAGTTTCAATAGTAATTTTTATTGACTTTTTAGAAAAGACAAAAAACTTTTTCAGAAAAAACAAAAAACTTTTTCAGAAAAAGATAAAAAAAAGTACGATTTATCTTGAGTTGAACTTAAATATCAAACTAACCTTTAGAAAACGATAATTATTAAAAGCAGTTGCCTTCCGTTGATGTTGTTAAATTTGAAAACCATTAGGATAGTAGTCTATAAACAAAACTGTGAAAAGAAAAAAAAAAAAAAAAAGGAGATCGGATTATTTTCGTTTTTGGCATCCAAAAATTAGGTTTATCTTACTTTGATCTCCTAACACTCAAAATATAACAATATGCTCCTTACTTGGAGTTTTACTTCAGTCTTATACCTCGTTAAAACATGAACAAATTTTTTGAAAAGTTATGATCACATATAGTTTATACATAATTTAAACCATCGAAAAATTGGCGACTTGTTAACAAAAGAACCATTTTTGCAAAATTTTAGCAAACTTCAGGTTCAGGGGGACCATATAGATACATTCCAAGTATACGGGTCAAAAATGAGACAATCCCTAATTCCTAGTGCCAAAAATAAAAATAACCCAAAAACAATAGTAAAAGGAAAAAAATAATTAGATTAATTCAAATCATGGGACCCACATACCCCGAGCTTCCAGCGCAAGTTTTGACTCGCACGACCAACGCGAAATCTCAGCCGTCCATCAACATATCAGGAAACCCACAATTAAATGCCCTTTAAAAAAAAAAAAAAAAAAAAAACCAAACCCAAAATAAAAATTTCGTTCGTGGGAGAGGGAAAGGGAGAGGGAAAAACTTAACTCTTTAAATTTCGCTACCAGGGGTTTTTTTTTAAATATTTTTTTTCACTTCCCAAATCTTCTCGTCAATAAATATTGAATATAACAATTTTCATTTCATTTTGGAGTTCCAAATTCCGAATTTCTGGCGAGTGGATTCGATTCTTCGAATCAGGAAAATTCGCCATTATTTCGATCTCGAAAGCTCCAGAGGAAATCGAGGCGATCTTGTTCGGCCATGGTTCGCGCCGTGAAACGCGAATCCAGCAATACTGGAGGCAGTAAAAGAGTCGAAGAGCCCAAGGATTTCCATGGCGAGAAGGGTCGTCGAGTCCTCCGCTCTCGCTATCTCGCCGTCAAGTCCAAAATCAGCGGTATCTTAGTTTTTCTTACATATATATATATATATATATTGCTGTATATGTTTTGTGCCTTTTGGTGTGTTTGGTCGACGAGAGATTTAGGGTTTTGGAGTATGTGTTTGTTTGTTTGTTTGTTTTGTTTTTTTTTTTTTTTTTCGCTCGCTTTTTGGTTGACGAGAAAATAGGTTTCTTCTTCCAAACATTTGAGGAGTTCGTTTTTTAGCAGAAAAACGAGGGAATTGTTGAGTGTTTGGTTATCTGTTGTTTTAATTTTCATGAAAAATATAGGAAGTGATGTTTTTTTATTAACGAGAAAGGACGTGTGATTTCGATTTGAATTCAGTGGCTCTGTTTTGACAGAGTTTTGGTGGACAAAAAGCTTTGATGAAGTGTTTGATGTGAATAAACATGTTATGAATAGATTTTATATATTATTATGCAAAAATAATTACTGAAATTTAATCATTTGCAGAAAAGAGAGAGGAGTTAACAAGTGCCGATTCGGACAACTTTTGTTCGATAATCGATGAGGTGGAGAGCTTGCATCAGCTGGGTAAATTTCGTTTTCCTGATACCATTTGTAGTTCATTGGTCTAATGCCTTTCTGATTTTCCGTAAGAGGGTTGATTTACTCGTTGTTGCTTTTCACTCACTTTTGCTTTCAATTTTCAGTGCAGAAGCCAAGAGAACAGGTAGCTGATGCCGAGGCTCTGTTAGACATTACAAACTCCTTGATAAACTCTGTCAAGGCACATAGTGCTTCAGGAATAACACCTGCGAATTTTGTCAGCAGTCTTCTTAGGGAATTTGGTCATCAAAGTGGTAGCATTGAAGGCCCAAGAAGCTTGAAATTTTGGAAGGATGTTGGAGTTGCGGTTTCACATGTTTTCAGGAGTGCTCCTGGATGCTCCACCATGTAATCGCAATATAATTAATTTGCTTATGTTGAAATTTCTTAATTGACTGTATGCTTAGGTTGATATATTTGCTGAACTTTCAGGGTTGGGCCTATGGACACTGAAGTAAAGGCTCGGAATCCCATTGTTCGCCGAAGACATCCGAGGCCTTTAGAAAGTTCTCGGCCCGAAGAGGTAAGGGTGCTTGGTTTGGGCCCGATATTGATTACTTAGAAGAGCGACAGACTAATGGTTTAACAGTTTCTGGTTATCTATAGACTCTAAGTAATGAACTTCTTATCTAAATTAAAGTGTCATTCATAATGGGACCATTCATTATAGGTCAAATTGAGTTTTTTCTTTTCCTAATATTTTTAGGTCACAATTATAAACCAACCTTTTATTTTATTAGCCATTGAAATCATTGTTCTAAATTCATAGTTTGAGTCCTGGCATAATGCCCTACAATCTTGTCTTTCCTTCCCAATGAGCCTAGAGCTGTTAATTAAACTTTCCGTTGACCATCTGCAGTTTGATGATTCTGTTGCGGAAGAGAGGACAGACACTGATAAAAATATGGCAACCATGTTCAACATTTTGAGGAAGAATAAAAGCGTCAGGCTTGAAAATCTAGTGTTGAACAGGAACTCTTTTGCACAGACAGTGGAAAACTTATTTGCGCTGTCGTTTCTAGCTAAGGATGGGCGAGCTGAAATTAAAGTGGATGAGAAAGGCTGCCATCTTGTCTGTAAGTTCTTTTTGGAATGTTTAATTTGCTTCATTTCCTACGTAAGTCTTCTACCATGATTTGTGATGTTTGTGTGCTGCTTTGTTTTGTTCTTCAGCGCCAAGAAATGCACCTTCTGCCAATGCAGTTGCCTCAGGGGAGGTTGTTTATAACCATTTTGTCTTCAGATTTGATTTTAAGGATTGGAAGGTAATCAGATTTAATTATTTTTTAAGCTTTAATAAAAACTTCTTTGTGTTGATTTTTGTTCATTGTCTTTGCAATTTTCATCTTGCCGATAATTAGTTCGTGAACGTCAGGCTTTTAATGAGTGACTGTTAAAGCTTGTCCTCTTTTTCCCTGATAACCTACGGATTTTTAGTTGCCTTTTCATTTTCTCGTCTTGATTTTATTGATGAATGTTATCTGAACTTTACCTTTTACTCAATTTCACAGTTGATGTCAACTTATGTTAAGGTTGGAGAGGAGTTGATGCCACATAGGTGTCAGGCCCAAATGCCAAATGGTAGTCAACCGGATGGACCTTCCGGAAAACATCAACAAACTGGTCCGACAACACCAATTCGGAAGTTGACTAGGAATCGTGGCCTGGTTTTGCAGGAGCAAACGGTTGGGGAAGAATCCCCTGATAGTGAACTGGCAATTGTGGAAGACTCGCCTCTTTGCGAGGATGATGCACAAAGATCTGCTGCTCTCCGAAAAGGGAAGCGCAAGCTGAGGAGTTAGGGCTTTTCGAGAGGAACCATGGTCCTGCTAACTCAACATTTTCGGACTTGCATTAGAGTTGTGTAATTTTTCCCTGTATAGTTGTAGATTCATCTTAAAGACGTCTAGGTTCTCTTTTTGGATCATAGATTGACAAAGCTCAATCCATTTCTGCGCTTTTGTAGTGATTCCTGGAATGAGCTTCGTTGTTTACTTGTCTTAATTTATATTTAGGGGGTTTCGGCATTTTTGCCCTTTGAATTTTTGGTGAATTGACAAGTTACCTTGAACTTTGATTTTGAAAAAAATGTTAAAGTGTCCTAAATCAATGGAGGATGCTAAAAATTGTAAAGGAAATACCGTCATGCATATGACATGTTTAAATTTTAGTGGCCATCATTGTCTTGAGTTGGGAGCACTTTGCAATAATTTATTAACTTCACGAGACAACTTGTCAAATTGTAAAAAATATAAGGGGCAACTGTGTCAAATATTGCTTTTTCCTCCTGAAGTATAGATTGTCACAAAATGTCCTATAAATTTCAATTTGTAACATTCTTTCCTCTTAAATTTTAGAAAAATCTTAGAATTTTCCCCCTCAAACTTTTGATTGAAAAATGCACATAATACTTGTTAGTAGCATGAGTTGTGGATATTGAATGAGAAATATTTATAATTGAATCAAGAGTAAATATTGAGGGTTGATTGTCATTTTTTTTTCTTCCCCATAATCCTTTCTTCTAAATAACTTCACAATTTCATACTTAATAAGGGTGACGGGTATTTGGAGTACTGTCAATGCGTGCTATTTCATTATTTTATATTTCATACCCCAACTCATGCTTCTAATTTGTGTTATGTTTATTTTCGTTAAAAATTTAATTGAAGAGGAAATTCGGACAACTTTTTCAAAGTTTAGGGAGGAAAGAATGTTATAAATTGGAATTCATAGGACATTCTGTGACAATACCTAAAACTGGTTAATAGAAGTGGATGAACAAATGGATGCTCCAAGTGACCGTGTTTTCTTTTTTGTAACTTTGCAATTTCATACTTAATAAGGATAACAGATATCTAGAGTGCTGTTAATATGTGTTATTTCATTATTTTATATTTCATACCCCAACTCTTGTTGTCCCATAACTTTTCCAAAGTTAGGAGGGAAAGAAGGTTATAAAGTGCTGTTAATATATGCTGTCTATGTTTATTTTTTCGTTAAAAATTTAATTGAGGAGGAAAATTTGCATAACTTTTCCAAAGTTAGGAGGGAAAGAAGGTTATAAATTGGAGTTCGGAAGGCACTTTGTGACAAGTACTAAAACCGGTTAATAGAATTGGATGAACAAATGGATGCTCCGAGTGACCTTGTTTCTTTTTAACTAATTAAAAGCATTTCACGAGTGTAAACTTTGAATTATCATCCTTGGACAAGCAACAAAATAATATAAGTAGATTATTAGAAATTAGGACTTTTAATGACCTCGTTACAACTTCGATGTCTTCAGATTCATAACACAATTCATGCGAAGTTCAGATTTCTTCCACGTTGACGAAGCGATTAGCATGGCGTAAATAATAAGTTAAAAAATACGTGACCGAAATCTAAAAGTGAGGTCTTTTTGCGGAATTCCTGAAAATATGATCCTATGCAGTGCAGAAGCTTGAATAAAGAATGATGTCTTTTACGCATATTATTGCACAACTTTCAACTTCAATGAGAAATAGCTAAATTCGGATCCAAACAAAAATTGACCAAAAATTTATTTTTTCGTTTTAGAAGTTTATCAGTCAAATGCACTATCAGTCATTGAAGTCGGGCTCTTTGTTCTAGACGGCCTTTGGGATGTCAAGGTTTTCGAATATCGGGCTGTCAACTCCCACTCCCATTGCATTCAAACCGTTGTCAACATACACAACCGCTCCGGTGATCGCTGATGCTAGTGGCGATGCAAGGAAGGCAGCAGCATTTCCGACCTCCTCTGTTCATTTATGTTTTAATTTCAGCAAAACTAGATTGAATAGTGAATGAAAATATATCTGGTCGTACCAGTGGAAAGAAAACTTGGAACGCAACACAGAAAAAATGTAACTAACTAGCTAGTTCGGATTCAGCCAAAAAAATAAATAAATAAATAAATACAACTAGCTGGTTCGGTTAATGTGACTTACCTGCAGATAGTTCTTTCTGCAAAGGAGCATTAGCCGACGAATAATCGATCATCATATCGATAAAACCAATTGCTTTTGCAGCACGACTCCTCAACGGCCCTATAGTTTCACAGCATAATGTCAACAAGATAAGCTTAGAACTCGAGGATTATTTATTGTGTATTTGGCAAGACTGATTTTTCAACGCAGATTAATTGTAGTACCTGCAGATATTGTGTTGACACGGATATTGTGTTTCCTTCCAGCTTCAAAAGCCAGAACCTAAAAAAAAAAGAGTAAACTGACATGTTCCATAACAGGCATTCGAAGAGATGTAAGAATGCTTTATCGGATATTCAAACATGGGTTCTCTTGGAATTGTCAATCCAGAACCTAAACATATCGAATAATTACTCACACGTGTGTCACTCTCCAGAGCAGATTTCGCCGAACTCATTCCTCCTCCATATCTGCATGTAGAGAAGTGAAATCATTTTCGTTTTGTCTTAATATCATTATAAAAAAAGCCCAGATAAATACGGTTTGAAATGCACAAGAATAACACACCCCGGAATGATCCTTTCAGAAGCAATGTAAGTGAGAGAAATCGAAGCACCACCTGAAGTTTTAACAATGCGGTTTAGATTATAAGATTTCTAGCGACAGTTAATGGTTCATGATATACGGATCTTTAGAAGGTGGGATAGAGGAAGAAGAACGAGGTTAACTATTAACAAGCAAATGATGGTGAAACAAAAAAAGAAAGAAAGTTAGATATGTGCCTGGATTCATTATTGGAGCAAAATGCTTTAGCAAAGAAATAAATGAGTAACTTGAAGCAGAGAGAGCCGCAAGATATCCGTTCCTTGATGTCTCTAAGAGAGGTTTGCTAACCTGTACATATTATTTTCAGGACTTTAGTACCATGAAAAAAAAATGATGATAACAACGATAAGAAAATACTACACCTCTGGTCCATTGGCAAGCGAATGAACAAGGATGTCAATACTGCCGAAATCCTGTTTCACAGATTCAGCAACTTCCTGCAAAGATGTTAAAAGATTTAAACAAATCCACGACATTATTGAAGCTAATTAGTGGTGAAGGTGATTTTACACGGCCAGAACATTTTGTTTTGATATTCCATACCCGTTTTTTGTAAATAACACATAATTGTTAACCTCCATGCATGTTTCTCAAGTCTCAAGACTATAAAGTAGTAACTCCATGCCGAGTTCCGAATTAAAGAAAGTTAAAAAAGAACATTGCTCCAAGAAAATGATACCTGAACTGTCCAATTCAAAGAACCTGCGTAGCGTTTGTTTGTTTTTATCTGCATGGAGTAGAATACAGACATCAATAGAAGTACAACTCAAATCATATATTACACAATGCACCATTTCAGGAATGAATTTTTAGCACAGTAAAGAGGAACGAACTATACATCTTCAGGAACATCATCGGGATTGTCAAAAACTGCATCCATTGGATAAACTTTGGTAATCTCCATCAACGAACCATCTGGCAATCTGAGAAGACCAAGATTTAGATAAGCAAGGCGCTGGAAATTTAAGACAAACAGCTTTGGCAAACCATCAAATGATCATGTGAAATGCAAGGTGAAAATAACGCTTTCCCTTACATGCGCGATTCATCAAATTTTCCTCGCCGTAAACTGGATTCAAAAATGTTCAGTGCCTATACAGGAGAAAATTTTCATTAACAAAAAAAAAAAAAAAAAGAAACTGTACGAAACTTTGTTGTTAATATCTTATAAGACAAATGTCACAACTTCAACTTACTTACCGGTACCCATGTACCAACTAGAATTTCCGCTCCGGCAGCAGCAAGAGATTTTGCTATTGCCCAACCATAGCCATTGTCATCAGCCACACCAGCAATGAATGCTCTCTTACCTGCAAAGAACTATCCCAACATTAATAGCATGCCAAGGCGCCTGTTGGTAAAATGAAATCACACGAAGCATGCATAGATAAAAATGCCTGCATTAAAATTATAATTTTTTTTTTTTTTTCATTTGCAGAAAATGATTAAACACAAAAAAAAGGCTAAGGAGTCTAAGTTTCATTTTCTTTTAAACCAAAAGCACCAAAATATGTACATCCAAGGAAACTGTATTGATTATGTCATATAACAATAAATGAATAGAAATCAAGTCAAATTGTAAGATGTTTGACCTCTCAAATCAATAGGCAATCCTGGCAAGGGATTGTTCGGAACTGCACTGGACATTGCTCTTATGACGCCCTTTTCCGAGTTTTTAGCAGCACTAGATATGAAGCTCCGCGAAAATGACTGGCTTGATGAGATGTGAGAAGAGCTTGTCAACCTCTTCAACGCTGTCATTTTACACTCGGTACCGAAATTCACAGTGCTAGGCATAAAAGTTCTTCGAGAACAATTTATGCAGGGCTTGACCGTAACGGTATGCATGCCATGAGTTGCCGTTGAGCTCATCTTCGGATCAATCTGAACCATCAGAAAACAAAACAAGATTCAGCAACATTACAAACGGCATTTCCATTATGGCAGACCTAATAAACCATGCTTTTAAATCTAAGCTCTCCAAATTTTATAGTTGAGTTTTAAAGATATCTTTGAATTCAAGACTTAGTAACCAAAGTGAAACTTTACCAAGAGCTATCTCATTTTCTGTGAAATAGTAGTTGAGGAAAATTTTAAACTTAGTAACCAAAGTGGGATATGGACAATTGGTGTGGAGCCACAAATGCCCACTCAGATTTTTGAAAATATAATTTTACCCCTAATAATTTCTGTATAATTATTAATACGCCCCCCATTCAATAATTAAAACAAATCACCAGGTCCTCATTAGACCCCACAAAAAAAAAAAAAAATCCTTTGGCTTCTGGCTACCTTAAACATCACAAGGCATTTCATTTCATTTATTTTATTATTTTGACTTTTTATTATGACCTTCAAATCTCTGAAACCCCAAAAGAAAAGAAAAGAAAAGAAAAAGAAAAGAAAGAGAGAGATCCACCAACACAAAGAGGTTGAAAGATTCATAAGTTTTCTAGGCAAGCAAACAACTTTCAACAAAATCTCTCTCTACAATCTCTCTCTAAATCTAAAGAAACCAAGCAAAATAGAATCAACCCAGATGAAAAAAAAATCACATTACTGAAAACCCAAATGAACATTACTAAGAAGTAAACAAGTTTTCATTGCATGCATATAAAAACGAAGATCCGAGACTCACCTCTGTGGCAAGCCGATTTCTTGGAGAAAAAAAATTGAAGCCTTGTTAGGAAGAGAGGAAAATGGAAAATTGTTTTTTTTTTTTTTTTTAACACAAATGTAGGAAGAGAAGAAAAGCGAAGAGAAGAGGAAATGTATGTAAATGGTTTCGATGAAATCAAGGTTTGGTTTTGGTTTGGTTTGATGGTTGGTTGGTGACTGTTTTTGAGCTTCGTAATTGCCGAACTGAATCACACACGGAAAGGGAAGAGTGTGTGTTCAGTTTTGGCGCCCTTGCAGAAGGACATTTCTACCCTTGTTCAGTGTTTCATGACATGGGCCTAAACTTGGGCTTGGGAAAGCAACAGTCCAGTAAAGAGGCCCGGTCCGTTGAAGAAAGGAGGCCGCTCTCTTAAATTTAATGGCTTGTTTGGTGAAATGATTCAACTTAAGCTAAACTGTATTTTTTTATTTCAGTTTTTGTCTTTTTCTGAAAAGTCAACAAAAAATATAATTAGTTTTTTAAAAGTCAACTAACTCAAACTTAAAAATTTCAACTCAAACTGTTTCACCAAATGAACCCAAAGTATTATCTCCATTGTAATATTAAAGTTGATAATATTATTATTTTATTAAATTAAAATTATGAACTTCAATGTTAGAGTGGATAAATTTATAACGAGGTGCTCAAAACATGGTCATTCACTTAATTTTCTCAACCGTTTAAAAAAGCTTAGGCTCTTTTTTTTTTGGTTGTCGGTTGATTGAATGTTTCCATCAACTAAATAAATTTTGTTCAAAAATTTTGTGCATGCTCGATATTTTGTGTATTTTTTTATGTATTTCCTTTTTTTTTTTTTTGGATATAAAAGACATTATTTTTCTTGATGTGTCATTTAAATTTGTTGAAAGAACTATGGATGACAAATTTACGTAGTAGGAGGATTTGTTTGTAAATTGATAATTATGTTGTTTTTCATATTTTGAATTATAAGAGAAATATACACTTCCATTCATGGTATACCCTACAAGAAGTTTTCCAAAGGGTTAGAACATACGTTAAAAAAAAAAAAAAGTACAATTTCGCAACAAATTAAAAAGGCGGCGACAACTTCCTCAAAACTTGGGGGGCAAAAAAAAGAAGTAATTTTTAAGATCACCAATCAAATAGTGTATTTTTATATTATTATCTCGATTTAAATAATTTTAATTTGTTTACCGTTAACTAAATAAGAATATAATTTTAAATTTGTTATACAAAATTAAAATAGAATATTGTAATTATAAATATAATTTATGGATAATATCATATTGATTTTATTTAAATACGTGTATAATTCGAATATTTCCATCCTAAAATTAAAAAAAAAATACATATATATAATATCAAAAATCAAAATAAATCTTTATCTTTACATGAATGCATATATACATATACACACATACATACACATAAATCTACATATATAAAAAATGCAAATGCTCTTCTTTTTTTGACACATGTTATTTCCTCATTTTTTTTCTTTTCTTTTTATTATTTCTCTTTCATTCTTGATTTCTTTCCCTTTCCCTTTTCTTTTTGTCATTTTTTTTAAGTTGTTAAAACTTTTCCTCCTTTACTTCATTAAAAAAAAAAAAAAAAATCTCAATATGCTTATTAATTTTTTTTTTATGACTATCTCGAATTCTCAATTACTGTGTTTTTTTAGTAATGCTTGATATATATATATATGTATATTATTCATTATACTCTTTAAAATTATTCCACGTTTGTTTACATACTAATCTCTTATTTATATGCTTTCTTTCATCATTTGAAAATTTTATTTTTCATTCTTTTTGTCCATATTAAAATAAATTTTTTTAATTGTATCCTTACTCAAACATATTGTTATGACCATCTTAACTATTATTTTCCTCCAATTAATTTTTTTATATGATTCACTAACTTCTCTTCAGTTTCTTACTACTTAAAATATTTTTTTCTCAATGTTCTCTGAACAACTATTTTCTTATAATGCCTAATTATTAATTATTTTATTTTAACAAATTGATTAAATACATTCATGAAATGTCTCTACAACTAGGGGTGGCAATTCGTGTCACATGTCAGGTTCGTGTCGTGTTAGAGCCGTATCGAAATTTTTTTCTTCGAACCCGAACACGACCCGCGACCCGAAAACGACTCAAAACCATGATACGAACATGACACAAACTCGTAACGGGTTGACATGACACGAACCAAACTTGACCCGTGACACGAACAACCTGAAATTGACACGCGACACGAAATTCAACCCGCGACACGAAATCAACCCGTGACACGAAATCAACCCGAAATTGACACGAAATTGAAAATTGACACGAAACTGACGCGAAATCGACATGAACATTGACCCGAAATTGACACGAAAAAAAAGTGTTGTGTTCGGGTTCTACTGGTCCAATTCGAACACGACCCGTTCTTTTCCGTGTCAATTTTCGGGGTGATCCGAAATTGACCCGACCCCTATTTTTCCTAACCCGAACCCGTAAAATTCGTGTCGTTTTCGAATCGTGTCATCGTGTTGCGACCTGTATTGCCACCCCTATCTACAACTAATAGTAAAAAAAGGAAAAAAAAAAGTAAATTTGTTTATTTAATAGAATGTCCGTACAACTTTCTTTTTTCCTTTTTTTTTTTTTTTTAAAGGCGATTATTTACCCCAAAAAATATATAAAAAAGTCGCGGCTTCCCTTGTCCAACTCGAACAATGGAATAATCCGAAAACTCTGAATTATTTTCCCAATCAGATAAAATCAATTATGACGTATGTCCTAAGCTTCCTTTTATTTTATTTTATTTTATTTTTTGTGAAGGTCCTCCGAGTTTTATTTATTCCGCAAATAATAATAGAATAAAATAAAGGGATAAAATCCGAAGCAAATAATAGAACAAAATTAAAATAAAAGAGATCCGTTGATTAATAATATCCGAAGCTGCCGAATTTTCCCACTCTCTTCTCTTTGCTTCGCTCAGCTTCTGCTGCTCTCCTCTCTCTCTCTCTCTCTCTCTCTCTCTCCTAAACCCTTCCCCTCGGATTAGGGTTTGGGATTGGGATTTTGTTCCTTCTCATTTCTATTTTTTTTTCTCGATTCCTTTCTCTGTAATTCCAGTTACTATTTTCTGTTATTTATTTATTTTGTTTTATTGTTTTATTTATCTCCGAGTCCAAATCTTCGTTTGGCTCTTTCGGATCTCGTTTTGGATTTGCTTTTTTCGGAGTAATTATGGATGTTCGCAAGCGAGGGAGACCTGAATTCGGCTTCAACGCTAATGGCGGCGTCAAGAAATCCAAGCAAGGTTTGTTCTTTACTTCGCTTGTGCTTAGCTGTACTTTTCAGCTAAGCTATTTTCTGTTTGGTTGCTGAGAAAGTGCTGAAGGAAAAAGTAGTTTGCTTTGTTGTGTAATATTTGGAGCTTAAAGCTCTCTCTTTGAGTTCGTGCTTTCTTTCTTTCTTTTTATTTAATTTTATTTTTTGTTATGTCCTTACTCTTGAACTTTCTGGAAGAAAAATCGTTGAAAAAAAAGAAAAGAAAAGAAAAGAAAAGATAATACAACCTTAAAAGGGACAATAATGATTAGTAGGAAAAAATGAAACATTGTTGATATGAACAATTAAAAGTAGTTGAAACATGAAATACTGTTTGAGTTAAATAGTGCGAGAAATGTTTATAAATGAAAAATAGAGTAAAAAGATTAAGAAAAGATTAACTGAGAAAACGTAATTAATTTCTTGTAACAGAAATGGAGTCCTTATCAACTGGTGTAGGAAGCAAATCGAAGCCATGCACCAAATTTTTCAGGTTCAAATCTTTTCCCAATCTAAATGAATTTGCCATTCTTTTCTTTTCAGTTATATAAGAATTGAACATAATATATACAATCACACACACACACGTCCATATATATTTTTGAAATAGAATTCAACAAACACTTGTTATAAGATAAAGTTTCGTAATGCGATAATGAACTCGAAACTCATAGCTTTCTTATATATGTACATAGTTTACTATTTGGATAATCAAGTTGACAAAGGCCATGGAACAAAATAATGCTTTGTATATGAATTACAAGGATGAGATACTCAAGACTGTGGTCTCCACTTGTGCAAACTAAATTCAGATTGATCATTTATATAATTGATTGATATCGTACTTAATTGAAGTTCACGTTTAATCTTGTGAGTTGGGGTAAGATATAATTCACTGGTAACTTTAAAAACTGTTTACTCTGGTTAAGCTATTGAATTTTATGCATTCAAGTAATTTTTGAAAATTCCCCAAGATTATGAATTCAATCGACTGAATTATTTGTCGTTATGAATTTAGGTGTGCACTCTTTTATTCTTATGAGATCGGAATATTTTGTTCGTAAGCTATATTAATTCCCTTTTCTGGTTCTTTAAATATTTTGGTTTTTTACTACTAAAACATGTGTTTCAAGCTTCATATTTTTCAATTTAGGTGGTCCCTTGTCTACTTTATGATTTTGGAGTTTCTTTTTTCGTTTATTTGTACTCTTTTGATTTTTCGTTTATTTGTACTATGCTCCATGTACTTTTAATGTGAGTATACGAAGCCGGGAATTTTGGTGTGTGTGTGCTTTTGGGGGGGGGGGGGGTGGAGACGGGCTAATAACTACGAGAAATATTTACTCAAAATAAGTTATTATTTAATTCTACACGAGAAAGAAAAATAAATAGACTTTACTTAATAGTTAATAAGCAGCTCATGGTATTAAGCGGAAACTATCTTCTTATGTGTTTAGGTATACTAGTTGGAATTTGGTTCAATAATATCACTTTTTTCTTTCAACTTTTTAGAGGGGGGCTTTCATTTATTTATTTTTATTTTTATTTTTTTGTTTTTTTGGGTGGGGTCAATATGTGAATCTAAAACAAATACACACCTAAAAGTGCAAATAAGAAAAAGTTGAGGGAGGACTTGAGCCCCGCGGCGCCCCACCCCCTGCGCGCGGGGCGGCCCAATGGCTATGTCCCTCAACATGAGTTTATATGTGTTTCGGGCATCATATTAAGTTTTGGTGGAGGAGGCGGTGCCTCTGTTTTTTTCCCCCCCTCCATGGTTGAGACTCTAATTTGAGAAGAAATATGGGAAATTGGTGATGGATAAAGAGCTAATCAGCTGATTTGCTTGTCAAGTTGAACGCAAATGGGTATTTTCATATAGAGAGATGCCCCAAAGATAACAGATTTTGAATTTTGATCTGCAATAAAAGAACATGAAATCTATGGTTTATGTTATACTTTATCAAGTTCGTCTTGTAGTTGAGGTTTTATAAAGTGTTCATTCTTGTACAATATGAGCTGGTAAATAAACATGAACAACGTTCTTCATCAGCATCCAGCTTCTTTATTAATATATATTTTTCACCCTAAAATGCTAACAGCATTCTTTGTTTGTCACCTATTATTATGTATTCAAAGTGCGTGTGAGAGTTTAAATGTAACTCTACTTTGATTCACTTTGACCTGATTAAGTTGTGATGTGCTTCTGAATTTGCAGTACTGCGGGTTGTCCCTTTGGTGAAGGATGCCATTTTCTTCACTATGTCCCCGGTGGATATAATGCTGTCGCTCAGATGAAGAACTTAGCGCCTGCTGTTCCTCAAGCATCTAGAAAAGCACCGGCTGCAGCTCCTATCATGAATGGCTCTTCTGCACCTGCAGTTAAGACACGCACATGCCACAAGTTTAATAGTGCTGAAGGCTGCAAATTTGGTGACAAATGCCATTTTGCTCATGGGGAGTGGGAGCTTGGCAAGCCAATTGCTCCATCCCATGATGATCCCCGTGCTATGGCTCCTGTCCCGGCTCGTTTCAATAATAGGGTGGAGCCACCGCCGCCTCCTCCACCTGTCCCTGCTTCTAGCTTTGGCGCGTCAGCGACTGCAAAAATCAGCGTAGATGCTTCCCTCGCCGGGGCCATAATTGGGAAGGGCGGTGTAAACTCCAAGCAGATATGTCGACAGACAGGAGCCAAGCTTTCGATCCGAGAACACGAATCGGATCCCAATCTCAGAAACATTGAACTGGAGGGGACTTTCGAACAGATCAACGCAGCGACTGCCCGGGTAAGAGAATTGATTTACAATATTTCAATTACCGGCCCAGCTAAACCTAGTGGAGTTTCCGGGGGTCCTCCTCCCGGAAACTTCTACAAAACAAAGCTGTGTGATAATTTTGCTAAAGGCACTTGTACCTTTGGAGAAAGGTGTCACTTTGCACATGGGGCTGTTGAATTGCGCAAGACCGTGATGTGAAGCCTTCGAGTTTTTGTTTTTTGTTTTTTGGGTAATCTCTGAATAGTTCATGGCAGAAATTTGATTGTAACCTTGTATCAGTAGGACTCCATAAATGACGTTTTGCAACGCACCTGTTTTGACAAGAATATATAAAGAATTTTTGAGTTTCTGGTTTCTCCTTGGAACTTCTCTTGGTGGACATGGATATGCCTCCCCCACTCCTTTTTTACCGTCCTTACCCGCCTAATTTAAGACGGGTGTGAGGACGAGAAATCCTTGTTTGGAATGTTATGTCTCTTCCCCTTCCCTACATATTAAGAGGAAAAAAAAAAAAAAAACTCAAAAACAAATTTCATTAAAGTAATATAATAAAAAAATGTAAAGAATTGTTTTTTTTTTTTTTTTCTCTCTCTCTATAAAGGTGTTTCCTTTTCTGTATTCCAATCAAAAATTTAAATTTAAATTTACACATATACACATATATTTTCATACGGGTCAATGTAATCGAGGCGGGTGCGTCATGCGTGAGCGGGAGAGCTTTCCCCACCACCAACTCGCACCCTCAAAAAGTGGAGCAACTTGTATATTCATGCAGAAAAATACTATAGCAGTTTTAACTGGTTATGGCATAAAATATGTGCGGTTTTACATCCCAATTAGTGAAAATGTACTGGTTATGATTACCTCTTTTTTTAACCCCTTATTTAAGAAAGGTACCATCAAATTTTCATGTTGGTAGTTGTAGGCCAAAACAACCTGACCCACTTCCGGCTGCAGCATTAGCACTTGAGCTTTGTATTTTTTTTTTTTTTTTTTGTTTGTTTTTGTTTTTGTTTTTTGTTTTTTGTTTTTTTTGAAAAAACTTGAGCTTTGTTTTCACAATGCGACTTCTTATTTTACATAATAAGTAAGAATTTTTTTTTTCTTTTGGTAAATACATAATAGGTAAGAATTGATGTTTTAATTGTTTGACAAAGTTTTTCATATACAACTGAATCAATTCTTATCGATGTTACATAATTTTATATATATATATTCATAGATCATATATTGTGAAAAATTAACTTAATAATAAAAAAGCAATTTTTGTTTGTAGAAAACAATTTCCGATTCAAAGTTAACAAACAATTCCCAAATGTAAATTAAAAGCTTCCGCAATAGGAGGACCCTCTTTGAATAAACCAATGCTTCTGCCATAATGCTTTCACCAGGGACTCTTTAACATTGCTTTCTGATTTTATTCAAATTGCTTGTCTTAAAAAAAAAAAAAAAAAAGAAAAAGGGGACCCATATTCCATAAAAATTTTAATTTATTCATGGGTGCTCTGTTCCCAATGAACTTTTTTTCAATTTTATTTTAAAAATTTTTACTTTTTTTTTTTCAAATTATCCTATTAAAATTTAATTATTTCTATATTAGTAACCTTTTAAAATTAATCATTAATGCGTCTACACTCAAATAGTAGACAGATCGCCAGCACTTCAAAAAAAAAAAAAAAAAAAGGTAATTTTTACATGAAGATAGTTGCTTTATTCGTTAAAAAAACTCGTCACAAAGAACGATACAACTTTGTCCAACTACAAAACGACACCAAAAGCCATCCCCACAAATGACATAGAGACAGAGAGATGCAAACGACAAGTACAACCATCCTCAAAATGAGCCTTAAAACGACCGTTACCTAGCTAAAACGACAATAACCGTCCCATTTCACTCTTCAATTATAGTAGCCACCGGTCCCGTAACCGTGGGCACCGCCGGTACCCTCCACGTTCGTGTTGTGGGCCGCAGTGGTCCGACCAGTGCCCGTATTGATCCCCACCGGGTGGGACCCCACCGCCCCCTCCACCACCCGCCCGGTGGGCTGCCCGGTGCCGTGCCCGGGAGGGCCGACATCTGGTGGGCCCCAGTCGTGTGACCGGTCACGCCGGTGGTCGAGTACGGGGCGGTTCCAGTTCCGGTGGTGGTGTAGCCGGTGTGGCCGCCGAAACCGGCGTTTTTTGCCTCTCTCGCCGCCGCGTTCTGCTCACGCGCCGCCTGTTTGTCGAGCTCCGCCTGGGTTACACGCTCCTCTTTCTTCTCCCGCGCAATCTCCTTCTCCACTGGATCGCGGGCCGTCATCTTCTCCACCTGCGAATCATGGGTTGGGCTTCTTTATTATTCAAGTTTGGGCCCAATTTGCTGGGCTCAAAAGCCCAATTACTTTGTTTTGTTTATTTTTCTTTTCTTTCTTTTAAGTTATTATTTTATGTCCTAAAGAAAACAATCAAAGGAAATGAAAGTGGGCGATTGGTAATATTGTCTTTCGAAAAGCACATTTTCAGATTATTTCTAGCTATAATGATTCTTTTTTTTTTTTTTTTTAGTTTATAAAACCTTTATAAATAGGAAGCTAAATCAAAATAAGTAATAATATCGGACAATCAATATAAACATATATATATATATATATAAACACGCTTATTTGAACGACGGATTTCACAATTTCACACTTTTTTCTGCCAGGAAAAAAAAAAAAAGACATTAAAATTGTTAACCAAAAAAAAAAAAAAAAAGGGGAAGAAAACCTTCTCATGAAGAGTGGCCTTGGTTTTTTCCATGCCGGACTTGGCAGAGGCTGCCACATTGGCTGCGGATTCCTTCATGGACTCCATTTTTTTTTTTAATACTTGTTTTGGAGTTTTTCTAATAAAAGCTTTCTGATTTCTCAAAAATATTTGGAGGTCTTTTTGTTTTACTCTCACGAAATCAAACACAAACACAAATTCACGTTTAGTAGTACTACTCAAGCGGGAGTCATTAACAGGTAGAAGGCGATGCATATATATAGGAAAGCTTAACTGACACGTGGTAACGGTAAAAAGGCTACGTGGTGGTAGGAGATAGCATGTCGGTCTGTTTTCGCGACACGACTATGGTTATGCCACGTGTTGAGGTCACCGTAAATGAATATTACAACTATTTTTTTTTTCAACTTAGGGCATGTTTGGTTTCAAGTTAGTTTAAATTAAGTTGTATTTTTTCTATCATGGTTTTTGTCTTTTTTTTAAAAAGTTTTTTGTCTTTTCTGAAAAATTATTTTGAAACTTAAAAATTTTAAACTAAACTTATTCACCAAACACCCCCTTAATAATTAAGATATGAACTTTATAACAGATGAAGACATATATATATTGTGATAAATGACCGTTAGACTATACCTAATCATAATATATGACTGTTTTCTTACACTAAAATCGTATGATTTTCATTAAAAATTACAATTTTTGATGATTTTAAGATGACATAACGATTTGATAGTGTGTTCTATTGATATAAATTTTGGCTTTTCATATTACAAAGTTTTTTACATTATAATAATTAGACATTGTTGTATCAAACATAAATGTGTGTGATAAAAAGAATGAAAAGGTTACAAAAGTT
Source organism: Ficus microcarpa (assembly GCA_025413485.1). NCBI lineage: Eukaryota > Viridiplantae > Streptophyta > Magnoliopsida > Rosales > Moraceae > Ficus > Ficus microcarpa. The sequence continues at coordinate 27,716,343 of CM046387.1, read as the reverse complement.
TTTCCAACAAGAATATTTCATATATAATTCTTTTAATCACAACCTTGTAATTAATATATAATTAGTTATAAATTTATATTGTGACTAAAATTTTCAGTCATAAGGTTTTAGTTACTCAATAAAAATTGTGATTAAATGCATGTTGGTCACAAAATTATGATTAAAATAACATTTAGTCAAACAAAAACATTATAACTAAATATGTCATAAAAAATATTGTGACTAAAAATTCAACTTAAAATGAGTGTTTCTCTTTTAAGTTATTTTGCAAAAGACCTCCTTGAACTATTTCATGTTTTGAAAGATCAATGAGACAATGATGGAGGTTTTGGATTGTGGATTTGTGGTGGAGGGGAAGCTTGGGGAGAACATGAAAGCTTTGATAAGTAATTTTTGTTTTTATTGTTTAAGGGGGTGTTTGGTGAATGCGTTTAGTTTAAGATTTTTAAATTTCAATAGCAATTTTTGTTGACTTTTCAGAAAAGACAAAAAACTTTTTTAGAAAAGACAAAAATTTTTTTCAGAAAAAGACAAAAACTGAGATGAAAGAGTACAGTTTAGTTTAAAATGTGTTGTATTACCAAACATCACCTAAGTTTTAAATTTGTTGTTTTAATCTTTTAGAGAATGCAATGGATATGTTTTTATTAGCAAACCAGAAAAGACGAATGTGATTTTTCAATTACATTCAAAATATCATTATCTTGCATTTGGATTAAAAAATTCCAATTTATTTTTTTGTCTTTTTTTTTTTTGGAGAGTCTTCAAAAATTTTAACTAGTTTTTAAAAAAGTTAACTAACTCTAACATAAAAATTTCATTTCAAATCAGTGCATTAAACACATCCCAAAATTTTCCTTTATTTTTCTACTGAGGCCAACTTCTTTTTCCTATGAAATTAATGATGTAATATGTGTAATATTAATTTTAGCTTTGAATCTTGAAATAAGAATGCAGGGATTGTTGTCTTTGATAGTGATACTGCTACTAAAGAAGGAGATCTTGTCAAGCACACTGGATCTATTATGGATGTTTCTGTGGGAAAGGCTATGTTAAGACGTGTAGTCGACATGTTGGGAGTATCCATTGATGGAAAAGGGGCTCTTATCGAAGATGTGTCAAAGTGAAAGTCTTAGGGATTATTGAAGGTAAATCTATGCACAAGCCTATGTAAAAAGGGTTAAAAGCGGTTGATAGCCTGATTCTACAAGCCGTGGTCAACGATAACTTGTGATCGGAGACCGACAAAGCCATGGTCAACGATAACTTATGATCGGAGACCGACAAACTGAAAAATATAAACGAGTCAAACCGAAAATTGTAACTATGCATTAGCATCTTATAAGAACTTCATAAGAATTGAATCCAAAACCAGTTGCCTTTAAGTACTTAAATAAAGGCCTTTTCCGAAATATTTATGTATATATATTGGCTGAAATTTGAAATGGTTATTTAAAATATATGAAATTCTCTTGGCTTCAAGTCCAGAACACTCAACATCATGTTCTGCCTAGTACATTTCAACACGTAAGAACCAAATTCATATTCTATAAGATAAGGAAATATTATGCTTTGAGCAATTATTGAGGGTCTAAGAATCTTTTTTTTTTTTTTTTCTCTCTCTTTTTTTATTTTTTGATTTGTTTTTCATCTTTTGTTTTTTTCCATATCAGTGTCATGCTTTCTTGACTTATGATTATTTAACATGTTGACGATCAAGATGTTCACTAGATGTTTTTTTTTTTTTTTTTTAACAGGTTTTCAACAATAATTCAATCTAATCATGATCAGTCACACGTATCCTTTCCGTTTTAGGAAAAGAAAATGCATGCACGAAAGTGAAAGAATGTGCACGCACGTAAATGCAACATTTGCATAAGAAAAATACTAAATAATAAGACCCGTATTCTATTATTGTGTTATACTTTATATGATTTGTGTGCCATTACTATTCAATTTAAGATAGAAAGATCCGTGCCAAAGTCCTTTAAGTGGATTGGCACAGCGCTCATTCTTCTCGCTAAATGTTTAAGTTCGAATTATCATCATCGCATTAATCGAGGTATATGAATAATTCATTCATGATGGATCCATGTATCACGTAAAAAACATCTATCTCCCTGAAATTATTTGGAGATTTCAACCTCTATCCATATAACTCATTTAAATCTTTAGCCAAAAAAAATAGAAAGCCCTCTTTCTATGAAAGTAAAGAAAAATACTAAATACTACATAATAAAAAAAATACTTGAACAAAAAAAATCTTTAAAAAAAAACTTAAACATTTACCTTCTCAGAATTATCTGAACCGTCCAATCTTTATTCTTATAAATGAAAATTATAAGAACCTTCCAATCTTTATTCTTATAACCCATTTATAATCTTTATTCTTATAACCCATTTATAATAAAGATCACTGATCCAATCTTTATTCTTATAAATGAGAATTATCAGAACCTTCCAATCTTTATTCTTATAACCCATTTATAATAAAGATCACTTATATCCGTTAGTATTGCTCCTTTAGATAAAGATACTAATTTATTCATTGTAATATTATTATACCAAAACAAAGAGAAAACGTACACAGCTTTCTTCAAACTACCAACGGTTTGATAAAAACACAAACCCCAACAAAAACAAAGGGAACATGATCATACAACATTTGGAAAATTAATTAATATATATTACTACTACTAGAGAGAGGTCCTTTACTATAGCTATATCCTTTCATTTCCTAAGACCCCTCCATAGGCACCCCACAAATTTGGGCTACTTCAATGGTAGGTCCCACCGGTGGTGTATCCTGGTCCGCCGGGGCCGGCGGTGGAGTAGCCAGCGTTCTGAAGTTTCTCCGTCGCATTCTGGTGGCGAGCCTCTTTCTTGTCGAACTCAGCCTCGGCCTTCCTCTCCTCCTTTTTCTCCCTCGCCATCTCCTTCTCTGCTGGACCATGAGCCTTCATTTTGTCAACCTGTCCATATTTTTGCATTTAATGAGTTAGAGGTATTTATTTTAAGGAAAATAAAATTTGTTTTTTATTATATGAAATTGATTTTCTTCAAACTAAAAAAGTAATTTTGGATCATATCATTGGATCGATTAGATTTTGATCATCAGCTTTATAAACAAAAGCATTTTTATACTGGATGATTTAATATTTTATTATATGCATTTATATACACAACTATTAAAAATTTAATCTAATGGACTAAAAATCTTAGTTTATTAAAAGAGTTATTTTTCTGGACATTTAAAAGTAAAAACTCGCATTCAGATTATAAAAACAAATTTAAAATTGAAACAATAAATTATTAGGAAAAACATTTAAAACAAAAAAGAGTGAAAAACAGAGTGCGGAACAGATTAATAAAGGAGAGACCTTCTCTTGCATGGTGGCCTTGGTTTTTTCCATGCCGGACTTGGTGGAGGCCGCCGCATTGGCGGCGGATTCCTTCATGGACTCCATGGCATTCCTTCCTGACTGCATTTTTCACTCTCTCTTCTTTCCTAAAATCTCAAAGTTCTTATCTTAATTTCTCTCTTTTTATGTATTTTTAACTTTCACAAACAAAGAACACAATTTTACCACACAAACTACGACCCAATTAAATAGCAAATAGAAATATCTACATAAGCTGACACGTGGCAGAGATGAAGGACACGTGGCAAAGAGACGGAACATGAGTAATTTATTTAAGGAAATATTTTGACACGTGTTGGACGAGAGTGTACAACATGAATACTTGGTCATGGCAGGCTTTTTGGAGTAAACAAAGACGGGACGTGGCGGATACATAGAAGACTGTGGCGACAAGACGCAGGGAATCCGGACACGTGGCGGATCTCTATGGTTGGTCGCAGTCAAGTTCGCTACGACCTTATCTTCTTTTGCGCAATTCATCGGCTGGTGGTTCTAGACAATACATGGCTGTTTGACAAGGTTTATAGAAGTAGTTTCTGATCAGAAGCAGTTTGTAAAAGTATTTAGAAGATTTGTTAGAAAAGTTTTTAATTTTAAAAAGTGTTTTCAATTAAAATTTTGTAAGAAAATATAAATTATAAGTTATAAATTTTATTTTATTTTATTTCATTTACTTATTAAATAATTTTAAAGATAATTTCGATCTTATAAGTTTTTTAATTTTAAAATCTTATTGTGATGTTATAATTTTTATTTCTTTTCATTTATTTATTAGAAGTAAAAGTAAAAACTCCGTGAAATGGATCCATAATTGTTGTTGTTGTTTTTTTTATTTATTTATTTTTTTAACACAAAAAGAGAAAAAGAAAAGAAAAAAGAATAAGACTGTCATATCTTCATCTTTATCTTTGGTGAGAATTTTTTATCTCCTAATTAAATATGACAATAATGTTTTCGCAAATTCTTTTTCTGATAGTTTCTTACTATAAAAATATGAAGATAAATAGGTTAATTCAACTAATAATTTGAGTTCCACATGTACATGTATAGCATTTATTTTCTCAACGAGAGATGCAAACTTGAATGAATAAAATCAATCTTTAACTAATTTTTAAATTAAAGAATACTATGATAACCTTTAACAAAACAATAGTGGAAACTTATGAGAAGTCATAAAATTTAACTTATATCTTATTAGGACTCGTAGATCCAATAAAAAATACATATATCAAAATGAAAATTTGTTCGCTCGAATATTTATTACTTATTCTCTTGATGGTAGTAACGTGAGGTATGATTCTCTCTCTTATTTGTTAGAGATTCGATTCTTTACGTTTGTTTTTAATTGACAAAGTATCATTAATTTTCAGAGATAATTGATGAAAATATAAACTGATCTACTTTTTTCATATCATGTGTGGTCTAGGTAGATCAAAATTATACTAGATATGAGGATATGATTAATATCATTTTTATTCAGCTAAAATATAAAGTTTAAAAAAAACTAAAATATTATTCTTTTTAGATCCCTTCGTAGATTTGTTGCTTTAAGGAAGAAAAACCTTCTCAAATCGAAGAACCGACAGTTTCGAACGTTAACACTGGTGAGTGATGATCAGTAGCACAGAAATTTAATTTGATTAATCAAAATGGCATATCTAAAAAGAAGATCTTTACAATGAAGTTTGATATTTTTGCATCAATGGCAATAATATTTCCAACTGCATTTCGCCAACTGCATCCAACACTTTGGATGTATACACACCCAACCAAAATACAATAGTGAGATCACCATGAGATAGAACATGAATTAGAGACAAATTATTTCAAATGTCTATTCACAGCCACATTCCCTTGCTATTCTTCCAACCACCCAAATAGTTTAATCTGTTTATTTCCTATTGTTTTCCTTCATTTATTTGTTCATTATTATTATTATTATTATTTATTATTTCAAATGTCTATTTACAGTCACATTCCCTAGCTATTCTCCCAGCCGCCCAAATAGTTTAGGTTCCGTTTGGAGCTCAAGTTTAAACTTAAGGTTTAAATTCAAATTTTTGTCTTCTTTTAAAAAGGTTTTTTTTTTCTTTTTCTGAAAAAGTTTTTTGTCTTTTCTAAAAAGTTAACAAAAGTTACTATTCAAACTTAAAAATTTCAACTCAAACTCATTCACCAAACGGACTCTTAAGCGCTTGTTTGGGAAGAAAGTTTAAACTTAAGATTTAAACTCAAATTTTTGTCTTTTTCCTCGGAAAAAGTTTTTTATCTTTTCTAAAAATGTTTTTTGTCTTTTCTAAAAAGTCAACAAAAATTACTATTCAAAATTAAAAATTTCAACTCAAACTCATTCGCCAATTAGGTAATCTCTTTCTTTTCCTATTATTTACCTTTATTTATTTATTCATTATTATTATTATTATTATTATTATTATTTATTATTTTGTCTCCAATCTTAGAAATGTATAAAGTATATACAACAAACCCCAATAGAAAGAATTAGGGTTTCAATGTCAAAACGAAAGAGTTTCCAAAGAGGATTATCACTATGGCTTTAATCTCAAGATTATAAGAGATGATTCACCCAAAAAAAAAAAAAAAAAAAGATTATAAGAGATGATCCATGCTAAGACCTTCATTGATTCTATCACGTCCTTTCCTGACTGCATTTCTCACTCTCTTCCCTTCTTTTCTCAAGCAAGCCTTTTTTTTTTTTTTTTAAATAATTATTTTTATTTTTATTTTTTACGACACAAAAATCACGTTCACCAGAGAAATTAAAATTAGGAATGACAACCAAATGAATAGCTGGTATTTTATGTATCTCTATCTAAATTGCCACGTGGAAGCATTGAAGTGCCACGTGGTGACAAAATGCCACGTGTTGAGAGGAGAGTGTAGATAAGTAGTACGGAAAGCCAGGTCACTCAGTGATGTGGCGGATATGTGGGAAATGTATGTCTTGACACGTTGCCGCTTTTCTGTGGGATATGCGACCTCTTCAAGACAAATATCATCGTTATCATTGTCCTAAGATTTTTTTTTTTTTTTCTTTCTGATATTTGTGCCTATATATATATATATTTTTTTTTCTTTTTCTTTTTCTTTTTCTTTTTTCACATTTATCATGTAATTAGGGAGAGAGATAGCAACAGAACATGATCGGGTGGGCCATCCATGGATCTATCTCCTTCTCTGCTTTGTAAAAGAATCTGTATCCATCTTTCTGCTCCTGTTCAACATAAGGCTGGACATATCAAATTCAGATGAGGTATTTGGGGTGTGGGTTTCGACTTTAGAAACTTCAATCTCAATTGTTGAATGCGCATTTGGCATTATCAGTCAATTCAAAAAATCAATTTCAGTGGTCTACATTGTTTTGAGTCTTTTTTTACTATTGCATATTCCCTCTTCATGTAAAAATTTTCAATTTCTAAGTAAAAATAATAATTTTTTTTTAAATTATCAATAACAAAAAAAAAAAACTCAATTTTTTAAAATGAAATAATCAATTTATGCACAAATCGGAATAAAGTAACAGTGCCAATAATTCAACCAAATTCACTATTCAAATAAAAATTTTCAATTCAAATCTTTCCTCTAAGTAGGGGGAGGAAGGACACCAATCCATTTTCATCTCACTGTTCAAGTTTTTGTCTCAAGTTTTTTGTCTTGAAAATTCAAAAAAAATTTATTATTACAACTAAAATATTTCAACTCAAACTCAACTTAATTCAAATTAACCATGTTTGTTTGGTTGGTTGGTTAGTTTGAGTTGAAATATTTTAGTTATAATAGTAAATTTTTTTAAATTTTCAAAAAAGACAAAAAGTTTTTTGGGAAAAAGATAAAAACTTTTTAGGAAAAGATAAAAAAAAAAAAGTTGAGTTGAGTTGGATTGAACCAACCAACCAAACAAAGAAAAAATTTTCAATTCAAACTCAAACGCGTGCTAAATATAAATAAACTAAGGTTCCGTTTAGAGCAAGAGTTTAAACCTTAAGTTTAAACTTAAATTTTTATCTTTTTCTGAAAAAGTTTTTTATCTTTTCTGAAAAAGTTTTTTATCTTTTCTAAAAAGTCAATAAAAATTACTATTCAGATTTAAAAATTTCAACTCAAATTCATTCATCAAACAGATCCTAAGGATATATTTGGTGTACCGATTTGAAATGAAGTTCTTAATGGTTGAAATTGTTTAATTTTTTAAAAATAATTTATAGTTTTTGTTGATTTAAAAAAAAAAACTGAAAGAAAAAACTTAAGTTTCGTATTGAGAGTTAAGGGGGTGTTTGGTGTGTTAGTTTGAGTTGAAATATTTTAGTTGTAATAGTAAATTTTTTTGAATTTTCAGAAAAGACAAAAAATTTTTTAGAAAAAAGACAAAAAAGAATTTGAAATGAGATGAAAATGGATTGAGAGCCATCCTCCCCTAGATGAATCCTAAATCTGAAAAATAAAATCACAACATGTATATAAAAATTGATGATATACATACGAAAGAAAAATACAGAAGATACATATAAAAGGACAGAAATAAATTGAGGAGTACTTCACCCTCCCCTATCCCGTCATTGATGTCATGGATAAGACTTTGCTCTTAGCCCTGTCTATTTCTCTGAAGATTTTCGTACATCCATGTCCTACTTAGTTGGTGGATACTCGTAATGCCCTCGTGATAAACAAAAATTATTATTTAAATTTAAAAATTTTAACTTAAATTCATTCATCAAACAGATTTTAAAGATATATTTAGTATATTGATTTGAAATAAAACTCTTAACTATTGAAATTGTTTAATTTTTTAAAAATAATTTATAGCTTTTGTTGATTTAAAAAAAAAAACTGAAAGAAAAAACTTAAATTCGTATTGAGAGTTAAATGAATCCTAAATCTGAATAATAAAATCACAACATGTATATAAAAATTGATGATATACATATGAAAGAAAAATATAGAAGATACATATAAAAGGACAGAAATAAATTGAGGAGTACTTCACCATCCCCTATCCTGTCATTGATGTCATGGATTAGACTTTGCTCTTAGCCCTGTCTACTTCTCTGAAGATTCTCGTACATCCATGTCCTACTTAGTTGGTGGATACTCGTAATGCTCGTGAGAAATAAAAATTATTATTTAAATTTAAAAATTTCAACTCAAATTCATTTATTGAATAAATTTTAAAGATGTATTTAGTATATCGATTTGAAATGAAATTCTTAATAATTGAAATTATTTAATTTTTTAAAAATAATTTATAGCTTTTGTTGATTTAAAAAAAACACTGAAAGAAAAAACTTAAATTCGTATTGAGAGTTAAATGAATCCTAAATCTGAATAATAAAATCACAACATGTATATAAAAATTGATGATATACATATGAAAGAAAAATATAGAAGATACATATAAAAGGACAGAAATAAATTGAGGAGTACTTCACCCTCCCCTATCCTGTCATAGATGTCATGGATAAGACTTTGCTCTTAGCCCTGTCTATTTCTCTGAAGATTTTCGTACATCCATGTCCTACTTAGTTGGTGGATACTCGTAATGCCCTCACCTCGTGAGAAATTAATAATTTATACAAAAATAATTTGTTTAATTCGGTCATTGGTCAACTTATCTTTACGTAACAAAATTTACTTACAAATTTTTTTAGATTAAAAATATCTATATTAAATTATTTATAAAAAAATTTTTTTTGATCTAATAAAATATATATTATATGCCTAGATTGTAAAGGACATATAGATTTAATAGTCTCGATATGTTTTTATCCAAACTCGTTTATAATAAATTCAAATCCGTTAATTTTGTACTGCATTCACATTATATTGTCATGTCAAAAAATAAAAAAATAAAAGTTTGTTGTGTTGTCCCCGACGAGGACGACATGCATTTTGTTTTGAGAAATTGTTGACTTTAGTGAACATGTAATTCGTTATACGCATGTGACTAGTTCTATTCGTCACATGACATTGTGGGATTCTAGCTACTAGCTTTTTGCCAAATAGTTGGATTCTATTGTGGAAAAAATGGCCTTTTTTTTTCTTTTTTCTTTTTTTTTTTTTTTCCCAAAGCTTAGACAAAAGCTTTTTCTTTTCTTTTCTTTTCTTTTTCTTTTTTTTTTTTTTTTTTAAAGAAGAAGAAGAAACGATACCAAATGCATTAGATATGTTTTTACCCGAAATAATAATAATAACTTATCACATGCGTGCACGATACTAATTTTGCCACCACTTTCCTTTAAGTGATTAATATATTATTTAGTATGATTGTAATATAATGTGACAGATTTATCTAAAAAAGATTATAAAATGACAGTTTAAAATAATACCTTATTCAGCTATTTGTAAGTTGTGTTTTCGTAATATAATTATTCTTACTGTCTTTCAATAATTGCCTAAGAAACCCAAACAAAGAAAAAAAAATTGTTGGAAAATTTTAATTTCTTGATTATTGTTATTATTATTGAAGTAATTTAGATCAATTCGTATACTCTCCTAAAAACCCATGGTACTTTAATGTTTAGTATTGCTGGATGAAACAATCTGTAATTGTCAATTAAATCTAGGGATGGCACTGGGATGGAGTAGATGCGGATATGCTTCCCCCATCCCCATACCCATTTAATTTAATATGGATGCAGAACTAGATAATACATGCTAGGGGTGCTATATTTATATTTTATCTATTTACTCTTCAAGAATTATTTAAAAATATTAAAATGATTTCTATTAAAGTTTTCATAAATTTTAATAACATAGTCATAATAGAAAATGAAAGTAAAATATTAAGAACAAATCCAGATTTCATAAATCCATAAAACTAAATTCATAAAGTAAGAAAAAACATTAAAACACTAATTTTATTATTATTCTTCTATTATAAGGGAAATATATAATGTGGGTGTGGGTATGGGGGAGGTTCCCCCACTTCCGCCTCACACCTGTACGGATGGTTAATCTTAACCCTCATATCTACCTCTGTACCGATATACTATCCCCATATTTGCCCCATGAAGGATGGGTATCCGTATCCATGAATAAAAATGTCATCCCTAATTAAATTTTGAGCTTAAAGGCATAATATTTTATTATGCATAACCTTACCCTGTTGCCTCCACTATATTCTATATAGGTCTTTTTCTTAGTATAGTTGGCAGTTACATTATTCTAGTTATCATAATAAAAATAACATTTAATTTGATTGTGATATTGATATATATATATATATATATATGTGAATCATGTGATAATATAATCCTATGAGTGTTTGTATGATGATAAGTGCACAAAAATGTATTTTTTGATTTTTTAATTGATTAATAAATTGAGTTTTAATTAAATATTTTCATGATTTTATTACAAAATTTTATATTGAAAATATTTAGTTATAATTTAATTTATTTTGATTTTTAGGTTTATTTTGAAGAAGCATGCAAATGGGTCATTAAAGAATGGAAAAAGAAACAAAATTTCAGCTCAAGCCCAAGCAGGATTAGCTAAGGAGCCGCCCAACCAAGCTGAATCTGAGCTGTGTTCGAGCTGTGTCAAATGTGGGCCCTACCACATTTCTTTCTCCAGCTTGTCCCTCACACGCGTCCGTTGCATGTGCCAACCACAGCACGAGTTTCTCTTCTGCACGCATCAACTCGGGCAGCTTCTTCCTCTCTGTGTAGTCCCGTGTTTCTGCCAACTGATGTTAGCTCTCCATGTCCTCTACTTCATGCGCGACATGTGGCGTGTGGGTCCTTCGCTTGTCTCCCACCATTTCAACATCTGATCCCATTTTATCCCGACCACGAATCAGAGGGTGTCACGTGTCAAAAATATCCCTACTTTGCATCAGTTTTTCAACACTTCTCCCATTTAGCGGAGCAACTTTTCCCATGAAATTTCATTGCTTAAAGCTGAACTTTAGCATCCCAATTGTCTATAAATAGGGGAATCAGCCAAAGTTTTTTGGGTTGTTGCCACATGGTTGTTTGTCACACCGATATTATTCATGGCATATTATTCCAAACTAATTAATTTCATGCCTAGTCTTTAATTTTGATAAATGACTTATTCTGAGCATTTTCAGCAGCATGATTCATTTGATTTATTCTGTAAAATTTGAACTTGTAAAACATGATGATCAGCCTCTAACAAAAAGTGTCAAAAATGTCCTTAATTAGCATTGTAGATTGCATTTGGAGTGATCTTTCTCATCTTGTTTGGTCTCACAGATATGTGACTGAATTGGCAAATTGGTTTATAGGGATGGCAGCAAGGCAAGACGGAGATAATGATCGCTTCCCTTTGGGTCATTGCCATCCACAGTCCTTAAAACCATCCCCACCTCTATTCTCATTAGGCCTAAAAAGGAGCAGGGTCAAAAGTAGGGATTCCTCGTTAGGGAGCTTTTTCCATAACCATCACATTTTTCGTTTAATATAATTATACATTTTGAAAATTACACAACTTAGAGCAAAAAAAAAAAAAAAGTAGAAATTTATCATAAATTTAGACTAAAATCAAAAGCTTCACAAACAAATAAAATTACAAACTAAAACAACTTATATCTTTGTAATTTATAAGACACACAAGAACCTCATCAAAAAATAATGAAGTCCGAAAACAAAAACAATCAATTAAGGTTACTAACTAATAATCAACTTTTTATTTCTTTCTTTTTTAGTGAAAAAATAATTAATAGTTACCCTCTTTTAAAAGACAATACTTTAATTAAGTTAAAAAAGTTAACATACACACACATATATATATAGCATAATTAGTATATATGACATATGTGTAATCAGGGTGGAGATGGCGTGAGGGATGCTTTTCCCATCCCCACTCTGCTTTGAATTTAGGAAAAAGACTCCGTCTCCATCCCCCTCCCACTTGGAACAAAGTCCCTTGGAGACCTGTTTAAGTGTGAAATATTGTCATCCCTATCGATTTTCCTTCTAAGATAAGATATTTTAAAATCATATTGGTGGAATAGTTGGGATTTCTTTCCTTTTTCTCCTCTTAAAATGAGGTTAAAATTCAATATGTTAGAGCCACATTTTAATGTCTTGTTACAATGCGGTATTGAACTTATGATGTTTCGTAGTCAAACAATGAAGCTCATTTTTTATGTAGGATTTAGTATATGTCTTTTCTAATCAATTATTAAACTCTTAGATTTCTTCTATAATTAAAATGATGGAGAAAATAACGAGACCAAAAATAAACTCGTAGCATAAGATTAACGGCATTGAAATTTACACTAATTACATTTAGCAAATTTTGACCGCTTATAAGATGAAACACTTGGGAAACCTTGAGAGTGACAGATATGAAAGAAAAATCGTTGTTTGTTCAAATTAAAATTGTTAATTTCTAAAATATAATTTTATCTGTCAAACCTCCCTATTTGAACGCGTGTTAATTAGGGCAGAGGGGCTTAGGCCGGAATTAATGGCGAACAAAAAACAGGATGAGCATTGATGTAATAGTTACATTTTTTAAATCACTAGTTGTCATCTAAATTATAAAGATAAATATGACCTTCTTTAATCAATGATTTAATTTGGTACTATTATATGATACATATTATACCTGTAAAATAATGATATTATTTCCGATAAATAAATATGAGAGTAATTATTAAAATAATATCTTGTATACAACTAGTCATATCGGAATTTTGGGGAAAAAAAAGTCAAGTTGCAATACTGTTGAAGAAAGGAAAATTTGTATCTGATACGGACAAATGATAATGATCACGATACAACCAAGAATTTCTCAGCCAGATTTAAGACACGAAAAACATGAAATTTGTATGAGTAGAGCTGTAAAATGAATTGAGCCGGCCTATTAATATAGGAGTTGGACCCTTTATAACACAAAATTGGCACGATTTTATGTTGGATGAACTAGAGGAATACTACTATTAAAAAGTGTTTTTTTTTTTTTTAAACTTGAGGTGGAAATTCGAACTCTGTATTTTTAAGTGAAGTCAGGTGCTATATTACGGTTAGACTGTACCTATAATTACTACTATTAAAAAGTTGTGTTAAGAATAATTTGTTTTAATTTATATCAAAGAGAAAAATAGAGAATGCAGAAGAAAATAAACAATCTTGAACATGTAAAATTTATTGCCCAACTCAATGTGAGACTAGGGCCTGTTTGAGGGGATTTTAATAGACGGAGTTTTACTGTTGAGACTTTTAGAGTTGAGATGTGTTTTGGAAATGTTAGTTTGGGGTAAAATCTTTCGTAAAAAAAGTTATTTTGGAGTTTTGTGTTCAGTTGAAAAATAATTGAAAAAAGATATGTTTGGTGATGTGTGCTTCATTGATTTTCATCCAAAAAAAATTGTGAAATAGTAAATATTTGAAAACTCAAAAGTTCCCACCGTTGAGAAAAGTGGCCCAAACAGGACTTACAGTTTATTTCAACTGTTGTAGTAATTCTTTATGATAATTAAAAAGTTTACAAGAGAAATTTATATTTTAACAAACTCTCTGTGTTTATATCTCTAACTACTCTAATAATAACTCTAACAACGACTCCTCTTATTTATATTTAAAAATAATCAAAGTTATAAGTGTGAAAACTCTAAAATGTTTTTAATTAAACAATAATTAATTAATATTGGCTACCTGCCCCCTTCTATTGTCTTTACGTAGGGCATTAATTAGCATGCATGTTTATTTTATTTATTTGGCATAAAATAAAGACGATTCTACTTAGCCAACGGCTTGAAAAAAAATTTCAGGTACTCATCAGGGCCTTCATTTTCTATGTCTCTCAGCAAAACTACGAAAGATTAATAATTTGATACATGATTTTCTTTCCTTTTTTCTTTTCTTTTAGAGGACGGATGCTAGCTAGTTTTAATAAGATGTTTTTACTGCAGCTAAGTTTTTTCACTAGTTTGAGTTGGAAATTTTAAGTTTCAATAGTAATTTTTGTTGACTTTTCAAAAAGACAAAAAACTTTTTGAGAAAAAGAAAAACTAAGATGAAAATTTTATGTTCGAGTTGACGAACCAAACGAGCACTTAATTTTTTATTCTAAACTTTTTTTAATTTTTTTAATTCAGCAAAATATATGTTGATTCGTCCTTTTGTGCCTACTCAAAGAAATAAGTAAACCGCAATTCCATCTCTAACTTCATTATAAGATATAAAATTTGAATCTTTTTAATTTAAATTAAAAAAAATGATAAAAATTGACAAACACATTTAGTTTCTTGTAAGAAAAGAATAATTATCACTTAATAGAGAACAACATAATCCTACTTTAATATCTACGCAACTACATTAGAGAGGATATGACAAATCTAGATAAACTATTTTCCATAATTGTCAATTAATTGATAAGGCTGGTATCACCATGCCTATCCTAAATAATGATAATATTTTATTCCTTTCTAATTTGAAGTGAACAATTTAAAATCCATGTGCGAAATTGTTGTTAGTTTAATCCAATAATAATAATAATAATAATTTTTTATTACGTGGCATGAAAACAATTTTTAACTTATCTAAATATTGTAATTTTGGTCTTAGAATAAAAAAAAATTGGAAAACTTGTTTCATTATTTTTTGAGATAAATAAATAAAGAAAACCCCTAGTTTTTGTTACCATTGCCTATTCCGGAATAACAGTACCACCATTTGAATTAAACTTTTTTTTTTTTTAAATGCTTTTGTTCTCACGCCTAAATTTGAAACCAATAAATAAATTTTACATTCATCACAAGTTTGAGTTGACAAATTTGGTAAAATTTTATACCCATGTCCTTAGTTTATGGAGAACCGGAGCATTAGAAAAGAAAAATGTCTTTTTATTAAGGCAAGGCCTCCTATTAGTAAAATAAGTTTATGATCATTAGATATAATCAAAATCACTTCAAAATAAAGGGTCCGTTTGGTGAATGAGTTTGAGTTGGAAATTTTAAGTTTTAATAGTAATTTTTGTTGATTTTTCAGAAAAGACAAAAAACTTTTTCAGAAAAAAACAAAAACTAAAATGAAAATTTTGAGTTTGAACTTTTCAATCAAACAAGGCCAAAATGTATTTAGAAGGTACAGTCTCTGAAACAGAACATTAATAAGAGAAATCACCTGAATGACATAAATTTAAAGACAATTGTATCAACATGACATCAAAAATTAATATTAGACCAATATGACACAATATTGATCTAAAGTTCATTATAATTTGTGTCACATTGATTAAGAGTGACGGTTTGTAACATGTTGGTCAATAGATGAAAAAGAAAAGATGATTACTTAAGTTATTTTCCTTTTAATAATGCATTTTTCAAATCTTGTAATAGAAATCTCCAAAAAAGAGGGAAAAAAGCAAAAAACAAAAATAATGGTAGTTGAATTTAACAGTAAGATGCTTCTTTTTCAGTCACTAATTTTGACCAAACTTAGAAATCAATCGTTATTCTAAAACTTGCACGGTGGTGGTATTTCCCATTGTGAAAAGTCTAAAATGGTCTATTCCTTAATTCTCTTATTTTATTTAAAGTCAAATAAAAATCCAACTGCCCATTTGACCAAAACATTAAACTGATGGAACCATATAACCATACATAAACTAGCCAATCAATATACAAAATTTAGTGAATACAATCTGAAAAAATATATTTAATATATAAACAAACAGACATAATTTAGTGAGTACATTTCAAATTGACTTTTTATTTTTATTAATTTGAAATTGATATTTCATCTTGAGAAGTTTTGTTGTACTTTAATTCCAAAAAGATCCAGCTCGCTGTACTAAATTATAAATATTTGCTTATAGCAGCACTACATTATGGTTGTGTACTTTGAACCAGTACATATTTGTATTCTTACACCATAAATTTCTGTACTTATTTTCAATTTAAACTTTATAGCCTGTGGTCACATTTTCACACAATAGAATATTATTTATATCTAAAATTTTTAATTTTATATCAAATTTTTTCTCTTTTTTATTTAAAAAAAAATCAAACTTTAAAAGTATATAATTTATTTCTTAAATCAAAATGAAATAATTTTTATATTAAAATATTCATATTAAGAGATAAATTAAAAAAAAATCTATTTGTATGTTTTTTTTTCGAATATATTTTAAATTTTGACAACGTTTTTTATATTAGAATTTTGCCGAAAGTCTTTCCAAAAACACATTTTCAAATCTGTCCGGGTTACTTTCGTAATTTTATAGTCGATCTCCCCCACAATCATTCTCATTCAATGATTCGGGGAAATTATTTTCCAACAAATCGAGACACGATCTCAACCGTCCAAATAAAAAGAACCAAAGGCCTTTTCCCAAACGGACGGTCATGATCAAAACAAAAAAAATAAGATCGTGATCACGGGAGGCGTTTTGTTCTAGTCACGGAAAGCGGGAACACACTAGAACAAATCAAGTCCACTGAGATCTGCCACGTGCTTCAAAGTAAGTCTAAGCAACACGGGTCCACACGGTAACAATGGTGGGGTGAGGAGTAGGAGAGCTCACGAAGGAGGGAATGAAAAAGCTTAAATACTGCGGCTCTTCGCCTTGGACAGACACCTCATAGCTGGGCCGGCGATTTCTCGACGGCCTCATACTCATATTATAGAGAGAGAAACTAGAGAGAGAGAGAGAGAGACTTGAGGAGCTTCTTCAACCTCAGGTATTTTCTCGCTCTTTTTTTTTTTCCCCCTTTCCTTTCTTCTTCTTGTTTTGCTTTCGTTCTGTTTTTTTTTTTTTTTTTTGGTAGAATTTGCTCTTCGTTTTGTTGATCTAGCTGATTTGGTCGGGGAAAATTTGATGAAATTTGGTGTTGTGATAGCGTAATGTTCATTAGATCTAGGGTTTGAATTCGTAGATCACTTAGATTGTTTTGCTTTTATGTTTAGCAGTGTTTTGTTTTTCATAATTTGTGTATGTTTCTAGGGAAAATTGACAGAATGTGGCTGTATTTGTTAATTAATTATTTCCTTTCCCGAATGTTTCAAAGCTTTTGAGCATTCAGAGGTTCGATCTGAGTTTCGGTTTCAATCTGTTCATAATTCTGCATTATGGTTTTGTTTATCTTAATTGACTATGTTGTTAAAGAACTTGTATATATTCATATATTTTTGTGTATATTAATCTCAAGAATCAAATTGCAGCTTTTGTTTACTGTAATTCATCAAAGAAACAAAATAAAGTTTTTTTTTCTTTTACTTGTTTTAGCAAATAAAATCTAGGTCTTTTGCCCGTTTTGATCTGATTTCGAAGTTGACTAGATGCCGTTTCTCAATGTCTTTCTGATTTGGATCCCTCAGAAGCATGAACTTTTTAAAATATATGTCTGATTTATGTCGGCCTAAATTTATTAATAACGTAATGTTGTTGGGAATATTTTATAATTTCACCGGAAGGAAGATCCAATTCCCCTTTGAAATATACATATATGTATATAAATTGTGTGTGTGTTTAATATATGTATATATAGAATATATGTAACGGTGACTGATATTCTAATCTAAAGTCTTGAGCTTAAAAGCCGCCGAGCTTTCGTATTGACCTCGTCTCTTTTCTTGTATTTTTGTGCTCCTTTATTCCAGTTGTGTTTATTTATTTCCTTATGGGTGTAAATATTTTTTTGCTCTTTCCCCTTAAAGAATGATAAAACATTGTATATCTTTCTCCATACTTTCAATTTTTAGCCATTATATGCTGGTTAATTGTCCGAAATAGTTGGCCTTTTCACCTTAGATATCTATGATTAACTTGTACTCCATCTGGCTTAAGGCTAAATTTGAGCAAAAATACGCAGGGCAATAGTCAAATTTGTTGATTATGGCACACTCAATTTACTTTGACTGGTATTCGAAAATAAACCACACGTAAAACGAGTTATTTGTGTAAAACGATTTGTTGATTATTAGTTAGGCATAGATGTTAAAAGGGTACTGATTTAATCAGGATGTCTTGATGCATCTTGGTGCATCTGCTGATCTTGATTTTTATCATTCATTTAAAAATAGAACCTGTGAGCTTTCCTTTCTCTTTCTTCTCTGTGGTAAATTTTAGCTGGCGTTTCGGGCGTACGGCGACCAATAGGGGGCATGAGATATATTATTAATATTACTTTATCACAAAGCGGGTAATAGTGATCCCCATGTGGTTGGCTTTTTGCTTCCATATGTTGCTTGGACTTGTTATATAAAACTGAGTAGAGGGTGGAAAAGAGCTTGCTTTGTGTCATTGAGTTGTCTCCATTTGCTGCCCATAAAGCAGGGTTTAGTGGGAGGCAATTGAGAGTGGGTCTTTTCAGCGTGAAGGTCTTCAACTCTCTCTCTCTCTCTCTCTCTCTCTCTCTCTCTATCTTGTGGTGGGTCAGATTTTACAAGTTACACCTCTAGAGTCGTTTTCCTGGATATCATAACGGACCGTATTAAATAGGATTAGTCTCTTTTCTTATGATATAATAAACCTACCAAATTAGTTGCTTTCGTCATGTTGTTATTGGCCGGTGTGAGTTCACTGTTTTAGGGGAGAGAAAAAGAAGTAGGAAAGTGAACGAAAGGCATGAAGGCGGTGGGGCCACGCCAAGGTCGCTCTCGTTTGGTGCATGCATCTTTCCTCGTTATTAAATTCATTTGTAGGAAGGGCTTTTACTTGGTCATCAGTTAAATAGGCATGAAATCATAAGAGTTCGCTGATTAGTCAATTTTTCCAGCGGCTCGATGACTAGGATTCCCGCAAGCTAGTTTTTTTATATGCACAATAAACACACACACTTTTCAACGGACAAATCGATCACAAGCTAGTTACATCTATACACATATATATATTTTATATTTATTTATTTGGTTATTAATTTGATTTGGCCTCCGTTATTGAGCTATTTTGGGTATTCTTCCTACTTTAGACATATTAGTTCCTCAAAAATATTGACCACCTCCTCCAGTTGTAGCAAGCTCCTTTTGGGCATTTATTTTAGACTGGTTGTCATTAATTATGGGCGTCGGTGTTTTTGCTTCTGTTCAACTTTTGTTCGTCCTTTTAAACATTTTTTAACCGGATTTGTAACTTCAATAGGAAGGAAAACCGCCCCTTTTAAGATAACAATTTCCGTATCTGAATTGCCAGATTTTGACTTGGAGTTGGTTGTTTGACTTGGATACTTAAAATAGCCATTAAAGATTTCCTCGGCCTTAACTGAGAGCATTTTCAATGCAATACTAAAAAATTATGTTAATAATAAAATTTGATATTTAGATTAAAAAAATATTCTTCAATAGAGTGTCATATTCAATGTTAAATTTATCACATACTAAATTTTGTAATAAATTTATCACAAAATATAGCTATTATTAAATTTAATATTTGATTCTTATTAATTATTTACTTGACTTTTATTATTTAATTATTATAATATTTTATTCGTAATTTAAATAATTATTAAATGATCATTTTTTCAACTTTTAAAACACAATAAGAATGAAAAAAAAAAAAAAAATTATATATTGGAATATGAAACATGATAATGCTATTTTTTTTGTTGCACTTTTTTGTAATAAAAATTACGTTAACATAGACGACTGCATTTTGAGATGGTCTAACATCAGACTTTCTAACAACACTTCCCTTCATACTCTTCATTTGCAGGTATTTGGAGCAATGGGTGCAGGTGGCAGAATGTCCGCTCCTCCAGCCAACAAAAAATCAGACATCGACACCCTCAAGCGAGTCCCATACTCAAAACCCCCATTCACGCTTGGGGACATCAAGAAAGCCATCCCACCCCATTGCTTCAAACGCTCCGTCGTCCGCTCATTCTCCTATGTCGTTTACGACCTCGCCATTGCCTCCATCTTCTACTATATCGCCACCACTTACTTCCACCAGCTTCCTCACCCTCTCTCTGACCTGGCCTGGCCCCTTTACGGGTTCCTCCAAGGCTGCGTCCTCACCGGCGTTTGGGTCATCGCCCACGAATGTGGCCACCACGCCTTTAGTGACTACCAGTGGCTTGACGACACAGTGGGCCTAATCCTCCACTCTTGCCTTCTCGTCCCTTACTTTTCATGGAAATACAGCCACCGTCGTCACCACTCGAACACGGGCTCTCTTGAGCGCGATGAAGTCTTTGTCCCCAAGCAAAGGTCCGGGACAAGATGGTATTCCAAGTATCTCAACAACCCGCTTGGTAGATTCCTCACTCTCACCATCACACTCACTCTCGGATGGCCTCTCTACTTGCTCTTCAACGTCTCTGGCAGGCCCTATGATCGCTTTGCGTGCCATTTTGACCCTTATGGCCCATCTACTCCGACCGTGAGAGGCTGCAGATTTACATCTCCGATGCAGGCATTCTCGCCGTCTGCTACGGGCTCTACCGCCTCACCCTAGCGAAAGGCCTCGCTTGGGTTGTGTGCGTCTATGGAGTGCCGTTGCTGGTGGTGAATGGCTTTCTGGTTTTGATAACTTTCTTGCAACACACTCATCCCGCGTTGCCTCACTACGATTCGTCCGAATGGGACTGGTTGAGAGGGGCTTTGGCTACCGTGGACAGAGACTACGGGGTCTTGAACAAGGTTTTCCACAACATCACGGACACCCATGTGGCTCACCACTTGTTCTCCACAATGCCACATTATCATGCCATGGAGGCTACCAAGGCGATCAAGCCAATTCTTGGCGATTACTATCGGTTTCGATGGGACGCCGGTTTACAAAGCAATGTATAGGGAGACCAAGGAGTGTGTCTTTGTTGAGCCTGATGATGGTGACGAGAAAGGCGTCTTCTGGTACAACAAGTTTTGATCATTTAAGTAAGAGAAAACATATTTATTGTCGAAATGGCCAGGTTGGGAAGTGTTCTTAATTCTTATTTGAGTTTCTATCTTCCCTGTTTCCTGCTGTTTTTAGGTTTTTGCTTCTGTTGTATGGAAACCTACAGTCTTTTAGTCATTTAACACGAAAACATGGGGGAAAAAAACTTAAACAGCATAGTTTAGTTTAAGGGTCTAGCTTGTTTCTTGGAAGAAACGTAGCAGCAGCGCCTCTGCTTGCTCGTTGGAGTAAGCTTCTTATTAAGTGGTGTTAATGGTGGTTGTTGTTGTGTTACCAGTTTCATCAATGGCAGTTAATCTCTTTTTTTTTACCCCCTCTATATATTGTTGTGGAAATTCAGCAACGCAAGTGTACACTATCGTAACAAGTTATATAGTGATATAGTGATGAATAAAGTTGTCATTCTTATAAAGATTATTGTTGCCAAGTACCAAAATTATGTTAACCTTGACTTAAACGATTGGAAAGTTGCGGGATTTAAGAAAATAATAATAATAAAAAAAAAGAATGCACATGCAAAACGCAATCAAGAGTTTGACAATCAATAAACTAAAACTCTCGGGATTCCGATTTCACCGGCTTACTCCCCGGATTACTCCTACTTGAATCTTCTAGCTTAATCAATTAACGTCTATTTTTTTTATGTTGTCAACGAATCTCACTAATATAATCACTGATCTTTCTCAAGCATTTACAATTTATCTCATAATAAGTTTGTTATCACCTCTCGGTCTCAAACTCTAAATCTATCACGATTCATTAAGAATAAGAAATTCAAAGTGCTTTACAAGTTTCATAACTATATTTAACTTATGACAATCTCATGGTAATTTAAACAAAAGCATATTCAATTATCACTTCTTAGTCTCAAATTAAATACCAATTCATGCAAAAGTTAGATAAAAATTCACAAGCAAAAAGCAAATATTAAATTACTTCAACATAGAATTGAAATATATATCAATTGATTAAAAATAGGAAAAATTCAAATATTCATAATCCAGCTATATCGTAGCCCTAGAAAAGAAACTTAGAACAAAATTGAATAAAATAAACTCCTAATCATGGTCTTAGACATGGTGAAAGAAAGAGAGAAGAAAACTAGAATTTTAAAGTTGAATTAGTCCATCTCCGTTTTTGGGTCTTGCAATTTTTCCCCTTCTCCATTTGAGTTTTCTCCTTTATTTTCAGCCGTCAGAAGATATCCCTCATGAACCCTAAATGATTCTATTCATAGGCTTTTAGTCTTGGGTTCAATTTATGGCTTTTATTTGAAAAATCGACATTTTAAAACTCCACTTCTCACATTCGAGCGCCTAGGCACTCTACCTTAATGGACGGGATGTTGCAGATGCAAGTGCCTAGGCATTCCGAACTTCTTCGGCCAATGCCTAGATGCTTTCTTGTAGGTGCCTAGGCGCTTTGAATTTCTTTATGCCAGTGCCTAGGCGCTCCCTTGTAGATGTCAAGGCTCTTTAAACTGTTCAGATGCTAAATTGAAACGCCGTAGTGCTACCGTGAAGTGTTGTGGCGCTCCATGTGCATGGAGCATGATTTTTGACTCTATTTTATGCCTTGTTGCCTCTTTCTTTAACCATGAAAGCCAATTTTTTTCTTAAACTGCAAAATAACAAAAAACATGTGAAATGCTAACAAAATACTCAAAAACTAACTAAATATCAAGCTAAAGATATTCAATTCATGAGTATAAAACTCACTTATCAAATACCCCCAAACTTAACATTTTACGAGTCCTCGAGCAAAACAAAAACAAAAAATTGAAAAGCTAAAATACCAAAGCAGAACAATTATTTGATTTGATAGAATTACAGGACTCAATGATTTCACATAACTTGTAGTTCTCAGAAACATTCAACAAATTGTGAACATGTAGAATTTCAACCCCAAAATTAATCCAAACTTACCTTTAGTTCCTAGAGTGTGTGTACATGTAATCTTCTGCCCTTGACCATTTGCAACTCAAATTAGTTTATGCAAACAATGAGTACTAAATAGAACTCTAGATGAATGAAATAAAGAACTTCATAAGCTTGCTTTTCTCATCACTCGCCACTAATGTCGGTTAATCACAACATCAAGAAACATCAGGACTTTTTTGGCTAATAATGAATGGCTAGGGTTGAGGTAGGATCAAATATATATGTGGCTCGCCACCCATGCTCACAAAGAGTCACCCATAATCACAATCATTCTCAGATTTTACAAAGCTTTTGTTAGATTTCCCTAATTATTCCACCCACACATACTTTTACCCACTTCTTGTTAAACCCTCTTTTTCTTTTCCTTTTTCTTTTTAATTTTTTTCTTTTTTAAAGATACCCCACCTGCAAACTTATTTATTTGTATTATATAATATATATATATATATATATATATATTTTTGGAATGATGCAATCTTCTTCGGCCTTTCGAAACTCCACCCAAACCCCTATCATGTGATAAAAGAGATAGGGATAACTTCCGACATTACCACACGGGAGAGTTCTCATATATATATATATATATATATTTACACATAAAAGTAGTGTGGAGGTTAAATGGTGTGTCATAAGATCCTTAAATAAAAAAAATTTTAAAAAATAAAAACTCATAACTCATATTCGAATTGTTTTTTGAAACGGATCCTTAGTCAAAAACTGTTGAGGAATAATTATGCACCTGGAAAATAATTCTCCAGATTTTTTAATACCAATCATGTAGCAATGTGTTGTATCTTTTTAATAATAGTAGCTGCTTTTAAAGTATGTGACAATCATATTAATAAAAAATTAATAAACCATGTTAATATTTAAAAATTAATATTCTATAATTGGTGTCTTCAATATTATTCATCTGAATATTTTGTTAGTCAAATTCTTATTCATATAAACCTTTTGATGATTGAAGGTCGATTTTAACTATAGAAAAATCCATAATGATGTAAAGTTTTCATTTAATTACGCAAACCAAACCTCAATTTTGCACAAAATCATAATACCTTAAATTTGACGATGATTTGTAACGTATGGTTGAGTGAAGACACACCTGATCTATGAAAGAGTTCTTGAATAGATTAAGAGAGTTCTCGTCCCTTGAAGGACAAGGTAAGGCTATGATTTAAAAAATGTTATTTTTTTTTATTTACATGAATGTTTAAATTAATACTTATAAAAAACACTCTGGAATTTTTTTTAACCATAGTAGCCAAGACGGTTACTAATTCACCACGAATAATAGTTTGCACTCCTATTGACATGTTCATCAGCCAGGGAAGTACGAAGTTAATATGCAATATGGCCTTTGTTGGATTCAACTTATGCATTTTTTTATTTGTGTCCCTTTTATTTCACTTCAATAATATTATGACATATCAATTAAAAATATATATTTAACTATAATATCATATCAAATGAATTAAAAAACCACGTTAGTTATATATACATTATAATATTATTGAAGGGTAACTTCAAAAAAAGATGATATTATTTGGGAGATATAAATATATATATATATATATATATATATAAGGGATATATGAACTAAATCTGTGTTTGTTGGGCTCTCTTAAGGGTGGCCCAAATAACAATCTTGTCAATGACGTGAAAGAAAAAGCATTGCATAATTTCCAATCTCCCCATCCTCTACCTACTACGACTTAGGATTAGTTTGATAACGTTCTTAGAGTCTCCAAAAGTTAGTTGCATAGAATACGATGTAAATTTTATTTTTGGTAAAAGTACTAAGAAATCAATTATGCAAACACCAATGACATTTTAATAGTTATTTGAATAAATTAGAATTTCAAACTTTTATTTTTAGTTTCTACTTTTCCTTTTGCTACAAGTAAAAGTATAATTAAAACAAAAGCATAGCAATCCCAAACTAACCCTTAATAAGGTTTCCTAGAA
Organism: Ficus microcarpa; assembly: GCA_025413485.1. Taxonomy (NCBI): domain Eukaryota; kingdom Viridiplantae; phylum Streptophyta; class Magnoliopsida; order Rosales; family Moraceae; genus Ficus; species Ficus microcarpa. Next base: position 27,691,184 of record CM046387.1, on the reverse strand, counting down.
GAAGTTTGTGACCACCTAACTCGGGCTTGGTGAAGATTAATGCATGCGTGAGGAAGTCCGTGGCAGAAATAGGAGTGGAAGCTATTATTCGTGATCAGGAATGGAGTCAGGATTTGAGTTCAATGAGAGCACTATAAAGATTGGTTTAAGGAAAAAAAAAAAAATTACAAGGGCACATTTGAGGAAAAAGTATTGGGGGCATTTTTGAAAAACTAAGTAAGCTTATAGGTTAAAATTATAATTTTTTACAAAAATTAAGTGGAGACATGTGCCACCACTCATCTGTATCGAGTTACGTGCATGGTCATGAAGAATGGGGAACCGTCTTGGTGCTGTGGCTAAGAAAATTCCAGGGTGCCTTTCACCTCATGTTAAAGAGTGCCTTGTTGCCGGAGAAGGTGTGAAGTTGGTAGGTCTATGTGGATTCTTGAAGCTGATGCCATCAATGTTGTTCGGGGCTACCCAAGGCTCTTCAAGTCGTGCTCTCAAATGGGTTATTATCGAAGAGATTAAGGAAGAAATGTTTAAAGCTTAAAGTGGCAATGTTTGTTGTTACACTTCCCGTTAAAGAATAGTGTAGACGTCAATCTTGCTTCTATAATTCTGTGTAGACTTCAATTTGTTTTGGTTATTAGTCATTAGAAGCGTCAATAACCGGCCAAATCTCATAGATCGGATTTTTTTTAAACGAAATTTGTTGTGAGTGGTGGATTTTGAGACCGACTTAATCTAATGACAATACAAGTTATATAAAAATTTGAAAGTTGTTAGTGTCATTGACTTGAAATGTCAAAGTCTTCTCCACTTGTTAGACGTTTGCACAAAGAAAAAAATAACATATCACAGTTCACAACTATGATAAAATATAATAAATCTGTAAACTGTATATACCAAAAAAATTAATGGCTTTTTTTTTCTCTCCTAAATTTGTCATAAGTAGATATTTTAAAAGTTCCTAAAAAAAATTTTCTCGGTAATTTAATACGTTTTGAACTTCCAAAAACATAGCAATCAAGTCGGTCTATTGAGCGGGTCAACTAAGTTTCGAGAATTTATGATCAATTTAGGAACTAATTACCAAAAAAAAAAAAAAAAGTTAGAGACATAAGTGTCAAATTCCGAAAAGTTCATGAGGTGTAAGGGTTGAAAAATATTTAATTGTTACGTTCAAACTTTAACTTATGCTAGATTGGAGTCAATTGTTTTTATTTTATAATCCAAGTACTAATATATTTTTTTTCAAAAAAAAAAAACCACTACTAAATTGCTAAGAAAAAAGGTTCACGAATAAAAATGTGACGTATCAAGAGAAATTTAGAGTGCACAAATGTTAGAAACTCGAAGCTGGCTTGTAACAAACGAAATGAAATCACGCAATTTCAATGATAAAAATGGGGTAACTCGTGTAATCAAATTAAGAAAAATGATTCTAATATTTGTTGATGAATCACTAATATGGTGGATAGGAATTAATTCGTTTGATTCATAAATCAGAACTATATAGAATAAAACAAGAAAAAAAAAACTAATTAATCATTATTCTTTTCCCATTCAAGTAGTAGAATTTGTAGCTCAAAAAGAGAGATTTTTCCATGTTAGGTTGTAAAAAGAAGATTTATGGGAGTAGTTAGAAATGGAAGCTTCTTTTTTTTTTTTTTTTTTTTTTTTTAATCACAAGTTGTCAAGTTTAGACAACAAATAAAAAGCAAAATTAACCTAATATAGCTTACTTATCGCCAGCTATCCAGGCTTTCTCGAAGATCATAAAGTTGCAATATGTTGCTCAGAGTGGAAAAGAGATGAAGAAAATTGGAGGACGAATTTTGAAGGAAGAAAGAGAATATTGAATTATTTTTGATAGAGACGAAACTGGAAAGGCTATGAGTTATACATCTATGGTGCCTACCATTCAAATTCTTATAACTTTGAAAAAAAAAAAGAAAAGAAAAGAAAAGAAAAGAAAAGAAAAATTTTAAAAACTGGATATATTAATATGATATGTAACAACTAGTTAATTATTTTAAAAATTTATTATTTATTGTGATTTTATTTTTACAAGGGTATAATTGTAAGATATATTGTCATAAGGGTCTCCAAATATAATAGGTGCACTTTAATCTCGATAGCAACATGCAAGGGTTTCTTTAAAGCATAGAATATGATTATGAATAGTTGCCCTTTCTTTTATATTTTTTAATTCCAATAATTAAATATAACAAACTTTTTTTTTAATGGTAGAATATTCCTATCGTTATACATGTCTACATGTTTCTAAATACTATCTAATCAAAATCATATAAATAATAATAATAATAATAAACAAAACTGATGGAAATTGATCCAAACCTGACTATTTAAGACATAACTCTACAAATATAATATTTGGGGATGAGTTGCTATCGGGTATCATTACAAAAACAATGTTCCTAACTTTTTTTTATGGGAAATTATAACAATAAAGTAATTTAAATATAATATTATCAGTAATATTTGTCATTTATATTAATATCTATGCTAAATAGTACTTTGTTACAAAATTTAACAAAAAGATTACATATCAATCAATTAATTATAATAAAATTTTAAATAAAAATTTATTATTGTTGGATGTATCGCTCCATAAGATATAAGACCATTCCTGAGACATTTAAGGACTCGTTTAGAGACGTTGTTTTAGAGATTGAAGATTGTTTGAATTTTGAAAATAAGCATTTGGTAAAAATGAATTGTTTAGAGTGAAAATGTATAAAAAACTTGAAACGTGTGTGAAAAAAATTTAACAATATGGATCTTATTTCGTTCCTCTCAAATTCTGAATAATTTAAAAAAAATATCTTATTTTAAATTAAAATGATAAAATTATAAACTTTTAAAGTTTGAATTTTTAAAAAATATTTTTAAAAAAATAAATAATAAAATTAAAAGAAATGAAAAAAAAAAAAAAAACTTTTCCAAACATTGACCCCAATATTAAATAAAAAGAAAAAAGATAAAAAAAGTTGGGTACGTGGCATAAGGAGTCGTGCAACCCAACCACTATTGAGTTCGCCCCCGCAAAGGAAACATCCTCTTCCTCCTTCTTGGTCCTTTTTTCCCACCCACGTGCCCGCCCAAACTGACGTGTACCATTATGTGGGCCTCCTCTTGTGGGCCGGCCCACAAACAAAACGAGACTCGTGTGGTGCTCAGTTGCTCTGTCTTTCTGATGCCCCTGATGCCTGATGACGCTAATCCCTTCACGTCAGATCTGATTTTCCATCTCATCCCATCACGTGCGGATCGGACGGTTATTATTCTCTCACCACAGAGTATCTTAACGGATCCTGCCGCCCCATCATCATCTGTATCATCATCATCATCATCATCATGCTCTCCCTCTCTCCACGCTCTTTTTGCTTCTTCTACTTTATTTAATTTTTTAATATTTTATAATATTTTACAAGGATCAGTTTGAAATAATGATTGGAATTACAATTCTACAGGTTTGAATTAAAACGAGTGTTTCGTTGATGTATGATACAGAGAATAATATAAAAATTTGAAGTGTGTTTAGAAAAATATGTAATATAAATTTTATTTCGTTTATTTCGTTATTGTGAGGCTTAAGACATGAAAATCATTCATTTTGACTTGAAATTTAAAAAAAAAAAAGGACTTTAATGTTCGAATTTCATTAAAATTTAAGAGAGAGAGTAAGATGTAAATTTGAAAGTTAGGGTAAAAATCTCGTTAAAACCGATGTTGTAAATGAGCCTTAAGTTTTATTTATTTATCTTTCCCTTTTGTTGGTGTTGATTTTATGGGTTGTGAATATGATTGTCTTGTCTTGTTAGTAAGGATTATTGTAGTTAACAAGTTATGTATGTCTAGCCAACGAGAAGAAACAAACAAATGTCTCCATGCATTAATGAATGACGGTAAGTATTTAAGAATTTTAATTAACTAAAAGGGGACATTGACACATTTGTTGTTGATTGTTAATCAAGATTATTGTATTCCAAATTTTATGTTTCCATTTTTTTAAATCTCTAATATGACTAACTAGAACGGGCCAAATGAAAGAGATTTTGAGTAGGAGTTTCCATTTCACAAAAGTATTGTTTATTCATTTTTAATAAATGAAAATCATACTTCACATAACTTAAAAGAAATTTATAAGACGAGGCACATTTGATTGCCTTAATAGTAAGGCAAGGTTTTTTCAATTATGAGAAAACTACTCAAATAGCCTTCTTGTTTTTTTTTTTTTTTTTTTGGTCATATTTTTTCATCCGTTGATCAACATAACACAAACTTTCCACTTTTAACCAACATGACATAAATTTTAGTTTTATTTTTGTATCATATTAGTTTAGTATCACATTAGTATCATGATCCAATGTCCAAGCAAGAAAAAGCATCTTTAGCCACACACACAAAAAAAAAAAAAAAAAAAAAAGAAAAAGAAAAAGCAAGTATAGCTTGAGGTACATAAAAATTTTTATTTTTTATTTTTTAAAAAGAACCGATAGGAGAGTATATTAGATTAGCAAAGTTTTTCATCAGCAACTTTTTTTTTTTTTAAATAAATTTTTGGGATGGGTATTTGCACGCTAAAAAGAAAATTAATTAAGCAGAGGGAAAACAAAACAATATAACAATATATATATAGATACTTTATAAATGCAATATCATATGATAAATATGTTTCTTCTAATGTGGAACAAGAATTTCAAAGCAATAATATCATAAGATACGTGTACATCCATATAAGTACCAAACTTGTCGTAGAATACAAAGATGAAGAGAGAGAGCAAAAAAAAAAAAAAAAGGCACTAAATACAGATATGTAGTCCATATTAATTCATATTTCGACTCTCTTTATAATATTTGGCATTGCAAAGTCTATTTTCAACAAAGTCCTATTTCTTCATTTTGAACAGTTCAATTTTCAATGAGTTGTTAATTATTTTTTTTTTTTTTGGAAGAGGCAGAAAACTCCATTAATATAATGAGTATAAGTTGGGGAGATTTCCACAACCGGCCATGGCTAGCTACATGATGAAAATTGAAAGCTTAGAGACAAATATATGGGAAAAAAAAAATCTTATTCATTTTGCATATATATATATATATATATAAATACACACAAATATATATGTGTAGATTACACATCCGTACGTCCTTTTAAGACTAAGCTGGCTTTCATAATCTTCTTACTGTCAATATAGGTACAATATATATATATATATATATATATATTTGTGTGTGTGATAGAGAGATGAGAAGAGTTTGTTGAGATTCTCTCCATTCCGGTGGGTTGAAGAGGTAAAAGAGATTAAAGTATCTTAGTTATAAAATATGATAAGATTCTTATTCTTATCTTTATTTCTTTATTTTATGGGACAATTAATTAATAAGTTCCTTTGCTGTTTAGATTTCGATGTGTGTGTGTGTGTGTGTGTGTGTGTTTGTGGAAATTTGTATATATACTTTTGTTTTCTACATCTTCACTAAGACATTGGTGGTAATAAAAAGCCTAGTTTTTATATTGTATTGTTATATATCATTACACTAGCTTTGGACAACCGGCCTAGCCAGACTATATAGCTAACACTTGTAGTGGTGTGAATATATATATATATATATATATATTGGTAATACATACATTTAAGACCAGGTTTGGTCATTTACATTTTAAAGATGATTTCTAACATATTGTCAATATATCGTTGTTTAGAACTTTGCTACATACATATATGTCTTTTTTGTTATATAGTTAATAATTTGAGCTAACATATGCTTACTCAATTTTTAATATAATTGTTAATGTCAACATTAGATTTTATACTAAAAAAAAATTGAAAATGTAGATTACCATACTATCATTTTTTTTTACTAAAATAATTTGAAAATAACAAGCAACGCATTATTAATCAATAGCAAATAAATGTCAAAATTTTACATGTGTGCAACACATATATTATGCATACTACCAGTCCTATAATATATATTGCAGATTGATTTTCTTATTAAATACTAAAATTTCACATTGACATACTAATTTAATGTGATATTCTTATTTGTAACCATATTATCCCCGTCAAGTTCCAAACTTTATATGTATCTTTGAACTATGTGCAAGTTTGGCTATAACAAATCATACTAAATCTCTTTTACCAAAAAAAAAAAAAAAAACTTTGAAATGTAATTTTGCGTGTTCTTGGATAATAATAATTAGTCCAATGAGGAAAAAGATTTATTATTTCAAAAACCGTACTACATCTTGAAAGTCTCCTTTTATGTCAATGTCACAACTAGAACAAACAAGCAACCCTTCAATTAAATTATATAATATATTGGAATGTTTAATGACCATGTATTTTAGAGTTGGCAAAGCAACTTGCTACATATAAACATATGTGTGTGTGTGTGTATATATATATTATATCTGTGTGCTTTACATTTTCCAAAAATGGCGGTACGTAGTGCCTAGTCTATACACTAGTATAACACCACTTGTTCTTGTATATAATTAAAACAAAAAGGTTTTAAGTTCAATTTCATTCGACGAGGGAATAAAATATATACCTATATAATATATAGTCATGAATTTCAAATAATTAAGCTTATCCTGTTTATCCCCAAGTATTCAATCGATAAAACTAAAAAAAAAAAAAAAAAAAAACCCTTATTAATTTTACTTTAGAGAAAAAAAATAAATATTGATTTAATTTCTTAATCTCGACTCTTTCAAATATCGATTGTAATTTCAAGTTTGTCATCCGAATTCATTCCCATTTAATTAACTACTATGGTTACGGAAACTAATTAGCTAGGTTATTACTTTTGTATGTAACATAAAGTAATTAGGTTATAGGATATATAAAAAGAGACAGAAATACATCACATAACATATACTTATACATATACATATGTATATATGATAGAGTTTTCAATGATTACTCTTGTTTATTATTATTGATGATTACAGACAAAATTATAGAGATAAATACATGTCTTAATTATATTTGATGATATGACATTTTTTATAACTTACTATAATATATTAAACTTATTTGTTAACCTTACATATATAATATTCTCAAAAGTTTTCCATCAAAAAAAATTTTTTTCCACCAAAATTTTCGCCAAAAAATTTAATATTGCTTGAGGTCAATTTTTATTACGTATTGCTATATCTTTTTCAGTTTCGTAGTGTCTACATATCGTTTTCTACATTTTTTTTTTTGGGTATTTAACTGTTTGTTGTTCGTGTTTTTTTCCCCGTTGTTCAACTTTTTTTTTTTTTTCTTTTTTAGTATAATTCGTCTTTTTTTGAGTATTGTGTATGTTTTCAAATTATGCACCTTGAATTTCGTAACATAATTATTTGAGAATTAATAATTTTGTTTCTTATATTCCGGATGCAGGCCTTTTTTCGCTTTGTTTTGCAGGTATGCAATCTTTTCTTTCTCTTTTTCTTTCTTTTTTTTTTTTTTTTTTAAGCTAAAGAGCTGGTATGCAATCTAAACATTAGAGATGGTATAAAATTAAGTTTGTTTCATGTTAGTAAAAATAAGAAAATTTGTATTATGTTGGTTAATGGATTAAAAAAAAAACTAGTTATTCGGGTAATTTTTTTTACTAACTTTTATATACCAAATTGAGGAAGAATGAATCTTCAATAAAAATATTTTTTTAAAAAAACTTAGGGAAAAAAAAAAACCAAATAATAAGCCCATCCAAAATCATATTTAATGCTCTCTCTAAGTTTTATACTCATTAATTGTCATTAAATTTGTAAACCAATCACTCAAGTCGTTATAGTCATCCGATTTATATCACATAACTAAAATAACAGTAACCATCGATGAATAAATATAGGAGTACCACTGAAATCACACCCATATGTATTTATGTATGTGTGTGTATATATATATATGTATGTATGAAAATAGACACACACACTACTAAACTTGATAATAGAATTAAAATAAATAAAAGAAAGAAAAAAAGGAAAAAAAAAAAAAAAAAAGTGCTATGCCTTTTAGATCTGTAACGCGGATTGTGTAAAGCTGTCGTTTATGCAAAGCATGACATTGGGGTTTTATTCCAACTACGCGGATTCGTGAAATAATTTTAGTAGTGGAATGTCACCACTTTTAGAAACAAAAAAAATATTCTTTTTGACTTTATTACCAATTTGCCCTTGTGATTTGTATGTATAACTGAATATTACAGTACTACTATTATTGGGTTGCATGTCCTTTGAGAAAATTTTTTCTGTTTCAACCATATCTAAGCCTATAAGACTTCAAGTATTGTGTATTTATTCTTTTGCCCTTGTTCATTTTAGATTTAGCTAGGTTTAAAATTTCACTTTGTGTCATCATTTTGAACATCTTGTTTTGTTAATTAGGAAATCCAATTTGAAATTGGAATTAAGCTTCCGTTTGGTTCTCAGGTCCAAACCTAAGTTTTTCATATTATTTTTTGTCTTTTTTTGAAAAACCAACAAAAATTTAAAATCAGTTTTTGAAAATCAACCACATTTAATCTAAAATTCCAATTTCAAATATGTGTTCCAAATAGGAGCAAGAAATTGTAGCCGTTGATCAACATCATAGCAATGCTCAACATTTCATGCTGATCATCTTGTGCTCTATAACTTTGGCCTGTGGTTTGTACAGGATTTCCGTTATGTGAATGGAATTTAATCAGCTGTTTCATTTGTTGTTTCTCTGATGTTATTTTAATGATTCACTTAATTTTTAAAGTGCTTTTAACGTTTCGTATTATATGTCGTCAATTTTAAATTTAGATGTGGTGTCAAAACAATATTGGAGAGATAATTGATACAACACAACAAATCTGAACTAAAATATATATGGCATCATATTAGAAGGATTTTTTTTTTAGGGATATATAGAAGGAATTTATTTAATGTAATAACTTGATTAAAGGAATTAAATCCCATTTTGATTTTTTAGACGAAGATATCATAAATAATTAAACCTAATTCCTAATCTGAACAAATGCATGTACTAAGAAAACAAGCAACTAATTAAAACAAAGTTAGAGAAACAAGTTAAGAAAGTGGATGTTCACGTGGGATTAGGAAGGAAAAGAAAATCACTGCATGTGTTTCTATGTTCACATATATCCAAATTCAATCCAATGTAAAATGAAGACATTCCACACATACGTAGTAGATGTATACATATATATTTATATATTTATATATATTATATATTTACAAATATAAAAATCCAGAAAATTGGAACTGGGGGACCATTGAGTTTCATTTACTTTATTGACTCTTGCATTTTATCAGACGAGGATATTCATCCAATCCTTGCTCTCCCACCCAACATACAGCTTGTTTCATTTTTTTTTTCTTTTCTAAATTTTCTCATTATTTTAAAGATTCTCTCCAATCAAACAATCTCTAATAATTTTTTATCAATTTACATTACTTCTTCACCTATTTAAGCTTTCTCCTTCCCTCTCGAAAACAGACACACCAACTTCAACAAACACGTCTCTCTCTCTCTCTCTCTCTCTCTCTCTCTCTGTGTCTATATTTTCATTTTCGATCATTCAAAAACCCTAAAATTATAGTTCTTAGTACTCTTCCATGGAGGCAATAACCAAGAAACAAACTTGCTTCTCAACTTCACCACCATCACTGTCCATTCACAAAGATTCACACACAGTATCGAAAGCCAAGGCCAAGATTCGCATAATTCACATATTCGCACCGAAGATCATCAAGACCGACGTCGCTAACTTCCGGGAGTTGGTGCAAAGGCTCACCGGGAAACCGACGGAGAACGACTGCAAGAAGATAAAGCAGACCGCAAGCATTCCCACAAGAGAAGAAGAAGAAGATCATGATCAAAGCAAAAACAAGACCTTTCCAAGCAAGCCTTTGGCCAAGAAAGTGGACATGAAAACTGGGTTTCGTGGTTTGGACCAGCATATTGTGAGAGATCATCAGAGGATTATCAAGGAAGAAGATCAAGAAGGGAATTTGTGGATTAGTGGTCATGAGAATAATAATGTTAATTCAGGAGCTGGTGGGTTCTTGGAGAGATTTTCAGATTTGGAAGGGTTTATTGAGGAGCTTAACGGTGAATTTCCTTTGTTTCCTTCTTTGCTTAGCCACCCTTTGGAGGCTTCTAATTCTTTTATGCAATATGGATTTGGAGGACCTCAACTTGCTTAATAAGTAGCACCAATATTTATATATCTGATTTTTTTTTTTTTTTTGAGGGCTCTGATTTGTATCTCACTCTTTGATCATGTATAATGTTTTCTTAGGGTTTTTTTTTTTTTTTTTTTTGAGGATTTTGGATGGGATTGGTTCCACACTGCTTGTGATCGTTAATCGACGCTTCATGATTAACTATTTTCTGATGTGATTCTGATATGATCTCAGTTTTAAAATACAAGCGTTTGAATTGTTGCAAATACGTCCCTCTATATATCTTGATAATTTGCAGAGATAATGTTGCAGTACTTTCCTCAAATTGTATTTGTTCGATTATTTCTTTATTAATTTCAGTTTGATAATTTATAATTAGGTTTCTTGTATTTCTTCCTTTTGGATATGGCACTGAATTTGTCCCCTGGTACATGTGGGTCTCTCTCTCCCTCTTTCTCTCTCTCTCTCTCTCTCTCTCTTTCTTTCTCTCTCTAGGCTCTAGTACTTATGAAGAGTTGGCAAACAAAAGCACAAGAACGTGCAGAAACTAAAACCTAGGGAAATTGAATTGCTTTTCTTGTAAGAATTAATTAATTGTATGCTATTTTTAATTCAATCATGGTTTGTTTCATTACAGAAATCGTCTTCCACTTGTCATATCGTTGGCGTTTATTTTAACAATAAGCTCTCTACTAACAAGCACATCTCATGTAAATCATTAATACCAGATCCAACCTTTTAAGTTTCGCTAGTTCTTGATACAATTTTTGTCCCGATCTCATATGTGCCCCGAATTTAACGATTATTTTCACTTTACCTTCTAACTCTGAAAACTCATACCTTTTCTTTTAAATTTTAATTAATCTCAACTTAACCCCTTTTATAATAATTTTGATTAAAAACATACAGGAAAAAAGATAAAAAGATAAATTAGTCTCATCAAACCCCTCGAATTAAAATTCTGGTTAAACACAAATAAAAAAAACATCATATAACCAAATATTATATGTACTTGTTTGTCTTCTACTAACAAGCACAGATCATTAATATCATATCCAAACTTTCCAAGTTTAGCTAGTTCTTGATAACGTATTTCCCAATCTAGCTCATCTGTGCCCTCGAATTTTAGGATCATTATCACATTATCTTCTAAACTTTAAAGCTCTTACTTTATCTCTTGAATTTTGAATCAGTCCCAACTTAACCCATTATAGTTTTGATTAAAACTTTGTGGAAAAAGAGAGAAATTAGTCTCAATAAAACTCTTCAATTAGAATTTTAGTTAAACGCAGGGAAAATATCATATGACACGTATGGTTTTAATGAAAATTCTAACGGAAAGGATTGAGTAGGATTCATCCAAACTTCAGGGGTCAAATCGAGTATTTTTAAAGTTCGAAGGTTAAAACAAAAATGTCCCTAAAGTTGAGGACAATAAACGAGAATAATCATTTCATTTTATATATATATATATATACACACACACACAGACAAACAACTTGAATTATTATAAATTTTAAGGGGAAAAAAAGGAATTGCGGTATTTTAAAATCAACTTCTACCTAGTTGGCAAATAAATTGACATGGGAACCTCAGAGAGCTGTATAAGATGCTATGTAAGTGGATTTGATTATTCATCCATATGCATAAAAATTAATATTAGTTCTCAAACTTATTTATTTATTCATTCGTTTTCAATTGTATACAATATGCCTTAGCTTTGGGGAACTGGTAATGCCTATGGCGTCTCCTTTTTCAATTTGAAAACCATCAGCAATTTTGTCAATGACACCTTTCTTCTTTATTCTTCCTTTTTATTTTATTTTATTTTTTTACATGTATTTATAGTGACAGAAAATCCAAAGTTGACAGTGAAATTATCTAATTGATAAAATATATAACAATTTTTTTTCGTTAAGTATTTATTGCACAATCTTATAAGATAGACACAAATTTTCTTTTGCGGGTTAACATTAACATACATATACATATACACACACATATATATATATATATATATATATATGCGCGTGGAGACAAGCAATTTTAGCATTAAAAAAATTGACGTGGAAACAAGGCATTACAAGTCAACATCTTTTTGGTAAAACTTTTATTTGCAAATTGTAATAATAAATTGTAGGGGAAAGATGCACGACATTCACAAGAAGTCCCCGCGGATGAAACTTAAATTAAGACCAAAAAAAAAAAAAAAAAAGATCAGATTCATAGCATCATGATTATTTTATAATTAGAATTTGAATAATCAGCATCTCTATTGATAACAACATGGCGGTGTCATTGTCTTTAATCCGTCACTGCCGTACACTTTCTATGGTGGACTCCAAGTAACCAAAGAAATATTGCTGCTGTGGGAAAAACAATATGCATGCCTTCATGCTAAAGAAAATTTTATGTGATTGAAACTTCTGATCCTTTTGTTTTTACTTAATCAATAGGTTTGATGGAGTATTAGTAATTTCGCAAACGTGCATGTGTTAGAATCAATTTTGTTAATTTTACAATAAGATACGAAAAAACATCTTATCGATAGAATATATATCAGATTTTATCAATTTGCAAGACTATCTTATTTTGATGTGGTTTTGATAGAATCAACCTGGTATTGTAAATGAATTAAACGTTCAGATACATGCATACGGTGGATTACCGATAGGAATTACCCATCATAGAAAGCCTTTTTTTTTTTTTTTTTTTTTTTTTGAAGAGGAACTTGTGAGCAAATTTTGTTGAGCAATGCTCGAGCTTTATTGTCTGGCTCTTAAACCAAAAGCTATGTTCAGTTTGGTTTCATTCTCAATCCATAACGAGAAGATTGCAAATGTAATAAGACTGATATTTTCACACACACACACAAAAAAAAAAAAAAGAAAAAAACAACAACAACAAACAAACAAACAAACAAAAAGAAACAAAACAAAAACAAAAACAAAACAAAACAAAACAAAAAAAGAAAAAGAAAAAACAAAACAAAACAAAAAAAGAAAAGAAAAGAAAAGGTGAGACCAACATGTGACAACAGAAATATAATTTTCTCATGTAAGAATGCTGACATGTTAACAATTACATGAAACATGAAACTATGAGGTTTCGATTAAGTGAGCAACTCCAACGTGGTCCAACTCCAAATAATACTTTTTCTTTTTGTTTCCTTGTTTTTTACGGAACAGAGATTGCGGCTGTGGCTAAAATAAAACTAACCATCTATAGCAAATTAATTTTGACCAAATGATTTGAAGTATTATAGGCATGCACCGGAGACGGCGTATAAAGCGCACAGTCTTAAATATGTGACAACAATGAAAAAGGAAGACTCAACAGGGAAGAAAAAGAGAGCTAAATGATTTGTTTAATGGCCCGAATAACACCCACCTACAAGCCCAAATAAATAGCAAACATCCATCGGCCGCCCATTTTCAAAAAATATAAAAATATAAAAGTAATGAAATAAATATGAAATAAAAATCTATCCACCATCCATTGTCAACTAAAAAAAAATCTCCATGAAAGAGAGATTCTACGCACCCTACCGTAGTCTTATGGTAAGTTTGGAACAAAAATTTAGAATGAAATTTTTAGATTGAAATTGTTTGACTTTATAAAAATTAGTTATAATTTTTGTTGATTTTCAGAAAAAAAAAAAAAAAAAAAAGATAAACTAAAAAAGAAAAACTTATATTCACATCAGAAAACGAAATGCATACCAAGATTTAAATTAGATGATGCAAGCCATATGGGACTAGTCATATGATACTACCGAGAGGATATTTTTTGCTCGATGTTGTTACACATTTTATAATTACCGTCAAAATTAGATGTTGTTACACATATTTTATAATTGCTGTCAAAATTAGATGTTGTTACACGTATTTTATAAGCGCCGTCAATGTTTAAAATCACCCTTTTTTAAGAATTTTTTAATAATGATCAAAGTTTTTAAAAATTAATTAAAAGATCATTTTTTTAAAATGATCAATCAATGATTAATCATATAACATTATTAATCTAATTAATCATAATGTAAATGACCAATTTTCACAGTCACTTATTGATTGACCAAATCCGAAAAAAATGACAAACAACCATTTTGCTAAATTAAAAAACGAAAAAAGAAAAAAAAGGTTCCGCAAGACTAATTTTCCTCAAATTCAATTATGTTTATGGTAGGTGCTCCAATTGCAGAATCTTCCACAATAAGAAATAAAATAAATAAAAATGCATCTTAAAAAAGGAAAAAGAAAGGAAAGAAGAAAAAGGCGGCTCTACGGTTGATAGAAGAGGCAAGGTCGGGTGGGACGCGGAGAGACATGAAAACAGCAAAGCTATTTTTTAGTCAAGCACCTTGGCACATTATTAGTCAATTGTGTTCACATTTACCAACTACAGACCCACTTCTAGTTTCTTTATTATTTCTTTGATTCTAACTTAGCTAACCACTTGCTTATTAACGTACGAAAACAATACAACTCACAAAATTAGGTGGGAATTGCATTATTGTACGAGTTAATCAACTTTTTCTAGATTTTCGGGCGTCGACGAAACTGCATTCGAGTCAATTGACTCGCCTTGCGCAGACATGAAAAGTTCGAACGATTCCTTAAGTTTCTAAGATTTTTTTTTTTTTCCCCTCTCAATTATTCAGAATCCAGGGGAAGATCAAATGAGAATTTGAATTGTAATTGAAGAGGGGTAAAGAAGGGGAGAAAAAAAATTTCATGCATGAAAGAGTCATTAGCTCTCGTACTCTGTCACGGATTCTGCCAAGGGAGATGAGGGTGTATCCAGCCTTGTGAGGACCTCCGGAACTCCGCTAGCATCTCTAATTATCTGCGAAAGAAAAAAAACCAATACGAAAATGTTGGCTAAAAATGTATAGTTTCTAGGAACAAGTATGTTTTTAACATCCCTGCAAATCTTTATTAAGCACCTAAATCCACTAAGCAATAACGTCCCTTGACAAAATCCATTCATTTGGTGGAAACAAAGTTACGACAAGTTATTTTTTCACGACGTGGTGAAAGGAGGAACTAAGGTCATTGCTATTAGTCATTTTTCAACTTGTGTCGAATCATGTAGAACGTGAATAAGTTTCACCAAGTAAAACACCCCAAAATACCAACGAAGAAATCTGTTTCATGAAATTTTGGTTCTCTTCAACTTTAGAAACGAACTACCCCTGGAGTTTTTACAAGTCCTAGCGAACTAATAGTTAGGCTAAAATTTATTATAATTATACATCTAGAATAGTAAGCTTGAGCTAAATGTAAGTTGTAATAATAAAACCATAATAACAGGAAAAGGTGCTGAGCTAAACGGCTCAAGAATATTAGTTCCACAGGTTTGAAGTCTCACTGTGGCTTGCAGATAACTAGGGTTAAAAATCATGAAAACATTGGCCTGCTAAGCCAGATTTTTTTTTTTTTAATTTAATTTTCTAAACTAAATTGTTCACATCGCAATTCGCAATGAATACTAGTTAAAAAGCTATAATTGTCATATTGAGGTACAAATACTAAGATCTAATCAATACGAAGTAATCCCTTTTATATCTTCATTTAAATTTCTAATACTGGCCAAGTTCCCAAGTATAATGAGGTAATATTTTTCTTCTCTAATCTGTATCTACAATATCAACAAAGAGACGACAAGCTAAGTCATTCGATAACTGCATGTACGATGACCGCATCTGCTATGGCATAAAACAATGGGTTTGCAACGAAACAATCACTGCAGATGCATGAATGTCTGTTTTACATTATGATATTTTATGCACCACACACACTAGATGAACAATATATTTGTTTCTGCATGGAAATTTGAATGAGTTGCATGTATTTTCTACACCAAGTAGTCAAGGACCACACAAGCAAATCTTGTTCTGAAACACCAACAGCTGTTTTAGCTTCACTGAGTTTTATATATAAACAGGATAGCACGGCAATTTATGTCTACATGTCACCCCCAGGCAACAAATTTTTTTTACTTTTTTGAATTTCGGGCCGAGGAAATTCGAACTATACAGCTTATGGTGAAGTTAAGTGTGAAATTACCGCTAACCTATGCCTGTTACCACATCCCCATGCAACATAAGTTATAAGTTTATATTATGTCAAGACGAGTTTTCTTGGAAAGAGTATGTGGTAAGTATACGTACAAGTATTTCATCATCAAGATAAGAGATCATGAATAGTCTCTGGAAAGATCCACCTGCAACCACAAGATCAAATGCTTACGATGAATGCAAGGTGATAAACGAGCCTACTGGAAAACTAGAAGAAAGAATAACTAGCTTCCACTGAAAATCACATGTTCCAATATCTATCATTTACAACGGATGATTTGCACCTTAGCAAGGGATAAAACCTATCTAGAAAGACAAGAAGACAGGGAACTTGTACGCTAACTCATCTCAAGGTCAGAACCTCTTGCACTTGCACCTACAAGACTAGTACTATATGCAAAAACTATCATGCTGAAAAGGCTACAAAGAAGACAACTTTGTACAATCGTGTCCATATTGAGATCGAAAACAAACGTACTAAATCAAACTCAAAGACTTAAATGGTCAACAACAAAGAGAAAATTTCATACTTAGGGGAACTTTAAGGCCACCAAGAAAAGCATCCCTAACAGGTTTGGGAAGTTGCTGCATCGTGTTAGCTGCCTGATCAAGTGCACCTTTTAGCTGATCAGGTACTGTTTCTTCAATAACCTTTGGAGTCTCAAGAGTCCCTTCAACATTTTCCTCTTTCATTCGAAGTGGTCCTTCGACAGATAATTTCGTTGACAGAATAAACTTGCTTTCTATCTGCATTTAAACGCACATGATTAATGCTGTTGGAAAAGAAAATTACAAGAAGCAGAACATTGAAGCATGTGGCAATCTAAATAATTAGAGGTGACATGAAGTGATATTTGGTCAAAGAATTCTCAGAGACCATTACAGTAAGAAAAAGTTTTTAATTTGTTGTTTTAAAATTTTTAAAGATCTGAGAATCAAGTTCTTATGGTTACCAACATGAAAACGTCTTCATAAACCACATGTAAATATTGAAGAATGAGAAGTAAAAATTAAAACATCGAATGTGTGAAACCAGCTGACATTATTATCTTTTATCAAATTACTTTGGAGTCATTGGACAGAACAGAGCAACTTCTTAAAATAGGATCTATGCAGGCATTGATATAATCTGACAAAATTGAAAACACTAACAAGTAACAAGTACAATACCGAATTCAAAACTCTCAAGTTTGCCGTGATATTTGCATATCCATCCTTGATCAGCGCCTCCATTTTCGACAAGTTGGCCAAATTAGAGGGAAATCTCCTGCAACATTTCAGGGATTACAAGAACAAAATCAGCTGTTTTCCACTTCAATCAACAGAAAAGCCAATATTTTCAATCCGCCATGAACTACCCTTTCCATATAACCAAATAGCAGATATGTACTCATAAATAACTCACTCAAATATGAATCTGGCAACAAATAAACCGGGCTTCCAGATCCAAACCACTCAAAATTCCACCGACCTTCTAAGAAGGGCGACCTGAGGAGCTGAACAAACAAGTAAGAATCCAACATAACATGAAGCTCACTCAAAATCCTCTGTGCCAAAATAAGCGCTTACGTCGTTGGACGAGGTGTCGGATTTAGCCTCTCAAGCCCAGTTATTCTCTCATTCACGTCAATCCTGTGCATATCAGTTGTCTTTCCAGTTACTAAAGCCTCAAAACCCCCAGCATCTTTAAACTGAAATTTGAAAAAAAAAAAAATCTCAAGGCTCATAAATAAATTCAGATCTCGTCACCAGTGAAAACAGTAGTAGCATAAGAATCAATTCATTAACCACCTAAAATATACCTAATTTCAGGCTAAAACGAGTAGTCATTATCAAGTAAGACATATGACTTAGTAAAACAAAATTTGAAACTCAGTGGAAAAAAATAGACACAGAGAGACTGAAAAGTATCTTGTTTTTAAGCTAAAATGAGAAGTCATTATCAAATGAAACATAGAATTAAGTGATAAAGGGAAAAAAAAAATCTTAATTTCAAGCTGAAATACCTTATCATTACAGAATGAAACACATAATTAAACTTAAGAGTAGCAATAACAAACTGAGATTCACAGTGAGAAGCGTCGACTGTTCAAAGAATAATGAAAAAGAAATCCAGATTCCAAGAAAAAATGCGTCACTAACAAGCAATTAAGGAAAATCCTGATTTCAATCTAAATTGTTGGTAGAAATAGTCATCATCAGATGAAACACATAATTACAAACTAAGAATACTAATTAAAAGTTCGAAAAAAAAAATGAATACTAATTAAAACTCGGAAGCCTAATTCCAAGCTAAAATAGCGTAAATAGGAATTATGAACGAATTCAACACACAATTAAGCGAAAACAAGCTATTAGCCTTAAGAAAAATCCTGATTTCAATCTAAAACATTTGGTATAAATTTCAAGCAAAATTAGTGGTCATTTTCAGAAGAATGAAGCACAAATTCGAGTAAAACTAAAGAATAACAATTAAGAAAAAAATCCAAATTTCGAGCCAAAATTAGGTAGTTATTATGGAATGCAATACACCATTAAGCGAAAGCAAGAAATTATAAAAATCCTGACTTCAATTTAAAGTTTTTGGCACAAATTCCAAGCTAAAATCAGCGGTCATTATCAGTGTCAGATGAATAAAACACAAAATTAGCTAAAAATAACGACCAATAATTAAGAGCCAAAACCTAATTCCAAGCTAAAAGTTTAAATCATTATGGAATTCAACACAAAATTAAGCGAAGAAATTAGAAGCCGAGAGCGAGACTCACAGCGAGAAGGAGCGATTCTTTAGCGGAGAGCCTCTCCATTTCCTTGGCGTAGGCGGCGGGGGCTCCCTGCACGGACTGCTGGACCATTGCTCGGCAGGCGAGTCTCCGGCCGATGGCGGAGGTCCTCCGGTCGAACTCCGGCAACAAGGCTAGGGAGGCGGTGGTCGGAGTGAAGGAAGAAGAGGAGGACGAGCAGCAGGGGCGGATAACGGAAATAGTGGGGAGAGAGCCTTGTAGGGACGCCATTGGAGAGGCTTGAAGAGAAGATGACGAGCGTCAAAGGCTGTTTAACTATATGGAGATACGTTGAAGACGAAATCGCAGGGTTTGCAATGATTAAAGACAAAATTAAAATTGTTTTCTTGTTGGCCGAGGTAGGTGTTTTGCATCATTGATCCAATCCAACCGCTAGGCTTATATACGAATAATTGTGTATTATAAATTGTTAAATAAGATTAAGTCTAATTAAAAGTTATTTATCAAATTTTTGTTAATTTAGATTTTAATGTATCTAATAGGATATGGCCTTTAACATAAAGAGATTTGAAGGTAATTTTTATTTTTTATGATGGGTTAAAATAGAAATATCAAAAGATAACATGGAAGTTATCTATATATAATGGTTATAATCTTCATATCGCAATTATTATTATCATTACTCAATTATAACATCTCATCATCAAAGAGAGAATACAGAGAAAAGACTAAAGGATTCTCTTGAAAAATATGTTGATCTGGAAAGTCAACTGCACGACTTTAGAAAGTAATCAATCGTTATGGATTCAGATATATTTCTGTTTATTCGTTAATAGATTCTTAGTGATCCAATATAAATATTCTTAGACTTATAGGTGATGGTTTTCGCCGTAAGAATTTATCTTGCAAGTAGTATCAGAACGGAGTTCATATTGAATCATAGGAAATATGTTCACAATTTTGTTGATTTAACCGTTTGCAATTTCTGGAAAAAAATTTTTTTTTTTTCATTTTTCCAATTTTGGCTGCATTCAGTAGCTTTAGGTTTTTTTTTTTTTTTTTTTTTTTTTTCCATACATGGACCCCGTTGGGCCCATGACAAGAATGGGTTGTGGGCTAAGCCAGCAGCCATTGATATATAGATAAAATAAAAGGTGGGCCTGGGGCTAGTGTAGGATCCGGGTTAGGCTGACCCAACCCGATCCAGCCCTTACCTGATCAACGATCAGCCTTATCAACGGTCAATGGTCAATTGTTGACTTTTTACCAAAATAAATTTTTTAATTGTTTTTTTAAGGATCAATTTTGGTATAATTTTAAATTCAAATATTAGTGTGTATATATATATATATATATTTTTAGATGAATTAATTGAAACAACATGTCGTCAAAGTGACCTCTCTTCTGGAAATTAATTTGTTTTGAAATATAAATGGTTATGTATATGTAACTTATGTGAATATTAATCGACCCAAAGGAAAGTGAATATTTAATAGAATTCCATGTGCACTTGTGGTAATAAATGCGTGATGATTATTCGATTTTACATGTGAATAATAAAATCGGCCCAGAGGAAGATTTATTGTTCAATATGTTCTTAGTATCAGTGTTTGATTACTACTCCAAGATATTACTTACAAGTTAATATTTTGTCCAAAAATAAAATATTTATGGAGTGTCTAGTATTTTGAGATTGGGTTTACCTTTATTTGAATTTATTTTTTAGACTTATATGAGCTTGTTTTGTTTGTTTGTTTTTCTCTGTTCAGCTATGACTTCTACTAATATTACTGTCAACATCAACTCTATTCCTATGCTAAATGACACTAACTTCAAGTTATGGCAAGAGAACCTCTTGATAGTTCTCGGAGTCATGGATCTCGACCTTACATTAAGGGTTGATTCTCCTGCACCTCTTACGGATAAAAGTACCTCTGATGAAAAGAGGGATATGAAAAGGTGGAAGAAATCAAATCGCATGTGTATGATGATTATGAAAAAGGTCATTCCAAAAGCATTAAGGGGCATAATGTCTAAAAGATCATTACAGCTAAGGAGTTCCTTGCGGACATTAAAAAAAGGTTTATCAAAAATGAAAAAGACTAAAATAGGTACGTTCTTGACGAGTCTAATTTCAATGAGGTATAAGGGCAAATGCAATATTAGGGAATACATCCTAAAGATGTCTCATCTTGTTTCTAAGTTGAAAGCATTTATGGCATGTTTACTTACGCCTAATCGGAGTAAATATGAATCGAAATGGGTAGAATTCGAAGTGAACTGGATTCGGAATCAGGATTCGGAGTTAGAATATGCTGTTTACTTAGGTTTCAGGAAACGGAATCGTAATCATTGTCATTCTCATTCATGCATTTACTTAGAACAGGAATCAGAATTGGCTGCTGTAAATTTACTTGTATACCCTTTATTTATTGTATTTTCAAAAATTTAAAAAATAATTAATTTTTTTTGTTTATTATCATACTATTAATCAAAAGTAAAATAATCATTATGATATTAAGGCAATAATTAAATTATATAATTTTTTGTTTAAAAAAATGAATTAAAATAAGTAAAGTATTAAAAAAATAAAAATAGAAACACAATAATATATTATGATAAATAAAAGTTCTTTATTTACTATAATAATGTTAATAATAATTAGGAAAGTTCTGTAATATTAAGTTACTAAAAATGTATTATATTTAGTTAATAAAAATAATTAATATAAATTGTTATTATTTTTTAATACAATTTTTTACAAATGAACTAAGGATAAATTGGTAAATTAATGTTAATAGTAGAAATGAGATTTACAATCCGGAAGGGAGGTATGGGATTGCCAATCCCATTCGTCAATCCCAAATTGGTATGGGATCCATCATTCTCACTCATATTCCAGAATAAAAATGAGTAAGTAAACAAGGGATTGACTCTTATTCTCCACTTTTATTCCCTACTCCTGATAAGTATACATGCCATTAAGTTAGAACTCTCTGAGGACTTACTGGTGCATCTAGTTTTGAGATCCCTTCCAGCACAGTTTAGCCAATTTAAGGTGAGCTATAACTGTCAAAAGAAACTTGGTCTCTTAATGAGCTCATTTCACACTATGTTTAGAAAAAGAAAAGGCTAAAGCAAGACAAGGTAGAGAGTGCTCACCTGGCCTCAACCTCTAAGGACAATGACAAAGGAAAGAAAAGGAAGATGGATAAGGAAGCTGCAGATACAGCATCTCATAAGAAACAACAAAAGAAACCGGTTGACCCGGAAGGTGTTGGTTGTTTCTTCTATGGAGCTGAAGGGCATAAGGAGAAGCAATGTACTAACTATCACACATGGCATGCTAAGAAAGGTTTGCTTTTTAATTTGGTATTTTATAAGGTTAGATGAACTTCAATACCTAGACACACGTGGTGAATAGATTCTAGTGCAACAACTCACATGAGTGTGTCTATGCAGGGTTATCTAAGTTATCGAAAGCCAAGTGATGCTGAAAAATACATCTATATGGGTGACGACAAGACGGTGAAACAATAGGAAAATTTAGATTATTGTTAAAGACTGGATTATATTTGGATCTTGATGAGACATTTATTGTACTGTTTTTTAGACGGAATTTGCTTTCTATTTTTGCTTTGGTCATTTGGGAATAGAAATTTTAATTTGTTTCATGATTCAAAATTGGTTGGTTCTGGTTCATTGTCAAGTTATGATAATTTTTATTTAATTGATACAATTGCTTCATTTAATGAATCACTGCAATTAAGTACACAAGGTATAAAGAGAAAATTAACCAATGAGAATTTGGCTACATTATGATACAAGAGATTAGGTCATATCTGCAGACAAAAATAAAAAGACTTATGTTAGACGAAATTCTAAATCCTTTAGATTTCACAGATTTTGATGTTTGTGTTAATGGTATAAAGGGAAAACAAACCAACAAAAGGAGATTAGAAGCCAAAAGGACTTTGGACGGCTTAGAACTCATACATACGGATATTTGTGGGCCATTCCCTATAGTTGCTTGGAATGGTCAACAATACTTTATAACGTTCGTAGACGATTTTTCCAGATATGGCTTTATATATCTCATTCATGAAAAGTCATAGTCATTGTATGTGTTCAAAAATTATAAGGCTGAATCTAAAAACCAACTCAGCAAAAGGATCAAAAGCGTCAAATCTAACTGTGGTGGTGAGTACTATGGTAGAAATGACGATTCAGGTGAACAACGTCCAGGACCGTTTGCTAAGTTCCTAAATGAATACGGTATTGTCCCAGAGTACACTATGCTAGGTTCACCCATTATAAATAGTGTTGCTGAAAAATGAAACAGGACACTTAAGGACACGGTGAGGAATATGATTAGTCATTCTACCTTATCAAAATTACTTTGGGGAGAAGCACTTAAGACTGCCGTATATAACTTTAATGGGGTTCCAACTAAAACGATTGTCAAATCCCTTATGAACTGTAGACGGGTAAGAAGCCTAGCCTAAAGCATTTGCATGTTTGGGAAATTCCAACTGAGACAAGGCCTTATAAGCCTAATGAAAAGAAACTGAACTCAAGGACGGTGAGTTGCTATTTCATTAGATACTCTGAAAGATTTATGGGGTATAAGTTTTATGATCTCACGATTAAGTCGATTTTCGACTTAGGAAATGCCCAGTTCTTTGAGGATGTCGAGTTTGTGGGATGAGGTACAGTTAGGGACTTTGTCTTTGAAGAGGAATATGTTGATATTCCCACAGGTGTTGTTAGCATTGGTCAGGATCTCATTCTTAACCTTATTCAAGACACAACAAAATAAGACGATGTCGAAGAACCTCCCATTCAAGAAATTGTTCCAGAAAAACAAACTCTAGCACCTCAAGAACCTATGCCATTAAGGAGATCCACTAGAGAGAGGAGAAAATGTAGTGCCAGATGACTATATTGTATTTCTCCAAGAACCGGAGGTAGATATTAGAGTGATGGAAGATGATCCGATCAACTTCCGTCAAACCATGGAAAATACTTACTCTCGGAAGTGGATTTATGCCATGAATGAGGAGATTAAGTCCATGAAAGACAATTACATGTGGGATCTTGTCCCATTGCCAGAAGGTGTGAAACCCATTAGTTGCAAATGGATATTTAAGACTAAGAAGAATTCGAAAGGTGATATGGAGAGGTACAAGACTCGTCTTGTGTAGGGGTGGCAATTCGTGTCACGTGTCGGGTTCGTGTCGTATTAGAGCCGTATCAATTTTTTTCTTCTCCAACCCGAACACGACCATCGACACGAACACGAAACGAAACCGCGACACGAACACGACACGAACCCGTCACGGGTTGGCACGACACGAACCGAAATTGACCCGCGATAAGAAATTAACCCGAAATTGACACGAAATTTGACCCGAAATTGACACGAAATTGACCCGCGACACGAACTTGACCCAAACTTGACCCGAAATTGACACGAAAAGTGACACGAAAATTGACCAAAAAAAAAAAGGGTCCAACCCGAACACGACACGTTTTTTTTTTTTTTTTTTCCGTGTCAATTTTTCCCAACCCGAACACGACCTGCCCCCTATTTTTCCCAACCCGAACCCGCAAAATTCGTGGCGTTTTTTAGTCGTGTCATGACCCGTATTGCCACCCCTAGTCTTGTTGCAAAAGGCCTTACACAAAAAAAAAAGGCATTGATTATAAAAGAGACTTTCTTTCTAGTTTTTTCGAAAGACTCTTTCAGGATTATAATGGCGTTGGTGGCACATTTTAATCTTGAGTTACATCAGATGGATGTAAAGGCAACATTTCTCAATGACAACATTGATGGGACGATCTATATGGTGCAACCAGAAAAATTTGTGTCAGAAGACCCAAAGAATATGGTTTACAAACTTAAGAAATCCATCTATGGACTCAAACAAGTATCTCGACAATGGTATTTCAAGTTTTATCAAATGATTATCTCGTTCGGTTTTGAGATGAATTTAGTCGATGATTGTATATCATAAGTTTTGTAGGAGCCAACATATTTTTCTAGTTTTATATGTTGATGACATCTTACTTGCCAACAGCAATATAGGCTTATTGCACGAAACCAAGAGATTACTTAGTCATTTTATTTTTTTGGTTTTTTTTTTTCATGCTTTTTTTTATTTTTTATTTTATTTCTTTTTTGTATTGGTATAGTTTTAACATTTTAGTCCTTTAATCTTTTTGGTCATTTTTCATGCCTTCTTTTTATTATTATTATTTTTTTTCAGGTACTTTGTTCATTTTTTGGCAAAAACCTTTTTTATTTTTTATTTTCCTTCAGACCAAATTTTTTATTTTTTCATTTTAATCCTTTTTTGTATTGATATATTTTTGACTATTTAATCCTTCTATCTTTTTAATGTTTTTTTAATGCCTATTTTTTTTAATGTTCGAGTACTTTGTTGATTTTTTTTGTTTAATGTTTCTTATATACTTTTTTATAATTTTTTTAAAAATGTTCAATCATATGTTTCACATATGCTTTAAATTAATATATATATACAATATATAGAAATCTCAAAAATGCTAATTGTTTTCGTCCAAAAGGCACGTTTTGTATTTTTTTTTTTTTTGGGGGCTTTGGTAAAAAAATTTTCAAGTAAATGGGAGATCACAAATCATTCTAGTGTTTTTATATTTTTATTTGGTTTTTTAGTTGTTGAACATGTATTGATTTGACACTAGAGCATAGAAATGAAAATTGTTTTTCTTTTTTTAAGTAAATTCTTTTTTGGTTTTTTAGCATAAATCTGACTTAATCTTTCCAAGCTTTTTTGGTTTTTCTGTTGCAATATTGTTCTGTAGTTCGTTAAATTGGAATTTTATAAACAATTGAACTGTATAATGCTCTTCAAAGTTTCCATGTTAGGAAGTAAACAAACCGTAAGTTTGTTGTCTTGATTGAAAAACCATACACGTAGTATGTAACTTCTGCAATGTGAATTCATTTAACTAATAAATAAATAAATATATTTAAGGTCCCAATTTTGCTACCTTAATTATGTGTATCCAAATTTCTGCATCAATTTTATCCAGGGAGAGCTTCTTGTTGAGAAGCAATTGAGAAAGATGCCTCTTTAAAAAAAATAAAAATGAAATAAAAAAAATTATTAAAAAAAAAAAAAAAAACTTCTGTCAAAAGCAAGCATACAGAAGACTTGCTGAGTTAGCATGTGCCATGCACGTCGTTATTAAATTCCTAATTGTGTGAGAGACTGGAGTATTTTCCTTGTCATTCTATCTTTTCTACCCTCATTGATAATTTAGGCTATATAAGTAAACTTTTTAGAACAATTAAACTTTCTTTTTCTTTTTGTTTTGTTTTGTTTTGTCTTTTTTTTTTTTTTTGTGTGTGTGTAAAACAATCAAAAAAACTAGGGCTGAACATTTAGATAGAGAACCGGAAGGGACTACCGTTGAGTTGAGTTGAGTTTTGGAGATATTTTGATCGAAGATGATTTAAGCTTTTGAAAATGTGAATTTGGTTAAAAAAAAAAATGTTTGGAGTGGAAAAAAATGTAAAATGTAAAATCTAAAAATATTAACATGAAAAAAATTTATCAAAGTATATTTTGAATAGTAAGTAATAATCATAATTAATAATTTAAATAAATAAATAAATAATTATGATATCATCTATAGTATTTTTTGTGACAATTTTTTTCCTGTAAAATAAAAATCAATCCAAGCATGAGTTTGTGGCAATCATCAAAAGTGCAGAAATAGAATCACTACTCCGTAATTTAAGGTCGGCCCAAAAAATCCATTATTCGATCCATGGGCCAGGAGTTTCTAAGAATATGGAAGGAAGACCACAAATAAACTTCGCATGCACATTATTTTTGGCATCAAAGAAAATAAAATAAATAAAATAAATAAAATAAAGAAAAGAAAAGCAATAGGATAAGAACTTTACTAGAAGGCACGTCTACAAGAAAAAAGTAATGGAGGAGACTTGCAGAGTTGACTTAATTTCACAGAAACTATAGTACTGCCAAACAGATCAATTCTTGGGTCTTCTTCTGTAGTTTGTGATCAAGAGCTCTACTAATTCCTTTTTTTCATTTCATTTCATTTTTTGTTCCTTGTGAGGAAGGAAAGTCGAAAACACTAGAAATAAAATGGCTGCAGAATTAATTGGAGGATCTCTGATCTCTGCTCTGTTCCAGAGTCTGTTTGAAAAGATGGCGTCTTCAGAGATTGTCAACTATTTTGGCAAAAAGAAAGTCAACAAGGGTCTGCTGAAGAACCTGGAGATTCTGTTATTGTCGGCTGATGAAGTACTCGATGATGCTGAGGAGAAGCAGCTCAGAGACCCTGCTGTTAGGAAGTGGCTTGATGAGCTCAAAGAAGCAACATATGATGCAGAAGACTTGATTGATAGCGTCTGCGCCGTAATTCTGCATAGAAAGATGATCAGACGTGAATCTGCAAGGAGGAGCAGCAGCAGCAGCAGCGTAGGAAAGGTAATTCATCTTACCAAATCTTTTTTCAGTGCTACTTTCGAGAAAGCAATAGAACCAAAGATAGAAAAGATTCTTGCAAGGCTGAAGACGGTTTTAGACCAAAAGGATGTATTTCGTTTCAAAGAAGGAGTTCACAGTAGATCTCTTCCCCAAAGATTACCGGCAACTTCTTTGGTAGATGAATCGAGTGTCTATGGGAGGGATGCTGAAAAAAGGGAGATTGTCGAGTTGTTACTGTCGGATGATGTTAGTAATAGTGGGGATAGGATATCGATCATTCCCATCGTTGGAATGGGTGGGATTGGTAAGACTACGCTTGCTGCACTCGTTTTCAATGATGACAGAATGAATAAGCATTTTGACTCGAAAGCATGGGTAAACGTATCGGATGAATTTGATATCTGTAGGATAACAAAAACAATTCTTGATCATGTAGTCACGTCCCAAGCAAGTGATATCAAGGACTTGAATCAACTGCAAGTAACATTGAAGAAGGCTCTAAGAGGGAAAAAGTTTTTCTTTGTTCTTGATGATGTTTGGAACAAGAACTACGGCCTATGGGATGTCTTAAGGAGTGCTTTTGAATCTGGAGCTCCTGGAAGTAGGATCATTGTCACGACACGAGATGAAGGAATTGCGTTGACAATGTCCAATGGTCCAGCTCACCATCTAAGAACAATGTCCGACGAGGATTGTTGGCACTTATTTGCTAAACATGCATTTCATAGTGTAGCCTCACACGCCGATCCAAATTTGGAAATCGTTGGTAGAAAAATTGTTGAAAAATGCAAAGGCCTCCCCTTAGCTGTAAAGTCTCTTGCTGGTCTGTTACGCTCTAGATCAAATCTAGAGGAATGGAATAAGATACTTGATAGCGATATTTGGGAGTTGCCTAATGAGGACAATATTCTTCCAGCATTGTGGTTGAGCTACTCCTATTTACCTCGTCATTTAAAGCGATGTTTTGCCTATTGCTCAATATTTCCTGCAGATTTTAAATTTGAAAAAGAAGAATTAATATTGTTATGGATGGCAGAAGGTTTCTTGCCACACCAAAGAGGAAAGAGGCTGGAAGAAGTCGGAGAGGAGTACTTTAACCAACTAGTATCAAGCTCACTGTTTCAAAAATGTACTAATGAATTCCCTTTCATCAATCGAGACTATTTCCCAATGCATGACCTTGTGAGTGAGTTGGCTAAATTTGTATCCAGAGAGTTTTGTGTAAGGTTGGGGGACAGTGATGACTCAAATGCTCCCACAAGCAAGGCTCGTCATTTGTCACATGTGAAAGAAAATACCATCGACTTCAATGACCTTGATATGTTTCCTAGATTAAAGTCCTTGCGCACTTTCCTAGCACTGCCGAGGGTAGATGGAAATCTCCAACATCAATATGTATCGCCGGTGAGCTTCTTACCTTATGAAGCACTGCAAAAAAAGTTGTTCTCTACATCACAAAGCTTGAGGGTTCTGTCTCTTTCTCAGTATCCTTACATGGAGTTGCCGGATTCAATTGGAAACTTGAAACATCTTAGATACTTGGATTTATCATCGAGTAAATTAAAGAGGCTACCTCAGACAGTATGTAATCTGCACAATTTGCAGATATTGTTGTTATCATGTTGTCAAAATCTGACTCGATTGTTGAGCAAGATAGGAAGCCTGATCCATTTGCATCATCTCGATGTTACAGGAACACCTTTGAAGAACATGCCACAAGACTTGTGTAATCTGGAGAATTTGCAGTTCTTGTCTGATTTTGTTGTGGGTGCAAATTAT
Organism: Ficus microcarpa; assembly: GCA_025413485.1. Classification (NCBI taxonomy): domain Eukaryota; kingdom Viridiplantae; phylum Streptophyta; class Magnoliopsida; order Rosales; family Moraceae; genus Ficus; species Ficus microcarpa. The sequence continues at coordinate 27,661,886 of CM046387.1, read as the reverse complement.
GTGCCGAGCACTAAGCAATTACAACAGCTTCGCCATCTACATGGAAGAATCCGTATTGCAGGACTTGAAAATATTGTGGGAGTTGGGGAAATTTCAGGGACTATTTTGAAGGATTTGAAGTGTGTCAATGAATTGATTTTGAGTTGGAAAGGTGAGAGCGAGAATATTGAGTCAGAATTACAAAGAGCATTACTTGACAGGCTGCAACCTCACACAATCTTGAAGACACTAGTTATCGAATGTTACAATGGTACAAGATTTGCTGATTGGTTAGGAGACGGTTCATTTTCTAATGTTACAAGCATGCGTCTAGAAGATTGTAAGTACTGCTACTCTTTGCCGCCACTTGGGCAGCTAGCTTCTCTCCAGGAGCTTGAGATTACTGGATTTGACGCGTTGGAAAGAATCGGTGACGAGTTTTTTTCTAGTGGTACTTGTTCAAATACCGAGCCATTCAGATCCTTGCAAAAGTTGTGTTTTAAAGATATGAGGAGTTGGAAAGAGTGGTCGTTTGGTAAAGTTGACGGAGAAACTGGAGTGTTTCCATCCTTGACAAATCTTGAGATCCGGGGATGCCAACAACTAGTGACATTAATGCTTTCAAGGCCAGCACCACAAAAGACAGAGACTCCATTTCCATCTCTTGAGCGTGTAAGTATATGGTACTGTTCAAGGCTAGAGACATTTTTAGAATGGGGATCCTTCTCAAAATTACAATCTATCCACATTAGATGTTGTGAGAAGCTCTTCGCACTCCGCAAAAACTGGGATCTGCAGAGATTCACTTGTCTCAGCTCATTAGATCTTTGGCAATGTTACAATGATGTGGGGGATTCGTTTCCAGAGGAGGGCCTGCTTCCAACCACGCTCACTTCTTTCGGCATCTTCAGTTTTCTAAAGCTCAAATCCCTTAACGGCAGGAGCTTTGAACAACTCACATCCCTAGAACATTTGGAGATTGGATCCTGTTATCAGCTTCAGTGCTTGCCAGAAGAACGTCTACCTGCTTCTCTTTCTCACCTGTATATCAACGATTGTCCGTTGTTGAGTGGGCGGTGCCAAAGGGAGAAAGGAGAAGATTGGGACAAGATTTTTCACATATCTCATGTGGAGATTGACTGTGAGTACATTGTTTACATATATATATATATATATATATATATGTCCCATTTACATTTTACAAATTATATATATATGTGTGTGTGTGTGTGTCTCATTGTCTCATTGTCTAATATTGTAATCTTACATTTGTGGACAAACGTTTACGTGGAGCAGCAGTTCAAGGGATCGAGGAACGAGTTCAGCAACCTCTACTTCAACGCTCTCAGCCAGAGGAAGAGCGGTCTCCTCATCAGCTCCAACCAATCAATCTTCGCATCGCCAAGGACCCGAGGCTTCGTCAACGCCTACGCCCTCAACCAAGCGATGTTTATCTTCGACTTCCATTAGGCCATGCAAAAGTTCAGGCCGGGGCTCCCTCGACGTCAAAGAAGTTTGTAATTTAGAACTGGAAGGGACATGTTTGAAAATAAATTATTTTAATATGGATAATGTTAAAAAATATATATAATCTTAATGATCTATATTAAATATGAAAAATTGAGGGATCTAAGAACACAAATAACAAAAAGGGAAAAAATTATAGGTATATACACTCTAAAAACTACATGAATACAAAGAGAGATAGAGAGAGAGAGGAAGGAATATCATGAAAGGATTAAAAAAAACGCAAAGAAGATTTAAAAAAAAAAAAAAGGAAAAAAGAACAACAACAACAACAAGACAAAACATCAAAAAGGACAAAATAACTTTACCAAAACTTTGAATAGAATTTTGTGAGAAAAGCTATAGTAACAAACTCGCTCTTTAATATAGATAATAGATTATAAATATAGATATATATATATATATATATGGATTAATTTTATATACAATTACATACTCTATTTTATTTTACTCTTTAAATTATTAAAATCATTTATTATGTCACTGAAAAATACAAACCATTCAAACAACCACTTCCGTTTGTTAATTTAGCGAAATTATTGACGTAACATATCATTAAATATTAATCAAAGATATTTGAAATATAAACAAATTATTAAAAACATTAATTGAGAACAAATAATTATCAGCATAAACAAATTAAAATATCTTCCCCTTTTTCTCCCCTAGAAAAAAAAAAGAAAAAGAAAAAAGAAAAAAAGTCACCATAAGTACGATTGCATCAAAAGTCAAAATTGCAAATCTTAGACCTAACACATCCATGGCTGATCACATGGTTGACAAATACATAAAAAAACTCAGAAAAATAAGCATTTATCTCAGAATTATTTACATAAATTAATATTCAAATTAGAGCACGTGATTTGAAAAATATCCATTTTTTTATTTACAAAATTGTTTAAGATAATACTTATAAAAACAACATTATTGTTCATAAAAAATTGAGAATTAATAAATAAAGGAATTATTAAAAAGGAAACAAAAAGATGGAAGAAAAAACGTCTGAATAAAGATGTCTAAATTTGATTTCATGAAATTAGTAAGCAAACTATTTTAAAAGAAAAAAAAAACATCATAATGATATAGTTATATCATAAAGAAAAACATCATAATGATATAGTAATTATTAAAAAATAAGCAATTTCTTATCAAACTAACTATTAAAACACTAACAATAATAATCGAAAATAAAATTATCATCATAACGTTATAATTATCATAAAAAACCTAAATCATACTAAAAAAATTTAGGTTTCTAAGAAACCTAAATCATACTTGAAAAACATGTTTATAAAAAACCTAATTTATACTAACAAGCAATCATTATAATAAGGAACTAATCGTTGGGATAAAGATACAATGATGATGAACAAATAAGGAAAAAATTTTGAAACGTAATAAGGGAAATGATTTTAAATATAGTAAAAAGGGTAAAATAAGTACTACAAGCGATTGTTTTTTTAAAAATAGACATTTACATAATATTATCAAAAAACAAATATATTTTAAAACGGGGTCTTAAAACTATATTTTTTATATAATAATTTATTTATCTCATCTTACATGGTCGAACCTTACCCAAAAAAACTCAGACCAACAAACCATAACCACCATCCCCACCAAAGTTCGTTGAAATTTAATAAACCTTTAAATCATCAACAAAACCTAGAAATTTAAAATGCTAAACATAACGAATCTGGGAAAGGGAAGGGCAAATGAAAATTAGGGCAAGGAAATTTAGACTTTGCTAGTAGTGGAGAGGTGAAGACGCACCCCGTGCAACAGAGACGTTGCAAGGCACCATGAGCGATGGCGTCTGCTCGCTCCTTCGTGAAGGCTCCCCTCCCACCGTGACAAGATCTTGCCTCCCTGACGACTTCTAAATCATTTTGATTAATGGACAAATGTCATAAATTCCTTCTAAACTTGATCACTAGTATTAATATGCCCCATGAACTATGAGATGTACCTATTATGCCCCTTAAATTTTAACATGTGTGTCAAGTTGCCCTCTCAGTTAGTTGCCGTTATATATCTTTAACGTCAAAATGCCTTTTGAACTTTACATTTGTATCAAAATATCCCATGATCTTTAATATTTGTGTCAAATTACCCCTGATCTTTAACATTTGTATTAAACTGCCCCATTTATATAATTTTAATTATCTAATATTATATAATTGCATAATGATTATTAACTTTTTCGAACAGGTAAAAATTTATATACATATATTTTTGTAGTAATATAGAGATAAATAACCTTTTTTAAAGAAGTTTGTTAACAAATGATCTAAATGTTTAAAAATTAGTTAAAAAACATTTATTTAAGTGGTCAATAAATTTTTTAAATGGTCAATCATTGATCGACCATATTTAATCAATCAATGAATAACTATTGGTCAATTATTGATTAACTATTGATTAATTATTGAGTGACATATGGTCAATCAGTAATTAACTATAATATATCACTGATTTTTATAGTCAATCACTAATTGAGCGTACACAAAAATATTAATTTTTCGATCAATAAGTGATTCACTATTGTTTCTCTCTCTCTCCCTTTCTTCCCTCGACAACCTAACCTTCCATCTCTCTTTCTTCCATTTCTCCCTCGCTCTTCCCCCTCTCTCTTTCCTTTTCGACTGTAATGAGAATTCTCCTGAACTATTAGTAGACAAAGCCCAATTACATAAGTTATAAGCGATGAAAGTATTTGGTGACGCCTCTTTTATATTAGGCATATATATACATCGGGATCGCTCTCGGGGTATTCTTGAATTGTTATCAAAGGGCTATATCGAAAAGGTTCTCAAGAGATAGGACATGCAGATTGCAAACCAAATGATACCCTTGTGGCTAAGGGAGACAATTTTAGTCTCAATCAGTGCCCTAAGAATGATTTTGAGGAAAAAGAAATACAAAAGATTCATTATGCCTCAGCAGTAGGGAGTTTAATGTATGCTTAAGTCTGTACGCGTCCGAATATTGCGTACGTTACTGGGATGTTAGGCAGATATTTAAGCAATCCAACAGTAGACCATTGGAAAGCAGCTAAACAGGTCTTTTGGTATTTACAGAGAACAAAAGACTATATGTTTATGTAGCGGAGGTCGGGTCGGTTTGAGATCGTTAGGTATACTAACTCCGATTTTGCTAGATGCCAAAATAGTATAAAATATACGTTCGGTCATATCTATCTGCTAGCTAAAGGTGCTGTTTCCTGGAAGAGTGCTAAACAGTCACTTATAGCCACTTCTACCATGGCAGCAAAGTTTTTAGCATGTTATGAGGCATCTAATAACGAAATATGGTTGTAAAATTTTGTCACGGGGCTGCGCATAGTGGATGGTATTGAAAGACCACTCAAGTTATTTTGTGATAATGTGTCAGTAGCGATGTATTCCAATAACAATAAAAGCTCGACAAAGTCAAAACATATAGACATCAAGTTCCTAGTTGTTAAAGAAAGAGTTCAAAGTAGACAGTTGTCTATAGAACACTTCAAAACAAACTCCATAGTTACGGATTTGCTTACTAAGTGATTGCCACCCAAAGTGTTTCATGAGCACACTACTCGTATGTATGTCGTGTCAATTGATGATATTCAGTTGTAGTGGGCGTTTATAATTTTAGATGCTTGTATAATATAAACTTATTTTCAGTTATTTCAGTTATGGATATCTTAAGGTTGTTTTATGTATAAATAAAGTTTTGGTTCATTTACACTCTGATTTTGGTATGGTTTGATCTCACTAAGGTTTAAGGGTAGACCAGTTAGAAATAGGCACGTTAAGATCACGTTTCATGAAATTTCCATTCTACATATCTACATCATGATCCATGTCATTCAGTTGTATCAGTGTACATGACCATTGATGGGATGAGTTATAATAGCTGTAACAAAGACACTTTGATCTTACGTTGGCATGATTGATAGACAGAATTGGTTATAGATACATTTCAATAATGACAACAAAGTTAAGCTCGTTCAGTTATTTTTGTAAAGCATAATTATAAGGTTATACATATAGCTCAAGTGGGAGATTGTTTAATCATTAGTCTAACATTGGGCTTATATATGAATAATTATATGTTGCGAACTGTCAACTAAGGTTAAGTTCAATTAAAAGTGATCATTACGTTTTGGTTAATTTGGGATTTAATGTATCTAATAGGGTGTGAGCGTTTAATGTGTAGAGACTTAAAAGGTAATTTATATTTTTTATGATGGGCTAAAATAAAAATACCAAAAGATAACATGGAAGTTATCTATATATAGTGGTTATGGTCCCCGTATCGCAATTATTATTATCATTACTCAATTCTGACATCCCATCATCAGAGAGAGAACACTAGAAAAGACTAAAGGATTCTCTTAGAAAATGTGTTGATCTGAAAGGCCAACCGTATGGCTCTAGAAAGTGATCAATCGTTATGGATTTAGGTACGCTTCCGCTTATTCGTTTATAGATTCTTGATGATCCAATATGAATATTCATGGGATTATAGGTGATGGTTTTTGGCAAAGGAATTTATCTTACAGGGTGGTCACCATTAGCAGGGAAGGAGGCAGGGGTAGTTTCGTCATATAAAAAAGCACTTCGTATCCTTGTTTGTTTGTTTGTTGTTGGTTTGTTTTTCCCTTTTAATGTCATAAAGTTGATGTTTGATGTATATTATAGGGGTTACTAATTTAGTGTCATATTTTAATCATGTTGGTCTTTTTTTTTTTTTTTTCCCCTAGCCTGAATCCAATTTATTATACGAATTTTCCTTTAAATTGTTACATGAGCACGACATGATTTTGATATGGACATTCTTTTTTTAGATTTCACTTATATATTCTTACACAACTTATCATTGATATATTTTGATTAAAATAATGTTTTCAAAAAATGTGTGATGATATTATTGAAAATACATAAATGAGATACGACATAAGAGCCGATTGCATTCTTTTTTTTTTTTTTTGGCACTCCTTTGCATTGATATGATATAATATTCTGATTAAAATACTATTTTTAATTAATGTATTATGAAATAATATCGGTATTTGAAATTCATTAAAAAAAATTGAAATATATGAATAAGACATAGTATAAAAGTTTGACTCTATTTTAAAATCTTTTTTTTTTTTTGCACTTGTTTTAAACTCATTTTCACTTATTTAAATTTACTGCTTAAATTGTATATTTGAAAATATGATTTAAGCGGATTACAAAAAAAAAAAAAAATTTATTATTGCTTTTTTTTTTTAAGGATTATTCATTTGCTGGTTAGTCGAGTTTCCTTCCTTTTTTGATTCAATTTTCCATTTGTGATCCAGTTCATTATTCGCTATTTAGGTTTTTTTTTTTTTGTTTTTTTTTGTTTTTAGATATTCTTGTTTAAGAATTCAAGATATGGTCTAATTTATTTATGCTTTTGTCTAGACTTGAACAGGGAAATTGTGAAAAAAAAAAAAAAGAAAAAGAAAAAGAAATAATAGGATAAAGCAGCGGTAAATCTCTTTTTATATACTCTATCAATAGAGCTTATTTTAAATCGTTAAGATGTAATCAAATAATTAAGATATTGCTTGTATATCATAATCATCATATATCTAACCAGATTTACCGACTCAACGCCAACAAGACCAATCCTCCCTCACGCTCGAGCCCCGCACCCCTGATGCAGATCAAAACCCCCTCCCCCTCGGCGCTGAGCCCTTCCATCTTGACCTCGGTGACAAAAATGTTTAATTTTTCTTTTATTTTTTAATTTTTTAATCAAATACTATGATAAGGTATATAAAAAGAATTTTATGGTAATTTTACCTTCAATAATAAAGAAAACATATTTGGAGATGCGGGGTATCGAACCCCGTACCTCTCGCATGCAAAGCGAGCGCTCTACCGTTTGAGCTACATCCCCACGCTTACATTTTTGCAGTTAAGTATTTATTTAGATATAAGTTCTGTGACAGCTCCAAGCGCATTCGAGGGAAAACCAACAGAGTGAAATTGCGGGAGTTTGCTTTTGCGAGTCAGTGCTTGTTTCCCGCCATGGCAGCCATAGAAATCGACTCTGAGAAATCTCTCCAGAGGCAGCAATCCTCCTATAACTCCTTCGTTAGTACTTCCTTTCCCTCTTTATTTTCCCGCATATTGAAAAAATAATAATAATAATGGAAAAACTCTTTCGTTTCTAGCTCCTTCCGTTTGGTTGCCGAGAAACGGTGGGAAACTAAAAATAGAGAAGGGAACACTCGGAAATTTACGAGCTAAATCCAAGTTTTGAATGCATTTCCTACAGATTCTTATTAGTTCATCTCTCAATTGCAGCGCAAATCTGACAATTTCGCGATTTTGTGTTTGTTTCAATTTCAATCTTCTATATACGTAAGGTTGTATTTTTTTTTTTTTTTTTTTTTTTCAGGATGATAAGTTTGAGATTCAGAAAGAGACGTACAAGGGTCAGCAGTACAGTCAGATTTACTTTATTCGTCTCCACATGATGAGAACTCTTCTCTATTCCCTAGTTCCTAATTGGAAACCCCATTTACCAGGTTCTTGCAAATTTTGAAACTTTATCCCTCATTAATTCTCTTGATTTCATACGGGGTTTTCGTTGTGTTGCTGCTGAGTTTTTGTCCTTTTATTTTGTGGTTTCTGTTTGGAAATGGTGGTTTTTTAATGTTACATGACAGAATTTTGTTTAGAAATTTTCTACTTGATGCTATTTTATTTTCACTTCACTAAAGTAGTTAAATTAAATCGAACTTGTGATGCTTGGACTTAAACTCTCAATTTGGCTACATTGTCGGTTTTTTAAGTCCCTTTCTGTTGGTATTTTGATACTTGGTGTGGTTTATAAATGATGTTCTTGGTGTTTGTTGTTTTGTATTTTAGTGTGCACGGTTTTACAATTGGAAGAAGGCAAGGAGTGCATAGTTGTCGGAACCTTGTACAAGCACATGAAACTCAAACCGTCTATTCTTGATGAGTACTCTAAGGAGGTAGAGTTGTCATTGATGAATGTGGTGTCAATCCCTTTATAGTTTATATTTCAGGTATTTACATATTGGTTTTCGAGATGAGATTAGGATCTTTGTGCAGTAAAATTTGCAATTTCTGTTTTCAGAGATCTGCTGCCCCACTAGTGAAGTCACATAATTTTATGCACCCGGACGACCACCTAGTCCTCGAAGATGAAAGTGGAAGAGTTGAGCTCGGTGGGAGTGTACTTTCACCTTCTGTTTATGTTACAGGTACCTATCCTAAAGTTAACAAAGCATTATTACAAATTGAAACACTCCTTTTTTTGATGTCAAAAGAGTTTACTTTTGGCTCGGGATATTGTTTAAGCCTTGAAGGTTTAGTCCTGGTACATCATTGCATCAGTAGATATCTGGAATTCTCTTTCATTTCCTAAGAGTTCAATTTTGCTTTAGACCATATTATTTTGGGCCCCTTTAATTTTCCCCTTTTGCAAATTATTGTGTAAATATTCAGCAGTTTTTAGTTGTTTCTTTTTTTGCTTAGAAATGTCAACATGTTATGCATAACAACGTAAATTTTGATTTACATGGAGCTTGTTATTTGGGACTAACGTGATACAAGTCACAGGGGTGGTTGTCGCTTTGCATGGAAATGCAGGTACCGGTGGCTTTTTAGTTCAAGATGTCCTGGAAGCTGGCCTACCTCCTCAGATAGAGCGGTCACTTAAATCAAGTACAATCTTGCTTAAATCTTTTCAACTTTGTGCATTGATTACTCGTTTCATAGATGGCATGAAAAACTACCCAGTCGAATCATAGAACTGCTAGAAATATAATATTTTGCTCGGTTCCTTGCAGAAGAAGACAAGTATGTTGTTTTTGTATCCGGGTTACGAGTTGGGAGCAGCATTTCTAACCCCCTTCAGTTTCAGCTTCTTGTTGATCATGTAACAGGACATCTAGGAGATGAAAAGGTTTGTAATTCTGCCCAATTTAATGCTGCTCAAGAAGTGAAAAACGTCTGTCTGAATACTAACTTGATAGAATCCTAAAACGAGCAGGAACAAGGTATTGCAGCACAAATCGTTCATGTTGTAATTGCTGGGAACTCTGTTGAAATTCCTCGTGGACTTCTTAATGGACAGGTAGACGTCTCATAGACTTTCAGTCACCACGTCTTTACTGTATTTTATCTACCAGTAGTGAAGCCTAGATATTAGCTTTAGTTAATTGATTTTTTTCTTGAGGACTACATGGTTTAGAATTGTTTCTTTCAGAGGAGAATTTTGACAGCGTCCAGATTCCTTACTGAGAATTAACTACCATGGCATTTCCTTTTTGTGGTCTTTTGTTTTCCTGCAGAATTTGGCTTCAAAGGATCAATCAAGGTTGTCTGAACCAATCAAAGAGCTGGATATTCAGTTGACTCAGGTTCTTTCTTTGTGACTTGTGATAATAGTTCCCCTCCAAAAGCATGACGTCCCTTGATGGTGAACTGAATTATTCACTTTTTACTTGTTTTAGGTTGCCGCAGGTTTGCCTCTAGATATCATGCCAGGTCCTGACGACCCTGCTAATTTTTCCTTACCACAGCAGGTTGTTGTAGATCCTTATTAGTATTGAGTTATTATTTGCTTCCCAATAAATATTTTTGTTGCTAATAACCTTTTTTATTGAACAGCCTTTGAATAAATATCTTTTCCCGGGGTCATCAACTTATAACACATTCAGATCTTGTACTAACCCTCATTGCTTCGAACTTGATAATATCAGGTAAAATACTTACACAATTTGACGTTGGTACATTAATCACTTGGACTTTACTTTGACATGGTTTGTCGGTTGATCTTCAGGTTTCTTGGAACATCAGGTCAGAATATAGATGATCTTGAGAAGTACTCCGAAGCAAAGGATAAGCTTGAATTTATGGAAAGGACGTTAAAGTGGAGGCATCTGGCACCAACAGCACCTAATACTCTTGGTACAATGTTACATATTTGTGTCTATTTAGTCTTTTATTCAAAAAGCTTTCGATGCTCTTCTCGTTTGACTGGTTTAACTTGGAGAATTTCATTATCTGCATCTCTGACCAATGTCGTATTACCATATATAATCCTAGTTACTATAAAATCCGGAGAACAACTAGATTTTTTTTTTCTTTTGATAAGTAACTACTAGATGTATTTGACATTTTCACATGTATCTTATGACTCGCACGGTCAATTGATAATCTTGTAATTTTTATCTTGCAGGGTGTTATCCTTTCACTGATATGGACCCCTTTTTGATTGAGAGCTGTCCTCATGTTTACTTTGTTGGTAATCAGGATAAGTACGATACCCGCCTATTAACAGGTATTCTCTTATGCATTGATATCATCAACTGAAAAAGAAAAAAAAAGTATTTTCCAAGTTTCAGAGGGAAAAAAGAGAAACAAAGAAATATAACTCCTATATGTTCTTTTATTCTACCCTTTCGTTTGACAATTTATTGAACTGCAGGATCTGAAGGGCAGATGGTCAGACTCATTTGCATCCCCAAATTTTGTGAGACGGGAGTTGCTGTCGTGGTAAGCTGTTAAGCATTTTAAGCAGGCAGAAAACTTTTGATTCTTTTTAATTTTGGAGAGTAAGTTGTGAATCTATTGGGCGATCTAAGCATCATCATCTTTTCCCCACAAATATCGGAAGTTTTCATTCTATTTCACTTTCTTTTCCCCTTTTCCACGTGGTTCAGAGAGCGGATCAGATAAAATGGATTGAGATTATTTTTCAAGTTCACGAGTAATTTATGATATTTTCCTCTTTGCAGCTGAACATGAGAAATCTTGAATGCCATACTCTCAGTTTTGGGACTCGGTTTATCTCCTGACATGGTATCCAATGGACCAATAACGATGGTGAGTGCAGTTATACAGAATGTTCTTAAAATATTGAACGCAAAGAAAAAGTTAAAATTGGTTAAGCTAACCTGCATGCTTGAAATGATTATACAAGTTGGTATTTTAAAAGCACTCTTGAATTTGCACAACAAGGATAAAATTAATTATTATTATTATTATTATTGGCCCGAGTGAAGGTAAAACTGACTGTTACCAGGTAAGGTTGCAGAAAATATACAAAATGGCACATGGTATCAGTTCTTGAGCCTGTTCATTTATGATCTGTTTTTAGTCCTGTAGTCATTCCGAAGAAATTATTCAATTAATGGAGTATTTGAATTTGTAGGTTTTAAAATCTATAAAAGCATATCTTCAGAGCCAAATCTTGAGCAGTAACGGTCGAAATATTTTGTTGTGGAATGCTACTTAGAGGATTTTACAGTACCTGATTTTATTTTTTTTTTCCCTGTAATTTGTCTGCTAACTGGGATAGATATTTTGCTCGAGTAATATTATCAATGTTTTTAATGTAGCTTTAATTTTGGAATCTGTCTCTTTTTCAAAACAAACGATCAAGATAATAATTCATAAATGAAGAAAAAGAAAAGTTCAAGTTCATGGATGGTAACATGCCGGGATGGCGAGAACGGGGAAGAGGGATCAAAACATCGAAAGCCCTTCTGAGCTGAGGCATGCCCTGTTTGAAAACAATTTGTTTGCACATGGTGCAAGATTTTGACATAGCTAGGCATGCATAACATGATCCAATAAAAAGCAAATTCTAAGTAACAAATATGGCCAGAAAGTTGCGCATAGCAAAGTAAGGTCTACTTTGACTAAGAGTAAGAGATGCATTTTACTAAATCCCCCTTTTCCTCTCCATTGTGAAGAAATCATTTTATATATCTGCCTGAAGAAAAAAGAGGGACTTGTAAAATGAGCATGCTAAAAATTGAGGGGAAAAAAGAGATAAAAATATCTATCAACAGTAGTTATACATACCTCTTTTGTTAGATCCTTCACCAACTGAATAATAGGAATTTGATGTTTTCCTAAAGCAAAGTTCCTCCATGGTATGATCATTCATCCTGAAATAAAGTGAAAAATCAAAATATTATGTTATATCATACATATATATATATATATGTATACACACAAATACAAATGGTCTTTGATCAGGTACTACAACAAGTGTTGGATCTTTCTAACACATATAATCTTACATAGTTATGTAATATAACTATGTAAGATTAATGACATGTAATATTAACACTATTTTGTTGACAAACTATTTTCTATCTCTACTTGTAAAAGTTAAAGTTATTATGTTTGTCTAATTACACTTAAATTTACATCTAAATCAACTGGTAGTTATATCCACTTTTAAGAAGTTTTAAGTGACATTATATAAGGAAATAAAAATTCTTCAATTTATTCTATTTAGATGAGTCTTTAGTCCAACAACCGTATAGATCTGACAAATGTAACTTTTTTTAAGACTTTTAGAACGACTAATTATCTAGATGTTACATATGCAACTTTTTATGAAACACGCAATATTTTGGAACCTCTAACAAATAACATGTATCAACTGAAAATGTTACACGCAAACAATTTTTGTGTTATCACTACATGTTAGAAAACGTAATGTTATACTAATAGCTATCCGATTTAAGACCTCACCTATTCTTTTTCTTTTCCAATTAATCTTTTGTGGAGTTCTTAAACTATCACATAACTAAATTCCTAGTGAAAATTAAGAGGAACAAGAAAAATCAATTTCAAAACCAAAACCAATATGAATTACCTCTTCCGTCTCCTTTCCCTGCCATCTTCCTTTGCTTGCTCCCAACTCAGTTTCCCAATGCTAGTATCGTTAAGTCCAACAAAGCTTCCCAAACACATATGGGTCGAAAATGGCGTACACTGACTGCAAACAACCACCGGCTCCTCAGCCCTTTTTCCTTCGAGATCATACCACGTTAACTCATTCATCGATTTCAAGATGACCCCATCGCGATTGTTCTTTCTCAACGAGGCAACAAAACAAAAAGTTGAAGCATGAATTCCTTCCGAGGGGGCGTCACGTCAAACAATTTAGTCCAGGACTCCTTAACCCCATATTCCTTCATCATCCACACGCTAATTTTAACATTACGACTTTCTCGTAAGGGATTGAAAATCGCACCAAGTGACCCTCCAATTACCCTACATCTATATCTATGAATTTTTCCTCATAATAGGAGGGTAAAGGCACTTTGTGGGTTCTTCGGACACGAGATCAAATGACAGTATAGTTTTTCGTGAAGGATACAAATAAGACGGCTCATCACGAGGTTTTCCACCCACCACCCAATGCAAAACATTATTTAAGAGAACACCGTTATTTGTTGCAATTACATTACAAATCTCGAAATCGTGGCTAATCCTTTTCCAAGTGTTGGATTTTGTACTATAAACTTTGATGTCACAATGATCATAGTATCTATATAGTGCCAACTTTACCAATTTGTAGTCGTCGTGAACAGGGTCGTGTCCAAATCCATAAACAATATTTTGCTCATGTGGGATAGTAGGAAGCTTCTGGAATCTTCCGGTGCACGGGTTCCAAAGCGCCAGTTCACGTTTCGAGCGTAACGCAAGCAAGCCATTGCACGAGCCGAGCACGAGGGTTTCCCCGATTAGAGGGTTCGTGAGTCTCACTGCTCGTTTTGGCGTGTGGATGTCATCGACCCAGAAGAAGTGGTTGTCCCCCGACATTCTGATGTTAGATGTGACAATGACACAGCTGGTGGTCTCCAGGACGGAATGATGATCGAAGTGCATCTTGATGAAATCAGGGTCGTCCATCAGAGAGTACCATAGTTTGCACGTAGATTTGTACCGCAGCAGATCTTTCACGTGTTGTTGGCATAGTATGGGCATGAGTGTATCTGATGGGAGGCTCCCCATTGGTGATGGTTAGCAATTCAAAATTTGGCTTTCTCGCTCCAACTGGAATGCTTATATTATATATCATTTAGGGATATATATATATATATATATGTATATATATAATTTTTATTACTGTAAGTCGATTAGAATTTTTTTTTTTTTTTTTAAGGAAAGAATTTCGACTCAAAAATTTGAAGGTTATAATTTAGGGTATTTATGATTTGATAAACCTTTGAATTTTTAAATTGTTGTAAATTTTTCACTCGGTTTTTTTCACTTTTTTTCCATTAAATTGGTGACGGAAATCGTAGATAGAAAATATCATTTCTGACAAAAGGCTTCCAATTTAGTAGAAACCCTAATATGAATATTTCAAATTTGAATTATTAGTATAATAATTAAAAAAAAAAAAAACAATATCCAATGACTAGTTTGAATTTGGTGAAAAAAAAAAAACAAAATCAAAATCAAAACGAAACAAAAAAAAACAAAAACAAAACAAAATCCGACGACTAGTTTGGATTTGGTAAATAAGTCTAAAAATTTTCAGATTTTTTTATGAAATAATATTTAATTTTTACGAGTATAAACGTTAGTGTTATTTTTTCAAAAATAAAGATTTTAAATTCAAATTTGGTTTTAACTTTTTATGTTTTGCTTTTAAGATTTATTGTTATGGCAAGTTGGTCATTTTGATTAAGCCCTCACTCTACACGTTGACATGTGACAATTCTGTTAATGAAACGAACAAAAATAGTAAACTTGTTAAAATTTCAAACATAATATATATATATATATATATATTTAAAACAGAAAAAAAATGAAATTTATCTTAATAAAAACAATCAAGTAAAATTAAATTCAGAGCATATTCAAATTCAAATTTCCAACGTCATAATTAAATTAGAAGATTTCAGATAAACTTGAAATTTGAAGTTTCAAACTCCATTTAAAAAAAAAAAAAAAAAAAAAAAGGTTTCGAACTCAATGATCCTTATCAAATCTGCCATGATCAATTTGAGAATCAAAATGCTTACAATGTCAAAAATGCCTTCTGCACTTAAAAGAATTAGATACTTATTTTTCTTAAAATTAACAAAATAAACAAACGAATAAAATAAAATAAGAGTCTGGGTTCTCTTTTATTTTGGCATTAGCACCAACCTAGCTTAACATAGACACAAGAGGCAGCCCCCAAGTATGCTTTCGAATAATTGTAATTAATTTTTGATTTAAAAAAAAATTCAAGAAAGGGGACGATTAATGTTAGTATATGCCCGCTGTGTGTTATCAAAAGGGCTTTCTAGGCAATGATCATAATATATTCGCTAAAAGTCCTGTGTGTAAATCCTACTCTTCAATGAATAATACTCCATCCACTCCCACCGAATATGTTACCGATAAGGATACGTAGGGGTGTATCCCTAGATACTTTCTATCGAGTATCAGCCTGATAGAAAATAAGCCTTTCTATTCGAAACCTCTAAGAGAATCACTTAATTCTCAATGATTGATAACTGACCTATCATAATAATCCATTAATGTTAAGCCATCACGGTAAGCATTTTTGTTAAGAATTGTTCAAAACGTAATTTCATGTTGAAGAGACCTTCCATAATCTGCAACAGTTTGCTACTTGTCCTGTTCAAGTTTTTGACGTCTTACGGGCTAAAAAGGTAAAAGGCTATGCCAGCTTAGTTGCTTAGTAATATACCAAAAATATATATATATATATACATATATATATATATGGGTCCAAATATGCTTCCTCTAGCTAACTATCTAACTCCAAGCCTTTCCCTCTATGTAATGTTTCTGCTAAAAAGGAGGGTGTCCTTTGCAAAACTACATCTTTTTAAAATTCGTCAAAAATAGTCTCACACTATTCGATAATTACAAATATGATATTTTTATTCAAAATCGTGATCCTTCGTGAACGCTATCATAATCACATTGTTGATTGCCCGCGGGATGTGGTTGTTACAAAAATAAAAACTTGAAACCCACGAAAATCCAACTCGAAAACTCTATTGGTCCGTTTGGTATTACATCTTAAACTTTTATTTTTCATCTCAGTTTTTGTCTTTTTCTGAAAAGTTAATAAAAATTATAACTAGTTTTTAAAAAACCAATCAACTCAAACTTAAAAATTTCAAATCAAACCGTTTCACCAAACGAATCGATAAAGAGAGAGAGAGAGAGAAGTAGGGACACACAGATGGAGAGAGAGAGAGAGATTCTAGGTTTTCACAAAATCAAATTTTCCATAGAAATTTGAGAGTAAATACTTGGTCTGATTTAGTCAACTAGTCATGATATCATAGTTTTATGCTCAAGAATGTCATAAATTTGATAATTTCTTCTATTTATGTCCACCATAATATTAAAATTAATAATTTTGTTATTTTATAATATTAAAATTATCAACTTTAACGATAGAGTAAGCAAAATTATAATGAGGTACTTAAAATATGACTTTCCACCTAATTTTCTCTTAGAAAAAAATCTAAAATTGAAAATTTCTTTAAAAATTTAATTATTGTTTAACTATTCGAATATGTTTAATTGTTAGGTCATGTATCATTGTGAGCGATATTAAATCCAATAAAAACAATACAGTGATGAAAGAGGCTTGTACGTATATTCACTCATTGGTCATGTAAAACAGCTACAAAACAAAATCATATAGTTCATATATTCTTATTATTCAAAAAAAAAAAAAACTGATAACATTATATCTGTGAAAAAAAAAAAAAAAAGGGCCAAAAAGTAAGAGGGCAAAGCTACATCACTATTAGATGCATTTACTACAAATCCTTTTTTATTATTTTCCATTGTCCAGACTTCTTCATCAGCTAAATCATTTCGTATATCCACCTGAAAGAAAAAAAAAAAAAAAAAGGACTGGTAAAATAAGAATGCTCAAATTAAAAAAAAACAAAAAACAAAAACAAAAAACAAAAAAGAAAGAAAAGAGATAAAATTCCCTAGTAAGTGTTCTTAAACATACCTCTTTTGTGTAGATCCCTCATTTTCATGGATAACACAATCATCCTAAGCTGAAATAAAGTAAAAAGTTGAAATTAAAAAAAAAATTTATACATAAACATATATGTGTGTGTATATATATATATTGCTTCTTGAGAAAAGCAGAAACTTCACAACTAACATTAATTATTCTGATTAAATTATTATAGAGAAATGAAAACTACTTCTGAATAAATTTTTTTTTTCTAAATAATCTTTTGTTGAGTTCTTAAAACATATCAAAAAAATCAAAACCAATATGCTTTACCTCATCTGCCCACAGCCTACTGTTTTTTTTACTTGGTATCTTTACTTGCTCCCAACTCCCAATGCTAGTATTCTCAAGTCCAACCAAGCTTCCCACACGCATATAGGTCGAAAATCATGTATCCTAACAGCAAACAATCAACGGTTCGAATCCCCCGTCAAGTCAGGGGAGTGTAAATCCTACTTGTTTAGTGTTACGAAATGAGAAATAATGGGACCACTACTAGATTATTTATTTAACAAAAAAAAAAAAAAAAAATCCAACGTTTTGTCGGCTTTTTCTCTTTCTAGTTTCAATGGATAGCAGGTTTTTTTTTTTAGGAAATTTATATCAGGTTTTTTAAACATCGATGAATTATAAACTATTTTTACACACAAACACAAAAAAAGTTGAAATTTTCAATAACATGTCTAATAACATATTCTTAATTTTTAATAACATATTTTATGTCATTTGACTCATTTAATGTAGCATTTATTTTTCTGAATTTTGTGGTGAATGAAGTTGAACTCTATAAATTATAACAAAATGATGTGTGAAATTATCGTTAAACTAATTATATAATCACAATCTGAATAATAAAATAATTTTAAAATGTAATGTTGCATTATAATAGTATTTATTATTATTATTATTAGTTTTTTTTTGTATTATTATTATTGTTCATCAGTTCTACCCAACCCAAGCCAGATCCAACATTTTTGCCAGTTGCCACCACCACCGCCGATCCACAGTCGAAAAAACAACATGGAATCTTTTTTTACTTTCTTTTTCTTTTTCTGTTTTTTTGTTTGGAATAATAATTATTATTATTGTAATTCTTATTGTAAATGGTATTATTATTATTACTCTCCACCGTATTCACATCACATGCCAATCATACAAACAATAATACACTGGCATTATCCTTCAACGGCTATATTTCCCACAATTCCCAATTATTCAAATCAAATCATATTCACTAACGGTCCAAATATTTCCCACCAAACAAAATAATACCCCCCCTCTCCTTATATTCTCCCACTAACACACTTTCTTGACTTACAATTCTTCTTTCCCAAAAAATGGATTCTCCTAACACGACCCCCACCACTAATGTTCAACATGTGACCAAGAAGTCCTCCGACGAGCTGCTGAGGAAGTTTGCCGACCCCGACACCAACACCGACACCTACGACAACGAGGCTAAGAAAGTGCCAAAGCGGCGTAGGAGAAGCCGAGAGAGCGGCGGAGGCGATCATGATCAGCAGATCAGCTGTGAGAGCCCTTTTTCATCAAATGGGCACAGCTCAAGCCTAGTGGAGAGGAGGTCTCTGCTGCCCGTGGCGCCGGTGAGAAAGTCGGCCTTGCTCCGGCAACTTGGGATTCGTAGCAGAGCACAACTCAGGGCTAGAGAGATCAGGCACAAGTCTCTCTTTGGAACCGTTGGCAAGGTTAGATTGCTATTTTTGCTTCTTTTTGTTTTTAATTTTTTTTTTTTTTTTGCTTTTTTTGTCGAAATATTGGTGTTTAATTTTGGGTCACATTTGTTTTAGCTTAGCAAATAGTGGAAATATTTTAATTTGCATATGCATTGGGGAAAATACGAATGCAAATAGGCCAAGTCAGATTTTTTTTTTTTTTTAATTTTGTTTGTTTTTAAATTTGGGTCGGATTTATTTTAGTTTAGCAACTCACGGGAAATTTAAATTTTCTTTAGAGGGTCGAAAAGGGGTAGTCAGTAATCAATTTGGTCTATGTGTTAATAGTGGAAAAAAGTCATTTTAATTCTGAAAACTAATGACTATATATATATATATATATATATATATATTTTTTTTTTTTTTTGAGAATTGTTTTAGTATTAGGCAAAGTCGCTGCCATTTTTGTAATTTTTAGATTTAGATTTTCATATATTTGATCTGATAGAAACATTGTATCTTCTATTTATATCAAATGCAGGTTATAATTAGAGGGGGAAAAAAGTGATGTCTATGGACTAGCAATAAAAGATTAGAAATAGGATTTTCAAAATATATATATAAATACATATAAAACAGAAATTGCAAAAATACAAATTATTATTACTATTGGAAAGTTCTGCCACCCAAAAAAAAAAAAAAAAAAAAAAAAAAAAAAAAAAAAGATCACATGGACATGGAAAGCTCTAACATCACTTTATGGCTAACTGACAAATAATAGTTAATAACGATGTCTTTACCAAATACGAATCTAATTATTTGTCTTAACAAATTCGGGTGTCACATTTATTTTTAAGGATTTACTATTTGTCCCCCAAATTTATAGACTTTTGACAATTTATCCCCACAAAGATTTATTTTATTAGGTTAGCAATTTTAGAAACTGTGGGAGATAGATATTGAAATTAGAAGTTTGAGAGGTAAATTATTGAAAACTAAAAGGTTCGATGGCAAAAGTGTAAAAGTTCGTTATTTTTACCCCAGTTTGTGGAAAATTTGTTCAGTTATTGAGAAATCAGTTTACAGTTAGGCCATATTATTGCTTGTCGTCTTGAAAGTTCTAAGGCAAGTTGATGTAACTAACTAATTAATAACAGCCTATTAATAACAAACTTCCTAAATTATCGGAACTTACTTAACTTACTTAATTGCTAGTGTAATTTTTTTTTTTTTTTTTTTTTGGTCTCCAACGGCTTGTTTATCACCAAATTGACGAATTTACCCTTCTGATAGCCTTTTTCACATCTAGACAAATTTATGGGAAATTATAACATAGGGCATGTTTTACACCTACTTTTCAAGTTTATGGCAGATTTTTAAAGATAAACTATAACATGTATTTTACAGCTAAACTCTTGGATTTTCAGATGAATACCTAGATATAAGGTTGATTTTTTAATAACAGATTTATGTTTACGGTTTCAGGTTAGATTTATGTGGTTTTATTTTATTTATCTTCCTTGCATAAGGATGGTAATGGGGTTGGTTCGGGCAAGGTGGTCTTCTCACCAACATATCCCGCGAATAAAAAAACCCCATATTCATCCTCTAACACATTTAAATTAGTGGGGATGGGACGGGTTTTCCTATCTCAAGTTCAGGGTACTCGCAGGGTGGCCCTTAGCCCTATTAATATCTATAACTCAAATCCATTTAAATCTGGTTTTTCCGATCTCAATTAATGCGAGTCCTCGTGTGTTAATAGTTAATGGAGAAAATTGCCGTCCCTATCCCTGTTTCTTTTGGATCTTTATTTTATCTTTTTTGATTTTGTTATTCATTTAACTATTTATTTTTTTGTGCAGACATGGCGAAGGACCATAGAAGGAGCTTCAAAGGTGTTCATGGAGAAACATTACAATAGGCACAAGCGTTTGATAAACGACATTGTCTAGATCGAATATCTATTTAGGCCTTAACGAGGAGGAGAGAACAACAAAGGCTTTGTTTTGTAAATTTGCATTTAACTTTTATATTTATAATTCTCCTTATTATTGTTTGTTGTCCGTGAGAAAATAAATCATGCCCGACCCACAATCTCAGCTTTAGTATAAAGCAATATTCCCAGTTAAATATTTGTAATAAGAAAAGTTTTCTTACAGATTATTGAATCATATTTGTCCAATTGATATCATGTTGTATGATTGTGTACCTAAATGTCTACATGCATTACAACTTAAAAATAAAATCTTATTGGTGCTAGCTTAACAGATAGGAATGAGGAATTTAAAATTCTCATATTCGAAATTTAAGGTTTTGTTTGGAATATCAGTGCAAGTATCTTTTTCACTCGCCTTGTATCATAGGTAGACTCTCCGGAAGTACTCATGCCCTCGTTGTGGTGGTGACATGGATCGACTCGATGTGTTCAACATCATTAGGCCGAGTGATCAAGAATCAAGCAATTAATTATTCACTATTAAATCTCGAAATTTGGATATGGAAATTATATTTTGAGTATGATTAAGCAAGTAATAGTCGGAACTTATAGTAAGTGATTCGGCTTATTTAGCTATCTTAAAAGAATACAAAATTTTAATTTAATTTTTTCTCGAGTTATCTTTGAAAATAAATTTTACCCCAATCTATTTTTCACCTTCTTAATATTTATATACATTTATTTACTTTTGAATTTAAAATGAATGACACAAACTCTTTATAGATTATGTTTATGTAAATCATCAAGAGTTCGTCGTGTGCATGAGCTAGCTACCAAATCAAGATCCTCTCACAATTATACATACAAAGTGTTAAAATTTAAATTTTTAAATTTTTAAAGAAAATTTTTATTTTTTAAAAACAGCCCCACTCTCATACATCTCCCTCCACCCTTGTATATACATTAGTTGAAATGCACTCACCTTTGCACATTAGAATAGAGAAACAAAGTAAAACAAAACAAAATAAAAAATATACAAGTTCTCGCTTTCACGCCCATGAAAAGTTAGAAGAAGTTGAATCATGCCGGGCTTGAACTCTTGATTCGGTGTATTCGGTGGGAGCATGATGCATGATGGGGTGGTCGTGCACATCAGGTGAAGATAATCCTTCAAGGTCCTTTGTTGATTGTTCTTGTGTTGTGCCATAGCTATCGGATTTAGACCTAAAGTTGCTAACGACGAGGTTGGAGACGAAGGTGTAGAAAATGAGTTGGAAGAGGCTTCGGATGCAATTTCACTTGAAGCTTGTTCGAACTCTAGCCTACTTACAAATCTCCCGAATTCGTCTCTAGGACAATGCATTCACCCATGCGATTTTTTTTTTTTTTTTGAACTTCACGTTTTTAGCTTGGTAAACAACAACGTGTAATCACCGTGAATAATATCTTCTAAGAACGTTTTCAAGAAAGATTGATGGGGCAAGGCCTCCTTAAAAACCTACCTCATAGACAAAACTTCCTTAAATTTAATGTCTTCACAAAATTTAACAATATTCTCAAACTAATTTCAAAAGTATTTAAATTTTATTCTGGTTTATGGTATAACGAACGAAACCTAAACTAAAGTAAAAAACCTAAAAACTAGCCTAATTTATCAATCTAATAAAAACCCAAAGTTTGTACAAACTATAAAAGAAAAAGAAAATCGAAGCTAAACAAATGCAAAATTAAATATAAAATTAAATGAAAATGAAAAATTAAAATTCTCTCTATCTCTTTTTTTTTTTTTTTTTGAAAATATGTATATAAATGTAATCGTAAATACGAAAAAGAAAATGTTGAATAATAGTTTTTTAAATAAACGACAATATATGTATATTAAGAAATTTGTAAACGGAAAAAAAAAAAAATCAAACTTAATAACATTTTTTGTTTTAATGAAAGAGAGATTTTTTTTTTTTGAAAGGAAAAAAAAATGAAAAAAATGCAAGGACTTACCTGGCCTAATTTCTTGTTTGCTTTTAAAAAAAAATTTGCTTTTGACATCTCCCCAACTGGAGAGCCAAAATTTGATTAACGTCTAAAGATGTACTCGCAAAGCGGTCAGTTGTAGTACAGATCGGGTGGTTATATCCGCAGGAAGGCAACAAAAAAAAAAACAATATCAGTGAAAACAAACGTTAAAAAGACAAGAAAATATAATAATAAAAAGTGAAATATTTTTGGCGAATTTTGTAATAGAGAAAATAAACAAAATATGAAAAAGATAAGATTTCGGTAGAGAAAAATTCAATACTAAATGAGGCAAGCCATCGTGAATTCTTCATATGCTTCGTTTTC
Organism: Ficus microcarpa; assembly: GCA_025413485.1. NCBI lineage: Eukaryota > Viridiplantae > Streptophyta > Magnoliopsida > Rosales > Moraceae > Ficus > Ficus microcarpa. Next base: position 27,638,609 of record CM046387.1, on the reverse strand, counting down.
TAATTTGAATTCAATTTTCAATTTATGACTCAATAGCCAGTTTCACATCCCAAACAAGCAACCGGAAAATATATAATTAAAAATCAATAAAAATGATAGAAGTGTTTCAGTAGATTAAATCTCAATTTTAAACCTAACGGATTTATCATTACGAGTTATCCAAAATTAACTAAGTACTGTTTTTAGTAAATTGCAATAAAGAACAACTCATAAAACAAATCTTGTAAAAATAGAATGTGACAATATTACATAAATAAAGCATGACTGAATTTATATAAAAAATTGACACAAAATATTTTGAATAAAAAAATGAGACGAAGAGATTCAATCTACTAAAACATATAATTTTTACAAACCAAAAGAAGATCAAATCCAAATTATATCATTTTACACCTGAGATCATCACTAGTCTCACCAAAATATCTAGCCTAACTTGCGATTCATCTCACAAAATTTTAAAAAGAAAACATGAGATAAAAATGCAAAAAAAAACACGAGAGAAAGATACTAAAAACACTCCAAGCTCAGTCAAAAATGTCAAGGGAAAAACAAAAACGTCCTAGCTTTGTTGAAACCTCAGCCTTCCATAGGCATAAGGTCTAAGAGCTTTGGAGTGATGCTCGACCCAAGAAATCCGCCTCACAGCTGGTAAATCAGCTGGATACTTGGGGTAGACTAGCTGGCGAAGGAGCTGGTCAGCTCTAGCTGAGGCTGTACGGACGAGCTTCTTTTGGAGACAAGGGCCTAAAGTCATGGGCCCAGCTAGGGGAAGGAATGAGATTTGGCTCAAGACGCACGTGCGAACCTGCGTTGGAGAGGAAGAAAGAGAAAAGAAAAGGAAAAGAATAAAAAGGAAAAGGAAAAAATAAATGGGAGAATCACAAAATAAAACATATCCCAGCAAACAAAATTAATATTTCTAAAATATAAGATTTTAAATTAAAATCATAAAGATATCTCATTTACACTTAAATAAGTTAATAAGTGATTTTAACAAAAGTGAATTTTTGTATATTTATCTATCATTCATATTTGTAACTAATTTTATAGTGTAAAATGGTCTTTCTACACGTCATTGTACCCCCTCTTACTTCTACAATATAGCCTGGAATGATCCATCACCAAGGTCATATTTATATATAATTATAGGTAAAGTCTTATATACGATCATACATATGACATCAAAATTAATGATTTGTAACACTAACTCAATAATTTGTAATATTTTCTGATAATTATTAGCAACTTTACCAAATATCGATCTAAATATCTGTCTTAGCAAATTCATGTACCAAATTTATTTTTAAGGATTTACTATTTATTTCCTAAATTTATCGACTTTTGACAACTTATCCTTATAAAACATCGATTTTATCTGAAAAATTAAGCAAAGGGAGACAATTTATAACAATTTAGAAACTGTGGTAGATAAATATCGAAATTTGATATTTGAAAGGTAAATTGTTGAAAACTAAAAAGTACGACGGCAAACGTGTAAAAGTTCCTCATTTGTGGAAAATTTGCAGTTAGTTATTGGAACTAAATAATCTTTGTGAAATCGGTTTACAGTTAGGCCATATTATTGCTCGTTGTCTCAAAAATTTTAACGCAAGTTGATGATAACTAACTAATTAATAACAGCCTATCATTAACAAACTTCCTAAATTATCGGAACTTACATAACTGCTAGTGTAATTTTTTTTTTTTCCTCCAACAAGTTTGTCACAGTAATTAATTTTTTGGTCTCCACCGGGTCGTTTATCACATGTAATTAATTTTTTTTTTTTTTTTGCCGTCCTACGGCTTGTTTATCACCAAATTGACGAATTTACCCTTCTGATAGCTTTTTTTTTTTTTTTTCTCATTTAGACAATTTTATGAGAAAATTGTAGCATAGAGCATGTTTTCTACATACTTTTGAAGTTTATAGCAGATTTTTAAAAATAAATTATAGAGCTAAATAGCCTTTCTTTCAAATAAGTTTTTAAGCAAATTATTAAAGTTTTTAAAAATTAGTTAAAAAGATCTTTTTTTTTTAAATGATCAAGTAATTTTCTTAAATGGTCAATTAGTGATTGGCCACATAATATCCTTAGTTTGGTCAATCATTGATTGATTGCAATGTAAATAATCAATTTTTATAGTCAATTACTGATTGATCATAATAAATTATTGATTAATCAAATCTAAAAAAAAAAAAAAAAGAAGGTCACCAGCCTAATTTTTTATTTTTAAAACTAATTATCAATTTCCTAATAAAGCAAAGGATTATTTTGATCTATGCCAACTAAACTTTAAGATCACGCTCACCTTATCTTTTGAATTTTAGAAAATCTCACTTTACTATCTGAATTTTGAATTTAATCCTGATTTATCTATTATATCATAATTTTATTCAAAAATAGATAGAAACATGGGAAAATTGGAGCTCATTTGGGGCAATGTCTTGACACGATGTTTTGAGGTCTTAACTTCAACACTCCCAAATCTACAACTCACATTATCTCTTCCATTTTCAAAAAAGTCAAACTTTAAAAGTCAATGACTTTCTTATTTTAAATCGAAATGAGATGATTCTTTATCCAAATGCTCAAAACACGAGATGAACAAAATAAAATCAATTTATTGCATTTTTTTCGAACACATTTTAAACTTTTGTAGTATTTTCTATATCATAGTTTATTTCCAATTCGCATTTCAACCAAACACACGTTTCCAAATCAACCTCCAAAATTCCGTCTCCAAAATTCTTCCCAAGCGGATCATTGGTCTTATTAAGCCTATTTTTATTAGGATTTCTCCTAAAAATAAACGATAAAAGATCATAACTACATTTAACTCGCTTTTTTCTGTCTATTTTATCTAAAAATTCTGATAAAAACGATCAAGTGGGATTAAATACACAAGTGAGAGTAAATTTAAATTCCAGAGGTAAAGTATGAATTTTTAAAATTAATACACAAGTGAGAGTAAATTTAAATTCAAGAGATAAAGTATGAATTTTTATTATTAATACGTAAAATGAAAACAATCGTAAAATTCAGGAACGTATGTAAGAATAAACCAGAATAAGAAAAATGATAAATTACACATTTTTCTCCTGAACTTTAGGTCTTGTCATAAAATGCTCCCTTAATTTTAATTTGTAACATTTTTTCCCTTAGATTTTAGAAAAGTTTACGAAATTTTCCCCTCAATTAAATTTTTGATGGAAAAAAATACATTTAACACTTGTTTGAATCATCAGTTTGGGCTATTAAATATAAAATCATAAAATAACAAACATCAACAACACTTTTGACACCCGTTATTTTTATTAAATGTGAAATAACAAATTTACGTATGAGAGATAAATATGAGACAAAAATAACAATCAACTCTAAATATTTACTTTTTTAACTTAATTATAAATAGTTCATATTTAATATCAACAACTCATGTTTCAACGAGTATTATATTTTTTTTTCGTCAAAAAAATTAATTGAGAGAGAAAATTCACAAATTTTTTCAAATTTCAGAGGAAAAATATTAAAATTAAAATTTGAAGGATATTTTATGATAAAGTTTAAAATTCAAGAGAAAAAAATATAATTTGTCTCAAGAAAATGTTTTTCAAAGAACTAACAATGGCCTTCACTTTAGTTCCTCTTCAATTGCAATTTTCTGCGGTGGAGCTAACCTAACTGACCGAGGCAGGTAGTGTGGGTCCCACTTCCAGATCAGCGCCGTTTTTCGCCTCAAATCAGTGGCAAACCCGTAAATTCAGAGGCACTCAGATTTGCCTATATAAGTAAATTCCCGTCGAAGCAAAAGCTATCGCCAACTTTCCATTTTCTCCCTCCACATCGCTTTTTCTCTTTACACTCTGCAACGAAAAATCTCTCTCTCTCTCTCTCTAAAACTTTCTCTCTCTAGAACTCTCTCTCTCCTAGTCCTCCCCCCAACTGCTCCCTCCATTGCTGGTCCAGTTCTTCTCCGACGGGAAATGCGCAAGAATGGCGGGGCTGGTGACCTGGCTTTTGAATCTTGCAAAATCGCTGGTTGCTTGCTGCAGGAATCTGTTGGGATGGAACAAGGATGACGACGACGACGTCTGCTCATCCGTCAGTGACCCGAGGCTCTGGGACAGGAAGGAGCTCGCCACCTGCTCCCATGGCCAATTCTCCTTCGCCATGGTCCAGGGCAACCCCAGCCAGTGTGAGGACGACGGCCAGGTCGAATCTGGCCCCCACGGCCTCTTCGTCGGCGTCTACGACGGCCATGGCGGCTCTCGCGTCTCCTCCTACTGCTGCGACAATCTCTTCCCTAATCTCGCCAGTCAGTACTCATCTCTCTCTCTCTCTCATTTCTTTTGGTTTTGTTTGGATGTCGTGAATCTTTTTCTCTTTCTTTATGTTTTTTCTTGATTGAACTTTGTGTAGAATTTGTGCATTTTCTTGAATAATTGAATTGAATTTTCGAAGAAAAGCGAATGTTTGGCTACTTTTTTGCGCGGTTTCTTGCGGAATTTGCAAACGTTTTTTTATTTGTCTTTTTTTAGTTAAATTAAAAAAGAAATTATTCCGTCGCGGAAATTCCATACTTGCCCCTTCGCGGTTGTCTGCTTGTGTGCTGCTACTTGTCACCATTAAAAGCAATTGTTTGTCTTCTCTTTGGACTTGGAGGTTTGTTTGGTTCCCTTTTCCTTTTTCCTGTTGATTTTCCGAGAAAGTAAGGGGGGGGGGGGGGGGGATTCAATTTCTTGGGGGTTTGCGTAGTTGGAATTAATGGGAAGTTTTTGACGAATGACAAGGGGTATTCTTTGTCTTTACCCTTTAATTTCGTGTATTATTGAGCCAGAGATAAATAGATACTTAATTAATAAACTAAAAAATATCCTTAACAATAGTCTACATTTCTTACATCGGATAATGTAGGCCCTGACTTTACGTTCGTCCTTTATTCATGTGGATATTACAAGAATCTTGGATATCTTTTTTGTTAAAAAAAAAAAAATCTTTAATTTTGATCTTATCATAAAAAATAAAAAAGAAAAATTGGGTTTTTTTTTTCATTAAAACACCTGTAAAGAATGCAAAAGATTTATTCTCAACCATGTTCTTTTACAGCTAGATCTATTATCAACCATGTCAATTTCAACCTCATTGAACTCTAGTAGATCATTTAAGAGATTTATTGTCAACTCGGGTTTGTTGTTATGGTTACTGTCTTGGTCATTATGTCAGGAATTGCTCAAGAAACCGGAGTCCTTACTGAAGACACTCTTAGAAGAGCCATTGATGCAACGGAGAGGGGGTTTATGGATGTTGTTCATTCGGAACATGAAGCGGATCCGAATGTCACGGCAGTTGGTTCTTGTTGTCTGGTTGCACTTCTCTGGAGAGGGAGACTCCATGTTGCTAATCTAGGCGACTGTCGAGCTGTACTCGGTCGCCTCAACGAGATAACTAATCGGATCGAAGCAGTGCAATTGACTCGGACGACAATGTGAGCTTGGAGGTTGTTAGATCCGAAGTCCTGAACGCATATCCAGATGTTCCAGATATCTTACAGCAAGTACAGGGCGTTTGGCGTATCAAAGGCCGCATTCAGGTATGACATCTACTTTCGTAGTTTAGGATTTCCTTAGGTTGATCTTATTCTGTTTTCTCACATGCTTTCCTAGTACTTATTTTGTGTCTGGTTGATAAATTTTCTCAAGTGTTTGTTAGGCATTCTAATTTACATTGCTTTCCCACGACTCTTTTTGTTCCTTCAAGACTTGAAACTTGAAACTTTCAAGAGTTCATTCAAATTGCTAAGCTTGAGACACTAATCCTGATTATTTACGTTTTTGATTCCCAAGCCGTGTTAATCAAACGACGACAGCCTGATTATTTACATTTTCTACATTTGATTTGTCTGTGCAATCCTATTAGGTATCCAAAGCTATAGGTGATGCATTCTTGAAGATTCCAGAGTATTCTCTTCTTCCAACAGTTGCTAGACTCCGCCTTCCTGAAGCTATCACTCGTTCTGTACTCTCAGCAGAACCATCCATGCTTACTAGAGATCTGCAACCACGTGATCGGTTCCTAATTTGCGCATCCGATGGGCTGTGGGAACACATATCCAGTGAGAGAGCTGTTCAAATTGTAAACAGGCGCCCGAGAAAAGTGTGTTCTTTTTTTCCTTCAAATGCACGTCCTGTTTCACCTTATCATCTTCAAATCTGTTCTAACTCACTTTCCCTTGGTTTCTCTTCTTTGAATTCCAGGGAATAGCAAGAAGGCTTCTTAAAGCAGCCTTAAAAGTCGCATCCAGGAAAAACGGGGTCACCTACGATCACGTTAAGTCGACAACCGATCCCAACTTCAGGCGCAACATTCACGACGATATCACGGTTGTGGTCATTTTCTTCAATCGGGGAGGGAGGTACGATGCAACTGTACCGGGGCTCTCAATAAGAGGAAGCATGAATGAGAATTTGCCAGCAAGGTTCAATCTTCAAGGGGTGGCATGAATGCAAGGTCTTGAGCACATGAAGAAGTAGTAAGAGCTAGTTAGCTTGATTCACTCGATCTGACTCTGAAAAACTGGTTTAGGCAGATTTTCGTTTTTCGTTTTTTCGCATTCTTTTTCGCAACATGAATTTGTTGTTTCTACCAATTCATTTTGTAAGATGTGAACCCTTTTTTGATTCCTTAATCCAACTGTAAAGCTATATGATTTTTTGGGGTCACATTGTGCGGAATTCTTGCACTAGAAACATAATAAAGATGTTCTTTTTACACAGGCTTACTTTACAAGGTCTTGAGTGCTGTGATAAAAGATGTTTGCTTGCACTTCTTTTCTTACCCATTGGAGCAGGTCTTTTCGTTCCCACTTGAGTGAGTCGGGATGAAAAAGCTTAACTTCTATATTTTAGTTATAATTTTCCTTTCTAAAATGCGAGATTCAGTTACATTTACGCTAATTATCATTTTTCTCATTTTATTACTTTTTTTTCCTTCTCCGATGATTAAATTTTATTTAATCTCATGTAATATCGATTTAATCAAACAACGGTATAAAACCTATGAAATGTTGATAAAAGTGGGGTCAAAGATAAGTCTTTAGCTTATTATACTTCAGAAATATGGGCATGGCGGCTTGTAAGAGACTTGCACATGTATTGCTCATCAAAGTTCAGACATTGATACCTATGAATAGTATAATAGCTATATGTTTTTCTTTATATTAAAAAAAACTTAAAAAGGCAAAGAAATCAACTTGTTTATACGGATCATCAAGAGATCGTCGTGTGGACTCAATTGTGTACTGCCTTTTTTTTTTCTTCTCTTTTTTTTTTTTTTTTTTTTTTTTATTTTTGTAGAATACTGGCTTTTCTTTTCAACTGTGGAAATGGTGCATTGTCTTGGTAATCTATGTAACGAAAAATAATTGCTAATTGGTACAAAATTTTTCCAAATCAATCAATTTATTACACTAAAAATAAGAAAAATATGAAAAGCATGACCAAATCAAGATCCTCGCACAATTATGAATACATAAAAAAACACGCATTTATATATATATATATATATGCATTAGTCGGTGTAATAATTATTGAAGGGCCATTTTGCACCCTAGACATGTTGGGAGATAAGCAAATTCGAGAATGTGACGTGTATCCATGAAAAACGTGATATCAAGGAACATGGCTTGTGTGATTGAATATGATGGAAAGAACTATAAAGAGCATTTATTCCTGTTCACTAGACAATTGCAATTTTCTGCAGTGGAGCCACCTAAATGAACAAGGCAGATAGTGTGGGTCCCAATTCCAGGTCAGCGCCGGCTTTCACCTCAAACCAGTGGCAAATCCGTAAATTCAGAGCCACTCAGATTTTATAAGTAAATTCCCCGTCGAAGCAAAAACTATCGCCAACTGTCCATTTTCTCCCTTCACATCATTTTTCTGTTATACTCTGCAACGAAAAATCTCTCTCTCTCTCTAGAACTCTCTCTCTCCTAGTCCTCCCCCCCAACTTCTCCCTCCATTGCTGGTCCAGTTCTTCTCCGACGGGAAATGCGCAAGAATGGCGGGGCTGGTGGGCTGGCTTTTGAATCTTGGAAAATCGGTGGCTGCTTGCTGCACGAATCTGCTGGGATGGAACAAGGACGACGACGACGACGACGACGTCGGCTCATCCGTCAGGGACCCGAGGCTCTGGGACAGGGAGGAGCTCGCCACCTGCTCCCATGGCCAATTCTCCTTCGCCATGGTCCAGGGCAACCCCAGCCAGTGTGAGGACGACGGCCAGGTCGAATCCGGCCCCCAGGGCCTCTTCGTCGGCGTCTACGACGGTCATGGCGGCTCTCGCGTCTCCGCCTACTGCTGCGACCATATCTTCCCTAATCTCGCCAGTCAATACTTCTCTCTCCCTCTCTCTTTCTCTCTCGTTTCTTTTGGTTTTTTTTGGATTTTGTGAATCTTTTTTCTTTCTTTCTTTCTTTCTTTCTTTTTTCTTGATTGAATCTGTGTAGAATTTGTGCATTTTCTTGAATGGTTGAATTGAATTTTCGAAGAAAAGCGAATGTTTGTCTACTTTTTTGCGCGGTTTCTTCTGGAATTTGTAAGCATTTTTTGTTTTTTATTGGTCTATTTTTAATTTAATAAAAAATGAATAATTTCCTTCGCTGAAATTCCATACTTGCCCCTTCGCGGTTGTCTGCTTGTGTGTTGTTACTTGTTACCATTAAAAGCCATAGTTTGTCTCAATTTCCTTGAAATTGGAGTTTTCTTTCTTTTCTGTTCTTTTTTCTTACCTGGTGATTTTCCGAGAAAATAGGGGGGAAACTCAATTTCCTGGGGAATTTTTGAAAAGGTGTATTCTTTGTCTTTACTCTTTAATTTTATGTAGTATTCAGCCAGAAATAATCAGATAAATAAATTAATAAAATGAAAAAATATCCATAACAACAGTCGACGTTGCATTTCTTTGTTTTCTCTTGATTAAAGGGTTTTTGTCCCCCTTTCATGGGATGATGTTGGCCCTGACTTTATGTTCTTCCTATATTTATGTGGATATTACAAAAATCTTCGGTATCTTTCTTTTAAAAAAAAAAAATCTTTAATTTTGATATTCACCCTTAAAAGAAATAAAAATAAAAATAAAAAAAACACTTGGGCTTTTTATTTTAGTTTTAATAAACGTTCTTTTTCCAATACTTGTGAACAATGTGAAAGATTAATTGTCAACCATGTTCTTTTTTAGCAAGATCTGTCATCAACCACCCCATTAAACTCAACTCTGGTTTGTTCTGTTATGGTTACTGTCTTGTTCATTATGCTTCAGGAATTGCTCAAGAAACCGGAGTCATTACTGAAGACACTCTTCGAAGTGTCATTGCTGCAACAGAGAACGGGTTTATGGATGTTGTTCGTTTGGAACACGAAGCGAATCCGGATGTCACAGCAGTTGGTTCTTGTTGTCTGGTTGCACTTCTCTGGAAAGGGAGACTACATATTGCTAATCTAGGCGACTGTCGAGCTGTACTCGGTCGCCTCAACGAGATAACTAATCAGATAGAAGCAGTGCAATTGACTCGGGATGACAATGTGAGCTTGGAGGATGTTAGATGCGAAGTCCTGATCGCATATCCGGATGTTCCAGATATCTTACAGCAAGTAGACGGCGTTTGGCGTATCAAAGGCCACATTCAGGTTCATTCTCTTGTCTATGACATCTACAGATCTACTTTTCTAGTTTAGGATTTCTGTCATTGGTACATATAGATGTTTGCTAGTTTCTTCTAAAATAGAGGTTGATCTTATTCTGTTTTTCACATGCTTTCCTGGTACTTACGTTGTTTCTAGTTGATAAATATTCTCAAGTGTTTGTTAGTCTCTACTGATATACAGGTTGACCTCATTCTAATTTAGATTGCTTTCCGAGGAATTTTTTTTGTTTCTTTAAGACTTGAAACTTCCAAAGAGTCCTTTCAAATGGCTAATCTATTAGACTTGTTATCAAATTGCTTGAGACACTCATCCTGATTATTTACACTTTTCATTCCCAAACCATATTGAACAAACGACAACGCCCTTGATTATTTACATTTTCAATACTATTAGGTATCCAAAGCTATAGGTGATGCATACTTGAAGATTCCAGAGTATTCTCTTCTTCCAACAGCTTCGAGACTCCGCCTTCCTGAAGCTGTCACTCGTTCTGTACTCTCAGCGGAACCATCCTTGCTTACAAGAGATCTGCAACCACGTGATATGTTCCTAATTTGTGCATCCGATGGGCTGTGGGAACACATATCCAGTCAGAGAGCTGTTCAGATTGTAAACAAGCGCCGGAGAAAAGTACTTTCTTTTTTCCTTTAATTGCACGTCCTGTTTCACCTTATCATCTTCAAATAACTCACTTTCCCTTTGTTCTCTTCTCTGAATTCCAGGGAATAGCGAGAAGGCTTCTTAAAGCAGCTTTAAAAGTCGCATCCAGAAAAAGAGGGGTCACCTACGATCATGTTAAGTCAACAACCGATCCCAACTTCAGGCGCAACATTCATGATGATATCACGGTTGTGGTCATCTTTTTCAGTCGGGGAGGGAGGTATGATGCAACTGTACCGGGGCTCTCGATAAGAGGAACCAAGAATGAGAAATTGCCAGCAAGATTCAGTCTTCAAGGAGTGGCATGAATGCAAGGTCTTAAGTACATGAAGAAGTAGTAAGAGCTTGTTAGCTTGATTCACTCTATCTGATTTTGAACAACAGGTTTCAGCAGGTTTTCGTTTTTTCGTTTTTCGTTTTTCGTTTTTTTGCGTTCTTTTGGCAACATCAAGACGTTGTTTCTACCTTTTTTTTTTTTTTTTTTTTTTTTTTTCTCGGAGGCCGATTCATTTCTGTAAGATTTGAGCCCTTGTCGATAATTCCTTAAGGCCAAATGTAGAGCTATGATTTGTTGGGTCACGTTGTAGAGTTTGTTTATGCTTTACACTCAAAACCTGTGGAGTTCTTTCACTTGAACATATTAAAGAAGTTCTTTTTGACACAAGGTTACTTTACCTGGTCTTGAGAACTATTGTATATATGATTATTAAGTTGTTAACTTTTATTTTTTATTTTTTATTTTTTATTTTTTATTTTTTTGGGTCAAGTTCTTCACTCATCTGTTTGAGTTCTAAGAAGGGATGTTTTTCAATTTTAGTTTGTTTCCTCTTTTTTTTTTTTTTTCCTTTCTAGAGTTACTTCAAATGTGGTAAGAAACAAATGATATTTACTAGTGCTTGCTTGCTTTTTTTGTGGGGGCTATGTTTAAGCAGTAGCGTAGACGCCTTTGCTTTCATTCAAGTGCTTGGCTTCAAAGCCACTGAAATTAAATGCATACTTTTGGAAAATCAGTTTGTCGGATTCTTGCTCTCTCTCTCTCTCTCTTTGAAAAAAAATCAAATGTTGGGCAAAAAATTAAAACGTTTATACTAGAGAAAATTGCTAAAACATTTGGTCCTGTAACCAATTCATGGATTAATTGTTATATAGAAATGTCTATGTCAGTTCTAACTATTTCACTTTTTTGTTAAATTGGAAAGCGAAAAGACTAGATACTTTAATTTGCGTACAATTATCGGTAATATATGGAAGTGTTTATGCTATTTGATCTGTATCTTTACTCGCCTAACAAATATTTGGAATAAAAAATGAAAAATAGAAAAGAAAAAGAAAAAGAAACATTAGGCGTCATTGAAAACTTTTTTCTGCTACTCTAAGAAAAAGGTTTTTTCAAGCCCAAAAAAAAGAAAAAGAAAAAGTTCTTTTTTTCATGCCCTTTTTTTTTCCACAATCGAATGTAGCAATGTTGTTATGGTCTCTACCAAGTTGGTTCCACCCAACACATGAGCCACTAGAAAGCAATTTCCTAGGAGGCATTAAATGGAATTCGACTTTATTCCATGTGCAAATTGTTGGGTTGGAAAAGAAAAGGGAATGTGGATTTTCATTATTCGGTTTTCGTTGTCCCTTCACATCCTTTTGGATGCTTTTGGATTGAAAGAATTAGGCATATAAAAATTACGCATCATATTTTTACAATTTATCAATCTATCTTAAACTTTTACAATTTATCAATCTATCTTAAACTGTTAGGAGATAAATCAATAATAGTATTTTATATTTTAACATTGTCAAAAGAGAACATTTTCCCGTGCAGGAAAACGTCCAAGGACATGTGCATGGCACTAATCGAACTCTTGTCCCGGATAATATTGCTAAAATAAAAAAGGAACATTGTGTCACTTTCATTAAGGGATAGAAAATTTGTGTTTCTACAACAAGCATCAATATCTAGCAGAATAATAATAATAACAATAATAATTATCATCGAAAGACTTGGGATAGAATCCAAGGAAAATAAATTCCTGACCAACCAAGCCAAATAAATAACAATAAACTAGTTTGCAACATAAAAGGAATGAGTGGGGAAAAATATTAATAATAATAATTTGACATCAAACAGTATATGACAAAAAAGAATTTCCAATTCAACCAAACCAAATGATACACAAACTTTTTTTTTTTCTACATTGTAGTGATGGGCAAAAAAAAATAATAAAAAATCTTGATCATGATTTGCTCAACCCCATGCTCAATTTCCCAACATGATAAAATAGAGGAACACAGAGAAATAAACATGAATGAAAAATTGGAAATTAAAATAGAAGAGAAAAAAAAAAAAAAAAAAAAAAAAGGGAAATTATGCAGCCACTTGATTAGAAGCCTCTTTGTAATACAAAATGTGTAGTGTGAGTTCTCTTGCTTAGTCCACCCCTTCTGATCTTCATGATTAGAAGCATTTCCTGTGAACAATCGACGGGCCGGACTCGTCGTACTCCGCCTTTGCAATCCACATCTGCGGCGAGAAAGCGGAAACACATAAGATTTTAGTTAAAAAATTTTTAAAAAAAAATTATGATCAGATCATCAGATATCAGTTGTTTTCCTATGAAATATATTTACCTGTTGGAAGGTACTGAGGGATGCCAAAATGGACCCTCCGATCCAGACACTGTACTTCCTCTCCGGTGGTGCGACGACTTTAATCTTCATGCTGCTCGGGGCCAAAGCTGTGATCTCCTTGCTCATCCTATCAGCAATGCCGGGGAACATGGTGGATCCTCCACTGAGGACAATGTTGCCGTAGAGGTCCTTCCTGATATCGACATCGCATTTCATGATGGAGTTGTACGTGGTCTCGTGAATACCAGCAGCTTCCATCCCGATCATCGATGGCTGGAAGAGGACTTCAGGGCATCGGAATCTCTCAGCGCCAATGGTGATCACCTGTCCATCAGGTAGCTCGTAGCTCTTTTCAACAGCCGAGCTGGTCTTTGCCGTCTCCAGCTCCTGCTCGTAGTCAAGAGCGATATAGGCTAGTTTCTCCTTCATGTCTCTCACAATTTCCCGCTCGGCTGTGGTGGTGAAAGAGTAACCACGCTCGGTCAAGATCTTCATCAGGGCGTCTGTGAGATCACGCCCTGCAAGATCCAAACGCAGGATGGCGTGTGGAAGGGCGTAACCTTCGTAGATGGGAACCGTGTGGCTCACACCATCTCCAGAGTCGAGAACGATACCTGAAAAGCAACAAAGAACATTAGTTTCAAACTCGATCACTTTCAACAAAAGGCGTCAAAAACCAATTAGTTTGTCAAATGTTCGAGAACTGTACTTTTAAAGCAATCCAAAAGACGATCTTCTGAGTATTGATTTGCTTACCAGTCGTACGACCACTGGCATAGAGCGAAAGGACGGCCTGGATAGCGACATACATAGCCGGCGTGTTGAATGTCTCGAACATAATCTGAGTCATTTTTTCACGATTGGCCTTGGGGTTGAGGGGTGCCTCTGTTAGGAGAACGGGATGCTCCTCCGGGGCAACACGAAGCTCGTTGTAGAAGGTGTGATGCCAGATCTTCTCCATGTCATCCCAATTGCTAACGATACCGTGCTCAATCGGATACTTGAGAGTCAAAATACCTCTCTTTGATTGAGCCTCATCCCCTACATATGCATCCTTCTGGCCCATACCAACCATCACACCGGTGTGGCGGGGGCGACCTACGATGCTGGGAAACACGGCCCTCGGAGCATCATCTCCGGCAAATCCAGCCTAAAATTTCCCACGTCAAACAAACATGATAATGATCAGATTCTAGGTGTTGCTCAAGTTTGAAGACACCTCAAGCCAGGTAATCAAATACCCTCAAAAATTAAAAACAGAAAACGAGAAAATTCGAACAACAAAACAGATTTTCGATCATTACCTTCACCATTCCAGTTCCATTGTCACAGACGAGAGGCTGAATGTCCTCACTCTCTGCCATTTTCTATGGTCTTTCTGCAGTAAATAAACCAAACTTTGTGAACATCCCCGTCATCAAAATGTTTGTATACATCTTCTTCCAGAACGTATATATATGGATATTTTTATAAATCACAAAAGATATCCATTCCAAATAGATTGTTTTTCATGTAAAATAATATCCATTGTTAAGAAATCAAGGATTAGATTAAGCATCCAATTTTAACCAACCAAACGAGCTATGCAGATCATCTTTATATACCTATATATACATTCGTTAATCAACACACACACAGACTCGTATATGGAAGAATCATGACAATCCAATGGCTCATTGAGTTATAGCTTCAAAATTCCACCTTAAATCCTTTTTTTTTTTTTTTCATTCAAATGAACAACAAATGAAAATCATGAACACCCATGAATTACACGTACATTTCCTAGCTGATCAATCAAAATCAAATGTTTTTTTTTTCTTTTTTTTTTTCCAAAAGAATCACAACCCAGGAAAGTGAATCCAAATGGGGTATGAAAAATAATAAAAATTACACAAAAAGAAACCAATCTAATAAATTATCCGAATAAAGATTACAACTTTCATAACAAAGAAAGAAAAATATACAAGGGAAAGTTAGTACCTTTGGGATTGAAATGAAATGAAATGAAAATGCTCTCCCTCTCTCTTTCTGCTTGTGTCGTCTCTCTCTCTCTCTCTCTCTCTCTAGATGTCTGAGGTACCCGCCCTCTTGTTTAAAACAAGGAAGCTGACGCAAATGAAATTGAAATTCAGTTTAAATGAACCCCAAATTCGCCCTGGAGAAATCATGGCCATCGGATTGGAATATCTGATCCTGTGGCCCCATGACGCATCACGTTCATAGTGGAAACAGCTGGCTCACTTTCGGTCGCTGACTTTTTTTGTTTGAACGAATATGCCCCTCCCAATTTGCGGCCACGGCCCACAGTCCCCGCCTGTCTCGGACCAAGGGCATCTTGGGAAAACTAAAATTTCTGTAATTTGTGTAAAAATTCTGATCTCGATTTTTTCTTCTGATCTCCATATTTTCTAATTTCTTTCTCTTTTCTGAGGTGCAAAATATATTCCAGAAGCTCAAATTTTTTGTGATGGGTAAATTAGGACTTTTTTTTTTGGTCTTTTTTGGAATTGAAAATGATTTTGCGATACACAGAGGTGATTTAAAGATAGAATAAAATCAATTAACTTAAAAAATAGTGATCTCGACTCTAATTTTATTTTTTTAATCAGTTAATATATATTGAATCATCGTGTTTTTATTTTTACTTTTTCTTTTTTTGAAAGAATCATATTTTTATTAATAGACGTAATTTCTTGTTATTACTTGACCTAATATTTTTTTTCTTTTCTTTGAAAGAATCGTATTTTTATTAATAGATGTAATTTCTTCTTTTTAATTAACCTAATAGTATTTTAAACACTAATTTATTAAAAATAATAACAAATACATATTTCCATGATTTTTCATTTAAAAAAATGGGATTAGATAGATTGCATTCACTCATTTAAATGTGATGTGATTATGGATCTGTCCATCCATGGAATAAAGACATTTGTGGACCATGTAAACTTTCATTACCCAAAAAAAAGGAGAAAACTTTTACTTGGATTGGCTTCATGAGGTTCTTATTTTCTTTCGCGTATATCAAAATTTTCCCTTCTATGATTTTGTTATATTTACTTTTTTTTTTTCTTTTTTGGCTCTATGTTATTATTATTGTTATTATTATTTTGGCTCTATGTTACATTGCAATGTTTGAACTTATGCAATTTTTTTTTTTGGAAGATATATAAATAGAGAACAACGGGTTAATTTGGTCGATAATAACTTAATTTCCAAAAATGCCCTTGCAAGAATCGATCTCCAAAAATTGTAAATTTTATGTTGAGTAGGGACAAAACGGTAAAGGTAAAAGGTGTACCACTAAAAAGGGTAATTTTTTAATTTTTATATTCTGGTCCTAAATGGGGATGCCCCATTTAAATTATGCTTTTTCAAGTTGGAGGAGGTGGTGGTGGTAATAATCATACAACTTGGGGAGGAAAAAAGAAAAAAAGAAAAAGAAAAAAGGCAAAAAGAGGAAGGTCGTAAAGACACAGCAATTTTTTTGTTCTGCCAACGCAGCAGCCTCTTAACCGCCCAAAGAAAAAAGAGATGATGTCGCTCGTCCTTTTGTTCACGTGCGGTCACGTCCACACACACTTGGACGCAGCCTCCTCCTTTTTCGTCACCATTGTTGACCGTGAGAATTGGTCAAACCTTAATTCTCTACGCCTCGTGAATGTATATATGGAAAGAATTATGTGAGAAAAAGAAAACTACAACGTGCGAGGCAATATTCACTAGTAGCCATACAACGTGGTCACCCCATTCTCTCTACTCATTACCCGAATTTTTTTAATAAAATATTTTTTTTGTTTTTAATTATCTATTCAACACGTACAAAACGCGTGTTATATAATTAGTTTTCTTAAAATAGAGAAATTGTGAGAGATGGGAGATTCTATAATGAGGATAAGCTTGACAAGATTATTGATCGCATCGGTAGGTTTTAGCTCAATCGGTCCGTATTAAAACTGGGATTAGATCTTGTGCGAGAATTTCTTGAGTTATATCATTACATCCACTTCATGATCGAGTAGTGAGCATTGTTTATTTTAAATTAGGAATTGAAAAGTAAATAGTATTTTTTACCAGAAGTGAATAATAGATTTTTAAAAATATTTATAATAATTAGTAGTAAATACATTATGTAAATAAGTTATTTATTTTTAATAAATAGATTATTTATCTAGTAATTTTTCCCTTTTATTGTTATTTGTTTTAAAATTAATATTATAAATTTTACTATTTACTTTCTCTAGTTTCGTCAAATATTACTTGCTTTCCCTTAAAAAAAAAAAATTGTTATTTACTACTTCTGTTTGA
Source organism: Ficus microcarpa (assembly GCA_025413485.1). Lineage (NCBI taxonomy): Eukaryota > Viridiplantae > Streptophyta > Magnoliopsida > Rosales > Moraceae > Ficus > Ficus microcarpa. Next base: position 27,621,313 of record CM046387.1, on the reverse strand, counting down.
AGGGGTAAATCATATCCCACCATATAATTTTCATAGTTATAAATACTATTATTTCTCCTTCTCATTCTCCTTCTTTTAAATTGAAGGATAGGGATTCGAAATCTACACTCTATGATAAAGTTATGTATGAAATTACTGTTATATTATGCTTGCGACCACCATATTAGCGTTTGTGAAAAAGTAAATGAAGAAAATAGCCAAATTTATTCAATTAATATATGATCTATCATTTAATTTAATTCAGTAAGTGTGATATTTACTAAGATTTCTCAATTATTTTGGTTATACTTTTAGTTAGTATATGCGACATTCACCCAAATAAATTATTTTTCAGCACAAAAACGGGTTATTTTTCAGAGTCACCCTTCTTTTTTATTTTATTTAATAAATACATCAACCCATGAATTAATTGGAACCGTTCATTAGGTGGAATTAGTATTAATGCTAAAGATAGTTGACTTATTTTGTGTCTAATTGACTATATATGCTTGATTATCTTGATCCAAACATATCGTCTATTATGATGTGATATATCAACTATGAAGGCCTAATCAAACTACTTTGGTTAAAATAGTTGATTGATATATGCTGTGTTTGTGTTATTACTTTTTGTGCTGAGTTTGCGTTGCTTTTTTCTTAACCCAAAGACACAAAAGTCAAAACAGAAGGATTCAAACTCTATAAATTATGATGAAATCAGATATAAAATTATCGTCAAATTATGGGTCTGTTTGGTGAATAAGTTTGAGTTGGAAATTTTAAGTTTCAATAATAATTTTTGTTGACTTTTCAGAAAAGACAAAAATTTTTTCAGAAAAAAAAAACTGAAATGAAAATTTTAATTTGAAATGGTATTTCAAACACCGTGCATGACGACTTGTAACTACAGTTTGCATCGAAGTTTGCATTTGTTTTGGTAAGTAGGATTTATATTAAAATATTTTACAATGAATTGGGACTAGAGTCAGAGGAGTCAATCAAATTGGCTTGGTTAAGGGAGCACAATGGAATCTGATTGCCACATCTTTATTCATGTGAAGGCCTTTCTCTTTTGTCACGTGGCTAACCTCTTAAAGTTTTAATTGGACCCGCTGTTTGCCAAAAGGAGGATCTTTTCCTTTTCTTATTATGCATTTGATTCACCGATTGAAATTGATTTATTTTTCAAAAATTAGTTATAATTTTTATTAACTTTTAAAAAAAAATAAAAAATTAAGATAAAAAAATTTAAGTTAGAGTTGAAACACCAAGTAAAGGTTTAATCCCCCCTTTTAAAAGATACTTAATTAGGTCACTTTTTTTTTTTTTCTTTTAAGGATACTAATTGAAATGCACACACAAAAACAGGTGCGAAATGAACAAGTAAAGCAAAGTAAAACAAAACAAAAAATAAAAAAATTTTAATTTTTAAAAATGAATTTTTTTAATAATTGTCACGTGACAGATTTAGGATCCGTTCAAAATAAACAAATAAAGTAAAATAAAACAAAATAAAAATAAAAAAAATTAACAAAGAAATTAAAATTTTTATTTATAAATATCTCATGACACACTCGGGACTTATCACGATGGGAGGTAGTCCTCCTTTTAAATAAGGTAATAATGGATAGATTGATGTTACTGTCTTCGAGGACGGACAGTGCAGCAAATAGCAATATGTTATATGTGTACATATATATGTATATATATATATATATATAATTTTTTTTGGTAGGATATATATATATATATATTGGTAGAACATATATGTATATGTAATTAACTTTTGAAAGACATGGTCCTTCAACCATAATAACGTATTTCTCAATTTATCATATGGGAAAAGAAAAAAAAAAAAGACGACATATCTATGAGGAATAATTTCTTTTAAATTGAATGGTGCTTATAAAGCAGAATCCACGTTTTTAATTAAATTTTGATGTCTTAAATGATATTTAATTAATTATATTTTGACATATTATTTAAATAAAATAAAATTTTAAAATATAAAAATTTAATTATAAAGCATTTTAAATTTTTTAAAATAACATAATAAATTTTATTGATGAGATACCATTGAGAATAATAAAAGTTAGATAAAAGATTTGAATCCATTAAAACGGGCGTAAGATGTAATACAAAAATATTCTTTGACAAAATCCAGTTTGATCTTACATGGACCGACTGAACAAATTCAGCCAATGCCATCAATAACCCAATCAATCAAACTAATCCTCACCATAAAGCCTACCATATGCTACGATTTCTTTTTTTTTTAGGAAAATTTTAACGTCTTTTAATCTCCCCTTTTTCGTTCCTCTGTTTTTTGTAGTATAATATCCTCCAATATAATTTGATATATTAATTAAAAATCATGTTAATTTTGAAATCAAGTCATATCAATTAAATGATGCAATTAGTTATAATATTTTAATTGACATGATATAATATTATATAAAAGATACAAATTAAGGAAATATAATAACCATATCTGTATTGCCATCACCAAAAGTAATTTATTATTTGCAAATTGCAAGTTAATTTCAATCTTAATTTTTTGAGTATAACTCATATGTCATATTTTTATTAGTAAATATAATTAATTGATGTAACAATGTTTAAACATTTATCAATAAAAAACTGATAACTCATATTACATATAAGTTAGTACTCAAAAATTGAAATTAAATTTGATGTCCCTAACATTTTTCTAATTAATTATCCAGTCTAGAGCATATTTCCAAGGGTGATTTTCCTTTTGGGTGATTCACCATAACTGATCAAATATTATAATGAATGCCGAAGCAAAGAGAATGGGAAGGAAAAGAGATAGGGAATACAGAAAATAGAGAAAGATTGTAGGAAATAGAGAGAATGGGAATTGTGGTAATTTCATGATGATTCTGAATGATTTGGATGATGTCAGATGCCTTGGATATAGGGTGATGCCCTCTTTTTATAGATGATGATTTCCGACTTTAGTTGCTTGATTTGGTGTTGGTCTTGTCACATTCGTTAATGGGTGATTGCCTTCTTTAATTTAGGTTGACTTTCCATATTTAACTTGCTTCATTGAATTGGGAAAGTCTCCTTTTAGATTGATTATTGACACGAGCAAATAAAGAAGGTTTCATGATCTTTCCACATGATGACTTTGGATAAGTACTTGATTTTTTAATTGATCTTCTTGATTTACGTTGCCACATGAATGATGAGAGATAAGATACAAAATCTAACCTCAACAATATTGTTTCTTGAGGTTGTTGTCTTAATATGTTGATTTTTTGCATGGTCTGGTTTAAAAGATATTTGCAAAGCTATTGTTGTTCAACTTGCTATTGTTGTAATTATAGCCATATTTTGAATTTATTATTTAGTGGTGACATTCGTTCTTTTTTGAATCTGGGATAGAGAATTTTAACTCTATGCTAGTTAAATTTAAAATGATTGTTAGGTCATATATGCAATCACGAGATGACATTCTACTCTTATTTTTTCTTATTCAAGACTTTTGTTTATTATACGGATGCCTCCTAAACTTTTCGAAGATTGCAATATAGTCCCAAAACATTTTTTCTTCCTAACAATTGGCCTCTTAGGGTCCGTTTGGTGAATGAGTTTGAGTTGGAAATTTTAATTTTCCAATAGTAATTTTTGTTGACTTTTCAAAAAGGACAAAATTTTTTTTTCAGAAAAGACAAAAACTTTTTCAGAAGAAAACAAAAATTGAGATGAAAATTTTGAGTTTAAACTCACGAAACAAACGAAACCTTAGATTTATAACTTTTGATACTATCAGTCTTTTTTGTTCAGATCAGTTAAAATTATGATGGTTTTTCGTATTTAACTTGCACATTGTTAGCCTAAGAAAGGCATTGTTAATTATTTTTAATTAATTTAAATATAAATTCCTTTGAAAACTTGAATCTAATTCAATTATACCTTAAATTTAAAAAGCTTTAAAAAGCTTTCCCCGCTAATATCGAGTCTTGAGAGGGTTCCAGGGGAGAGAAAATGCAAACTTCGTCGTTTTCACTTTTTGTTTTGAAGGGGTTGTCGTTTTCACTTTGTAAGTAAACGTTGGTTGTTTTCACTTTCACAAAAGACATGATAAAAATAGCACAAACGACATCTATTGGAAAAACAAAAAATAAAAAAATAAAGAAAGCAATATAAACATGAAAAAGACAGCAGAATAAAACTATTTTAATGGATAAAAGAAATCTGATCCGAAAGACCACATAATACAGTTTGAAAAAGAAAAAGAAAAAAGAAAACCCTTTCAAAAAAAAAAAAAGAAAATCAAAACGATAATAAAGTATTAAATAACATCAACTGAATGACCACGACACATATAGAAAGCAAAACCCAATACGACATCATAAAAATTGACATGGATAGTTAAATTAAATAAGGTTAAATTCTGTAGCTTTAACTATTTACTTGTTTGATTTCAACCACTTACTTTTCTTTTCTTTTTTTTTTTTTACCTCTTTCTATTTATATTTATTTGGATATTTAGAAATATTTATTTTGAAGTATTGTTAATGAGAATATTATTTTTCACTAATTTACTTTTAAAGTATATTTTCTCAAATATATACTGACAAAAATATTTTTTTTATAGTCCTCTAAAATATGTATATTCTTAAAGAATTGTGCTCATTTAAATACCATTTGAACTAATTACTCCTCTGAGATTATGCTTTCAAATCTGTGTAAAGTTTATTTTTTAAAAACTTTTAGGACAAATTGCACATTTCCCCCTTAAATTTTAAGACTTGTCATAAAATATCCTTGAATTTTAATTTAAAACAATTTTTTCCTTGGAACTTTGGAAAAGTTTACGAATCCCCCTCCCCCCTCACCCACAAAAAAAAAAAATTATGACAAAAAATACACATAGCACTCGTTGGAAGTATGCGTTATGAATATTAAATGTGAAATACTTATAATTAGATTAAAAGAGTAAGTATTTAGTGTTGATTGTCTTCTTTTTTTTTTTTTTTCTCTCTCTCTCTCTCATCTCTCTTTTTTATAGGTAACTTTATAATTTTATATTTAATAATGGTAATGGATGTCAGGAGTGCTGCCAATATGTGCCTACTTTGTAATTTGTTATTTAACACCTTTAACTCATGCTTCCAACAAGTGTTATATGCATTTTTTGTCATAAATATAATTGAGGGGAAAAATTCACAAACTTTTTAAAATTTAGTAAGGAAATAATGTTACAAATTGAAATTTAAAAGGACATTTTGTGACGATGCGTGAAGTTTAAAGGGGAAAAGTATAATCCACCTTTATTTTTAGTTTAAACGTTTTGACCAAAACCCAAAATTTACTTTTAACTTTTAAGGACTTGTTTGGCAAAATTGTAAGAAAGTTTTTTTTTTTTTTTTAGGTCCAAAAACTGTTTCTTAGTTGTGTTTTGAATTTTGATAATTCATCAGAAGAGCTTTCAAGTTTCCTGAAAAGCTTTCAATCAAAAGCTAAAAAAATGTGAATTTTTAATAAAAGCTCTTCTTAGTATTAAAATTTGTAACAAAATTTATTTTAAAGTTTGTTTTTCTAGTTATTATTAAAAAAGTTTGTTTTTCTAGACTAAGAATCCATTTGGAGGGACATTTGAAAATAGTGTTTTAAAAATTGGTTTGGAAATATGTGTTTAAAGGGAAAACATTTGAAAAAGTTATGTGATATAGAAAATATTATAAAAATTTGAAAATATTACAAAAATTTAAAACATGTTTAGAAAAAAAATACAAAACGGATCTTATCTTACTTCCATTCTTATTATTATGTGTATTTTGATATAAGATTTATCTGAAATATTATAAACGAAAATTATAAAGAGATATAATTTGATTTAGGGCATGTTTGATGATAAGTTTATTTTAAATTAAATTGTACTTTTTTCATCATGATTTTTATCTTTTTTTGAAAATTTTTTTTATCTTTTCTAAAAAGTTACTATTAAAACTTAAAAATTTTAAATTAAACTCATTCATCAAACACCCTTAGAATTGAAGATTTTGAAATCGAAACGGTGAAACATCGCATGAAAACGGCACCCTAAACAGACGCTAAACAAACGGCGGCAATTATTTATTAAAAAAAAAAAACAGTGCACACTTGCCTGAAAACCTCCACAAAGCATCATCAACAAATTATTAAAAAAAAAAAAAAAAAAAAAAGGACTCTGAGCGGGTCGTGTCCGAGTCGACTCGCTCCATCTTTGAAGGAGGACGAAAAATGGCTCTGATAATAGCCGGCGCAGCGCAAGCGTCGCTCCAGGGACTGCGAGGCTCTTTTTAATTCCCCTTTTTCCCTCCATCTTTCTTTCCTCCCGCGAAGGAAAATTGAATTCCCATTCCTTGAGGGAAAATTTAAAATTTAAAATAAAAAAATGAATATCGCCTCCATTAAAGCGGCTCTGATGAACTCCAAGCCCAATTGCATCTTCACCAGGGCTTCCCTCTTTCACTCCACTCCCGTCCTCAATCGCCGACACCGCCGCCATTGGGAATACGTAAAGTCTTTTTTCCCTTTCTGTCGATTTGATTTCGTTTTATTTTGAATGATTTCTGCTGGTTTTCATATAAAAATGGAGTTTTTTTTTGTTCTTCTTTCGAGGTGACTGTTGAATTGTGTTCTAGGGCACGAAGATTTAATTTTTCGTTGAAAGTTCATTGCTTTCTTGCAATTGGGATTCAGGTCCAAGGGAATGAGATTGTAGTAGTGATTAAGGAAATTTTGCAATGTTAAAAGAGAGATACTTTAAAATTTTCATGTTTGTTGGTCTGTTTTTGGTATATAAGAGTCTGCTCAGATAGAGAATTTAAGAATCACGGGCAACTGTGGTATGGTCTTGCTTCGAATTTATGCGAAAGCCATTTTCGATTAGCTGCAGGCTTAGATTGAGTTGAGATTTGGTGAAAACATTACCTTGGATTGAGCAAAAGAGGGGAAAAAAAAGTGGTTCTAATTGAGGCTCTTGGGTTGGTTTGAGTATCATGAAATGTGGCTGATTCCTGCTGATTGTCTGGGTGTGTGTTAATATATATTGCTGTTTATATGAAAGTGGAAAGTAATCGGATTGGGTGTTTGTAGGTTCTAGCCTAGCGGGGACCGCTAACTTTTGTCAGATTTTTCTTCGGGGTTCGTCTTGAACGTAGACATGGTTACATCTGATTATGGCTCTGATGCCACTTGTTGGGACCTTCCTTAACCATTTGGGATGGAACCCCAGGGTCCTAACAAGGGTATCATATACAGGTTCTAAATGTAGTCACGTGTACGTTCAAGATGAGCCCCAAAGAAAAATCAAACTTTGCAGTTAGTGAATCCTCTTTTATGAATCTTTGAACACTTCTCAGCTTTTAAAGATCATTGTATTCATGTGTTTGCTTTTTCACATTTTTTTTTTTTTTTGGACTAATGACACCTTAGAATTTAATTATTATGTTATTTATTTCTGATAGTGAATGGGAATATTGTCTGCAGAGAAATTACGATTATTCCAAAAGATCTCGAAGGTTTCGTGCAAAACAAGACTTCCTGCGCAATGCCAACGCTTATGCAGATTTCGTCTTCCAGGTTTGCCTTTATTATTTTGCTTTCACACCATTATCATTACAGTATTATTAGTTTATGGACTATTTCTTCTCCTCTTTTTTTGCCCCTTGTGTGTATATGTGTAGAGTGCGTGTGGGTTGTTAAGGAGGGTATGCTAGGTTTTGATATACGTAGAGTACAATAATCGACGAGATACATCGTTCAGGTTCCTTTTTTCGCGTGGATAACGCTTCATAGATTGCTCCTTTTTCAAACTTTTGCATCGATTTTAATCATATCTTTACGATGACAGAACTCCCAGGGGGCATATGAGTATGATGAAGATGATTCGTCTTCAAGTAGAGGCCCCTCATGGTTTAGAAGGCATTTCTCAAATAATGACTTTAGAAGGAAAAGGACTTGCAACAACAGGGGACCGCCACGCTGGGGCAGAAGTAAGGATACAGTTGTCTTACTCGTGCTTCTCCAAACTATTATGATGTTTTCCCGGAAATTGGTTTCCATTTACAGGACAAACTTTTCTGTAAGTGTATTGCCAAAGAATAGAAGCTCTGTCATTGGGCTTTTCTGAGCCATTTGTTAGAAGACCGGCAAATTTTTGGCATATTTTACCTAATGAGCTGTATTCTGCTTCGCTTTTACGAATAATAGCATGTGGTTGTTAGATTTGAATTCCTTCCATTTTTTATTTATCCATGCTTGAATTTCTGGGTGGATTTCCGCCTCATTTGAAGTTCCATTTGATACTCATGCTTTTAAGTTATTGTCAGGAGGTTTCCAATTTTGTGACGATGACGGTGATGATGATGATGGTGATAACATGGATGCCTTTTTTCGATCTGTGTTTGGTGCGAACCGATCCTTTTATTGGTCATTCGTTGATGGAGAGAATTTTCAATGGAGTAGCTCATCAAGATACTCTGGGAGGTCTTGGAATTGGAGACATAGGTTTGAAGAAGAGTATGAATCTGAGAGTGAAAGTTTACAGTCAGATTTAGCTTCAGATAGAATGGCCCTTGGATTAAGTGCTTACGGTCCATTAAAACTTGAAGACGTTAAGCATGCGTAAGTTCTCTTACCATATTCTTCTCGTAGTTTCTTTACTTTCCCTCTGTTGATATTCTGTTTCTCCCTCTAATATCCTTGAATTTGAAATTATAGGTATCGGACATGTGCACTCAAATGGCATCCAGACCGGAATCAAGGCTCTTCCAAGGTATGTATGCATCTGCTCCAAACTCTTCATTTGACATTTCTCTCTCTCTCGCTCTCTCTCTCCACATATATATGTACACAGAGAAACATATATATATATATAGAGAGAGAGAGAGAGAGAGAGAAAGAATGGCTACTCACATTATAAAATAAAACAGGCCGTGGCGGAGGAGAAGTTCAAGCATTGCAGTGCAGCATATCAATCTTTATGCGATAAGCTGGCCGTGGATTAAAAGATGCTAATCCAAATCTTAGACTTATTTATTCATTTTTGCAGCCGGTTATAATTCCTCCTGCTGGTAGATGTAACACATCCATAAACATTTTGTAGTTTAGTCTCAGAATATTGAGAAATAATGCAGTGCCAGTATAAGTTTTCGAGGTCGGGGCACTTTGTATAATGGTTATCCTATTGTGGTAGTAGCATGAAGCTTTGCATTACCTGAACGAATGGATGGAGTGATCCCCGTTCTTCATTTATATATACATTTATATATTTATGCCCTCTCTACTTTTCTCTATTGGCGAAGCTTTAGTAATTCTAAGACTGCTCTAGGTTGAGAGTTTCATCGCGGCCCTCGTATATAGAGCATGCTTTTGAGCATCTCCTTCTTTTAAGTAAAAAATAGAGCACGGTCTTTACCGATCTTTTCTAGGAAAGTATGACTTTAGGTTGAGATTTTCGTCGCCTCCCCCATATAGTGCGCATACTTTTGATCGTCGTCTTTTTTTTTACTGCTCTGCCTTCCTGAAGAAAAGGTGGTTGTGAAGTGAACTTTCCGTTTAGTTGAAGCAAGAAGTGCGATAAAGATTTCTTTTCTCCAGCCGAGGTGATTTTTGCTCCATTCCCATTTCTGTTTCAAGGATTTCAAGTATTCCCATTCTTATGATTAGATCATTGCTCATTGTGTAAAATGGTAATATTGTTGTGCCTCTTAAAGAATTTCTGAACATCGGAAATAAGCGATGTGTTGCTAGTTTATGCGAAAGAAAAGTAACAAGTAAAGCGGGGGTATTTTTTTTTTTTTTTTTTTCCAATCTAGCAAACGACAGTGAATTTGAACGATTTGCCAATTCCAGGTGACAAATACGACTGTCGTATCCAGAAATAAGGGACCACTAACTTTCTAATGTGAACTACGTTTTAAAAAAAAAAAAAAAAAAAAATCAACGACATGTGGTTTTTGACAAACCAGTGGAAAACTAGAGAGTAAAAGGAATAATTTGCTACAATGACAACATTATAAAGTGAAAGTAGTAAATTATAATCATTATTATTATTATTATGTTATTGTCGTTGTTGTTACTGTTATTATTATTATTGTTGTTATTATTGTTGTTGTTATTGTTGTTATTGTTACTGTTATCATCGTTACTTTTACTGTTGTTATTGAGCGCTTATGTAAGGTGCAGTGTAAAAGTAAAATGTCTTGAAGTCAATCAATAAATTAAAATTTTTAAAGTAGTTTTGAAAATGAGGCTATCGATTCAAGTTATTTTTCTAATCGTCCTTATAACGATGTTATTTTTTAAATAAGATGGAATTTAAAAAAAAAAAAATTTATACGAATTTTAAGTTGTAATTTTTATTAGTACATATTGTCACAATAATTAATAATAAGAGATTTCATTGGCCAATGAAAAGATATTAACTTCTCCATCAAAAAAAAAAAATTGTCGACTCAAAGTTAATATAACAGTCAGAATTGAGATTCGAGTTGGTATTTTAACACTACTTTTTTATATAAATGAAAAAAAATAACTACCTTGGAAAATATATAGAAAGGATAAACGGCATCTTTATCCAAGAAAACGACATTAAATTTTCAGACAACAAACGACATTAGCTTTCATGCAACTTTAGACAATTGAAAATTTTTTTCTTCTTTGAAAAAGAACAAAACCATATGGAAATAGCAAAAGTTTACGAGGGAAAAAAAGTAGCTTTTGAATCATGTTAAATATTTTTATCGAATAAAGGATCAATCACAAACTGTTTATTTTTTATTTTTTATTTTTAAATAATTTGGAGGTAAGAGGAATTAAACTTTATACTTTTAAATGAGTTAAGTATGGTATTAACGATCTATTATCTCTGCAATTACAAATCAATCCCAGCGTTCTTTGAACTAACCTCATGGTGTTTAATAGATGTCGTTGGACAAAAGGTTGTCGTTTTCAATGGAAACGACAATATACCATCAAACATTAAACTACATGTCGTTGGAAAAAAAAAAAAAAACATTTTTTCAAACCAAAGATACTTCTTCTGATCATTTCTTCAATTTTCACAAAATCCTCCACCAAACATTTTATCTCTCCATTTTTCTTCATCTAGTATTACAAATAAATTATATGAAGAATTAAAAAATTAAAAAATCAGAGTCACAAATTATCCACCAAAAAATTAGATCACAGGTCAGCATCATCAAGAATACAACTTGTCTGTACACGCGTGTCGTAGCAGAAGCAGAACTCGGAAGCTCTCGCAAACTCGCCGCAGTTAACTCGGTCCCTTCCAAAAGGAACGAAAACGACGGCCCGTCGGTGCTCGCTGGGCAGATTAACTTCTGTTTTTCAACTCAAATTCAAATTCGAAATCGAAAATCTTTTTGGTTGAATTGGTGTAAAGTAGAAGTAGAAGAATGCTCAAAGCCATTCAGACTCTGGGTTGTTATTCAGGCTTCGTTTCCTTCATTAGACGATTGCCCACCAGTTCTTCCCTCCTGCGCGTGTCCTCCACGCGCCGAAATCGTTGCTTTTGTGCCCATTCCGAGTCCAGCCCAGGAGACCCTTCTTCCTGCTCTTCCTCTTCCTCTTCCTCTTCTTCTTCGTCTGTTTCATTCAAGTCAGCTGTGAGTCTCTCTCTCTCTCTCTCTAGTTGTTTTGATTTTCTTGTCTTTTTTTCATTTTCATTTTTTTTTCTTTCAGGGCAATGTTTTGAAGGTCAATTTTTGTCAATGGTGTGGTGGGCCAACGAAGCATGGTGTGCCTGAAGGAGAGGAGAAGATTAGAGCAATTTGCACCCTTTGCGGAAAAATCACCTATCAGAACCCAAAAATGGTAAACATTTAACTATGTTCAAATCCCAGATATTATCCAATTTTCAGTTGTTTAACCGAGTTGGGTTACAAATAAAATGATTGGGTTGTCCTGGTTTTGTTGATTTAGATTGGTTTTCAAGATTTTGATCCTAATAATGTACTTATAGGGAGATTTTGGGTGGAAAGAGTTTTGGATGTTCTTTGTAGACTGATTAAAGAATCTGGTAGACTGATCTTCATGATTGAGTTTTCTGTCCAAACCAAAAGATAGAAGCATGAATGTGTTTCTTTACACTATGTTTGGTAGGGTGGACAGTTGGAGGAAAGAAAAGAGCGGAAGGTGCTTTTGGGAGAATAGAATTGTGGGTTGTTTGGTAGGAGGGAAAGTGAGGAGAACAAAGGACCTATGAGTTCCATCACCTATGAGTTCCATCACGTTTAGTCCATCCAAAAGTGGAAAGATTTTTGGAGAGAATAGTTGTTACAACTTATATGTATGTATAGAAGAATTGCCTATTTGTCCTTGTTTTCAAATAAAAACAATATTAATTAATTGGTAATATGGTTGCTTACTTGCTCACCTATTTTTTTTCCTTCTCATCACACCTTACAAAATAGAAGGAAAAACAACGTCCTCTCTCATTCATATTTTCTAGCCCTCCATTTTTCTTTTCTTACCAAGTAGAGTTCCATAAGTCTCGTTCTCGTTTCTCTTAAGTTTCTCTGTCTCTAAATATTTTGATTTGGAGTGTATTTTTCGGTTTTTGCTACTTCTAGTTGTAGTCCTATTCTTTCTAAAAGAGTAACGTAATTTACGCAATATGTTTTCCTGAAAGGCGGTTGATAGTCGAGTTCACAAATGAGGAGAAGGATTAATAGTTATCAAATGTTCATAAGTTTGACTGGTAATGGTATTATTGTACTCTGTATTTCGGTCCTTATTCTGACCTTTGCTGACAATAATGAAACTGATATTTGCTGACTGATACTTATAGGTTGTGGGTTGTCTCATCGAGCATGATGATAAGGTCCTACTTTGCAAGAGGAAGATCCAACCATCATATGGTCTTTGGTATGTCCAGATTTAAATAATCTTTCTATGGGGAATAATCAACTGAATCATCTCTGGGGCTGGAAATATATGATTTCTGGTTACTAACGATTGTCTTCTTATATGTAGCTTCTAGTAATACTGATGGTCCTTGTTATTCTGATTGCTGAGTGTTGTTTGAGTAGGACTCTCCCTGCGGGTTTCATGGAAATAGGGGAATCAGCTGCAGAAGGGGCTATCAGGGAAACCTGGGAGGAAGCATGTGCAGAAGTGGAAACGCTATCGCCTTTTGCTCAGTTGGACATCCCTCTGATCGGTCAGGTGTGGGGGAGAAAATTTCTTTATATATTTCGTTTTACACTATGATTTCTTACTCACTTGTTTAAAGATGTTTAAATGAGTATTTTTGGGCTTTAATCTTTGGAGCAGACTTATATAATCTTCTCAGCAAAGTTGAAGAAACCACACTTTGCACCAGGTCCAGAATCATCTGAATGCCGGCTTTTTGCACTTGATGATATACCGTATAATTCTCTGGCGTTTTCGTCTATGTTGGTTACCTTAAATTTGGTATGAGATTTCTTTTTGAGTGCTAAATTGTACTGAATTTAATCAGGTTTGTTACCATCAGATAGATACACCTAGCTCATGGTCTCGTGCTTTTTATGGCTGTAGTATGTCCAAGATGTTAAGGCTGGAAGACTCAAGTTCCACTACGGTACCATTAACAAAAGGTAATTTCAGTTTTCTTGAATCTCGATCATTAGACAGGGTCAATCAACTTATATACATACATATATATATATTATTTATTTAAGAAAAGCCCCTTTTATTGATATATAAATCAATTACAAGGGAAAGAGGATAAGGTATCCTCGTAAATTAGGACAGAAACAGAACCAAAACAACAAAACTAAAATAGAAACTGGACAATGATAATAACCATAACAAAAGCAAAATACAACAGATCGTAATTATCCCATTTTAGTTATATCTTATCACATCCTTCCAGTTTAGCACAATCAGAGAAAACGGAATATTCTCGAAAGCTTTATCCGTCGATGCCCATAACAAAGCTGAAAATTTTGCCTTCTCAAATACATCGTCCACCCCCATTTCTCTTTCCTCGAAAATTCTTGAATTCCTTTCTGTCCATATGTTCCACTGCACAGCAAGCACCAGACACTTCCAAAGCATATTTTTTTTGTCTTGACACATCAACATTTTCTGTGCAACTTGATGATAAAGCACTTGAAGCTTAGTAAACGTGGCTTGTGTTGTCTATTTGTGGGTTGCTTTGTGATTATTCTGGACTAACAATGCTTTATATCAAAATCTTTCCTACTATTGAAAATGAAGACAGTACAAAAAGAATCTGTTAAGTAGCACAGTTTTATCTGGTACAGAACGCTGTTGTTCAACTATTAAATATGAAGAAACGTTCTTGATACCGTCTTTTCTAGTTTTATTTTATTTTTTCTGAAAAAAAAAAAAAAAGAACAAAGAAACTTTTTTGTGATTCATCTGACACTAAAATGTGCAAGGTAAAAAAAATCATATATCTCTATTTTCTTTTGCGGGTGTCTGAGCTTTTATGAAATCAATCGATTTCACTCTTAAAAATCTCCTTTAAGTTCCTTCTAGCGTCCAATTTTGTAAAACTAATAATTGAATCTATTTTAGATAAATTGCGTAGTTACAAAGAGAAAAGAGGAAGGATTAGGTCTTGTTATCAGAAGCAGAAATTAGCGGTCATTTATGTAGTTTCGATGGCAAGAGTTTGAGAGTTACGGGAGCTGAGAATTTAAGTCAGAAACCCCGGCTTGTGTAGGTGAAAACTATTAACCTGCTCTTAAAACTTTCAACCATAATCTTATTTCTCTCTAGTTGATCTTCGAAATGGGATTCTTCAGTTATATGGGCTCATTTCTGCTTAATGTTTTCAACTTGGTTTTGTGCCGATTGATAATACTAACATAATCAATGTATTTGTACTTTTCTAATTGTGTTGTTGTCAGGCCGGGGACGAGTCCGTCTGATATTCACGCCTTTACTCTTGATTATCACCTGCAATCCTGACTAGATGGTAATTCTCTTACTTCTTCATGTAAATTGGCCTTTCTTTATACTTCTCTTGCTGACCGGTATCTTTTCACTGTTCTTTTAAACCTTTAATTTCTTTACCTTCTCTTCCAACCGAGAAGTTGACATTCTAATTCCTCGAATAAGAATAAAGTATATAAACGATGCCACTTCTACTTTCGGTTTTACCAAATAAAGTTTTTAAGGAGGCGTCTTCTCTGCGGTCTGGTCACGGGAAGAGTTAGGCCTTGCGCTCTTCCTGTTGGCAGAGGCTTTTGGTTAACGGTCTTGCTAGCTTTTTATGTTGTTTTCTATGTTGTTTTCGTGGGTTGTTATTTCATAAGCCATCACGTCCTGATTTTGATTCCACCAAGTCACGAAACTTTGAAATTTCATTTTCATTTAAAGAAGTTGATGGTCCAGGTAGAAAACAGGCTGCTTGTTGGGTGTCGACGTCATTGGGAATTGGGATGTGACTAGTTTCCTTTCCTTGATACTTGAGCCTACCATTTCTAGTGTTGTAACAGAATTGCGTAAATAAAACAACCGTTTTCTTCCTTTCATTTTTTTCTCAAAGTTCTTATCATACAAGCACATTCTAGCTGCTTATACCTTGCGTTATTCTAGATGCAGAACGTGCGGCTGTGCATGGAAATTGGAATTAAAATCTTGGAAGAAAGTTTGTGAAATTGGAGTACATCTTCTACCATGAGGAGAAATAGACAATATCTCGGTCCAACTATGGACTCCGTGGAAGTTTTCGATTGCTTGCTGTGCAACCAATTTGAAATCGGGTTTTTCTGCAAACCTTCTGATATAGAAAACAAGGCAGCTTGATCAAACTCGATCAGCCACTGAAAGATAATTTTGTGTGTTCTTTCTTTTCGCCTTCGAAGGGAAAGACCAAGTTGTATGTGAAGATTTGGGAGGAGGTGTAGCCATGAACAAAGGATTGAGATGATTGGTTCCAAAATTCATTACAAATAAAAAGTTTTTGTTCTTGTCTGTTCTTGTTAGATTTCCCTTCAGCTGAGTGGGAATAGAGTGAGTTCTTTGATCTGAATTTCTCTTAAAATGAAATTGCAATATTGCTCAAGTTATAATACCTTCATATTTTTTTTCACCTCCAATTAAATAAGAGATGGAGGGTAAAAATCCAAATAAACATTAAGAGAGAGCAAAAAACATAAAAAGGTCTATTTCAATGGTTGTCTTCACAATTCTATCTATTTTTAATTTCTTCTTGAAGATTTAGCTCACATTAATTAATTATTATTTATTTTCAAAAAGCTTATGGACACCTCTAATATTGGCATTGCACTGAACTTGACTATTTCTTCTATCATGGTTCTGAAAAGGAGCACCTCTATAACGTTAATCATAGTGAAGCAAACAACATGAAAAAAAAAAAAAAAAAAAAAAAAAAAAAAGGCAAAGCTTGTTGGAGATTATATTTCCTTCTCGAGTATTTTGATCTTCATTTAGAAACTGGTAAATCCTTATTATTATTATTATTATTATTATTTATTTTTTTTGATTCTAAGTAATTTCGTTCATTTATATTTCTCTATTTTGGTTCCTTAAGTAGTAACTAATTTATTTACTTTTAACCTAAAAAAACGGATATTCTCATAAATATGTTATTCATCTTAACAGTTTTGAAAATATAATATCTATCAAATTTAGCTATCTTAAATATACTATTCACTATAATTTTTTGATAAAAAAGTTCGACTATCTTTTTTGAGAACTTGTTTGCTTTATCAGTTGGAACTAAATATTTCTAACTTTTTTTTTTGAAAAATTAATAAAAATTTTAATTAATTTTTAAAAAATCAAATAACTCTAACCTAAAAATTTAGCTCCAATTGGTGAATCAAAAACTGTCTTTCTATCAAAATTTTCCGTCACCTTATGCTGTTCATCATATGGTTTGACCTCTCTTTGCAGATTGTTGTTTAAAAATTAGTATTGTCGTATGAGAAAGCAAAGCTGTCGTATTTTCCTATTTGCTGTCGTTTTTAAGCCTTCAGCCATGTGGCAGTGGCATCTTCCTCCATTTGGAAAAACCTTCATCGGCGTCTCTCTCTCTCTTCTTTCTCTCTCTCTCCAAAGTTCTTCGCCATTTAGCCATTTTCTCTAACCATTTGCTTAATTTCTCCGTAGGGTTTCCTAATCTTCACTTTAATTCTCTCCAAGCAGCAAAAAAAAAAAAAAAAAAAAAAAAAAAAAGGAAGAAGCCCCAATTTTGCACCGTTCTCAGGTTCGCCTCACAAATTGAGAGAAAATTTCACTGAAACTGAAGCACAGGTATCAATTTTCTCCACATTTCCGGGCTCTTTTTCCTAATTTCGTAACCTAATTTACCCGGATTTGGATCTTTCGCTTCTTATGGTTGTTCTTTTCTTGTATCTCTGTTATTATTATTTTTTTCCGATTTATCTTACAAGTTATTTTTCCCCTTAATTAATTTGTTGATTTGGTGTTTTAACATGAAATTATCTTCAATTTTATTCCGTTTTCTCTTACTTATTCAAAGTTCTGATCTTTCCTTGAAACTATAGTCATTTTCGTGTATTTTCACCCTTTTCGATCCGAGTGTATTTGCTGAATTCATTTCAATGGTGTTTGATTAAATAGCCAAAAAAAAAAAAAATAATAAAGGTATGATTTTGCTACTTAATTTTTCTTTAGACCGATAATTTATGGTTTTCTCCAGAATTAATCCTTTGTTTTTTAGCATATAGCAATTTGCAAAATGACTTAATCACTTTCTTAAAAGTTATCAAAAAATTTTTGTTAGCAAAATGACCTCGAACAACTAGGAACGGCCATGGTCATGGTTGTTCCTATGTTAAAATGAGAAAAGGTTATTTTGCTAATTTCAACTTTTGCGGTTGTCATTTTGGCAAATACCTAACTACAACTCAGGCACAATTAGCAGAACATGCTTTGATAAATTAGCCAGAGAAAGTATGATTTTGCTAATTAATTGTTATTTTCGAGCAATAATTTGGATTTCCAACACGAATTAGTTCTTATTTCTGTAGAATTAGCTTTGTTCTAAACGTTCTGATGTTATTTGACATCAAATTATGTATTTATTTATCCCAAATGCTCTCAAAATTTCCGAGTCACGATCTTCATTTTTCTGCATTTTCGCTTATTCAAATTTCCGTGTATTTATTGTACAAATTACCAGTTAAAGCTACAATGGACAACATGGTTGATTCTCTGAACAATGCATACCAAGAGTTTGTGGCTGCTGCAGCCAATGTTCTTGAAGCCAAGGAGGCTTCCGGAGGCCAGAAAACTGCGGCCACCGATGCCGCCCTTGAGAATTTCAAGCAGAAGTGGGAGTTATTTCGAGTGGCCTGTGATCAAGCCGAGGAGTTTGTGGAATCTGTCAAGCAAAGGATAGGATCGGAGTGCCTAGTGGACGAGGCGACAGGCTCTGTGGCCGGGAAGTCAGGCCAGCTGTCCGCCACTGGCCTTCCTCCCATCAGTGCTGTCCGCTTGGAGCAGATGAGTAAGGCCGTCCGGTGGCTCGTGATCGAGCTGCAACACGGTTCTGGAGGCTCTGCTGGCTCTGCTGCGCATTCCCATCCGTCGGCTCCTTTTGATGCTCGATTCTCTGAAGATCCAGCTCAATAGGTTTCATCTTTCACTGAGTTTTCCCAACCCCCTCCCTCTGTTAGGACTCATTTAGTGGTTGGATTTAAAATGTCACTGGTTCACACGTGTGTATGTTGTTAAAAATTAAGTTGCCAAAGGAAAATTAGGTATTTTGTCCTTAATTTGTACTAAAAGGCTAGTTTTTTTTTTTTTTTTCCCTCTCTCTCTCTCTCTCTTGTATATACTTGGAAGTTGGATCTCTCTGAACTTTCTGTTAATTTGTACTACCTAGACTGGTCCATAGGGCATTTCTGGTAATGACCTAATGAATGGCTCTGATGGGGGTCTAGCTTAGCGGGTTGGAGCTGAGGGGTTTGGGTATTTTTATTTCTCTTCGTTAAGTGATGGGGATGATATTTTTACCTGGTTGCAGGTATCTGCAGTACCCATCCCATTAAGAGCGGGTATGAAGGTTAAGATTGACCCCCACGCGGGTGTGGAGTGGGGAAGCCCCCATACCCAGTGGACGATCAGCTTTGTCATCTCACTTAGGTCCTCAGTGGTGTTACGACTGATTTTTGTATATTTTGATCTCAAAATAAATTCACTCCCATTTGGTGAGCATTTCAATTCGTTTTGATTTTTCTGCGTTGTAACATAAACCCAAGTGTAAAGATACTAGAGGGAAGTCCTTTGAGTAACTCCTACTCTATTGGTCATGCTTTACTCCAAACAAAAGACCAATCTATGTAATTATTTAGGAGTCGAGATCTGTTATCTTAGATTTCTTATCTCATTAGCTATTCCCTTAATAGTGTCATGTCATGTTATCTAAATTTAAGAATTTAACCATATAAAAATATTAAATATTAAAAATTATTAAACAAATTGATGAGTTGTCAAAACATTATTATGGGTCAGCTTTTAAGATATGAAAATGGGCATGGAAAATTTGATACTCCTTTTTTATTTCTTCGTTAATTTTTAGAAACCTATTATAGTTGTGTTTGTAGTTAGTGCAAAAATATTACAAATAACAAGCTTTGGGTCTACATATATGTGCATTTCATTTTCAAAATCATCGTATTTTATCTTCATCACATAGTGTCGTAATTGGAAGAATTATGCAGTGTTTGGTATATAGATTTGAAAAGAAAATTTTTAAAGATTTTAATGCAAACTGAGAATCTTTTTGAATTGATATCTGGGAGAGAAAAAAATAAGTACGGTGTCGATTTCGAAAGAGTAAAAAATTTGATTGTGTTTGAATCATTATTTTGAATGAAAAAATTTTCAATTCAACTCAAATTCAGATTTAAATTTTCACGTTTAAAAAATTCAAATCATACTTATTTTTCTCTACATCCATATTGTACTCACTTTTCTCTTTCTGAAACATATATTTCAATTCATACATCACTCAGTTTTGAAGGGTGATCTCATTAGTAAAATGCTTTCAATGTTACAAATATATCATATTATTTTATGAGTAGTGCTAGAGATGTCAACTTTAATCCCAATTTTTAGAGTATCAATTCATTTATCATATTTTTATTGATAGATACAATCAATTGATATGATAATACTTTAAACACATTCTATTAAAAGAACGACGACTCATATACTACATAGGTTGACATTTAAAAGTTAAGATTAGAGTTAATATCCGCAATATTTTTCTTATTTCATTTTACATTATAAATGATGAAAAACACTTGGGACATTTTTTACAATGTCTTTCGTGTGCCTGTTCGAAATGTAAATCATAGTATTCATTCTTATGTGAACGGAAATAAAAACCAAGAAATACTTTTGCTCGAATTATGGATAAATGGAAGTTTAACTCCTAAAGAAGCACTTCTTGAGATCTCTCGAAATTTGATTGATTTATTTATTCCCTTTTTCCATGTAAAAGAACATTTAAAAAACAATCAACGGTACTTTGTCCCTTTTTAATTTTCATGGTAGCTTAGCTAAACCAAAAAAAACGAAAAAAAAAAAAGCATCGAAATATATTTATATTGACCAATACGAATTGCTCTCTTATGGGCAGTCGTGTGTGTGGGGTCTAACATCCACATGTGAAATTTTTTTTAAATTTTATTTTACTTATTTTATTTATTCCGCAGGCATAAAATCCAACTAATTGTGTAAAAAATAATATTAAAAAAAAAAAAACTGAAGCAACATTCTCCGTTCTTGACCCGATGCCCTCCCTAGTGTACGAGTCGGTTTATCTCAAGCCAACTTCGCAAGAGCATTTATTTATAGGCCCGGCCTAGACGGCTCACAAACGACTTTTGTTTTCGTCAGCATTCAAAACGAGGGAAGAACCCCCACGAGACTCCTTCCTTGACTCTGCAGTTTCCTCGGTCTCTCTCTCTCTCTCTCTCTCTCTCTACAACTTCGTTTTTTCCAGCTTCGTCCGCTCATCGATTCGTACATCTTCCAAGGAATTAGGGTTCAGAATCATGAATCTCTGAAATCCGATTGGCCACTGATCGAAGTCGGAGCTCTCCAATTCTCGAAAGTTCGGAATCTGCTTTGGTAAGGCCGGCTGTTTCCGGAGAAAATGGAGAAGGAAAACTCCTTCAACTACCGCGCCAGACCAGACTCCGAGCTCCAGAGCTCCTTCAATGGCGATTTCGGCCTCGGAGTCAGCGATCGGAGATTCGCCTTCTCCCGCCAAGCTTCCTTCCAGCAATACCACGAACCTCGCACGCCGATCTCCAACAGCCTCAAAAACGACAACAATGCGAGGCCTTACCTCTTGCGGACCGTCTCCAGTATCGACATCCCGCTGCCCGAGAGTTACGCAGGGGAGGAAAGTGTGAAGCTTTTCGGCGAACGTGAAGTTTCCGGCGAGAAATTCTCGGTTTTGCCGCTTGTAGCCTCGGTGTTTCGGGTTATGAGGTCCGGGAATAGGTATATGAAGAGGCTGTTCGTGTTGATTTCGCTCAATGTGGCGTATTCCACTGCTGAATTGTGTATTGGTCTTTTGACTGGGCGCGTAGGTATGAAATTCGTTTGCTGTTTTTCAACTAAAATTTTCTAGTAGAATCTCCCAATTCGTTTTTACTGTTTTTCAATCTTTGAATTTTGTTGTTGTTGCTGTTGTTGGTTTTTTTTTTTTTTTTTTTTTTTTTTGGGTTTTGTTTTTTTGTTTTTTTTTGTGGCGTTTATATTTCCAGGTTTGGTGTCCGATGCATTTCATTTGACTTTCGGGTGTGGCCTCTTGACGTTCTCATTGTTAGCAATGGCGGCCTCTCGAGGAAAGCCTGATGGAATTTACACTTACGGGTAAGCTTAGATTAATCTCTCGGAGTCCGACACATGAATCTTGTTTGAATTGTTGAATGAACTTGCTTTGTGTGCCATTTTGTTTAACAACAATTTTGTGTTTTAATGGTAATCCGATTATTTTCTACCTCAGGTATAAGCGGCTCGAGGTTTTGTCTGCATTTACCAATGCTGTACGTATTTCGCGGGTTTCCTCTGATCTGCACTACTTTTTCTTATATGTGGAGAATCTCTTGCTATGGAAGTATCAAATATTATGTTCTCCTAAATTATGCTTGTGTGGATTCAATTACCACTATTTAAGCTATGCGATATAAGCGCAGAGATGCTACAATTGAGAGAAAAAAAAAAAAAAAAAAGAATATGAGTTTTAGTAGGGATATCTCACATTTTGAGGCTCAATAGTAGGTATTTCTTGTCTAAAAATTGGTGAAGAAGTTTCAAAGCGTTAAAATCTTGGTTAACTATCTGGTTCTAGGACAAATTATAAATCATACTCAGTGGTCTTGGAATTGCCTCGATTTTTATTTTTCTTGTTTTTTCCTTTGGCTCTAGATCAACATGTTGCACGACCTACTTGTAGTAAGTTCTTTGTTTTTTAAGACGAAAGATATTCCTTTTATTATTTTATTTAGTTTTTATGATCACTTTTTTTCAAACTAAACAGATCCCTTTTACTGATAGTGGGAGTATTATGTTTTATATATATATATATATATCTATATTTGTGTATGTGTGTGTGTTTTTTGTTTTGTTTGGGCTAACATATGAACTTGTTGGATTCTTCTGTGTGTAGACAGCTGTTTCTTTTGTTCATGTCATTCTCTCTGGCGGTGGAAGGACTTCATGCATTCATTGAAGATGAATCTGAACACAAGTATGTTGGCCACACTAACTCTCCAAGGGTCCTTATCTTGCTGATGATAACTGCTAAGGACCTTTTTTTTAGCCTCCCATGCATTTCTATCACATCCCATATACTTGAGATTCTGTTAGATACCTAAAGTGCCCACATGGAACAATTATGCAATAATTAGCGGGTTTATGAGCCCTTGAGTCCCTCCTCTTGCAAGCCGGTTTTGCAAGGGTGAGTTCTAATGCTATGGGTTTCTAACAGATCATCGACAGATATTAGGAAACTAAATTCATAAAATTATTTTGGGAAATAGCTAAATGCTCTGCATTGTTTTTGAAAAGTGCTTATGTACTGCTTATATATGATAGTTTTGAAAACTAAACTAGCTCGCTGTTTGGAATCCGCATGAGTAGGATTTTTAGAAGTCAGCACAACTTAGTCAATATGTGGTTCTGGTTTAGTTTCGGCAATGTTGAGTTTTAGCTCTGCAATAATTTATCCTTGTGTGGAGCAATTATTTAATTGCTGAATGAAGAGGTGGATTTGCTACAGTAATTTGAAGTTTGTGGTTTTCCATTTAGTTGTTTTGTTCTATCTATTTATCGGCAAGATTTGTGTCTGGTTGCTAATTGTTGTCCATTTACAGGCATTACTTGATTGTTTCGGCAGTGACAAATCTTATCGTGAACCTTATTGGTGTTTGGTTCTTCAGGAATTATGCACGTGTAAATCTTAGTAAGTCTCTCAGACAGCATGACATACAATTTTTAATACGTATTTATTTAAAATTCAATGCGGATGATTATCTGGTTCATAATCTGTACCTGCTTTCTTCTCTGCATTTTGAACTTTGCTTCCTTTTCATGTCATCCACTTTTTGATAAGTTCTGTCATATTGAACGGCCTACTTTTGGTCAAGTAGGCAAGCAACAGATATGTGTGTGTGCGCGTGTCATTTCATCCCTTTACCACTGAAGCCCATGCCTATGGTTATTATTTGAAATCTAGTTCTGGCAGTCCCTAAGAAACGTCAGATATCAGATGATGCAAGTGCACTCCTCTTGTATGTGGTACTCGTAGGATTCAGATAGTAAGGGGTTTCTTGATGTCCATAACTGGGCGTTTTCAATTTGTTGGCCCTCAGTTTCACTTATGTTTTCCACCTAACCTGCCAAACAAATCCTTCCTTTCTTTTCCATCTAATGTTAAGGGCCTTGGTTTTTCCGGTGAATTCTCAATCTATATACATAGAAGGTCATAATGTTGGGTGACATGGCTCTGGCTATGAGCACTGGCTCCCAGACAGTCTCCCCTCTCTCTCTCCTTTTCTTATTTCACCTATGTATGTTCTGCAGCGTACAGAAAGGCAGAAGATATGAACTACCACTCAGTTTGCCTACATGTTCTTGCAGATTCCATTCGCAGGTATACTACATTCCCTCTCCTTCCTTCTCTGTTTCTCTTTAACTCTCTGCAATTAAAAGTCGTTTCTATGGATGAATGAGTGATGAAGTCATGCTCCTTTTAATTAATCCTACCTTGAACACAGATCCATCTGAAATTGGTTTGTTTCTTGTGACTCAGTGCAGGCTTGATATTGGCATCCTGGTTATTATCTCTCGGGTAATTTCTTCTTCATTTGAAGTTTCTAACATCTTTTTAATTATTCTCCTCCCTCACATTTTTACCTCTATTTGCAGGGTTCAAAATGCGGAAGTTTTGTGTTTTGGTCTAGTTTCAGTTGCAGTTTTTGTGCTTGTAATGCCACTCTTTAGAGCAACTGGTGGTATCTTGCTCCAAATGGCACCACCCAGCGTTCCACCTTCAGCATTAAATAAATGTTGGAGACAGGTGATCTATTTGTATTTTAACCTATTTCTATACTAAATTCCATATATTATATATTAGTAACTGTTTTCAATTTTTTTGTGGTTGATATATTTCGTAATATTCTGATTTAGATCACTGCTCACGAAGATGCATCTGAAGTTTCTCAAGCTCGGTTTTGGGAATTGGTTCCGGGTCATGTTGTTGGCTCACTCTCAATACAGGTGAACATAAAGTCAAATATGTATTACATGTGTTCCTTGTATTGGTTCCGGCATGTTGTTTCTTAACATTCCTTTTTTGTTTTTTTTGTTTTTTTTGCCATCTCTTGAAATTTGAAACACTTGAAGTGCAATGGAATGACTGATTTTGATAATTAATGCCTGTAGGTGAAAAAAGGGGTGGATGATCAACCAATTCTTCAATACGTGCATGGTTTGTATCATGAATTGGGCATACATGATTTGACAGTGCAAGTTGACGATGTCTGAGCTTTTCTTTTTCTACTTTTCCCATTGTTTAATCCTAAAAACAGTTTTTGATTTAGTTCTGGCATAATTTTTTTTAATTACTTTTTTTTTTTATAAGGTTTTATAACAAGAAGGGCTCTGGTCTAGAATTTTTGATTTTGTGTTGACCCGCCGTGGCATTTTCTAGGAGATGAAAATATAAAATGTTGAACAAGTATTTATAGAAAACAATGTGTACACACACATAACATTCAACAAGTGATTGAGAAATTTATGGCAGGTTCAAGTATTTATGTACAATATAATTTCCGATGTTATTTGAGGTTCCTTGAGGTTGATACTCCTAAGTTTTGTCCGATCTCTTGTACTCTGTAATCATATTCGATGAAAATCTTTCATGTTTCTTATTGTATTTGTGCTTTTTTTTTTTTTTTTTTAATCTATTACATTGCTGTACCGACCAAAAAACAATGTTCGATATGGGCCTTTTCCCTGATTCATCTTCTTCCATTTATTTCTGTGAATGGGGTAAGTTGGCTTCCTTGCAGGCCGGTTTCACCATCCTCTTTGAACAATGGAGGCATAGATGGCCAAACGAAAGCAGGAATGTCTGTTAGACAACATTGGCAGATCTGCTTCCTTGAAGATCCGAGGGTCTCCGTCTGGGTTTTAATCTGCATCTTCTGCCTGGGATATAAAGTCCCCATATCCATTTCACCATACTATTGGTGAAACTGTTGCACTCATTCTGATTTCCAGGCTTTCTTCCACTGACAACTGCCCACACAAGAACCCCAAATGCATCATCTTTTCCTTGGTCACCCAGCCGGTGAGAAACAATGTAGAAGCCGTGCAACCTCATGTTCCTGCAATCTCTCTTGTTATATGGTCAGTCTTGCTCTGTAGAATGTACAAGCCAATCCAAAGCCTCCCAGCATGGCATTCATCTCTGAATAGAGACGTTGCTCGCTTTTATGTCTCCGCGAAGAATCCTTTTTTCACATCTGTTATGCAGATAATCAAGCGCGAGAGCCACCCCAACATGTTATGTTGTGCCTTCTTTCCCAACTCAGAGCAAGTCCTGCCATCTCCTTTCCTTCCTTTTCGTCGCCAAACGTGAAGTTGTCTAGGCTTCCGTTTAGCATGAACTTGTACACAATACGAAAGAAGCACTTGACTTTCCTCTCGTAACATCCTACCAATTACACCATATTTCGGTAACTAAGGTTTCCTATTGTGGTGATTTCTGCTGCGAATACTTGTTTTCCCCGATACGTGAATCCTTGCACACTCTTAATGTAACGCCTCCTAAGTTAACAGGTCAATTATCAAAAATCTCTCATTACTAGTATATTTTTTTAACATGTCTCAACTTAAACTAATAAAATCTAAACACAGCGTAAATAAATATTTACATAATCTCTTTGGAATTCAAATCATTCAATAGATCAAAAGCATAGTAGGCTTGTCATGTGATCTCGGACTTTCTTGCTTAGTCAATTCTAAAATTCAGATGGACTTCTAGCTGGTAATTTATGTCATGTGTCAGGTTTGTGTTGTGTTAGAGCTATGTTGATTTTTGTCTTTTTCAACCCATACATGAACCGCGACACGAAAATTTCTTCAAACTGCGACATGAACACGACACGAACCCGTAACAGGTTGACACAATACGAACTGAAATTGACCTGTGACTCGAATTGAACCCACGACATGAATTTGACCCAAATTGAACTTGAAACTTGAATTTGACACAAAAATCGATTCAATTTAAGCAAATTATATTCCAAATTCATAAAAAACCTACAAGAATAATAATTTACTTTCAACAAGAATATACTATTGACAAAACAACAAGTTTTAAGGTTTGTTTTCAAATCCACAGTCATAAAATTAAACTTCTAACTCAAGTGCAAAGTCCATAATCATAGTTAGGCAAAGTGCTATTACAAACATCTTAATAAAGTCTACAAATCCAAACACAAACATAAAAATGTCTAAATTCAAACAACATATCACCAACAAAATACTGAGTTCTAGAAGACAAATATAACAAAATAAATACTCACACAAACATTAACAAAAAACAAACACAACAAGTGCAATTCAAGCACATCTAGAGTTAGAAGCTTGGTCAACTGTTTTCTCCTCATCAATGTTGAGATCCACAACATTTTGAATGAGCTCACCCATATCTTGGTCAACTGTTTTGATTCTAACTGCACAAGAGAGATTGAAAAATGATTTATGATTATGAGATTAATTTAACAATGCTAAGTAATAATAGAGAACTTGGGAAAATTTACCTTCACTCCCAAACAACAAATTTCTTAAGCATATAATTGTCCCAACAGTGTCATGCTTAAGAGAGTTGCGAAACTAGTTAAGTACACAACCACCAACACTAAATGTAGCTTTTAAAGCAACTGTTGATATATGAATGCTTAAAATATCACAAGCAATTGTAGCAAGTATGGGGTAGTGATATTGATTTGTCTTCCAATAGGAAAAGATGTCTAGATTAGCACTCCTTCTTATCCTGGGCTTATCAAAAAAAAGTTCCAACTCAATTTGCTATTTGCACCAGAAAAAGAATTAGAGGAGACATTATCAAATTTCTATACAACAAACATAAGGATTAGTTTATAAAAATCACTAGTTAGTTTTAAAAAAATACAAAAAGAAATGGAATACAATTATTACCTTGAAAAGATCAGATTCATCACATCCCTTGCTTGCGTTGCTAATACTTGTCCTTTTTCTTACTAGAGGGTGGTGTGGCATTTGCACATTCAGCAAGCTTCAACTTTTATTTTTCAAAAAGGGCTTCCAACTTTGTATACAATGAGAACAACTTAGAAGAGTATTTCCCATAAACTTTGACATAGCTGAAAGTAACAAACTCCAGCTTATACAGAGGATCCAATACAAGTGCTAAAGCTAGGATGGGGCTAAATTCTGACCAATATTTCTGAAATTTGTTTCACATATCCAAGGCCATACACTTCGAGTACTCATCTCCGGATTCCATAGTAGTTTTTAAGTGATGTGATAATCAAAAATTGCTAAAAAGTACAAATTGGCTCTGAGATACTTGGTACCAGAAAATAGAAGTGTTGCTTTGTAAAACCCTTTCAAAAATTATGAAATTTTTTGAACTCTTGCCCACTCCTTGGTTGAAAGACAATACTTATAATTCGAATTACTCAACTCCAAGTGTTGAAAAGCACGTTGGTAAAAGATGGCATTTTCAAGCATGAGGTAAGTTAAATTCTACCGATTGATCACGTCTTAGGACAAGCCTTTCTTGCTAGCCATTGAGACCAACTTAACACATTCTAAAAATTTTTGCTTCCTTTGATGTCACCCTTTAACATATTTGATGCTATCTCGAATCTTCCCAATTGCCTTATCATACTTTTCAGACCATCTTGCACAATTAGATTAAGTATATCGGCACAAACATCTCAAATGAAAGAATTCACCATCGTAAGGCAACAAACCACGCAAGTTAAATTGAATTTGTAATGCATCCAAGGAGACATCATTAGAAGTAGCATTGTCTAAAGTGATACTAAAAATCTTTTCCTCAATTCCCCAATCACTCAATAAAGAAAAGATCTTCTTAGATAATGCTATACTAGTGTGTGGAGGTGGCATAAAGCAAAAATTCAGTATCCTTTTATGCAACTTCCAATTCTTATAAGTAAAATGAGCAGTCAAGCACAAATATCCATCAGCAGTCAAATAAGTCCACAAATCAGATATCAAACTTATTCTATCAGGATATGCCTGTAACATACTTTTCACTTTGACCTTCTCCCTTTGATACAATTTAAGAGTGTCAGCTTTAGTAGTATTTCTAGACACTAATTCCACACTAGGATATAAGTATTGGAGCATTGCCCTTAAGCTTTTGTACTCAACAAATTGGAATGGTAAATCATGCAAAATGATGCAAGTAGCTATCAATTCACGCCATTTTTCAGAATCAAATTGACAAGAGCCAAAGACAACAAACCAGTATCACAAGTAATAAGCATTTGACCAATATCTCTAGTTTCTGTTCTTGGACAAGCTTTAATATGCTTTAACATATTACTTGTCCCGTACTTGCTAGAAGCAAGATATTGTTGTTCACATTTCTTGCGAGCATTCTTCAACTTCTTATTTGGACCAAGAGGAAGAAAGTCGAAGAAAGCCTAAATTTTCAACTTCAACCTTTACTTTTTTAACAGTTTATTGAGATCATTGCCCTCAAGTTCGATCACATCTTCGTCAAGCTCCATGTCCACCTGAACTGCATTCTCTAAATCAATATTCTCACTTTGTGCCTTAAGATCAAAATGGTCCATCTATAAATTTTAAAAAATAACATAAGAATAATAATGCATGATAAGATAAAGAGAAATATTTCGAATTAAAATTAACACACATACATGAGCTTATACAATAACAAATTAACACTCACAAGAAAATTTTCTACACTCTTAATGCATCTCGACCCAAGAAAATATCATAATATAAAAATAAGAGAAACAATAATTCAAAAACCAATTGAACTTACATGAAATTCAAGCTAACTGATTTCTCCTTTTCACTATCCATATATCAAGCCAAGCCGTTGTCCTGAAAAATGAAAAGTAAATAAATTAAAAACAAAACCAAAATCAAATACAAAAACATAGAGAGAGAGAGGTACAACAATTAAAAGGCATATTTATATTGATATCTTTGAGGCATTTAAGTTTCCGAAGCCAAAAACACGTGAAAAAAAAAAAGTTGTGAAGGCAGAACACACATTAGATTAGCACACATACAATTGTAAAGGCATTCAATTCTTAAACACACAACAGATGAGATGGGATAATAGAGAGATCAGAAGAAGAAGAAGAAGAAGAAGAAATATACCATGGAGAATGGTAGATGAAGACAAAGAGGGAGAGGCAGAATCGGAGAAATATACCATGAAGAATCGTAGATGAAGACGAAGAGGGAGAGGCAGAATCGGAGATGAAGATGAAGAGGGAGAGGTAGAACTGGAGAAGAAGATCCACCGAAAAGGGAGATGAGAGAAGGGGTTAGGGTTTCTTTAAGGAGAGATATGGTTAGGAGGCAGATTTAAAAGGCTAGAGGAGATACTTATGTTACGTGGGACTTTAGGGTTTTTTTTTTTTTTTTTTTCAAATGTCTAATCTCAAACAATTTCAGGTCTAACACGGGTCGTGTTTGGGTCATATCTGAAATTGACACGAAATTGACCCGCATAGAAAATATAAGTAGTGTTCGGGTCTGACGGGTCTAACCTGAAATTGACCCATTTTTTTTTCGTGTCCAATTCAGGTTACCTGAATCTGACCTGACCTTTATTTTTTCAAATCTGAACTCACGAAATTCATGTCATTTTTGAGTCATGTCATCTTATCAGGACTCGTATTGCCAGCCCTACTACTATCCTGCATCATAAGAACTATATGAGCCAAAGTCCAGTAAGTAGAAACATATGCATGTATGAAATCATGTATAAAATTCTTAACTTTCTATTGCACCCATTTTCAGTCACATCAAGCCATTTCATTCAAAACTGTTCTGGACCCCGTTAAGTGTAAAATCTGACTTAGTACTCAAAATGCTGTATATGTCTCACTAGAGTGCTTTTCATAGTACATCCTAGTGTGACCCTTTTCAGTTCAATCTTGGTTTCAATGACGTCTCAAAGAAATCCTTTTCAAGTCTATCTTAGTCATAGTATTGTCTCAAGTAGATTCTTTTCAGTTTGAGCTTTGCGGTTTCAGCCTGTGTCCCTTGCGTACCTAGATACTAATTAAACCATATTCCATGCTTCATTTTAAAATAGATAATAAGGGTACAATAGCTTTTCCTTTCGTAAAAATGCTTGTGAAACAATGTTACTGTTTTCCTCAAAAATCATGAAAACATGGTCGTGCAGTCGTGCACATTAACATGAAAAAGTTTTGCAAATATCATCATCATATCAATAAACATACCACATCTATAATATCATTTTTCTGAGCAGTTGAGAGTTTCTGCTTACCTCATCTCTCGACAAATAACTTGCTAACTGTAGACCTATAATAAAAATCATAAATAATTACCGTCATACGAAGAGTTAACGTCCCAATCAACTTGCAGAGGTTCTAATACAATAGAGGCAGTGGCACCGGGTCTCGATCTCTCAAACGTACTATAGACATTTATTTCCTTGTATGTATATATATAATAATAAGCCTTGCCCTAATTCAACTAAACACTAGACTCAATTAACATAGTTCTTGCCAACATCCAATCTTCCCAATCTAGGTATTGTAACTTATAACTAAATAGAAGATGTAAAGTCAAGTTGCAGCTGCTGGTAACCCGTAACTCACAGAAGCAACGGCTGTGTAAATTATCCCTTTTTAATATATACTTACTATTAATTCTCTTATCAAGTCAACATGAAAATTACAATATGTATCCAATATACAAAGATCAGTAGCACATTTCTCCTATGCAGCCATCTGGGTAGACCGTAATATTCACTCTCGCTATTGTAACTCGTATATATACACTCTTAGCATATAATTATATATATATATGTAGCTCTACTAGACAATATAGAAGATCATATGACACAAATAATTGGCTATTGTTCTATGCACTTCCATAGCATGTACAAGTTTCTATATATGCTAACCGAGTATGAAACGTACCTTGCAAAAGCTAGAAAGCGCATAGAATTGAAGCTAATAGCGACCAAAAC
The DNA here is from genome assembly GCA_025413485.1 of Ficus microcarpa. Lineage (NCBI taxonomy): Eukaryota > Viridiplantae > Streptophyta > Magnoliopsida > Rosales > Moraceae > Ficus > Ficus microcarpa. Next base: position 27,589,533 of record CM046387.1, on the reverse strand, counting down.
CCAGTTCATCAAAAACGATATTACTTCATGATTGAGCTGTAAAACTCTTTTCTTTCTCTTCTCACCTCTCCGTTTCATTCTCTCTTTCTTTCTCTTTCTAACCCTTCTAACTCTCTCACTTTCTAGCTCTTACGGTCCGTAGTTTAACCCGAGTGTAAGAAAACTGGAGTTTGGTGGAGTAGTTTGAGTTGAGATTTTTAAGTTGGAATAGTAAATTTTTTTGAATTTTCAGAAAAGACAAAAAACTTTTTGGGAAAAAGACAAAAATTTTTTGGGAAAAAGACAAAAAAAAGTTTGAGTTGAGTTGGTTCACCAAATGAGCCCTAATATTTCTATTCCAGTTGGAATAGTATATAGTCAAGTTGAGTCGGTGAAGCAATAAAACTCTTGAAGGTGCTTTCTGACTAGGTAATACTTGGGTATTTAATTTTGGTAATTCATGTGTAAAATTTGAAAGCAAATGATTGGTTGAAGGAATAATGAAAGAAAGCATGCATATGTCAATTACTTTACACGTACTGTCCAATGGATTCTATATACCCTAAAGCGCATCAAGTTCCTTTTTTTAGCTTATAAAATAACGAGCTTGTTTTCGGAGGCTAAATTTGGCCGTTGCTCTTGTTCTTTTAGTTGGAGATTCTGAAGTTCTATTATTGAACATTCGTCCTTAAACTCTCCTTGCAACATGTCTTGTACAACACATGTAAACGGCAATTCCGGTTAGCAAGACTACCACTTAAGGGACAGCAATCCAAATGTGTGACTTGAAATATGGATCTCTCACAAAGTGGAGTGCCCATATATCCCGATCCACGTACTGCTCGAATCCAAGCATTTATTGAGGAGGATCAGCATCCTACAAACCCACCTAAAGTGGAGATTGAGCGACAAGGTTAACGCGTTCATGTTTTCGCTTGTTTCATTGTCACTGTAAGAAACACACTGGTGTTTCTCCCATCATACTGAACTAAAACTGTTAGATTACTGCCACTTGAAAGACCAACGTTGCGTTTGAAAATACATCTCATCCTACATTATATTTGAATGCAATGAAATGTGTGTGCAGACATCTTATATATTCTTTTTGTATATACATTTGAATAATAAACCTTATATAATTACTATTAGTCATTCCTTTTTTTCTATCTACTTTTATCAATATTTTTTTTCTATCTATTTTTACCAATCATGTCACATTACTTTCTCTACAACCCAAAGACATTTTATTTGAACGGAATATTATGAGAAGAAAATACCCCATAATGCCATAACTGGTGCTAGACACTTGTTTGATCGAGTCAAGGCAGTTCGCAACCAACGCCACATGGTTGTCTTCCAAGAAACTCTTGGTCAAATTCCATTATCAGTAATTCAGACGGAGACAATCCATATTCCAGATCTGATATCTTTATTTTCTTGTCCTTTGGTGGTTGTCCCTCTATCCTTATTTGTCGATCTTCTAAATTTAACAACCCGATCCACAAATAAGAGCTAAATACTAAAAATACTTCAACAATTGACTTAGATGTCAAAATTTAACTAAGGGACAATCAATGAGATTGAAAAATGAGACCGCAAGCAAATTTGAATCCGACAATCCATTTGTCGAGATAAATGCCAATCCTTCCCCTAGTGGAACAGCATTTGCAGGGTAGGGAGAGATGCTAAGCATAAATGAGGAAATTGAAAGAGACCATGATGTGCCGATCATCTTTGCCTTCTCTCCACAGCTTCAGCGGCTCTTTGTACAAAAACCTGAACTAATTCACTTGGCTCGAGTCGTCATTAAGATCAGGTGTAACTAGATGGCTTGGAATACTATTTCCTAAATGCCACGGATAAAATGCGCTCCGTCATCCTCGCTAAATGTTGGATAAATTGGCTCCGTTTGGTTCACCAGTTTGAGTTGGAAATTTTAAATTTCAATAGTAATTTTTGTTGACTTTTCAGAAAAGACAAAAAACTTTTTTAGAAAAGACAAAAAACTTTTTCAGAAAAAGACAAAAACTGAGATGAAAATTTTAGGTTCAAATTGATGAACCAAACAAGCACTAAGTAAAATTAAGCTTGTCACTCGAGTATTGGAAATGAAGTTCCATGGCAAGATTAGGCACCATAAAGTTAAGAAACGTGAATTTTGTTGCTGCTTTTCTTTTCTTTTTTTTTTTTTTTTTTTTTTTTTCTGGTAATAACTGGCTAAAAATTTATTTCATATTACTCTCCTATTGTACTGTATTTCGACAAGTGAAAGGTAATAGAAAAAACACTTGGGACAAGAATTCTATATTTACATGTATATATTTGTATATTTATGTGTATATATATATGTATACATATGTGTGTGTGTGTATATTCAAGTAATCACCATCATTTTGGTTTTATACGTCCTGTTCTGTCCTACTCAACATTTGAAGACTAGGTCTAAGAATTTTTATACATTCAAGTAATCACCATCACTTTGGTTTTAAACGTCCTGTTCTGTCCTACTCAACATTTGAAGACTAGGTCTAAGAATTTTTATACATTCCAGTAATCACCGTCATTTTGGTTGTCAGTCCTGTTCTGTCCTACTCAACATTTAAAGATAAGGTCAAGGATTACAATTTTATGGAACCTCAAAACAGTTTACCCTAAAAATATGCTGACACATAATCAAGTTTTATGTAATTTTTTAAGAATTTACGTGCACGCATGTTTCACACGGTTTTCCTTGTAAACTGATTTTTTTTTTCCCTTTGTTAATTAGGAAGTAAACAAAATAGGCAATTTTTACTCAAGAACAGACTTGACTAACGAGAATTCGAAAATGTACTCCAAACTATTGAATTTTAAATTTTAACTAATAACCAAATAAAATTCTTATTATTATTTACTTTAATTTATACCAAGATGTGGATCCTCGAAGGAGCCTTCAAAAGATGATTAGCATAGATATAATATTAGGTACCTCATATTCACCATCTATATATATATATATTACGTATCTCATTTCTTGGGTCATACTTTTTCCAGTTTTCAATAACCACAAGAAGTCAAAGGCTCGTTTTCAAGAGCAAGTGAAAGAAAAAACTCTGTTGACTGTTACATCTTTTCATCTTTTACATGTATTCATGAGATTGACAAAATACCACCGATGTAACAGGTGGGATGGTTAGGCTCGGGAGTTCTGATCATAAGAGCAGGGTTTGAGTCTTCGTTACTCTTTTGTCAAAGAAAAAAAAAAAAAAGTTTAGGAACTATCCACGAAATGTCAAGGGACGCAAGTGTAAAATATTAAAAAAATATAATTAGTTGCTCACTAAAATTTCAGCAAACTTAGGAGAACTTGTTCGGTGGTTAACAAAAATAAAAATAAAACAAAATCCGAAGTTCAATGGAGTCTAAAGTTTGATCTTTCCCCATGTGTTGGAGCACCATTCAGTGCTCTTCAGTCTTCCAATAATTACTAGGAATTAGGCATCAAGATCTTATAGATCATAAGAATTCTGAATTTCGGTTCATATCAATTTTTCTACACGAAGTTTGAGCTAGTAAAAGATGGACCAAGAATAAAATTTGTCAATAATTTATATTCCACAGAGAGAGAGACTAAAGAGAGGCGAGAAACTAGAATAATGTGACACCAATTAAATTGGGCCATTTGCGATTGATTCATATGAGTTGATTTTCTGTTACGATAAATTGACGAAATAAAAAACAATAGCAGGTCCAATGGCTGCTGCAGCGGCTGCAATGGTAGAACAATGGCTGATTAATGGACCGAGGAAACTTTTCAGTTTGCAAAAAGTAAGTTTCGTTTGAAAATTAATTCAAGACCTTAAAGGGTATTTTTTTTAAATGGATAAACTGAACCAAAAAAAAAAGGAGGTAGAAAATAAACAGCAAGAAGAGAGAGACATAAAAGTTTAGTTTACAAACATTTTCTCATATAACATGATAAAAGATTGTCTCTTATTTACAAGTCAATCAAACAATATTTGGTTCCTCCTTAAGCTAAATTAGCTAACATTTTTCAATTCTTGACATGAACAAGAAATATAAGCTTAACAAATTTGACATATTTACAAATGCACAAACATTTTCAGTCAACAGAAAGCAGAAAATAATTGTACAAACCAACCAAAGAACAAGGTTCCATTTCATAGCCTTGTTTTTTTATTTTTTATTTTTTATTTTTTATTCATCTTCCTGTGACCTCTGTGAATGAAATAAGCTGTCCTTGCAGATTGGTCTCGCTGTCGCTTTTGGACCACCGGGGCATCGACGGCCAGACAAACGCCGGAATTTCCGCAGGCAAAATCGGTGGATCCTCTTCCCCAATTAGGACTTTCAAGATAGTTCTCATGGAGGGTCTCTCATGTGAATTTGGATGACAACATGCTAAACCCAAAACCAAAACACGCCCCATTTCGTCGTCCTCGTATTGTCCATCCAATCTCGGGTCGACGGAATCGAGAAGCCTGTCCTCATTGTAGAGTCGCCATATCCAATTAACCATGCTGTTGTTGAAACTGTTCTGCTCATTCTGATTTCCAGGCTTCCTTCCACTGACAACTTCCAAGACAAGTACTCCGAACGCATAAACATCGGTCTCCACCGTGGCCCTCCCGGTGAGAAACGACTCGGGAGACATATAGCCTGGCGTCCCTGCAATCTCCCTCGTCGAGTGGTGAGTCTTCTCGCTCTGTTGAATCATACGAGCCAACCCGAAGTCCCCGAGCTTGGCATTGAACTCCGAGTCCAACATTATGTTGCTGGATTTTATGTCTCTATGAAGTACTCTTTTATCGCAGCCGTTATGCAGGTAGTCCAGGGCCTGAGCCACGCCACGAATTATGCCGCGCCTTCTTTCCCAGCTCAATTCTGGTGGCGTCTCCGAGTTGAGCATCTCGTCGCTGAATATGAACTTGTCCAGGCTTCCGTTTGGCATGAACTCGTATACGAGAAGGAGCTCACTGCTTTCGTAGCACCATCCGATCAATTTCACCAGGTTTCGGTGGCTGAGGCTGCCGATTGTGGTGACTTCCGCTATGAACTCTTGCTGTCCCTGACGCGAATCCTTCGAGACTCGCTTCACCGCCACCTCCTTATCGCCGATCAATCCTTTATAAACAGTTCCAAATCCGCCTCTTCCGAGCTTGTTTTTCGGGTTGAAGTTGCTTGTTGCTCTTACAAGCTCTTTCAGTTGGAACCTCTTGGGAGAAATGGAAGAGCCTCGAATCCGTTCTTCTATCCTCGGATACGCCTCCTCTGGATCCTTCTTGCGACTCGGTCTTCTCCAGTACAAGTAAAACGCAAAACCAACGAGCAAAACTACCGCAACCGGGATGACAATCCAAACCCACAACAGATTAGGATTGTCATCCTTGTCGGAACTATGAAAATCCCATTTCAGTATGCAATTCCTCTCGAGGTTGTTGGCCCCCGTGGAGGCCGAGAATCCCACATAGACCTTCTCCGGAAGATAGTCTGAGAGATTCAGAGGCATGGTCAATACCGGAGTACTCGTCATCGCCTTCACTTCTTCATTGGTGAGCCAGATAAAAACACTCAGGTTCTGCCCATCATACTGAATCCGTACCGAAAAATTGCTTCCGCTCGAAAGATTAAGCCCATGATCGGTAAGCGACTCTTGCTTGATCGAGTAGACGCTGTTCAGATCCAACCCGATATGGTTGTCATCGAGATCTTGGGCAAAACTCTTCCTTGTGTCAAACTCCACCGCCACAATTCCTGCTTGAGACGATCCATTCGTGTTTTCATTAACAATCCCAAGCCATTCCCCTGACTGTGGTCTGGAAGATCGGGTTTCGCAGTCAAGATAAAAGCCAATCCTTCACCAATTGGGATATCCTTGTCGGGATAGGGAGAGATGTTAAGCACAAAGGTGGAATTGAAAGAAGCCATGGCTTGTTTATCACCGTCTCGCCATAGATTGAACGGCTCTTCGTACACGAATCTTCCCGATTGATTCAAGATTCTCGACGGATCGCTAAGATCAAAAGTGACTTGTATGGCATTAAGAGCCACAACCGAGTTCTGGGAATAGAAGCTTGTTTCATCCGTCTCTTCGAACGACTGATAAGAGAAATTCAAGCATTCCACTTTGGTAAGAGCACCAGTACCCAAGAGGGCTAAAACAAAGATTCTAGTTAGCAGAAGAGGAAAACAAAGGTTGCCCATGAACAACGATTTGAGATCGAGTTTCGAGGTAAGATTGGCTATGGAGGAATCTGTTTTGTAAGGTGATTATAACAAAGATGTCAGCCTACTTACCTGTGTTATAAGCAACCAAAAAATGAGAAACTTCCAAGTTCCTTCTTTTTCTTCAATTTTTTTGACGTGTTTGAATGACTATGAAGGCTTGAGACAAACATGCCATGAACTCATCACCCAAAAGTCTAGTTTAGACATATACATCTTTCTCATCATTTTTTAATGAAATAAAATACTTCCACAGTTGGGGTCTCATTATTGTTTATTCTATGGTACCTTTCAACCCATTAAATTGCAAAAATTTATTCGTTTTCAAAATGCAAATTGCGGAGTGTTCTATAAGTTTTCTTCATAAATGTCTAATATTTAGCTTTCTATAATAAAGATATGCTTTCGATAACGTATATTTTCTACATTAGAACCGATTAAAGTCGTATCAAATGAAAATTATACAAAACCAACAAAAATTTAATAAATATATGACGGTTTAAAATAACTCTACCCATAGGTTACACTTTTCCCAACTTTGTTATAAAATTCTCGGATTCAGCTCGTGAAATGCTAACTCATTATTTTTTTTATACCTTGCCAAAAAAACATTATTTCCCTCGTTTTTTTTTTTTTTTTTTTGTTTTGTTCAAATGCCAACTTAGTTATGCAGAGGATTATATTAGGTTACTATTTAAGTCGATGAAAATGATACTTTACCTAACAAGGAAATTTCAGGGGTATTTACAATGCATACAAAATGAATTATTTCTCAAGAACAGACATGTGACCCGCTCAAATTTTTGTATTTTTCTGAAAAAGTTTTTTATCTTTTCTGAAAAAGTTTTTTATCTTTTCTAAAAAGTCAACGAAAGTTACTATTCAAATTTAAAAATTTCAACTCAAACTCATTCACCAAATGGGAATACAAGAAGAAACAGCTCTTTTCAAATTGAATCTCTAACCAACATCTGAATTTTGAATAAATACGTGCACAGAACCTGTCAGATTTCGAGATTTCAAATCATGACCAGGACGAAGAAGAATCTTTGGTCTTTATGTACTAGTCTAAAGCATATGTCATGCACATGTTAAACGTATTTGAGAGAATTAATATAAATAAAGAGAAATTAAATTAATAAGTTAAAAAAACAACAACAAAGTACCTGAAAATTAAAAAAAATGAAAAAAATACCAAAAAGATAAAAGGACTCAAATGTTAAAAAAAAAAAAAAGAAAAGAAAATTGAAGGGATACAAAAAAAAAAAAGGACTAAAATTAAAAAAAAATTAAAAGAAGGCCAAAAGAAAAAAAAAAAAAAAAGGGCAAATTGAAGGACTATATAAAATAAGAAAGTTTTTCATTCAAAACACACTGTGCGAAAGTAATGCACTTTCACATTTCCTATTATGTATAGACGCAAACTTTGTCTTTGCAATGACCGTGTGGGGCCTAGAAAGGGACTTCAAAAGATTATGAACACTAAAATAAGAAAAATTAAGCAAAATTTTACAATAGGACACTTTGTTTTGCCCTGATTGGTAGAGTACTTTGTATTAGTCCGCTTAACTCGATATTATTTTGTCTATGAACGTAATTGTGTGGCACAATTTTCTTACCATTGAAGTTTTGTAAGAAATTATTACCGTTAACTCGCTTTTTAAAAAAAGATCATGTCAAATAAAATGTATCAAAAAGTAATAACAAAATCAATTATAAATTTAACGTTTTAAAGCAGAATCTCACTGACAAAATATTTCTCATATCATAACACAGAATTCTCTTAAATATATGTTTTTGTGCCTTGTGTAATGTTTTTACATTAGTTTGAGAAAGAAGAAAAGTCAAACGCCCGGCCTTCAAAGGGCAATTGACAGATAAGTTTTGATATTTCCATCAAAAGCTTTGTTTATTTATTTATTTTTGGTAAACCAGAACTAAAATACACATTTCTCATAAAACAAATTGATTATAAGGATCTTCAGAAAGATGAATCAACTGAAACCATTAGTGGTTAACATTCTATTTAGCCCCGGCTAATCTCTACCGACTACTGCTACATTTTCATATACTAGGCTGACCCAAAATTTTTTTTAATTAATTAATCTCTGTAATTTCACTGAACCGAGTACAATTTTCTTTTTCTTTTTTTCTTTCTTTCTTTTTTTTTTTTTTTTTTCTAAATTGGGTACAACAACATTAAGAATAATACCGAGGATATCGACTTTTTAATGCACATGTAATATGTGAATTATTATTATTTTTCGTATCGGTAAACGTTCAAAAGAATATACCATCAATATAATAAAAAACATATTTGTCACTGTGTCATTTGTTCAGGTAAGTCTTTTCTACATTTGTTGTTCAAGCAATATATAAATGCAAACACTAATAGATCCTCAACTATACCAGGAATTTTAATTGTTAATTTATTAGGAATACCAAGAACAATGAAGAGTAAAGAAAGCTCCTTAATAGTTCTCTTAATTATTATCAGTAGATAATTACTCAAACCTTGGTTTGAATAGGACTCAAAAAGCAGTAGTCAACAACGTTTACCAAATAATGAGAAATATCTGAAGTTGTGAGATAATCTAGCAATATTTGACTCCAAATTAAATGACATGTAATTTACATGGTTTGAAGTAAAGTGATTTACGAACCAGGAGCATTTTCATATGTATTCATAGTGGAAAAAAATATTTTTTTTTAGTTCAAAATTTTTTTTCTTTTTTCTTTTTTTAATGAATAAGAGGTGTTGTCCTTGAGGTAAATGAGATTTACCCCTCATGATTTTTCTGATAATGACTTTGGTAACTGGCAAGTAAGTTTAAAAATAACTAGTCCCTTTGCCGATTATTTAAGATCATTAAGTGTAGCAAAAAGAAAAGAAAATATAATTGTCTTCTTGCAACCATTTTTTTTTTATTTTTATTTTTTAAGTATCAAAGAAATCACAAATAGTAGGAATGGCTGCAAGTTCATTCAAGTAGAAAGGTGTCCAACACTAAAATATTTTTAATTTTTTTATTTATAAATTACACAACTATATATAAGATAGATTACACACATAAATCCTATACATGTAGATAATCTATGGCATATTAATTATTGTGTTGTAAACCGCTCATGTCTTTTATTATTATTATCTATAAACACGTTTTATATATCATTCACTATGTTTTCAAATTTCTATGAAAACTTACGTAAATGTTTCTCAAAAATTTGTTAGAAATCTCCAATATGAGTTTCTTTTGGATTTTTCAGTATCCACCAAAATTTCAGTCCGTAAATTGTGAGGTTGACCTTTTAATTTACATGACTCCTTTTTGGCTTTTATTTTAACAAAGTCAAATCTCGTTTTTATTCAAAAAAAAAAAATGTCGCTTGATTGGTGCAACAAAAATATTAGTAACGACTTTGTCCTTCTCTAAGACTGCAAGTATTATTTTCATTTTTTTAAAGTTCTAGTGTTCTACTTGTATTTTATTACTTGTTTAAGAATGAGAAAAAAAAATCTATAAAAAAAAAAAGATAGAAAAATAAATCATATCAATTGTTTGACCGAAGCATATTTAGGAATATAAAAGGTCCAATTTTAGCAGCGATCGAGATGATAGCAACAACAACAACAATAGTTAACAGTATTAAGAATAATTAAAATTTCCCTAAATAAAGATAAGACAATTTCAAATGAAAACGACATGTCAGTTTATTAGAAGGAGGAAACAAGCATGCGAACCACGTCACGCACATACGATAACGTAGTAAGGGAAAATAAAAATTAAAAATAAAAAATAAAAAAAGGGTACTTTGGGTTGGCAGAAAGGCATTCAAAATAAAGGGCAGGCCGTTTTAATATTCAAAGGCAAAACGATAGCAAATTTTAAAAAACGAACTACACGTCGTTTCTTGTGGAAAAAGATATGGATCTTTTAAATGGAAAAAAAATATATATATATATCGAAATACTACTGTGTTTTACATAAAACTTCCAGTAAGATAACATGAAATTTTACTCGAGACTTCATAGACATCAATAATCATACACTTCAACACTTACATGGATTAATCAATGTCGTTTTAGCTGTAAACGACAAGAATCTTCAAGGTATATGGCATGTAGTGTGGGATAGATAGAGACTGCTAAAAGACATGACTTAAATAAGGTATTTTATTTTCAGTGAGGGCAAAATGAGAAATATGTAGTTTTTAAATGTATTTAAAAAAAAAAAAGTTTAATAGGACCACTTAGTCATGGATAGCTCCATCTCTGACTGTAGGGTGTAACAAACTACACGGCAACAAAGTTTGAAGTTCCGAAATTCACTGGGAGTCATTTCTCTGCGGAAAATGAAGAGCAAGCAATTTTGAGACATTATCCTCATCCTCACCACACAAACTACAGAGATTACCATGTCGTTTACAGACCTCATGGTTCGTCGTAGTCGTCGTTGTCGTTTTTATTGCAGTGGTGTCAAGAGTTGTCGTATATGGTGACGAGGTGGAGTGGATATTGGAGGTCTGGCAGGCTGAGCGTTAGGGGATCAGTTGGTACATACGTCGTCGTTTTGGAGTTAGTGAGGCTGGGTGGCTAAAGTGCTTTTATTACTATGATTTTTTTTTTCCATGTTTTTTGGGACTTTCTGATCTTCTTTCGAGTGCACGTAAAATTGTACTTGAAAATTATAATAAACTAAATAGCCTTCTTTTTTTTTTTTAAATTTTACAAGCAAAAAAAAAAAAAAAAGGCCCTTTTACGTTATTTATTTTAATTTATTTTTCTTTTTTGTTTGGTTGCAGACGACCAAATCAATGATAAATGTATGTCATCCATGTTAAGCTGAAGTAGTGTCGAAGTCAAAGAACATGTTATTTACACTAATAATATTTCTAAATTATAATAACATGTTATAAGATTTTAAACTAAAAATTAAATATAAATTAACTAGTAATTCTAAGATATAATGAAATTTCCAATTGTTGCATCTGTTCGGTTGTTTGATTTGAGACTTATTTATGTGTGTGTGTGTGTGTATATATATATATATGTATGTATATTTATTTATTGAAAGAGATTTGTTTCCGTATCTTCAAAAGCCTGATTCCTTCATAAAAGTATTAGTATTCTTGCACTAATATTTTCGGTGGAAGCACAAAGTCAGAAGTTTGACTTGGGCAATCTGACAAAGTCAATACAACGAAATTGGATAAGTACTAATGGCCACTTTCAACTAGATTTATAAAAGATTTTCATTTCAGTTACTCATGATCTCATGATCAGGGGGTTCATCACGACTTCATTTACCATTTTTTTTCTCTAAATAAAATAATTTTTTAGTGTATAAACTTGTCAGCGGGATCATTCAGACAATTGAACTAGAAATTACACCACTAAAATATTTTGAATCCATTCTGAATTAATAATGAGAATTCTACGATAGTATTCAAAAAAAGATCTAATTTATAAAACTTTATTTTAAACTGTCAAATTCATATTTAATATTCAGAGACATACATTATTATCAATCTAATAAGTATATTCATTATGTTAGAAAGCTACCTTCAACAAACATAAGGAACCGCTTTATAACTCATCAAATGGTCCAGAAAACGATATAGATCATTATATACATATACACATACTTATAAACATGTATATGTAAATGAAGATACGTACATACACACGTATTTTCATATATAATATATATCGTCCACAAGCAGTAAGACAGTTGGCAAATGCATTAAAGAGTATTCAACTGAATCCATGATATAACCGCTAAGTAATTAGAGATGGACAATACAAAGCATATCCTTGGTATTATCACGTATTCAACTGAATCCCTGAAAGAACAGATATATATATATATATATATATATATATATATTAGAGATGAAGACTACAAAGCCTATTCTTAAAGTATTATCAACAGCTAGTATACTATCATTATACACACACACATATATGTATATATGACTGTCATCCATGGCGGATTTTACCAGGCTTGTTTTCAGTAAAAAAAGTACAAGATTGTAATTATCCCTATTAAAATGCCAACTCTTAATCAAGAGACAAAATCCTTGCAAGGAAAATTACTCAACCCAACAATGAAAACAACTAGTATAAAGACTCCCTGGAATAATAATTCACAGGAAAATAAAAAAAGAATTGGGTTTTACTGCATTTTGAGGAACTTCGTGATCACCTAGAGGAAAAAGTGAAAGAAAAGAAAAAATTAAAATTAAAAAAAAAAAAAAAAAAAAAAAAGGGTCACCTTTTGGCCATAAAACTATTGCCTGCTCAAAAGGGTCATGTTTTTGTATGTGCCGGCCAAATGTGAGCTTCTTCTTTTTCTTTTCTTTTCCGTTCTTTTTTCTTTTTTTCTTTTTATCTTCAATTTTAGCCCTTAGAAAGCTTGAAAACAGATTTATCAAATTTCCGAAGGACCAACCTCTTGAGAGCTGGATCAGCTAATAAACCCGCCAAAGGGAAGAAAAACCCGACACTGACACCGACACCAATACCGATACAAGATAAGCGAGATCATCGCCTTAATCTTGGGTAACAAAAGCAATGGACAGAAGGAAAGCACCAGAGAGGAAGCCTAACCTTTGTCACCTTAGCCATGACCATCCATTGAGGCACACAAATTCACCTCCCAAAGAAAGCAGCCTCTGCTCAGCCTGCAATCTCAACATATCATCAGGTAATAACAAAGATTACTACTCTTGCAAAACTTGTCCATTTTTCCTCCACAATGCGTGTCACAACTTGCCGCAAATGACGCAACACCCCGCCCGCCCGACGCACCATTTGACACTCCAAGTCTCGCCTCCGCCTTCCGTGGAGACCTTGACATGTGCCGCCTGTGGTGATCACATCAATGGCTTTTACTATAGCTGTTCCGAATGTAGCCTTTGCTGTTACCATGTCTTGTGCTCGTCGTTGCCTCTTTCGGTCTCGGTTTCTTCTCACACGCACGAACTTAAACTCACGTTCTCGCCGCCCTACAACTTCAGCTGCGACATATGCAGGAAACCGAGTTACAACGGCTGGCTCTATCGGTGTCAGATTTGCGAATTCGACACTCATCTCTTCTGCGCTATCTATAACCGGAGACCGCAATCTTCTCCCACCGGTTTGAACGGGGAGAGTAAGAATCGAGCATTGACAGATATGGTAGTGAATATGATGAAGTTATGCAGTTGTTGGCGACTCAGGCACTTCTCTGCCACCGTGAGGAGAGTTTCAATGGCAAAGAATTACTTGTCCTACAAGATTCAATTTCGGGTTGGGATTTTCGGTTAAATAGTCCTGAAGAAAATACTAATTCAACAAGTACCCAATTCATTGTTGGTCCACTTGATCAAACAGAAGCAAATGTTGGTTTCAGTTCACCAAATCCAGGGAAGCCATTTCTGCACCAAAGTCCACAAACCACCCCATTTTCCGATGACATGAGCACGATCCCAAGTTACCAATTCAGCGATGCGTGCTTTTCGATAGATTTGGCGAAGTCGTATTCGAGTTACGATTCCATGAACAAAGCAAGGATTGAAGCCAATGATGATCAATGTACAAAGGAATGTCAAGTGGTCCTGAAGTTGAAGGGACAAGAACTGATAGCCACAAAAATGCGGAGAAACCCGATTCGAAACCGAGCAATTTTGGACAAGATCAGAAGCAACAAAGTTATGGTACAAATAATGGGTCGGGCTTTGTTTATTCCCTAAGTATGGGAAGAGAGGAGAGGCAGATGAAAGAAGCATTTCTGGTCAGAAGTGACACTCTTGCAAAGGAGGAATTAGGCCAATTAACGGGCAAGAAGAGCAAAGCCAATGAAACCAAAGGCAGATCAGCTATTCCTATTCAGAACAGTAGATCAAATACAGTAAGTATATGCAGTGCTGATTTCATAAATATTTATATTCATCAACTAAATTTTAATATAATCACTACTTCTCTGCCCTTTTCCTTCTTTCTATTGGTTGGTTTCTTTGTCTAACGGTTTGGCGTGTTAAAGTTTTAGTCAAAATCATACTGATCTTCTGCCATCCTTGGATATATAAATTTATATATCGGAATTGTCTCATGTCTTGTAGCCGAACAGATTCGATAGTTATAACTTTCTCATAAATTATTCATAATTATTAGTTGATTTATTTGTAGTTTAAATTATAAAATTTTATTTAATACGGTATTATATAACAACTGTTGGTGTAAAGACAAGTATCATTAAAAAAAAAAGTTAAAATGAAATCAACTAATTGTTACAAAAACATAGAAGAAAAGCTATAAATCCGGCAGCCGGATAAGAAAATTTACCAGTATCTATGTATATACATATAGAGAGAGAGCAATGCTATTTGATTCTTCGAAACCCTACATATACATGTCCATTTATATTTCATGCGAGCCACGTAATATTTTTTTGTATATGCAGGATAGGTCCAGCGGTTCAAATTGGCAAAAGATCCTGCTATGCTTTTGTTACCCAACGTAAAACAACAAAAGTAGACAGACCATGATCAAGAATTTCAATGGAAGGATCTGAAACCTGCGGATGGTGTGGAACTTAGTTTGTGATGGATCGGAGATTTGTGAGCTCTTTTATAAGCATTTTTTACTTCTATTAAGTGCAATAATATAATTTGTTAAAGGTTTAGTATCAAAGTTTGGGTGTGATATTACAATTATAATTCAGAAGAGTACATAAATGTATATCCAAGAATAATAATAATATTAATAATAATAATAATATATTTAAGCTGCGTTTTGCAAGGGAGATACATATGATACTTAATTAGTTGGACATAAAATTCAAAGAACAATGGACTATATCCTTCTGGCTAGCATCTAATTTGTTTTATTAATTCCCCATCTTCCAGCTCATGTGTGCTTTAGATTAATATGGAGAAATATTTAAAAAGAGAAAAAAAAATGTAGGACAGCAAGAATAATTAATAAAAACATGTAACAAATATTTATAATCGAGTAATCGACAAAAAAAAAAAAAAATCAAGAATTTGCAAGGTGTTAACGCAAAATTTTCCTTTCAGAAATTTTCTCACATTGTAATTGAGAATGAAAAAGATGGCATATATTTTAGTAGATTAAAGGATCTAATAAGTGAATTGGTTAGGCTCTGGACTTTTGACTATGAGCGTTGAAGTTTGAGTCTCCACCCTAAAACACTACGTAATTATCTAAATATTTATGTAATGATAGAGAGAAAAATCCTAAAAAATGTAGAAAGAAATTATTAGATGATAGTTTTAGTTTATATATGGTATATAGCTAGAGAATCTTCATGCAAGTGTCTAATTCCAAGAAATTAACCTTATTATCATTAGTCTATAAGCAGTACATAGCATTAATAATACCCCTCCTAATCATATTTTGATCCTTTGACAATTTGAGCCACCAACGTATGTATATATATATATATATTTATATGTATATTTATGTATGTATCTATGTTATATTTAAGATGTCTTTTGGGGCTATGAACAAAATCAAGTAATTAACTTCTATATATTTACCAAATTATATACCCAAGTACGTAAAGAATCATTTTCCATGTTTGGCTTATTAAAGTCGATGATATTCCTTAATTCTTACAAAATAAATGAAATTTTAACTCACGACATGGGTACCCGAATCTACTAGTACCTGTCTTAATAAAACGGATATAAAGATACTATATGAATATGTGAGAGGATATGGGGTTAAGATTAACCCCCAATACGGGGCAGGGGTGGAGAAGCTTCCCCGCCCCCGCATCCATCTTGTTATATTCACCATTATAGATTAAACTCTAAAGGAATATGTTTAATTTTTTTTTTTAATTCATAAAGAGTAAAGAGGTAGGGTATGTGTATAACACCTCTTATGGAGAGTTCCCGCTCCCGAACCCGTTTTAAATAATATGGATAAGGGAGGACGGCCATGGAAAAAAGGGATGGATGTGGGGGTGGGGGAAGCATACGCCCACTGTAACCCCACCGCATTGACATCCCTACAGAATACACATGCAAAGATCACATTATACGCCAAGCTTTTGCAGAATATAGAGATTTATATATTTGCATGCAAATTGCATTAACATCATAACAATCAAGTAATTTGGTAATTTAGGACACATTCAACTACTAACACTTTTTTTTTTTTTTTTTTTTTCCTCTTGATCATCCGAGCGCTTGTTGGAAATAAAACTTCTGGTTTATGGTTTATGGTTTATCTAAACCCTTGACTGCTCAACTAGTGAATGGACAACTCATTTACTGAAAGCTAGCCCATTTCTTAGTTTCAACATTATTTCTTTCTTTCTTTCTTTCTTTTTTAATTTTTTGGTTGAAAGTTTTAACATGATTTTCAGTATCCAATAATGTTCTCTTCTCTTTAATTCCCTAAACTTGTGTGGACGGTTTTACCCCAACAAGCCTAAAAAGCTCTACCGCAAAATTAGAGTGGGACATATATATCACCAAAAAAAAAAAAAAAAAAAGAAAAAAGAAAAATCCTAGCTAGCTAGCTTAACCAGTATTTAATATATTCTATAATAAATAGCTGAATTATGCGTATTGCCTATTCGCATATACCTATAGACCAAAACAAATATTGTCCCATGAATATATATGTATCCATACATTTATTCTTTATTTATGTTTTGTGTTTCCTTTTTTTTTTTTTTTTTTGTTGGTGAATATACTAGTTGAGTTATTTACACTGCTGCGACTACTTTAATTAGCACTCATAAACAAGTCACATGATTTCCTCGTCCAACCTATCGACGTCATCGAAATTAAAGCCATAATTAGGAGACTACTTTTTTTTTTTTTTTTTTTGTTATAACGTTTATTTATTTCCCAACAGGAATTTTGTTTACCAAGTGGGAATTAAAAACTCATAACCGTCACACAAACAATATCTTTCTAGCCGGTTCATGACAATTAGTATAGATATTGGTCCACAAAAAATTAGGCAGACACACAATATCACATAGATAAGATTCCCGAGATACAACATAAAATATAATTAATCCAATATTAAAAGGATCGGACCAAATTTTACTGGAAAGATGGGCTTCATTCATTCTAACCACCATAAGGTCCCAATATCGCATGAGTCCAGATCTGCAGTTTCATTTTGTTGTCTTGAAGGCAATCCTCTCAATAGGGTTTTGGTAACTCATCAATTTGTCTAAGTATTTTTAATATTAACATTTTTTATGTAGCTAAATTCTCAAATTCAAATGATATGACATGATACTATTGGAAGGACAACAAATAAGACAGGAAATCCGAGACAACAGATCTCGATTCACATCACATAGCACATTGACCTAGCAAGAATTCAAGGTGGGACAATGGAGTTTCAAACCTTGAATCCGTCCTAGTTAGATAAAGAAAAAGGTATCTTGTAACAATTACACAAGTTATCACGCTTACTTTTTAGGCTTTTTTTGCACTGGTGCATCCTAAATTTATCGTACAGTTACAATTGGCACATTGAACTTTTAGTTTTGGCAATTTACACCCAATACTTACAAATATATAGCAATTTGCCCCCTACTGATAATAAGATAAATCTTTTGGATGAATTGACTTGTGATTTGTACATAAATTGTTAATTAATAACTTGAATTGTCATCTTTATATTTTGAACACGAATTTATTAAAGGTAAAAATCTTTACTTAAATTTTATCAAGATAGAAAATTTTGTTCGTAAAAAAAAAAAAGATAAAAAATTTTGGAATAACTTTTTCTAAATATAAATTTGAGTCGGCATTGATTAAAAAATGCTTTTAATACTCTTAATTAATTACCTATGTGCAAACTAAGTGTCAATTTCCATTTTAAAAAAAAAATCAACATTGTTATTGGGGATAGATTGTTAAAGATTTATAAACTCAGGAGTAAACTATCAAAATTAAAAAATTTGGAAGCAAATCATAATTCTGTGATAAATCCATGGTGTAGCATTGTGAAAAAACCTATTTTGATAGTAAAGGTTGTGACTTGTGATGCTCCTAATCATTTTCCCATCCATTTCTTATAGTACCTGTATTTTTCATCATGTAGCTTAAAACATTCTGTGGCCACACCAAATTTAAAAACATAAATATTTACATGTATAGTGTGTGTATATATATATATAAGCAAGGCTAACTATATATATATATAGGAACAAATCCTTTTTATTAGTGTCTCTTTAACCCCGTGGATAACTTGAATCAAAACATCAAAATGATTGTGATGTTCGTCCCAATTTGATTTTTTTTTTTTTATTTATTTTTCCTGATGTTAATATTTTGCGTGATGGTGCAACAGCCTGGCTTGGCATAGTTTTAGCCTCAACCTTTCCAAGACCGACAATTTCTAATTAATATTGATTTGTACCTATAGTGCCGGCCGGTACCTTTTATTTGCTAATTGCTTATAATTATATTTCCAATATCAAATTATATATATCAAATATGTAATATATGTGTGGCTGTATGAAAAAGATATTAATAAATGTCAAAGGTACATACATAATCAAAGTGTTGGGAAAAAAATAATAATAAAATAAAAAGGATCTTTCAATTCAATGGGTGTCTAAAAACAAAATTCCAAAGGACAATGGTGTCAAGTACTATGAGGCCAATCAATTCTATTTGGCGGATCACCACCAATTCTTTGGTGAGCGTTAAAAATGTTTTTTTTTTTTTTTTTTTCCTTCTCTTCCTGAAAATTTACTTCGATTCGGAAACTCCGCAGATCCATTTTACAATCCTTCGATAATCTATACATATATAAAAAGCTCAGGTCTGTTTGGTGAATCAACATTCAAATTCAACTCAAATTTTTCATCTCAATTTTTGTTTTTTTTTTTTTTTGAAAAATCAACAAAATTTATAACTACTTTTTAAAAAGTCAACTCAACTCAAACTTAAAAATTTAATCTCATCTTAAACTCAACTCATTCATCAAATGAACTCTCAAAGTGTACTTACTGTGCATTTGAGTCTTTGTCCAAAGCAGTTTTGTAAATTTTTTGGTCCGTTTTTTTTTTTTTTACTGGTTTTTTTTTCATTTGAGTCCTTTTTTTTTTTTGTATTAATGTAATGTCTTTTTATATTTTTATACTTTTTTATGTCTTTTTTTTTTTTTTAATTTTCAGGTCCTTTATTGATTTTTTTTGTTTATTTCTTTTACTTATTATATTATTCATTTTGAGATAGATAAATTTTCTCAAATATGTCTATCCGTGCATAGCACATATTTTAGACTAGCTAGTAATTATAGATGAGCAGTGTGGCTTTGGATATTATGTGGTTGTGTGATTGCGTGAAATCTATACTCATATTCTATTGGTGGGTTTTGAAATTCCCAACTAACAAAGAAAATAAGGTATAGGATGAGAGCCACAAAAATAAAATAAAACAAAATAAAATAAAATTGATGTGCCTATTGATGATTGACGATTTTATAGTGCGTACTTTTAGCTATAGAATGTGTTAGAAATACGAACTTTAAATTCTAATTTTTTTTAATAGCAACTCACGTGGTGGTGAAATGACATCTTTTTAATTAGTGATAGATGATTTTTAATCAAAATGTAATAATCTTTTGATATTCAAAAATTGATATTAAGAATGGTGTCATTAGATTTTTTTTTTTTTTTTTTTTAGCAATACTGCCCTTTTAATTTATTTCAATTCGGATTCCAAATAATAAATGATAGGAATAATTTTTTTGCTAATCTTGATCATAGGTTTTCATGTTTGTTTATATCTGTTTGGTGACTACTTAATTTTCCCGAGAAAAAAGTTTGAAAGCTAAGTGGGCAGGCCATCTAGGTACTATCGTGGCCTATAATATTGGGCCAAGGTTGCCCACAATGGATAGAGTTGTGGCCCCACCATGTCTCAAAAATGTTGACACTGGTGGTGATCCTTCCTGGCCAACCACATCAAAAAAAATTAAAATTAAAATTAAAATAAAAAATGAAAAATTTTTTTTTTTAATTTCATTTTTTCTTCTTCTTGTGAATCAACTCAAGTCTCTCATGCCTCTCTTCTAACTGTTTATTTTCTTTTTCTTTTTATCCACTCCTTTTATGGTGCCGACCATAAAAAAGTACTAAAATCATGTCTCCGTACTATTTATATAACACCACGGAGCTATCACCTTTAACGTCCTTATTTTGGAGTTTTGTTGTGTTTTATATAGTTAATATCAACGCCATATATATTCCATTGTGTTCGAATAATTAGTTTTAATTAACATAATAATTCACACTAATCAACGACTACCCAATTAAACGGTATGGGATTGGGCTTGTGGATCGAAAGATTGCAAGTTTGATTTTGCATTATACATATAGATGTAATAAATATCATTAATAAAGAATTATAAACTTTTTGTCACATTTTCTTATATGAAACTTTTTGTGAATTTATATAATTAGGCGTAAATTTTATTGTGATTAAAACTTTTAGGCACAAGATTTTTAATCACAAAGTGACAAACTTGTCTTCCATGATTGAAGACCTCATGGCTAAAAGTTATAGTCACAACAATGTTTATAACTAAACATATATTAGTCACGAGATTGCGACTAAAAGTAATATATAATCAGTGACACAGATAATTAAGGCTTAGGGGGCTCAAACCCTCTCAACATTTTTTTCCCCTTATTTACTTATGTGTATAGATGAGTGTCTAAGATCGCCCTTAAAAAATATATATATACCTCTGTTATTATTAGCCCGCTAACAAAACTTCTTAACTCGGCCTTGTATATAACCACACAAAAGTATCGTTACTAAAGGTGTCATAAGAAAATTTTCTTATTGCGATAAAAGTTCTTTATATAGTTTTTACTTTTTTAAGTGTTCTATTTATAGTTGAACAATGTTAAAAAGATATGAGTGGTGTTCAACATCCATGTTAAGAAAAAATGAGTCCGACCACATTGAGTTTACAAATAAAACGTGTTTAACATCGCTGATATTTCAAAAACATATTTTGTTTATAGTTATACTACTATTCTAGCTAGTTTAAATGGACACTCCTTTTTCGTTCATTTTTATTTATTTATACTTACCTTGTAACTTTTTTCTTTGACCAAGGGGCGAATCCATGCTGGGAAAGAGCATTAATCTTATTTTTGCTTTGTTTTGGAAAGGGATTTGGCTATGGAAGTCTACATCCCACCACGAAGAATCTCTCTTTTATCACATAATTTGGATGGTCCATCCAAAGGAAGAAAGAGTATATTTGTAAATTCATATATTCATATATATATATATATATGTATGTATGTAAGTATTCAAAATTAACCACAATAATATTGAGGAAATCTTTTGCAAAAATGAATTTTCAAACTAGATAGAACATGACAATTGAGTAGTATTGTTTTGGAAGCTGGGAAAAACTAAAAAGAAGAAAAAATTTAGGAGAAGAAAACAAAACTAAAAAGGAGAAAACTATATGATTATTATACGTATAAATATATATATATATATATATATATATATGAAAAGCACTGAAAGGTATGGGAATTATTTAAGTGGGCCAATAGGAGGGGATGGCGAGGCGTTGGTGCAACCTCAATTATCACATATAGAATTTTATCTTTTTTTCTCTCTTAGAATCTTTTATTCTCTCGTTAGGTGATGATATCATTTAATTAAGATATATCTGAAGAGGAGAAAAATTAAATCAAAATAAAAAATAAGTAAATAAAACACCATAAATTTCAGTATGGCACTGCACGAGACTTTTTGGACATTAAAAACAATACTACAATATGTTAAAAAGCAATCAAATCAAACCATGTTTTTCTTTATCATGTCCACTTAGAAATAAGATCAATCACTATCGACAGGCTTTAATATTTTGCTAACTATATGTTCTTTGAAAAGTACTTTAAGATTAATTTTTATTTCACCACTTATAATTATTTAATTAGTTTTGAGGGTTTCTGAACATGCATATTTAAATTAGAATATATTAAATTACAATTTCAACAAAAACATAACTAACAGTACGTACTATACTAAAGCAAATACATAATTAAATAAATAAACAAAATTAAAACTTAAAGAGTGTGTAAAACTAACGGAACTTAGGGTCCGTTTGGTGAATGAGTTTGAGTTGGAAATTTTAAGTTTTAATAGTAATTTTTGTTGACTTTTTAAAAAAGATAAAAAAAAAATTTTCAGAAAAGACAAAAACTGAGATAAAAATTTTGAGTTTAAACTCAAATCCCAAACACCTTATTAATATAAAGATCTATGATCGACATTATGACAAAGCAGTACAGGTTTATATTATAATTTTTTGACGAATTCTTGAAAAAAATATATCATTCCTTAATTTCTTGAGATGTTCTCTAAGAGTTTTGTTTAGAAAGTTGATGACCAAACAATTAGTGCCATACTTTAGCCAAAAAAAATAGTATTAATCAGGTTTAAGTGGAATGCTATAGTAGCTAGCTAGCATTGTTAGACTTTTCCTACACGATGGGACCTCTTAAACAATTGATGTTGATTGATTCTTTGTGGAGAGCCATAGTGAAAATCAGTCACGTCTTGCTTCTTATTTTTTCTCTGTTTGGGCTTTTAAGGTTAAGCACAACATATTTTTACTAGTTTACAAGCAAGCCAAACAAAAAAGTTTCCCAACACTTTCCTGGATATAAACGTGACCCCTCTCCTCATATATAATATATATATATATATATATATATATATATATATATATATATTGACATACACGTTTAAGTTCACACTTTATCTCTCTCTAGTGAGAAAAACATAGCAAAAGGAAAGGGGAAAATATGGGATAGACATTTGAGTAAGAATATATGAAGAGGAAGTTGCTGGCCATATGGATAAGATTGTGTAGAAGGAAGCAAGATTAAGAAAACTTACCTTGCAAATTTAGCAAATTATGAGAGCCCAAATCCCAATAAGCACACGACACATGTTGCCAAGAAACCTTTTTTTTTTTTTTTTGCCCCCATGAATATTGCTTTGAAGACATATCCACTCTCTACCATAAGAAACAATGGCCTGTAAACAATCTTAGCATTAAAGTTAAGTTGATTACTATGATAATCAACCTAAATGGAGCTTAATTAGGCAATAATAGTTTCTCGAAGTCAAGTGAATTTCGTGAACAATTAGGGGCGTTTAGGGCGAGAATTGGAGATAGAGTTCTAGAGATTTTTTTTTTTATTGGAATTGAGTTGAATTTTAAAAATGTACGTCGGTTATTAAAAAAAAAAAACTGCTTGGAGTGAAAATATATGAAATCTTGAAATGCGTTTGAAAAAAAAATATCAACATGGATTTTATTTTGTTTCTCCTGAATGCAATTTTAAAGTTAAAGAAAATATCGTATTTCGACTAAAAATAACAAAGTTATAGATTTCGAAAGTTTGAATTTTTAAGAGATATTTGAAGACTTGAATAGTAAAAAATAGTTTTGAGTTAAAAAGAAAAAAAAAAACATTTAGAAATGTATTTTGAACACGTCCCAAATGGACCCTAAAAGTCTTTTTAAAAATACTCATGAAGAAAAATGGCGAACTTAATGACTACTATGATGTTGTTGGGTTAATGTGGGATGTTTGTTGTGCTTTGTTTTCCTATCTTTAATTTCTCAATCTCTCTTGGGAAAATTGCTTAAATATTAAGCCTATATGTTTTTCTTACACTATCTTTGTTTGGATTTGCATTGGAATGTTGATCATGCAATTGATCAATATAGTGTCAAAAAAATTGAAAACACTAGTGTGATATCATTGTATTTGACTTTTATTCCCTGCCTCTCTTTTTCTTATCTCTCTTTTTCTATCTCTTTATGTAACAAATGTTTCAACCAACCATGTATACCATTCTCATGTACTAGTCGTGATTGTGATATTAAGGGGCCGTTTGGAATTATTGTTGAAGACGATTTTTTTTTTTCTTTCTTTCTTTTTTCTTTTTTCAAAAGTTGTTTTTTTCATCACTTTATTTTAAATTTAAATCTTTTTTTCTCTCTCTCTTTCTTTCATTAAAAAAAATAAAATAAAATTTCAAAGTCTGTAATTTTCTTATTTCAAGTCGAAATGAGATGATTCTTCCATCGAAATATTCAGACAAAAGAAACGAAATAATATCTATATATTATTATTATTTTTGAACACGTTTAATGTTTTTACGTTATTTAAATATCATATATAGTTCATTTTCAATCTACATTTTAACCAAATATATACTTCTAAACATTCATTCATTTTCAATTACAAATATTCCAAAACTCTAAATACAAAACTAGGTGTTTGATGACAAAACAATGACTCCAAGGCAAATTATAGACTCAACTTTATCATGCGAGTTCTTGCAATGGAATACTAAATGGCTAGGGTAGGGTGCTTAATTGTATGTAACTTCAATATTGTTTATAATTTACAAGGTCATTTATCATGTTCCTTTGATTTAAATCAAACGGTACACATTATATAAGATTAGATATTATAATAGAATTTTTTTAGACCTAGTACATCCTATTTCATAGACGCATGGTTAAGGTCAATAACGCCTACAATCGGGTACACGTATAAAATCTCAAGTATAGCTACTAGTTAATAAAGAAAGTATATATATATATATATATATATATGCAAACGATAAGCGAGTCCTTTGAGTACGTAGGACCTATTCAAAAATCATAAACTATTATTCTTTTGAGTAGAACCTATAGTTTGCTGAATTATTAAAATATTTATTTTATACAATAATGAAGATCTACTTTCACATCTCGATCCCGTCGAGCACTTGCGGATTAAGTGAATAAAAGCTAGCCACGACTAGAAACGTACTTGCAACATTTTTAATAAATAATCTAATAGATTATTTTTTTTAGAAGTTAAACATTTGTACTTAATTCATAAACAACCTAGGTAAAAGTATAATTTATAAGAGAGAGAAACACTCATTAAAGTCGGTTTGATACATAGGTTTGAATTGAACCAAAAAATAAATTCGAATCGGGAACCTAAACATGATACGTGTTTCGACAAGAGCAAAATTAATGACGATGATTTAGATGTTGATAAAGTAAAAAAGAAATTAAATTTCAATCTAAATCTATGTGACAAACAAGTTCTTACTAACTGCTTAATTAAATTCAGTGATTCTCATGCAACTTGCTAGCTATATCATTGCGACGTACGGAAGGTGAGTACTCTTGTTTATTATAAACTAAAATATAAATATTATTTAGCTTGATAATTAATTGCATTTATATCATGTGTTTCCTAATTATTTACAATTTGGTTCTTTTGTGTGTGTGTGTGTGTGTGTTTAATACCTTAATTACGTGGTCCTTAAGTAGTCAATCTTACTGCATTTCGATTTTTTTTTTTTTTTTTTACAAACATGGTTTAACTTTTTTTGAAGTTTTTATTTTTATTTTTATCTTTTTGTTTTGGCTTGTTAATGGAGATCACGAGAAAATGAGGAAGCTCATAAGTGGAGTTGAAACTCTAAAATATATATGATTTACAATATGATAATTATAAATTAGCAAAGTTACTTGGCACACATTTACCCTTTAAAAAAAAAAATCTAAACTTTGGAAAGGAATCTAGTGTACAGGACTATGATTAGATAGAGTTTAAGGAAAGGGGAGGTAGTTATGGCTCTCCTTGGATAATCTTACAACAGAAAATAAGATAAAATGAAATAAAATAAAGAAAAAGTGTTTAATTTTTTTTTTTTAATTTGGTGGAAATGAAAAGCATTTAGTTGCTGGAAAAACATCTTTTAATTGTGTAATCTTTCCGCTAATCGTGACACGATTGAAGATTAAGGAGTTTGTCATATCCATGTCTGGAAAATGATAGAAAGAAAAGTACACAAATTAGATATCTACTTTTCTTTGTACACAAATTAGATATCTACTTTTCTTTCTTGCTTATTTCCATGGATTAAAATTACATATTTTCGCAACCAATTAGGCTAAATATCGTCCATCATGTATAAGCAATATGTTATATATATATATATATACACACACACACATTTATATATACACACCCTTCACTCTCAATCGTCAATCAGGCTAAGAAAATCGCCCCCACCACCCACACCCGTAAATCCTCTATTTCTTTTCTTAAAAAAAATAATAATAATAACGGGATGCTTTTATTAATCAAAAGTAACTCCTCCATTTCATCTAAAATTAACATTGAACTTTCAAAAAATAAATCATAAGATTTTGTTTTTTCTTTGTTGCCATGTGTGCAGTGAGCCAGTCTACTCTACAAACTATTGGAGAATTATTTTTACTACTTTCTTTTTTCGATTTTAGAGGAAAGAAAAATCTTTGACACAACAGTAATTACAAATCAAGCTTAGATGATGTGATAAAGTATTTTAACTTCAGAATCAAATTATTTACGTTTCAAATTTCCAATGGAGAAGAAAATGAGATTTTCACGACATGACACGAGAAGTATATATTTATATATTATTAACAGTTTATTGTTTTCAACAGTTAAATCTATCTTAAAAATTGTATTGTTATAAATATAACAAACAGTTTTTAAGAAAAATTATGATTTGGATAGCATCAAATAATAAAAAATGAAAATTTTGTAATAGTAATTGTACTTTTTCTCAACCAATAAGTGTTACTATTTTATTTATTAGATTAATTTTTATCGATCCGATTTATGATTGAAAATAATTTTGTATGCTGTAACTACACATTTTTAACATGTATGGTACTTATATAGATTATATCATTAAAAAATTAATCTAACAACATTTATAAAATAACATATTGATGGGATAAAAATATTGTTACTATCATAATTTTTTTTTAATATAAAATCAGAAAGACCCATAGGCAAATTAGGTAGAATTTTTCACAAACATTGTACTGACCATTTTTTTTCCCGTCCTCCACGCAAAGATTGGAGAAAAAAAAAAACGCAAAATTAAAAAAAATAATAATAATGATAAGCACCTGCCATATCATAACTGAGTTACTGACAGAATACAAACAACGTTGGTCAAACGATGTACAGTTAGTAATAGCAGCTATCCGTATTATGGTCTGCCTTACTTAAGTAGTTCCCTACTTTTTACATTTCATAATTATATTATATAACCAATCATATATAGTTGCCGCTAATGAAGCATATGTTTAACCAGTAAATCCAAACAAATTATTTACATTAAAAAAAAAAACACTGCATTAGTTTAATAATAAAACCCATCACTCACAAAAACAAAAGCCACTGCTACAGTACACACACAAGAATATCAAACGGCCAAAACAAAAAACAAAAAACAAAGCAACAAAACGACGATAAACACGCTACTTTATCACAGCATCACATATATAATTATATATATGTAAGTATTTCCATGTATACTCGACACAGTTGCACCAGGTCTTCACGTTCAAAATAATCCGATCCATTTATCCTGATATATATATATAGATATATGTATATATATTTCTCTCTCTAAAATCACTATCACTATCTCTCCACCATTGGTTGATCAAATCATCATCATTTGTTGAGATCCGCCATTGGAATTGCACCACTGGTTTGTCCCAGCAAGCTGCTGATCGACCTTGCTTTCACCATCCCGAGCTTCACTCTCTTCTTGCTATTCCCCGTCGTCGCCATTAATGGCTTCGCTATCTTCATCACCTCTTCAACAACAACACTATTACCTTCGTCTTCATCATCCCGTTTGCCAACGTTGGTGATTTCACCATGATTGTTGTGGGCAATAGCGGGTTTCGGTGGTGGTGGTGGTGGTGGAGGAGGAGGAGGAGGATTGCAAGATTTGGCGAGGGATCGGCTGCGGACGCTGGTCATGCTCCGCAGCCGTCCCTTCCCCAAGTGATGCTCGCAGAGCGAGTAGCCGACGAGTGTCTGCTGGCAGCACCGCCACCCCCTCCCGTTCACCCGGCTGCACCGCGAGCCTTCCATCAGCGCGCCGCCTCGAGTCTTCTTGCTGCCATTGCTGTTGCTGTTGTGTTGAGCTGTTTTCGTTTGCTTTGTTGGACCCTTAACCTGATCGTTATCATCGTCGTCATTTTTACGAGAAGTAGCAGCACTACCAGCATATGATTTCTTGCTCGAATTCGTCTTCGCTTTGGTTATCTTAGTGCCAGTTTTCGAGCCATTATCGGACGATGACGACCCTCCCGATCTCTCGAAGCTCAAGCCTCTTCTCTTCTTCGGCGGAAACGCTCTTTCTCCTTCACACCATCTACTCAACACTGTCCCAACAACCAAAAATAAAACCATTTTGAACGAGAAAGTTTATTACACATGTAGATATTTTATCGTTTTATTTTTAATCCTAATTACCTGGAGAGGAATTGGAACTTGAATCTGCAAGAAACCCAGAAACCACTTTTGCACCCAAGAAGTTCTCCTTCCTAAATCAACAAATTAAATTGCACCCACAAGATATTTCAACTATATATATATATATATGTTTTATAAAGAAATTATTTTTACAGCCCAAGTGAAAACAAAAATAATATGAGAGAAGTGTAATGCGAGTGTGAGTGCGGAAAGAAGTAAGAGTAGGAGTATTATAGCTGGGGACCAGTGTTCCATGCTAACGTGCACCGCATAGTTTTTATTAGTTAGAGAGGGACCAAAAAAAAAAAAAAAAGGAAAAAGAAAAAGAAAAAGAAAGAGCAAAACTAGATTAGATTAGATGGGAAGGTATGGTGGTGGTGGTGGCTAGCCAAAGCTGAATAGCTGTATATAAATAACACCTAAAACAGTATTTCCACTTGGTCTTGGTTTATTTTTATTTATTTTTTAATTTGTTTCTTAGTGTGTGGGTAAAATTATGTATGAAGTTATGGGTTGGGTCTTCCTTTCTTTTCACCTTTTTTACTACAAGAAAAACATTCATGAAAGATGAGAAGAACACAACGCATAGATAGCAGTTACTTTTCTTTTTTCTCTTATTTTTTTTTCTTTCTAATTAAAAATTAATCTCTCTCTTTTGCTTTAATTCTTACCTGAAATTATTACCCTTCTGTTCTCTCTCATCTTCCTCTTGCAGCAACAACTCCTGCAAAAACAGCAACACCCAATTCACCAAAAAATATACACATGATCTATGTATCTATACATACACATGTATATACACATAAATTTTATATATATATATGTATTTTCACATATATACTTGTTCCTATTTGTGAACTCCGTATGGGTGCAAATCAAGAACAATCAAAACAAAAATCAGTACACTAGCTATTTGTAGGTCACATTCAACAGAAGTGCACTCTCAAAAAATAAAAAATAAAAAGTAAAAAAAAAATTCACAAAGAAGCTTATTTTCTCCACTAACCGAACGATCTTCTTGTTTATTCTTCTCTTCAGAGCCGTTGATGGAGCTTACTTTGCCGATCGGCGGGGGATGATGATCAGGGCGATCAGACGGCTGGGATGAACGTGGGCAGGTGGAGGGGAAGGATTTTCATCTGGGTTCACGGCGTCGTTTGGCGACGACGTGGGATCGCAGCAGAGTTGCACCACCACCGGGAGAGGCGGTGGCCGGTTGAGGTTGGGGAGGGGATCTGAGATGGGCACCGGGGAGAGGGAGGAGAGTGGTAAAGGCACCTTTCTTTTCCGAATCCGCATCTCGAAACCCAGATGATAAGATATTTTATTTTTCTTTTGGGGTTTTAGAAAGAGAGGGGAAAAAAAAAAGACCAAAAACAAAGGAACTAGAGAGAGAGAGAAAGAGAAGAAAAGAGAAAAACCTCAATTGAAAGTAAGCAATTTAACCAACCAACCCAGAAGAACAAAATGTTCTTTTTTTCTTTTCTGGTAAGGTCAGGTGAGATTTCTCCCTCTAACACACACACTATTTCTCACCTCAAACACACAAACAAGAAATGAAAGGAAAACAAGCAAAACCCATGAATTACAATGGAATCCCAAATACCAAGAACCAAAACACTATCAAAATATTTTGATTGTTTTTTTTTTTTTCCTCCCTCTCTCTCTATCTCACTCTAAACTTTGATGGGTTTCTCTCTCTAACTTTTATTTTTGTTGCACCACACCACAGAAAGGGAAGAGAGGAGAGGTGAGAAAGGGAAGAATAGTAAGGGGGAGACACGGCACGTGCGGAGGGTCAGATTTTGGGAGCAGCCCCTATCCTACGAGGCTGCAGCAGAAGAGAGTACACGTGTGGTGACCGGCTGGGAGGGTAGCCGGTAAAGCGGAATCGATGTGGAGGGAGAGAGAGAGGAGGAGAGAGAAGGGACAGAGTACGGACTAGGATGCCAGGGTGGAAGGAAGGGGAAAGAGGAGGAGGGAGGAGAGAGAAAGTGTGAGAGGATAGAGTTAGAGAGAGAAAGAAAAGAGAGAGAGAGAGAGAATACAAAATGATGGGAGTGGGTAGTTTTATCGTTTATACTTTTGAGAACGCCCACCCAAAGCAGCTGGTGGGTCCCACCCCTCTAACGACGACCCAGATGCTCCTCGTCTCCTCATGTTTTTTTTTTTTTTTTCCTTTTTTGTTTCAAAAATTAAATAAGAAAAATTAATAAATAATTTAATAAAACAAAAAAGAAAAAAATATATATGTTTCTCTCTCCTCCACTTCTTCACTCTTCGCTGCAGTAAGTAAAAAAAAAAAAAAAAAAACATGTTTGTGACTGCGGGGTAATGTACAACAGCACACCTCCACCACATTGGCTCAGTCCACGCGCCCTGTGATTTTTTTTTCTTCGAGTTAATTTTATTTTTGATCTCTGAATTATAAGTAGAATCTTATCTTTAGTTCATGCATTTTAAAATGATATACAACCAGCTTTTAAATAATTAATTTAATTTTAATTAATCCTTCAGTCTAAAACACAGATCATTGTTATTATGTGAAGATAAAATATATTATATTTTGTTTTAATGAAGGTTAATTTTATTATTTTCACGTCTTGTAACTTAATGTCAAAATTTAAATTTAAATTTTAGAAACCGTAAACTCTCGAAACACACGTGATTTTGGATGTAAGTGATCTTAACGTAATAACTATTATCCATTTTTGGATAGTGTTTTTGGACATAAGGATCACTGTGGGGCTAACTGATAGATTTAGGATCAGTTCTGAAACATTTCGCATGTTTGGATCGCATACTTATTTTTAAAATGGAAAATTCTCTTGTTTAAAATAAAAAAAAAAAGTTATTGCATTTTCATAATGAAAATGACGTTTGAATATGAGAAGAAATGATCTTGAAAATAGTACATTGAAAGAATAATTCAAAAAGATTCCAAAATGATCTGAAAGACTGTCTTGTAGAAAATATGGTTGAGAATAAGATATCCACCTATTTTCAAAATATGAATTGGTGATGGAAAAAGTTTGGAAAAACACTCTTACTATTTTTTCATTCATTTAGAAAATGGCATACAAAACAAACACCAGGGATTAGAATTCAGGCAACTAAAACGAAATTTGACCTATAATTCAAAGACAATGAAATTAATCTCTTTTCTTTTTTTCTATTTATATTTCTAAATGAGAATCGAAGAAAATATAGAGGCGACTAAAACTATCATTGTTTTTTCATAGAATTTTTTTAACAAGATAAGAAGGATCTACACATTACAATTCTAGATCCTCAAATTTTTAATTAAATTTTATTTTTGCTTTTTAATTTGCTATGATTCAATTGTAATCTAATAGTTTAAAATTACGTCAAATCAGTAGAATTTTTTTCCCCATATACTTCAACGTCTGTTTGGATCATCAGTTCAAATTTGCAAGTCAAATAATTATAAGTTCAAAATTTTAATGATAGAAAACACTATAAAATAAAATTTAAAAAGTGAAATTAAATTACGATGCTAAACATGGACAAAATTGTATCATAAGTTTTTTAATGTATTTTATCATAACATTAATCTATATCTACGACTATGATAAAAGTGCTCTAATTTTAACTTTAAAGGGTTTGATTGTGTCATAAGATTTTCTTCTATTTTGTAATAAGTAGAGATTTGAAAATACATATGGAGCCTTATTTGTTGTTTTGCTCTCTCTTTACTCATTTATGATTGAAAATTAATTTGATCAATAACAAAATTAGAGCTTGTAATTAAATAAAATATTTTTAAATTTGAAAACTATAGCCTCAAATTGAAGGCATGTATCATTATTAGTACTAAACACCATTTCTTTTTTGGGGAAATTTATAACTTTTTCTTTTAAACTTTCTCGAACTATATTATTAGTGAGAAATATGGCTCATGTAGAAAATAAAATTAATTTCCCGGTAAAAAAAGAAAAAAATAACTAAATTATGTTCCAGTTTGTTGTCCGTCCCGTCCTCTGAAATACTAATAAAATATAATTAACAGGTATTCAATCACGTTAAAGAAAATAATTAGTAAATCTTGTAATAAGAAAATCACAATTCGCATTTTATGAATATCAACCATTTTTATGGAATTTTAAGTGATTTTGTTTATTATAAAATCAATTAAGGTTGCTTTATTTTAGATTCTTTTTTCTACGTTTAGTTGATTTTCCATAAAAATGATTAACTAATTAAGAACAACTAACACCTATGCCCAACAAATGATTAGGTGATAATAAAATTCTTAAACCATATTATTTGTTGCTAAAAATTGACCATAAAAATATTTAGAAATGTCAGAGACAGCCGCTTATCATGACTGCTTTGTCGCTTTATGTGTGCATGTAAATACAATTCAAAGAATTGAAATTGTAAAAAAATATCAATTTTTATGAATCTTCTGGCAGCAAATAGTAGGTTTTCAAATTGTCAAAGAAAATAGCATATTTTGATTTTAAAAAACAAAATTACCGAAGTCGCTCTTGAAACTCTGTTAGTATTGTCCGTACTAGAAATCTTAGGCGACACAGATAACTTCTAGAGCCCGTCGCAATGGCACCTCGTTGCAAGCTTGTCACTACGATATCTCGCCGATAGGCGGCGGTGACGATTGGTGAAGGATTACGGGTTTTTTTAATTTTGTGGATCGTTTATTAATCGGGGTTGAGAAGAGATTTGATCTGGGATTAGGGTTCTAATAATAAGGGGTTTCTTTAATTTGGTATATTTGATTTTTAAATAAAAGTTAAAAACATGTCATATAAGTTATTAATATTGGTAAATATTTATTGAATTGAGTATAATAATCGAGGAATGTTATATGTTCTATTTATAACGTAAATTAAATATTTATGACGTATTTTCCAACTTATTATTGACATAAATTTACCTAGAAAGTTAGAAAAAAAATGTAAACATTAAAGTAGAAAAAAATTATTTGTTGATTAATATTATGTAAATTCTTGGATTTTTCTCATCTATGCGCCCTAAACTTTGAGATCAATAATATTTTTTCCATTAAATTTTGAACTGGTCCCACTTAATCCATTTTATTAAATTATCGGTCAAAACAAATAAAAAAGAAGGAAGTTATTTTTGATCATGTAATCTTCTTCCATTTGTTATCACCTGAAATCCTAATAGAAGAGGTTTAGTGGACTAATTTTCCTTCTTTTTTGTTTGTTTGTTTGTTTTTAATCAAAGTTTTAGTGTGAGGGGTTAATTAGTGAGACTGATTCAAATTCGTGGGACAAACTACAAATGATCTAAAGTTCAGCAACGTAGGTTAGAATAATCCTAAGTTCTTTATTTAGAAGAAAAAAAAAACAATATTGATTTTGGTAAACATGATATTTATCAAATAAATAATGGATTTACGAGAGAAACTAAACTAAAATCTAAAAGTCAGTACAAATGAAGGATTAATTATGTGCTAAATATACAAAAACATGATTTACAGATGAACTAATTATCTAAAACAATAAAACTTAAATGATTGTCTACCAAAAAATAAAAAATAAAAAACAAAGGTAAATATCTTATTTCCATATCAATTAAGAATCTAATATTAAAGTTAACTGAATTGTTTATATGATAAATAAGATTCTTTTACCTAGTAAATACATGATTCACTAGATGAAATAAAAATAAAAAATTAAACAAGAAACTCTTTTTTTAATTTAAGAAACGATCAGTTCTAAGTCGACTTTGATTATTAAAATATTAACTAAAATAATAATGTATTTAAATAACATTTACAAATTTATTTGTTTAAGGAAATGCATGTTTATTAATTCCTTTTTCTTAGAAGTTACATTATTCATGTGGTTATAGGTATTAGTCTAGTGTAATTTCATACCTGACATTAATAAAGAATTCGAATTCTCACCCTCACAATTTTCAAAAAAGGAAAACAGTTACATAATTTGTCAAGTATATTTGTTAATCTATTAAAACATTTTTACCAATTTTATACTTCCAAAAAATAATTTATCGATTTTTAGCTTTTAATTTAGGAAATGCGTTTTTTTATGAAAACCCCATATTGAAACGCAAAGTTCCAAAATTGTATAAAAACAAAGAAGGAAAAGAGGAAGAAGTGTCACGTTGCGGTACAAGGAAAGAGGGAGGGCGTGAGAAGGAACGGATCTATCTCCATTCGCCATCTGTCCTCCATGGATAAAATGATAAATAATAATAATAATAATAATAATAACTACACAACTCATTTATTTTTTCTCTTTTCATGATACCAAATAATATAAAAAAACAAAACAAAATCTTTCTTATCTCTCTTGGATTTTCTTTCACTTTCATTTTTTCCTTTCCCTTTTGTTTTCTTTTTTTCTTACCAAACATAGGTTAAGAGAGGAATTGGGTTTGGATAGATTAAGTTATTTTCCTGTTTCCTTCCAAAAGACTATAAGTTTGATCGAACTTACAACCAATTCAAAAAAAAAATCATAAAATAAAATGGATTATAGGGATGAGATTAGAATGCCTAGATAAACTCAGAGAGGTGGATACCTCTCACGTGATATATGAATCACTAACAAAGTAGATTGCCCAACAACCTATTCAAATTAATCTTAGTACTGATGAAGTTTTGAATTGAATATAGTGCTAGCTATGTAAGCTAACATTATAAATCAAAATGTCATGTTATCAAATAATAATTAAAAGAGAAATTTCCAGAATAAAAAATTATCCATCTCTCCCTCTCCTTCTTCCTTTCCCTCTCTTTATCGCTAAGGTTTGCACTGTTCATATTTTTCTTTTAGGGTCGGGGTCCGGCACCACCTTTTGATTGGCTAGGGATGCTTTTGGACTCAATGGTGATGGTTTTGATGGCGAGATGACTTCGTGGTCAGAAGGGACATATTTTGATTTCTTTGATCATGTAGTTTGGTTTATCACCGAAGATATTATCTATGAAGTTAGGGTTTTTTTTTTCTTCTATATGTGATAGTTATATGTTTAAAATAAAGGCGATAATGTTTCCGCCATGTAGGTGTTGTCTTTTTTCATTATGTTTTTGTTTCTATTTTGTAATAACGGAGGTTGTTTCCCCACGCTCTCATACTAGATGTATGTCCAATAGACTAGAGTTATTTTTATACTGTGTTAGTGATGACCTTTTAACTATAAGTCTCTTGGTTTCAATCGATTAGAGTTTTCCATCGATTATATTGATGTTGTTGAAATATTTATATGTGTGCTCAATAATTAGTGTGTCTTTTCAATTTTCCGTTATTAGAATCCAGCGCACGTTTCATTTCCTTGTGTGCTTCATTAGAACTTATTGGTAGAACTAATTTGTAATTGGAATTAAGTTTCTTCTTATTATGAGGTAATTTTATTCATTGGCATTTGTATTTTCTTGATTTATGCTTTATTTGGTGCACCATCTCAAACCATTTAACTCAAACTTTTTTTGTCTTTTTCCCAAAAAATTTCTTGTCTTTTCTGAAAATTCAAAAAAATTTACTATTAAAACTTAAAAATCCCAATCAAGCTTCCACCAAAGCTATTAAAATACAATTACCATTTTCAAAAAAAATCAAAATGTCTTAAATCTCAGTAAAAATAAATCAAATAATTATTAAATTTAAAATTGTTTTTCACATTTTTTTTGTTTTTTCCTTCAATTTTAAATTTAACCCAAAAAAAAAAAAAAAAACTTAAATTACCTCACCAACTGCCTGCCCATATGCCATTTAATGAAAATGGTGCGACATTCCTTTTACTTCCTGTCTTTCCGTTTCAGAAAGTACACAGCCATTCTCTATTACAGAGGACGACTTAACCTCATCAACTCTAAAGGAAATAAAATAATAATTTTAATTTAAAGAAAAAAAACTCTAAAGGATTTTCAATAAATATCTTCGGTACTGCAAGTTGAATTTTCCAGTTTAATAATAAAGACGGTTATCCCATTGAGAGGAGCCTGTTTGATTAGCGAGAAATCGTAAGAAAATGGAGAGGACTTGGACAAAAAAGATGATGTTGACAACTGTAAAATAAATAGGAAGAAAAATACATTTCATTACCACCCTGCTGACTATTGTTACTTTATATGTTAAAACTTCAA
Organism: Ficus microcarpa; assembly: GCA_025413485.1. Taxonomy (NCBI): domain Eukaryota; kingdom Viridiplantae; phylum Streptophyta; class Magnoliopsida; order Rosales; family Moraceae; genus Ficus; species Ficus microcarpa. The sequence goes on along the minus strand of CM046387.1, from coordinate 27,552,828 downwards.
CGAGGTGTCAAAATATAAGTGAGGAGACAGTAAACAGGAAAGTCTAAGATCCTAATGGAGAGAACAAATCTCGATTTATTGAGTAAATCCGATATTTTCAAGTATTAGTAAGACTAATGACCTGTTCATCCTATACATTCGTAGTTCTATGTTTTTAAAAAACTCATCCTTATATATTTTCAATTTTGGCCTTCTAAGCCGTGTTCTGACATGAAATTTGGTTTTAAATGTCCTGAATTAATCGTTGCCAAACACCATAATAAAAGCCCATGCAACTTGTTCAAATCAAGAAATTGGATTATCATTTCTAAAAAAATAAAGATCCATATAGATTTTTTTTTTTCAGCACATATTTTAAAATTTTACACTTTTTCAATCCAAACAGTTTTTTTGTTTCTCTCTCAAACGCACAGTTCCAAAATCTGATTCTTGAATCAAAACATATCCCCCAAACAGACCTTGAATTTTGCATAACTTTTTTTAAAAGTTAAAAAAAAAAAAAACTAACAGTAAACAAATCACTCAGATTATAAAAAGAATATATAAGAAAATAAGGATACTTAATATGGATATGTGGGTAAATGATATTTTTAAAGAAGTTTTTTGACAAATGATAAAAGTGTTATAAAATTAATAAAATGTTATATTATACAAAATGATCAATTAGTGATTGGATAGCCTAGAACCTAAAGTGCTCCCTTCTGGGCTGATGATTTGAATCCCTGCTACATGCATGATCTTGGGGTGATGCCCTCTAGTGTAGCACTGGCGCCCCCCCTTTGACAAGGATATAAAAACTTTCGAGGACACCATGTAAAAGTTATATGTGACTGAACAAAACCTGCCCTGCACCCGCAAATTGTCTCGGCCCGCCCCGCCCTGCATGTCCTCGGCCGGTGCACATCATCAGCCTGCCCGCCAATATGCTTTGATGGGTGGGCGGGTGGGCTTTTCCGTGGCTGTTTGAACCCAACCTACCACCACTTTTTTTTAAATTAAATAATAATGTTCTATAGATATTTTTATAATGACTATTGTGACAATTAGTTGTTTGTTTTCCATTTCTTTTTTTTTTTTTTTTTGGGTCCAATTATTAACTAGCACTTTTGTTTATTAGTTCGCATGTTGCAAACTTGACCTTAGAGCATGCATGCATGAATGAAGAATAATGAGATTGCTTATATTTTAATATGTTTCTTTCAATTTTTTTTTTTCCCAAATGAACTTGCACTTGATTGATCTATCGATTTACTATTTTCTTTAGATGAATAATTGTTTTCTTAAGTTTTATTTTAAAATTAATCAGAAAAATCTATTTGATTTCATTATTTTGCACATTTGGTAGAATTTTTCAATCAAAGGGCCAAGCCACCCGCCCTGCTAGCAATCCACCCACACACCATCCGCAAACCGCCCTCCCATCTTTGGGCAGTCCGTGGTTCAAATATTCTCAACCCGCCCTTGAAAAAACCCAACCCGCACCAGCCCGAAACCTCCAACCCACCTGTATATTCACCCTGATATAGTCTCACCTAGAAATTCATCGATTAACACAAAAAAAAAAAAAAGACGCAATTAAAGGGAAAAAAAAGGGAGAAACATGATTTTTTTTTAAAATTCATATATATTTGACAAGTTATTACTTTACAAGTTTTTAAATTTTCCTTTCTAAAAACGGGGTATTTCTCTGATTGGGTTTTCATAGAAGAATATTTTACTTCGAAGTTATAAATTTGAATAATTAGATGTTTATAGTTTTATTAAAAATACTACATTTCTTTCTTAATCTTACATGACTTTGATCTAATAGGCTATTTTTCTTTTTGCACGTACCATCACATAATTAACAAGTATAGCCAACGAAGTGGTGCTCTGTCCTTACGGAAAATGTAATGACAAGATTTTCGTGAAACTTAAATGAAGTAAATATCATGACGTTTAAAATATTTGACGTTAGGATTTCCTTAATTATGCGGATCAAACCCTAATTTTGCATAAACCTCAATATCCAAGATCTTGAACAATATAATTTTCACAATAGAATAATTAGGAGAGAACATACCTTGATCCATGATGATTTCCTTCAAAGAAATTGATTAGAGATGAGAAATCTTTTAGAAATTATGTTTCTCTCTGTTGGCTCCTTTAGGTTTAACAGATATTTCAGATATAGAGAAACTATTGATATATAGGTAGAGAGAGGACCAATTCCTAACTAGGGCTTTTATTCACACGTTCCATTATAGTGTGCAGTTATAACGTTATAATTTTTACTAGTGCATGTTTTGCAATTCTGTCACATTCCATTTATTTTTTATAACGTTACAATTTATTTGGAATGGACAATACTAAGAAGACAACGGGTTTATGATAAACCGCACAAGAAAGCTTTCACTCATTTTCAATCACATGGAACGTTAATCTTGCTGTAGTATTTGTCATTTCATCTTTCATAAATTCCTTAGCATTATCAATTTTAGGAGTTGTTGGCTTAATGTTGTTTGCTACTATCATCCGCTTGAGCATTAACCTAAGTGAAACTGAACTTGTTACACCATTCAGAAAAATTAAACCCATTGAACTTAATAATAGACGAAGCTTGTGAATAGAGAGCAACAGAATTAGATGCTGCAAAATATATGAAATGCTCAAACATTAACACTTTGAGTCATAAACGTAAACACGTAATACAGATTTAGATAACATTCATATAAGACTTAAATGTATATTGAAGTTCTCCTTTGGGTGATACAACAATATACTATAACAACAAAATATTAATTGATGCTTAATTCAAAGTTCACATAATTGGAAATTATAGATATATTCCAATTAGACATGCTTGCTATCTTTGGACATGCTAAACATATCTAAACAAATATATCGATTAACCATGATCATGTTCATGATTATAAAATTAAGTACTAGTCAACCTTTGGGCGATCCTTAAATATTTTATAATCATTAAACTTCAAATACCCACAATAAAAATTATGCAATTCCATCATGTCATCTCATTATTAGCATCACATGATCATGAGTAATTGAGTATTATTGAATTTGACATCCATGCAAAACTTTCAAATTCGGCCACTTTATACGAATAAAAAAAATGGTAGTGATCTATATAAAACTTTATACAAAATAGACCCAAACTTAATAGTCTTTTTTTTTTTCCTTAAATATAAATATATACACATAATTTTCTTAAGACATAAATCGTTGATTTGTTAAAAAAACAACCACATCCAGTATCAATTATATATATACATATATAATGAACAAACATAATCCGATAATCATCAAAACATAAAACCCAACAGAACAAACTTGATGGGTATAATAACATTAATATATACACAAATATAATATATATACTGTAAATTAAAAGCTGTTATACAATCAATCTGAATCTGTATATACATTCATACAGTTCCATCGAATATGTATATTATACACAATATATATACATATGTATCTACGTAATTAAAATTGATTAACCAACTTTCATAGTAACAATAATTTACCGCACAATTTAAAAAACCAATTATAAAAAAAAAAAAAAAGATAATCTTTAATGGAAAATCATATGTTCTTGAACCAGACTCTGATACCACATGTTAGGATTTCCTTAATTATGCAGATCAAACCCTAATTTTGCATAAACCTCAATATCCAAGATCTTGAACTATATGATTTTCACAATAGAATAATTAGGAGAGAACAAATCTTGATCCATATAGAAACAGTGTTTCTCTCTCTTGACCCTTTTAGGTATAACAGACATTTCAGATGGAGAGAAACAATAAATATATAGGTAGAGAGAGGACCAATTCCTAACTAGGGGCTTTTATTCACACGTTTCATCATAGTGTACAGTTATTAGAAAATATCTCTCTATATTGATCAATAGAAATTTAGCACATAATATATATTAAACCACAATTACCTTTTAATTAAATAAAAAATAATTATTTAAAAATATGCCATGTGGGCCATTAAGATATTAAAAGATATCTAAAACATTTGAAATAAATAATAATAAACAGAAAATTTTTTAAATAAATTATTAGAAGTGAATAAATTATTTGTCGTAAATTTTCAGTTACGATCATTTACTTTAAATATTTTTAAAATATGCTATCTAGTGTGAAAATGCAATGCACTTCGTTCTTCGTTGCCCTTGTTCGATTGGTCGAACAAGAATGGATCAGCAACTAAAGGTCAGCCCACAAAAGGTCATGGTCAGCCCAACATGCTTGGACCAAGATGAGGGTCAAGCCCACAAAGTCCAATACTGACGTGGAAAGCGGGACTGATTTTTTTTTTTTTTTTTCCGAGAATTCAAACCTTATAACTTTTAATAAAATCAGATTTAATATTATCGTTAGACTATGTAACTTACTTTTTTTCTTCTCTCTCTAAGGTTTGAGTTCAATTAAACAGAAATTACAAGAAGTAAACTATTTTAAAAACATAATATGATAGAAAATATTATTTTAAAATATTTTAGATAGATAATATCTTTTACGGTAAAAAAAATTACTTACGAGGATTTTTTTTAACTTGGATATTTATCATAAATTATATCATAATCATAAATTATATATAAACATGTTGATTTATAATTTATTGTAAATATGTGATTTGCCTTAAATATTTTTTAAAATATATAATTTATCATCAATATTTTCATAAAAATTCTATTTATTTAGATTTCAAATTCTCATCCCAATACCCCTTCCGAGTCCTATTTATTCATATTCATACCCAATACACGTACATAAACACACTATTAGTATATTACCTTCTAAGTTAATTTATTAGACATAAACTGCGTTATTTTTTTTTTTTACAAAAAAAAAACCTTTACTTTATTATTTATTAATAATTTTCATCAAATTAAATTCAATTTTTACGCACATGCGTACAGTTACCGAGTACTTTCAGAAGAAAATAAGGCTAACCTGTTGCCTTTATAACAACAAGATGAAGAGAGCTGAAATTACTGATTATAACGATTAAAAAAAAAAAATCAAGACCCTTTTGTCTAACAGTGATGGAGCCAAGATTTATTGGTAGGGCGTCAAAAAAAGTTTTTTTTTTTTTTGGTCAAGACACTAGGCTCACTAATATTTATAAATTTAATAAAACTATTTTAGTTCTTAAAATCTAAATTGTTTATCTAATAAAATATGGGTGGTTATATTTGCACCCATAATATTGATAAATATCATCACCTAATAAATGTTTCTAACATAACACAGTAAATCTATCATTTTCTAGATGCTTTTTATATAATATGACATATAACCATCCCATGCACTCACTTTTATTTCAGTTTTATTAAAAATAAATTAACAAATCTAAATAAGAAAAAAAGATATATTTTCATTCTCAAAAACAAAACTTAAAGCCATTTAAAAAAAAAAAAACATAAAGCATCTCTACAAAAAAATGAGAGGAAATAGCAAAAGAGAAAAACTCAAGTACTGTCTAAATCAAAAATCAAGAAATGTCATACTGCATTTAAAAAAAAACATAAATATAAAATCATGTAAATGAACATAGCAAGAAAAAATAAATAAAAAGAATAATCATATAAAAAACCATAGAGAATCATTTTCAAATACTAAAAGAAAAGAAAAGAAACACACAATATTAATGAATTAAAAAATTCAAAATACACATATCAATAGTTGTTGGCTCTTTGAGAGATATCTTTTTTTTTTTTTTTTTTTATTTCACTTGAATCCTCCATTGAAAATTTTCATATATTTATAAAAATTTCTTAAGAAAATTAATTAATGAAAAACAATTTAGAGTTTATAAAATGAACATTTAGAGTTTAGAACAATTTAGAACAATTTCTTAAGATTTTTTTTTAGTTTTTAAAATATTATTTCTATTTATGGTTAATGTGATGTATTTTTTTTTTTACTAATTTTATTAAAATATATATTTTTTCATTTATAGGTACATGGGGATATGAGCATTTAAAATGGTTTTAAGGTAATTTTCTTGTAAGGTAAAAATATATTAGAAATTTTTATTGACTTTGAAGGGATATTTATCAATATTGTTGATACAAATAAAATCTTCCTAAAATATAGAGAACTTTTAGTTTAATGGAAGCCAAGACTAATTTATACACATACCTACTATATTAAATTTAAAAAAAAAAAACACACTATATTAAAATTAAAAAAAAAAAAACAAAGAAAGAAAGAAAGCTAGGGGGGCCATGCCCGCTTAAAAGTCCATTTCGTAATTGGTTCACAAAAGTAAAATTAGGGGTGTTCACCAAATACATGAATCCATTCAATCTGTTCAATTCAGTCCAATATAATAGATTAAATATTAGAAAACTAACGGATTGGTAATGGATTGAAATTTTTTTAATCCGAATGTTACGGATTGAGTTGCAGATTACGGATTTTCGAATCTATGAATCAAGGAATCCGAACCATATATCTACATATATAAAGTAATTATTTATGAGTGCTAGACACTTTATTTGAGTTTTTAATTGATGTTTGTTTATTGTACTGGGTTGCAATATTATAATTTGGTTAATCATTGAAACTTAAATTTGATTGATTTCGACAAATTCTCTTTTATTGAACTATTTTCTGCTTTAGTATGTGTTTATTTTAATTTCTAAAAACTACATATTGGATCCATGAAATCCAATGTTTATGGACTGGATTGGTTGGATTGAGAGTCTAACAGATTGTGAATTTCTCAATTGAAGATAACAAATTGGATTACAAATTAACACCTAATCCGTATTAACTGATCCGTGCAAACATCACAAAGCAAATCTCTATCCCTCTTTGATGTGCTGTAACAAAGGTAAGAGGTGGATATTTTATTTTATTTTATTTTATTTTCTGCAAACTCACGCACGTTACTTTGTTGTATGTAGAAAAAAATTTACTTTATGGGTCAACATTCTTTACGTTAGAAAATCGTTGAACCAACTTATAACAATCTTCAAAATAAAACCACTCCTGGAAATTGGAAAACAGTATTTAGTCGAAGGAAAATTCTCTTTGACCACCTTTCAAACCGTGGCATCTGGCCAGAGGTTGAAAAGTGAGTAATACTTAAACAAAATATACATTTTCATATATATATATATGTGTGTGTGTGTGTGTACATATATATGCCTTGGACTCATCCAATTTGAAATGTCGTCGTTTGATCTCTCGTTGCTGTATTTTGAATTCAATCCCGCTTGCATAATTATGCTAGCCATATAGTAAGCTCATCTGTTTCTATTTTTAAGTTGCCTTTTCAAATCTCACATTAGTTGCCTTTCCGACGCCGAAGGGTAAAACGAGGCCGGAGAGTTGTTATCATCCAAACGGATAAATACTAATGCAATTTCAATCCTTTACGTTTTGATTGAATTTTAAATCACATTCTTTTTCACATACGGTTACAATTCTATCATCTCCACTCCACATTCACACTTTCGCACTCGGTACATTGCATTTTGCCCCGTCTATAAATACTAATGCAATTTCAGTCACTGACATTTTGATTGAACTTCACTTCGCATTCCCTTTCACATATGATTATAATTCTAGCAATCTTCATTCCACATCCACACCTTCTCACTGAATAAATTGCATGTTGATTTGCCCATAAATACTAGCGCAATTTCATTCAATCACATTTTGATTGAACTATAATTAATTTACATTCTCTTTCACATCTGGTTACGGTTCTACCATCTTCACACCACATTCATGTCCAAATATATTTAAAAATACATTCCTCACATTTTTTATTATGACTAAACTTACCATTTTCCCCTCATTTTGAGTAAATAATGTATTAAACTACCGACTACACAGTTGATTATCTTCTTTTGGTATGAACTCCCCTTTTCTTTGCATTTGTCAAACGTTCAACACATGTAGAGCTCCACATCAGTGCCCCATCGCATACGCCATCGGAAAAACCTCTCGTACGTATATATACACACACACATATATATGTGAGTCTGTCCGTGTGTGTGTGTGTGTGTATATATATATATATATGTATATGCCTTGACTCGTCTAATTTGAAATGTCGTCATTTGATCTCTCTTAATTAGCTGTATTTTGAATTCAAATCCACATGGTGTCGCTTAAGTGAACTTTTCTAGACGTTGAAATCCCGTAATCCGAACTAATTACATGCATAATTATACATAAACAAAAATTACATACATGTATAATTTTGGTAGCTAGTAAGCTCTTCTGTTTCTTTTTCTTTTTTTCTTTTTTAAGTTGCCTTTTTAAATCTCATTTATTGGTTTCACTCCTAATTAAATTTATGTTCAAATGCTTGAAATATTAGAAGCAGACTAATCGTGTACGAGATTCTCTCAGAAATAGTTTTCAGAAAAAAAAATAAAAAAAAAAAAAAAAAAACCTAGTGCCAAATAAACTAATCTTATAATTGTAATTTACATTGTAAACTTTTAATTTAGATAATTTAAACATTGAATTTATAAATGTGCAGCAATCTATGTCCCATTGATAAAATAATAATGTTAAAATTTGATGAAAATTGACTTGTGACTTGCACATATGTCGTTTATTAAGAGCATGAAAGTAGCTTTTTAATCAATGTTACTAAACTTTATATTTTAATGAGTGCTTTCCCAAATTTATAGTCAAAAAATTAATTCCTATTCTTTTTTAACTTAATTAAATATCTTAGTCCCAATAAATTTGGGTTAAAGTAGATTAAAAAAAAATTACCATTCATGTTATTAGACAACTCCGGTACAATTCATGTCAATTTCTATCAAAATATTAACTTTATAATTAATGGGGGTAGATTGTTACAAATTTATAAGATTAGGATGTAAATTATCAAAATTAAAAAAAAACAGATGTGTGATAAGTTCAAAAGACACGGGTGCCAGAGAGAGAGAGAGAGAGAGAGAGATAAGATTAGCACTCCATGCATGGATTAAGAACATTAACATTTAAAACAACAATAGATATGGTTTAGTTTAATTGCTATCTTAACTTAAGATCATTAAGTAGAAAATTCACTCTTCAATGTAGTAGCGCCATATTTTGTGACAAAATTTATATATGTTATATATTATGTGTCAAATTTAACATTTAATTACGAGATCGCTTCACCGACAACGTGAGCTTTACATGCATGGCTTTCCAATACCAGTAGCTTTTAGGAATATCGCAAGGATGCTTCCGAAAGTGAAGCAAAGTGACCCTCAAAGTTTGATCACTCAAGCAAATGAAGCATTTTTGGCAAATAAAATATATATATTATCAGCTATTGCAACGCTGGATATGTTGGCGGATAATTCTTTAATAAAAGTTAAAAAAAAACTCTACCAGTGCAATATTGTCTGATAATATCAATTCTATTTTAGTAATCGAAATCCAGATTATCATATTTCCGTACTTATGTTGATTTGTCTCATATTTCTGTATGATTTTCCCGCTGGGGCGCTGCTAACTTATTAATTATCAGTGAGATGATTTGAAAATATGAGAAGTTCTGTTCTTGTATTTTTTTAACAAGTGGGAATCGAAAGTCCCACGTCGTTAAAAAGATACAATTCTTCATTTGATTAATTTGATGAATATTGAAAGCTGTACGTTACCTATACAATCCTCTTTTGTCACAACAAACTACAAATCTTGCAGGCAAAGAAAATTACGTAATGCTCAAGTACTTAAATGGGTCATTATATCACTAATTAATTTCTCTTGAAGCTAGCTCAACGAGTGAGATGATAAAAATTTGGGCAGAACCTCACGTATTCAAATTTTAAAAATATTCTATAATGAAAAAAATTACGTAATGCTCGAGTACTTAAATGGGTCATTGTATCACTAATTAATTTCTCTGAGATGATAAAAATTTGCGTAGAACCTCACGTATTCAAATTTTAAAAATATTCTATAATGAAAAAAAAATATATCACTAGTATTTAGGATATAAATTTGATAGGAAAGAAAAGCATTTGCACGTGTGGTGTCATTTATCGCTAATAAATGAATAAAAAAGTCGTTTCATTGTTTGGCACTATATGATGTGTTTGTCAAGTATTTTTTTCTATTTCATGATTTGTTTTGTTCTGTAAATAGTCGGTCTACAGAAAAACTGGAAATTGACATCCTTGAAAATGTAAGCCATGAAGGACGTGATACACATCAAGATCTGGTTGGCCGATTATATATGTACATCAATATATATATATATATATATATATTTACTGTTAAGTGTGAAGGATGAATCTATCAACCTAACAAAAAGGGGGGGGGGGGGAGGTCGGGCGCGACAGCACCGGTTCCTGGGTGCCGTGGCACCACCAAGGCAGCGTTGTAGCCCCAGCGTGAAGAAATCCGAAGCGGAGTTAGCTTCGTAGTGCTGTAGAATCAGGTTTCGGCACTGCAGTGCTGAGACTTAGGAGTATTTGGACGCCGTAGCACTAGGTCACGACAAGGTTTTTTTAGGAAACGAGTTTTTGTCCTTTTTTCGTGTTTTTAAAGAGAAAAAAGGGTTAGGGTCGAGTAGCGTTGGTGAAAACTCAATTTGAGTGGGTTTCAAATAATGAGAGAGATTGGGAAACACAGTTGAGAGTTTGTACAAGTGATTTCTCTTATAATTTATAATATTCATTATTGTCATAGTGGAATCTACAGTGATAAAAACAGGAAACGTAGTTTCGAATTTGAGTTAGCATGTATAAAAATTTGCTGTCTCTCTTACCTTTATTTGCTTTTTACAATTATTCGGTCTTGAAATTCTTAAAATTAAGAGGCGTCTAATTCCTAACATATACATGTATATATACATATATTCAGAATTTAGTAGCAACTTCAGACCGTTGTGTTAGTAAAGTAGCAAAGTAATTTTCAAAAGAACAGCTCAATCCGATGACGCAAGCGAGGTTTTCTCGTAAAATACGTTATTTATCTGCCTACTTGATGGCTCTCAGTATATCGACCCCAAAAAGTTATTCAAATCCACGAGATTGAATAAACATGATTCATAAAAGAGTCTTCCGTAATAATTATTTCCCACTTGATGATTGGACGGGTTTGCAGTCATTTTCTTGTTCCCTTTTTCCAGTAATAGTTTGGTAGAGCCGCCAATCACTCGCTAAACACTAAAATAACGATGGCTTGACCAAGATATTGGCTCCAAAAAAAATAATAATAAAAATAAAAAAACCTAATGGCAATCTCTCTCTCTCTCTCCCCCTCTCTCCTTTTTTTTTTTTTTTTTTTTAAAGGACTAATGGCAATCTTGATCGCCAAGTAGCCAAGGAAAAATCTGACTTTGCTAATTGAGCACTATTCTGTAAAGAAAAGACATTTGGTCCTAGATGTTTTAACATTTAATAATATAATATTTGTTAGTTGTTACACGATCACATTGTAACGAAACCTCAATGTATAAAAGAAAAGTAATCTCCAATTAACGTATATGTGTCAACATGAAATCGGTGTTAAAATCTTATTTTTGTTAATAAAGATATGAATCATTTTGATTCGTGACATTTAATTTTTGTTGACTTTTCAGAAAAGATAAAAAACTTTTTTAGAAAAGACAAAAAATTTTTTTAAAAAAAGGCAAAAAAATCAGTTCAAACTATTAGTTTGAACTGATAAACCAAACTGATGCTCAAAATATCTTACGATTAGTCCTAGAGTTATAAAACCAATGTCCTTTTGAAGTACTTTAGCCAAGAATCTGTTAAAAAGTTGATTTTAAAAAAAAAAAAAAAAATATGTGAGACATCTATTTTAAATGCCTATAGTAAAGTGCACATGATATCGTTGCTTGTTATTTTTCTCATTTATATTCTAATGGACTTTGGCGGAAGGATTTTAATGAGTTAATTTTAAGATCAGGGATTCATTGAATTTTAAGATCAGGGATTCATTGTGCCGAGTTTTGACTATTACAGACTAAAATAAGATTTACTCTTAAATTTAAGACAAGAATACATTTCAAGTGAAAATGTGTAGCTTCTCACTTTAATCAAGTTATTGGATGAGGCTTCAAAACGATCTTATTTATTGAAATTTTTGTGTCTTTATCAAATAGCAGCTGGCAGTTTTTTTTTTTTTTTTTCCTTTTCTTTTTTAACTACTCAAATCGTTTTTGTTTTTTTTTTTTTTCATCATTCCATAGATTCAATAGTTAAAAGTTGAGATGCTTATATAATTCAAAATATTAGAATGTTCTGTTAAAATTATATTCCATTGGTGTGTGTGTGTGTGTTTTTTTTTTTGGTTCATGAAATATTCCACTGGTTTAGTAGAAGCCAATCAATCTTATTTATTTGTATTTGAGAGAATTTTCAACCATAGATCTTATGTAACAGTAGAGTTAGCCTACTATTTTAGTGTGCGCATAAATTAATTAATTAAATTTTAGGGACATATAAATGGATAATAAATTTTATTGGGGTGTAAAATGAGAAAAATATAAAGTTTTTCATTCATAAAAAAAAATAAAAATTCCTCCCACTTGGTCATGGGTGGCTCAACCTTTGATCTTATTTACAACCACGAAGCTATTTCTAGAAGGCAAAAAAAAAAAAAAAAACTTGAAAAATTGACAGCCTTGAAAATTTAAGCCACAAAGGACGTGATGCACATCAAGATCACTTGGTTGGCCGATTATATATGTACATATATTTATGTATAGCAACTCCAGACCTGTGTGTTAGTGAAGTTGATCCGATAGGGCGAGTGAGGTTCTCTCATAAAGTGCGGGTTTTATCTATCTACTTGAAAGATTTTAATTAATAGACCTCACTCTTTGTGAAAAAGTTATACATATCAATGAGATCGAATAAAATTGTTTAGCCTATGCTTGGTGAATGAGTTCAACTCAAATTTTTCATCTTAATTTTTATCTTTTTCTAAACAGTCAACAAAATTTATAACTACTTTTTAAAAAATCAACTCAACTCAACTCAAATTTAAAAATTTCATCTTATTTCAAACTCAACTCAAATGCTAAACGAATTAATAAATAATCTCCTATGAATGACAAAAATTAATTTATAATTGATGATTTGTCGGATTTGCAGTTATTTTCTTGCTCCCTTTTTCTACTAATAATCTGGCAGAGCAGCCAATCACTCAACTAGTGCATGTTTGGTTGGTCGGTTCAATCTATTAGTTTGAACTGATTTTTTTGTCATTTTCCTAAAAAGTTTTTTGTCTTTTCTGAAAAGTCAACAAAAATTACTATTGAAACTTAAAATTTCCAACTCAAACTGGTGAACCAAACGGAGCACATATCGATGGCTTGACTAAGATATCTCTCGAAAAAAAAAAAAAAAAAAGGAAAAAGAAGAAGAAGAAGAAGAAGAAAGCCCTAATGGAGATCTTGATCGCCAAGTAGGCAAAATCTGATTTTGCTAATTGAGCACTATTCTGCACAGAAAAGACATTTGGTCCTAGATTTTTTAACATTGAATAATTTAATATGTATTAGTTGTTAAACTGTCACATTGTAATGACACCTCAATGCATAAAAGAAAGTAATCTAAAATAAAGTATATGTGTCATAACAAATTTGCGTTAAATCTTATTTTTGTTCCTTAAATTTAGAGATAAATTGATTCTTGACATTTAAAATATCTCACAATTAGTCCTCGACCTATAAAATCCACGTCCTTTTGAAATTCTTTCGTAAAGAATCTGTTAAAAAGTTGATTAAAAAAAAAAAAAAAACAACGACATGTGACACTATTTTAAATGCCTGTAGTTAAGTGCACATGATAGTCACTTGTCATTTTTCTCGTTTATTATTATTTTTCTGGAAAATTACTCAAATAACTACTTTTTTTTTTCTATTAATCAACATGACACAAAATTCTCCCTTTTGACTAATAAGACAAAAATTTAAGTTTATTTTAGTTTAATTTTTGTGTCATATCAGTCTATGATTAAATCTTTGTATCATATTGGTACAATGTCCTTTAAATTTATATCATTTAGGTGTTTTTCCCGAAAATTGGACTTTTGGTGGAAGGATTTTAATGGGTTAATTTTGTAGATTAGGGACTTATTATGTGGAGTTTTGACTATCATGGACTCAAATAAGATTTACTCCTAAATTTAGAGACTAAAAATAGGATTAACCCATTAAATTAATAGTGAGACAACATTAATACATTTCAAGTGATATGTGTAGCTTCTCACTTAATTAAGTCATTGGATGAGGCCTAAATATGATCTTATTTATTGAAAAATTCTAGTTTTGACTTTTGGCGGAAGGCTTTGAATGAGTTAATTTCATGGATCGGGGACTTGTAATGTAGAGTTTTGAGTATCATGGACTACAATAAGATTTAATCCTAAATTTAAAGATTAAAAATAGGATTAACCTATAAAATCAATAGTAATACAACAACACATTTCAAGTGAAATGTTTAGCTTCTAACTTCAATTAAGTTATTAGATGAGACTTAAAAACGATCTTATTTATTGAAATTTTTGCAGCTTTATCAAATAGCAATTCACAGTTTTTTTTTTTTTTTTTAACTACTCAAGTAATTTATTTATTTTTCAACATTCAATAGATTTAATAGTTAAAGGTTGAGAAGATTATACAACTCAAAATATTAGGATGTTCAGTTAAAATTATATTCCATTGGTGCCTTTATTATTACTATTATTAATGCGATGAAATATTCCATTGGTTTAATAGAAGCTAATCATTCAATTTATTTGTATTTGAGAGAATTTCCGCAAATCATGCATCTTCTCTAGTAGAGGAGCCAACTTTTTTATTTCATATGCATGTATATTAATAAATAAAATTTCAGAGGACGTGTGCGTGTGTGTGTGTATATATATATATATAAACAATCAATTTTTAGTAGGGACAAAATGAAAAAAAAAAAAAAAGTAAAATTTTTAAAGATAAAATTAAAAAAATAAAAATAAAAATTCCGCTTCCCGGCCTACACTACCTAATACCTAATCTAGCTAACTCTATATCATAATTTTTTATTTGCCGTGAGAGGAATCAAATTCTAAGAGGGGCCGAACAAGAATGGAGCTTGCTTTTGTAGTTTTGTAACGTTTCTACTCTTTTTCTTTATGGTGGAGAGAATTTTGTCTTCTAAACGTAATAACCATTCGTTTTAGCTGGCAAGGCTTAAAGCAGATTCATAGTTTTTGTAATTTTGCTTACAAAGAGCTCATTAGTCAGAGTAATACAATATCCTCGTCTTTTTTTCAAGAGGCAATGATATTTGTCTGTCTCTAGGAAAAGGGAAAAACCTCTTTCCTAGCAAAAACAAAACAAAGCAAAACAAAAACAAAAATAAAAAAACCAAGAAGAGAATTCACGTTAAGTTATCCCAAAAAAAACAAACAAACAAAGATTACACAACCAAGGATACAATATCATAAAAAGCTTCAAGAATGAACATTATGTATTGCTTTAAGATGTAATATCTACCATGTTATCAACTTATTATGTGGTTATAAGATAATTAATTTCATGTTTTGACTTTGGCACGAAATGTAAAATTCAATCCCCTACCCCCAAGTTTTTTTTTTTTTTTTTAAAGGAAAAAACTACTTTTCACTATTGTTTTGTAGCATGTTCTTTCAGTCTTATATATGCTCTCTTATTTGAAGGAACTTTTAACTAAGGGGATATTTGGTTCACAAGTTCATTTCAAACTAAAATGTATTTTTTACAATTATTAGTAAGGATATCCCTTTTTCATGAAAAAGTTTTTTAAGTCTTTTCCGAAAGAGTCAAGCAAAAATTATGTATTAAAACTTAAAATGTTCCAACTCAAACTCATTCACCAAACAAACCCTAAATACAATATCATGATTAGTATATCGTAAAAAGTTTCAAGAGTGAGCGTTATGTATTCGCTTTGTGTAATATAACAAATATATCATGAGTTATATATCAGCTTGCTAGGTGATTATGGATGGTAATTTCACATGTGATGTCCTAAAATGTGGTTTTAAAAAGGGGAAAAAAAAATTTACTTTTCACTATTGTTTTGCGTAGGCTAAAGGTAAGATTAGTTTTAAAATAATATCCATGGTTCGGTATTTATCAAGCTAAGCAACAAGCCATTGTTTCCAAACATGCATCCAAACATGCATGCACCGAATTAAAAAAACTCTCTACTAATTTAGCTGATAATTCTAGCCGCCTTATTTATTGACTTTTCTTGAAAATAAAAAAATTTGCAGCTAATACGTCAAAAACGAGTTCTAAAATTCTAGACTCAAAAAGAAAAATTCCAAATTTCTGAACCAAACGAAAGGACGGATGAATCTTCCCCATATAACCAAAAAAATAATCGATCACCACTGTTTAATGCACTCTATCTATCTGAAATCCACTAAACACACGACATTATTTTAACGACGTGACATTTTCATCTCTATATATAGGCTAGTTGAGTTAATCAATTGATCATGCAAACTAGAGAAAGCCAAAGTAATTACAAGATTTATAAGGAACAAAAAAAAAAAAAATGTTTTCTTCTTTCTTTTCTTCTTCTTCTTACTTCGGTGCTCGTGGCAATTACTATTGCAGCATTAACGCTTTATCCATCCGAATGCTCAACTGAGCACAACGTTTTACGCCTCCACTTGCCCCAATGTTTCTAGCATTGTGCGCACCGTCGTCCAATCAGCTTTGACCTCCGACTCCCGGATTGGCGCCAGCCTCATTCGTCTGCATTTTCATGACTGCTTTGTTGACGTAAATATATCGATCTCTTATTAACGTTTGCGATTTCCCGAACTTTTTTTTTTTTTGCGTAGTTAACCAAGTGTTTGTAATTTTTTTGTTCGTGATGGTAGGGATGTGATGCTTCAATACTGTTGGACAACAGCGGAAGCATACAGAGCGAGAAAGATGCTACCCCGAATACAGGCTCCGTTCGAGGCTACGATGTCATTGACAACATCAAAACTGCCGTGGAAAATCAATGCTCTGGTGTCGTGTCCTGCGCTGACATTGTCGCCCTCGCTGCTGAATCTTCTGTGTCTTTGGTAAGCAATTAACAAGCGTTCTACTTCTAGTAATCTTTACTAATTTATTGTTATTACTAACTTTTAACCCAAAAGTTAAAGTTAGTATTGGCACCAATATCATTGGGAATTTAACTGAATAGTAATGTCAATATAAATTTTTGTGCAATCACACACTGTCATATGATAATTACAAGTGAACGTAAGTTCTTTTAAAGTAATAAATATGCTGACTTAGATAGGCATAGTTTCTTAGACCAATTATTATGCCTGCAGTCAGGAGGTCCATCTTGGAACGTACCATTAGGAAGAAGAGACAGCTTAACCGCCAACCAATCCGGAGCCAACTCCGCTCTTCCTTCACCTTTCGAAGACTTAGCAACCATAACATCCAAGTTCTCCGCAGTCGGCCTAGACACCACTGATCTCGTTGCACTTTCCGGTATATATATACACACACCACACTTAACCACAAAGCTTCTACTTTCTCCAACTCAGACAATATGTTTACAATTTTTTTTTTTTTTTTTCCCCTCTCATTCACGCATTTTATCAAACAATTTGTAGGCGCGCATACCTTCGGGCGAGCTCAGTGCTCATCTTTCAGCAGCCGTCTCTACAACTTCAACGGAACAAATAACCCCGACCCAACTCTCGACTCCTCGTACCTGACGACTCTGCAGCAAACATGTCCGCAAAACGGCGACGGGACGGTCCTGACCGACCTCGATCCGAGCTCGGCCGACACTTTCGACAAAAACTACTTCACCAATCTGCAGAACAACAAGGGACTTCTTCAGTCCGACCAGGAGTTGTTTTCGACATCCGGTGCTGCGACGGTTTCGATAGTGAACAGTTTCAGCAGCGACCAAAGCGCTTTCTTCACAAGCTTCGCTCAGTCGATGATCAACATGGGCAATATAAGCCCTTTGACGGGAAGTAATGGGGAAATTAGAGCCGATTGTAAGAAGGTCAATGGAAGTTAGATTTGGGACTTGTACGAGAAGTACCATAATATCATGTTGTGTTGTTGAGTACGTTAAAAGTCGTCAACTTTTTTATGTCATTTAAGAAATTATGGTAAAATTACCTAATTATCCTTATATATTTAAAGTTTTTAATATAGTTTTGAAAATCATATCCGTGCGTCTTGCATTTGACCTTTATGTTTTAACATTACCTTGTTATTTTTAATATTATCTTGTTGTAACGCTCTAAATATGGGTCGAGTTAAGCGAGCTAGCCCGTTACCTGTATTTTTAACCTGATGGTAGACTCGGGCCCAACCTAGTGCAATCACTAGGGTCAGGCTGGGCCTAAGTGTTGAGCCATAAGGGCCTGGCCTGACTAGCCCTTTTAGCCCACCCGGTCAGGCTACCCGAAGCCCGGCTCGTCAACTCACCTTATTTTTTATTGTTTTTCAAAAAAAAGATTTTTTAACAATATATTTTTAAATTTATATTTGTAAATTTTTTACTGTAAATCATTTCAAACATATATGGTAATTTTTTTGAACTTAGTAATTTATATCTTTTCTACAGAAATATAGTAATCTGCATTAAAAAAAAAGGGGAAAAAACTGTTGCAATTTCAATCAATAGCAGGTGTAACTGTAAGTGTGTAACAAAGAGAGGGACAAAAAAAAAAAAAAAAAAAACAAAGAAGTTGCAACTTGCAACGGGAACAAAGAGAGAAAACATTGAAGATTTATGAAGATTGCACTCTTTTTCATTTACGAAGATTGAAAATTTTACAATTACTTATTTTGTCTTATTTAGTTCTTTTATCTTTTACAAAACATTTTTTTTTTCAATCTTTAAAGCCCGTCTACTCGTTTATCTGGTCCGAATTTAAGCACGTTTACATTGCCCAATTTAAAGCCCGTTGGGCATTAGGGCCCTACCAGGCTTAAAATTTCAAATTTTGGGTGGGCCCATCTTGGCCCGCCAAATAATCGGGCTAGGCCTGACTCGACCTGATATTTTCTTTTCCACCCGTAAGGGCTGGGCCTGGCCGGCCACCCGAATTTAGATGACTACTTTGTTGATCCCTTGACGAAGAAAGAACCAGAGAGAAAATATTTTAAATCCTTGAAATACAGTATGTCTCCTAAGATAATATAAGGTTTTCTTATGTAGAAGCATGCCTAGTCTCACATTGTAACCAAACACAACCTAAGAATCTGTTATATCATTCTTTTCTATTATTGTTGGCCTCATTGCGTGAAGTCAATGTTGGCGACCTTTTACAAAGATGGTGTGCTTTTTATTAGATTAGGGATAAGAAAATCTCTCCTTATGTATGCGAGGGAAGATCTACATGAGAGAGCTCTCTTCGTTGGCATGACCCTCATGGCGGATATGTGTAAGGGAGTTCGCCTTGTAGCGACGTGACTCGCGTAGAGTCCTTTTTCATCAATTAGTTTGCCAAACTCTTAAAAATGATACAAAATAACTTTCCTTAAGGGGGTGTTTGGTTGAATGGTTCAAACCATTCAACTCAAACTTTTTTTTGTATTTTACCCCAAAAATTTTTGTCTTTTTCCTAAAAACTTTTTTGTCTTTTCTGAAAATTCAAAAAAATTTATTATTGAAACTTAAAAATCTCAACTCAATCTACTCCACCAAACGGGCCCTAAATGTTGAATGGTTTTCAGCATGTGACCTTAATTTGCTTTAAAAGGACTAAAATACCCGAAATAAATAAACAATCTTTTTTCCCAAAAATTAACTCCTCTAAAAATAAATGTCTTCACCTCTTTCACTTGCATATGAAAATTGGCAGCCCACTTCCCAACGTATGTCGCCATCCGGATCAACCATCATGCAACCCCTCCCTTCTAAAATCTCAAGAGGACCAAGAACGCCAAACAAAGTCTCCCATCAAACAAAACTAGCCCAAAAATAACCCCCGTCAGCTCTAGTTTTATGGCCATCTATGCCTTATCTTCCCGTCGTGAACCCACCACCGTTGTGAACCAACCACCATTTCGAGCCCAACCCTCCCGTTGTGAGATCCCTATTTTCGTCAAACATCACATCACGAGCTCAACGACTACTGCCCACCACCACGTGATCCCATCACCAATAATCCCCCATTTATCGAGCCCTCTCTCTCATTCCTTTCCTTTGTTGATTGAGCCTTGACTCTTTTGCTATGAAAGTCCCTTTTTAATGTTTTTAATTTTTATTGTTATCGTATTCATGTACTATGTACGTGATATGTTTTGTTCAATTATCAATTTTGTCCTTTTATACTTTTTTAAGAGTTCTATAACTGAAAATTCAAGCATCATCAACTTCATAGTTGGAGGAACAAAAAATAATAGGCAAAATTTAGGTTAGGAACTATCTTTTTATTTTATTGATAGATACTGTTATTTTAATTGTTAGATTAATTTTTTTATTTGCCTATTCTGTGTGAGTTCACGTTAAAAGTTTATAGTGCAACAAACAAAATTGTTTGTATTTATAGATCAAATTTTTAAGGGTGAATTTACCTAACCGTAAAAGAATATAATGAGATTGGAAAGTAAAGTAATAGAAAGGAATATCATTGATTCGTTTTCTGGTGTTTACTTGTTTATTAGATGGTGTATAGAAAAACCATCTCATTCTCTTTCTATTGTTTACTTAATGTAGTAAAATATTAACTTTATCGGATGTAATTTCTAAAATGTCATTTTACACGATCAAATAATTATTGACACATGAAAATTTTTTAAAAATATATAGGTAAATTTGATATTTATTCTCTTTAACAAGGAATTAATACTAAGGAATGTAAAGATTGACATTTTTCATCTTCATTCCTTCTATTATGTGGGACCTACTAAACTATCATTATCTATATAAGTAAACACATGATTAAATGAGAAGGAGAATTGTAACTAATCCTCATCCAAAAGGATAACCTTTCAATAGCAAAAGAAGATGTCAAAGATAAGCCTGAAGTTCAGAACGCTTAATGCCGAGGCTACAAGTCATGGACGATGAAATAAGCCTACAATTCCATTTAGCCTAAAATCATAGAAAGTTGTTGAGAATCACCCATGGTGGTTGGTTCAATCCTTGGAAAGGTGGGGAGCCACCAAGACTCGTGTTAAATGTACATAGAGTAATCAGAATATGAAGTTATGTAATTGCTATATAAGTAATTTGGGGTACAAATATAGGAAGAAGCCCTCAAAAGAGGGATTAGATATACCATTTGTACTTTAAAATAGGGAAACCCCCGTTTCTGTACTTTAAAAAGAATAACGAAAATCTCCACAACACAAAAAAGACGTATAGTCTTAATTAAAATGAACCTATATAAATATCTTTGTGTTGTTTACTTTCTGATTCGTTTTACGGAGAGAAAGCCAGAGAGTAATGAAGTGAGGGAAACTTCGGTTTGATGATTTTTCATCGTTAATAGGATTGATTACTCATTTTCTCTTCTCTTTCCATGCCAAGTAAACATGCCCACAAAGTATATTTCATAGTTTCCTACCTTAAATAAAGAACGGACCAGGTGTGGAAACAAAAGTCAACGCATGCCACGTGATCACACTATAGACCCCACCAAAGAGAACTTGTGGGCTACACATGTGATCAAAGCCGCTAATTCCAATCACCAATATTCCGAACCGAAACTTATTTACCATCGGATACACTTCACACACTCTCTCTCTCTATCTCTTCGAAGAAACAACTCGTTTCGACAATTGGCCTAAACCCTCTCTCCCTAGCCCTTCTCTCTCGGTCTCGTAGATCGCTGATCGGAAGCTGAAGAATTCAATGGCGAATCTGACTCGGCCCGACTCAGCTCTCCTGGGTCTCCAACTCGCTTCGAACTGAGACTAATCGCGTGCTCATTCTCCTGGCGACCCAATCGGTCGCAATCTCAGGTGTTCATCTTTTTTTCCCCCAAAATTCATTTCTCAAAATTTTGTTCCCAATTTCTTTGAATCCCTAGAATTTGATTCCCAGAAAGAACGTATCAACACGAAAGGGAATTTTTTTTTGGAGCGACCAAAACCTTGGTTGATATCCCTGTTTCCGCATCATGGCTAGGGTTTTTTTGTCTGGGTTTGCTGAATTTACGTCGAATTTGGGGTTTTCTTATTTGGGATTCGTCGATTTTGTGCCTGATCTCTGAATTTTCGATTTGGATTGGATTCTATTCGTTCGTGGGAAAAACAAAAATTAGGGATTTGCGATTTGGGGTTCTTCGATTTTTGGGAAAATAGGGTATTTCGGGGTTTTGCTTGTTCGGTTGTGGAAGAAACAGTGGTTTTTTCCGATCTGGATTTTTCGATTCTGTGATGAAGTTGTGGGGGGTTTTCGTATAATTTGTTGTAAGTGCTGATAGAATAAGGTTTTTTGGGTAGCTGGGCTCTGCCAATTTTGTGATGGGTGAGGAGACTTCTGACGCGATGAACCTTGATTTGAACCTGAGTCCTGGTCCCGAGCCAACATTGTCGAATGAGCCCATGAATTTGGATTCTTGGGTTGACCCTCTTGATAGGTTTAGGGAAGCTATAAGGATTGGGGGCGCCCGACAGAGGTCGCGATGGCGTCGGTTTCAGATACCTTCCAGCACTCAGAACATCTCAATGGAGTTGAATCACTTGATGGTCAATTCCGGTACTGCAAGTACATTGCAGGCGGGTGAGGGCAGTGTTGATGCAGAAGTAAGTACAAATGAGTTGCCCAAGACATGCGAAAATAACAATGGGTTTTTGGAAGAAGAGGATTCAGAGAGTAAGGACGAGATTGAAAAGGGTAATGGCAGTGACGGGAGCTTTTTTGATTGCAACATTTGTTTGGACTTGGCTAGGAACCCCGTCGTGACATGCTGTGGTCATTTGTTCTGCTGGTCGTGCCTTTATCGATGGTTGCATGTGCATTCAGATGCAAAGGAATGCCCCGTGTGCAAGGGGGAGGTAACTCTCAAGAATGTGACTCCAATTTATGGTCGTGGGAGCCATAAGCGCGAGCCAGAAGAGGACTCAAGTCTTAAGATCCCTAGTAGGCCCCAAGCACGGCGAGTGGAGAGTTTGAGACAAACCCTTCAGAGAACTGCATTCAGTTTGCCAGTTGAAGAGATGATCCGGCGCCTTGGGAATAGATTTGATTTGTCCCGTGATTTTCTTCAGTCACAAGAATCTGAGAGTGCTCGGGAAACCGCAGAAAGAACAAATTCCTTGTTAAATAGGATCTTAACGGCCCGGGGATTACGTAGAGAGCAAAATCCAGTGGCACCTGCAGATGATGTTATGGACTTAAACCAAACTGGCATGGTTTCTCCTGAGGTGGGAGATAGCCGGCGGATTCATTCCCTGTTACTTCGAAGAAGTCAATCACAGAGGTCAGGCCTTTCTTCTTTGTCATCTTCATTTTTAGTTGAGGCATTTCGAAGCCAGCCACCAACTGGTAGGAACCAGGAGCAGCCTCCTCCGGTCGATGACAGAGATTCTTTTTCCAGCATTGCCGCTGTAATAAATTCAGAGTCTCAAATAGACACTGCTGCTGAAATCGATTCAATGGTGTCACTTTCAACTTCATCTTCCCGAAGAAGAAGCGATACTTCGAGGGTCTCAGACGTGGATACTGGAGATTCTCGGGCACCCAGAAGGAGGCGATTGAACTAAAAAGCATGTCTTTTAGTCACGGTTTTACGAACAGCACTATATTTTTCAAGCCTTTGCTTTGTGCCTTTATGCTGCTAGCCGAGAAAGTACTCTTCTATTGCGACTGGCATCGACTTTCATGATCTGATTATGAAGCTCCTACAGCTTTCTGCTTTCAGTATTTCGATCGAATATTATCGCCTTCTCATGGTGCCCACGCTTCCGATTGGTCTTGGAAGTCGAATTTGTGTAAAACGCCGTGGCGGGTTCATTGGTTTTTACTGTACATGATCACCCGAACCTCATTTATCTGGAGTACACTTGTAATTTTCTTTGAGTTTCCTTTTTTTCCTAATCATCTCAAATTAGTGGTGGAAAATTCTTAAGAAAAAGTATCTCAAGATGGGATGATTAGTGATATAAGTATTGCTGAATGCCATATTTTCGCTGTAGAAGTCAAACTGTTATTCTGCTTGGAGTTTGGTTTTCACGTGGTTCTTAAATGGCAAATGATTTGAAGGTAAAAAGGGGTAACAGCCTTGGTGTGGTTTGAGGCTTTGAATCACTAGTATTACTCTATGATACATTTATAATTTTATTGTGTAACTTCTGTAATTTTTTTTTTTCCCCTTAGTTCTACGTTAGATTCTGATGTCCCTCTTTTCATTTCAGCAAACCAAAACTACATCATAATAATATTAAATGCTTTTTTGAATTTTTTTAACGTCTCAATCTGCACTTCTGTTCGAAGTATCCATCTCTTCTTGTACATACTTTCGTCTATGTCTTGTCTCATTGTCTGTGCACTAACCTGTCCTATAGAATAGTGATAGGGACATTTGTCCGATTGGCTGTCTGACCGCCAAAGAAACCCAAAAAAAAAAAAAAAAAGACGTAAGACATCAATTGCTACACTATGAACGAGGTGTCAGATGAAAAACCTCATGAAAATTTTGATGTATATTCTTTTTTTTTTTTTTTTTGGTTTTCTTGATAATAGATAAGAAAATAAAATTAATGCCTTTTACACATGGAAGCCATGGATGCTGATTTGTCAGCTCGGCGAAGTCCGTTGCTTCCGTCACCTAAACAAATATACATGTATATATATAGAAATATATATATACATACACATACCAGTTTTCTCAAATCTTCCCGAGAAAATGAAAGAAACTGAGTCCGAAACAAGAACACGCACGCACAATCTGAAGCTCGATGTTGGCGAGGCGCCTGAGGTGTTCCTTGAGGAGCCGCTTGGAATCTCTTCAATTAGCAAGAAGTTTAAATTATTTCTGGGTTTGAGAGGAACTTTTCCTCTTTTCTTCTTTGATCTAGTTGGGATTTTTTTTTTCACCGAGGCTGGTGATCTGAACCGTTAAACGTTTTCAAATCGGTAATGTTTCTTTTCCTTTTTATTTTTTTATTTTTTTTGGGAAGAATTTCATAAATTCTTCAGAACTTTATTACTAGTGTCAATATACCCACTTAAATATGAAACGTACTTATTATAACTCGTGAAGTTTAACATGTGTGTTAAGTTACCCTCTTTATTAGTTTCCTGTTAGTTTATCTGTTATTTTTAATGTCAAAATGACTCATTGAATTTGTTTTTGTGTTCAAAATACTCTATAATCTTTGCATTTATGTCAAAATATCCCCGTAATCTTTAATATTTTTGTCAAATTACACCATGATCTTTAATATTTGTATCACACTGCCCCATTTATTGATCTGGAGTATTTTGTAATGTTTTATTGAATTCAGATGGTTGTTTAACACAATTAAAAATTCAAGGGCAAAAATGTGCTAATCATAAAGAAAATATGTTGGGAGAAGAAAAAGGATGAGGGTGTTCCAAGGAAGTAAGAGAGAAGGATCTTTACTATAAACTATCGTCGCCACTAAGCATTAACTTTAACGACATTTTGCTCCTCTACAAGACTATTAAAGTAAATAATACATCTACTTAACTGTTGAAGTAATTAACATATTCTTACTAGGTAAATAATTTATGCTCTCCCCAATTTATTAAAAAAAAAAAAAAACGTTTTTTACTTGGATGTTATTCCTTAAAGAACAAATTATAAATTCTGCTGCCTTAAGTCATTTCTTTAACTTTGTGCCACACTTTTAGAAATTAGTCTATTTCAAATTGAAATATACATATATTTTTTTTTATTTTAGGATACGGATATCTGTTATTTATTAAAAAGAAATAAAAACACTTATAAGGTTTCAAATTGATATTTATAATAAGATAAAGTGAGGCGGAAATTTTGTAGTGTTTAAAAATAGTGTTTAATATTTACATGAGAAAATAACCCAAATAATCACTTTTTTTTAATTATTAACCAACATGATATAAATTCTCCTATCTTGACCAATATGATACAAATTTTAATTTAATTTTATGTCATATCAGTCTAACGTTACTTTTTTGTATCATGTTAATGAATGGCTTTTAAATTTGCATCATTTAGATACTTTCTCTTAAATCTTAATTCCTCTTTGCTTCTTGAAATAATTATAAAAGGTCCATTTTTAGAGTCCCGTTTTGAAATATGTCTATTTTTCAATAATATTATGTATATATCTATTTTTTAAGAAATAAATGTTCATAGTACCTATTTTGTCATTTTATTATAATTGACATCATTTTATTTTTATACAGATTCTTTTATTTTCCTTTTTTTGTTTTTTGATTTCAATGATGAGTATTTTTTGTTGATAAATGTAAATTACTTTTAATAAACCAAAATTAGTTATAAACATTAAAGTAATTATAATAAATATAAAACATTTACCGTAAAAATGATGGTTCATACTAAATAATAAACACAATACAAAATTTTAACAATAAAGATTGACGAATATTCATACTTTTCATATAAAAAACCAATTAATTTTTTTGTGAAAAAACCTATTTGTTTATTTAATCCACTGTAAATCAAATGGTTATCATTTATATCTTAACCAGACAAATTGAAAAATAACAAAATAAATAGAATCAAATTCTTCTATGAAAAAATACTATTATTTATATAAATTAGTAGAAATGAAATCAAACAAATCTTTATGATAAAAGCAGATTCATTATACAAAATATTTTTTTTTAAGATTTTTCTTTTTCTTTATTAGCTTTTTCTCATTAACGTGTGTAATCAGATTTTAAGAAAAAATTCTCTTTTTTTTAGATTCCTTTTTTTTTTTAATCTTTTTTTAATAATTTATTTATTTGTTAATTTTTTATTCTTTATGAATGATAAAATTATCTTTATAATTACTCTTTTAAAAATGTTTATATAAATAAAAAGAAAAAAAGATATTTTTTAAATTAATACCTCTAATTTGGATATCTATGGAAATAACCCTTACTTCTAAGTTATCTTTCTTTGAACTCCTCTAAAGCCGAAGCCCAACTTGTCAATATTTTTAGCCCAAACATATGACTGAAGTCAGAAGTGGGGCAAGAAAATCCAAACTGTTCTGAAACTCTAATAAGTTGGGCTGTGGCCAAACTTGCCAGAATTACTAACATATGGAATTGTATTAGAATGAAAGACTCACTTATACAAAATATGTCTACATGTGTGGATGAGATATTTTGTAATTTCATGTTTATATTTAAGGTTATGTTTGGTAGGAATGAGAGAAAATAGCAAGACAACGTCGTGAATCACTTAGATAAGGAAAATGAGGAAGGAGAGAGAGAGATCATATATGTTATATTATTTGATATAAAAAGTATAATGTTTTGAAATATTTGAAGTCGTTATCCAAATCCTTTCCGTTTATATTTTCTCTCCTACCAAACAACTATGAATATATTTATAGGGGAAAAAAGAAAAAAAAAACCAACCTTTGAATGTCAAAATCCTTCAACAAAATCGGAAATTTTTCAGGGGGGATTTTGTAACTTTGAGGAGGACAAAAAAAAAAAAAAAAAAAAAAAAAAAAAGGTTCTTCACCAGCTAAACCAAACCTGAATTTCAACACTCCATCTTAATTTCTTAAGAATATACGCGTATTACTCTTACTTAGGAGAACTTTATTTTCTTGGGCTAGCTCGATAGAATGGTAGAAGGATTCAGGATTTCAAGGTCTTAGATTGTAAATTCGAAACCGAAGAAAGAAAAAAAAATTTCTAACTAATAAAGTGAATGCCGATAAGATTTTATATCAAATATATTTATTTATTGCTGGAATATTTCTGGGTCCACATGCATATATAGATAACTTTAAGTATAGTTTCTGTACGTTTATTTGGTTTTGTTGTTTGTTTTGTTGTCATGGAATATTGAGTGATATGATGGTGGTCATGAAGCCTGGAAAGTGTAATAAGAAAAGGGGACTGAAGTGAAGTCGAAATGATTGGCAAACGCTAAAA
This sequence comes from Ficus microcarpa, assembly GCA_025413485.1. Taxonomy (NCBI): domain Eukaryota; kingdom Viridiplantae; phylum Streptophyta; class Magnoliopsida; order Rosales; family Moraceae; genus Ficus; species Ficus microcarpa. Next base: position 27,524,795 of record CM046387.1, on the reverse strand, counting down.
CTATGATTGAGCACACGAGACGAGAGAGAGTTATACATACACACACACACACACACACACACACACACACATACATATATATATATATAGAGAGAGAGAGTATATCCCAAGCCATTCCCCTTTATCACTTGTCTTCTGGTCAATAATCCCAATCATCACCATAACACCAACTTTATGCTTTTTTTCATCTTTGTTTTGCCCCAATCTTGTCTCCCATATGATCATGTCCTTATTATAAAATATTCCCATCCTATATATATATATAATTTATTATGCTATTATTAGATTAACACTCATTCAACTTTTTTGTTTTTTTTGGCAAGAAACGAAAAACTTGTACATTTGTTGTTCTTGTGAGTTCACTTAGGAGAAGTTAAATATTTTAAAGAGTGGTTCTTCTTTGTTCTTCTAATCTTTCTTAAGCATTTCTGGTTATTTTCTTGATGAGCAATAAATCAAATGGCATCATATTTATAAATTGAGGTTAAGTTTGGGTGTAGAGGCGAGTACTATTCCGCATATATTATATATATACGTTTACCGTTGTTAATTCAGATGATAAGAATGTTAACCAATGCTTGCTCATATTGTATTAGTGTGTGTATGTTTTATGTCATGTTATTCTTATTTTGATTTGGAATTTATCCTTGTTCATAAGTATAATCCAAACTTCATTACCATTTACCAAATTATGAATGTGATTTTTTTTTTTTTAAGTCAGAGTAAAAAAAGGGCTAAGAAATTTGTGAAGATATATGTGCATTTTCTCCTTGAAGCATCCCCAAAAAAAGGGAAAAAGGATCACCAAAATGGTCAAACGTACTTATATATAGAACATGCATTTTGTTCTCTCAACTTTTTTATTACGTTAAAATCACCACCTAAAAAAAAAAAAAAAAAAAAAAACCTGAAAATCGATAACATTATTTAAAAAAAAAAAACTAATTTATATATAGATGTTAAGTACAGTATGTATATATATATATGTATACATATAATAGGTAGATATAAATATTTAATAAAAGTTAACTTTAATACTCATCACGCTTGAAGAACATAATAAGAAAAGTAGTTACTTTTTCTTTTGTTGGGTTGATTAAGATGTGTGATAATCATTGTCATTATTAAATAGTCAGTTGAAACGCAATATTTAGGGAGGAGTTGTCCCATTCTTTGCCAACATCACACAGCATCCCAGGTTGAGAAAAAAGGGACATAGGATGCATCATGGTGATCATAATATTGATGATGATATATATAATCATCATTATGATCATTATTATTATTATATATAATTATTTTGAAAGAAAAGCATGGCAAATGCATAATAATTATGTCTCAAATATTTAAAGTTGAAAAGATCCTTCCATTTGCAGGGTTGCATGATTTGATGTCGTGTCTCCAATTTGCCTTTTTCTTTCTTTCTTTCTTTCTTTCTTTTTTCATTTTCCTTTTCCCATCCTCATCTTGGTAATCATAAATTGACAATTATTCTTTTGCTGATAATTAACATGACTTTTTAGCCTAGGTTTAGAGAGTATGCAATTATGTAAATAGGACTTTGTAATAGTAATTAACTACATTATTATAGCCCTAATCAATTGATTGCACAATATTTTACATATGTAATAGCCTCAACTCATTCTGTCCACTAAATGTTTCTTCTCTTTCCTTTTAGCAAAGCCCATCATGACTTCTTAACACTTACAATCAGAAAATATATATATATATATATATGGCTTGTTAGCAGGGAGAAATAAGAAACCTACTAAACAAAAGTTATTTTGGGAGGAGTCAAAAAAATGAACAATTCACAAGCTAGCACCAATGGAACAAACCGACAAAACCGATCAAATCAACAAAAGTTTCTATTCCAACAGAATCAAACCGAGGGTTTACAAATTAATAATTATATATATTTACATATAGTTTCTGACCATAAACCATGTCGTTCCCCCTATCCTACATGTACCTTTTGCAAAGACAACTCCCCTCTCATTCCCTCATTTTCAAAACCCTAGGCCTCCATCCTCCCAATCACTCTGTCTTTCTCGAATTTCCCAGCCCCAACGACAACCCCTATGCTGTCGTCGACATGTCCCCTGAAAAACTATTTTCTGAGGGTATCTTCCGATCTCAATAGGGTGCATCGTGCCGGTGGTTTGGGAAATTTTTTTTTTTTTATTTTTCATGCTAGTTTGTGAAAATTTCGAACCATTACTACCAAAAATTCAGGTGGTTTCAGTTTGGACGGTTTTTTTGACAGGCGGCATGGATGGCGTGTTGAACAGTTTGTTATTCGTAGACTTTTTCTTTCAAAGTAATTTGAAGTGAAAGTCCATTGATAAGACTATTAATTAACATAATTTGAAGAAGATCAATGCAAAATTAGTCCTAAATCATCACCATAATTTTAAAGTACATCTCGACACATAGTCCAACCTCCAAATGTCCATAGTCTAATAAAGAAAAATCCAACATCCAAATTTCAATGAAGAAACATCCAAAATTTCAAAATTCAACGTCTAAGTTCTAAACAATTCAAAATTTAAATTTCAAGTTCATAAATATCAATGTTGAAAGCAATCCTGCAACAAAGAAAAAAGAACTAGGTTAAAATAATAATTGATTAAAGATCATTAGCATTAATCACTACCAAAAAAAAAAAAAAAAAAAAAAAAAAAGAACTTATAGTCACAACATTTTTAATGACATTCTTAGTTATAACATTTTTATGTGACTAGATACAACTTTTATGTAACATGCATTTAATTTTAAATTTTTCTTCTGATTAAAACTTTTAGCTACAAGGTTTTCAGTCACGGCATGACTAAAACTTTTCTTGTGACTAATAACCCGCAGCTAAAACTTTTACTCACAAAAAAATTTGTGACTAAATACATATTAGTCACAATATTGTGACCAAAAGTGACATAAAAGTGTCATAAAAAAAATTGTGACTAAGATTTTCTTTTTTTTTTTTTTAAGTGAATGTTTTAGTGATTAAATTTTAAGGTCATAAAATATAACACTAGAATCACGAGGAGGGACCAATAGGAGTGGGAGTGCTCTCAATAAAGGAGCTGAACTCTTATCGGTTTGAAGTTTTTATCATAAAATATAACACAATATTTTGTAAAAGAAGACGATGAATATATTAAAGAATTATTTTACCTGACTCGATTTGCCAATATAACTCCAAAGGTTCAGCTTCATCCATACACTATTTAACTATAATTGATTGATGGGTTGAACTCAACACATTTTTCAAACAAATTAGTCCCTCGGTCGTCTTAGAACTCAGTGAACTGAAAATAATTTCAGCTATCAGTGAAAGTGACTCATTTTGAATCTCACAAATTTTTGGTATAGGTACATTAATTTCAGCTATCATATATGAAGAGCCACTGGATTTCATAATTGTTATAAAAATAAAAGATTCGTAAGAATTTCACAAAAAACTTTAGCATTATCCCAATCTTTATCATATGGTGGCATGTCACGTTTTTTTTTTTTTTTTTCCCTTCAATATCCTTGTCTACTTCAATGAAACAGTCCATATAACCGATATCGGTCTCCTTCGTCCTCTCAAATTCCTTTTGAAACTTTACATCATAGTGCAACATCAAGAAGTGGAATCCGATCTTGTCGCAACATCCAAACACAATAGCCCTTCAATTCCGATCCCCTCATCTTACGATCTAACGTATGGTATTGCATTTCTAATGCTGAAATTAGATACTGAATAATATTTCTTCTTCAATACAAGGCTCTCCTTCTTAGAGTGTATTTTCTCTTTACTTAGTCAATGGCAACAACATTATTAGTACTTGCATTGTCAACTGTGATCTCAAATAGTTTACAAATCCCTCAAATCATTGAGACATGCTTCAATCTCTATTTGGAAAACCAATTGCTCGGATGGCAGTGGAATTCAACCAAAAACCAATTGAACCAAACCGAACCGAACCAAGTTTAGCTCTGGAAGAAGCTTTCTCGTCAAAGTTCCTTTAGGCGAATATAGGATTTGACCATGGAAGAATTCTTTGGTTGTATGTACTAAAGAAAATATATTACCAGCAGCATATAGTATTTTTTAACTATGAGGTTTTCATCAAGCTCCTCAAATTAGCTTTTTATATTATATACTTCTAATACAATTTAATGCTTAAAAGTTAAACCTATTGATTATAAAATATTATTTACACCTTATCAAGAAAGTTTTGTCAATTGTGTGGGTGCCTAGTCTAATACCTTGAGAGTTCTCTTCGCTTTTCTATTTGGTTGAAACATGCTACGGATTTTATAGAATAAACGGATAGACATTTTGGAATGAGCATGATATCCAAGTCAAATAATGATACATGATTTGGACGAAATTGTGGCCAAAAGTATACTAGGTTATCATATCACTATGGACGGAATCAATGAAGAATTAAGAGGGCTCAAACCCCCACTCAACTTTTATATTTTTAAAAAATAACCTATAATTTTGAATAAAATTTCCTTACAACATAATACTTATATATATATATATAAGAGTTGTTATATATACCCTTGGTATATACTCCCACATCTTGTGAGATGTTTTTAATTTTTTGCATGAGGACAAGGGTTAGTGTATCAGATTAAGTTGATAAGATTATTAGGTTACATAAAATTTTCTGGAGTGTTATGCTGTTTGGTTTCTTTCTCTCTTTCTTTCTTTTTTATTAATTTAAAACTTGGCATATTGTTGCACTGAGATCTTTATACGTATTAAATACTTAAAATTGTTTTTCCTTTGAAAAGAAGATAGATGGTGGGAATCGTAAATTTCATACTTTTTAATAGATAATTTATCTGGTTTCAGAAAACACTAAATATTACCAATTATGGTATGATAAAGTTGCTCTCTTTTTTCAGTAAAGCTTAGGAGCAATAATTTTGTGCAGAATACAACATGTGAAAGATGCACTACCTCCTGCAAGTTAACTAATTACCTCACTCGATATCTCTCTATAATAATTTTTTTTAATTTTTTTTAAAGAGAATTTTATAGTTGGATATGAAAAAACCACTTACCAATATGATCCATTTTGCAACCATTAAATATATATAAGATTATGTCATTTCTATATAAACATATATGTTTTTTTTTATAGATATTGTCTCTCATCGGGTAACTAGAAATCAAACAACTTCTTATTTAAATTCATGTAAAACAATTAGTTGATTTACATGTAATTTTATGCAAAATTATTTGTAATATGATATTACATAAAACTATTAGTATAAAGACAACATATCATTTAAATATGTTACATTATTAAAACCAACTGTTTAATTAAGTTTATATTTGGTTTGCCGGTTGGAAATGAAATTTTTAAGTTAGAATTTGTTAATTTTTTAAAAACTAGTTACAATTTTTGTTAACTTTTCAGGAAAAGATAAAAATTGATATGAAAAATGACAATTTAGTTGGAGTTGAATTAAAATATCAAATAAAACCTAAGTGTTATTTTATAAAGACATCAGATATGAAATAATTAATATTTTTTCTATTAACATGATTTTGACTGGATTTAAGAAGATCGAGAATCCTACAATAGAGTAAGAAGCTTCAATGAATAACAATAATTGAGTACGTAGTATTTAAAATATATATATATATACACACACACACACACAATGCTTGAGTGGGAAGAGAAGGAAATTTAGACGAGAGGAATAATGATCAGGTCTGCCTAAAAAGGAACGAAATTAAGAGTACCCACTACTACAACCCTACAACAATATTTCACGCTCTAGCTAGGACCTGCAGATCAAAGGCCTGATATACATACACACACACACACACACACACACACACACACATATATATATATATATGTATAGGGCTTGCTAATGTTCTATACGAAGGACATCTTTTATCCAAGTCATTTTATATTTCTTTTATCTAAATGTTATTCTTCTTAAATCTTTATGTTATGATATTATCTAGAAAGATAGAAATAGAGACATTTACTTTAAAGAATAAATTAAATAAATTTTAAAAATTACAGTAATAACCCTTAATAGTAAATTAATTTACTAATTCATGTGTTTTTTTAAATTAAAATTACTTACATCAATTGTTATAATGGGGTCTACGTATTAGGTTTTGAATGATTTATTAACTTATTTATTGTCTTTTAAAATCGGCAAACTTATCTATTACCTTTTGAAACTGACGGCTGTGGATAAATATAATAAGTGCTTTGATCAATTAGTAAATTAATTCACTATTGTTTTTTTTTTTTTTTATTGAAATTACTTAGATCAATTTTTATAATGGGGTCCACGTATATGAGATTTTGAATGATATATTAACTTATCTATTGCATTTTGAAACTGCCAGCTGTAGGTAAAAATAGTAAATGTTATAGTCAATTAGTAAATCAATTTACTATTGTGTTTTTAATTAAAATTACTTAGATTAATTGTTATAATAGCGTCCACATGTGAGGTGTTGAATGATTTATTAACTTATCTATTAACTTTTAAAATTAGCAGACTTATCTATTGCCTTTTGAAATTGAGCTGTGGGTAAATATAATGAATGCTCTAGTCAATTAATAAATCAATTTACTATTGTATTTTTTATTAAAATTTCTTAAATCAATTGTTACAATGGGGTTCATGTATGGGGTTTTGAATGATTTATTAACTTATATATTATTTTTTGAAACCTATAGACTTATCTATTATCTTTTGAAACCAGCAACTGTGAGTGAATATAATGAATGCTCTAGTCAATTAGTAAATCAATTTACTATTGTGTGTGTGTGTGTGTGTTTTTTTTTTAATTGAAATTGCTTAGATCAATTGTTATAATGAGATCCACATGTGAGATTTTGAATGATTTATTAACTTATTTATTACATTTTGAAACCGATAGACTTTTCTATTGTCTTATAAAACCGACAACTATGAGTAAATATAATGAATAGTCTGGTCAATTAATAAATCAATTTATTATTGATAGTTATATTTATAATTTATAATTTTTATTTTATTCATTCTTTAAAATAAATGTCTTTATTCTTATTTTAATAGATAATATCATAACATAAATTTCTAAAAGAATAATACTTAGATATGAAAAATATAACATAATTTAGGTGACAGAGGTTGAATATATCCTTTAACATCATCCCGATCATGATGACCAAAACTGACAGGTCCTCAAATATATATATATATATGTATATATATAGCCTTGGGCAGTACGTTCTGATCTCTCCCACGACTTGACCTTGAATACTACATAATCGCCTCTGTCCTTCTGTGCGCACACCCAACTCTTTTCAGTTCCATTGAAAGATCCATGAAGCCTTTCAGTAGCAGCTTGGTTCTGTCTCATAACTCCCAAACCCTTGAAAATTTAAGTTTACTCATAATATTGTTCATTATTAATCTTCTACATATTTCTGGTTATTTTGCATTAATCTAACATGCATCCAACGTTCTTTCATTTTTTTTTTTTTTGAATATACATGACAGGGGAGATAAAAGATATCAAAAAAACGCTATAATTCTGATTGGTTTAATCATTTGGATTATAATTTACCACCAAAAAAAATCAATATGATTTTGGATAAAAATATTTGAATGAAAATATTTGAATTGTCATTTCAAAAAAGGTGTTTGCATGCTTGTAATATGAACAAAAACATTTGAACCGAGTATTTTAATATCTATTTAGATATATATTTAAAACAGTTCTAACAAATATTAGAGAATCTCAATGTTCATTTCAAATTTTAAAAGAGTATATTATGGATGGAATTTTGTTTATTTTTTCACTCTGACCGAGTTGAAAAAATAATATTTTAATCAAATTTAAAACAAAAAAGTTATAATACTTTGAACTTAAATAGAAAAGAGAGAGAATATAAGTTTTCAATTAAAACCTCAAATGTTTATGTTGCGTATACATATACTCAAATGGAGCCAAATTTAGAGGGAGTTCAATTTCATTTTTCTTTTTAAATGACTAAATGGACCACTTTACACCATTTAAATGACACTCCAAATGTTTTGCTCCAAACATTTTTTTCTCGCAATCGATCCTCCAAATTATTATTATTATTATTATTATTTAAATATAACCTTAATGTACACTTTTTAACTAATTAATAATTCAATTGTGATAATTTTTCTTAAACGTGTCCAAAGTATTTTAAAATGTTATTTACTATTTAAATATTGTGTCCTAGTATTATAACCGAGTTCTAGATTATCTGAGTTTTAATAGATATGGATTAAAGCTCATTGGACCCATTCCTTTCGTATCAAAAGCCTACAGTGATACTTAATCAGGATTCAAGCCTCCTTATTTAATTATTTAATTATTTATATTTTCATATTTTTTAATTTATGAAATCTCTAAACTAGGTGCTACGTAATACATATATAAAAGTAAAGTATTTTCTTCTTCATTATCTTTTTGCTCAATTATTGTACAAAACAATTTTGTTGATTTTTGTTTAAGGTTGGGATATATATATATATTCATGTTTAAATGTCTATATTAATCATATTTAATTGTCGCTAACGGACACGTCCCTCATACTAGTTTTATAAATAAAAACTGTAGCATGAAATCCACGAAATAAAAATAATGCTGTAAAAATGTAGTAATAGTCTTCCATAACTAAATATCTTAGAGAAACATTTTTTGAATGTAATATTTCCTTAAATAAATATATATATTAGGTTTCTCATTTTTTTATATTATGGGGAAACACGGTGCTTTTTTTTTTTTTTTTTGAATTCAAGGTTATAGGATCAACTTATGGTAAAGTTATGTATGAAATTATTATTAGATTATATTTATAATGACGGAAGCACAATGTTTCCGGATGTGAGGAGTTCAAAAAACTATTGGCTAGCAAGTTCAAAAATTTTATGGCATTTATTGGCGACGCTTTGCTCTTTTTCTTTACAACGTAATACATAACCTATGCTCAATTTTTGTACTTCTAATTATATAATTAATATTATTTATAGGCTGTATATATAATTGTTATTCATATATTTGTTATCCACACACACACACACACATACATACATACATATATATATATATATATTAGTACTTTAAATAAGTTATTCCTGGGGCTCGTTGCTTTTATTAGTTTCACATATAATTCATACTTTCTGTGGTATATATATCCGTAGTGATTTGAGCACTTTACATAGAAATAAACCTTTATTTAAATGGGATAAATTAGATGCCATTCGGAAAGTCAATTATTAGAGTTTTTTTTATTTTTATTTTTAAAGATCAATTAGAATTAAGTGAGAACTGAAGGGTGAGAAAAGTAAATTCCATTAAAAGGGTTTGAAGGTAATTCCTTATGATGAGTTTATCTATTTTTGTTATATTCAAATTATTGTTCTCGTGTGATTATTATTATTTTTTTTTATTTTTGCTAAAAGTTTTTATGTGGTTAGACTTCCTTTTTTTTTTTTTTTTTTGGCTTGCTAATATATACCAAGAACAGTTCTTACGTTATACGTGTACTAATGACAAAGATGTGGTTCATCTAACCAACTTAAACATGAAATAACTGACCTTATAATGTTTCTTTGTTTCCCTTTTTAGTCACTGTATTTTGAAAGGGTGGTCTATTGACACCCCTTATTTTATTTTTCTCACTCATTTTTAAAATCATTTATTATATTAATTTTAGAATTAAATAACTACTTGTTCCACCCCTTAATTTCCCCCCCCCCCAAAAAAAAAAACCACCCCTATAAATAAATTATTTACTTTTATCTTTCTCCTCCCATTTTATTATAGTCTAAATCCCTATAAATTTTTTTCCTTACTTTTTTTTTAAATGTTCAATTTTTGTTATTATTTTTTAATTCATTTCCACGAGAATTTTTTTAAGAGAAGATTCTTTTATTTTGTTTGTTATTATTTTTTTTTTCAATAGTTTTTGTAATTCCATGTTATAACTAGTTTTTTGTTTTCTAAGATATAACAAGCAAATGGAAAACACATATGCATGATGTGGATATATAATCAAATATATTGATTTGATTGGCTATTTATTTTACAAATAATTGAGAGAAACTGTTAGGAATTCATGCAAATTCTGAATTGTGAACTTTTTCTAATTATCTTATACAAGTATTAACCAAATTCATAACATTTTCAACCATGTTTGTGGAATACTCAACTTCATCGGTATATTATCCTCAAGTTTTTATCATCGTATACCAAAGAATAAATTCATAGATTTTTATAATCTCAATATATATATATATAAACTGATGAAAATTTTGTATTAATTATCTAAAAATTAAAAAAAGAAAGAAAGAAACCTTGTGAGAAAAAAAAATGAAGTTGAAATAAAACAAAAAATATTTAAAAAAACTAGAATGGTTTAGATTTAGAATGTGGAAAAAAAAAAAAAAAAAGAGACAAATAATTTAGTTATAAAGGCTTTTTGGAAAAACTAAAGGGTGAAATAAGTAATGTTTTAATTTTAAAATTAATTTGTTGACGATTTTAGAAATCGGGTGGAAAAAGCAAAATGGGGATATCAAAACGATTCGTCTTTTAAGATGAACCGTAACTTTTTATTTACTCGTTTATATATATATGTGGGAGATAAGAAATTTTGAAATGGCATTTATATATACGGAGCTTTTATATTGAATTTTAAAGTCTTCTGTTTAGGCACGTTGATTTGAGGGGAAAATAAAAGCTAATAAGATTGTAGATCTATCCATAAAACACAAGTCATAATTAATGTTCATAAATTGCAAAGAAGTCACCTAAAGTGTACTTCTATGCTAGGGTACGGGGTTTTTTTTTTTTTTTTTTAACCCTAAGTTTAGGAAAAAATCGTCAGTTGAATTTTAATCGTTCGATCTACTCCGATAATAATGCTCCAGTGCTCTTTTTTTTTTCCCCCTAATGTTTATAATTTAATCCGATGGATTTTTTAAAATAAAAATAAAAATTATATAAAACTACACTGACAATTTCCTATTGCAGAAAAACGCAAAAATATCTTTCACAAAAAAAAAGCATATATATATATATATATATATATATCTTTGACATAAAACTTACAGAAAATGATGAGTGAGGTCAAAGAAGCTGAGGGAATTAAAAAGGGCAAGGTTTTGTATAAATCATGGGGATAGAGACCATACAAACAACATATATGATACAAATATGTACCAATATATGTAATATAATACCCAGAAAGAGACAATAATTCCATTCGTTGGGAGAGAGATACAGACCCCTCCAATTAGCATGAAAACGATGGATCGATCATTATAATGATCAGCATGCAGTCGTAGATGGACTCTATAATATGCAGGTCGTCAGCAGCAGCAGCAGTAGTCTGCTCCCCCAACCTCCGTAGGATTGTTCATCATGCAAATTGGTAAATCGTGCAAGGACCTTATCTAGTATATAAATGTTCACGAGTTTTCTCCTAATAAATCTTTATTTAAAAATTATAATTTAATATGGTACATTTATTAATTTATCTAGTTTTTCTTTTTGAAAGTCTTTGTAATCGATTTGTCTCGTGAGAAAATATATATGTACGCACTTGATGTGTATAACAGAAAAAACAAAAAAAAAGGGTAAATACGTAAAATCTTGGAGAAATATTATTTATATTCTTAGGCTATGTTTGGTTGAAGGGAGAGATGGAGAGACGGAGAGGGGTGGAAGGAGAGGCATCGTCTCTTGTTTGGTTTAAGAAATCAGGAGAAGAGAGAGAAGATGTGGATGGAAACTTCATCCATCCATGCACATCAATTTTATATTTCTAAAATAATTAGATTAAAAGAAACTATCTTATCTTATTTTAACTTCCCCCTTCTTATCAAAAATTCAATTGTTACAATCCTTTTCAATCTTCATTTTCTTTGTCGCTCCAACTCTCTCCATCCTCCCTATTCTCTACCCCTCCCATGGGACATAGCCCTAGACTCTAGAGCAAGGGTGAGACAAGGGAGTGTGAGTCGGGGCAATTGCCCCTACTAAAATTTTTCTTAGAATTTTATAATTTTTATAATTTATCCTTACTAAAAATAAAAACTTTTTCATATTCTTCTTATTTTACCCTCATTAAAAATAAAAAATTCTCACGTAATCCTTATTAAAATCAATTCTATGTTAATTATTTTACTATTTTATCCTATTAAAAATTAAAAATTTTTAAATAAACCCATTAAAATTATTTTATCTTGAAAAAAATTTTTGATGTACACTTCTGACCTCGCCCTTCGTTTAGAGTATGAAAAAAAAAAAAAACAAACAAACAAACAAATCATACGTAAAATGTAAGATAATCATCAGGTTACATCAAATTAACTAAAATTATAAATAAAAAGAATATCTAATTTATGAATAGATGTTTGCCAGAATTTGTTTGTTTTTTTATTGAAAGAAAATTGGTACACTAATGATGAGTGAGACGTACGTGTCTCATATATATCCAGACAATTGTGTGGAGATAAAACATGTATTATTTTTACACGACACACAAATTTCTCACAAAACGGATAATCTCACATGCGTACATTTAACAATAGGAGAAAAATATGTAAGGAGAGGTAATAAATAAGAAATATACAGTAAAATAAGAAACGAGGAACAAATGATCGCCGGCGTATATAATGTCCCCTGCGGACTCAACAGTGTGTCGCTTTCAGTGGGTTCCACACAAAGAAAACACACACACACACACATATATATACATCCTATTTCCTAGCTTATAGCTATAGATATATAGAGATATATAAGCTCCACCGCCATGACATAATAATTGAATGAATCAGAAAATTTGCCTTGGCTTACCAATTGTTTCAAATCATCTTCTTCACTCCTGCGTGGGTCCACTCATTAAATTCTTTAAAACTCCTGTGATTGATCTATCTGTGAGATTATATGTGTTTTTATTCGTTTGAATATTAAAAAAAGTTGGTAGACGAGTTTTACGTCAATGAAAAATAAAGATTCTGAATTATTTATGAGGATCATGTATTCTGTTTAAATCAATTATAATTTCTAAATTATGACATAATAAGATCTAATAATTTTTCTAAGTTTACTGATTAATTTCTTCTCATAAAATTTTTATGATCGATGTATCTTATAAGATTATGATTTTATTTAGTGATCATGTTTAACTCAAATTAAATTATATTTTTATATCTTAATTTTTATCTTTTTTTAAAATTAATAAAAATTATAATTAATTTTTAAAAAATTAATAAATTTAAATTTAAAAATTTTAACTTAAATTGTTTCACTAAACCGACTCTAAATACGTTTATATTTTACACTCGGCGTGAAAGAAATATATATATATATATATATATCATCTTCTTTACTACTCTTTTAAAGTTTTTACGGTAATAATTTGCTCGTCTTGTTTCGTTCTCTCATTCTCTGCATGCCTCGCGCCAATAACCCTACCTAATAGAAGTAGACCAACATAGTAGTAGTAAAGAAGTCGTACCAATTAGCTTCTTCACGTCATTCCTGGATCATTACTTTGACTATTCCCATCCCTCATCATTATCCTTCCACCTCACGCTCCACTCACGTGACTTCTCCCCCAACCCTCCATTATATATTAATTAATCCTATTGAGCTAGTACCACCACTCTACCTGCCTTTTTCACATTTTTCATTAATTGCACCTCAACATTCATTCTTGTCCTACATGTGGTTCACACATAATACATGCCATGTATCCATGCATTCTGTTCTTGTGTGGTGGCAGGAAGGTTACGCTGGCTAAATTTTGTAGACTGGATGTATTCCTTTACAGTTTTAGGGCCTGATCGTATGAGTTGTTTAATGGTTCGGGTAAGGGGATTTATTGGTTTGACAAAGGCATGGTATGGGTTTATAAGTGGAAGTTCTTCAGAAGTAATTTTATGTTCATCAGGAACATAATTTAGTTCATAAAGAAAATCTAACTTAGAGGCAGAGGATTTTCGGATAGAGGGAGAAGAGAGAGTAAAGGGTGCAAGAGTAGGTTGGATTGCAGAAGAAGAGGGGTTATCAGTGTTTGAGGTTTCCATGGTCGAGAAGACGATATACTTTTCAGAGTATATAGACTATATTATTTATCTATACAACTTTTCCATGGCTCTGATACCACTTGGGGGACGCCTGACATGGACAATATGGAGGTAGTCTATTAGTAGGGAAATGGCCTAACGACACCTGCTTTAACTGTCGTAAATCATGCCTAAAACCTTATTCTGTTGGGATACCCATCTCTTTTTTATATCATGTGAAAGAATTGTTAATTTAACTATTTGGTTAATTTTGTAATTATTTAGACTCCGTTTGATGAAACGGTTTGAGTTGAAATTTTTAAATTTAAATTGATTGACTTTTTAAAAATTAGTTATAATTTTTGTTGACTTTTCAGAAAAAGATAAAAATTGAGATGAAAAAATACAATTTAATTTGAGTTAAACTAACTCACCAAATAAGTTGTTAACTTATGATTGAGACAGTAACGTGCCACGTGTTTGTTACAATTTTTTAACGTGTACAATTATAAATTAGATTGTCAAAAAAAAAAATTTCAATCGTCAAAAAAATATATAAGAGGTGATTCAGTCATAAGATCCACATTCAATATTATGAGGATTTTATTATGATTGCTCTTATTAAGCTTGTGTTTGGTTTGTCGATTATAGATGAAATTTTTAAATTGGATTTTGTTGACTTTTTAATAACTGGTTAGAAATTTTATTAACTTTTCAGAAGAAGATAAAAATTAAAATGAAAAAGATACAGTTTAGTTGAAGTTAAAATGAAAAAATTTAATAGAGTTTTCTCTGTTCCTAAAGAAAAAGCTATAACTACCTATATCGGTCTTTTTTGGATCATGATGTTAGTCTAAATTTTTAATATTTAGAATCATATGCATAGAAAATAATCTAAATATTGAAAAATTCTTTCTTCCTAGTGCAATGCGTTTATCTAATATAATTAGAGTTTACCATTCAAATACTATTCAAGAGATCCTGATCAATGTCAAGATAACGTTTAACAATAGAAGATGATAACAATATATGGATCATTTTGAAATTCGATTTTTTTGAAGTAGATAATATATATTAACGCTCCACAAAATCGTACAATTGCGTAGAAAGACGAAGATTATAACTTTAGGTTCTTAGGGAAAATTGATGGAACTTGACAGTTTGAAAAAAAAAAAAAAAAAAAAGACCAATAACGAAGGCCCTATTTGTTTAAACAATTTAAAAATATTTGTACCATTTTATTTGGATTGACCATTCAAATGATGTTAGGTGCAAAATAATTGGATTGCCTTCAAATAGTGGCAAATGATTTATTTGAGCATTTAAGGGGAAAAAAAATGAAATGCTATGCAAATATTAGTTGAGATGATTTTTTAACTTTTTTCTATGCGTTAAGAGCGAAAAAAGGAGTAGAACTCCGTCCACATATGTCCTATCAAAATTTGTCACGACATTGAAGATTTGTAAGATTTGTTAGAATTATTTTCAATATCTATCTAAACACACATTCAACTACAATTCAACTACAATATTCAAATGGTTTTGTGAAAATGATTTGATTTAAATATTGACATCCATATGTAACCTTTCAAATGACTTTACCAAATATCTACCTGAAAGAACAATTGCATAAAGTTTATTTCCTTCAAGACCAATCTCCTTTAAAATTTTTTTTTTTTTTAATAACTTTTCTGTAACTAATTTATTAGGTTTATTTTATTTTATTTTTTTTAATTTTTATTAGTTCTTTTCTCATTGAGGTTTGTTAGTTCTTTTTTTTTTTTTTTTCCGTTATAATTTTGTTTAATAAAGTTTTCGTTCATTAAAAAACAGTACAACAATCAAATTAATATTAGTACGAAATTCCAATAACATTAAATATGGTATCATTGTTTTTTGTAGTGTACTCACCATCAAATGAGGGGCAATAATACTCCCTTCTTGGTTATTAATTTCCAATTTTGGAATTTGGCTTTCACATTTTCAGAAAACTTTGGACCAAACGTCGATCAAAATTCAAAATCCACATCATGATTACAGTATTTTGTTATGTCAATTATATCGAAATATACACAGTACAGGAAAATACATTTATGTTAGATTTTTTTTTTTTAATTTGGATAAGAATGGGTTCAGATAATATTGTAGTTGGAAAATTAGCCGTACACCTTCGATGACTTATGACTCCCTGAGAAGAATATATACATTTTTTGTATCGGAATATATGTACACCTTTAATGGCTATGTCAATTACATCGGAATATATACAGTACGGGAAAATACATTTTTGTACGATTTTTTTTTTAAATTTGGATAAGGGTAGGTTCAAATAATATTGTACGTTGGAAAATTAGTTGTACACCTTTAATGACTTATGACTCCTTGAGAAGAAAACGATTTTGGTTTTTGACTATTGCTATGCCCTTCTCATCATTGAAGTTTCCAATATAAATACGTGTGTGTGTGTGTTTATATATATATATAAATATATATATATTTTAAATCTTGGATCCCAAGTTTGAATTCTTAGATCAAACATCATGGACCAATTGAAGAATCTTCATGTTTGAATTTTTAACTCCCTGTAGTATAGTACAAAATACAGGCAGGTGCAACTTAGGAAGCTGTGCATTTTTAACCCTCTATTTTTCTTTACCCTCTCCTCCTGTATTTGACCTCTGTATTGGAAGGATCTAGTATTTGATCGACCCATATATGCGGGAGATATAACTTTTTTTTTTTTAATTTAAAATCATGATATTATTTAGGTATGAGACAAATGATAGATATCATTAAACATTAATATATTAAAATCACTTAATTGTTATAATATCCTACAAAAATAAGTAAATAAATTACAAGTGTCGTTTTTTTAGAGTAACGGAGAAACCAGGCCATCGTTTCCTCTCTATACATATATGTGTATATATATATATATATATGTTACCTCCTTATATGACAAAGGATATAACTAACCCCATTAAGAGAAATTATCAGAGTTCTTGTCAAACTTTTTTTAATTTGGAAATTATGATGTGTGTGATGATGATATATTTTGCCGTATAGTAAATGTTAATTAATCAATTCGCACGAGGAGATTAGTTTTTGACATTTATATATAGTGGGGTCAGTTAGATCTTAATCTTGGTAATTAAGAGTCTTTAAGATTGGCATAATAATATGATATAATATTTGCCTCATCCTTGTTTGACAAGTCAAAGACCAATGGTAAATGTGGCAGCCACTAGACGAGGCTTTCAAGTGACGACCAGCTTCCAGGTAAAGTCATTAATTTCTTTAGCCAGTTTTGTTTTGTCTTCTAAATCTATTATATTAAACAATATCCATAATTAGTTCAACTAAACCAGGGTTAAATAATTTTTCTAATTAGTGGGTATTAAATTTAGATTGATTTTGACTTTTGTCAACTTGAATTCTATTCACTGTTTCTCACCTTTGATAGTTTTTTTTTTTTTTTTTTAAATTATTAATATGAATTGGAGACAAATTCAAAAACGATTAGTACGTTTCTTTCCACAATGCATAAACTCGAGTCAATCATATTTACTACATCTAAGGCAACCAGATTTTTAGTCACTTTAAGATAATGGAGCCAGGCATTAATTTACTCTTTTTTTTAATAACGGAATATGACTGTAGTTAATTAATTATTTTATAAATTTACATATTTGTATTTGTATTTGTATTTTTTTTAATGTTGGGGTGTAGGGATTCAAACTCTTTATATTTAAGTAGAGTTAAATGTGATATTATTATTAAACTATGTCTGTAATCAAATATTTTTTTTAATTAATAATATTGAGATTGAGATTTAATTAAAAAAAAAAAGACTTTCTCAATTAACTGTCAATCTAATTGAGATATGTTTGAAATCTTCACATAAGTTAGTTATATCTCCTATTTCGGTCTACGTAAGAATAAAATACAAATATATATATATATATATATATTGATCTAACATTGGAAACTACCTTTGTTTTCCTTTTGCTCGTTTCTTCTTGTTTTCATGACTTAAATCTTCCATCCCATATAATTTATGTTGCCTTAATTATACGTGGAATTAATATTCCATTTATAGAACAGTTATATTACACTTTTCCTTCCTGCAGGTTGCCAAAGTTATATACGGAAGAAACGAAACGAAGAATTAACCAAAATATTAAAGTAAAGAGAAAAAAAAAAAAAGTCTTGAAAAACGTCTCAATCTCTAATAATAATAACAATAATAAGGAAAAATATCATAAATTCTCTCTAAACTTTATTACTAGTGTCAATATGCCCCTTAACTATAAAATATACCTACTGTATTTCTTGATTTTTAAACGTATATGTCAAATTATCCATTCAGTTAGTTGTCATTAGTTTTTCCATTATCTTAAATGTCAAAATTCCTCCTGAACATTGCTTTTGTGTCAAAATGCACATTGATATTTATTATTTGAGTCAAAATACCCCATGTTCTTTAATATTTGTATCAAAGTACTCACCGATCTTCAATATTTGTGTCCATGCCAGCTGCTCCATTTATCTTATTTCATTTATTTAACATTGTGTAATTACCCAAATTTTTTAGAATAGGTAAAAAAAATTTCTACTAAAATAAAATGTATCTTCTCCCCCCCCCCCCTTTTTTTGCTTATTTCATTCAAATTTATATTTATTTTTATTTTCTTAAACAAAAATAACTACACTCTTAAGTTCATTATTTAATTGTTCTAATATTACAATTTTTAATTTAATCATGATTGATACCAAAATATGCAAACTAATCTTTTTTTTTTAAATTAAAAAATATAACTAAGAATGGCTATCAGAGTAAATTTATAATACTTATTCTCATTATTGGTTTAAGTAAACATATAAATTAAATTCATTACAACTATGATTTCAAATTATGTATGCCAATTAAACAGTTTATTTGAAATCTAAATCTTACATCTGAGTCCGACCATAAGTAAATCTATAACCTAAATAAATTTGAATTAAAATAAGTAAAATAAAAAATGTGTTCAAAAAAGATGAATATCACTTTATTATAAAATATAATAATAAAAATGTGACACTTTAATACAAATATTAAAGATCAGAGGAATAGTTTAACATAAATATTTAAGATTATGAGATATTTTGATACAATACAAAGTTCTTGTGATATTTTGATATTAAAAATAATGAAAAAACTAATAACAACTAATTAAGGAGACAACTTAACATATATATTAAAGTCATAAGACACAGTAAATATATTTTATAATTCATAAGATATATTAATATTAATAATAAAATTCACGTGGATATACTTTTTTTTATGATTTTTATCTTTTTTGAAAATTTTTTTATCTTTTCTGATAAAAAAATTTTGTCTTTTCTAAAAAATTACTATTGAAATTTTAAAATTTTAAACTAAACTAATTCACCAAACACCTCGTATGATATTTTTTTAATAATAATAATAATACACACATAGCGTAATCAACAATTTCAAATGTGTACGGTCACGTATTAGAAAAATTAATAAGGCCACGTGTCAAACACCCAGTTGGTTAACAAGGACAAATCACAACACAACTAGTAAAAAAAATTGTCTAAACCTTATCATTGTCAAAATGGTGATTAGGGTTCGTGTAGATATATATATATATATACACATATAAATACATCCTCCAATATATGCTTCTCAAATTGGGTCCCACACAATAATTCTTTTCCTAAATGACTCTCTCTCTCTCTCTCTCTCTCTCTAGAAAGAGCTCTCTCTCTCTCTCTCTCTCTAACCTATCATTAAAGCCTGCATGAGTTCAATAATTGCAAGGATCCCAAAAGCATGACATATCTGACCTGGTCACATCCTCTAGATGCGTATTTTAATTACTACCTGTTTGCCAAAGCTCTATATATATCCCACGCGCACTGGACCACCACCACCCCGCTTAAAATTAAAAAAAATACTGTCGAACAATATTGAATCTTTCTTTCTTCTTTTTTTTTTTTTTAATTATTGTTTCTTTGTTTTTTTTTTTTTTAAGAAAAACAAAACCCACGTGTACAAAAGTAAAAAAAAAAAAGGAATAATAAGACTTTGTTGGGTGATTTGTTTCGTCCCAAATTAAAATATATTTTTTTATTTTAATTTTTATTTTTTTTCTGAAAAAAATTTTTTATTTTTTTCTGAAAAAGTTTTTATTTTTTTCTAAAAGTTAATAAAAATTTTCAACTCAAACTTAAAATTCTTAAAATTTTTAAACTTCGACTCATTTATCAAACGAACCCTAAGAATTTAGGATAAGACCTTTATTTGTTTTATAAGTTATTGTTTTAATTATTAAATTAAATTTTGAACAGTTTAATTTAATTTATGTGGAGAGTAATTTTATGTTGTGCGTTAGAGGTTTTTAAGGTCTCATAAATCAGATTGTTAAAAAATTAATTAAATAATTAAAAAAATAGTTTCTATTATTAGTGTATAATTAGATATCTTATAGTAAAAGAACACTTTACAATAGATATTAGAGTCATTTACTGCAATATATGTTTTTGTTATGACTATGTTTATTAAAGCTTTTTAAAAGTTATTTTGAACTTTCTAGATCTAAAATTTACTTTTAAAGTGTTAGATTATCTGTCATAAGAGTTTTAATATTAAAAAGGCTTCATGTCAAAACCAGAAAATATGATATCCATAAAATGCTTTCTTTAGTAGATTTTAATTAACAGTTGTGTTGGAGTTTGATTTAGACATTATAAACTTCATTTTAACATTTTAAATTTTTATTGAGAAACTTTAAAAGCATTTTGGCTTCACAAGTTACTTTAAAAAATGTGATTAGTTCTCAAATATTTACTAAAAAATCATAGCTTTAATTTCTTTTTCTTTTTTTTTCCTAATGATCAAAAATAGAAGTAAAAACTCTGCTAAACGGATCTTAGATTTGATTAAAATCACCTCAAAATTAAGAAGATAATATATCAAATAAACTTAAAAACAAACAATGAATTAAAATTCAAAAGGGCAACTTTCTTTCTTCAATCATATATAATGGAAGAATATATAATAAAACTAACTGAATGGTATTATATTATTATGTGACATAATTTGATAGAGGTGCCAAACTGAGAAATCAGTAAATGCGGAGTTCATTGGATACCATTTATGTGGTGGGCTTTTATGATAGTTTCAAGGTATGTGTATAGGAAATATACCCTCATATTCTTTAGTCTTTAGCTGCTTAAAAGACACAAAAGCAAACCTGGCCCCAATAAGACCACAAGAAGAGAAAAAAAAAATTAAATTAAATTATAAAAAAAAAAAAAAAGTCCCAAAAAGACTTCCCCCCTTAAAAAAGTAAAAGTTGGTCGCTTTGTCTGCCTAAGTAAAACATATTATAATGGTCAAATCTCATGCTTATCTGACTAATGCTTCCCCTATGTTTTTTCTTTCCTCCCTTTTCACACATGCTTCATTAACCTTTCTTTATATATTTACATACATATATCTATATATACTGAAAATGTCTCCTGTACAATACCACATATTCAATCCGATTTTTTTAACTCTCTATTTATATCTTGTCATATGTTACTATATAGATACTGATATAAATAACAGTGTTATTGAAACATATTAAATTTAAATATTCATCTGATTGATATATTATAACACAAATTCATATTACAGATGACGTATGGAGAGGGTGTCGCATAACAGACATTCATTATATATATAAATATATATTAGCTCATGGATTAGTGTAGTTTGATTTGTAATTCCACCCAATTAGTGGGCGACATGTAGGACAATAATTGGTAAAGTTCCATTTCTTTGGTTGGTGATCAGTCAGCGGTCCAAACTCCATCATAGTCCATTCTAATTCATGTATGCGTGTGACAAATTCAAAAGAGAGAAAAAAAAAAAGAATAATTGGAAAGTGGGAATAATAAAAGATATAAAATAAAAAAAATAAAAAAATAGAAAAAAAAAGAAACTTTGGATTAGATTAATTGGCTATCATTTGAAAACAAACAAACAAAAAAAACAAACAAAAAAAGAAAGCAAATAATTAACAGGACTGCGTGATGGTGGCATTATTATTTTATATTTGCGTTTGGTATGAACACATTAGGTTTTGTTGCTTTTATTACCATGATGATAACAACAACTCAAAAATGACCCCAGATGATCTCAGCCGTTGAATGAGTCAATCATGGTATCACCCCCAATTGCTGTGATGATGATAAGTTTGTGGGGCCCTTGTTTGTTAGCAAGAAAACACAATAATTTCCGTTAGAATTAAAACTGGGGAAACATATATATATAATCACGTAATCCCATGATAATTACCCATCAATGAGTTAATAATTTATTCAACCGTGGAAAACTTTGATGATGACATGGCTCTCTATTATATGATTTTGTTATTCAAGAAAATTTAATTAAAAAAATTTTTTTAATCAATTTTTGTCGACTTTGTGCTACCTGATCATGATTATCATCAGCATTAATTAGGTACGCTGAATGATTACCTTCCCTGTTATTCCCTTCAAAGAAATTTATTCATTTTTTATTCTTCTCATACGTTATTATCTTATTATATATTATAATAAGAAATCTTGTGATAGGTTTTTTTAGGGAAAAAAAAAAAGAAATTTACATATAGTAAAACATTTAATTATCAGCTGATTAATAAAAATATGTTCACTTATAAATTTCTGCAATTTTCATTTAATCCGTTATTCCTTTTTCTTTTCTTTTTTTTTTTTTGCTAATAAAAAAGAGGATTTTTTTTATTTTTTCCATAATAAAAAAAAGTATATGGGGAATTATCAATAGATCATGAATAGAGTTGTTCTAAAAATATTTAAAAGATGGATCAGTTTCACAAAAATTACATTTTTGGATCAATGTAATATGAGACACTATTTGATTAGATTTTTTAGGTTTGTTTGGTTGGTTGGTTTGAGTTGAAATATTTTAATTGTAATAGTAAATTTTTTTAAATTTTCAGAAAAGACAAAAAATTTTTTAAAAAAAAAAGACAAATATTTTTTGAAAAAAAGATTAAAAAAAAATATAGTTTGAATTAGAATGAGATGACGAGACAAACATGCTCTTTGTGTTTTGAATCAAAAGTTATTTTAAGAGAAAAAAAGAGTGAAAAATATCCCAATTTTTGTGGCACCCTTTAATATCTGTTTACCAAGGCAAGATCTCCCGTACTTTGTATATTTATTTATTTATTATTATTATTATTATTTTTTTGTTTTTAAGATCATCTAAAACCTCTCGTGTATGAACCGTCGTATAAAAATAAATAGATTCACGTGCATTTGTCAACCTGGATTTTGTCGGTCAATCTTTGTAAGCGCGCGCACACACAAAGCAAAAAATAAATAAATAAATAAATAAAAGTGCTTTTTTTTTTTTTTTAAGTGTGGTGTGCTCTTTTTTTTTTTATTACTTTTTTTTTTCTCGCAATAATTTATACATTTTTATATTTTACACATCAAAAAGATCTGATGGGGTTGTTCTTCCTTCCTCTTTAAAGTCCTCAGTCTTCCCTTGTTTTGTTGCATCCACCAACAATATCCCAAAAAAAAAAAAAAAAAAAAAGCCATTCAAACCTCTCTCTCTCTCTCTCTCTCTCTCTCTCTCTCTTCTCTTTCTCTCTCTAAAAGTCCAAGATAATGGAGCTAGGTCTGAGCTTGGGTGAAGCTCCGACGCCATTTTCGTTCCTGGACAAGACCCAGAAGATGTCTCCTGCAAATAACAACAAGAAGGAGCTAGGGTTTTGCATGGCTTTGGGAAACGCCTTCGGATCATCTTCATCATCATCATCAGAAGAAGATCAAGAAGATCAGAAAAGAGAACAGCTTGATGATGATCATGATCTGATCAGTCGAACAGGATTCAAAGACGGCTCTGCAGATCCAGTTGATGTCCCTCTTCAGCTTGATCTTTTACCTTCTGTTCCGGTTCCTCGTAGCCACATCTCCTCCTCTCCGTTTCGCTTCTCTTGGCTCACTCATAACTGTAATAATCGCCGCCTCATATATTTTTTTTTTCTTCTTTTCCTATGCTGTTTGGTTGCCGAGAAAATCTTGGGAATATATATATAAGAAAACAAAGGGTTTAAGCAGTGAATATTATTTCTCATATAAGAATTCTTGCGCTCAGAAATGCTTTCTTTTTTCTTTTTTCTTTTTTCAAACTAGCTATCTAGTAAATGCTTTTCAATTTTCTCTTTCGTTTTCTAGGCAACCAAACAAGATTTTTTTTTTCCCCTTTTCTTTTTAGAGAAGGAAAACCTGTGATATATAACGTTTTTTAAGGGTTTATTTTTCCCTCATGCTATTTAGTCATTTATATCTACATATACATATATATATAGTTGACTCTAGTGGTGTTCTTCAGACGGAGCGGCAAAGGGGTTTGACGTAAACCGGCAACCGGCGGCGGCGGTGACAGAGGAGACAACGGAGGATGGGGTTACGATATCGTCGCCGAACAGCACTTTGTCGTCGTTTCACATGGATTTCTGCGTCAGAAATAGTACTAGTCGAGGAAGTGGAAGAAATATTAATAATATTAATATTATTAATAATAACAACAACTTTACTAACAACAAAAGGTCATCAGATTTAAATATTGATCATCTGGAAGGTGAGAGAGCGAGTTCCAGAGCGAGTGACGACGAGGAAAACGGGTCAACTCGGAAGAAACTCAGGCTCTCCAAGGAACAGTCCGCTTTTCTTGAGGAGAGTTTCAAGGAACACAGCACCCTCAATCCCGTAAGTCTAATTATTTGTTATTTGTTTATTTAATCATTTTTCCTGCTCAAAAAAAAAAAAAAAATAAACAAATAAAAAATATTGACTACTTATATTTTTATTCAATAATATGTCAAACACCAAGAATTATTAGGTATGAAACTATGGAAAAAGTGTTGAAGATATCTTATATGACAAGTTGTTACACTAGTCAACAAATGAATATCAACGTAGTGGAAAAATATAATTATTATTTGTGGTGAGAAACAGATAGAATTACGTCGTGACGATGTGCTAATTTTTCATGATCTTATTGTTACTAGTATGCATATATTTTAAAAAAAAAAAAAAAAATCGAAAGAAAGTACAGTTTTGAGTTCTGATCACAAATTGATAAATTTTTCTTAATTTTCATGAAAATATTTGCAGAAGCAAAAGCTTGCCCTGGCAAAACAGTTGAATCTTCGACCCCGCCAGGTTGAAGTCTGGTTTCAAAATAGAAGAGCAAGGTAAACATCTTTCTTTTTTTTTTTTTTTTTTTTTTTTTTTTTTCCGCTCTTTTACATTTTTTGAACAAGAAAACTATTGTCAAAAAAAAAAACTTTATCGATGAATTATCATTTTCTTCTTTTCTGTGGCGTAAAGGGAGTGTTCCCTTGAATTAATTTCTTGATCATCTTTTCTTGGTCTGTTTTCTTGTCGATCATTTTGACTAACAACACTTTCTCGGGAAAACCAAAATGTTTGGTGGGAAAACACATATATATATATATATATAGGACAAAGTTGAAGCAGACGGAGGTGGACTGTGAGTACTTAAAGAGATGCTGCGAGACGCTGACAGAAGAGAATAGGAGGTTGCAAAAGGAGCTTCAAGAGCTAAGAGCCTTGAAAACCTCTCAACCCTTTTACATGCAACTCCCGGCCACCACCCTCACCATGTGTCCCTCATGCGAGCGCGTCGCCACCGCCAACCCCGCCGCGTCCGCCGGAGCCACCGCCAACTCTCCGCCGACGTTGGCCGTCGCCAAACCGATCTTACATCCATTTTCTCATCATGCACAGGCTGGGAAAGCGGCTGCATCATTATCATCGTGATATTTATACATAATTATCATCATATATATATTTATATATTTATATATTATGCATGGAATGATATGAACTAGCTAGTGTCTAGTGGCTCTCTACGTAGTATACTTTGATCTTTTGTGGTTTTTTTTTTTTTTTATTTTAAATTTTGTATATAGATTTGGTTTTTGGGGGGCCAATATTTCTTTCTCCCAAAAGTCCCATATCTCCAGTTTGATTTTGTTTTAGAGTGGAGAGACTAAAAGGGTGACAAAAATTTGTTGTTACTTATGATCATGTAGAGGAAAAAAAAAAAAAAAAAACTAGCAACCCCCATTTCTTGGTTCTTTTATTTTTGGTCTTATTTCCTAATTTGTTTGTTTTGACAAGGATGTTAATCAAATCTATATTTCGTTATATCTGTTTAATTTCTTCAATTTTTTTAATATTCTATAAATGTTCCTTTTTTTTTTAATTAATTATTTCCGGTGATTATGCCATACTCACAGCATCAATTGCGATGGACTTTGTTGGGATGATAGTCTAAGCTAATAATTAAAACATGAGAAACCGAAATTTAGATGTGATTAAATCATGGACTTGGCAATCAAGTTAGGACGACATAATTTAATGATAATATGTATACGTTTTCTAATTTGGTACAAAATTCAACGTCCAACTTCGTTGTTTAACATTGTTTTCTTCAAAGAATTTCTTTCCTTTTTACGGGAGAGTTCTGTCTTTCTAACAAATTGATTGTCGTTATCTCATTTTATTTAGAAATGTGAATTAGCATTAATGATTATCCTTTTTGAACTGACATGAATTACACGGAAATTATTAATAAAATTAATTGACATAACATAACTAATTAAGAAAGTATTTAATTCACAGGTTTTTGTTATATCCACGATATGTATAATATTGGATGTCATCCCTTAATATAAATAAGATTATCTTAATTTGTGTCCAAGCATTACAAGTGCTTTTTTTACATGCAATTTTTTAAGCTTCATTTGGTTCATTAGTTGTGTTTGAAAATTTTAAATTTGAGTTAAAAATTTTTGTTAACTTATCAGAAAAAAAAAATTTTTTTTATAAAAAGACAAAAAAATTTTCAAAAAATGATAAAAATTAAAATAAAAAAATATATTTTAATTTAAAATGAAATAATAATCCAAACGAAATTTTAGGCTCCATTTGGTTTACCAGTTTGAGTTGGAAATTTTAAGTTTCAATAATAATTTTTGTTGATTTTTCAGAAAAGATAAAAAACTTTCTCAGAAAAGACAAAAATTTTTAAAAAAAAGATAAAAATATTAGTTCAAACTAATAGTTTTAATGAGGAACCAAACTTATGCTTAAATTCCTATTCCGGTCTCATTTTATTCGATGCTATATAGAATTTGGTTGTAACAACTTGCAATTATGAATAAGACGTTTAAATTTCAGGGGAAATTGAAGATTTGAGTATGACATGTCAAATCAATTAAACGCCCCACTCAAAATTCTTGAAATTATCATGCATGGTTGATGGTTGAATGGTTAATAGTCAAAGCCTGTTTTATTTCTTTGTACCCCCAACAAAACCACTTTAATAAGAATAATAAGAAGAAATAATAAAATGACATTACTTGTACGACGGTCTAAAATCGTTGTCAAATTTTTGACTTTGACTTTGAGTTCTTATGTCACTTTCTCTTCTGTAGTTCTGATATGATTGATATTATGTTGTGGTGTGTCTTTGTTTATCTATTACGCCATTGAAAGTGAGAATTAAGGAGTTTTGTCATGATTTTCTAATCTGTTTGAACAAGATTTCGTATAAGATTTTTTTTTTTTTGGAATTTCGTAAAAAGTTTGGAGGTTTATATATATATATATATATAAATTTTAACAGGGAAGTTTTGAAATTTTTAATTTTTAATTTTTGTTTTGTAGTTTGGTGTTTTTTTTTCTTTTGCCATTTTCTCTTTAAAATTATCAATTTATTTAAACAATATACTATGCTTTAACTAATATATGTACACACACATAACGAAATCACCAGATCAATAAAGGCATCATGGTCCAAATATAACATGATTCATCAAATAGGTCACTAATGTTTGAGGGGATTAGAAAGATAGATAGAACTAATATTGCATTATAGTAATTAATTAATAAACGCCATTTGCTTTAGAATCTATAATCTTGTTTTGACACCTAAGTTTAAAAAACTCGGTATGATATATTCCAATTCAAATCGAGAATCCTTTCGAATTCGTATTTTAAAGAGGAAAAAATGAATGTGATTCAGATATAGAAATATTAATGAAAATTTTAAATTTGAATTAAAATATTTTTAGAATCATTTTCGAATCAACATTTCAAATCTATGTGTCAAAATACAGGCTTAGCGTATAAAAATGGTGTTCTCATAACGATAAATCACAATAAGTGGCATCTAATTTTTCATATTATATCCTTATATTGACGGTTTATGAATGGTTACATTTTTTTTTTTTTTAAAAATTATCGGCCGTTATCAGTAAAATTATGAATATTAGTACATATCTTTTAATAGTTATAAATATATTTTTTTACTAACCATCTAATTTGATATAATACGACTGTTAAAGCAATTATCCTCGCCTATATATAAATATTGAGATATATTTGTTAAAACCACACTTATGTATTTTCTTTTAAATTGAGTGTCACGCATCATCTAGTGGAATCCAAGACGATTCCACTAGCTAGCCACACAATTAATCCAGTCTTCTTTTTTCTTTTCTTTTCTTTTCCTTTCTTTTTTTTTTTTTTTTAAATGAACTATATCAAATAAGTTATCATTAATGAATTGTAGAACGTAATTAATGTGCAGTTTAATAATTGTAGCCAAACCTAGAGGAATTAAAGTTCATTATTATAAGATTCTTTATCAAAAATTTGTTCATAAGATACAAAATGCATATATATATATCTGTAGAACTTATCAATAAATATGATTATCGACCTAACTCACTGTTGAGAAAAGGTACAAATTTGAAAACTTGGTACTTGGTGGATGGGAAAACCAGCTGCGATTATAAATCGACCCAGAAAACGTACGGAGACTTGAAGAACAACCACTGCTCTCTCTCTCTCTCTCTCTCTCTCTCTCTCTATATATATATATATCTACATACTTACAAATATATATATATGTATATGTATCTATGTATCTCTCTCTTAATATTGCTGATTTTCAAAGGTGTACGTGACTGACCATATTAAAGCATACATGCATCTAGTATCCATATATATTAAAGGTGTAGTATGAATGTAGTATGTATTTCTATATCTACACTTCACAGGAAAATAATAATAATAATAATAATAAAAAATAAAAAAAAATTAAGGAGAAGGTTTTAGACTTCCAAATTATTTAATTTTTGGAATTTTAAACTGTTAGACCTTGTCAATAGTGTGCGTTTATAAACATTTGATCTTTTCAAAATTATATGAAAATAAATAAATTAAGTACAACAGACAAACCTGATTTACGTTAATTCAAAAATAGAGCCATCTGGTATATTTTATGTAGAATTCCCCCGCTTTTTTCCATTTCTGATGACGAACACAAATCTCTTCCATCTATTTTTTTTTTCATAAAAAATTCTACGAGGCAAAAAGCAAATTTTTTTAAATCAATGCACTAATCATACAGCCATAGTTGATGATTAATAAACTTGCTCTGCCGACGAGTAAGGCAGAACGTGCCCTACCATAGAAATATCAGGCAAACACTCCATCAAATTTTCTTGGAAATTCCTCAAAGATAAGGAGATCTATACGAGGAATAATACCGGGACAAATTTTAATCTCAACTTCTGAGTAATAATCTAGAATATTAGTTGTCACTTTTTAATTGGTAAGTCTTTACATAAATATCCCATCAACTAAAATGAAAAATTGAATATACTGATAGAAAAATAACAACTCACTATCATATATGTTAATATCCAAAAGTTGGAATAATTAGAATCGGTATACGTAACTTATCCAAAACTTATTAGTCGGTAGAAAATGGAAACATTAAGACACTAAATGGACAAAAAGAATTGGATACAATAAAATTTCTTTCCTTATTGGCGGGGATCGATTATTTTCCTTCAACCAAACAAGCCCGGCATGCACGTACCAAGAAGAACCGCTGCAGCTCGCCAAGGTGATCTTTTTTTTATTTGGATAAAATAAATAATAATATCTCAGAATATGCATGAATGATATTCATTTATTTATTTTGAATGTGATATTTAATTTTTTGGTTAAAATATATAATGATATCTCAGATGCATGCATGATATTTATTTATTTTTTTGAATGTGATATTTAATTTTTTTAGTCGTATGATCGACTGCAGACAGAGGGTCCTAATTTCAATTTCGGGTGTGTATATGTATAAAGAAAATTCATAATTTTTTACCCAAAAAGGGAAATCCATAATTAGATTCTGAAGACTTAATTCAAAGGTGTGAATATATATATGTGTGTGTGTGTGGATAAATGTACATATGCACCACCATGCCCTGAAGACTGCAACTTGCAGCTTGCTTTGTGAGGGGCTTCCCACCTGAAATCCAACTGGAGAACTAATGTGTTTCGGTTACCCCAAAAAGAATAATTTTGAAAATAAGAGGCGACAGATATCAAGGTAAGATTAAGAATCACAACTAAGTTTTTTTCCAAAAAAAAAAAAAAAAAAAAAAAGAAAAGAAAAGAAAAAAGAAAGAACTTGTTATACATTTGTTTCTAGTTTATATTTTTCTCTCATCTTTACAATGAGCAAAAAAAGTTAGCATTATAGTCTCATATACGTGCATCATTTTTTTTTTTTATGATTATGAAAAATTCGAGAGCCTAATTAACCACATAAATATGAGCTAAATACTAAAAACACTTAACCAAACTTTGGTCTCAAAATTTTATTAGAGTGATAACCAATGAAACTAGACAATGGAACAAAAGTTCATATAAAATATTGACGTATTGTACTACTCATATTTTTCTTTGGACAAGTTTTTTCTCATAAAAGAGATTGGTGGTGTTTTCAGACGGGGCACCACTTTGGAAATTTACTGGAGTTGGGAACGTTGGTTCCTAGCTAGGGTAAACGTTACCGAAGGAAGAAAAAAATTTAATATTAATTAACAAAAAAGTAATAATAATAACAACCCAACTTCCTTATGAACCCTAACATTCTATATTTGGATATGAGCTTTCTGCTTCTCTATGGTGTTACAGTTATGCTTGTTATTCTGCGAGCGAGAAATAAATTCTAAAACAAACAAACAAACAATTGTAAGTATGAAATTAAATACTTTGTGTTGCCGTCTAAATTTGATTAAAAAAGATTAAGCAACAACGATCACATAAAATTTAGATTAAAGTAAAAATAAAGACACAACGATTTAGAGTGTTGCATCCATATTTTTAAGAAACTTATTAGTTGGCCTCATTCTTTTTTCGTTTTCCCCTTCCCAATTTTGGTTTTAAAAAAAAATTCATTCACACCTTTATAATGAACATTAAATCTGACTAAATTATCTTTAAAACAAAAAATTATCCAAAACTTATAAATCCATATATATATATATACACATGTGGTATTTTTCATACAAAATTCGTCCACTTTTTTTCTATTAGAATGTAATTGCGATGGACACAAATCTCCTGTTCATTTTTTCATGACAAATCCTACAATAGACTGCATCCTTTTCCCTATCAGCAAATAATTTTTTTTTAAATCAATAGATTTACATTAATAGTTAGATTTATGAGTACGAGTATTTTTGTCTCGTCTATATTTATATATATTAAAGTACAAACTAGACCGTTACAAAATTAAATATGATGGTTGAAAAAACTTGCTTTATCGGCTGATGAGGCAAAGGAAGAGAAAGTGCCCTACCCTATAAAAGTATCAGAAGTGCACTTTGTCAACTTTAGTTAGTTGGTAGAAAATGGAAACAATATTAAGAAACTAAATGAACAAAAAGAATTGGATATACACTTATTGGGGACCAAACGACCCCTATCCATGCCCCGAGCTTGGCAGGGTGATCAGGACAATAATCTCAAAATGCATGAATGATTTTATTCATTTATTCGCGTGTACATATATATGTATTAAGGAAATCCATAATTAGATTCTGAAGGGCTTAAAATTCAAAGGTGTAATTAAAGATATATATATGTGAGTGTGTGTGTGTGTATAAATGTATATATATGCCCCACCATGCCCTGAAGACTGCAACTTGCAGATTGCTTTGTAGGGGCTTCCCTCCTGAAATATCCAACTGGAGAACTAATGTTTCCGTTATGACAAAAAGAATCATTTTCACAAAGAAAAAACAAAAAGAACTTTTTGTACCTTTGTTTCTAGTTTATTTTGAATCTCATTTATACAATGAATGTAATATATATATTTTTTAAATGGCATTAAGTATATGTTTATCTGTTGCAGTTATTGCCTAACGCTAATTTCACACCTGAATCCATCATAAGGTGAAGAGTTAGAATCCTCCACCCCAAATTGGGAAAAAAAAAAAAGTACATGTTTATGAAAAATGTAGTAAACTCTAATTCCAATAACCTAATACTTTACGTTTTATAGGTATGTAAGTTCATATTCGTTATCCTTATTTTGTTGTTCACTTAGTTGTCCCCTCTTCACTCTTTATGAGAAGGAGATAGGCGTTACTACTTTTGAAATTTACTGGATCTACTGTATGTTTGAATTTAGTTGGGAACGTTTGTTTCTTGCTAATATAGGTAAATGTAACCGAAGGAAGAAAAAAACTTAAAATAATTAATGAAAAAAAAAAACTAGATTTAACTAACAACTGAAAATAATTACATACTCTTAACATTCCAGATTTGGATATGAGCTTTCTGCTTCCCTATGGTGTCAAATTTGTGCTTATTATTCTACGAAACAAAGCCGATCGCCGGCGAAGAAAACAATTAGGTTTAAATCAAAAGAAAGATTAAAAAAATTTAGAGTTTTTTTTTGGAATGTCCCAAAAAGACCATATCTCTAAAATATTGTTCAGTTTATAATGACTCTAAGATTTTTGTCCTCTTATAATATGAAATAAAAAGTAATTTCATAACAAAAATTTGAATCATAGGACAAAAATTCTACACACGTGCACTAAAAGGGCTATTCTCACAATTTCCTCGAAAAATTATTAGTTTGACTTGTTCTTTTTGGGTCTGAAATTTTATAATTTCAAAGTTTGTTTATTTTAAAAAATATCGTTTACGTACGTTTATAAACTTTAAATCTGACTGTAATTACATTAAAATAAAATAAAATTATACTATACTGACAGACCTCATTTACGTTACTTAAAAAAAACTAGAACCACGTGGTTTTTTTTTTTAATTTTATTTTAAAGTAGGAACTTTCCATTTCCAATGTAATGGTGATGGACACAAAACTCCTGTCATTTTTTCATGTAAAGTTCTACGGTAGGGGCGAGGGAATGTCTTTTGCCGTTTCGGTAAAGCAAATGTTTCAAATCACTAGATTAATTTTAACAGTTAAATTTACGAATGAGAATATTTTTGTATCATAGGATGTATTTTAAAATGCAAACTATACAAATCTTAAGTTTTTATATAAGAGGCTTATAGGAGTAGAGATTCGCATACTAAGATAACCCAGGGATGGATTCCTACTTGCGTGATGTATAGATCCCTCGTGAAGTGGATTGTCTAAATACCCTGATCACACAATGGAACGACCCGAACCTAAACTTTTAATGAGGAAGACAAGTGTGCAAACCTACCTAAAACTTGCTTTATCGGTTGGTATGAGAAGGCGGAACGCGCCTCACCGGAGAAGTATCAGATATGCAGCATTCTATCAACTTTTATTGGATATGGCTCACCGATAAGGGTGATACTGGTACGAATCAAAAACTTTAATTAACTAGTTGGTAGAAAATGAAAACATAAAGAAAGAAAATGAACAATAAAGAATTCGACAGAAATAGATGGAAATCATTCAATCCTGTTATGATTTCCTTCTGACGAACAAGCCCTGTCCATGCACGCTAGCACAGATCAGCCGCAATAATGTTCTGAAAATGCATGAATGATATTTATTATATTATTATTATTATTTTGGTCGTACGCTCGACTGACGGACAGTCCTACCTTATATTCGGGTGTTTATATGTATTAAAGACTTGTAATCCAGGCAAAGGTGTGAACATACAAACACACACACACATTTATATGCAAATTGTGTACGTATGAATGTGCAAGTGCAGAGTCATCTGATAAGCCGGGTTTATACCAGTGATTTAATGTGTTCATCTTGATGTATTGCTAGTTTAAAAGTTTTTTTAATGTTTTTTTAGTTGTTTTTGGTGTGTTTAAACAGGCAAGGTAATAAAAGAATTTTCTGGTAAATTGTGCGGACTTGGCAAAATTATATTTGGAAATGAAGGGAGATAAAGGCAGATTGTCAAGGCTGTTGCTCTGGATTTCAAGGCTGTACAGATAATGAAGGCTGCAGCTCTAGATTTCAAGGTTGCAGCCGTCGTTCGCAGAAGTTTCCCTTTTTTGAAATTTTTTATTGAAAAGTTACCCTTTTTGAAACAAGTCTATAAATAGGAGAGACTAGGGTTAGTTTAGGGGTCTTTAGTTGTTCTTCTAAATCGACAAATCAGAGATGAAAAAAAGAAAAAGAAAAAAAAACCGTATTTGTTAGGATTTATTTTTTAAAATTTTGATTTTGATTTTTAGTTTTTAGGTTTTGTTTTCTACAAAGTTTGGGAGATTGCACCTTGAAACATCAAAAAAAGAGGAGAAGGAGATTAGAGGAAACTTCTTAGAGACTTGTGATAACTCCAAAAAGGTTTTTCTTTTTCCTTATCTTTATATTTTTATAATTTAAGAATGCTTGAACATTTATTTTAAATATTTTTATTTTTATTTATTAATTACTTCTTCTTTTTCTGGGATTGCAATTTGAGCTCAACATGTAGTTCGAATTTATTTGCTTTCTCTTTTGATTTTATTAATTTATATTGAATTGTATGTTCTATCTTGTGCTTGATGCTTCTAATTAATTGGTCACTAATTAGATTGACTTGGTAACCTTAATCAACTTGGAAAAGGGAATTTTGTATTCAGCCTTAGATAGAATGACATAAGATCTATGTGCAGAAGCCTTGAGTTTATGTTGGATAGGAATACACCTATATAACATGTGTAACCATGCATAGAGAGAGCCCATACTTAATGAATCTTTTTTAATCTAATTCTCATAGGAATATAGTGAGTTAATTAAGGGGGATGTTTCTATTTTAGCATTGGAAGAGGCTTTTAAATAGCTTAGGACTCTTGGTTAACAATTCGATGTGGTTAATTGGCCAATGGGAAGGTAGAAAGATTCAAACGAACTGTTCAGTGAAAATTGTAATCCTAGACTTTTTCTTGGTAGTTTAATTGATTTTTATTTTGCTAAAGTTTGGTATCTATTTAGTTTCAATTTATTCAAATATAGTTAGAGTTAACATAATTTTAGTAGTTAGTAAACAACAATTCTTATAAAGACTATACTTTACTCATCACTCTATTACATGTTTGCGATATGTGCACTTGCGTCGTTATAAATTTAGCAACACATGACCTAAAGACTGCAACTTGCTGCTTGCTTTATGGGGGCTTCCCACCTTGAATCTAAACCAGAGAACAAATGTTGAGTTACCCCAAATAGAATAATTTTGAGAAAATACACACACACATATATAGGGTTGGTTTCCTATTCGGTATCGGATGGTATTCGACAAGGTGAATTTCAATTATTGTAAATGTGAACTTCAGTTACTATAAATGTAAATTTATGCAAAAAAAAAAAAAGTAAAATAAGGGAGAATTCACATTCACTCTTGCTATGTTTCTTTTCCATGAATTTATATTTCTAATAATTGAAGTTTACATTTACAATAATTAAAATTCACATTGTCGGATACCATACGGTAGCGGATACAAGACTTTGTGTGTGTGTGTGTGTAATATTTAGTATATCTACGGTCTCATCTACGTGTATTTCAAGTTTATGTTTACGAAAAACAGATATCATAATAAATATAGCTAAAACAAATAGCAGGTTTTAAATCATTTGGAGTAAATAGCAAATTTATCATAAAGATAGAAAATTTTACCATGTAAATAATCCATTTTTAACCAGAACTAGATTTGAAATTACCTACCGTCGGTCATCAAGGATATTAGCGAGCTGTCCTTGGAGGGTGTCGAGGATGGAAAGATATTCAAGGAACCAAGGAGAGGAGAGAGAAAGAGAGAGAGAGAGAGAGAGCTATCCTCATGCCCGAAGGAGATGACAAAGAGCTATCCTTGTGCACAAATCACAAGGATAGCGAGCTATCTTCTGGCACCAAATTAATCATTTAATTTCATGTTATCCCCTATTAGAAACTTTACTCATTAACGTAAAATCTAATTAGTCAAATATAAGATGACGAATAACCCTAAAAAGATTTCAGTAGCCACCCAACTGTACAAAAAATATATAGAGGTAAGATGGGATTACCTAACCAAATGCTAGCTATTTGAAGGCTCTTTGATCCCCCTAATTATTAGTGTCAAAGTTACCGGCCTCTATGTTATGTACTAAAAGCTTTGACGTGGCGTTGGTTCGTACCGGCTACTGACTGGACCACCTTGCAAGTTGGGCCTTCAATGAAGACGCATATTGGGCTCCACGCAGGCCCACTAACTTCGGCTTAAATTTCATGGGTCAATGTGACTCTCAAAAACTTTTTAAGAATTTCAAAAAAAAAAAGAAAAAAAAGTTTGTCAACTGACTTTGTTGAGTAAATAACTATAAATAGGGATGGAGCCAAGACGATATTTTAGTGGGGCATGCACTAGATTTTTT
Source organism: Ficus microcarpa (assembly GCA_025413485.1). Taxonomy (NCBI): domain Eukaryota; kingdom Viridiplantae; phylum Streptophyta; class Magnoliopsida; order Rosales; family Moraceae; genus Ficus; species Ficus microcarpa. The sequence continues at coordinate 27,487,915 of CM046387.1, read as the reverse complement.
GTTAAAATAAAATAACATCATAGTATAGAAACCAAAGGGTACAATTTTAATAGGACCTATGTGATAATTTTATTTTTTGTGTGCAAAAGCATAAAAAAAACATAAAATTTTAAGTGTAGAAGTAGAATTAATTTTTATGAGAAGACTTTTAATTCAGTGGTATAAAATAGAAAATTACTAAAAAAAAATTTTAAGTTAAATTAAAATTAAAAATATTTTTAGTGAGGGCTAAAGCCCCCACTAAGCTCTTAATAGATCCGCGTCCGACCATAAGATAGAGATAAAGTTTATAAACTTTATTTTTTAAGGGAGATATTAATTTTTTCTTAGGAAGTAAATCTTGATTTCTTACCGCCCCCCCCCCCCCTTTTCTTTTTCTTTTTAATGTATCTTGATTTCTAATCATGACTTAATAATACTATTTTGGTATTTGGAATGTTCGGACAATGTTATTGTTCAACCTTATAATTTTCCAAATGTAATTGTCTTGAATGTGAAGCCACCAAAAAGGGGAAAACAGAACAGGAATGGAAAGTTCTAAAAAGGGCCTCGCAAAAATTAAATTATTTCCCGTTTCTCTTGCTTTTTATTGTGGACATCACAAAAATTAAAAAGTTGAAATAAAAGCAATAGTGGAGTAGATAGCTTATGAGCATTTTGGTGACCACCAAATTATTTCAAACTAACAAATAAAAACCTTATAAACATTGACAATATTGGCGTGAAAATTGCCCTTAATAATGTAATTGTAGATATAATTCTAGGTTGTTTTTATACTTTAACTCTATCATTAATCTTAAAAAAAGAAAGAAAAAAAAAACTCCAAGTTCTATGCATAAATTATTATATTAATGATATATTGGTAATAAACATTTTAAATATTGTTTTAATGCTTAAAGTAGTAACATTTTAATTACCCCTCGGTGTATAGCCCTTTAGGCCAGTGTTATTGGATGAAAAAATTAAAAATTAGATTTGTTAACCGAAAGGGAAGTCAACAAGTTTTTTTTTTTTTTTTTTTTTTCCTTTTTCAACAAGTTGGTGAATAACCAATTTGATATTTCTTTACTTGTAGTTGAAAAGTGAACAACAGGGTTGGTGATCTTCAAGTTAAGCCCTTTTTTTTTTTTTTTTTTTTTTTTTTCCAAATACTACTTAAAAAGCATGTGCAATGCATATTATGGGATATATTTGAAAAAATTTATCCGAATGGAAAAAATATATGTAAGTAAAAAATAGACAATAAAAATCAACAATGTGCCTGAAAATAAAAAATAAAAAAAAAGGAGGTATGAAAAAAAAAAAGACAAGATAAAAGGACTAAAATATTAAAAATAGACTAATACATAAAAAGGACTAAAATGAAAAAAAATGAAAAACAATGGGGTAAAAGAAAAAAAAAAGAAGAAGAAAAGGACAAACAAAAATGATAAAAGGACTAAAATGAAAAGGAAAAAAAAGACAAATATAAAAAGTGACTAAAATGAGAAAAAAAAAATTAAATTTTAGGGTGAAAAAGAGAAGAAAAAAAAAAAAGAAATAAAGGACTAAAAAAAGAATAACTGATTTAAAAGGGATCAAATGAAAAAAAAATAAATTTTAGGGTGAAAAACAAAAACAAAAACAACAAAAAAAAAAAGGACCAAAAAAGAAAAAAAGAAAAACTGTTTTTGTCAAAAAAAAAAAAAGAACCATTTTGGATGAAAATAGTAAAACTTTTAACATTTCTATATAATGCATAGATACTTCAACATTATTATACGAACAAATTTGAATTTCCTTCTCTCCCTTTATTTTGTTCAAAAACCTTTTCGTTTTTTTTTTTTTTTTTTTTGGTTTTAGTAAGCCTTGTCTCCCTCTATTTTTTAATAATGTGAGTAAAATTGTTGTTGTTATTACTATAAACAATAATTATTGATAGGCTTAGAGTATCTTTAAATGAGTGTAATTAAATTGATATAGGAATGGTAAACTTGGTATTTGGCTTTTAAAAAAAAAAAAAAAGTACTCGCTATTTTTTATATCAAATTTTCCACATAGTAAATTTAGTGATAAATTTACATACAACTATAGCTAATGACAAATTTAACACTTGATTTCTATTTATTGAAGTCTTAAAAATTTTTTTTAATTAAAAATTTGCTACTACAAGTTTCAAAACATAATGATGGGGGAAAAAATAAAAATAATATATTGGATCACAAATTATGTTACCGTGCTTATGTTATTCCACTTTTTTTTTTTTATGACAGATACAAAATTGGTGTTGACCTATATTTCGGAGAAAGTCTCGGTTAAGAGTTTAAGACAGACGTTTGGAGCTCAATAGAAGGATAAAATCCAAAAAAGTATTTCTAAAGTTTTAGCTAAATACCACATTTGTCCAGGAATTTTTAATAATCCAAAAGTTTTTTTTTCCCCTGTATTTTTATTTTTGGGTCTGATAATCCGAAAAGTGATTATCCTTGTTTCTGAACTGTTCCAAATTATTGGCTAGTTAAGGTTTTTAAACAATTCAAAGGCATTGCCCTTGTCTCTGAACTGGACCAAATTCATCAGCCAATTAAGGTTAGCCCAATTGTACTGTATTATTATTATTTTTTGGGTAATTTATGGAGTATTAAGTTGACGTCATAGGAGATTATTTAAATATATACATATATACAAATTTATCATAATTTTTGACTTTAACGTTTAAAGTTCAAAATTTTATCATATAAAATATGAATTATCATATTGTAGACCTTATAAAATTTAAACGTCTATCAAGTCGTACCAAGTGGAATAATTAAAAGTTCTTACAAGCAGTTTTAAAAAGTTACAATTGTCGGATCTGTCTAGCTGTTGGATAGGAGACAATTCATATGCATGTAAACATAGATAGAATATGAGCAATGCTAAGATACAACTCTATCACTAACTTTTAAAATATCAACTCACGTATCATAATTTTATTTGTAGATATAATCAATTAATATAATAATATTTTAAGCACTTAAAAATAAAAATGTTTAAGATTTTCCTATCAAAACAAAAATGTTAAAGATTTAATTATGGGTTCTTTTGTAGTGTTGTAATGCTAGCGATGTTATTATACAAGTTCACCATAATTTTTGCGATTTTAATGTTTAAGGTCCATTATTCTATCATATAAATTTACGAATTATCATATTATATACCTTTTAAAATTTAAACGTCTATCATAACTCTACAATTGCGATGTTCAAAATCAAAAAATTATAACATAAAATACATATGTTATCGAATCTTCAACATCTTACCGAAAATTCAAATTCTTCTCCTGACATCATAAAAAATCCTTTTATTATTAAAAAAAAAAAAAGGAGAATTATCTAACTCTATTGCATTATGTATAACAATTCAAAATTTATAATTTGATATTCCCAAATACACAATACATATTGCAGATTATATCTTATACCTAATAATAATTTTATATATGACTCTCTCATAAAATACAGAATTTAAATCTCTCGTCCATCTCATGATAAAAAAAATTAAAAATAAAAAAATAAAAAGCGGTACCCCCTGTCCTTCATCTGCTAAAAAAAAGAACGAATTACGAACTTGTGTTTGGAGGTACCGAGAATTAAATTATTGATTATTCCACTTGGTACGTCTTGTCCTTTTAAATCATATTTAATAATTTGTAACGCGTTCCCATGTAGAAATCAACAATTTTTATTCGTTTCTTTATATAGAAAATATTGGTTCACACAAGGCCTCCTTTATTTCTACGTCCATTACTCAGTCAAACATCCCACGTGACAATGCGACAAAAATTCTCAATTCTAAAGACTCATAATTGTCAAGTAAACCAATCTTTATGTTCAATTAAAAAAAAAATTAACCGGCACAAAAAAAAAAAAAAACATTTTTATGTGCTTATGTCTTCCTCAAAAGCATCAACCATTCTCAATTTGAAGACTAATAATTTGCCAGGTAAACCATTTTTTATGTTAAATTAAAAAAACGTTTTTTTTTGTGCTTAAGTAAACCATAATTGCCAAGTAAACGTTTTTAATTGAAAAAAAAAAAAAAAACATAAGCACATAAAAACGTTTTTATGTGCTTATGTTTTTCCTCAAAAGCATCAACTATTCTCAATTCTAAGACTAACAATTGCCAAGTAGATCATATTTTATGTTCAATTAAAAAACATTTTTACGTGCTTGTGTTTTCCTCAAAACATCAACTACTAGTTGTTTTTTTGTTTTTTTTTACTCTTTTTTTGCTAAAGAAAGGTACAATATTCTAGAATTTTCCTATTTTAAAAATAGGATCTGGCTGAAGCTTCCACATGAAATAGACTGCATACTTGACAAGGCTTTTAATAAATTAACGAAGTTTATGATTCCAAGAAAAACACACCCCGTGAAGAAGGAAAATTAATAAATAAATCGTCAAAATTTATTGATTAAAAAAAAGGATCTTTGATGATTTTTTATTCAATATATACCCAGAAAAGGAAAGTGATCAAATGTTTGACAAACAAATCATGCATCGTATCCAACACCAGGGAAGAGTAAAAACTTGAGGAAAGTAACTAAATATTATTAATAGGAAATTAAATAGAAATAAATTTACCTCGAAATTTACACTTCTCAAAGCCTTTGAGGCTAAAAGAATAATCAAGTAGTTCCAAATGAAATTTTTTTTAACTTCTAATTGGAATCTCTCCCTATGTATCTGCTCTCTCTTTCTTCGGTTCATATAGACATTTTTTTTTTATTTTTTTACAGCAAAGGCTGAAATCTCGGAAAAATATTACCTTTACTCTGTTGTTTTTCTCTATGATGCCAAAAAAAAAAAAAAAAAAAAAAAAAAAAAAAAAAAAAACCTATACTGCTTGTATGTGTGATTTGAACTCAACAATTCAATATGTATATATGCAGGCCTTCTTATCATTGCTTTAGCTTTTACCTATGTTCTCTTCTGCTGCTGCTGTTGTTGCTGCTTCTGGCCAAGCCGTACTAGTAGGTCGGCGTAGAGCACCTCATTCCATGCGTCGGGAACGCCAGGGAGGCACCAATGGCTGCAGTCCTGGAACATCAGTGGCGACTTCCGTTCCTCCGGGGTGAGGTTCTGCTTCCGGTAGATTGACGGGTGGCCATCCTTCCGGAAATCTGTCATCTTTGTGATGTTAAGGTAAGTGACATCGGTTTTCATTCCTTTCAACACCTTCTCTAGGACGGTCATCTTGGCGGGATATGGCCTCAGATATGTCTCGTTGTGTATGGGCACCGTCTCACTATCACACGCCCCACCAGAATTCCACTGCCCACCACTGTTAAAAAGAAGGGAAAAAATATCACAAGCATTCCGACATGTTAATCTTTCCCCTTCCTTTCCAATCTTAAAGCACAACGCTAAAGGAAGCGTGGGACTGAACCTAAACTAAAATTTGGTTTGTACGTGGTTAATTTCAACGGCAAATTTTAGTCATTATTTTAGTTTTTTACCTGAAATGTGAATGAGAATATCCCCTGAAGAACACTAGAGACTTAGTTGGATTGACGTTGGCATCGACCCATCTGGCCCACGTAGTTACAGCTTTGCGAAACGCCTCGACAACATCCAATTGCTTATAAACATGGCTACCTTCTTGGTAATAATCTTCCCTGCAAAATTTCCAATTTTAATGTTTTAGTTTCCATTCGCAAACTTTAATCCCGAGTTTCCATCAAGATACCATCAATTCTGAACCAATTCAACGATATAATCACAATCAGCAACTTACCCTTTGGAGGTCTTATCATGAGTCCACCAATGTCCGGTGTTGAAGACGAGAACATCGGCACCTTTGTATTGCGGAGAAGATTTCCCTATCAAATCGAGACGGAGAGTTTCCTTCTTATGTCCACTTTTGTCTTTCACTTCCCATTCTTGAACCAGGAAAGGAGACACAAAGAACTCCACTGTACAATTGTAGTCCTAGATCACCCAAAACAAAACAAAAAAAAGTCAATCAAATTTTGATAAAACTTGTTTCCAAACAACATTATTGAATTGAAAAACAGTCCTATTTCGTGATTGCAGGCTTAACCGAACGGTAATTAAACACCCACTTCGAGTTCTCTCGATTTCAAACAAGAAAAGAGGTGTTGATCCAAAATTTTAACTTACTTGGAATATGAACGAATACGAGGCCTCTCCGCGAAAATGGTGTCTCCCTTGTGCTTCAAAAACTTTATTCGGATCTTTCGCCGCGTTTTTCAGAATGCAAACCAGAGATTCCCACATGTTTCTATTCAGAGAATCTCCAACAAAAACTAGTCTCTTTCCTCTTATCATCTCCAACATATGTTTTCCATCCAATCTGAGTTATAATAAACACAACACAAGTTCAATTATCGTATAAATTGCATAATAATTGAAGGAAAAAAAAAACTAAAACTAAAACTAAATTTGAGATATTGAGAATAAAGAGAGAAAAACAGAACGAAAATTCAGGAATTCAGAATTCATCAGATCAGTAAAACAACATAAAAAGCATGATTAAACTATAGAATTATAAGTGTTTCTTGAAAAGGAAAATTTTGAATTATTGTGTACCTTGGTAGATTACAGGCCTTGGGTTTCCATTTAAATTTCTGATAATCCTTATCAGGTCTTCTATTAAGAATGCAATTGAACTGTTCATCAATCAAAGAACACGAACCGTTGTAATACGGCTTGTAAGAATCGTCTCTCACCCACTCTCCATCAAACAGATCACACTTCTTCAGAGACCCGATCAGATCATCATCCTTGTTCTTCTTCTTATTCTGCTCCGCCGACACACCGGAACTAGTCCCATTGTTCTGTTTCCCCGAAAACGACGCCGACGTAGACTTCTGAGACGCGCTTTTCTGCTCGGAAGAGCCGACGGTCTTGTTCGCCGGCGCCGGAGATACTGGCGTCACGACCACCGTCTGATTCGAACTCGGAGCAGTCTGGCTCTTCGCTACCGGTTGTTGTTGATGATTCCCGCCGGGAATCGAACTGGCATTGTTGTGATTCTTCGCCAAGGGTTTAGGCCTCTCCGAATTCGAAGCGGTTCGAGTGCGATTATCCAAAGGAGGAGGAGAAAAAGTGACGCTCCCGGATCTAGGTGAGTTGGTTCCTGAAACTGCCGCCGTCGCCGTCGCCGTTGCCGGAGGCGGAGGCGGAGGCGGAGAAGCGACGGTGTAAGCTTCTTGCGGCGGAGAATAGGGAGAGGAGGAGTTGTCGGTGGGGAAAAAGTAGGAGAAAATAGAAGAGAATCGAAATCTGTCAGGATCGGAGGACGGAGAAGAAGAAGTAGCGGTGGTGCTAGAACCAGTGGCGGCGGTAGTGCTGAAGAAGTTGGTGAGCCAAGGAGCGCCGGAGGAGGAGGCGGAGGGGTTGAAGGCGAGGAAGAGAGTGACGAGGAGGGAGGCGATCATGAAGCCGTACAGGAAAGCGACGGTGCGTCGGGTTCGGTGGATGGAGAGGAGGCTCCTGAGGTCGGAGACCAGAGCGGTGGAGCCATGGGCCGGGACGCTGTTGTGCTTCGCTGGGTCGGCCATGGCGTCTTTATGAGAGAGAGAGTAGAGAGAGAAAGTATGGGACGCAGCAAGTGGGAAACTGTTGTTGGGGTTGTGAGAAAAGTGGGAGGAAGAGACTGGCACCGCTTATTAGAGAGAGAGAGAGAGAGAGAGAAAGTTAGAGAGAGAAAGCTAGAGAGAGAGAAAAAAGTTGAGCAGCGAAGGACTCTGAAATAGTGGACGAAGACGTTTGTCACTGAGAAAGTGTATCTTAACTGTTTTTTCTTCTATGCAAATTCTAAAAATTTTAATTAATTAAAAAAAAAAAAAACGGTTCTATTTTTTTTATTTTTTAAATTTACAGTTGATTTACGAAAATAGTCATGGATGTTTGGAATAATTATGAAGATGCCATTGCGGCCATGTGAAGAGAGAGAGAGAGAGAGAGAGAGTTGTTGTTAGTCCACCACGTGTGCTGTTCTGCTCGACTGCGTAATTATACTGTCTGACACGCGTCAATTTAATGAATTTTACTGTGTTGTAAATAATAATAAAAAATAGTTTTTTTAGGGAGAAAAAATAAAATTAAAATAAAAAAGGAGGAAGAAAGAAGTTCGTAGCACCGGCCCACGACTTTAACCATGTCCCATGGCCTAATTGGAGGGGACTGCCCTTTTTCTTTTCTTTTTTTTTTTTCGTGAATATTATTGTTTTTAATAATTTCTTTTGGTGATTATAAAATGAGATAAGCCTTCAATAAAAGAAAAGGAATATTTTGGGAGGGAGGGGCAAAATAGGAAAAGAGCATTCGAGGTTGCTTAGGATTGAAACATATATGAAGTTTAAACTAAAAAAGAGATATTAATTTCTTTATTTAAAAAAACTAATTCAAATTATTCAAACTATTTTTTGATGCAATTTTTATATTATTAAGGATATATTAGCCCATGGAGCAAACGTCACGTAGGAGTAATAAATTGAGCAAGCAACTTGTGGTATTCAAAATTGAAAACACACCAACGACATGATATTGACTTATCTTATCTTATTTATTTATTTATTTATTTTGTTATTATTAATTTGTAAAATATTAGCTAAACTAGATGATAGTTACTAAAACTTATTTAAAGAACAGAAGAGTAAAAAATAAAAAGAAAGAGCCAAAAATAACATTTTTAAAAAGAGTACTAATAAATTAAAAATCTGTAATTTATCCTAAAATCTAAGGATTTATTAAAATTTTAAAGGTCTATTTGTAAAAATATGTTATTATTTATCATCTTTTAAAAAAACATGTTATAAACTTTAAAAATATCTATAAAATATATTACATGCTATAATATTCCTAAAAAGAAATTCAATGTATTTATCATATGACTCTTTCATTACTCGGAGAATTATCCACCTAGCTTATTATTTTCCAAGCATCTTTATCATAAAAATAAGAACTTAAACTTTTTTATTCGCCTAATGCTTTTTATAGCTTGAATTATCCTTTTCCAATTATCTTTATCAAATAATTATTGCAAGTCAAATTACACCAAACTACTACATAAACATAAATGTTTGACTAATTAAAGAGGTCATACATTTAGGTGAAAAATAAGAAAAATGGTATTCTAGTTAGCTCATTTTATGAAACTTCTAAGCATAGAAAATTAATTTCTTCTACCCAACATGTCAATTTTTAGGATGTGAACCTCTCATGGCTTGTCACAAACATTAACTGATGAACCTATGTTCCAATGGCATAAACCCTATGCCACGGTTTTTTTTTTTTTTTTTTAATGAATGAAAAATTAAAAAAATAAAAAAATAAAAAAATAAAAAAATAAAAAAGGAAGAAGAAGAAGAAAAAAGTAGACATATCATTATGTTTGCCAGATGCCAGAATCAAAATAAATATTATAAAATTTTTTAAAAGTATTTATTTACTTATTTTCTTTTTTTTTTTCCTGAATATGATTTTACCCCAAAAAAAATTGAATATGTACATTTTTTAACAAGGAGTATAAAACTAATATATGATTGTATGCATATTATAATAATAATTTTACATTTAATGTTATAATAATACGTAAAGTTTAAATCTCTCGATTCAAATCTCTTATAACTTGTTTGGCACTCAAGTTTAACTTGAGTTAAACTGTACTTTTTTTTATCTTTTTCTGAAAAAAAATTTTGTCTTTTCTGAAAAGTCAATAAAAATTACTATTTAAATTTAAAAATCTTAAACTAAACTCATTCACCAAACATCCATTTACTGTTAAATTCAATAAAAAAATAAAATTAGTATGAAAATTTATTTTTTACAAGGAAATGAAACTTTCTGAAAGTTCACTAAAGTTGATGATGAAATAAGGAGTTCAGAATTTCTGTCTAAAAAAAAAAAAGATAAAATATCACTACTGTAAGGTTTTCTTGAAAAATTAGACACGTAACTTTGGCAATATATTGAGAAATAGCAAATAGTATACACGTTTATTTAGAGAAATAAAATAATGATAGTTTAGATGTTTACAGACAAAAAATATGAAAGGATTGGACCCACAAAAAAAATAACTAATGAGAAATATCAAATATTTAAGATTTTCAAATATATATATATAAATATATACACATATATATGTGAAAGGATTGATAATTTATAAAGGCGATTAAATAGGAGTTTTCTGGAGTCATCATTTCAATAGAAGAAAGGCAAATTAAGCGAGAGATGTCCCACTATATGACCAAATCGAGTGCCGACGTAATTACTATTTGTCTATTGATCGTGACTGAGCATCCAATTTTCAGACAAACATTATGACCCTAAATTAAAAACCATCATAATTACTAGATTAACAAAATGGAGCGCTATTCAAAGTTTTTTTTTTTTTTGGTCCATCCTTAACCTAAATAAAATAAATAAGTTAAGCCCTTTTGTTTTCATTATATACATATGCTATAAAGTAATGAAAGAAAAAAGAAAAGAATTACTAAGAAAATTTATTAAACTATTACAACATTGTAAATATATACTTCCTAAGAGAAGTTTAATGTAGGGAGTAATTAATGCTTAATATGCGGTAACAGGTATAATTTTAAGGTAATTCCGCATCAGACTTCATTATAAGATAAAAAATTTGAATCCTCCATTTTTAAGCTTTTTTTATTAAAAAGGAGAAAAAACTAATGCCTAATATTTTTAAAGTATTAATTTTGAATTTATAACAAAAAAATGAAGATGGACATGGCCACCCAATGCTCATTGATTGGCAACGATTAAGTAAACTGAGAGAGAGATCTTAGACTTGAATTTTGTGTGTGAATAGAAAATTACCCAAATAATCATCTTTTGTTCATCTGCTGATTAATATGACACAAATATCTCACTCTTGATCAATATGATAAAAATTTTAATTAATTTTAGTTTAATTTTATGTTATATTCTTATGTTAGTGTAATGATTTCTAAATTTATGTCATTAAGATGTTTTCTTCTTTTGTGAGTAACTAAAGTGTCCGAATGTGTGTATTCAATTGATAAAAAAGTATTCATATTGAGATTTGTTTTAAAAATTGTGTATTCAAATGCAAAATATTAACAATCAAGTAAACATTGTATTGAATTAGAAATATATATATTAAATCAGTAATCCAAACACTCACTGTTCTTTTTTTTTTTTTTTTGAAGGATTAACAATTGGCATTCTAACAATTCATAGTACAATAAAACCTCGATAAATGAATGTTTGATAAATTAATAACTTCGTTTAAATAATAAAAACTTTTGGTCCCGACTTGGATCAATGTATTAAATTACTTATCTCGCTAAATATATAAGATAATATATATTTTTTTCAAATCGTTTAGAGCCAATGAAAATATAAATGAATAATTGACAAAAAAAAAAAAAACATATATAATTTACAATATTATAGAGTTTTACAATTTCTATTTTCTCACTTCAACTCTTTTCCAAGCACTTATAATTTAATAATGTACACGATAACTTTTGCAATTCTCTATGTACACATATTAATTTTTGACTACATACCATTATATTTCTTATTATAACTCAAGCATGAATCTAGATACAAAAAAAAAACATATATAAAAGTAATTAAAACATAAAACTTTTAGTAAATTAATAAATTATCCATTTATCAAAAAATAAATAATCTCTTTAAGATCATTTTTTTTTTCTAGTCCTAACAATATTCCTAACAATATAATATATATATATATATATATATATATATTATTAAGAACAGATAATGAACGTTTCCCATCAAGTCGGACTGGTTTCCCCATCCGAAGAAGAGACGAGTTTTCGCGTGGACCCTTACAAACAATTTCCATGCGGGACTAATGACTACGTGGCAAAGATCAAGACCACTCTATCACGAATCAAACATGTAAATCGGGCGGCCCAAAATAAGAACACCCTAGTGGTCCAACATCCGAGAAGCAGAGAATCACAGCGGTGAGCAAAAGACAAATGTTTTTTTAATTTAATTTTTTTTGTGAAATAATAATTGGTCCGTGACGCAAAGCGTAGGGCAGGTTAGTGGGACGGCCACACGAGAGAAAGATGGTGACAGACCGAATGGACACGGAAATCGAGGAGCGGTGGTAACATTTTGGAATCGCACAGTCCGTCTCTTTAGCAACACTTTTCGTTCTGTGTGTTTCGACCTGTCTTGGGTTTTGGATTGGAGGGGATAAATTAGGAAAAAAAAAAAAAAGAGAAAGAAAGAAATGGACAAATGTTGAGGCTGAGGCGCTGAGCCGATCTTTGACGCGTTCGAGGCTACGCTGGGATCTAGTCCCATGCAAAACGCCAAATCACCACAACAATGTGCATTAACAAAGAATCCAAAACTTTAACGTTGTGTGTGTAAAAATTTTACTGACTTTTTGAAGTTTGAAATGAATGGATAAACTAACTCATTTTTTAAAAAATTAGTTAAAAATTTTCTTAATTTTTTTAAAAATATAAAACAATTGAACTGCTAGTAAAGTATATGGGGGTGTTTGGTTACCCTTTCATTTTAAATTAAATTGTACTTTTTTCATCATTATTTTTATCTTTTTTGAAAAAATATTTTATCTTTTCTGAAAAAGTTTTTTTTTTTTTTTTACTAAAAAATTGTTATTCAAACTTAAAAATCTTAAACTAAATTCATTCACCAAACACCCCTTATATAGTTGTTCTTTATCACAAAAGAAAGGAGGGAGGGGGAGAGAGAGATAAGTTATACGGTTGTTAAGGTTTTCGGATTATTCAAAATTTTTATCAGTTTTTGTCTTTTTTTAAAAAAGTTTTTGTCTTTTCTGAAAAATCAACAAAAATTTTTAATTCAAACTCATTCACCAAATAGACCATAAGATATGAGCCAATTATATGTTTTTCGTTTTTCATTTTTCATTTTTATTTTTTTTGACTTTAGGATAAGGATGGACATTGTTTTGAGGAATGCAATTTTCTTTAGGGGAGTGCATAAGATATGTAACTTTTTTTTTTTTTTTTATTAATCTATAAATTTGGCCAAAGATAGCTAGTTAATATGCTAAAGAATTCTTAAACTTTGGGGCCCAGAGTGGAATTGGTTTGCAAGAAAAAAAAATGGAAATCAATGTGTGATTGCAAGTCAACCCAAGGATCATATGATTGGATGGCTTAAACATTAGCCTTGAAATTATTGTTTCTGATTTTTTGGAAACGATGATGACGACCACGATGATGATAATAATAATAATAATTAAAGGTCCTATCGACTTATGTTTTATGCATTAATAGATTCATGACGATAATGTTTAAAAAAGAAATATTGAGCTCATTTCATGAGTTTATAAAATTAAAACGATGAATTATAAAATTATAACGAAAAAAAAAAAAAAAGAGGTGAGAAACATTAATTTTATGATTGAAGGTATAATTTAGAGGTAATTTTATATCTAATTTAATTATAAGATTTAAAGTTTAAATTCTTATCTTAAATTTAAAAATAAAAAAATAAAAAAACGTCAGCAGTGTTCTCTTGATTTTCTCTAGAATAAAATTGTTTGATTTCGATGCATGCTTTTCGAGAGGGTGATGCGCATGAGATGCACCTTCATGACAGACACTTTCTAGTAGTACTTTTGCTATTTTTTTTTTCCCTTTTTATTCTTCTTCTTTTTTCACTATTAAAGTTCAACATTAAAAAAAAAAAAAAAAAAATATATATAAAAAATATATCCGAATGTAATGTTAGACTTGACATCAATTTTAGCACATTTTATTGGTTATTTTCATATGCTAAATTTAATTTCAATTAGACATCAAATATTAAAAGTATCAAAGTTTAACATTTAATTGTTATTGATGAACATTTTGATTTTTCATTTTGATTATGTAATATTGTCATTGTAGGTTCTTTGGTGCTGTTGAGGCTTTCCTTGGCCTGTTGGCCATGAGGTGAACAACAAAGAAGGACGTCATACGGCTCAGGTAAGCGATGAGCAAGCACAAGATATTCTTAACTTACCAAGGTGATTTAGGACTACATTATGGACTGGTTCAGACCAGTAAACAGAAGATCCAAAAAAGGCTCGGGAAGAAGGGATCGGGCACAAAAGGCTGTCAGGGGCCTTTAGATCTTGAGGCCACAACTCCGTAATAGTTCCTCGCGAGCATAAATGAAGATCCCTTATTCGGAAATTGACTTCGCTTTGTATCATGCCATAATCTCTTATATTTATTTCTATATGACCAAAGCTATCCTGGTAGTCTATGAAATCCATGTACCATATTTTGTTAATCATTCAGGAGAGTTTGTGTGAGTTGAGTGGCACATCACTACGAGAAAAGAAAGGGGCTCCATCGAGCTCTTTGGAGAGCGCCCCGAAATAACAACAACTCTGTTATTGTACAACAATTGGTGTGCTTTGCCACCTTAACGCTCTTAGGGTGTGAAATCCCATTCCTTCTTTTCTCCCCACTAGCATTAGTAGAGGTGAAAAAAGACCATTCTACTGAGCTGGTTCTATCTAGTGCCATGGATAATTCTTGCCCTTGGCCTTTATGAATTTAATCCGTGTCGTATGAGACATTGGGAAGTGGTTACCATATCAATTTGACTATCTATCTAGGGTGGTGACGAAAGAAGCTAGGCGATGCTTATCAAACGCATTTCTTTGAAAAAATGACCTATTTATTTCATCAAGTTCGGTTATAGAATAAGGTCCTAACTTAATTTCGAGCTCTTCAGGTTGTCTAAGTTAAATAAAAAAATAAAGAATCACTTTTGCCAATTATAAAGTTAAAAGTAAATGAAGAAAAAGAGATATAAGCATCTGAAGTACAAACATGTCAAACGTCCAATTTTACACCTTTGGTTGTATGAAAAATAGTGTTAACACCGGAGACGTGTCTAAGAAAAAATAGAGTGCCAATCTGAATTAAATGAACCTTTCTTGGTTGAAACAAGTTTCTTTTGTAAATGATCTCACTTAGAAGATTTTTCAATCAAGGAGTTAAATATAGACTCTGTTTCCACATGAAACAAGGGCACTACTACCATGAAATGAAATGGATTTAGTTTATATGTCTTCTTTTTTTTTTTTTTGGTTCCTATACAATAATATCATAACATATCAATAATCTGATAGGATTTTTAATTATGTGATATGATTTTTTAATTAGTATGATCTTTTAATCAACTTATCATGATATTAGGTAATGTTGAAACAACATTTCTTGATGGAATTTTGCTACTCAACTCCAAAATTTCCAAACATATATCTCACTTTATCTCTATTATATTTTTGAGAAAATTAAAATTTTAAAAGTCCATGATTTTCTTATTTCAAGTTGATATGAGATTATTTTTGTGCCTAATTGCTTACAATAACGAATCGAATGAAATAAGATTCATATTACATTTTTTTTATGTGATTCAATTTTTTATTTTATTTCCTTTATCACATTTCATTTTCAATTTACACCTTAAACAAAACATATTTTTCTAAACCAAATATAAAACCTTAATTTCAACCATTATTCAAAACAAGCTCTTAATAAAAAGAGACACACACACGCATACCGTTTGAAATGCATGCGTTTTGTGCATGCAGAATAGAAAAACGACACAAAGCAAAACAAAACAAAACAAAAAATTAAAAAAATAATTTTCAATTTTTTTAATTTTTTTAATGTTTTAAAATTAATTCTTATTTAAAAATTGTTACATGATGAATTTACAACCGCACGTAATAAACAAATAAAGCAAAATAAAACAAAACAAAAATTAATAAACTAATTAAAAATTTGAATTTTTTAATTTTAAAAAAATGCCACGTGTGTGGTGGGATGAGAGGTGAGGACCAAAGACAATATTTTTTAGTAGCCTTTCATTCTTTTAAATAAAGGCATTGATGTATATATAAAAGACAGAAATAAAAGGATATACAATTCAATTATAGAAAAGTGGCCTCTTTCTGTCAACATAATGTTTTTGAATAAAGAAATATATGTCCTTTTTTTTTTTTTTTTTTGGCATACCAATATATGACCCCACAAAAATCCACTTACCCTTTAAGATTTATAGATTACGGGTTATGGACTTGGAGACCCCATCATATTATTCCCTTCATTTTTTATATTTGTTACATTCTACAGTGATGGTCCAAAGAAAGTTGCACCTCAAAATTGTTTTTTTTTTGTTTTGTTTTTTTTAATTCAAACAAAGTAAAAAAAAAAAGGAAAAAAATATAAGAATCCGTACGGAATTGGGGGTGGACTTTGTGGGACCTCGGCGTTTACGCGTCAACCTTCGGTATCTATGACCAGTAACTTTTGCTCTTGTCGGTGCTGATTTTGTTTTAAAACTTTTTTTTTTTTTTGGGTATTTTAATTTAATAATAAGTCTTATTTACCTGTAGTGGCCATTTTTCTTCTTTGGCTTGATATATGTAGTTGACCGCCGGCGGCCGAGAATGCATGTAAATTTCCCTTATGCATGGGTTTCACATTTAGAGCACCGTCAATATCGGACCAATCTGATAGTTTTTAAATCGACCCAATCTGATAGTTTTTAGATCAATGATTCGGTGTCATGTTAGTATCAAATCTTCATGTTTAAGACAGTATTTGAAACACCGGATTTAAATTAAAATTTTCATCTCAGTTTTTATTTATTTCTGAAAAATTCTTTTATCTTTTCTGAAAAGTCAATAAAAATAATTATTGAAATATAAAATTTTCCAACTCAAACTCATTCACTAAACAGACCCTTAATTCTTATTTTCATTTAAAAAAAAAAAAAAAAACCTACAAATGCCTTGCCTATGGGAGTTGAATATTTTCACTGGATTTAATTTTAACGTTGTTTGGCATGCAGTGAAACTTTGTATTATCTTGAAAAATGGATTCGGCTTATTTTCTTTCCTTTGCTTTTTGCTCGAATTTGCATCTCAGATCCCCAACATAGCTGGCATGCACAAATCAATAAAATCTCAGCCACATTCTTTGCACACAAATAATAATAATAATAATAATAATAATAATGAAATAAATTATGAAATGGAATATAAGATAAAATCTTAACAGTCTTTGTCTAATTGAAAATCTAATTAAAAATATAGGGGGTCCAAATTCGAGACAATGACAAAGGAGAAAATGAGATCGTAGCCATTCAAGTAGGCTTCACTAGAGTCCAACTCAGCCAACCACTTGGTCCGCTTTGCTATATATATATATATATATATATAGATATATATAAGACCTCTCTCTCCACCGACTGCTTCTCCAATCAACTAATACCAAATCCTTTTATGGCATGCATATGCCACAAAACTGCAAGATTTTAATGCTCTTTGGAACTATTATAACTCACACACACACACATACACAGATATATACATATATATATATATATATATTTTTTTTCCTTCAAATACAGTTTGCCTCCATACAGTCTGGAATTCAATATGACACATGATCTTTCCAACTATTGGCTACTTGCCTTGTGAGCTAACATGCACTTTTTCCAATCATCTTATAGTTGGATTGTTTTACTGAGAAGATTTTACGGTGAGACCTTCTATAATTTTATATAAGCTTGATAGCATGTGCTTTATATGCACGGAATAAACAAATAAAAGGTAAACGTAAAATAAATTATCATGTGATGGATCTTAAAAGGATAATTATAGAAAGTGTTTTTCATGCTTTTATAATATACTATTAAGATGATGAATAATAATTATGTTATAATCGTTGGATTAATTTTTTTAACAATCTAATTTGTAAGTATTCATGTTAAAAATTTACAACACGAGTTACAAAATCACATTAGCTATATATTAAAGTGTCGAAAAATTAATTTGATGGTTTAAATAATAATTCTTACTGACTGTGTAAAATAAGAAGTTCTACCACAAAAATTGGAAGCTTTTATTTATTGTCTATTTTTAACATATTGTATCTAAAACCAAACTAGCAGATGGAGCGTAAATTACTGAGCTCATTCATGCCACTTTTCACTAAGTGATTTGAGAGTTACGATTCTATATTATAAAAATACGACTTCACCTTTTTATTTATATCGTTGGTAAAATTGAGAAGTGGATTGAAAAAAGATATTGAGAAGTAGTTTCTCAAATCCTAACATAACAGTGAGATTTCTCTACTTCACTTCGCAAATTAAATGGGAAGAAGAAGAAGAAGAAGAACAACAACAACAACAACTGAGCACAAGTGACAAAAATTTCCAATTGACAATTTATAATTAAAGTGAGTACGTTTGAGTTCGCCGAGTTAGAAATAAAATTTTTAAGTTAATATTAATTGATTTTTTAAAATTATTTATAAATTTTATTGATTTAAAAAAAAAGGGTAAAAATTGAATATGAAAAAAATATATCTTAATTAGAATTGAACTGAAACGCAATACAGAGTGTTGGACTTATCTTCTGGATTGTACCATCAAGTGTACTTGGTCCTCGTCCGGATTTAATTAGTAAAGTGTGTTTTGTTTTTTTTTTTTAACAAAAATAATTGCAGTAGAGTTTAGTGGATGTGTACCAACCCTAGTCTCCCCTAAAGTTTAAATAATTCTCCTATCATTTTAATACATCTATTTAGTATCATGATGTAAAAGAGGAAAAAAAAAAAAAAGATTTATAACCGTTAAAAAAATCATGTCAGTTATTATTTAATAAAAACTGAAAAAAAAAAAAAAGATCAATGGATGAGATCTTTCTAAGCTCCCATCCAATGACTCAGATTGCAACAAACGAGAGACACTTTTGCCTTGCTACAAAAGTTAACCACACCTTTTTTTTTTTTTTTTTTTTTGGCGACTTTGACTTGTGTTGTTCAAAGTTGTTATTTTGCCTCCACGTAAGCCAAGGGGTTGCAAATATTCAGTTGCCCATTTTGACATTGGAGTACCATCTTCTAGACATGAAATAATACCTTTTCAGTGGTGAATAGTGGTACATTGATCGTGGATTTGTCTTTTTTAAAGTACTTTCTTGTAGTTTCAGATGATTCGAATTCTCGTATCCTCATTTCAAGGGTCAAAAAATTTACATTTTCTATATGAAATATATAAGCTTCGTGATGGATCAGATAATTTTATATTAAATTTGACGTAAGAGAATGGATTAATTAAAAACTAGTATTGTTTCATTTGTAATTCTACGCGCAAACAGGAACGTGAAGATACCACCTGTCTATTTTTTTTTTTAAAATTTTTTTTTCCATTCAAAAAAAAAATCATGAAATAATAGTGCTCTACCATTTTCAGAGCTATATTGCTTCGCAAACCTGTCTCGTGTACTTATTGTCAATTATTTCCCACGTTTTGCGTACTTGTATTTGATGTTTCAAAGTCTCCCTAGTCTTTATCGGTGAAAATAGATGAAGTTGAAGCTTCCAAAGAGTTTTAGTTTACGATTTCGGTATATGGGTTGGAGTTAAATTTTTTAGGATTGAAACTGTTTGATACTTTTTAAAAATAAGTTAAATTTATTTGTTGACTTTTTAAGGGGAAAAAAAAAAGAGTTAAAATATTTTAAGTTTGAATAACCAAACGAGTGTTTAGACTCGCGTTATTGTTAAATTTGGTTTCCAGAATTCTCCAAGAGTGTGAAACTATTAAAATGTTTTATCTTAACATGGTAGTGTTACGAGCACCAACTTGTTTATCAAATTTCGGTTTCTAAACATTGTGATAATTGGCTTGTTAATTTTTTTTAAAAAATTTATTTAAACACATGATACCAATTTGCATAGCCAAAAATCAGAAACAAATTACTTCTTTTAATTTGATTTATTTGATTTTATTCTATTATTGGTTCAGGAGGCAAGCCCATCTTGAATGCAATAATATTGAAGTGTTAAGTGTTTGTGCAGAGATGACCATGATGTGAAGCAAGGGTAGATTATTCACCAAGCATGGAAGTGAAAATGATCAATGGATTGCCAAAAATATCCCACGTATATATTGCCTTTTCTCACATGACAAATCCAGGCCTTTCACTGCTACTCTGCTACCCATCATCATACAGTCCACACCTATATATATATACATATACGCACAGACATATAGTATCTTTGTTAGCAAGTTATGAAGTTTAATTATTATTTTGACAAAAAGACAAGACGCGGATCGATCACAATGTCATGACCCAGCGGAAACATGATATTCTTAAAGATAGTTTAGAGATTTCACATTTACAACTTTGATTGTCTTCCCTTTTGCTTTATAAATCAAGGATGCCGTCATCTGAATTTGTTACTGTTGTTAGAGAGACACTGGGGGGAGGATTAATAACAAGTTGATTTATATGTAATTTTTTATTTAAAATCTTATAACACAGTAACTTCTTATTTAGAATCTTCTCGGATGATCTTAGTTGAAAAATATTACATTAAGACCCTGTTTATAGTTTAAATCACTTGATTGGTCAACAAAATTTACTATTCAAATTTAAAAATTTTAACTCAAACTCATTCACTAAACATCTCTTGATCGATATAATATATCACCAAACAAAGTTATAAAGTGCAGTATAACGAGGGCACCCCATAACATCCTTCCCTATATATATATATATATATATATATATATAACATAATCTGTCATGCCTTCAACAGCTTTTGCAAATCTAAGTAGGCCATTTTCTTCATATTAACACCCCTCCCAAAAAAGCAAGAAGTTTTCTCCCCCCAAAAAAAAAAAAAAAGCAGTAGAGGAAAAGGAAAAATAGGGAGGAAAAAAAACACTGAATAAAAAAGGGGACGCCAAAATGGCCCAACAAAAATGGTGGGGTGTAGTGAGTGGACACCACCAAAGCAAAGAGACGAGGCTTATCCAAGTCGTGTGGACTTCATTCATTGTACTCTCCCGTGACTAAAACTTGACTCATTAACCCGGACAATATTGGTGTTTTTGACCTTTGAGCCTAACCATATACCTCATATATACATATATATATATATGGAAAAATATTTTTTTTGATATCCGACAGTTATAATATTTACATGTCTCTTTCTGTTTAAAATTTTGTAATATGATATTGTTAAGAACTATTAGTATAATAAAGACAAACGTATCATTAAAAAAATAGGAAAAAAAAACTTAAAAAAAGATTAGAAATATAGGTGTATATTATATTCATGTACATGGTTGTTGCAAAAGTGCAAAATACAGACTTACATAAGAATTAGGAGAGTGAGCACTTGCGTTCATATTTGTTAAATAAGAAAGCAAGTTGAAATTGGGAATCAGGCCTAAAACCATATTCAAACTTATTATATTTGGTCTCTGGTTAAGCTTGCACTAGAATGATATTAATTTATTTCTCTGTAGACGGCTAAGCACTGAAGCCCAATTTGGCCCACTTCCTTCGTACTGGGTCAATTTCATCCCTTCTTTAAGAAATGTTTTTATTTTATTTTATTTTATTTTTTTAAAGGAACACTTTCCTTATGATTTAGATTTTTACCCTTTTATAATATCAAATAAAAAGTGATTTCAAGACAAAAATCGCAAAAAATCCTACACGTGTGCGCTAAAAAGACTATTCCCACAATCTCCTCAGGAAATGCCACAAAACCAAGTCTTGGATTGATTTTTGCCATGATAAAGAAAGCTCTTGCAAAGAATGTCTCCCAAACCCATTAAGAACACTAAAATTTGCCCCTAACATAAGGTTTATATGCAAGAATATCATGAATTTAACACGTTCTTATATTTACGCTCACCATGACTCTAAAGTTGATAATTTTGTTATCTCATAACACTAAAATTATCAATTTTAATATTAGAGTGAGAAAAATTATAAGTATATATTCAAAATATGGCTCTTCATCTAATTTTCTCCTAAAATAACGTACTTTGGTATTGTTAGTAGTCATTGGTGATTGCCGGTATCCTACCGTGATACTAAAAAATCTAGAAACCAACAATGTTGGTCAGTGACTTTCAGTATCCTATCGTGATACTTTGCTATTGCCGGTTAGAGACTACCGGTATCTTATCATGTTACTATGT
Organism: Ficus microcarpa; assembly: GCA_025413485.1. NCBI lineage: Eukaryota > Viridiplantae > Streptophyta > Magnoliopsida > Rosales > Moraceae > Ficus > Ficus microcarpa. The sequence continues at coordinate 27,465,877 of CM046387.1, read as the reverse complement.
AGTCGCCGGTCAAAGACCTCTAGAATCCCATTGTGATAATTAGGGTAGTCCCTGGTAACTCAAAATTCCAATAACTGACGTAAGACGGCTAGTAACACTAGTATCCTATCGTGATACTTGTGGTAGCCCATCCTAATATTGAAAATTCCGAAAAATGATGATTGTCAACGAGTGTCGATTTATTTGATGGAAATTTAAAACCAACACAAGAAATCATCAAAACGTTTACATCTCACCGAAACACACACACACACAAACTCACAAAATTTAAGGGAGAAAAACACAAGGGCAAAAAACAAAAACAAAAAAAAAGTCATGGATCTACCATGCATCTCTAGCGAGATCCCAATGATATTAGGCAGGCTCTCTATAGCAACGCAGCAACCTCATGTGATGGGGCTCATTGCGGCATCACATGTGCTCGCACAATGCCAACCCCGGACTATGTGGCTTGATCTCATCGTCGTCGTAACATATTAGGACGGGGAGATCCAATGAGATCTCCCCACGACGGCATAAGATCTCACACCGGCGGGGGTGAGGGCATCGATAGGTGGGCAGAGCAGCCTTGGGGGACGAGTTGGCCATGGCAGCTGTGTAGGCAATGTGGACAAGAGAGAGTTCTTAAAAGAGAGAGAGAGAGATAGAAAGTGGAATAGCCATCACTTGCAAGAAGATTGTAAAGATGGGCAAAAATCATTCCCCAGCTAATAATGATCTTTACGAGCCCAAAACCAAAACAGCCCTCATTGTGGAATAGTTCAATAAGTCCCCCCAAAATAAATAAATAAATAAAAGAAAAGAAAAAGAAAAAGAAAAAGAAAAAAGAGGTGGGTTAGACATAAAATATAACTTACCAGTCATGTTAAACATATGATACAAAAATTAGCTTTTATTTGGAATAAAAGAATGAGTTTTCAAATCCCATTCAAATGATTTATTATATTTTGAAATATGAATCAATTTCATTTTTTATCTCTTTCAAACACCAACTTAGTTTAGATTCTCAATTCTAATTAATTTTTTTCAGTTCAAACCAAACTCCAAACAGACCACTAAAATATTTTACAAATAACAAAATCTATAATTATTATAGGTATTAGTATGTAATTTTGTAGCATAAAAGTGTAAAAAAAAAAATTACATAATTTACTGTACTTAATATATTTCACAAAACAATGGTGTATTTCAATTTCGTTTGCATTATTATTAAAAAAAAATAAAAAGAAAAAACATAATACGTAAGATATGTGGCTAAAAACATACCACATAAGATATATAGGTAAATGTTTTTTTTTTTAAGAAGTTTTTTAATAAAATGAACGAAAATTTAAAAAAAAAATTTTAAAAAAATTATTTTTTTATATTATTAATGAGAGAATCTGTGGTTGAGGGTCTCTACCAGTATAACCCTTTTTTAGGCCGTTGATATTTAATCGACCGGTTGAAATGTTATTAGTATACCATACTTATCATACATCTTACCTCATATTACCTTTCCTACCCAAAGTCTTTTCCGTTGCTAGCGACCTTCCTGCCGCCAGCGACGGACGCCGACAACCCAACCCAACGTGGCGACCCACCCCCAACCCCAGCCCCGGCCGCCCTTTCCCCATACCGGCACCCCCTCTCTCTCTCTTCCCCTCTCTCGTCCCTTTTCTCTTTCTTCTCCTCTCTCTCTCTTCCCGGCCTGGCACCCCCCCACCCCGGCCTCCCCCTACCCCCCAGCACCCCCCCCAATGACGACCCCCCGAGCCCCTCTTTCTCTTCCCCTTTCTCTAACTTTTTTCCTCTCTTTTCTTTCTCTCTTCCCGGCCCTCGCCCCCCCCCCCAACCCACCCCACCCGCGACTCAACCCAGGCCCCCCCACCCTACCCCCGACGTGAGAAGAGAGAAAGAAAGAAAGAGGGAGTCGCGGGTGGGGGTGGGATGGGGGGTGTCGAGCCGGGAAGAGAGAGAGAGGAGAAGAGAAAATGGGGAAGAGAAAATGGGGATGCCAATGGGGGAGGGGGCGGCCAAGGCTGGGGTCGGTGGTGGGGTGTCGGGGGTGGGTCGCCGATGACGGTGCTAGGGCCGGGGTGGGAAGAGAGAGAGAGGAAGAGAAAGAGAGGAGAAGAGAAAGAAAGAGAAAGAGAGAGGGGGGTGCTATGCCGGGGGAAGGGGCCGCCAAGGGTGGGGCCGATGATGGGGGGGCCGGGGGTGGGTTGTCGACGTTCGGTGTTGGGTTGTCGGCATCCGTCACCAGCGACGATGAAAAGGTCACCGGCGACGAAGACGAATTTGGAGCTGGGAAGGGTAATATGAGGCAAGGTGTATAATAAGTATATGATATACTAATAACATTTCAACCGTTCGATTAAATATCAACGGACCTAACAAAAAAAAACTGTACCGATAGAGACCCTATAGATTCTCCCGTTATCAATGAGTGATTGAAAATAAATATTTAAAAACGGTCTATATCTCCCTTCGTTTCTAGAAGAAAAAAATATTGTGGCCCCCACAGAACACCTTTTCACTCCCCATCCGGAGCTCACCTTACGGATAAGCCTTACACGAGACCACCATTGTTCTCCATTTTCGAAAACTCACCAAAAAACACAAGCTCACACGAGCATTAAACATTTCCAAACTTCCAAGAACTCAAACTCCCAAAACTCTACCTACCATTTTCCCATGATTCTCTTCCCACTCTCCGTCTGAATACCAAACCCCTTTTCCGATAATTCTTCTTCCTTTTACTGTATTTCTAGAGAGAGAGAGAATGTCCATTCTGGCAGCGAATTCCCACGTTCTGTGGAGAGAATTCCATCACCAGCATCAAAACCAGAAACACTACTTATGTGCCACTGGGATCCACAGTTTCTCTTCGAGAAAGTCGTCTGGGTTTTGGGTCGATTTCATAAACAGAGACCAGAAGAAGACGTCGGAGAGGGACCTGAGAGCGGCGGCGTTTTGGCCTGAGCTGTCGAGACCCTCCGCCGTCGAGATGGAACCCATCAACGACTGTGATCATCTCGACCGGATTCTGAGCCATGCACGGGAAATCTCTCAGCCCATTCTCATTGATTGGTATTTCTCTCTCTCTCTCTGTCGTTCTTTCTGGCGTTTTGACACGTTTGGAATCCGGGGTAAAAAAACATGCTCGCCAGGTGTTTGATGGTTTGTCATGTGACTTTTGGTGGTGTGTTTTTGTTGACAGGATGGCTTCTTGGTGTCGGAAATGCATCTATTTGAAGCCCAAGTTGGAGAAATTGGCTGCTGAATATGACACCAAGTAAATGCCTCTGCCTTTATGTCTATATCTATGCATATATGTGTATATATCTTTTCTACTGTTTATGTGTGTGTGTCTACATACACACACACACACACATATATTGCTGAAAGCTTAGGGTTAGTTTTTGCTGACCAAATAACCTATTGTCTTCTCGTTACATGCACTATGCAGAACAAACTGCTCGGCATACCTTTTCTATTCCTAGAATTGAAACAAATTAGAATTCTCAATTCTTCACTATGTCTAGGGGATAAAATACTTTCAGAACAAACAAATCATAATGATTTTTGTCTCTGAGAGCTTAACATAGTTCTAAATTGTTAGATCACGTTATAATTGGATTATGTTAAAACAATTCAATTGCTTAACCGAAATTTGTGCAAAATCTAATGGTTCATAATTATGCTTACGGTTATCCGTTAGTTTTTTTTTTTTATCCCCACTAAAGAATCATCCTAAATCCTAGAATAACCATATAAAAGAAATTTAAATCTGGCTATTCATAATTGTGTTGTAGTATTCTAGAGCAACTGGTGATTGATTTAAAGCTGCCAATTAGTTTTTATTGTACATATGGAAATCACTAGATATTAAGTAAGTTTTCAGGATGTTGTTTAGCATTGAATGGGAGGTCAAGGACAAGGCATTTTTGATAATATGTTTCCACTAAGATTAGCAACAAGCTACTCCTCAATTTAGTGACACATCTAATAAAAGCAGTGCTAAAGAACGATGAAGAATTTTTTTCTTTTGGTATATTTTCAGAATAAAGTTCTATTGCGTGGATGTCAATAAGGTACCTCAAGCTCTAGTGAAGCGCGGAAACATAACTGTACGTGTTACCCCTTGACATATTCCTTTTCACTTCCCTCTGGTTTGATCAGTACCCTTCTAACACTCTTTTGATCCGATTTCGGGCATTCTCGTTGATCAGAAAATGCCAACAATTCAGGTGCGTTAAGCATCCTCTATCAGGCTCATTTCCACCTTTTGTCAATCAAAGTTTTGGAAGAAGCTTTCAGGATGTATCATGCAGCCCTATTCCAACCGTCGTCTGATAAAGAAACGATCCAAGTCATCGAATGTTTTCGGCTGACAACTTTCTTTTTGACGCTGAGAACATATTTTGGTCGTTCAATGGATGGAATTTGAACTGCATGATACATCCTAGTCTTCGCGCTGCAAAATTATGTAATTGTGAATTGACTACTTTAGAACATGGCAGATATGGAAAGATGGGGAGATGAAAGAAGAAGTGATTGGAGGGCACAAAGCGTGGATTGTGATTAACGAGGTCACAGAGATGGTCAAAAAATATATCTAGCTATTTTCTTCAAAGTCTTGCTCATATAGTTTTTTTTCTGTTCTTATAGTTGACTCTTATCTCAAAGAGTCAGTATGGACAAATCAAAAGCAAATATGTACAGTTTGTACCATATGACAAATTAAACGCCAGAAGCACAGAAACTTGCTGATTAAAAGATGTGAAATATTGTCGTCTTTTTTTCAAAGAGTTTCTTTCGTTTCCATTTCAAGAAACTAGAAGACAAGCTTACTAAGAAAGGTCCAGAGGAAAGGATGTGCTTAATTAGATGCCCCAAAAAAAAAAAAAAAAAAAAAAAAAAAAAACAAAACAAAACAAAAGATGGTGGGAAGGGAGAGAAGATAAAAGGGCTAGAGTGAGTATATGACAGAATGGGTTAATAATTTGTTAATGCAATAAACTAACAAAAGCGTCGCTTTGGCCGAGTGGTTAAGGCGTGTGCCTGCTAAGTACATGGGGTTTCCCCGCGAGAGTTCGAATCTCTCAGGCGACGATTTTTTCCTTCTTTTTTTCTTTTTTAATCCTTTTTCAATTTTGGTTATTCTTTCCTTAGCCTACTACATATAAAAGCAAGACTAGTAAATCCTCCAGGGTGACGCTGACGGAAAACGGAAAACAAAACAAAATATGAACGATGACTTGGGAAATGATTTCTGCAAAATAGACACGAATTCCGGCGAATTAAACGTCCAATTGTTTCATAAATCTGAACACAGTTCACACCTTTTTTTTTCTCTAGCAATTTTCTCATAAAAATCAATAGTTCTATTGACATGGGGGTTAAGACTACTTAAACATCCAGTGATCGTTAAGAAGCACATTTAGTCATTTTGAAGTGTCACTATTCCTTGAAAGGATGGGAAAACTCGAGAAAGTGTACACTCTATTATGAAACTCTAAAGGATGTTTGGATGTCAAGTTTAATTCAAGTTAAACTGTATTTTTTTTTGTCTTTATCTGAAAAAATTTTTTATCTTTTCTAAAAAAGGTTTTTTTCTTTTATGAAAATGCAACAAAAATTACTATTAAAACTTAAAATTTTCAAACTCAACTCATTCACCAAACACCCTATGAGAGACTATGAATATCCCAGTCTCCATGCCTTCGCCACACTACGGTCACCGCCATAGTCACACACACCAAAAACCTTTTTTTTTTTTTTTTTTTTTCGTTCTCTCGCACGCGTGACATGAATGAACCATTATGCCATGGACAAGCAACAATGTCTACGTGATTTAGTTCAATCATTAAAAAAAAATTGCAACTCATCTCCTAATTTCCAAGCAATCGATAACTCCAGTGACATTCTTCGCTACCAACTCGACTTATATACGACCCCGCTAACACATAGAGCCCTAAGAATCTTGAAAACTATTTAATCAACGTGGCCACAAGAAAGTTGCTAAACACCACCCAATGGAACCATTGGCTTGTAATGATAGGTAACTGACACTCCTGGTAAACATTTTACAGTCGAAAAAATAATCGAATCTCCATAGCTGTTTGACAAAGTTGACCACTGGACCAAGACAAACAGAAAGATACAATACTTTTTGGAATAGGGCACGTTAGAATGCTACTACTAAGCAGATAAAGTCCTAGGCATTCTTAGAAACGACCACAAAAGAAATTGTGGAAGTTCATTAGGTCTTATCGTGAAATATTTACTTTCCCATAAACCAAATGTGGAAAACAAACTCAAGCCAGCGTCACGAAATTGATGGTCATCAACTATTATTCAACAAATTAAACGTATGAGGAAACATGAGAAACGAATTTTGACTCAAATGAAATAAACTCTAACACAAACATAAGTTTTATTATGGTTATCGACTATTATTCGACAAATTAACGAAAGAGGAAACATGAGAGACGAATTTTGACTCAAATGGAACAAACTCAACATTAACATAAGTTTCATGATAGTTTTTGGCTACTGAAAATAAGAGACACGAAAACTCGACTTCACACTGACGAATTTTGACTCAAATGGAACAAACTCAACATTAACATAAGTTTCATGATGGTTTTTGGTTACTGAAAATAAGAGAGAGACGAGAACTCGACTTCACGCCCAGCATATGAGCTACACGACAGGACACAAACATCGAAGAATTGGTATAGTCCAAAGACGCAAATTCATGCTTCATTGGTGAAATATAATTTGAATGCTCAAATTCTACACTTTGGAGGGAAACTAACAAAAAAGAAAAAGAAATGATAGAAAAAGACGAAAAGGAGTCTCAAAGTCCAAAACCAAAAACTGCACGTATCTTGTGGAAAATAAGATCCCGCCATCCCCGTTCTGTATTCTCCACCACGGTTGAATTCCCATATCTGTTTAACAAGACACAAAGTTATCAGCTTCCAAGCTAAACAAAAACAAATAAATCAACACAAACAGTCAAAACTAACATCATTGAAATCAGACTAACAAAAACCCACCTATCTTCCTCTGGAATATCAGTGTGTGTTAACTTCACAACGGTAACCCCCGGTTCAGGTTCTTCCAAAGTCAGTCTCACCTGCGACATTCAATTAAATTAAATCCATGTTGATATGGGAAACTAATTGAACATGACACGTTTGATCAAATTTGACCAACTTTGCTAATCACATCACAAACCAATCAAATCTGGATTAACTTTGCTATTCACAATCTAAACAAGTATACCAACATTGTTTCAAACTTGGTCAACTTTGCTAATCATAAACTAAACATTGTATCAAATTTGATCAACTTTGCTACTCGTAAAGTAGTCCCATTTTACAATCTAAACAAACTTATTCCCCCCTAAAAAAAAAAAAAAAAAAAGCACACAACAAAAATCAATAAACTTCGCAGACTAATCAAATGTACCAACATCGTATCCAGGGCGGAGCCACCCATAACAGAGTGTGGGCAAAGCCCCAAGCTTTCTTTAAATTTTAACTTTAAAAGCTTTACATTGTTCTCACTCCACTAAAAATTGATTATATATGTCGCCTGAAAACCTTATCCTAGCGTAAGCCCGAACTAAAAGGCTGGCTCCGCCGCTATTTGTATCAGATTTGGTCAACTTTGCTAATCAGAAACTAATTAAATTTACCAACAATGTATCAAAATTAAGTCAAGTTTGCTAATCACAAACTAAACCAAATATACCAACAATGTATCAAGAATTAAGTCAAGCTTGCTAATCACAATCTAAACAAACATATTCCAAAAACGAATTAGGGGAAAACAGATCAAAAAGCGAGAAACTTTACCGTCGAATGAATCCCATCAGGCCAGCTCCCGAATCGCCATCTCTGAACAATCAATTTCCCTTCTTGCAACTCCAAATTCGTACCGGTCACCGAGCCGTCGAATATGGTAAATTCTCCACCAACCTCCTTGCTTATCTTCGCATTGCTAGAGGTAAAACCTTTCCACCGGTTCTCGTCCATCAAAATCTCGTACATGTCCCTCGCTCTGCAACTGAACTTCTCCGTCATTGTTATCGTCTTGAACCCCTCCTTCTTCGCCTCCTTCTTCTTCACCTCCGTCTTCTCCGCCGCGGCCTCCTTCTGAGGCGCCGAATTCGAATTCACCGACGACTCACTAGTCCTCGCTCTTCGGCTCCACCTTCTTGCTCTCCAACGCGTCCTTCGCTGGGCCACCTTTCGCCATGGTCTGCACATAAACCCTAACCTTCTCGAAAATAATCGGCTTCCCCTTCGCCACCATCGCCTCCTTCAGTCTCTTCCCGATCGGCCCCTCGTCCTTCACCGTAACCCTCAGCTCCGGATCCTCGTCGGCGTTCTCGTCGGCAATGTACGGAATCTCGACGGAGCCGTCGACCTTGTGAAGCGACGTCCCGTCGGCGTCCTTGGCCTCGCCCTCCCAGGGGATGGTGACGCTGATCTCGTAGCCAGGGATGACCTTCCCCTTGCGGACATTGACGTAGGCCTCGCCGTCAACCTTCTCAACCTTCTTCGTCCGGACGAAGAGGTTGCCCTCGCCGTCAAGGACGACGAGATTGGAGAGGAGCTTGGAGAGTAAGTTTCGGCTCCATTCGAGGCAGTCGGTCTCCGACCAGTGCCAGTTGTGGACGTTGGCGCCGTCCGGTCTGTCCTCCACGATCCATCGCTTGTCGCCCTCGCCGTACTTCGCCATTAAAGCAACAGATAAGGTCAGGAGACAGAGAAAATATATATATATATATAGAGAGAGAGAGAGAGAGAGATTGGAGATTGGAGATTTGGGAGTAATGTGAGTGGAAAAGTTAGGGATTTTGACAGAAAATGTGGAGTGGGAAAGTGCGAGAAAGTTTGGGAGAGAAAAAACGTGGGGGTGGGTGGAAAGTGAGGGGAAGGGGGATGGGTCTGGAGGGTTCCTTGGACGGATAGTCTAGAATCTCTTTAGTCCAAACACGACTTCTAGGAAACGCAATAGAAAGATCCAGAACCATACCTTTTGGGCTTTTTTTTTTTTTTTTTTTTTTTCCTTTTAATTATCCCAATAATAACTTTTTTTCATCTATATACACCAACATAATATAATTCTCTCATTTTAGTTAATATAACAAAATTTTAATTTATCATATAATCTAATTTATATCATGTTAGTATAATAATCTTTAAATTTAAGTCATATACTTATTTTTTTTTCTTAATGTAAAATCTAATTAAGAGGTTTAGGATATAATAATATAAATTCTATGCCTATAAACAGAAGAGAATCCCCAACCACAACAGTCCTGCAAAAGAGTCTAAACAATGAAAATGTTATAACTTATGAAATAGAAGATAATTAACTAAACTCGACCAAAAAAAAAAAAAAGATAATTAACTAAGATACATCTAACAATAATATACCAAACGAAAAGCACATAAGTACGTAAAGATTTTTTGTAATTTGAACGAGTGTCGATGTATTTGATTGTGTTCAATGGAGATTTTAATCAAGATCTAATAATCAAGATCTAATTTGTTATTTCAAATGTTCCTTCACCGAAAAGTTCACTAAAAAAAAATTATATTAATAGAAAGAGAATAAAAATTAATCATGATGAATCGCATTGAAGTCAAGATTGAACTTGCGTATCTCCTTATTCATGTTATCCAATAATATTATAATATGTCAATTAAAAATATATATTTAATTATAATATTTTATTATATTAATTAAAAATCATATTAGTTACATATCTATCGTATTATTATTAGATGGATAGAAACGAGGAAACAAATAAAGGGAGATCGTTGGAGTCATGGATCTAGTGGGCTGGCTATAGGGCTAGGTGAGGTGAAGCACATGTTTGGTACGGGGGAGTGATTTTGGCCAGGGACGAAGCCAATGGGTAGGGAAACTTGATCCCCTTCAATCTCTCTCTCTCTCTCTCTCTCTCTCTCTCTTAGGTGAACGGATTGATGATAAAATAGAATCTTTGGTTTATTATTTTATAAATTTACATATAATGCCTTCCAAACCTTCTCTCAAAAAAAAAAAAAAATTTTTATCTTGTACATTTTTGTACAAATTTTCATATAACTCACCTCATAATAATTCCTGACTTCGTCACTGATCTTGACCGGGGACATGGTTAGAGCCAAGCATCTCAATTGTTGTTGAAGCAATGACAATACATTTTTGTACAAATTTTCATATAGCTCATCTCATAATAATTTCTGACTTCGTTCACTGATATTGACTGGGATATAGCTCACCTCATAATAATTTCTAACTTCGTCATTGATTTTGGCCGGGGGCATAGCTGGAGCCAAGCATCTTAATTGTTGTTGGGGCAATGACAACAACGCAGTGGCAACCGATGGCGTCATTGGTGTGCGAGATGTACTGCTGCACGACGAGGCGCAACTGAAGATCAAGCAAGCAGATCATTCCTGATAGATTGTCTATGAGGTCGCTTGGAGGTTGTGGAGATGTGTCTAGCGCTGCTCATCATGATCATGAGAAGCAATGGTGATAGATGGGTTTTTTGGTTGTTCTAGCTCAATTTTTGACAAGTCAGAATTCTTTCTCCCCAACATCTCTATAGAGGCTAGAAGTCTTGGACTCAATTCCAAATCCTAGACTTCAAAAAGTCTTCAATAGCTAGTCCTAGAGCTAGTCCCCAAATCCTAGAGCTAGCATTAGTTATTCCTACCTCAACAGTTTCTACGACGACCAATTTGCTAAACACGAGTTCGCATGAAAGAGATTTAGATGATTTTCTTTTTTTCCTATTTCAACAGTACATGAGAAGAGCATGATAAGATAAGCATCCTAAAACGACGCAATTTAATTAAGACCAATGTTGTTACTTTAATATTAGAGCACACGTTTTTTGAGAATCTACGATTGTTAAAATTGAAATATGAAACATAAAAATATCAAAAATTAAGCTTGATTAACATAATTATAATATAATTTTTAACAAGATTTTAGGGAAAAAAAAAAAAAGACTATTATGGTATAAATTGATAATTTGAAGACAGATTATTAGATGTTTTAAAATTCGGAACTAATTAAGGAACAAAAATCAAATTAGGGTTGTTTGGTATACTAGTTTGGATTGGAATTTATAGGTAGGAATTAATTGATTTTTCAAAAACTAATTAAAATTTTTCTTTACTTTTCGAAAAAAATACATAAATTGAAAATTTTGAATCCAAACATGATATCTAAACAAAAGCTTAAATTTACGTTTGATTCATCGGTTAGAGATAAAATTTTTTGAAGGCTCAATAATCCAGTGATGCCGGATGTACACCGCATGGAGCCGTGTAAGTCAGAAATTGGGCAGAAACTTGGCAGGAGCAAGACGGTTGCCGTTTTAAGGTCTTCATAACGTAGCAGCAGTAGAACTAAAAGAAATAGAAAAATTGGGGTTGTCAGTGTAGTGGAAGATAATATATCAACTCCAAGGGCCGAAATGTAAAAGCAAGCACGGTAAGGAGAAGATGAACTATAGGTGTGAATGGAGAATCAGCTTTTAAACTCCTCCTTTGCCTCCTTTGAGCCCCTTCTCCGCCTCCGACTAAACCCTCGCCGTCTTCATTCACCCTCCTCAACAACAGTATGAGACTTAAAAAATTCAATCTCCAAGCCAGTCTATTCATGTCATTGGGTCAGAAACATTTGTTGGATATCCCTCTGCGTCATTCCATGCCGTCACCGTTCAATTTTCATCTAACGGCTACCATTTCAATGTCGTTTCGATCTGGCAAATTTGGCTGCGGCGTACAATAAAGGCTATGGTTGAGTTTTCAAAAACAATTTGTAATTTTTATTGACTTTTAAAAAAAAAGACAAAAATTGATTTGAAAAAATATAATTTAGTTAAAATTAAACTTTAAATGTGAAACAAAACATAAATCATTGGAATAAAACAAGTTAATAAAACAAAGCATAAGGTTGTGTTTACTTATGCGTAATCGGAGTGGATATGATTTGAAATGAGAATTCGGAATTTAAATAAGTTGTTTACTTGATTTTAAGGATTCGAAATCGGAATCACGACTAATCTCATTCATACATTTATTTGAATCCAGAATCAAAATGAATTGTTTTAAATTTACATGTATTCCCTTTTATTTATTACTATTAATCAAAAGTAAAATAATCATTATGATATTAAGGTAATAAAATTGTATAATTTTTTGTTTAAAAAAATTAAAAAGAAAAAAATTTAATTAAAATAGGGAAAGTATAAAAAATATAAAAATAGAAACATAATAATATATTATGATTAAAAAAGTTATTTACTTACTAACGTTAATAGTAATTATGATAGTTATATAATATTAAGTAAATAAAAATATATCATATTTAGTTAATAAAAATAATTAATATAGGTTGTCATTATTTTTTAATATAATTTTTTACAAATAAATTAGGGATAGAATGATAATTTAATATTAAGATGAGCCTCTTTCCTTTTTCATGCCCCCACGTCGCCACCGAGAGAAACATGGGGGTGTAAAAAAGGGGATCCTATCAACTTGTCCTAAGAATCAACTTAGTGAAATCCCATATTTCGTATATCAGAAAAAGAAATGATCCGTTAGGGTCCGTATTGATCTCTGATAATAGGTCAGATCGTATCAATCCATCTTATTCTATTTGTTCCAAGGAAAGTATTCAACAATCACTTAAAGAAAATCAAGGAACTATTCATACGTTGTTGAATAGAAGTAAGGACTCTTTGTAAACCTTTATCTTTCCTTTTTATTTATCATTAACCCACATAGGTATAATCCATCTAAATGACGAATTCGTTAGGCCGAATGTGCTTGCATAGAAATCCAAATACCAAATACCAGTATTTGATTTATCTAAGTTCATCTAAGTTATTAGTGACTTAGGATAATAAGTTCATGAGCTTAGTCTTATTTCACAATCAAGAAACGAAATAAGACTTCTATCTCCAAGTTTAACTCAAATATAGCTCGCTTCTCCTTCAACTCGTTCTAAAAAAATAGGATTTTAGGTAATAAGTTTTTGATATTCAGTAACTCCTATTAAAAAATAATCACAAGAATCTAAACATTTATCTATCCATCCGTGAGGTAAATCAGCTGCCAATCTTCTCCGATACGAAAATAATTATACATCATTCTCACACTGGTGACATCTTTAAATAAGATCATATACTAATTCTCTTTCTCTAAAAATACAGAATGAGAGTCACAATTTGAAGGGGAGCACAAAATTGCTAATCTCATTCTTCAATCTCAAATTAATATAAGATCTACAGCTCTCATTTCTATTCTCAAAAAAATGTGTAAATAAATAAAAAATCGACTCACATTCTCCGTTGTGGTATGTAAAATTGGCTAGTAGTAAAAATGCCATATGTTCAAGTCTTTATTGGGGAAGACAAAACAAGATGATAAAAGGCTAGACCAGCCCAAAAAAGGACGATAGAGATACAAGGTAAGAAATGTCGTCGGAATTTACTCGATTCGTTTTCAACGGCGAAATGAAAAGAATTCGCCGATTCAAGCGAGTCGCCGCCAAACCGAAACCGAGCAAACCCGTTCTCAGTGGAAACGACGACGGTGATGGCGAGACTCGGCCGATTCACCGATTCAAATCGGTCATCGTTGGGACCACCAAACCCGAGCCGAACTCGCCCCTGGTCTCCGAGCCATCCGTGGATAAAATGACGATCTTGCCCTCGTCATTCTTCCAAATTGACTCCCTAGACCTCGCCCCTCGCTTGCTCGGCAAGTTCCTCAGGAGAGACGACGTCGTTCTTCAGATTACTGAGGTGATCATACCTTTTTTTTTTTCCCCTGTTTACTTTGCGAGAAAATGGAAGATTTTGGAGTTTTGGGTCTTCTCTTGAAATGGGGTTTTTTTTTTTTTCCCTCCTTTTATGTAATCAATTTTCATGAGAAAAAAGTTGATTTTTTTTTTTTTTTTGGTGCAACAGGTAGAAGCTTACAGACCAAATGATTCTGCTTGCCATGGCCGATTTGGGATTACTCCAAGAACTGCCCCTGTTGTAAGATGCATTGTTTCCCACCACTTGTTTATAGAATTTAAGATTCATGTTACCTTTTTTTTTTTTTTGTCCTCCCATTTTTTGGGAACAGTTTGGACCAGGTGGGCATGCGTATGTGTATCTTTGCTATGGTCTTCATATGATGCTGAACGTTGTTGCTGACAAGGAAGGAGTTGGCGCCGCCGTTTTGATACGTGCTTGTGCTCCTGTTCGTGGTACATTTTTCCCTTCACAACTACTGAGGGGCTCCGTGAACCCCCAGCTCCGCATTCGATAAGGGATGGGCCCCCACTCAAGTGTCGGGTCCATCCCGAAACGCGGGACTCACGATGCCTCCTAGCTCTGCACTTTTTGTTGGACTTGCCCATAGGTTTTTATAGTCTCTCGTAATCAAGTGTTTATGTGCAAAATCTTGGCTAGATGAAAGCGTTTTGTTTACTCTTTCACGGTTAAGTGTTTAGATTTGCATCGTGAAATGATTTCAGGACTGGAAACCATTCAGCAGCGTCGAGGTCAGATGACCGATAAGCCTGTTCTTCTTACCGGACCTGGAAAGGTCAGTCTCTACTTCTTTTAGATTTGTATAGATTTCGTGTTCCACTCTTTTAAGTAGTAATTTCGAAGATGCAAAACAAATCGAGAAACTCCTCAAATGAAAATTATGGGTATTTTGTATGTCTCTGAAGAAAACATTCTAGGACTAGCTATTTGTAGTGAAACGTTTCTCTTTTCGAATGGAGTCTACTGCTGATAGAGATCGAAAAATGAGCATTTTACGAATACTGATGAGTAAAAACTAGCAAACATTCTTCGATTTGATTAAGGTTTGCATGACTTTACTAGGTTGGGCAAGCATTGGGACTTTCAACAGAATGGTCGAACCATCCCTTTTACACACCGGGTATGTTTTTCACAAACTATGCCTCTATCTCAGTAGTGAAAAATCTGAGTTGCCAACTTCGCGGTTCTAAAAACGGATGAATGGTTCTGGCTGGTCAGGTGGTTTGGAAATCTTAGATGGTCCGGAGCCGGAAAAGATGTTGATCGGTCCGCGTGTTGGCATCGAATATGCATTGCCCGAGCATGTAAATGTGCTGTGGAGATTTGCTATTGCCGGTACCCCTTGGATAAGTGCTCCCAAGAACACTCTCAGGCCGGCCTGATACTCCTCGTCTCGGCACAAAGAAACCCCTTAAAAGGGGAATTTTTGTTTTCCAATTTAAGGGCTTTGGTCCTTTGTAAGTTGGATACATTTGTTCAAGAAAATTCGTATATAAATATATTTATATCCCTTTGTCAAATGTGACATGAAGAAAATTCACTGATTTCCCACTACTACAGCTACTCTTAAACTTGATCGGTTTCTCTTTTAAATTTTTTTTCTTTTAAACTATTTCTTAATTCTTTAGCGTCTCTTTATTTATCATGTGCATGGCCTAGTCCTAGAGATATCATGGCTTAGCAAACTAAAAGAATTCGACTCTTGTGTCCCCTTAATTTAACACCCTTTGTCTCTTCAATATTATAATGACACGTCAATTAAAAATGTCTTTTTTAATTACATTGTCATGAATTTAAAAGTCATGTTATTTATATCACGTATCATAATATTAATCAAAGTATTAAAAAGTGGACACAAATAAAATGACATACGAACCAAATCCCATCTATAGGCATCAACACAGTTAGTGCAAACTAAAGTGCTATACATAACTCTTCAAAATTACAACAGAGGGTTTTAATTTACTGCCAAATACCAACCAAAAATGGATTAAAAGGAAAAAAAAAAAAAGAAAGTAGAGATTGGATACCACACATGACACATTGCTTATCATTCATAATTCATCCAATACAGAACTAAAGTACAAGATATACAAGCTCTGTGAATGGACAGCCTACAAAATCATGGGAACCTCAGTTACCAAACGTGTATACAATTTGACACTTTCAAACACTGACGATATAATAAAGGTATAAATCTACCTTTATGTCAACTGAACTTTGACACAGAGACACCAGAAAGAATCAAACACTGCCTGGAACAAGTTAAAAGAGAGCAATGTCACGAATTAGAAACCCGAAAAACAAAAAACCAAAATGTGAAAACAAGATAGGGCACAACAAATCTGAGAGTTTTCTGGTACCTAAAGCCGAGCAACAAAAAACGAACTAGTTGGTCATGATGTCAGTCAATGGATTGGTTGATCGTCGATCCAGACGAGCAGGGGCAATCGCGGATTTGAACTTCCCGCGTTCGTGCCTCCAGACATATCGACAATGTGACATCCTTCCAAGTTCCAACACGATCAGCTCCTGGGATGCTGCCGGCTGTAGAATTCGGTGAAATCAAGCCGGAACAAAAGGAATTTCAAATCAACATGTTGCTGCACGGGCAATTGTGAGATGAAATTCTCGAGCAATGACGAATATTCTTTTGATATAGCGTCCAGATCTTGCCCCATGCTCTGAAGAAATTCGTTGGCACGTTGAGTTAGGGCCTTCCTGCCTTCACTAATCCAGGATCCGGGCTCTGAAGATGTGGCGTTCCTTTGCTTTCGTGATTTACTCTTGTCTTGAGAAGGTAGAGCGGATTCCGATCTGCCACAACAAGTACTTTGTTAACGAAATAATACACAACGAAAGTGGCAACAACACATAACAATATCGGTGCAGATAGATGAAATTACCTTGCTTGCAACTCATAAATTCCTTCATATAACCTATCTGCGTGACTTCGGAACCGCAATATTAGATCGAATAAGACAAAGAGAGACTTGTACAGCAACTGTGAACGTTCTCCGAGCAGAGATTTCTCCACAATCGAATCAAGGTACTTTTCATGCGCAGCAAGCAGATCATCAAGATCCTTGGCTACCTCCATTTCATTGGATAAATTTGACCACGAGACCTCCAACACCTCGAACATGATGTAATATTGCAAGTTCGTAACGAAATGGTTCATCTCATCCCACAGTACTTGGCAGCGCCTCAAAGTCGAAAGCAACTGCAATTTAACCGCCTGCTGCAGCTTGGTGAACGAATTGGAAGTGATACAATTCGGTTTCATGGTCTTCCAAGCACCAATAAGAGCATGTTCTACACGTCGGAGCTTCCACAAGAAATTGAAAATTCTTAAATACTTTGCCATAACAGACTCTGTAAAGACAGTATCTAAAGGAACTCTTGCATCGTACTCTAACGAGAACACGTCCCAGCCCCGATCTCCAGTTCCATGAGGCATCATTTTTACCCTCAATCTATCTAATATGTCAGGATCATCGTACTGAGCATTTGACGCTCGGATTGCAGTTTCCAGCAACCCAGCCAGCTGGAAAGAGCTTATTGTATTAGCAGGCTCAGAAAGTTGAGGCCCAACAATATCCATCAGGTACTGAACAAAATCACCCTGTCCAAGCAGTAAATACCGCTTTATAGCAAGGCAATGTTCTTTGAACTTATAACCGTTGTACATAACATCCAATAAGTGCTTATCGATTCTCTTTGCTGCTTCATCGACCAAGGAATCAAGAGCATCAGTTTCGCCATATCCTAAACCCCCTCTTCTCGTCGAGGTCCCAGCAGCGGCTGCAGCTTCTGTGGCAGCATCAGCCCAGCCACGATCATCGCAACAGACACGTAGAAAATTTATTGACTTGCCAGTCCTTAAGATGCGTTGCGCAAGAGACTGCGAAATAAAGGAAGGAAGCATCCCAGGATGAAGCATGTAACCTTCCCTCCAAAGAGACTCAGCTTTCACTGGCTGACTGACAACGAAAAACTCTGCGAAAATATCTTCCAATTCCCCTTCCAAAACCCAACTCCTCACCATTTCAAAGAGTGGAGAGCACACCCGCCTCAGCAAACGCCTCATGAACTCCTGCACCATCGGATCACCATGCTGCGCGTGCAAATGAATCGCCCCAGCCATTGCCCCGCCTTTCAAAACCTTACACTTATCCACTAAAACCGCCATTAACCTCATCTTCACCAGTGGCTCAGCAAACCAAACGGACAACCTCCTCAAAGAGAGATAATTCCCCGAACTCGCTGAATCTGAGACCAAAGGAATTCGATTCATCGACTGTGCCTCAAGAACCGCCAACAACTTATAGTAATCCGAGAGCTCGTCTTGCAAAGCGGCGCAAAAGGCCTGTCCAACAGTTCCGACATCCTCGGCCGGAAACCGATCCATACTCTCTGAAACGTACCCTTTAACCTTCCTAAACAGCCAACCTAATTCGCAAAGCTTCCGAACCATTATCCTCGTAGCTCTCGGAACCTTAATCAAATCCGACAAGACATAACCATCGGAACTACTATCGAATTTAACATAATTCCCATCAATCCCTTGACAAGCATACAACACATCCCTCACCAAAACCTCTTCAGAAACCTCATTCTCTTCCTTAACCAAATTCGCAAACTCCCGAAAAGCGACATCGCGGGCATTCTCGGGATCCTTGGCAACCAACAGGACTCCATTGCTCCAACCCTTGTCCTTAACCCGCCCACGGCGCAAAACCCACGAATCGTTGTCCCCCGATTCGGCGTCTCCGAGAGCCAAATTGGGCAACAACAGCGGGGAATCCAACTGGGCGGCGGTGCTCCTCCGGTCCTCGGAGACGATATCGAGTAAATGGAGGACTGCCCATTTGTTGTTGACGCTTCCAAGGCCGGTTTTGGAATCGAAAAGGTTGTAAAGCTCGGAAAAAGTGAGCGCCTGAGAAGACTTACCTTGGGTGGCGAGTCGGCGCTTTATTGACTCAGCAATGGCGGCCGAGTCGGGGGCGATTGAGGGGCGTAACCGGGCGGAGAGAATACGGAGAGCGTAGCGAAGGTGTTTGTGGAAAGACGGGGATTTGGGGTTGAGGAGTTGGGAATCGGAAGTGGGGTTTTGAGAGAGTAAACGGAGGACGAGCTCTTTGATCAGATCTGGGATTTTTTGCTGATCTTCTTCCTCCATTTTTGTGTGCTCTGGTAGTGGAACAAGAGAGTAAAGAGAGGTTTTTTGAAAAAAGGAAAAAGGAAAGGGACGATTTGGTGAAACTGTTGAGGGTTTTTTTGATTTTTCATGGGCGGGTACACTATATTTTTCTTCTTCTTTTTTTTTTTTTTCCTTTTTAATTTCTGATTTTTTTAAGTAAAAAATATTTCTCTTTTTTTAATTAAAAATATTACCCTTGAATATTTAAACAATTGGCAACAGCAGTAAAATTGATTAAATTATGGCTTAATAACATAACTACGACTTGTAATTTTCTTCAAAAAAAAAAAGTAAATAGAATTATATGTAATTAAAATAAAAAAATAATAAGATTTTCCAATATTCGAAGAAAATAAAAATACATAATAAATTGATGTAAATAATATCTTTTTCTCTCACACACATAATTAAGGTAGATAATACATACTAGTTATAACTATTTTATTTGTCTAATAAATTTGTTATTTATTGTTATACATTCTAAACAATAGAAAAATGTTATATACTTCTTTTCTTTATTTTAAATGTTGTTTTCGATTTATCCTCTAATTTTTAAAAACTACACAAGTTTCCTTTGAAATTAAAAGTTTGTTTCAATTAAAGAGATACGTTTGTAATTTCTTAACATAGGAAGATAATTTGTGGTTACATGTATAATTTAGTTGTAATATCACATATAATTTCACCTAAATGTGCATACTCTCATCTCAAATAAAAAGGAAAAAGATAAATTGAAAAATAAGTAAAATTAAAATATATTATTATACAAGTACACCTATAAGACTATTACTTTGTTTTACCTTTAACTGAAAAGCACGTTGCACATGATTTATGTACGTGTAGAATTGCCAATATATCCTATCAACCTTATAAATCATAATTTGTTAAAAAAAACCTAATAAATCATAATTAGCACAATGACGGAATAAAAAAAAATTTTCAATATTTGAGATTTAGGAGCTAAAGTAAAACAAGCTCTATTTTTATTCCAGCAAAAAGAAAAAAAAATGAACATATTTTTATTAGGGGATAAAAATGAAATTAACCCCACCAAAACAAAACCTTTTGCCTTCTGTTACTAATTGTATTGACATGACGACGACTTCCTTTTTCCTTCACAAAAAAGGACATGTCGTTTTGGTTATATATAAACACGTGCCCTCTCATGTTTCATAACTTATTTTATTTTTATCATTCACTCCCTTCTTATTTTAATTTAAGATTATATAAAGGTCCTTTCAGGAAAAAAAAAAAAAAAAAGATTTATATAAAGGATATGCTGTTGGCTACAAATTTAACATGATATGTCGTTTTCACATAAATGGCACTTTGCTTTGTAATTTTTCAATAAAACGACGTGTCGATGCTAACAAAACAACGATGTGTGTATTTTATTTTATTTTTTTAACGGCTAACTATAAGGAACGACAGTCGCGTTATTTTCGGGTTGCTTAAACGACATGAGGCTTGTCATTTTCTGGGCAGGAAACGACATGTCTTGTGTTTTCAATCTCTCCCTCTCTCTTTTCAAACAATAAACGAACTTGACGTGTTGTTGTTTATATCCGAAAGAAAAAAAGATTTGGAATAAAAAGTTCTGCAATACAAAATTCAAGCGGAATTTTTACACTATTAAAGTATTCTTTTTTAACTACATTTTGACGTAGGAGTATACTTAAATTTGAAAAGTGATTTATGTGGTTTTGATTTTGAAGAAATGCTTAAGTTTGGGTGCGTATACAGATTTATAAAGGACTCCATTTTAAATAGGTAGTGTTTGAAATGGAATCCCGAGTCTGATACGTTTAAAAAAACTAATTATATTTTTTTTCATCGGTTATAATTTTTAGGAAGAATGATAGAGTTACTCCTACGTCACATTTTCAATCAAATCTTATATAATTTCAACTTTTTTTTTTTGGTGCTTGATATTGATAATGATATTGATTGATCGGTACGTCGATTGCATTTTACCAACTCCTTAAGCAACTGGTTTCATCAACTCAGAAAAATATAATAAAATTAAAAAAGAACTGAAAGAACTCTCATCTCTGGGCATTTCAGGTGGACTTGCCCATTGTGATTTCTCTGGGCTTTGGGTTCAGACTTCATGCTAGTCATGTTCCTATTGGAATTGTGAGAAAAAAGAGGTTAATAGGTAGGTTTTTTTTTTTTTTTTTTTTTAAACCGAAACTTAGGACCTGTTTAGGATAATATCTGGATATGATGTTTTAGAAATTGAGTTGGAAATGTGTGTTTAAAGAGAAAACTTTTAAAAACATTATATGATGTAGAAAATAGTATAAAAATTTAAAACGTGTTCGAAAAAAAAAAAGCAAAATAGATATTGTCTTATTTTGTCTCGTTGTTATGAGCATTTAACCATAAAAATCATCACATTCTGATTTGAAATGAGAAAATTATAGACTTTTAAAGTTAAGTTTTTTGAAAATAAAAGAGAGAGAAAGTTTGATGTAGAATTAAAATTTTGAAATTTAGATGGTAAAACAACATTTTCATATGGTATCCCAAATAGCCCTTTAAAAAAGTAAATAATACACTTTAAAATATTTTTGAGAAATAACATATTAATGGTACGGGACGTTATAGTAAATAGCTCTAACTTTTTATTTGGATAGATAATTAGATTTATGGATAATGAAAACAAACATATATATACACACACACACATATATATGGAGATGTGCTAAGTAAATATTGATTTCTCAATTATTTTAGCATTCTTTAAGATGAACCATTGCATTCCAATATGCATTCAACTTGAATATTTGTATTCAAATGTAGAATCTGAATTGTTTAGTCAAGTAAAATGTGTAATCAAATTGTTTTTTATCGAGGACAACATTTGAATAATATAAAAGTAGAAAAATGAGTGATATGGATTTAAAAAAAAATGAAAATTTATAATTTTCATTTGAGTTAAATTACTGTAAAATAGTAAAACATATAAATTCTTACACTTTAATAGTTGTGTAACCAGACACACATTTGCATTCCAATGCAATAATGAACTACTCATATGAGACTTACTAATTAGTTTACTTGCTGTTGGGACGATTTTTTTATTTTTTATTTTTGTGGGAGCCAATCAACAAATACAAAGCTTGATTTTTTAGCCCTCATTGATCCTTGAAGCTTCAATCTTGGAAAAAATGGGAGTCCTCAAAAAGAAAACTCTCTAACACTCAAATGAGATTCGGACTAAGGAAATAATTAGAACTAAAATTGACAGAATTTAGCTCCGTTTGACAAACCATCTTAAACTCAAATTTTTCATTTCAGTTTTTGTTTTTTTTTTTTTTCTGAAAAGTCAATAAAATTATAATGAGTTTTTAAAAAGTCAACAAACTCAAATTTAAAAATTTCAACTCAAATCATTTCACTAAATGAACTCTAAATAAGATAAATTAAGAAGAGTGTATTTTTCTTCCACCCACTTACTCTATTTATAGACAAATAAGTGTGCGTGAGATCAATCTTTCGTCTAATCTTAAACGTCATCTTTAAAGAATTGATTTTATCATTTACATCTAATTTCTTACCACTATCATCGGTCTTAAGGTTTTTTTTTTTTTTTTAATCCATTTTATTCGAGCTAGCCTTCTTTTAGGTGTTTCCGGTCTCATACTTCGTTTGGTTCAGATCATTCAAATATTAAAACGTCATCGTTTTCACTTTTCATCTATTTCATATCCATCTTAAAGTTGTCGTATTATTTTTTATTTGGTATAAAGTCACGTTGTTTTATCTTCATCTAAACTAAGTCGTTTTAATAATAATATATTTCATTTCCACACTCGATGAATAGGAAATTTACCTAACCAATAAATATGAATTTTGCCAAAAACCAAAAATTTTTCCTTTCAAATTATATTATAAAGCATAATAGAAATAGTATATATGTCTAATAAGAGGATTTTCAATTAAAAAAAAAAAAAGAAGAAAAAAAAGAAGAATAAATAATGAGAGGTCATTCTTAAAGAGCAAAGATGGACAAATGATAAGAACCAAATAAGAAAAAGTTAGTCAAACTAACGCTTTTCCTTCGTCAAGTCATATTTGCATCATAGCTGGAGCTACCTAGCCGTTGGAAATCGTGGGTCTATATTTTTTAGGTTTAATTCCAAGTTGGATCATTGTATAATTGTGACGGATTAAGATGGATACGTACTTTATTTGTATTTGATGAATGAGTTGAGTTTAAAAATTTTACGTTTTATTAATAATTTTTGTTAATTTTTAGAAAAGATAAAAAAATTTTTCAGAAAAAGACAAAAAAAAGTACAGTTTAACTTAAGTTAAACCTGCCAATCAAACAGGTCCTAAAGAGATCAAAATGATATTTTTTATGTGTTCAAAATGATAAATAAATGAACGAGAAATTAATTCTAAAAAAATAACCATAAAATTAGAAAGTTTCAATAAAAAGCTGAAAAAGTAATGCAAGTTCATTGGTGTTTATATAGGCTTGCGCATTTGCCGTAATTTTTTAGAAAAAAGAAATGCTGTTGAAAGTGTTCAGCTTTTTTTGATCGGTGATTGACAAAATTTTTTTTTTTCAACTACTCATATCTTTAAGTTTTTGCATTATGCATTGACCCAAAAAAAGAAAAAGAAAAAGAAAAAAAAGATGTGTGTGCATCCTAAAGTTTTGGATGAGTTATATTTTTACCA
Organism: Ficus microcarpa; assembly: GCA_025413485.1. NCBI lineage: Eukaryota > Viridiplantae > Streptophyta > Magnoliopsida > Rosales > Moraceae > Ficus > Ficus microcarpa. The sequence continues at coordinate 27,442,118 of CM046387.1, read as the reverse complement.
TAATATTTTGCAAGACTTTTGGATCCTCAAAGCAATAACTGTTCTTTTTCTTTTTCACCTTTTTAGTGAAAATATTGGAAGTCACCGTTGATGTCATCGATGGACTGGTCAAGTTTACGGGTTGGTTAGTTTCTGAACTTTTGATTATGAGAATAAAGATTCGTGTCCCTATCTAATAACAGATAATTAAATTGATTTACGGACTCGTCAATTAATCTCGATTAAATGGATACACAAGTCTCTAGTTATTTAACCTTTTGTTTTGTTTTGTTTTTTTTTTTCGAAGAAAGAACTAATGAAAAGTTGAGGTTAAGGCTCCGTTTGGTGAAACGGTGTGTATTGAAATTTTTAAGTTTTAGTTTATTGACTTTTTAAAAACTAGTTATAATTTTTGTTGATTTTTCAAAAAAAGATAAAAACTAAGAGGAAAAAGTACAGTTTAATTTGAGTTGAACTAACTCACCAAACGAGACCTAGTAATAGAAATAGCTAAGGTGGTGCATAGCTAGGCTTTGGCTTTGACCTCCAAGAATTATCGCTTCAAACATGCAGAGAATTTTCCAAAATATTCATTTCCTATCAAAGCCATGGCTTTCTCACCAAACCTCGACCTAAAACAAACATTTTTCACCAATTTTGATGGATCAAAAAAGGAGACTTCAACTCTCTCTCTCTCTCTCTAAAAATTGACAGGAAAGTGCAAATAAACATGTTCTGTTACGTTATTAAGGCAACAAACTGTATGTTTTTCCTTTAAATCAGATCCCATGAGAAGTAGAAACAAATGGGAATCTAAGCCACAAAGACAAGGGTGTTAACTATTCGTTTCTTCTGCCTAAAAAATGTATAATTTACACTTTTTAACACTTCCAAATAATTCTTGCGGAAGATTATGTTGGCTAGCTTTTTGAGTTTACTGCAATGCTTTAAGTGTAAAACAAGCAAAATCAGTAATAATATTTAACAATGCTCTTTTTAAAAAATATATATATTAAAAAAATAAAATTCTTTTGGTATGTTATTTTAGAGATTACAATATTAATTGATTAACGTACGCCCATATATATGATACAATATGAGAATTTCGTACTGTCATCTCCTAGACCACCATTTGACTTAGAGGGTGTCTGGTGAATGAGTTGAGTTTGAATTGAGTTGAAATTTTAAAGTTTGAGTTGAGTTGAGTTGACTTTTTAAAAAGTAGTTATGAATTTTGTTGATTTTACAGAAAAAGACAAAAATTAAGATGAAAAAATACAGTTTAGTTGGAGTGGAACTTTGTTACCAAACAGCCTCTTAATTTCAAATACAAATCCTAATATGAATATTCTAAATTAAATCTTAGTTTAATGAAACATTTATAAAATGAGGCATATTACAACGATTTAAAAAGTTAAGGGATAAATAGTCAAATTTAAAAATTTGAGAGCAAGTTGTCATAAAGTGACAAGTTTTAAGAGGCACTAATGCTATATATGCTATATAGCATATGCTAAAATTACTACCTTTTTCAGGAGAAAATATAACACCAAAAATAAATAAATAAATAAATAAATAAGTGCACACTACATCGGATACCCTTGTTATACAAAGGGGTAGACTCAAAAAAGCAGAAATTGGTGTAAAAATAAATTGAAAAATTAGCTGTTTAGAAAAATTAAACACTTTCGATTACATGCACAGTCTAGTAATAATTTTATATCTTACTTTATTAAAATGTGGAGTGTTTGAATACCTTATCCTCTTCCACAATGGTCCCTGCCTCTTTGCGTCATTTACATTAAACCCTCATATCACTTTTTATGAAAATCGTTTTTAAAAAATCAACCATACTAAAATTTTTGGAGCACAAGTATTGTTTTATTTTTTGAAGATAATTTTTGAAGTATTTGTCGGTTTGTATAAATGGAACTTGGGACACGTTATAATTTTACTTAAAGAAGTAACATTACTATAAAAAAAAAAAAAAAAAAAAAAGAACCAAGGAGGAAGTAACATCATCTTCTAAATGAAGATTAAAAGAACACAAAAATAGACTTTTGAATTGGTATTTGCATTTTTAGAACTAAAAGCACAAATAAACAAATTCGTTTTAAATTTTTTGAACGGTTCGGTTTAAATTATTAAGGAATATTACACCCAAAAATAACACAATTTTAAAAAATCGCCTATATAAGTATCTATATGAAACTCAACCATAGGCATACAAGTGTACAACAATGAATGCTTGTTTTCTAGCACTAGGGATCTCCCTTGTCCATTTTGTTTTTAATGTATTTAATGCTAAATACACTTGTGAGTGAGTGACTTCTTACATAAAACAATTACTTAAATCTTTATACTCTTATCAAAAAAAAAAAAAAAAACTTAAATCTTAAGCTCGTTTCACTGATGACTTATGAGTATATTTTTGATCTGTTTAGCTTTCAAATCCGGACTTAAGTGTTTCATTTCAGTTTCAGCTTTTTTATTTTTTATTTTTAAAATCAATTAAAATTATAACTAGTTTTAAAAAGTCAACCAACTTTAACCTAATTTCATTTCAAATCAAAATTAAGCTTAATATTTTTCTCTGATTAAATTCGTAATAATAATAGTAACGTTATATTTAAATACAAAAGCGTCTTCAACATATCAATTAAAGATGGACTCCACTTTTGATGACTAAACTACTTAATAATTGTTGGTGTTAACGACTTTTGTTTATTAGAAGTAAAGAGAAATAGAAATAGGCATAGATCAGAAAAGATTCTTGGGGTGGGTTGGGTGCTTGAAATAATGACAAAAGGCATAACTTAGTCATGATAAGGTTTGGTTTCAATGTTGAGGACTATCAAGATTTAAAAAAATAATAATAATAAAAAGGAAAGGAATTAATTCCCTAAAAATTAGATCACAAAAAGCAATAGATTGCTTCGCGCCATAAAATATATTATAGTTTTTGGTTTATATAATAGAATAATAATCATGTTTGGATCATTTGGTTACATGCTTCCAAATGGGGCAAGTAGTGAATCAAATTTATTTATTTTTTCAATGAAAAAAAAATATTATTACTTTACTATTTTGAGGTTGAGTATTAGGGGTCCTATAGCTTTTAATAGAGTTCCACAACATATATATATATATATATATATATATATATGCTAAAAAACATAAAAAATAAAAACTCATAAATTGGTTGGTCCCGGAATTTAGGTGGTCGGTGGTCCTGGCCATAGTTAAGGTAATTCCGTGAGGCTTAAATTGTCAACTTCGTTTGGCTTTGTTGGAAACGACAATAATAGCATTTGTAAACAAAATATATAAAGTCTGTCGTTTTTAATTGCACTAGACAAAATTTTGGACTAACCACAGGATAGTATGCACAGACGGTCTCTTTCATTCAAACAAAACACACATACAAACAAAAACAGTTTCTCTGGGCAAAAGAAAAACAGAGAGGGTGTTTTTATCTAACAATTGGTTCAAAAATTTAAATAGAAAATTTTGGGAACGTTTGGTTCGTTAGCTTATTTTCAATTAAAATGTACTTTTTTAACTCAATTTTTGTCTTTTTTTGAAAAAGTTTTTGTCTTTTTTTGATAAATTTTCAATTCAAACTTAAAATTTTCAAATTAAACTAACGAACCAAACGAAGCCTTTGATTCTTACTCTCAAAGCTTGACGATTATTACAGAAAAAGTATATATACCATTTGAAATGAGATTATGCATTAGAGCAAAGAAATAAAATATCATTTCAAATATGTGATTTTCACTCTTTTTAAAAGACAAATATAGTGTTGGCATTTATATTTACATTACAGACGGATAAGACAATTACTTACATAAAATATTGGGGTAAAATATGTTGGTTGTTGAAAAGGAATTTAAAGGTGATAGTTTGCACAATAAAAAGATTAAAAGTAACAAAAACAGTTTTTTTTTTCCTTTTTTTTTGGGGGGGGCTAAAGGAACAAAAACAGTTTAGGAGCTAGCAAAAGATGTCTAAAATGAATTTGTAACAACATAAGAATTTCAAACCACTTATATTTACAGTATTAGATTATTCTAAAATTTTCTTTCAAGTGAAAACAACTTTATTAACACAACGCATTCCGGTTGCAAAGTAATTTTCTAAAAGGAAAAGAAAGGAAAAGTTAGAGGGGGAAGAAGAAAGTTAAAAAAAAAAAAAAGGATAAAAAGGGGAATAAAAATATAAATTGCACCAACGGTACTCTATTTTTATCGATTTAGCAATTAGGTCCATAAGCCGTTTTCTTTCAACATTTTAATCCATGCATTCCCAAATTGTTGCATCCTTTTAGTCCTAAGGGCCATGTGGCCAGATTGTTTGGGGTATTTAATAAGGAAAAATGCTATAGATATTAATTTTAATCTTAATTTTTAAATACCAACCTATGTAATATGTAAGCTGTCATTTTACTATTGATAAGTATTTAAAGTATTGCATGCATTTGTCAATGAAAGATGACAAAACACCGCCATTTGAGTTAGTACTCAAAGATTATTGGTAAATCTAGAACCATGCATGCTTTTTGAATATATGAGGACCACCACCAGGAGCAGCACCAGACATTTAATTCAGTGGGGCGTAATTTTTTTACAAATAAAGTCAAAGTATAAAAATTAAAAAAGATAAATTTTTAGTAGGGTTATGTAAGAATTTTAATTTCTATTGAGGGAAGAGTATAAAAACTATAAATTTTTTTTGGAGTAACATTAATTTAAGGAGGGCGATTTGAGAATTTTAAATTTAATTGGGATTATATGAGACTTTTAAATTTCAAAAAGGGGGAGACATAAAAAACAAAAATATTTCGAGGGTAAAAATTAAAAGGCCTCACATTCGGCCTTGAGCACCTCCACCACTGAGTCACTGACCCGCATACAATATTCCCAAATGTTAACGACATAAATGGCAAGTGAAAAATATTTGAGGACCAAAGTTCCAAACGCTCTAAAAGTTGGGGACTATTGATGCAATTCATGGACCCAAACAAAAAGCACGATTTGAAATCTTTGTCGGGTGTACGTGGCAAGATATGCTAGCGAGTTTCAATTTTGCCTTCACGCGCGAAACTTACAAACCTCAGCTGTCCTTTAATTTTTCCTCCGAAAAATTTCATAAGAATATTGTTTTAATTTTTTAAAAGTAAAATTCAAATTTATTTTCATGTAATAAAATAAAAAAAAAAAGAAATAAGGGAATATTCAATCAAACGTTGCGTGCGCGTACAGCTACGGGTCCACGCCTCTACGGAGGGGTATAATAACTTGAATATCAGGGTTTGTTTGGTTTGAAGTTGATTTTAAATTAAATTATATTTTTTATTATTATTTTTATTTTTTTTAAAATTTTTTTTTATCTTTTTAAAATTTTTTTTAATTTTTTTTAAAAATTATTATTAAAATTTAAAAATTTTAAACTAAATTCATTCACTAAATATTTATTAAAGTTTTAATTCAAAAAAAAAAAAAAAGAGAACGAAAAAACCATAAGAATTTTTCTTAAAAAAAAAACAATGAGAATTTTATTTAAAAAAAAAAAACAATGAGAATTTTTTCTTAAAAAGAAAAGTTCTAGCTTGGCATATCGTTTTACATATAATTTACAAGTTTCTTAATATTGTTTTTTTAATTAAAAAAAACCTATAATTCTAATTGATAAGAAAATTTTGATCATGTGATTCGTATTTGAGACAATTGATTAAAAAAAGCTTTTTAACCTTTGAATTAATTTTTAAAAGTCTAATTTATAAATGTTTAAGTTAAAAGAAACTATTCCTAATCATATATTAGATTGTTGAAATACCAATCAAATGATTAGAACAACAACTCTTACTGATTGGGCAAAATGAAAAGTCCTATCATGTAAATTTTCTTAATATTTAAATCTAATTGGTAAGTAAAGGAAAATAAAATATATTTTTCTACAAGAAGTAAAATATGTTAATTTTATAAAAAGATATAAAGTGTATTATGAAATAATTCTCTAAAACTGGAAATAAAAAAGAAAAATTTATAGTAGAAGTTGTAATTTTGCCTTACCAATTAAAATTACTGTTATAGTCATTGGATCAGTTTTTTAACATAATTAGAAGGAGTTTATTTGTCACGCTATAAATATTTGATGTGAAAACAATTGTTAAAAAGCTAATCAAATAGTTAAAATAATAATATCCATTAGTAAGATAAAAATAAAATAAATTTTACCTAAAAGAAAAAATTTAATAAGAAAAAAAAACCTGAAATAGAAATAGAAAGAAAAAATTGAGTTTTTTTAGTAAGTGAAAATATATTTATATCTATTTGAATTAAAAATATATATTTTTTTAATTTTGAAAAGAAGAAGAAAATTAATAATTTTTTTAGTCTCATTTGCCAACGCGGAATCGTGGGAAAATTTTTTTTTTGAAGTAATTTGTGGAAATTTTTTTGGAAGCAACAGACGAGACAAACAACAAAAAGACCATTAATGGCCAGCACCTAAAACACAAAAACACACCAGGGAGGTCTTCCTCTCTCTCTCTCTCTCTAACTTTCTCTCTCCTCTCCTCTCTGCTCTCTCTCTCTCCCCTCACCTTCAATATATCCAAACAAAGCCCAGGTGATAATAATACACTTTCATCAAGTTTAAGGCTTGGTTTTTTGGTGGTCCGTGTTCGTGTGTTTTTCCTTTTTTTTTTTTTTTTGTTTCTGTTTTTAGTCGCGTTTCTTTTTCGAGATTGCAATCTGAATCTTCTCTTGTTTCCTTCCGCTAATTTGGAGGGGAGCCCCCAAGTTTTTATTTGTTTGAATACGGTCTTTTCTGAAGACATTTCGCTCGGAAATCTCAACTGGGTCTGTGTCGTCCTTTTTATTTTTATTTTTTTGGTCTCAACTTTTTCTGGGGTGCTTTTTTTGGTTTATCATTGCTTTTAGAGGCTCGAAACCAGATTGCTTATTATTTTAAGTGAAAATGGGTTTTTTAATTTTTTAGTTTTGAGACCAAAACTTGCATTGGTTTTGAGTTTTATTTAATTTGATGGGTATATTTTCGTTTTGTTGTGTCTGACGGATTATACGATGGGAAAGGTTGTTCTTTTTGCAGAACCCAGTTTTTATCTTTGTTGAAAAATGGTTACTTGATTAACAAATTGAAATGGGCAGTTTTTATTTTTTGTTGAAAAATGTCTACTTGATTAGCAAACAGAAATGGGATTTGTTTGTTGTGTTTTGGGAAAGCTTTTTTCAGTGAAGGGCTCAGATTTGGTGCGAGTATGTAATGATGGGAAAGATTTGGGAATGGGAATTTCTTTTTGAAAATTTTCTTTTGCTTTTTACTTATTGCTTACTGGGTTGAGTGCTTTTCATATCAAAAGTCTCCATTGTTCTTTTGGTTCATGATTTCTTCAATAATGCCTATGGAATACAATATCTGGTTATACCGCAGATTCCTTTCTTTCCTTTGTCGATTCTTCGATCAAATTTGGTTTTTGATTGAAAAATGCAGGCATACTTGAGGATATTCTTCAAAAAGAAGTTGCTTTGCTGGAGTTGTCGCCATAAAAAACAAATGATTTGATTTAGGAAATTTGTCATCTTTTCATAGTTTATACTTTGTTGTCTCTGTCCCTGCCCGTTTCTAGAGCGGGAAGAGCTGAAAAACAATCAGTTCAGACCATTCTGCAAACGTGTTGTTGCTAAATTTGCTGCTTAAATTCTCATAGATTCCATACGAAAGCTTTTGACTTTCGTAACATTTTCGTTTTTTTGCGAATGTAGTTTGTTTCGTTTGATGTTCTTATCGTTTTTTCCCCTTTTTTGACAGGCTTGCTATAGACTGAGAATTGCGAGTGTAATGACTTGGGTGTAGGTCTCATCGTCTCGGTTAAGAATCTTAATTGCGGAGCTAGAGGCGACAGTACAAAAAATTGTCGAGATGGCTCCGGGAGGCAGCACTTTCAAGGAAGTTCTTGATTCCCACAGTGTAGTTTCAGAATATGATGTCGCAGTTAAATCAGAGTCTACGAGCACAGTCGCAAAGGCCAGCTATGGTTTGGGTAAAAAAGTTGCAGTTTATTCGACTAATGGTGTCCACGAGCTACTTGAGTGCCATGGATGCACAAATTTGATGTACCCCCCAATCCATCAGGTGTGTTTACATTTATAATACGAAGTTCCCACATAACTTGAATCTTATTAGTATTGATACTTCTGAAAGGTGTTCTATTTGCTCGCAGCTTGCGTTTGATACCAGATAAAGCTCTCAAATTGTATATTTGCGCGAAATTCCTTTTATTTTTTCTTCAACTGCTACAAGATCAACAAGTCCGTGAGCTTGGGCTTCTGTTGCTGACATAATTAAAAGCATTCTTTTTATTGCCTAGTTGTTAGTTGTTTCAATTCCTCAACTAAGTTCGACTAGTCTTTTATTTTTTTTTCTTTTGAAACTGAAAAAAAGTCTGTCATCCTGTGATGGAATAAACACTTTGATAGATTTCAAATTGTGGAAGCAAGTGTGACATGAAATAAATTCTTTTAGATGGAAATACGAGTTGTTTGACCCTCTTGTCCGAAATATGGCATACCTTTGTTAATTTTTTTCGTTGCTGGTTAGCTCATTTTGGTTGTGATTTATGGAGTTGTGTGGATTAACATGAACAGTTTTGTGTTCATCAGAGATTTGATTAAAAAAAAAAAACTGTTTCTAATTTTGTTTTCCCCTTCTTTGATACACTTTGTCCATTGTTTTTAAACCGTATACTCAACTTCTTTTAGTGCTATAGCAATGAGGTTATGCTGCAATCTATGTCCTTTTGACTCCATTGTTTCTCTTCTTGCAGTGTCCAAACGGCCACACTTTATGTTCAAACTGCAAGGTTAGAGTGCAAAATTGTTGCCCAACTTGTCACTATGATCTTGGAAATATAAGGTGTTTGGCTCTGGAGAAAATAGCTGAATCAGTGGAACTCCCCTGCATATACCAGAGTTTTGGTTGTCAGGACATTTTCCCATACTATAGCAAGCCCAAGCATGAGCAACACTGTACTTTCCGCCCATACAATTGCCCGTACGCAGGATCCGAGTGCCCTGTTTCAGGTGACATCCCGAGCCTTGTTGCGCATCTCAAGGATGATCACAAGGTTGACATGCATGATGGGTGTACTTTCAATCATAGATATGTCAAATCAAATCCACATGAAGTTGAAAATGCAACTTGGATGCTGACGGTAGGGCTTTTCTTCTCTCTTTTTTCTTCTAATGCGGGGGTCATCCTTATCCATTTCCCCCTCCCCTGACCCCCTTCCTAGGATAGTAAGTAATGGTATCGATAGTTTCATGATGGAATTTCGCTAAGGTCATTCTTTGAGTAATTATAGATTAAGATTTATAATCATCACCAATTTTGGTGATTATTGTTTCCTTTTTTTTTTTTTTTGGTTTTGTTTCCTGCATGCTGCGACTGTGAATTGGGGGAGTGGAAATATGATTCATGAACGGAGGAAAAAAACCGTATAAAAACCAAGTTTTAAAGCATGTCATGCATACCAATTCTACTAGTTTGCATTTTCAGTTCTAAGTTATGATTTATTGCGTTCGAGGTCATACTATTTGGAATTCAATCGTATTTTTCCAAAGAGACTGGTGATTTAATGTCATCTTTTGTTTTCAAATTTATGTCGGTTCTAGCTTAATTGAAAGCTACTACTAGTATTTTCCCCCCTTCAGTTTCTTTTATGCACTAATTTCTATTGAACATAGAAGGAAAACCCGATCAAACATCTTAAAATGTCTTTTCCTTGCAGGTCTTCAACTGCTTCGGAAAACAATTCTGCTTGCACTTTGAGGCCTTTCAACTGCGTATGGCTCCGGTTTACATGGCCTTCTTAAGATTCATGGGCGATGACAATGAGGCCAAGAAATTCAGCTACAGTTTGGAAGTTGGTGGAAATGGTCGTAAGCTAATATGGCAAGGAATCCCAAGGAGTATTCGCGACAATCATCAGAAAGTCCGCGACAGCCAGGATGGCCTCATTATTCAGAGGAGTTTGGCTCTCTACTTCTCCGGCGGGGACAGGCAAGAACTAAAGTTAAGGGTTACTGGCCGTATATGGAAAGAAGAATGAGCTCCTGGGGAGAGATGATTTATATTCAGGTAAATGTACAGTTTAACCGAATTCCGAGATTGGCTAGGGTTTCTTTTTTGTTCGTTTCGCGTTTACGTTCTGCTCTTGCCTTCGAGCTTCCTTTTGGGTAGTTGAAAACATGGAAAGTGGGAGGGAATAGAAATTCAAATTGATCAACTATGATTTAATGGGAGGTGCAACAAAAATACTGTGTTGTTACATTTGTGATCTGATAGAATTCTATGGAGTGGATTTCTTTACCTTTGTTGTTTGTAAAATGAATGGTACTTCCTGGGGGAAAAAAAAAAATACCACTTTCCAATTTTATTACAAAAAATGGTGTTAAATCTATTGAAAAGAAAGCATTCTTAAATCCTAGTCAATTTTTTTATTATTATGCTCAAGTCTCAACCTTATCACCACAATAAAGTTTATAGAGGTGGGACATATGTGGGCAATTAGTTTGAAATGTCCTTGTTCATGGGCATGATTCATTATAGGGTACCTCCAATTTTTTTTTTTAGTCCGTTTGGTGAATGAGTTTGAGTTGAAAATTTTTGACTTTTGATTTCAAAAAAAAGATAAAAACAGAAAATATAAAAATTTTATCAGAAAAATATAAAATTTGAGATAAAAAAATACAGTTTGAGACCTTAATCTTTTGTTTCCTATGTTAAAGGGAGAATTTATGGATGGGTACCCAAAAAAAAAAAGAACAAAACAAAAAACAAAAAACCTACTGAAATTGGATAGTTGCGAAGCGTCATATTTTTTAAAAGTTTAGTTGAATTTATATATATATTTATTTTGTTTTGATATGATTTTGACATGATATGATATTCAAAAGCATTATAAATAATAGGAAATATACTATCAAAAGTTGCCTAGGAAAAAAAAAAAAAACTACTGATAATGTATAAGTTGTGAACCATCATATTTTCTTAGAGTTTTATATTATTTTTATACATATATTTTGCAAAAATTTATGATGAGAACTTAATTTTAACTCTATTGATAGATATTGTTAGTTTATGTATTAAGTTAATTTTTAAAAAATATGATTTATGAACTCAGAAAAGTTCGGGCTTGGTGGGTTTATTGCCTCCAATCCTCTCCCGGCTTGCTTTCCTTTAGAAGAGGAACACAGGAACTGTAAATTTGACACATGTGCAAACCGATTTAATCCGATTCAAGTTGTTTTTTTTTTCTTTTTTAAATTTCTTTTTTCAAGTTTGAATCACATTTATTTCTTTAGTTTTTGGTCGTTTAATGTTATGTTTGGTGTTTTATCTCAAATTTAAATTTTTCATCTTAAATTTAAATTTTTTATCTTTTTTTAAAAATTAATAAAAAATTATAATTAATTTTAAAAAAATTAATCAATTTCTACTTTAAAAATTTTACCTCTAATTAATTTATCAAATGGTGTCTAAAATATCAATTAGAATTGGATTTTTACGATTTAAATCCGAGTATGGATTGTCAGTCAACGGGGGCAGTGATAAATGAGGACAAAAGTGGTGGACTTTGTAACCAAAATGGATAAAGTCGGTGAGTGCACACGGGTTCAACTTTGAAGGCAGGTCACCCTGACAATCATTACGAATATGAAGTACAATTCTCCTTTTTCTCTTTATTTTTATTGCATGAATAATTCTGTAACTGATCATTGCTTCGTTTGGATCCACAGTATTCAATTCTAACACTGTGTATTAAACTTTCATATACTATTTGAACACTATATTAACTCATTTTGTTATTTATTTATTAATTTTTTAATCTACTTTTTTCAATCATGGTACCTATTCTCTCTCTCCTCAATTAATATTAAAATGATTATTAAATGGCTGTTGGGGATAACATTTAGAGATTATGTTTTAGAGGTTGAGTTAGAAATGTGTGTTTGGAAGGGGAAAACTTTTATAAAAGTTTTGTGATATAGAAAATAATATAAAAATTTGAATTGTATTTGGAAAAAAAGATGTAAAATTAGATATTATCTTGTTCGTCTTGTCGTTTTGAGCATTTTGATATAAAAATCATCTCATTTTGATTTGAAATGAGAAAATTATGAACTTTAATAATTTGAAGTTTTTTGAAAATGAATTAGAAAAAAAATTTGATATAAAATTGAAAATTTGAAATTCAGATGGCAAAATGACATTTGGAGATGGTACTCTAAACATGCCATAAATATTAACAGTCAAAACATATATTTAATTTGAATCCAATAACTAAAATTGATATCCAAACACATATTAAAAATACACAGATAATCTTAGAACACGAAATTAAGTGAATTTGTAATTCAAACGAACATATATGATTAATTTGTATTTTAATCCATTTCATGACTAAAATTGTCTTCATTCATTTTCAAAAAACTCATCATTATAAGCATTTTGACATAAAATCATCTCATTCTGATTTGAAATGAGAAAATTAAAACATTCAGATGGTAAAATGACATTTGGAGATGGTACTCAAACATGCCATAAATATAAACAATCAAAACATATATTTAATTTGAATCCAATAACTAAAATTAATATCCAAACACATATTAAAAATACACCGATAATCTTAGAACACGAAATCAAGTGAATTTGTAATTCAAACGAACTATAAAAAGGGATATCATATGCACAATTACATGAAATCGAGAAAAAAAAAATATAGCAGTTGCAAATTTATTTATTAATTTTTACTCTATCATAAAATTCTTTTTATTTAAGGGTGGTGTATACCATTTACACTTTCTCCCACGAAATGTCTTCATTTTCAGGTAAATTACTAGCAAAGTCAATCCCTCTTCAACTTTTTCTCTTTCAGTAAAATGAAGAAAATGAAAAGAAAAACGAAAAAGCACACTGTACATGATTTCTGTCAATTACAGTAATTTGAGTGAAAGATTGTCCATTAAAAACACATTTCGGAATTATTATCCAAATTATAATAGTTTCTGTATTTTTTTTCTCCCCAAAAATCCAAATAAGCATTAAAGGACCAGAAAAAAAAAATCTAATTAAGTGGTTTTTTTTTTTCCACAATTTTCTGCTATAGTTTTTAGGATTTAGTACAATGATACAAGTCGTGCCACCATTCGGCCCGTCTAACCATTCAAATCATATTTCAAAAATATTACAAGTCTTCTTCCTTTAGGAAGCTTTAGAATGACTTCACATCCCATTTCCATAAAAGAAATATGAGAATTCTTTGATAACCCCTCATTACTCGTAAATTATTTTTAACAGTCAGATCTATATAAGATTATGTTAGTTTTACTTGTTATAAATTTTTTTTTTAATGTTATTTTAACCAATTTGACATTAAAAAACCCATACTAAGATTAGGGATACCCATTATAAAGTTTTATATTATAATAAAGAAATTAAACGCTAATTTTTACTTTCAAAGATTTCTACGGTAAGATGTGAAAAATACACCACCTATAAGCTATGTTTGTTGCATGTGTTTTTATTTATATTTATTTTTGATGTGATTTTAATCCGATCGAATAATCAGAAATGTAGATATTACTAGTACGAGATCTTGTCTGTCGTGTTAAGACTCTATTTCCGTTTTGCGATATGCGAGTCAATCATTAAAGAATCCATACCAAAAATATAATATTGCCCACGTATGAGATTGAGCCACGACGATGTTTTATGTATATGTATATTTATAGTCTGTTAAGAACAAACAATGTATTAGGTTTGGCATCAGAATGCTCGCAGAGCCAAAAAAAAAAAAAAAAAAGGGAACCAACAAAAACAGTCTTTGATTTGGTTGGTAAAAGTTTTGGGCATGTTTTGACGTGCATGATTGTAACAACACAAAGAATACTTGAAAAAAAAAAAAAAAGAAAGAAAAGAAAAGAAAAGAAAAGAAAAGAAAAAAGAAGAAGAAGAAGAAGAAAATAGCATATTATTGTTATAGTAAAGAACGTGCGACATGGTGGGCACGTAGAGAGAGAGAGACAGAGAGACATAATTACGTGTGTTGTTATAAAAAACACTTCGTTAGTTTTAGTTGTTATTTTCTTCCTCAAACCTAGCGAAACAGAACCAACATTTTTTTTCCTTCCTTTTTCCAACCTTAATTCTTTTCTTTAATTATTTTTCCAATCTTCTTATAATCTCTCTCTCTCTCTCTCTCTCTCTCTCTCTCTCTGTGAATTAGCCGTCATCTCCGACCGAGCCACCGTCCGATCTCGCCTCTCCGCGCTTCGATCTAGCAAGGTCCGCCGTACGTGAGCCACCCATTTTTCATATTAATGGAGTCATTATAAAACAAATTGATAATTCTCTATCTTTAAAGTTTCAATCTATATACAATTTCACGTAAATTTCCATGTTATATTTATAGAGTGTATCTATATATATTTGGTTTTGATCTCTTTTTTTAAACCTGGCAATAAGATGGATCTTCGATCTTCATTCGTTTTTGCATGTTTGGTTCTAATTTCCTAATTATGATATCACATGCAGGGATAAATATATATATATATATATATATATATATATGTATATTGTTTGATTTGGCTTGTGCATGGGAATTTGATTGCTACGGTTCGAAGAAGCTATGTTCTGTTGTGGAGGTACAGAGGAGGAACACAGCGGACCGCCTGCGAATCAGTATGCCCCCCCTAAAGGAGGAGGCAATCCCTACGGAGGCGGTACTTTATTTATCTCTTTTTGTATTTTTTAAAATTGTCATGTAAAACTGTATGCGATGATCATGTAATGAAAGTGTAATAATTACATGTTTCGATCTCTTACATGTTTGAATAATAAATCAATCACGACACGAACATTGCTTGTCATGCCACAAATTCATGTGGCGTGCGCGCATAAATTGTCCCCACTTGAATTTCTGTGTCTTTTTTTAATAATTGAAATTTATAATTATGTCAAAGAAAATTCTCGTTTTTTTAATAATGTGTCCACTGAAATAATTTTTTGACTCCGTCACTGATGAGAAATATTTGTTCCACCACGTGTCAAGCAGGTAGTGGGAGAGGCGAGCCGAGGAGTTCCAACATCGTCAGAAGTGGAGCTCCACAGAAAGTCTTGCCCATCGAAACGCCTGCCATATCGTTGGACGAATTGAATAGGTTGACGGGCAATTTTGGCTCCAAAGCTTTGATCGGAGAAGGCTCTTATGGAAGAGTTTTTTATGCAAAGTTGAGTAATGGCCAGGCTGCTGCAATAAAGAAATTGGATGCCAGTTCCCAAGAGCCAGATTCTGATTTCGCCGCGCAGGTGAGATTTTAGCCCCGTTTGATTCGCAGGTTGAAATTTAGGCGATTTATCATGATCTTCATCGTCGTTATTATTATTAATTATGCAGTTATCCCAAGTATCAAGACTTAAGCATGAGCATTTTGTGGAGTTGATTGGGTATTGCTTGGAGGCAAACAACCGGATTTTGGTATATCAGTTTGCAACTTTGGGTTCTTTACATGACATATTGCACGGTACGTTTCGTCACATGCACGATAAGTATAGAATTCAAATCTACTGTTTAATTTTAATGTGTGGTGTTCAATTTTCTGTTCAATTAATGCATTCATATTTGATATCAAATCGTTTAAAAATTTAAATTAGATAAATTCGAATTTTAGATCATGTGACGTGAATATATATATATATTGGTTGGACAGAAAATCGGACAACAAAACTAAAGATAAAAGAATCGTATTTTTGTAGTACTATTGTTACATGTTTTTCATTAGATGAGAAATCAAGTTTTTGAGTTATCTATGATGAGCAGGAAGGAAAGGGGTTCAAGGGGCTGAACCGGGTCCGGTTCTAAGTTGGAACCAAAGAGTTAAAATCGCCTACGGTGCAGCCAAAGGCCTTGAATTTCTGCACGAAAAAGTCCAGCCTTCTATAGTTCACCGCGACATCCGGTCCAGCAATGTCCTACTCTTTGATGATTATAATTCCAAGATAGCGGATTTCAGCCTGACCAATCAGTCCTCCGATACCGCGGCGCGGTTGCACTCTACTAGAGTCTTGGGGACATTCGGCTACCACGCTCCAGAGTAAGCCTCGGTTTTGGCTCAAAACTTTTCTTCCAATTACAAACTATGTACCGCTTTTTGGGACGAATCGATATTTTCGTATCGTAAGATCATCCTTCTTGTTCAGGTACGCCATGACGGGGCAGATCACTCAGAAGAGTGATGTCTATAGTTTCGGAGTCGTTCTTCTCGAGCTACTAACCGGTAGAAAGCCGGTGGACCATACAATGCCTAAGGGGCAGCAGAGTCTTGTTACTTGGGTATGTGTTTATTTTTATTTTTACTTGTGAGATCATAATTTCATTTACGAGTAATGCCAGACATACCAACTTTTTAAATCTCGAGTAATTTCGTCACAACATTTTTTGATATACTCAGGCAACTCCAAGATTGAGCGAGGACAAAGTTAAGCAATGTATTGATCCAAAGCTAAATAATAACTATCCACCGAAGGCAATTGCAAAGGTTTTGTCTCTCAATTATTTTTCTTTTACCAAAGTTTTTTCTACCTAGTTTTCATTTTTAATTTCTTTTTTTTTTTTTTGTTTTCTTTGTAAATGTCTCAGTTGGCAGCAGTTGCAGCACTTTGTGTTCAATACGAGGCAGATTTTCGGCCAAACATGACTATCGTCGTCAAAGCTCTGCAACCGCTTCTTAACTCAAAACCCGCTGGTCCGAACTCAAACGCCTAAATACCTTTCTATTGAAAAAAAAAGTGCTATTCATCCAAATTCATTAAAGTCGTGATACCTCACATAAAGTGGATCCCACATGATGGGCTCGTACCTAATTCTAGCTTGACCTAGGTCGGGATGAGCATAATTGCTCATTTCTACCTTAGATATAAGCAAGTTTTAATTTCATTGTTTAATTTGTAACTTTCTTTTTCCCATTCTTTTTTTTTTTTTTTGTATTCCTTCTCAATATTGTATGCTGATTCATAACATTCTTGCAAGCAAAAATTAGGATTGTGGTTTTCTAATTTCCGCTCTCAATTATTACTTATTTTTTTAGGCTCTCAATTAAATATGTTTTGATATCATGAAATGTGGAGTTCTGGATCTGTATTTGTAGAGCAATAAAGGTTCCATATCATTTTAGTGATGTATCAAATTTATTATTCTGTTATAAGGTCAAAAGATTAAGGTTCCATTTGATAAAACAGCTTGAGTTGAAATTTTTAAGTCTGAGTTGGTTGACTTTTTAAAAACTAGTTATAATTTTTGTTGACTTTTCAGAAAAAGACAAAAGCTGAGATGAAAAATTTGAGTTTAAAATGTAATGTCAAATAGAAGCTAAAAAAACTAGAAGTTTTTTTTATTTTTTAATTTTAATCTAGGATTATATTTTTCACATGAGCTACTTTAATCAAGTAATGCTCGCTAAGTTAATTTTAACTTGAGTTGTAATAACTAGTAGATTTTTTCTTTTAAATAATTATAGTTAAAATATCACTCAAGAAAATGATCAATATTTACCGTAGATTTTACTAAATATTGCTTTTTAGTCACGGAATATGATTAGTTAGTGAAGCTGCTTTGATAAGTTCACATGCATAATGCTTTTTTTAGTAAGAACTCTACGATAGATATGAAAAGTAAGATTTTGTTCTATATCATTAAATTTGAGTCAAAGTCTATTAATTTTGCATGTTTTTAGTGTAAAAAACTCCCTTTAATTTTGAAATTTATGAACTTGAAGCTCAATCCAACATTAAGCCTACGTTTGACATTCATGTTTAACTCCAATTAAACTGTACTTTTTTATTTTAATTTTTGTCTTTTTCTGAAAAGTCAACAAAATTTATAACTAATTTTTTTAAAAATCAATCAACTCAAACTTAAAAATTTCATCTCATCTCAAATTCAACCCAAATACTAAACGAACCATAATTATTTATACATGCATCCAGATTTTTGAACAGTTGAGCACTTTTTTTTTAATTTTTTATTTTAAAGATTGATAGACTTGTTATTTCTGTGTCATTGTCTCTACAAACATATTTATATGATAAAAACCAGGCATCTAAAACTATCATAATCACGTCGTTTTGCACATTTTAATTGGCCACCCTCGACAGCATAGAAATGTAACATAATATTTATTTATCTTGAGGTTTTTTTTTTTTTTTTTTTTTTTAAATTTTTTAAAGATATCTTACTAGTGAGAAAAAAGAAAATTATGATAATTTTTTTCGTCTTAACAGAATTTCAAGACTCACCAACAGAACGTTAAGAACCTTATTCAATTTTATTCGAAAGATAAAGTCACGCCAACCACCACCAGCTGCACAATGCATTAGGCAGGAAGTAGCTGATCCATGTCTTGCTAAGTCGAGATACTTCATTCACATTCTGAAAATTCAATTGTTACTTTTAAAGTTAAGAAAAATTATTATCTAATCTCCGATTAATATAATTGAATTATACAACTATGTACTTATTCATTTTTCCTCAAAGTATTTTAATTAAAAATTTTTTTAACTCCGTCATGACAAGATTTTTGATTAGATAACATGGATTTTTATATTGAAATCCGATGCGCCATATTAGATCTCTCTAACTGTCGATGAAAGTGGCATAGTGGTAAGTTCCTATCTAAAGGCCAGAGCTTTCACTTGTACTTAATCAAATGTTCAAAAGCAATGCATCACACCTTAAGGTTTGGCTTTGACAATTGACATAAACTATATGCTTGACGGGATCTACGAGCCGTGGCCTATTAACTGACAAAGGAACAAAGTCGGGATCTTTACTATCCTATATATGACCCGAATAAACTCGTGTAGTAATGTTAAATAGGAGTGTGAGAATATTACCGATACATTTTTTTATAAAAAAGAAAAAAAATAAAGAAAAGATCTTTCGAGAAGTGTTTTTAGGTAACGATGACAATTCAATAGTTTTGGAAAGAATCAGTAACTATTTTTGACAATTCGTTTATTGTCTAATTCAACGTTCAACAATAATTTATGGTTTCAACAAAATGACGACACAATGCTCCCATTCTTTCACTAGAGACAAGTCACCACATTGCATGTTTTAGAAAAATGGGTTTTTCGTTTTGTTTTTTTTTGTCCACTTTTCTTTTACCGTCTCCCTAACCCTCAAAAGGTGTTCTAACATCCTTATTTATTTGTTCTCTTACCTAAAAATAGATGCCCCTATTTAAGGGTACTAGATCTATGTACACTTTTTTTTTTTTCTTTTTTAATTTAGAGATGGGAGGTTCAAATTTTATATATTCTGATAAAATCAAGTGTGAAATTACTTAAACGTTCGTTTGGTGTTTGAGTTGAGTTTGAGATAAGATGAAATTTTTAAGTTTGAGTTGAGTTGACTTTTTAAAAAGTAGTTACAAATTTTGTTGATTGTTCAGAAAAAAACAAAAATTGAGATGAAAAATTTGGGTTCAGTTTGAGTTAAACCCATCTACCACCGAACATAGGCTTATACAATCACAACTTGTTTTCATGTAGATTAATTTATATTATTATTACCCAATTTGGCATTTAAGGGGCTTATGATCAATAATTTCTTTGTGAGAATAACATTTATGTTCAATTATTACTTCAATTAAAGGTTGTTAAAATACACAATATTCTTCGTGAGAGGCAATCTTATCTTATTAATAGTCAAATACGATGTAGAGATTTAAAGAATCTAATGAGTAAATTCTTTATTTTTTTAAATCAGGAAAAAAAAAAAGTATTCAGACCCCAAAACCAGATCTATGTAAATATAGAAAAAGGACAAAAAATAAAAAACAAAAAGAAAAAAAGAGAAAGAATAGAGTAACAGCTTGTCAGTTCCAAAAGTGCAAGAAAACCTCTCTGCAGATCTCCATCTGGCCAGTTTTTAACAAGTAGGGACAAGTGGCGACTTATAATTGATCCGTCAGAATCGATGGTCATTTTCTTTTGTGCGGATTTCTTTTTGTTATTCCAAAAAAAAAAAAAGGAGCTTATTTGAAAGGAAAAATCTGGAAAGGGGTAAAACTGGAAAACTAGAAAAACCACGCGCCAAAATTAGGGGTGGCAATACGGGTCGCTACACGACGACACGAATCGAAAACGACATGAATTTTACAAATCAAAAACGATACGAATAGTGAACGGGTCAAATTTGGGTCATCTGAAATTGACATGAAAAAACGGGTCGTGTTCGGGTTGGACCCGTGGACCTGAACACGATACGAATTGCTACCCCTAGCCAAAATTACCATTCTGAGCGGCCTCCAAAAGGAGAAGGAGAATTCTCTATTCTCTAGGCACGGGCCGTTAGATGACAAAGCTGACCGGTCATTTTCGTCATTTTGTTTGCACAAAATGATTTGTTACGGAATTTTGTAGATTTTGTTACCAAAATGGCCTCATAAAAGACGACCATATATTTCTCTCTCTCTCTCTCTCTCTCTTATTATTATTATTTTTTTTTTATTGTGTTGGGTTGGCATTAGGTTTAATCTGACTAATAAAAGAAGAATAAAAAAAAAAGAGGAAAAAAAAAACTCCTCAGAACAAAATAAGAAAAAAAGAATAGTTCATTTTTTTCCTCTCTTTTTTGCTCCTTGATCTAGATGGGA
This sequence comes from Ficus microcarpa, assembly GCA_025413485.1. NCBI lineage: Eukaryota > Viridiplantae > Streptophyta > Magnoliopsida > Rosales > Moraceae > Ficus > Ficus microcarpa. The sequence continues at coordinate 27,421,392 of CM046387.1, read as the reverse complement.
GTGCTAAATCCGTGGGTGAAAATGGGTCCACTTTTTCCAAAAATTATTAGAAATATAGCCACCTCTATATATATGTATATATATATATATATATTTAATTTGATAAGAAAGCATTCAAACAAAATAGCCTTCTATTAATGCATATAATTTAAGAAGTAAAAATATATGACATCACCTACTTGATTTTGTTATCTAATCATTCAAATACAAATACATTACTACCCATTTCTTGTTTTTATATTTCCAAATAATTTGACTTTCTTAATGGTCATACGAATATTATATTATTTACACAATAAATATGCTGGTCTCTCTCTTAATACAATGCTAGAAAATACCTTAAAAAAAAAGAACACAAAATATACTAGTTAAGCTATACCAAACTCAATAATTTGCATTTGTAAGGTTCATAGGATGATAGTTATATCTACCATCATGTTAACACCTATAATTATTTACATTAAAAACACCTATAATTCAAAATTCAAATACTAGCACTAATATTTGAGGCCAATATAAGTTACCTAAGTCCATAATCATAAAACTTAAAAAGATCGCGTCACGGTAAAACACAGAAAAGTAAATTCGTAGTTGATTTGTGTAACCAAATGAGATTGGAAATCAACCTCTAAAAGTGAGGTTGGAGATGGAGAACTAAACGGGTCTTACAACGTACAATTGTCTAATATAATGAATAATTCTTTTCGTGTTAAACAACAAAAAAGAGATGAGATTATACCACAAAACCCGTTGGGGACTATTGAAGAACTACTAACCTAAAAAAAAATCTCATTCATCAAACATGAGATTCCAAAACTAACCCAATTAATTTACCATTTGTAGTATATTTAGATTCTTCAAATAAATATTTCCATAATTGACATCCAAAAAAAAAAAAAGAGCAGGCAAATCATTTGCAATCCATTTTAGAAATTGTTAGTATCACCCAAAAAGAGAAAAAAAAAATCCACAAAAGCCAAAAAAAAAAAAAAAAATCCCAAATTACATAAATTGCCTTTTATATAGAACCCTTTATTGTAAACAAAAACATGTTAAACAACAAAAAAAGAGATGAAACTATACCACCAAACACCTTGTGGATTATTGAAGAACTTTTAACCCAAAAAAACCCATTCATAAAACATTAGATTCCAAAATTCACCCAATAAGTTTTCCATTTGTAGTAGATTTTATATGTATTTCCATGAGTGGCATCCCAAAAAAAAAAAAAAAAAAGAAGCAAAACGAGCAATCTCATTTTGGCAGGCAAATAATTTCCAATCCGTTTTAGAAATAGTACGTATCACCCAAAAAGAATAACCCGTTTGGTTCGCTAGTTTGAGTTGAAATATTTTAATTGTAATAGTAAATTTTTTTGAATTTTTAAAAAAGACAAAAAATTTTTTGGGAAAAAGACAAAAACTTTTTGGAAAAAAACAAAAAAAGTTTGAGTTGAAACGGAGATGAACTCGCGAACCAAACGGGCACTACAAAAATCCAAAAATGAAAAAAAAAAAAACCCACTAATTACATTAAAATTCACATATACAAAATTTTCATTATTGATTATGTTATTTTGTTAATTTTTTTAATCCTTGTTATTTTTGTAATGTAACAGTATTTTCTCTCTCTCCACTCTCTTTTCTCTCTAGATATCTTATTTGGTTTTAACCGTGCATAGCATTACCGGAGGGGTGGCTTTAGCAGCAAAATACACACACACACACACATCTATATATACACGCAGCACAACAAATCTCATCGTCTTCAACCAAAAACCCCTCACGTCCGCCTTTTCTTTCTCTCTCTAGAAAATCTCCAATCCAATTTTCCACCATCCAATCACGCCCAAATCCCTCCCTCTTGTTCCAATCCGATTCCGATTCCAATCGGATCCACCGGCGACGTTCCATCTCTTTCCATTTCTCCGTTTTCCGATCCGAATTTCGCATTTAGCTGAATTCGATTTTTCTTTTTCTAGGTTTTAATTTCACCTCCTCGGTATCGGATTCCGCTTCGATGATTTTAGACATGGTGGATTCGATCCGTATCGGTCGATGAGGAATGAATTTGCGAAAGAGATTGAATTAAAATGCCCGGTTTAGCGCAGAGAAATGACCAATTCAGTAATGGCTCGTCGCAGATGTACTCGCTTTCTTCTTCGGCCAATGGTTTCTGGTCGAAGCACCGCGAGGATGTCGGCTTCAATCAGCTCCAGAAGGTACTGGATTCTTTGTTTCGCCATATTCGTTTTCATGTTTTTGCTTTTTTTAAGGTTTTGGGATCGAATTCTGATAGGTATAGATCACTTTTTTCTTGCATTGGGTTTGGATTGGATCTTGTAGTTCAAGTTATTTGGAATGTTTGTCTTTTGAGGCTGTATATACGTGTGGCTGTTTGGTTAGTGCTCACATTTCGATTTGAGTGTGAGTTTTGATGTCCTAGATCTTCTTAATGATTGTGTTTTCATATGCTGAGATTGGTATCTTGCTGTAAATGAAGATTATCCTTAAATATTTGTCTTCCCTGATTGGGAAATGCTTGTCGTGTTGCCCGTTACTTTTGCGGGTGTGGCAAATGCTTGTAAGTTGTAATTCTTTTATATTTGCTGATAACAGTCCCTTGGAAGTGAGTATTATCTGGTAAATATATAGTTAAAACTAGTTTGGTTCTTTCCTTTTTAATCGAGTTTAGTTCCATGTTTTTTTCCCCCCAACAAATGAAATGAAGTGATTAGTCACCAACGATGTGCTGTTTACTTGTAATGTAGTTCTGGAACGACCTGGTCACCGCAAGCTCGGCAAGAACTTCTGCGAATTGACAAGCAAACTCTCTTTGAACAAGCACGTAAGAATATGTACTGTTCCCGGTGCAATGGGTTGCTGCTTGAGGGGTTTTTGCAGATTGTCATGTACGGCAAGTCTTTACAGCAAGAGGGAGCAAATGGCCACCTCCCCCGCAACAGACCCAGGGCCTTGAGCAATCAAAATGATGGTGACTTGAGTATCATAAATGGGTGTCAAGATGAAATACAAGATCCTTCCGTCCATCCTTGGGGTGGTCTGACCACATCACGTGATGGGTCCCTGACACTTATGGATTGCTATCTGTATGCAAAGTCTCTCAAATGGCTTCAAAATGTAAATTCTTACAAGTCTAAATCATGTTGAAATCAGTATGTAATGCCTTCTATTTAGTTGCTGATATTTTTGTTTAAATCAGGTATTTGATAGTGCACGTGCAAGGGAACGAGAACGGGAGTTACTTTATCCTGATGCCTGTGGTGGTGGAGGTCGAGGTTGGATAAGCCAAGGAATGGTAGGTTATGGCAGAGGACATGGGACAAGGGAAACATGCGCACTGCATACTGCCAGGCTTTCATGTGACACATTGGTTGATTTTTGGTCAGCACTTGGAGAGGAAACTCGGCAATCTCTTTTAAGGATGAAGGAAGAGGATTTTATCGAGAGGCTCATGTACAGGTGTTAGTTGTTCATTTATCCTTTTTGTTTCAAATTGAGTGCAAGTCACTGGAATTCAAAGTATGGATGGTTGACTCAGTTATTGTTGGAAACTTGACATTAATGCTGACATTAGGGGTGGTCGCCCTGGTAAAACTGTCTTTAAAAAAAGAACGGAATCCTTGTGGGCAGTATAAACAAAACGAACTTTCGCTTGTCTACGCTTTGAAGGATTTTAGATAGGACTGAAACTGTACTGTCTTCTTTGTGTCAGAGAAGTATGCGAGTTCAACCTGAATTAGTGGCTCAGATGAAAAGAATTTGCATTCAGTTTACATGGGAAGGATTATAAATGATGGTAGTTAACTGCAAGCTTCAGCTTTGATCATAATAACGGTGATTGATAAGCTGTTAAGTGACAAAGGATAGACAGGTGGTTTAATGGCAGGCTTCACTGAGGGGGCTCATAAAGACTATTCTAATATTTTGAAACGGACCTTGAGGTTGGTTTTTATGAGGGCAGCCAATGCCTGGAAAACTAGATGATCATCCACCTCTTTAATAAGTTGGGCTTTGGCTTCGCAATTTGTTAATTGTGTTTCCATGTGACACGGGGCAGAATGTATTAGGCACTATTAATCACAAGTTGAGAATGTAGAAGCCAGAAAAAACTTGAAATATTCCCTGATGACGGTTCCCTTGGAAGACTCAATATGAAGGCTTCCTGTTGATATCCTTGTGATGAGGAAATAACTAGACTGGAGGGTAGAGCAATATTCTTTGTTCAGAATATTTTATGCTGCACGTTTAGGTTGTTTTAAGGAGTTAACCAATCATGATCCTATCAATTACTAAGGTCCTATGACAGCAGTAGAAGCTAAAAACGTAGCATCAGTAGTTTGATATAAACCTCACTAGGAGAATAAGACCAAATTGCAAATAATGCATAAAAGAATAATAGTTTGACTTGTTTGCATGATTTGAGGGCTTTAAAAAAATGAAAAGTATGTGGAGAGCAGCAGTGAGAGAGCCAGGTGCAAAGGTCATGTTCTTTAAACTGATTATACTTAACCTAAATATTAGTTTCTTGAACTGTAGGACAACCTTCTAGCTATGAGTACATTTATGAATCTGTGGGGTTTATATCAAGCATAATAAAATTGGTTGTCTTCGAAGATAAGAATCTCTACTTCTAATTCTAATTGATATGTGTTGCAAGCATTGTACTTTCTTAGTGCGCATCCAGAATGAAGTTATTTGTTGGCCTTCATCCAGATTTTCTTCCTAAGGAGTATTGGTTTTGCAAAGTTAACTCACATATTGAGTGATGTCTCTTAGTTTACACCCTTCAGTTGATTCTCAGCTATTTATTGATCAAAAAGCTTTGTACAGAAGTATTGTATTTTTCTTATGGATTGAGTTGTTGTAACAGGTTTGACAGCAAGAGATTTTGCAGAGATTGCAGGAGGAATGTTATTCGTGAGTTCAAGGAACTGAAGGAACTGAAGCGCTTGCGAAGAGAACCTCGGTGCACTAGTTGGTTTTGTGTTGCTGATACAGCCTTTCAATATGAGGTATTTTGCTTTGTGCATTTCTTTAACCTGTTATATCTGAACTGGAATTGTGGGCCTTTTTTTATAACTATTTTTCTTTTTAATGCATGATATATCATTGGAGTAATAACTTGCTGAAGACGATGATTTGTAAACTAGACTATGTAATGTAGCTTCTTTTGGATCATATCATGTCGATACAATTTGCAAGCCAGTTTGATTTTGTTTGTTGCTTTGCAGGTGTTTGATGATACAATCCATGCTGACTGGCGCCATACTTTTGCTGACACTACTGGTACATACCGGCACTTTGAGTGGGCAGTTGGAACAGTCGAGGGAAAATCTGACATTCTCGAATTTGAAAATGTTGGTATGAAGGGAAGTGTTAAGGCTGATGGTTTAGATCTTGGTGGTTTAAGTGCATGCTTCATCACCTTGAGGGCTTGGAAAGTAGATGGCCGCTGCACTGAGCTTTCTGTAAAGGCTCATGCATTGAAAGGTGGGCAGTGCGTGCATTGCAGGCTTGTGGTTGGGGATGGCTATGTTACTATTACAAGAGGAGAGAGCATCAGAAGGTTTTTTGAGCATGCTGAAGAAGCCGAAGAAGAAGAGGTGGTTCAATTTTCCCAAGGCTTTCCAACTCTACTGTCTTTTTTGCCACTAGACAATTTGACAAATGTTTCTCTTATTAGTGCTTTGGGGAGTTAAAACTTGTACTTGTATAATATTTTTATTTCAGGATGATGATTCCGTGGACAAGGATGGGAATGAGATGGATGGAGAGTGCTCCCGTCCCCAAAAACATGCGAAGAGTCCCGAACTTGCTCGAGAGTTTCTTCTAGATGCTGCAACTGTTATTTTTAAGGAACAGGTACGTTCGGTCTGCTGACTGCTGACTGCTGTTTTATAGTGTGTATTCGTTGTATAATATGTATTCACGTCGTCGTACACACACAAGAGATGTTCCAATCTGTTCAAAGGCTCTTCTATACCATGCTTTTGGGGGGTTTAGGAGAATGCATGCCTTGTTCTCCTTTCATATTGTTTGTGTTGTCTATTTAATTTTATTAAGCAAGCATTGTGAGAGGAAGGAAAAGACAAATTGGCCATGTTGAATTGATGGAAAGATGCTTGATTATATGACTTTAAGGTAAATTGGAAAAGTTTTACCACTGGGGTCTCCCTAAAGGGTTACTTGTCTACCTAGTCAACTCACTATTTGCTTTTGTAGTTGTTCCAGTGGATTGTACAACGTTTTGATGTCTGCTAATAGAAAGTTTGATGCTGATTGTTTCTGTTGTTCATTTATTTTTATTTTATATTTTTTCCAGGTTGAAAAAGCCTTTAGAGAAGGAACAGCCCGCCAAAATGCACATAGCATCTTTGTTTGTCTTGCACTAAAACTGTTGGAAGAGCGAGTTCATGTTGCGTGCAAAGAAATCATTACACTAGAGAAGCAGGTTGTGAACCTTGTGAATTTTTCACATTAGATACTGCGAGTCACCTGCAATAGAGCAGTTTACTACTTTAGGGGAAAACAGTTCTGACAAGTTTGTAATATTTCCTACAGATGAAACTTCTTGAAGAGGAAGAGAAGGAAAAGCGTGAAGAAGAAGAACGTAAAGAGAGAAGGAGAACAAAAGAAAAGGAGAAAAAGCTTCGAAGAAAGGAACGCTTAAAAGAAAAAGAAAAGGATAAGGTTAAAAACTCTTGTGAGCGGAAGCAATCTCCTGATGTTCCTGATTTGCCGGAGAAAGGATCGACATTAGCTGTTGACGAGGAGCCAAATAATTCCATTAGCAGCAGCAACTCAACTGGTGAAGCAGGTGATAATGTTCCATCCAGGCCTGGATCTCCTGATATTCAAGATGAGAAGCTTTCAAATGGTTGTATTAACTCAAGAGCACATACCTCTGTGGATTTTCATGGTGGAGAAACTAATGGCCATGGCAGTGGTGCTGGTTTTGATGAAATAAAATATACCCGGCGGAGACCAAAGCTTCGGAAAGATGTTCAACCAGATGTGGCCATTAAGTGGCCTGACAGACGGCGTTATGCAATTGTTCCAGAAAGTGGCGCTGTTAGATCTGAGGTAAGATGTTTTGGTGACAATATTGAGACTCAGAGGGTTGTCAACTTGTCGAACAGGCAATCAAGGGTAAATGGCACAAAGTCAAATAGTCGACAATGTGGTCTTAAGTTCGGTGAGAAGTTTCACTGCTCCAGCAATGGCAGAATGAGTGACAGATTCGACTTTGATTCTTGCAGCTGTAACCAAAACACTGAATATAGGGCAAAGGTTGAACCACATGTTTCTCCAATTAAAGTAGGTCGGGAAACGAAGTCAGGGAGTAAGTCAGAGTCTACTTTGGATATGTCCAAGCAATTCTATCGTGGTAACAAATATAATCAAGTAGATTACATGCGTGATAGTTGTGGAAGGTCCAAGACCAAATTCAACTCCTTACATTCCTCTGGTAGAGATATTTATTCCAAGAAAGTTTGGGAACCATTAGAGTCACAGAAAAAGTACGCCCGAAGTAACTCGGACTCTGATGTTACATTGAAGTCGTCTACTTTCAAGGTTGAGGGAGCAGAGCCTAATAGTAGCCTTGTCAAATCATCTGGTAGTACATGTTCAGGCGAGTTTAGCGTAAATTCATGCGAAGTTGAGGAGGATAACAATTTGAAGGAATCTACAGACTCAGCTATTGGAAGTGATCTAGGCTGCCAGAATGAACGTCACCTGGGAGAAGAGGAACCTTTCAACTCAAAGGATGGACACGAAGAAACCAGAGTATGTGTGGATCGCTCTGCACTAAATTATGCCAACTCTTCTTCAAACGGGATTTCTGATCGTATTGTGAGTACCAGTTCCAGTTCCGATAACTGCTCGTCATGTCTCAGTGAGGAGGGGGACAGCAATACAGCTTCTTCAAATCTTGGGAACCACGAATCCTCATCCACTTCGGACTCGGAGGATTCCAGTCAGCAATCTGAAGAAAAAGAAACTTCAGATTTCGTTCACAATAATATCTCAGAGTGCCATAATGTCACGACCGGGAAAAATCCGAGTGCGAATGGAGGAGAGCCAATGGGAGGCTGGATGTCTGCCGGTTCCCAGAATGGAGCAGGAAATACTGTTATCGGGACTCTACCAACAACAGTTGCTCATGCTTTTGACAACGGTTTCTCTGCTGTTAATATCGCTTCTCAACATCAAAGCATGCTTTCTCCCATGCATAGCCAGAATATACACTTCCCTGTGTTTCAGGCTCCGTCGGCATTGGGTTATTATCATCAAAATCCAGTGTCGTGGCCAGCGGCTCCAAATAACGGGTTACTTTCCTTCTCCCATCCGAACCACTATTTGTATGCCGATCCTCTAGGCTATGGAATAAATGGAAACTCACGCTACTGCATGCAGTATGGTCCTTTGCAGCATCTAGCTACTCCTCTTTATGCACCCGGCCCAGTTCCATTTTATCAGCCGATCACCAAAGCCAATGTAATAAATCCAGAGGAGCAAGCTCAGATATCGAAGCCACATGGGCAGGAACCTCCTAATGTAGCTACCAACGATAGCATGGATCCGGTTGGACGGCAGTCAACACAAGCACCGGCACCTGCCAATTGAAGGTGTTCAGAGCGATGATTCTGGCAAATTGCGTTCAGGTGACACCAGCTTTTCCTTGTTCCATTTTGGTGGGCCTGTGGCTCTTTCAGCAGGATGTAAGCCGAATCCTGTGCCTGCGAAAGAAGAGATTGTTGGGAATTTTTCTTCGAAATCTCCAACGGATCCCGCAGAGGGCGATCCTGGTTGTGGTCAGAAAGAGACGAGTATTGAAGAATACAACTTGTTCGCGGCAAGAAACGGAATAAGTTTTTCTTTCTTCTAATATAGTTATGAGAAGGTGTGAGGTGGCTGTTGAGAAATTCAGTCCCTGTCTTCTTATTTGTGATGAAAGTTTGAGGTATTTGGTCTTATACTACACAATAAGCTTGCTTGGGGGAGAGAGAGAGAGAGAGAGAGAGAACCATAATTTGAGGTTTTTTATATTTCTTTTTATCCAATTTGTCTATTTTTTTTTCCTCATGTAGAGAGAGAGAGAGAGATCAAAAAAAAAAAAAAAAAAAGGTTGAGGAGTGCCATAATGTTCCAAAGTTCTGTACGAGGTTAAGTTTTTTCTTTTTCTTTTTTAATTGATGAAGTGTTTACCAGTGATGAAGTTTTGTTTTAGCATGTGGGAATCAAGAAAAATGTGTTGGAATCCTTTGTTTTGGGATTTTGAGCCTCCTAAAACACGTTAAATTATATAAATATTGATTGAGCATTAATTTCGCTTCTACCTCAAGTAAAAAATAATCGCAATTTTTCTTTGGTTAATTAATCCTTTAAGATTAAGGGGTCTTTGAAAAACCAAGTTCAATACGTAAAATCTCCAAATCATTTTCAAATTCTCCTTTATATTGTTAGTCAAGTCCTCGAAGATTAGGGATGACATCTTTCCTTAGGGTACCTGTCCCAGTTGAGACAGGAATAAGGGATTGTTGATGATATTTGGTACAACGATGTGGATTAGTTCTCGTCTCTGAATTGGGAGTCGGGGCGGTACAGGTGAATAATTCCTGTCGCATTCCCGTCCCAACTTACAAGTTTAAGGCCTTGTTTGGTGAACGGGTTCAAACTGTATTTTTTTCATCTCAGTTTTTGTCTTTTTCTGAAAAAGTTTGTCTTTTTGATAAAAAGTTTGTCTTTTCTGAAAAGTCAATAAAAATTTTCATCTCAAACTGTATTTTTTCAACTCAAACTTATTCACCAAACGGATCCTAAGAGAAAGATTATAAATGTTATTTATTTTTAACTTGTATGTTTATATTAATCGTAACCCTTTATGTTTTTTTTTTTTTTTTTTAATACATGTCTTGTTGGAATTTAGTTTATTTTGTGAGAACTTGAATTTAGGATGAATTTTAAACTTATATTGTTCTGAAATTTTATGATGGAAATAGGAGCAAACATGCAAAAAGCACCCCGACAAGGATTCTCTGACCCTATTATTTAGAAGGGCAGGGATAGAAACAATGGAGCACTTCTCGACCCTGTCATATTGTCATCCCTATTAAAATTTAGTAACAAAATTTTAGTAACGATAGAACTTTCCAATTGTTAAGGGGGAGGATGGCTCTCAATCCATTTTCATCTCATTTCAAACTTTTTTTTGTCTTTTTCCTAAAAAATTTTTGTTTTTTTCCCAAAAAGTTTTTTGTCTTTTCTGAAAATTCAAAAAAAGTTACTATTACAACTAAAATATTTCAACTCAAACTAACACACCAAACACCCCCTAAATTCCATTCAATTAATGATTTAGCTCTCCTTTGGTGGGATAAAATAGTAAGGTTGGAGTTAGATTTCTCTTCCTTTATGTGCCTAGATAAAAATCATTGAGGGTGATCATTGATTCACGTAGACATGACCAATCATGTTTTTGTACTAAACTCATCAAATGAGAAATTAAAAAAAAAAAAAAAAAAAAGCATAAGAAAAAAGAAAAAAAAATGTAGACAATCAGATGAATTAAAAAAATTTATTTTGCATAATTGCATAGAATTGTAACATTGACACAACAGGTAAAACTTGTGAGTTTAAATGAACCAAAAAATCAATCTTTTGCATCTCTGAAGATCAAAACAGCAAGATAAAATCCAGGGTCATCCACAAATTCAACCAGTTCAAAAGAATGATGTGCTGCAACTTTCTGTAAAGTCATCTTCTCCGGCAATTCGGAAACTATTACATCTTGATACTGCTTTCTCTGTTTCTCTAGCTCTTCTCTTCCTTGGGGATGGCTAATCACCACCCTCCCACCTATACAAGTGATTATTTTTATTTTTATTTTTGTTTTTATTTTTTGGTGAAATGACACAGAAAAAATTGTTTTCCAAAGAAGGAAAAAAAAAAAAAGAATAAGAAGAAAATGAAGAACTGGTGGCACTTCAGGAAATAAAACATAGTTGAAAGTTATTTTCTCATTTCCGTTTTCATTTTCTGAGGCTAACTTAACATACGTTTTCACAAGTATACCTAAATATAAATTTACTTTTTTCTTGTACCCAAGCCAATCTTCCTAAAAACAACAATCATCTCCATCCATCCCAGCGAAGTGACTAACGGGTGTTAGGCGCAAACGGTAAAAAGGTAGGAATGGGGGTCGAATTCTCTTCCCTCCCTGCTGCCCCCATCTGGCCTGACCATTCTTGACAAAAGGCGGGAATGGGATAAAGGGCCGACCTTTTGTGTTTTCCCATCCGGCCTGCCATTCCGACCTTACTCTTAGACTCCTAGTTCCAATCTAATCCAACTATCAGCCCGCCACATCTTTCCCAAATATTATCATCTCTATTTTCACATCCAAAATTAAATCATTCCAAAACACTACCAAACACAACTGGAACTGGAAGTAGTAACTACATAGTTATTTTCCAAATGAAAGAATTAAAAGGAAATTGAATAACTTTAACGAATTTCATGAAGAAGATTACCTGGTAAAAAACACTTTGCAAGTGCTCCAAACACCTGGTCAAGGCTAAAGGGCAAAGCAGGAAGGAAATAGAGGAAGGCCACATCTAAAGGAGCCCATTTTTCCGGTACATAAACCAGTTCTCCTTGCCAACACTTAACCTTGTCATATTTCTCCTTAATCCCGGCTAACACGAAAAGCGAATCATGAACAACAAGCAAAAGATTGCAGGGTGAAGAATCAACCAACTGATCCACAAATCCTTCAGAGGCAGTAGAAACCATAACCTCTCGAGCTTTCTTCAATCTGTCCGGCGGCGATGATCCTGCCAACCTTTTGGCTGTAATCTTGATTGGAAATGAGGTCATCCGAATCAAGGAAAGACCAATCTTTTTCGAAGAAATCTTCTTCGACACCGATCAATGGTATCTCACCCTCATTGGAAGGAATTGCTTCACCAATGGACGAGCTTCGAACATGGAGTGAGTTGTTAGAGATGGAATGATGAGGCAGAGGAAGAGGACAATGGAGGCAAGGATTTCGAATGTGGTGGCTCGTGAAATTGTTTCGAGGTTGTATTCGATGGCGAGGTGGGAGGCGGCTGATGGACGACGGATTCAGGTGGAGAGACGAAGGTGAAACGAGAGAATTCATGGTACAAAACTTAGGTATTCCCTTTGGTGAGAGGTTCTAATTGGCTTAGAATAAGCAACTCCAGCAGTTTTGCAGCACCTAATAAACCAGAAATGGGAAAAAAAAAAAAAGAAAAAAAAAAGATGTCAACTAAATCTAACTTCTTAAGTGTGTGTGTGTGTGTGTGTACAGGTATGGGGACTGTATGTCTATTTGAACTTAAGCTTTATCTAGTCATTGGCAGTGACAGAGCCAGAAATTCTCCAGAAATTCTTTTCAGGAGACGTGAATTCAAATCAAAAGTTTAAACCAAAACTGCAACGTTAAAATCTTTTACCATCATTATATATTTTAGTTTTTTCCCCTAAATAAACTGGGATTGCAATATTGTTTAATTTAGTTTTAAAATTTAGCGCGCAAACAATTATGAAATTAAACAGTAGAATGTTTTTTTTTTTTTTTTTTTGCTGAATATTATACAGTAGTATAGTTGATTTTGATTTATTTGAGATATTAAAATTTTAATACGGGTACTTGAAAAAAATTATATTTTAAAATGAAATTAAGTTTTTCTTAAAAAAAAAATTGTAAATTAAGTTAAAAAAAATTTCAATTAGGGGAAAAGTTATGAAAGTATTTTGTAGGAGGGAAAATTACAGGGAGTTAATGGAATTTTCCACTTAATGAAACTGCTAAATCTCAAAGCTTTGATAATCAAAAGCTATTGGCTGAGTACAATCTCAAAAATCATTGAAGGGGAATTCTTAATTCCTTCTTCCACAACCCCAATGCCTCGATTGTAAGATTTTCAACTCTTTTCTCACGTTTTCTCGGAAACCAAACAATTTCTTTCAACAAATAACCAAAACAACTATTAAACGAGAACAAGAAAAAATACAAAAAAAAAAAAAAAGAAAAAAGAAAAAAAAAATCCAAACTACCAAACACAGTCGCGGTAGCAGTATTAAAACAGTTACCCATTGAAGAGAAAAGAGAAAAAAAAAAAAAAAAAAGAAGAGCTAGAATCCAAAATCCAGAAGAAAATGAAAAGGTTTGAGAATCCAAAACATTACCCGCAAAGCCATATGGGCGTTGAGTCAGAGCAATTAAAAAAGGTGGTCAAAGAGCAATCATACCACAGGATAGTTGGAGGAAAACTAATCCCAGCAATGACGGAGAGAGAGAGAGAGAGAGAGAGAGGGTTCTGAGAGTGAAGAGTTCCTTTCGCAGGAGAGACATGGTAAATGGCCAAAGATGGCTTGGAGCTTGGGAGGTTAGTGCTCACGTGAGGGTTTTTATTTATTATTTTATTTATTATTTATTTATTTTTTAAGTACTTGTTTAGCCACTAAACTTTTTACAAAATTATGATTTAATCCTACATTTTATTTTTATTTTTATTTTTTAGTAAAGGGTTTCTAAACTCTTTAAAATAGTCTAACTTGATTCTCTTTACAAACAAATGCTAAAAATTCAATGGAATTGATCATGTGTACAACGTATGTAAGTTGGATTTTGTAAATTTTTTTTCTTGATTACTCGTAAATGATAAATCATACATAATAAATATGATATTTTTTTGGCTAAATTTTTAACCTTTGTTAATAAAAAGAATCAAATTGCATTCTTTTAAATAGTTTAGGTAACATTTAACAATATATTTTTTTAGAAGATTTAATCATAATTTCTCAAAAAAAAAAAAAAAAGAATCCAAATGAGCAATTTACTTTTATTTTAAGTATTATTATCATTTTATTTTTTCGAAATAGTGCTCTTATCTTGATAATGGCCTATAAATTTGCACCGTCTCTTCAAGTAGGGATACCATTAGATTATTTCTTGGTTATCAACAATTTTCAGAATTATTATGTAAATTTTTTGGTTGTTTAATATTTGCAAAGATTATCATACTCATTATTCCTACTTTTTCTAATCAGCAAAATCACTATTACAGACGTGTTTCTAGCTATTTATATGTAGAGTAAATCCAAAAAGTGCACCCCTCAGTTTTAGTTAGATCCTACATTTGACCCTCAGTTTTTTAAAATCCAAAAAGCATGCCTATGTTTTTTAAACCATCTGGTCTTTTGTTTTTTGATTTATTTCTTATCTCTTGTATACAATTACAAGCACCAATGCACTTTCTATAATGCATTCGTCGCCTTCTCTTGGATCATCTTTTTGGTTTTCTGTGTTACTTTTTGTTTTTGCTTGTCTATTCTACAGTGCATTCGTCATCTCTCCTAGACCGTCTTTTTGGTTTTTGTGTTACTTTTTGTTTTTGTTTGTCTATTCTATAGAGAAGGTGCATATTTTCAATCCCAGATTTAAAACTAGGAAGTTTCTTTCAAATTAATAAATTGGGTGCCCAAAAAATTTAATCAAGATAAATAATTATAATAGAAAAAAAAAAAGTTGCGATATGAAATTATAGGAGTGTTGGTAGAACTTTTCGTGCTTTAACAAATTGCCCCTGAAAACTTTTAATCTTGCAAATAAACCCCCTAAACTGCCGAAAACGTGAGCTGCATAAAATTTCACGAGGCATTTTTTCGAAGCCCGAAAACTTCGAGGGGGCGAAAAGTGCTAAAACGCCTTTTATAGTATGCAAGTGATTCTCACAAGAGGATAAAAAAAGCTTATAGTCTATATTCATTTGTTTAAGAAGACTCAAAAGACGATATCCAAATTGAACAAATTTCTTACAAGAGAAATAAAAAAAAGGCTTTTTATATTTTATGGAAATTAATTTCAGCATCAGAAGCCTTCTCATATAAGTTTATCTCTCTACTAACATCTGATTGCAAGTGGTAGAAGCACAAAATACATTCATCTTCCTCAAATTATTCGCATGCTTGAGAAGGTACTTTATCAGCTCCAATTCGTTCTTCCCATCGCTAATGAGCTCGATCGTCACGTATTTCAGACTGTGCATGAACACCAAGTTCTTCAATCCCCACGTTCCGGCATTTTCAGTTTCGCCATTGACCTTCAATCCAACAGTTTTTGTCAACAGAACCAGCAAGAAAATGGTTAAACCCGAAACGTAGGAAACTCAGTAAATTCTCTCTTTCGAGTTCGTAACGAATAGTAAAAGCATACCCTTTTGGCATTAGCATGACACTGCATGAATTTGCCGCTTATGGAAAGACACCGCAGATTCGGCGTTCCTTTGAGAAGGGATTCCATACTCGGCACAAAGTCTTTGCTGATACCGGCGGTAAAGATGTGTAGCGTCAACAAATGCGTGAACAAAGTTGGGAGACAACCATGCTCATTCAAAACCTGCACATTTTCACCTCTCGTTATGACAAACATGGCGTCGTTGTTAACCTTAAGCATATGTTGGTTTAAAGACTAATTCGACCGAACCATCTTAATTCGCCACCGAGTTTAAGAAAAAGAAAAGGGTGTTGTTATATACCTGTATACACTTATCATGTAGAGCTAGTACTTTGATGTTGCAAACACTGCGAAGAACGCGAACTAGGTTCTCGGCAGTAGAAGCGCTTAAGTCAGAATAGGGTCGGAAAAAAATTCCAGCAGTATTCAAGTGCATGAAAGTTTCCACGCGTCGGAAGTTCAATATATTTCCTTCCCAAAACATACTTTTGAGCTTGGGAGCGGAAAGTTGCAGTACTCTATTGGCAGGGGAATCGAATCTCCAGCGTAGAGCCATCCGTCCAAGCATCTCCGCGGAAACTTGAAGAGTAAAGAGGTCATGAGGTGACAAAATCTTCAATATTTCAAGAGAAGAACTGCTTATAACGATACTCTTTGTCCCCCTTACATCTTCGAGGCATAATTCCTTTAGGAACTTGCAGTAAGTTGAAATCCATTCGCCAAAGGAGTCGTTGATTCGAACAGATTGCAATGACATGGTATGGAAAGAGCAGAATCCGGAGGTGGTAACGGGAGATGGGAAATTGAGAGTGCCACCACGTAAATTCACTCTAAGAAACCTCAAGGATCTGCAACAAACAACACTTGGCGGCAGCGAAAACTCTGCTACTTCCTTTACAAGGACGATATCAAGATCAAGCAACTCGATATTGCATATGACTGCACTCTGCAACCATGAGAGAATGCGGTACTCTTCATCGACAAGCCCGTTTCGCAGGCACCAGCGGATGTACAAGCGTTGAGTATCCATCCCTTTGCGCAGAAACAAAAGCCTATCGAGGTAGTTTATCAGCCGAGCTCGCTTAACTGCATTGTTTCTATAAGGAATGACATCGAAAATCAAGTATGGGACGGATATGCAGAGCTCTCTAAACCTACGGGAAACAAGAGATAATCGCGAAATGTCTTCGATGGACACATAGGAAAGCACTTGATGGGCAACATGGTCAGGAAGGCTGCTGAATCTGTCAATGCTTGTCCTTGGAGACTTGGATATAGTTTCCATCAGATTCAACTTTTTTGTTCTTCCTAAAACAACAAGAAGAAACAAGTTGCATCGCTTAGAAAAAAAAGACCAATCTCATCCATGCCCCCAAACTTCAGGGTCGTTCTCACTTTGTCCCCTTGAACTATAAAAACTCCGACTTTACCCGTAAATCTTAAATTAGTCCCACTTTATCTTTCTTACTAGAATTTTGGTTAAAAACAAACTGAAAAAGAGGGAAACTAATATTACTAAACCCCTTTAGTTAAAAACAAAAGAAAAAGACCACATAACTGCATCTGCACTCGAAAAAGCATTTTTTTCCGTCTCTTTTTAACGAAAATTTCAACGGAAGGGGTTAAGTAAGGCCATTCAATGTTAGGGGGCAAAGAGGGAGTTTTTTAAGTTCAGAGGAGAAAATGAGAATTAACCCAAAGTTCAGGGGCATGGATGAAAATAATTCTTAAAAAAAGAATATACCGACTTTGATCTTATCGAATGAGAATTTCAAAAAAAACCCACAAAAGCATGCATAAAATTTGTCATCTGAACCTTAAAATTTTCCTCTATCACTAAACAAGGTGTACAAGATTGCAACAGAAAGCAAATGAAAAAGAGAAAAAGCCAATACCTTTTGAAAACTGTCAAGACATTCAGAGGAATTGGCCCAAAAATCTCTTCTCTCTTGCTGGGAAGAAAATGAAAGCTATCACAAAAACTTGGCAACTTTGGTCAAATGTATGTGAAAATATATATTATATATTATATATATATAATTACAATTCAGCTGAAACACCCTTTATCAAGACCATCAGATCTCTTTAACCAAAACCATGTCAAAAGGGACACAACAACAGCAGTTTTCACCAACAAAACCTGTATTTTGAGCCTCCTGAATTTTGATCTCTCTGACCTTAAAAACCCATTAAAAAAGGAGGAAAAAAATTGAGATTTGAAAGGAAAACAGAACAGAAACAGAGGAGTGTACCCAAAAAAAATAGAGAAAAAAAAAAAAAAACCGGAAAAAATAAGGTAAGAATTGGAGAGAAAGTGAAGCGTTACTTTTGGTGGGTTTTGAGAGTCTTGTCAAACGTGTTGTGTTGGTGTTGTAGTGTTGGCAGTTTCAAGGTGTTTTCAGAGATACCCGCGAGGATCAAATGAGATATCAACCTTACTCATCACTTTATGTACATGTCATATATATATATATACATACATACATATATATATATATATTTTTCCCCACACAAACAAGACACGCAAAATGGTAACCGACAACCATAAGAAATATCAGTAAAGAAGCAAATCCTAGTAAAACTAAAAAATAGATTATACTACGTTATATTTTTCAGGTAATTATATGTCATTTATTTTCACTTTTTTTTTTAATGTTTTTTTGCAAAATTTATATATAGACAATATGCTATCATACCGACATGTATTGTTATTTTAGTTGTTAAATTAATTTTTTAATGATTTTAATTTATAAATATCTATATTAAAAATTTATAATATTAATACATAAACTTGTTTTCATTTATAATCATATGTGATAAAAAAGTTGATCTAACGGTTAATTTGTAACGATGTTTACTGAAATAACGAAGTGCGGTTCCAACAAATATTTTACCTTAATTTTTGTATTATTATTACTATAAAGCATGAAAGTGACACCACCATTACAAAAAAGGTAATTTAATCATCTTAAATAAAAAGGCATGCAGATAGTAACCAAATCGAACCTTCTTTCCTTTTTCTTCTTTTATTCCCAAAAAAAAAAAAAAAAAAAAGAAAAAGAAAAAGATAATTAGCTCTCTTATTTGGATAACGCAACCACAACCACCACCACTGTCATCTTTAATTTCACCAAATTCATGCCAAATTGTCACGTCATTATCTTAATATGCGATTGGTGAATGAGTTTAAGTTAAAAATTTTAAGTTTTAATAGTAATTTTTATTGACTTTTCAGAAAAGATAAAAAATTTTTTCAGAAAAGATAAAATTTTTTTTAAAAAAAAGATAAAAACTAAGATGAAAAAATACAATTTAAACTTAAATGTCAAACGAACCCTTAATTTCTTTAGTTTATTTGGTCATTACCATAATCGTTTTTTGCTAGTTTAATTATCACGAGAATTTTTTTGATAGAGTAAGGAAAAAAATACTTTATTAATGGAGCGGTGATTTGAGTGATTAGACATTAACAAGGTTTTATTGATTTTATTTTTTAATTTATTTTATTTTAATGTGATTTTAATAAATTGAAAATCTAATTTTTTAGAATCATGCGTTATGAATAAGACAATAAGATATCTGCCAATTATTATTTTAATGTTCAAGTTATTGAAACCAATAAACAAATATAGATAGAACTTATCCAACAAGTAATATGAGTACCAATTTTTCCCAAAAAAAAAAAAAAAAACAAAAAAATAGAGTGCCAAATCAGGGACTTTTCTTGCCATAATTAATTATAACTTTAATTGTCTTTGTATTTTTCCCTTTTCATGGAAGTTTCATTGATCTTTCTCGTCAATAGCCGTCGAATCAGGAACAACACGGGTAATGAAACATATATATGATTATAATTAGAACAAATTACACTTTTTTGCTTTTGAACTTTAGGTTTTATCATAACATGTCATCCGAATTTCAATTTGTAATATTATTTTCTCCTAAATTTTGAAAAAGTTTATGAATTTTCTCCCTCAATTAAATTTTTATGAAAAATGCATCTACACATGTTAGAAGCATCAGTTGGGGATATTAACTATAAAATCATGAAATGACATACATTGATAACATTCTTAACATCTGTTACCCTTATTGAATATAAAATAACGAAGTTACCTATAAGAGAGAAATATCAGAAAAAATGACAATCAACCCTATATATTTACTTTTTTAACTTAATTCTAAGTGTTTCACATTTAATATCCACAATTCAAACTTCAAATGAGTGTTATATGTTTTTTTTTTGTCAAAAAATTAATTAAGGGGGAAAATTCGAAAACTTTTCCAAAGTACAGAGGAAAAAATGTTACATATTGAAATTTAGGGGGTATTTTGTGACAAGACTTAAAGTTCATAGGAAAAAATGTAATTTATCCTTATTATTATTATTATTATTATAGTATATGTGTGGGTAAGTCAAACATGTTTGCACTTTGTTTTTTTTGGTATTAAAAACATGTCTATACTTTTTTTAAAATAAAAAATAAGACTTTAGTAGTGGTCCACTTATCGACTCTCAAATTTATTATTGTAATGTTTTCCTTTATCATTATTTTTATGAAGAATTATTTCGTACGACATTTAAAGTTATATGTTGATGTAGTACAATATTAAATCCTCATATGTGGATGTACTATTAAAAAAAAAATCGTCATATCTTTTAAATACATCTTTCAAATACCCCAAACTTGATATTATCTTTTGAAAAATTACATAAATAAATAGTTTTCAAATACTTATTTAAATAAATGATACATATATTTTTGTTTAAAAAGATCCGTTAATCAGGAATTAAAAATCAATAATTGATTATACATAATCAATCATTAATTGACTTTATTTTTAATACAAATAATCATTTAACTAATTTTACAAAAGTTACACCATTTATTAAAAAATTTGTTGAAAAATGTAATTTGCCCATATATCTATGTATTTTTTTAAAAAACTAAAAGTGCCCCCTCTCATTAACTTAGGTTTTAGTCTTTAACTTTTTTCTTTCCCTTCTTTTTTGGCTTTGTGATCATAAATATTGCTGAATAGGAAGACACCTTTTTGCAAATTCGAAGTTTGTGACATTCTCAAGAATGCTAAAAATTTGGAGAACCTGTTTGTGGAACAGTAACTTTTTAATTCATATTATAATTTTGAATCATCAAATTATATTAAACTCATATTATATCATAAAAAAAATACAACAATATCACAGCATATCCTAATGTAAAAGAACCCCACAGAAGTACAGAGTTTGAAACTAACAAAAGCGGTCAATAACCTTGGAGTGTGATGGTCTAGCAATAGTGGGTTGTCGTGGCGGGTCAATAGTCAAATATTCAAGTACCAAGTAGTTCTCTTGGGGGGTCTTATATGTGAAGCTTTGTTTTCTATCAATCAAGTACTCAATGGAGAGTATCTGGAATCACAACCCAAAAAATCCTTAAAGTCAACACATTCAATGAGACTAAGATAACGCGCTCTTGGTTGGGATAGGACCTTTAACGAACATTCCCATAAGGAACACTCTTTGTATTTTTTTTTTTATATCCAAAAATATATGTGATTCCCTGGGAGGAGCATAAAAGAAGAACATTTTGTTTTTATTTTTTATTTTAATGCTAGAGCAATAATCTAATTCTTCTATCCCTCCATAGGTGCATATTTATACTAAATTGGGACAACAGATTAAACATTGCCTTAAGAGGATGAGGATCTATTCTCCGGATGCTCAACTCAAGAGATGATTCATTCAGACAAAAAAAATAAAAATAAAAAAAGGAAAAATATATGCAAATGATTCTCACAAGGAGAAGAAAACGCTTTTATATCGGATGGAATTTCAGTTCTGTGACCGAAGAAGCCTTCTCGTATCCGGTTATCTCTTTACTAACATCTGACGGCAAGGGAGGAGCATACAAGACAGCCAACCTCTGCAGATTGCGTGCATGCTCAAGCAAGAACTTTATCAGCTCCAACTCATTCTTCCCTTGACTAACGAGTTCGATCGTCACAAACTTCAGATTATGCATAAACGGGATTCCTTGCAATTCGTCATGTCCCATGATTCTACCATCTTCCTGCGGCGCCATTCCAAGAAGCACATAAACAGAACCATCATGAACATGATAACAAAATATTGTGTTTACAAGAGATAGACGGTGTAACGGTACCTCTTCACTAGCAGTAGAGTGACTCTCTGTATCTTTTCGGCTTATAGAAAGCCAACGCAGATTTGGTGTTCCTTTGAAAAAGGATTCCAGCATCGGCACTAGGTTGTAATTCGCCCCCGTAAGTAAAACATGTAGTGCTAACAAATCTGTAAGCAAATATGGCAGATGACCCCGCATAAACAGATCCTGCAACATCATTTTTAAGACCGACTGTTATGACGGGTATCATATTACGTGAAATCAAGCGTATTTTATAAAATCAAAAGCCAAACTCCAAAAGTAATTCTAAAAGCAATTCAACCGTGTTGTAACAACATAATCAATGTGCACTTAATTTCCGCATAGGATAACAATTGCACGATAAAAAATGAGTCGGTAACATGATATCACTGTTGCTACCAGAATGATGACCATTGTAAAGAACTATGCTGCAGCTGATCATGTACGAATCTCGATCTACTATTTCACCAACTTGATGAAACTAAGATAAAGCTTAAGCAAATTAAACAATGCCAATATAAGGTAGAACAGATTTTACGTCATATACATATAGATCGATAGCGAGAGAGTAATCATGTGAGCGTATGAGGACGGATTTTAGTTAGTCACAAAAGCAAAATTAAACCAAATAACTAAAAATTCATAAACACTTTTAACTCAGGAACTTCACTGACATGTTTTAAACATTACTGAATTGAGCAGTGATCTTATTTACCTGTATAGAATCGGCATATAGCACTAGACCTCTGGGCTTGTCAACAACATGAAGAAGATGAACAAGGTTATTATAAGCAGTGACACGAGAAGATGGTTTTGGGCACATTCTGCCTTCAACCACGCACATAAATTTTTCCGTTAATCGAAAATTGAATATGTCTCCTGTCCATACGAAATCGAATATTTCAAGCTTGGGATGTAGTCCGAGATGGAACATATCTACTACCCATAGGAAATTGAATATTTCAAGCTTGGGAGTAAATAGTTGTAGTCCTCTGTCCTTATGAGAGCTGAATAGCCAGATCAAAGCCATTCGTTCAAGTACCTCTGCAGACACATGGAGATGGACGAGGTCATAAATATGAAAGATTTCCAAAATTTTCAGGGAAGAACTGGTGATGTTGAGGCTCTTTATCCCTTTTATATAAATAAGCACCAACTCCTCAAGCAATTTGCAGCTAGATGAAACCCAATTGCCAAATGATTCGTTGATTTCGACAGATCTTAGTTTTAAGGTCTTGAGACAACAGAATCCAATAGTAGTGATGGTTGACGGAATGTTGAGAATGCCAAATCCATCACGGAATATCAAGGTAAAAGACTCCAAGAATACACTACCAAGAAGATCATGCGGCAGTGTGAAATCTGATTGCCTCCTAAGGGCAATGTCAAGACGAAGCTTTTTAGCATTGCATATGACTGCATTATGCACCCATGAGAGAACACGATAGTCTTCTTCATCAACCATGCTTCTTTGCAGACGCCAGGTGAAGTGAAAACGTTGAATATCCATTCCTCTCCGTAGAATAAAAAATCTATCTAGGTAGTTCATTAGCCGTCGTTTTAACGCATGGCTACTTCTATATTTTGTGTCATCCACAGTCAAAAATGGGACGGACATACAGAGTTGTCGACATCTTTTGGAAACGACACTCAACCGAGATATGTCTTTCATAGAAAGATAGGAAAGAACTTTATGGGCAACATCAACAGGAAGACAGCTGAATTTGTCAATGCTTGTCTTGGGATACTTTGACATAGTTTCCATCAATTATGATCAAGACTTAAATATGCCATCTAACTTGTTTCTCTCGTTCTTGCAACAGCTGAAATGAAAATGGGACAGAAAACAACTCTTCGGATTAAGATAGATAGCAAACAACAAAAACAAAATATGATCTTTAGACTTTAGCCTCCGTTTGGAATAATATTTCTAGACGTAGTTTTGACTACTCAACTGCAAACCTCCCAAGTATATATTTCCAAATCTCTCTTTTTTCATTTTCAAAAATTCAAGCTTTAAACATCCATAACTTTCTTATTTTAAGTTGAAATCATATAATTTTTTTTTTTTTTTTCTAAATTACATAGAATGATGAGAAGAATGAAACATGATCCATATTACATATATTTTCATTTTCTGAAAACATTTCAAATTTCTACACTATTTTCTATATCACAGTTCAATTCCAATTCACACTTCCAGTAAATACACATTTCCAAACCAACCTCCAAAACTCCATCTTCAATTGTCATGCCAAACGACCCCTTAGTTTCATGTCTTTCCTATTTCTTTTTTGATGAAGGAATTCATGAGAACCACAAACGTCACGAAAGACAGATTCTCAAATTTTGTTCATTCAGTTTACTCTCTCTATAAACACGGCCACTAAGAGACAAGAAGGTATTGTAAGACCATGTAATAATCGTATATATGTATATATATATATATAGGTATAAAAAAGTAAGCACTGGAAAGAGAATAACAGAAAGAAAAATACATAGAACTTCACATGTTTCCGCTTAAATTAAGCAAAGCCCACCAAATTTACTAGGGAATAGGTGAATAAAAACCAAAAAAAAAAAAAAAAAATTTCAATAATCCCCAGAGACACAGATGCAAAAATTTCCCCTTTTTCAAAATCTGTCCAAACCATGTAAATTAGCTAACTGAAAAAAGAAAAATACGAATGATAATGGAAAGCTAGGATCTTCAATATATCTGAAGCAATGAAAGGGAAGAACTCACCGGAAAGCGCCAAAAGAAAGAAGCTTTTTTCCCAAGAATTTTGCAAGATTTTCCTCTGTCGATTGGTAAAGTCAAGTCTTTTTCTCAACTGAAATGAAAAAAGTTTAAAAGAAAAGGAAACACGAGAGAGAGAGAGAGAGAGAGAGTGAACGGCATAGAAGAAGAAAGTAGAAATGGTTACATTTAGAGCCGCAGAAACAGAGCAGACGGTGGCAAGTGTAGGAAAAAGACAGAGGACACGATGAAAACGGAAATGGTCAATGCCATTTTATTATTACTTTATGGGTTAATTTTCAATTTGATCCCTTCAAAAATAAAAGATGGTCTCATTTTATCTCTTATAAGCCCTTCAAATAGCCATCTAAAATATAATAAAAATATATATATAAGGCAGTTCAATTTAACTTTTAACTTTTAAAAGCTAATTTATGTAACATATAAGTTATTATTTTTTAATAGAAAAGTATTTATATTATCACATTAATAAATTATATTTATTAATAAAAATATGACACATAAATCGGTATTCAAAAAATTGGGATAAAAGTTGATATCTGTAACACTATTCTAAAATAAAACTAGTTTATTAGTACATTTTCTTTCATTAAAACACTGCTTTTTAATTGCAAATATAATTTAGATTAATTTATAAATAACCCCTGAATTATACACCATTTTTTTTTGTTGACTCTTGACTTTTTGTTTTTGTTTTTTTTTATCACACCCCTAAACTTTTCTATTGTCACCAACGTTCTTTTTGTCAATATTTTGTAAAAAATTATTAACAAATTGAACATCTACTAACCACATAAGCTTTATTTATAGGTAAAGTTACAATCAATTATATTTTGAAACGAAATTATACCGAAATTAGAAATATTTTGGAAGCAGACTGTATTTTAAGAAATATATAAATAACACAAACTTTACGTCATATAGTTATCTTGATGGTACGGTTTTCCTACAAAAAATACTTAATTATGATTTTAGTTTTAATTAAAACTCACATGATCTGAAAGTGTTTAACTTTCGTTTAGTTTTTGGTGAAATACCTATATAGGGGCCATTTTCGTAACAAAAACTCGAGGTACTGTGACGTATAAAATTAAAAGTCAGAGGTCAACTTTACAGTGAGAGTATAATTCAATGGTTGTTTGTGAAAGTAACTCATATAATTTACTTGACTGGTTCGCAATGGATAATTTTTTTAAATGATTTTAATCACATATTGGTAACACTATAAAAACACGTGAAAAATGCATGAAAGAGTTTGATAAGAGGGATGTACAATAATAGGGGAAAGAAAAAGGTAAAATTCTTGGAGGAGGGAAATAAAAAGTAAGAAAGGAGGTTTTACCATTGATTACGACCAAATTGTGTCGAAATAAAGCAGTAAATTGTAGTACAAATTACGCGGTCGTATACACGAGAAAGTAATAGAAACAAACAAGAAAAGATTAGCAAAACGAAAGTGTTATAGAAATATGCAATCAAATACAGAAAAGAAAGAAGTATTTTTATGATTTCAAAACAAATTGAAAGACAACGCAATTTAAAATGAAGAAAATTCAATAATCAAAAATTGTAAGACATCGAGAATCCCCTAT
The DNA here is from genome assembly GCA_025413485.1 of Ficus microcarpa. NCBI lineage: Eukaryota > Viridiplantae > Streptophyta > Magnoliopsida > Rosales > Moraceae > Ficus > Ficus microcarpa. The sequence continues at coordinate 27,395,581 of CM046387.1, read as the reverse complement.
ATGTTTCGTTTACCCATTTAGATTTTAATTCATAAAATGACTCAATTGAAAGTTTCACATTCAAAACAATCAATTGAAAATAAAGATTTGAAGAACTTGCGAATTAAAATGTATTTGAGTAGATACAATTATCACGTCAAGAACTAGCAAAAATTATCTTAAAAGAAATCCAAAAGCTGACAATATACCATAGGCAATGTTGTAACAAAAGACTACTTATGAAATAATATTATTAATATATCATATCATGCAACAATCATATAAAAAGAACTTGATTAAATTTATATAAAAGTTGATAGCAAAATATATTGATAAGAGAAATAAATAAGATGAAAGAAAATTATTTACTCAAATGTATAAACCATACAAACCATTGGAGAATCAAAACCCAAACAAGCTCACTACACATTTAGGATCATCTTTAGCCTCACTAAATAACTCTAGCCTAGCTTGTAAAGCATTCTCACAAAATTCTAGAGAGAAAATATGAGAATAAAAGCAAGATAAAAATGAGAGAAAAAGTATCTAAACCAAGACTAAAAACCTACAACACAACACACTTGGCCAAACCTCTATTTATAGAGTTTTTGGGATTGCCATAAGCTAAAAAATTAAAATAAACAAACAAATAAATAAAAATAAAACATTTCTAAATTTATTAGAATTTACAATGGCATTATTTGGTGGAATGAAAACTGATATTGAACGGAGGTTTTCAACAGTTAGAAATGGTGGTCTTCAGCAAAGAATCCTAAGCATTTGGGACACTTGTCACGCAGAGATGGGCTAACAAGGAAACAAATGTCGGCAGCTGGGACCCAACTAACACATGGCATGTGATGAGTGGAGAACTACCGCACGGTGGGGCCCGTGTGGTGTCCTGACGAGTTTGGAAATGACACATGGCGGTGTGGCTTGGCTCAACTGATGGCTCGGGCTGATAAATTGGGCTTGCTTTCTTCAATTTTGCTTCTAATTGTGCCCAAAGTGTAATTTTCCTACAAATTAAATTAAATCTAAAGATGTCCACACGAAAATTTAATATTTTGAATTTAACAATTTAGTTCCTAATTTTTTTTCTTGCCTGTAAGCTCTCTGAATTAATAAGTTTTTGCAATTTAGGGCCTGTTTGGACGCCATCTCTAGGTGGTATTTTACCATCTGGATTTCAAAATCTCAACTCTAAATTAAAATTTTCCTCTTTTTTATTTTCAAAAAACTCAAACTTTAAAAGTCTATATAACTTTCTCATTTCAAATCGAAATGAGATGATTTTTATGTTAAAATACTTGTATCGATAAGACGAACAAGACAAGATTCATTTTGCATATATTTTTTTTTCCCCGAATACATTTCAAATTTTTGCACTATTTTTTAAATCACATAACTTTTTCAAAAGTTTTCTTACTAAATACATATTTCCAACTCAACCTTTAAAACACCATCTCTAGGATATCCCTTTAAATGAGCCCTACACTTTTTACTCAAATTCGTTGAAATTTGAATTTTTTTTAAACATAACTTGTACATTATAGTCCAAAAAGAGCATTGTTGATCATTTTTGCTAAACTTCAATAGAATTTTCTTTGAAAATTTGAACTTAATTCAACTACTCTCAAACTTAAATCTAAATTTTAAAAGAAATTTGTATTGATATTAAGTAAAAATGACTAACATTATCCTTTTTGAGCTATAATGTGTAAGTGTTGTGTAAAAATTTATCTTAATTTTAATGAATTTAAGTAAAAAGGACTTGTCAAAAGTTAGAAATTCAGGAGATTGATTGTTAAAAACAAAGTTTAGGGACTAAATTTCTAAATTTAAAAAGTTCAGGGGTATTCATACAAATAAGCCAAATAAAAAAGAAAAAAGGAGGAAAAAAAAAAGTAGAAAGAGAACTTTTATTGAACAACTTGAGTCATATGCTCGGTAACCTATGGCAATGCTGAAAAGCCAACATATATCGTTTTCTGCTCAAAACGTCAAGAAGTTCCAGACCCACAAACGCATAGCAAACTTTATACGCAAACGTCTTGTCGTTTTGTGCGTGTCAAAGACCAAAAAGAAGAACGACAAGGGGCAGCAATCTTTTTATGAAAAACGACATATCGATGCTTAAGAAATAAAATAAAAAGGGCACAGATTTTGACTTGTCTCGGATTCCAAGTTCTTTCAAACAAAAATACACGTCCTTTATCAGAAAAAAAAAAAAAAAAAAAGACACATCATTCCCTGAACTAAGCAAAGAATTTCTATATCAACAAAAACGACATGTGGTTTACTATACAGCTAGTCAACTTCAAACTTCATACTTACACTATCTGTCGTTTTCTGTTTAAACGAACAGTTGAATTGTAGAAACGATATGTCGTTTCTAAACTTCAAATGACAGCAAGCTTTGCACCCAAAAAAAAAAAAAAAAAAAGCATATTGTTCCCGAAATATGTGGTTATATTTTAATCAGCTCTGGAGTGAGTGAGGAGAATTGTAATCAGATTCAACTTTCCTTTTTGTTTGTAAATTTTACCGTCCACCTAAAAATGTTTAGTTTGTAAATTTTGGTCTTTTTGTCTTTTAAAATTTGTTTTTAATTTTAACTAGGCTTTTTTACATTGGTACACCCTAAACTTATTGTAAAGTTAGAATTTGAACCTAAAACTTTTAATTTTGATAATTTACGCTATGAACTTACAAATATGTAAAAAATTACACCCAATTGACTTTAATATTAATTTTTTGAAAGAAATTGATATGTGATTTGTAAATGGATTGTTAATTCATTACATAAATAATTATTTTTATATTTGTTAATTAACAATCTATATACCAGTGAAGTATCAGTTTTCATTAAAATATCAACGTTATTTATCAATTGGGTATAAACTGCTACATATTTATAAATTTAGTATGCAAATTGTCAAAATTAAAAATTTAAGATGTAAATTATAATTCTATAATAAGTTTAGAGTGCATCAATAAAAAAAAAAGCCTAATAACTAAATAGACTGTACGTAAGTACATAAACGTCTATCCTTAAACAAGTCAAGGCAATAGAACTTTTGATAAAGAGTGTAGGCAGGGGAAAAAAAAAAGTTTTTCCTGCCAATTTGCAATGGAATTTGGTGGAAAACAAAGACCCAAAAAAAAAAAGAAAACAAAAAAGTCCGACTTTGGCACTGGTAGTGGCCTCTTTAAAGAAAAGACAAAACATTTTCAAGAAATATACGACAAATCGTTTAGGTATAGAAGCTTTTTATCCGTTGCCTGTCACAACGACTTGTCGTTCTGTTTCCGAAATCTATTGTCGTTTCAATGAAAAATCGTGTCGATCAAATAGTTCATCTTTGAGGTTAGAGAGAGAGAGAGAGAGAGAGAGAGAGAGAGAGTAAAGGAATTTCAACCCTGAAGCGTAAAGTAATGGGTGGAACTAATACTGATGATCATGTGAAGACAGTTTTTTTTTTTTTTTTTTTTTTTAAATAATTTAATTTTTTACTTTTCATTGATTTTTTTTTTTTGTTTTTCTTTTGATTTTCTACAAAAATCAAGATAGAGTTAAGACAAAAATCAATGAAGGAGGATGCAAAAGTGCAAGGATGTATTGGCAAGAGAATGCACAAAGACGTTGCATAGACAACAATTGTCACAAGATGGCGCATGGACACACGGAGTATCAAGGATTTGAATGAGTATAATTTTTGCTTTGACAAAATGTTGTTGCTCCTACTCTCATGTGTCTGCTCTTGATGATCATCGTCCCTATTTCCTCTGTTGACGATTGTTGTCCCTAAGTTCTTGTGCTCTTTATTGATGATTGCCCTTTCTTGTGCCCCGTACCCTTCCCTTACGATTGTTGTCTATATTTTCTGTGCTCCTACGCTGATTGTTGTTTATTCTTTGCACTCTTACGCCCGTTGATGATTTTTGTCCAAATTTCTTTGTCTTCATTTTTGTAGAAGATAAAAAAAAAAAAAAAAAAAAATAAAAAAAAATACAAAAAAATAAAAGAAAATCCTAACTCTTTAGATTCATTCTTATAGGTTCCTTCTATTATAGTTCAAGATCAACTCCTATAATCTTCGTGAGTATATTAAGGAAAGTTGAATTTTGTATTTAGGAATCTCTATGATTGATTAGTTTTAGATAATTTATCCAATATTAAATATTGTGTGTGTGTGTATATATATATATATATTTTCAATGCTGCTTATTAGTGAATTCTTCTCCTTGTTGATTACTCGTTGCTTAAGCTTTAGGTAACGTTAGATGAAGAAACTATCGTCGCTAAGCGTATCACTCTTTAATGATGACATTTTGTCATTAGTGTCGACATTTAACTATGACAACGACAGTGGTTTCATATAATGTAAAATAGTGATTTGCATGATTGTCCTTTAAAAAGTATGTATCTGAATTATTATCTCAGTTATAATAATTTTAGTTTTTTTAAACCTTTAATAAATGATCAAAAATTTAAACAAACAGTAAGAGAAGGAAAAAAATAGACTGATTTTATAATTTTCCCAATGAAAATATTGGTTGGTACGTAGTTTCAAGACTCCCTTTTATATCAACGTCACCAGAAATACGTATGACTAGCTGTGTAGTAAACTACATGTCGTTTTTAATAGAAATATGTCATTTTGTTCAAAACGACATGCTTTTTTTTTTTTTTTTTAATTGAAAGAGCTGTGGATACAATCATACAAGTAATGAAACTACCTTTTTACATTTTGTTATTCTTTTATAGTCAACATGTCGTTTTTCATAAAAAAAAAAGTTTGTTGAAGCTTGTCATATGCAATGTCGTTCCTCTTTTTTTTTTTTTTTTTTGTTTTTTTGTTTTTGTTTTTGTTTTTTTGGGGTTATATACGAATTCATGACATTTTGAGCAGAATAACGGCATACGTATGCCTTTCAGCGTTGCCATGATTGATCGAGTAAAGGATTTAAGTTGCTAATGGTAAAAATAGGAACGACATGTCATTTAGAAAAAGCAACTTACGGTCCCCTCTATTATTATTTTGTTATACATAAATTTTTCGTTTATCACTTAAATTCAAACTTTAAACTAAACTAGTCACGTGTTTAATCTATTTATTAAATAAAAAAAATAATTATGAGGTATTATGAAAAAATAGTAGTTCGGGGACAATTAAGGAGAAAAATATATGATGACAGAGGATAGAATTAAAAAAAAAATATTTAAGTAGTAGCAAATTATAGAGAAGTTAGCAAATCACATAGAAAATTAATTATGTGGTGCTGTGAAAAAATAAAAGTTGAGAAGATCACAAAAAAATTATTTGAATAAGGAGACATTTAATATAAATTATTTTAGTAGGGTAAAAAGAAGAATGAAAAATAAATTAAAAAAAGAAAGCAAACAAAAAAGAGACCAACACGTCAGACTTAAGTGAAGAATGATATCATTAAAAAAGGGTAAAAAGAATTAAAAAAAAAAAATGAAAGAATGCCAAAAATGGTCAAATTTAAAAAATAAAAAAGGAAAAAAAAAAGGGAATGACATATGACAAAAGGATAGAGGCATGATTTTTTTTTTCCCCCAAATACCAAGGAAAAAAAGGTATTTGAGAGAGTCATAAAACACAAATTAAGTATGCATATATTTAGTTACATGGGGAATCTTGAATAGGATAAAGAAAATGAAAAAAAAAAAAAAAGCAAAATAAGAAAAGGAAAGGAAAAAGGGGGTATGAAAAGCCAAGTTAAAAAAGAAAGCTAAAATTGAAAGAAAAAAAAAAAGAGAAAAAAGAAGGGAGTCACACATGACAAAAAGATGCATAGACCTTGAATAGCTTTTGTCTCTTTTACATATGTTAAGATAACAAACTAGATTGCTTAAAAAAATATATCAAACTAGATAATTATTAGAAGAAATCAAAATCTAATCAAGATAATTACTGTAGAAATTAATAAATAAACGTAAAATTTTTTTTCTCTTATAGTAAGAACAGCATAATTAATGCGAATTCCATAACCAAAAGAATAAATGTCTATTTTAAACTCGACGATTGTACAATTTTTTTTTTTTTTTGAAAAACGATTGTACAATTACACTCACTTTTGTTTGTTTTTTTTTTTTTTTTTTAACATTTAGATTTGGGTAAGTTACGTCTATTAATTAGAAACTTAACTAAAAAGATTACTAAATTAAAATTTGGATTTCAAAAGGAAAATAGAATAGGTCACTTGGTATCCAGATTAACTAAAATCTTAATTCTCAAAAAGAAAAGAAAAAAAAAAAAAAACGATTTGATAAATTCCTCTCACCGTCTCTCTAAACTTTTAAGGTTTGCAAAAACTCCTCTTTCGTCATAACTTTAACTTTGTTTGTGTTTTGCTCATCTGTTACTAAATTTGTTTAAAAATAAAAAAAAGAATGAGACTCAAAACAACTGATATCAAGTTAGATTAAGCATCTCTTTGTATCTCTTTCTCTAGTCCTACAAAAACCTCTCTTCTTCTTCCCCCGCCAACCCGTGCTCAGAAACCATTCCTCATCTTCTTTAAAGGTAAGTTTATTAAGCTTGCGTTTGGCGTACGGGTTTAGAATGAAAATTTTAAATTGAATTTAAAAACTAGTTATAATTTTTGTTGAATTTTTTGATAAAAACTGGATGGAAACTTTAGGTCGTAACCAAAGGCACGTCTTCAATTCTAACACCCTTCCTTCTTGATCTTGCAGGAAAGCAAGAAAACTTGGAAGTTTAGTACCATGTCCAAGTCTATTAGGACAATTAGCACGGACGGATTCAGCAATCTTCCCGATGACGTTGCGCATCGAGTTATCTTATTTCTTTCGATGGAAGACATCTCTCGACTCAGTGTCGCTTCGAAGAGATGTAGACAACTCTGCATATCGACCCCGTTCTTGAATTTCGACATTATGCCATACGTTCACAACGCAACCAAACGAGCGCGGTTAATGGACTACATCGACAGGTTTCTCTTCCTACGCAAAGGGATGGATGCTCAATCTTGTTGCATCCGATGGTATCGCCAAATCAGCGAAGAGTATCGCATCTTGTCATGGTTGAACAATGCGATCACGTTGAATGTCAAGAATCTTGATCTTTACGTCAGGCTTGCCAGCGGATTACATCTCACATTGCCTTCTAGTCTTCTCTGTTCCACGTCATTGGAGAGTCTTATTATGTCATTCAATGACAATGGCACTGGTATTCTCAAGACTCCGTCGCCCTTTACTACTTTCCAATCACCTTCTTCTCTCAAGGTGTTGAAACTGAAATCTGTTCGCCTCGACGAGTCCTTTGGAACCTGGATTTCGTCCTATTGCAAGTTACTTAAGAAATTATCCCTCAAAGAGATAAAAGGGACAACTTGCATCGTTATCACGAGTTCTTCTCTGGAAGAGTTGGTCATTTCGTCGCAGGATAATAGCCTTTTGCATCTTCACGTGTCCGCTGAAATGCTTCGGATCATGGCTTTAGATTGGAGATTTCATTCACCTAACAACAGAGTACTTCAACTTTCGACACCCAAGCTTAAAGCCCTGACTTGGACAGGAAATTTATTGAATGTCTCGGTTGTTGAAAACATGAAGAATTTGATATTATCCAAAATCTTTCCAACGCACTTTCCCGGCGTAAATTCTGCTAATTGGAACCTATTTCATGTGATTCGCGCTGCTTGCAACTGTAGATTTCTATCTTTATATGATCACTGTATTAAGGTAAATAACATCGATATCTAAATCCATTACTGTAAAGTGTTTGGTTTTGATATCAAATTCAAAGTCGACACTATTCTAGACAACGGGTTTTAGAATGTCAGAAAACACACTTTAAATATCGAGTTATGTGATTTTTGTTATGACAATGAACCCCTAACAAATGATGTTGCAGGATTTGTTTAAGCTCAGTTCGCCAATTGTGTTCACGGATTTGTTAAGACTACACATATGGAACACGGGCAGAAGCACAAACCTAGTGCCTTCTCTGACGTCCTTTTTAGAAGAAGCTCCAAATTTGCGTTGGCTTTCTATTGGCAGAGTCATAACAAAATCTTGCTATAGTATGGGGGAAGATGTGGTATGTTCTTATACCTTTCTTTGGTTCGTAGGGAACGGAAACTTATGTCTCGTTTGGGATTTCAACTTAAACTGTACTTTTTCATATCAGTTTTTGTTTTTTTCTGAAAAAGTTTGTCTTTCTTGAAAAGTCAACAAAAATTTTTAACTCAAATTGTACTTTTTCAACTCAAACTCATTCACCAAATGGACCCTTACTATATCAATACGTACTGCACCGTTGTGAATTTTTTGACCTCATCAACCTTCGTTAGAATTGCGTACATTTCATGCTGATGTAATGTAATGTTTAAAAGTACATTGTAGAATTGAAAATCGCCTTTCATAGGAGTACAAGTTTCTTGTTTTTTCGACTGATGTACGTTTCGGCACTGCAGGTTCGCTGCAGAACCATGAGAGGTAGGGAATTGCAAGACTTGCCCTTTATGCATAATTTGACGTTTGTGACAATCGAGGTCATTACTCAAGCTAACAACGAGTTAGAGCTGATAGAGTTCCTTCTCAAGAATGCGCAAAATTTGAAGAAGATGATCGTATTTTTTTCTTATTACTTGCGATCGGATTTTAGTAGAGAGATAAGCGGATATGAGAAGGCTTCTTCTGATGCTGAAGTGGATTTCCAAATGTTATGAAAGCTCTTTGTATTCTGCCGTAAGAACGACTTTGTTATCACAAGTTTTTAGAGATTCAATAGATTCCTTGCATTATTGGTGTTAATAAATACTCTTTGCTCTTATTTCTTGCCACGGATATTAGTTCATAATCTGAAGTTTCCGACAATCAAGTTCCAAGCAAAATGTAACAAGCTATGTTGAAAAGATCATCTCCTTCCATAGGAGTTTAAGCATTACATTCTTCGTAATTTTGTTCACCAGCTTATAGAGAGAATTTGTAAAGGACCTTCATTACCTTTTGTCCATTTTATCTTTCTGTCCGACGTTGGCATGGCGGCAAACGAATACGAGAAGAATTCGATTATCTATTTTGTTCAGTTTCTACTCTTAAATTCTATTCTATTCTCTTCTCTTCAGTCCTTAATTGACTCTGCAATCTGTTCAGATCAAATAAGTCCCTTGGCAATGCATTTTAGTTCATTGGCCTACTCTTGATAAAATGATTTTTGTTGTTTCTTAAAGCGATAAAGGCCAAAAGAGTTGCTACTTTTGCAGCATTTGATTGGTACAATCTCCTTATATATATGTGTGTGTGTGTGTGTGTATTTCTTTTGAGGATTACTACTTTTATATGAATGATATGTGGCTATTTGCATAAGTTGATTTTCCTGAAACGACATGTCGTTTATCGTTCCTCAGTCAACAACTCAAGTCAGATGCTGGGTAATTCATTGGCAATGCTGAAAAGCGAACGTATGTCGTTCTCTGTTCAAATTGTCACGAAGTTCCAGACCCACAAACAAAAAGCAAATTTCATATGGAAACGGCTTGTCGCTTTCTGCATTTCAAAAACTGGACATGTGCGTGTTATCTGTCAACTACAGCATATGGCAAAGGGCAGAAAAACGACATATGGATTCTTAACAAATAAAACAAAATAAAATTATATAGTATGAGTTGTCTCACAAGTCACAATCCATAGTTCTTTCACCAAATAAAATGACATGTCGTTCCATGAACAAAGCTAGAGATTTCTTTACAACAGAAACGACATGTAGTTTACCACCCAACCAGTCAACTTGGAACTTTATGCTTACACTTAGTCGTTTTCTCGCTAAGCGAGAACAGAATTAAAGAAACGATTTGTCGTTTTAAACACCAAATGACAGTAAACTTTACAAAAAAAGCATTGTGTCCCATAAGGCACTATATCTCTAGTTATTATTATATTTGAATCAGCTCTTGAGTTCGAAAACAGGAGAATATGTAATCAGATTCATCTGACTTTTTTTGTTTTTGTTTTTTTGTTTTTTTGTTTTTTTTGTTTTTGTTTTTTGTTTTTGTTTTTGTTTTTTGGGTATATGATGTTTAAAGGGACTCCTGAAACAATCAACTAAATGCTTCACTTCAGAAATTTTACCCACCACCTAAATATTTTTATTTTGTAAATTTAGTTCTTTTTTTTTTTTTTTTTCCATGACGAAATAATGTAGGTGGTGGATAAACGTCTATCCTTAAACAAGTCAAGGCAATAGGACTTTATAAAAAGCAACTGGAGGCAAATAGTCACTTATCAGCAGATTATTCTTCAAAAAAAGAAAAAGAAAAAAAAAAAAAAAGAAAAGGAGAGGAGATTCTAGTAATCAAATTGTGCAAAAGCATTATCTACTTTTTACTACTTAAAAAGTGACGCGCCAAATTCTTTTTTTCTTCCCTACTTTCTGCTTTAAAGTAATTTTACTCAAATGTGTGCATCGTTAAAATTTTAATTATTAATGTTTTTTTTTCTCCTTACGGTCCCCTCTATCGTTATGTTATTATATATTATATTGTTTTCGTTTATCACATAAATTCGGAATTTAAATTAAATAACAAACTAGATAAGTACTAAAATAAATTAAAATATGATCTAAATAACTATATAAATTAATAAATAAATTTAACTATTTATTTTCTCTAATAGGAATAAGATCATAATCAATGCAAATTCCATAACCCAAAGAAAAGTGTCTATTTTTAAACTCGACAATTGTACAATTACGCCACAACGGGTTTATACTGATGGAGTTTTTGTGCAAGTTTTTTTTTTTTTTTTTTTTAAAATTAATCTTTTTAATAATTTTTTGTTCACATTTAGATTTGGGTAAGTTACGTTTATTTATTAGAAACTTCAATAAAAATATTAATAAATTAAAACATTTATTTCAAAAGGAAAATAGATTAGGTAACTTAGTATCCAGATTAACTAAAAACTTAATTCTCAAAAAAAAAAAAAAAAGATTCCATGAATTCCTATTACTGTCTCTCTAATCGTTGAAGGTTTCATAACCATAACTTCGTTTGTGTTTTGCTGATCTGTTACTAAATTTGTAAGATAAAACAAAGATACCAAATATTACAATTATCAAAACTAATAAAAATTTAATTTAAAAAAAATTTAATAAAAAAATGGATCTTAAAAAAAAAAAAAAATTGTTAACTGATTCTCGATAATTCTCCAAAACCTCTTTTTCTATTATCCTCTCCCTCCCTATCTCTTTTTTTTTTTTTTTTTTTCCCCTTTGTTTTATTTATTTATTTTTTGGGATAAACCTCGGGAAGGATTTTTAAAATTCAACAGAAGGGATAACTTATATTAAGTAAGATTAAAGCTTCTTTCTTCAGTCGTACAAAATCCTCTCTTCTTCTTCTTTCAAAAAAAAAAAAAAAAAAAAAAAAATCCTCTCTTCTTCTGCGGCCAATCCACACTTAGAAACCATTCCTCCAGACAAATAGCATGGACAGATTCAGCAACCTTCCGGAAGACGTTGCGCATCAAGTAATTTTATTTCTTTCGATGGAAGACATCTCCCGACTGAGTGTTGCTTCCAAGCAATGTCGACAACTCTGCCTATCCACCCCGTTCTTGAACTTCGACATTCTTCCGTACACTCACAACGCAACCAAACGAGCGCGGCTAATGAACTACATCGAAAGTTTTCTCTCCCAACGCAAACCGATGATTAATGTTCAATCTTGTTGCATCAGATGGTATCACCAAATCTCCGAAGAGTATCGCGTTTTCTCAAGGTTGCTCAACGTAGTCATGGCAAATGTCAAGAATCTTGATCTTCACGTCAGCATTGCAAGCGGAACACATCTCGCAGTGCCCTCTAGTCTTTTTGGTTGGACATCATTGGAGAGTCTTGATATGTCATTCCACGACAATGGCATCGCGATTCTCAAAACTCCGTCCTCCTTCGCTACTCTACGATCACCTTCTTCTCTCAAGGAGTTGCAACTGAAATCTGTTCACATCGACGAGTCCTTTGGAAATTGGATTTCGTCGCATTGCAAGTTACTTAAGGAATTAACCCTCAATGACGTAAAAGGGACAACTCGCATCGTCATCACCAGTTCTTCTCTTGACATGTTGGCTATTTCCTCGCATGATGATCGCCTTTCGCATCTTCACGTGTCTGCTGAAACACTTCGACATTTTCTTTTAGTTTGGAGATTTGATTCCCCTAACAACAGAGTACTTCAACTTTCTACTCCCAACCTTAAAATCCTGCATTGGCTAGGAAACATCTTGAACCTCTCGGTTGCGGAAAACTTTAAGGATTTGCAATTTGCCAATATTTTACTAGACCCCTTTTCCGGCATAAATTCTGCTAATCGGAGCCTACCTCATGCTATTCGTGCTCTTTGCAACTGTGATGGTCTAGCTCTATACGATCACAGTTTACAGGTAAGTGACATCGATTTATAAATTTCTTACTATAAAGTTTTCGGATTTGTACAATGGACTATACGTATAAGTTATATACGCTGCACTACCTTAAATCACATCAATTTCCTAAATTATAATCTTTCAACTAAGTTTATCAAATTTTTGAAAACGAATTATTTCCGATAAGGAAGCATGTCTTCATAATTTTTGATTTTTGAAGACATGCTTTAAATATCGAGTTGTGTGACGTTTGTTATAACAACGAGCCTTGGCGTTGACGTTGCAGGATTTGTTGAAGCAGGGTTGTTCGCCTACTTGGTTTGCAGATTTGTTAGCACTAGGGATATGTGTTACGGGCAGCAGTGCAAACCCAGAGCGTTTTTTGACAACCTTTTTAAAAGGAACTCCAAATTTGTCTGGTCTTTCTATTGGCAGGAACAAATATAATCCTTTCGATCATATGCGTAAGGAAATGGTATGTTCTTATACCTTTCTCCATCTCAAATATAGACTGTTATAGTACTTTCATTCGACTATATGACAGAATGAATCTTCGGTAGGGTACAGAAACTTACTATATCAATTCATACTGCACCATTATGAATTTTTTCCGATGTCATCAAGTTTTCGTTAGATTGCGGCATACTTTTTCATTCTGATGTGATCTAATGTTTAAAATGGCACTGCAGGTTGGTTGCAGAGACATGTGTTGTAGCGAGTTGGAAGATACGCCCTTTTTGAAGAATTTGATGTTTGTGACAATCGAGGTCATTAGTCAACAGAACGACGAATTAGAGCTGATAGAGTTCCTTCTCAAGAATGCACAAAATTTGAAGAAGATGGCCATCGTTTTTTCTAATCACTTGCGATCGGATTTTAGTAGAGAGATAAGCGGATTTGAGAAGGCTTCTTCTGATGCTGTAGTGAATTTCCGAAAGATATGGAGAAGATCATCACCTTCCATATAGGAGTTTAAGCATTACATTCTTCGTAATTATGTTCACTAATAACTAGCTTATAGAGTAAATTTGTAAAGGATCTTCGTTACCTTTATCTACTTTATCTTTTCACCGACATTGGCATGGAAGAAAACGAATACAAGAAAAATTCTGTTATCTGTTTTGTTCAGTTTCTACTTTTGAATTCTATTAACTTCTCTTCAATCCTTTACTTAACAAGTCTCCCGTTTGAGATAAAGATCCTTGATTTTTTTTTTTTTTTAAATGCTTGCCAAATTAAAAACATGCTAGAGAATAGGAGATATTGCTTTTTCAACCAAAAAAAAAAAAAGGAAAAAAAGAAAAAAAAGAAGAACAACAAACTAAAAAGAATATGAGGTATTGGTTGATATAATGAGTTTATTAGTTGTGTCTTAAAGAGATAGAGACCAAAAGAGTTGTTACTTTTGCTGCATTTGATTAGAAAAATCTCCATTTTTTTTTTCAGTTTTATTTTATTTTCTTCTGAGGAATACAATATACAACTTTTTATATGAATGATTTGTGGCTATTTGCATCAATTGATTTTCCTTAGATGACATGTCGTTTTCTGGGTAATTTATGAAAATGCTGAAAAGCAAACGTATGTCGTTTTCTGTTTAAAGCGTCACAAAGTTCAATCTAAAAATTGTGTCGGGGAAACTCACATTCAAACTATTTCATGCTTATGATGCGCGCTTTTGTCAATTTCATGATTTTCCTAACGTTATCAAAGGAGGAAAGGAATAGCAAATGGATTCAAGGGGTGCTGAGATAGCAAATATAAAATCAGCGAATTAGCAAATAAATGTGAAAGTCATTAGTTCCTACAAGGAAAAAGGCAAGCTATGCAATCATAAATTGCTTGAGAATAGATATATATGTAATGGTTCACAAGTAAAGAAATCACTTTTTAATGGTACGGGGCCTTTTGGGGTAAAGTCCAAGAGCAAACCGTGCACGTATGAGGTTTAGAATGGACGATATTATACTAAATGGAGACATATATAGATCATTACAATAAATGACATGTGAGCAATGTGACATTGAACATTCAAAGATCAACGATGCTTATTAACTAAAACAAATAGGGGGCTGTTTTGACATAGCTTCGGCGAGATGAGAGTGTACAGAGATGGGAGAGAGGTGATAAACGACGCATTGAATAGCTCAGACAATGAGCTCATAGGAGGCTAAAATAGCATGAAAATTTCTAAATAAACATTTCCACGGAAAAAAAATTTACTGCACGAGTATAGTTTTTCAGTCATGTACTATGACTTTTCTTCCATGTTTGCAAGTTATTTCGCCAATGTCGAGTGTATTGTGCTTACATGTTCCATGATGTGTAAACTTTTCTAACAGCACATTCACACTCAAAGCCAACATTCAAGAAAGATAACAAAAACTTGACGAAAGGGTTGGATGGAATAGGCCGAGTCTCCAAATATCTAGCAGGCGAAACAAATATTTTCGTTCCAAGGGACAAGTTAAGAAGCTGTCCCAAAGCTATAAATTACAACAAAAACTAACTAGACTTTATTTATTGCAAAAAACAAATCTCTTTTGAGCAAGAGAAGTCTCATGTTTCGGTCGATAATTTCTTTTCATATATGTTTTGTTTCAAAGGAGAAGCATAAGAGATCATCTCCATGCTTGAGCAAATACCACCTTGTAATATCGAATCGTCATCTCTTCCTTAGAGCTATCACTGCAAGAAAGACAGCAAAGAGTACTAAGAGCCCGTTTGGTGGAGTAATTTGAGTTGAGATTTTTAAGTTTCAATAGTAAATTTTTTTGAATTTTCAGAAAAGACAAAAAACTTTTTAAGAAAAAGACAAAAAAAAGTTTAAGTTGAATGGTTTGAACCATTCAACCAAACACTCCCTAAATCATTTATTTTGCGAAGCTCAAGATATATACCTTGCACTAAAAAAAAAAAAAAAGAAAGGAAATATACGATATAGTGAATGATTCTTACAGGAAAATGTAAGGATACTTGTAGCTGAAGGAACGTCAACTTGACATTGGAAGAAGCCTTCTTATACTGGATTATCGCATTCCTAACTCTGGACCGCAAAGGAGAAGCATACAAGACGGTCATATTCTGCAAATCTTTTGCAGTCTTGAGAATGAACTTTATCAGCTCTAATTGATTCTTCCCATGACCTATGAGCTCAATTGTCGCAAATTTCAAATTTTGTAAAACCAAGACATTTTGTGATTCCTGTCGTCCGAAGGCTCTATTATCTTCCTACAGTTGCCAACAAGTGACATCAAGAAAAAAAAAAAGAAAAAGAAAAAAAAGAGAAGTATTTCGGAGAAAAGAAAATGATATATGAATACTATGAATACCAGTCCATTTGCGTCAGTGTGAAATAGACACTTTCTTATGAAAAGAGCCTGCAAGTTCGGCATTCTTTTCGAAAAGGATATCAAAGTTGGCAGTAGGTCGTCACCGGAACGCATAATCGATATCTGTAATACTAGCAAACTTGTGAACGGAGTTGGCAGATAACCAAATTTAAGTAGTCCCTGCAGCATTATTGTTTAGGCTAGCAATATTAATAACATGAAATAAAGGAATATTTGAAGCATCAATTAGACATTTCAAAAGCAAACACAAAACTATTTCTTATTTCTTAATGCAATTAAACTATGCATAATCAAAGTGCGTTTCCGTCGGTTCTGCAGCTGCGATCGTACACAAATCATGCCAAAATCTTTGCATAAAGGGATGGAAATTAGGCTAAAGATGAATTAAACGACTTTATAGGAATCTAGAGCTTAATTTCCCAACTGATGCATTTGATTTGAGTCACTCACAAGCCAAATTATTTTTCGCAAAATAATAAAATTCTAGAATTAAACGGTAGACTTCCGAAGATTTGCAAAATTGAGAGCGGTTTAATTTACCTGCATATAATCATCAGTGAGAATTAGACCTTTGATGTTGCCAGCTACATCATGAAGAGCACGAACAAGGTTCTTATCAATAGAGGTTTTTGGCGCCGTTGAATGCTCAATCACATACGCAAAATGTTCCAGGTTCGGAGCAGAAAGCCGCAGCTTACAGTCGATTGGTGAATGGAATGCCCAGAATAAACCCATATGTACTAGTTTTTCTGCAGAGATGTGAAGATGTAAGAGGTCATAACCAAAAGAAATGTACAACACTTTCAGAGAGGAACTGGTGATGGTGATGCTCTCTGTCCCCCTTATCTCGGTAAGCGATAATTCCTCCAGAAATTTGCAGCACGAAGAAATCAATTCGCCAAAGCGGTCGTCAATTCGAACGGATTGCATCCTTAAGCACTTCAAAGAAGAAAATCCATGAGTATTGCCAATAGAAGACGGCATATTCAGAACGGCAGCTCCATTGCGGAACCTCATCTTAAGAATTTCCAAGGATTTAGAACAAAAGAGACTAGACGGCAAAACAAAATCCGATCCACACTTTAGGTTGATATCAAGAAAAAGCTGTTTGAAGTCGCATTTCACGGCATGATGCAACCATGAGAGAAGGCGATACTCTTCATCAGCAAAATTAAAGCTGCTTTCCAGACACCATCGGATGCAACATTCTTGAGTATCCATTCCTATGCGTAGAGCCAAAAGCCTTTCAACATAGTTCATTAACTGAGCACGTTTAAGCGCATTTGTTTGATACGGAACGACATCAAAAGTCAAGACCGGTGTCGATATGCAGAGTTGTCTACATCTTTTTGAAACAGCGCTTAGTCGAGAAATGTCTTCCGTTTTCAGATAGGAGACAACTTTATGGGCGATCTCGTCTGGAAGACCGCTGAATCTGTCAATGCTTGTCATTGGAGACTCCAACATAGTTTCCATATTCCTACAAAACAGATATTAGACAGAAAGTGTCTGTTGGGATTACTGTATAAAACTGAAAAATAAAATAAGAAACAATTGAAGAGTATAAACTTTTCTCAGTTTTCCTATTTCCAGAATACTATAAATTCAAGAAAGCCACCACCAAGAGACTAATGAGTTGCACTCACAAACCATGGAATAATCCTGAAATATCAGCGCATGAACTAAGTGTCTGTTTGGATCATATATTGTATTTGAATGTTTTTTCAAACTGAACATTTGCGTTCAATTGAAATATGTTTTTGGGTAGTTTTTGTTAAAACTAACACTATTGTAAAGATAGAAAAAAATAAGTGTGTCGTGGATTCCTTAAATTTGAGATGAATTATGTGAAATAGTGAAAACATTTAAATACACTTAAATATTTCTGTACTAACCAAACATCATTGAATTGGAGTCCCCCCCTCCTAAGATCATTGAATTCCATTTAAATAAAAGCTATTGTAGATGGTGATCTATACGGATCATAAACCGTTGTCCAAAGTGTGTGTGTGTGTGTGTTTTTTTTTTTTTTTTTTTTTTTCATTCATTTTATCTATCTCTACCTAAGCAAGTTGTATTGCAAAAGCACAGGCAAAAGATGAGACCCATAATTCATATAGTAAAGCACATTCTAAAAAATAATAATTAATAAAAAAAAAAACAAAGAGACAAACACCACTAGCTAAAAAAAAAAAGATTTAAATTTAGATTTGAGATGAATTATTAAAAAATAGTGAAAACATTTAAAACCTATTAAATGTTTCCGTACCAAACAAACAACATTGAATTGAATTTTTTTTTTTTTTTTTTTTTGCTTCTTCTAAGATTATTGAATTGGAGTTAAATAAAAGCTATTGAAGATAGTGATCTAGACGGATCATAAACCGTTGTCAAAAGGTGTCTTTTTTTCCATTTAATCTATCTCTAACTAAACAAGTTGGATTGCAAAAACACAGGCAAAAGATGATGAGATCTATATATAATCCATATAATAAAACACATTCTAAAAAAATAAAAATAAAAAACTAAGAGACAAACATGATTAGCAAAAAAAAAATAAAGATTTAAATTTAGATTTGAGATGAATTATTGTAGAATAGTGAAAACATTTAAATACAGTTAAATGTTTCAGTACCAAACAAACAACATTGAATTGGAGCTTTTAGTTTTTTTTTTTTTTTTTGGTCCACAAGATTACTGAATTCGAGTTAAATAAAAGCTATTGAAGATGATGGTCTATACGGACCATAAACCATTGTCAAAAGGTGTCTTTTTTTTTTTTTCTTTTTTTTTTTCTTCCATTTAATCTATCTCTACATAACCAAGCTGGATTGCAAACACACAGACAAAAGATGATGAGATCCATAATCCATATAATAAAACACTATAAAAATAAATAAATAAATAGCAAAGAGACAAACACGTTAGCAAAAAAAAAAAAAAAAAAGGGATTAATTACAAAAATCAAACAGAAAAAAACTAAGTCCAAAAATCAAAATTCAGGGGAAAAAATTCATATTTTTAAAAATAAAAAAAATTCATATTTAAATAAATATTTGAATACATGAAACAAAATAAAATCTTTTTTCTTTTCTTTCTTTTTGGTTGAAAAAATATTTTTATTTATTATTTATTATTTTTATTCTTAGCACTAGGCAACCTTTTTCCTAAGAAGAGTAGTGAGGTTTTACCTTCCTAGATACCCAGAAGACTGGTTGATGATACCCAAAGAGCAGAGACTATCTTCTTCTTCATTTCTTTCAAAGCATACTTGTTGATAGCAGTGAAAGCAACACCAAGCACAAGCAGCCCCAAATTGACAGCTTTTACCCTAAGAGGTGATCAAAAAACCCGTAACCGAAATTTTCCACCCAAATCTATCACATATCTATCCAATTTAACTCACGATAAACCAACTCGAATTAACTTGACCTCATGATTGAGTTAAGTAACCTGCTTAACTCGATTTTCATTGGGTGAGTTTGGGTTTAAATTTTAACAATGTGTCATAAACCCAACCCACTTAATGAGATTTTATTTGTTTTAAGTGTTGGCTTGGGTTGAACATTGGATGGTGGGCTGAAATATATTCAAAAACCGACCCAATCCATCCAATGTTCACCCCTTACCCTTTTTCTTTTTTGTGTTGTCTCATTTCTCATATTGTCTAATGTCATTTATTATGCAGTTTATTCTTATTCATTCTTCTTGAATTTTAACTTATTCTTACTTTACACCCCAAACTCTCACTTTATCCTTTGACTTTTGAGTTAGTCCCCCCTTAATCCTTTTTTACTAAAAATTCTGTTAAAAGCATAAGGAAAAAAACAAGATTAAGTGCAATCAAGTAGTCTTTCTTCTTATGTTTCTGCAAATTTGCTAAAAATGGACAGAAGGAAAGGAGGAGAAGTGTAGTAAAGTGACCATTTTCTATCTATTTTTAACAATAAAAAAAAACTGTTTTACTTAATTCCCTTTTATTTAGATAAGTGTAAACTTAAACTTTCAAGTGATGCATTTTGAGGTCATTTTTTTTTTTTTTGGATTATTCTCATGTTTACCTAAACTTTAGTTTCGTTCTCACTTTACCCCTAGATATTAAAAACTCCCACTTTGCCCCTCTCAATTGTGAATTTGTCCCACTTTACCCCTTTACTAGAACTTTAATTTGCTAAAAATTGAATGGCTTTGCTAAATCTAGTATGTTAGGATTTGCATTAAACAGAAAAAATCACATGATTGCATTTCACTCTTTTTTTCCATTAAAAAATCAGATGGTAGAGTGTGAGTTGTTTATTTTTTATTTTAAAATCAAGGACAAAATGAAAATGACCCCAAAATTCAGGGGCATAGATAAGAATGTCGCATTTATTTTTCTTCTTTTAGCATTCAATCTTCTAGATTTGTTAGACAAATTTATTCTCTTTCAAAAAACGTCGTGGTATGTATTTAGAGAAGGCAAAAAAAAAAAAAAAAGAGTGAGCAGTACAATTGCAATTTTATAAAGCCATTTTAATATTCGTGAAGAATGGCATAGTTGTAACAAATAAGAAAAGAATGGTTTGCAATTAGCAGGCTTAATTTTCTTTTGAAAGCGGAATGACAGACGGTATTAAGAGAACATAGAAAGTGAGAAAGAGCGTAATAAAGCAAGTGACCCTAATATCACTAATCAGCGGAATGAATTGGCTCTGGTCCGTAACTTTGAATAAGGTACTTGTCAAAATTGTACAGCCACTTGAGAGAAAGAGAAGTAACCAAAGCAAGGAGCAACTATAAGAATTGATATTGAACAATATTCAAACATCAAAGATGCTGAATAACTAAAACTAACAAAATTACGGGCGGGCAAGTTTGGCATTGCGTTCAAGAGATCATGAGGGTGTATACAGATGCGACTCGTGAGGGAGGCGATAAGTTAAAGACGCAACGAACAGCTCCTCAGACAATGGGGTTCTATAGGTTGAAGTCTTGTAAGATGAAAATTTCTAGATAAATTTCTACCAATTTGTGTGCGTGTGCGTGTGCGTGTGCGTGTGTGTGTGTGTACGTATACCATTCCAGTTGCGAAAGCCTTTTCTGTACATTTTCCTGCGAAAAGCTCGTGCAACTGCGGTGTTCCTTTCAAAAAGGATGCCACAATTGGCACTAGATCGATCATCGCTGGCACGTGCAAGAAGTGTAATAAGCATTTTCAAATTTGGGAACAGAATTGGCTGACAACCAAGTTTAAACGGTTACCTGCGTAAAATTTGATTAAAAACATGAAATAATCCAATTTTTGAAGCATAAATTAGACATCCGAGGACAAACTCATAACTATTTCTAAATTTCGAAATGCAATTCAGCTACGTGGTAACAACACAATCGTAACAACACAATCAAAGTGCATTTTCCGTCTATTTTGTGGCTGCGATCGTATGTACTAATCAAGCCAAATTCCTTCTGCCACTGGATGGAAACTAGGCTAGGGATTAATTTAACAAAAGCAAAGCTAATTAATTTAAGCTAGCAAACACATTTTTCACTTTCTAGGATGTAGAGCAGAAAATCCTATTCATGAAGATATAGTGATTGTAATATATTGCACCTGAAGTACATAAATGACAGATTCTGAAGATTTACCGAATTGAGAGCGGTTTAATTTACCAGCATAGAATCCTCAGTCAGAATTAGACCTTTGATGTTGCCAGCTACAGCCCGAAGAACACGTACTAGGTTCTTATCAAAAGGGGGTTTCGGTTCCGTTGAATGTTTAACCGCGTACGTAAAAATTACAATCTTCGGTGCAGAAAGTTGTAGCTCACGGTGTGAACTGAACGTCCAGACTAAAACCAAATCTGCAAGTTCTTTTGCAGAGATGTGAACACGGACGAGGTCATATGAAAAATGAATAGTCAAGTTTTTCAGAGGGGAACTGTTGATGGTGATGCTTTTTGTCCCGTGATATTATCAAGATCTAATTCCTGAAGGGATTTGCAGTAGGAGGAAACGAATTTGCCAAAGGACTTGTTGACTCGAACAGATTTCATCTTTAAGCACTTTGAGAGCAGAAAATCCCAATAGGCGGCATCTTCAGAATGCCGGTTCCATTGCTGAACCTCATCGAAAGAGACTCCAAGGATTTACAGCGAAAGGGACAAGACGGCAACACAAAATCCGATCCATGCTTAAGGTTGACATCAAGAACAAGCAGTTTAACGTTGCATTTAACAGCATTATGCAACCATGAGAGAACGCGATACTCTTCTTCGGCGAAATCAAAGCTGCTTTCTAGACACTATCGGATTCGACATTCTTGAGTATGCATTCCTGTGCGTAGAATCAAAAGCCTTTCAAGATAGTTCATTAACCGAGCTCGTTCACTTGCATCTGTTTGATACGGAATGACATCAAAAGTCAAGGCAGAGTTGTCTACATCTTTTCGAAACAACGCTCAGTCGAGAAATGTCTTCCATTTCCAGAAAGGAAAGAACTTAATGGGCAACATCGTCGGGAAGACTGCTGAATCTGTCAATTCTTGCCCTTCGAGACTTGGACCTAGTCTCCATATTCCTACAGGACATATATCGGACAGAAAGCGTCACATTTGAAGAGAACAAATTCAAAAAAGCCACAACCAAAGAGACACTAAAGAGTAGCACTCACAAAACCATGGATAATATACATACATACATACATACATATATATGTGTGTGTGTGTGTGTATCTAAACATGTTGGGACTGCAAAACCATGAACAAAAAGGTATGAAACCGTGCCTTAATAATTTACTGACACATTCTTACAAACAATTTTACATAGAAACACATTCTAAATACAGCCAAGAGAAGATTCAAATGAGGAGGGAAACAAACAAACAAAGAAAGAAACAAAAACCCAGATCTTTAATATCACAAATGTAGGCAAAAAATTTCAACCCCTCGCCAACCCCCCCACAAAACCCAATTCACAGTTCCATAAGTTATACCAGCGTGTCAATCCAACTTAACCACCAGAAAATCGAACTTCATGAAAACCCGTGAAAGAAAATTGAAGAAATAACAATATAAAGAGGAAAAACAGAGCAATGGGAAGAGTGGGAAGAGTGAAAAGAGAGACAAACAAGAAGAGTCAGGAAACTTAATGTTCTTCGTCAAATGTTATCTGAGATACCCAGAAGAGGAAAATGAATCTTCGGCAAGTTCAGTACACGTAATTTCAAGAACTAAGCGTAACTATACATATAAATATATATATATATATATATATTTTACTGATATCTTTTCTCTTATATTTATTTATTTGTTTTGGTAACGCCACTAGTGAAACGAACACTAAATAGTACAGTAAAGAGTCATTTTCTCTCTCACATATTGTCAATGCCATGCTATAGAAATGAGCAAAGACAAATCTATGATAGAAAATCCAGAAGTTTCCTTTCCTTTTCTTGTCTTTTTTTTTTGGTCAATATTGTTTTGATAAATGACCCATGCTACATTAATACTAGCAAATGGTTACATTTAATAAAATAATATATATAAATAAACTAATAAAATAAGTAAAATAATCTAACATCTAGGCTCCTAACATTTACATAGTTACCTCTAATCTTTGATGTGCTTTATTGTATGATTATTTGTTGTTGTATACTATTATTATTTCTTTACTGTTATTTATTATAGATCTCTCTTAATTATGAGAGTTTTATTATGAGTTTTATTATCAGCCTCTCTTTTAAAAGAGTTGTTAAAGTTATTTTTGTAAGTCTCTCTTTACAAGAGTTTCTGTTGCGGTTATTTTGAAAATTTCAGAATAGCCTGACAACACTAATGATGATGCGTGCTTAATAAAGTGACAATTGATGTGTCTCAATAAGCCTATCCGGAAACTTTCTGAAAAGAGAAGAAATATAAATCTGGATGTTTTTTCACATTTTCTCTTGTCAAGATTTTAGAAGATTACTAATAATTGGTATATTATTGTTGTAGTTCAGTGACTAAGCAGGTAGCGAATCTAGTCTCAAAGAAACATTTGAAGCAACAAACAAGAGATCTTGGTTAAAATCTCTATAATATGGAGTCAGATACATTAACAATAGTCCAAATTTTGAAGAATTCTTCTTCTTATATAATGAGTTTGGATTTTTATTATCAGATGTGTTTATAACGACCCGACCTAATCGCGGTCGTTAATTAATTTCATAAACATAATTACTTTCTTTGACCTTAAATTTAATCCCCAAAATTTCAGAGATTTTTTATTTATTTATTAAACTTTCTTAACCTTGCTTAGTTAAAATTAAACTCAACATTCATTTCATATGTGGGTTCCTTAAAACCCATTTACTTGAAAATAATTATTCTAAAAGGATACAAATCTTTTAAACTTATCATAATTTAAAAGAATTACTTATTGCGGAATTTACATTTTCATGGCGGTATCCATAACCCATGCCTCCATTGTCTCGACACAGTTCACCAGTCCATCGAATCACCGTGTTGCCTACAGCATGAACAAACATTAATGAGCTTTCGCTCAGTAAGTACAAACATAAATCTCACATAAACAAAATGCATATAATAATGCATGACATTTTACGAATTGCACAATTATGCTTGCTTCTTGTTTCTTATTTTCTTGTTTCATACCTATTCTTACTTAACTTTTTACTTTGGGCCCCATATGTGTACGTACCCATTGCGCGTAACCACAGAAAGTTAGGATTTGCAAAGTCCCTAATAATTCTGGGAATCATATACGTAACCCTTCACGATCTACGGAAGGTCTTAGAATTTTTAAAATATACATAACATAATCCTCCACGATCTACGGGAGGTTGGTACGACACTTTTGTTGAACTTATCTTGCACTTTCATTAGCCTCTTACTTTCTTAAGGTGAACATGTAACTATGATCATGATTCCATGAACTTACATTCAAATCTCATGATGCACATAATAATGCATTACATTTTATGCATAATTAAATTACGCTTATTATCTTCTTATCCTAGGCCCCATTGTGTACGTACCAATCGCGCGCAACCAATGAGAAGCTGGTAGTTGGTACGACATTTTCTTAAACTTATCTTTTCACTTCCATCAATCTCTTCCTTGGAATGAGCATGCAATTATGTTCGTAACTCATGAGTAGATATTGCAGTTTCACATAATATAGAGGCATCGCCAATTCAAGCATATTAAGGCATAAGAACATATGCTCACTAAAGCATATCAAGCAACTATATAATCACATTGCATAAGAGCATCATTCTTCATGTTCAATCACAAGCATAGTATTCTAAACATGCACACATCCGGTGTTCACAGATGTGCTCGCATCAACAAACAAGTTTCATGCTGTAGGTGAGGTTTGTACTTACCTGGATTCCGCATTTAGCGTTCATCCTCGACTAATCCTCAACCTCGTTAATGCCGGTGTTGTGTCCTAATTAAATTGACACCCGACAATTAGAATGCGGTCTTATCGTATTTGTGATTAAACCACCCATTTCTTTTATACTTATTCATAGTTCTTAAATCTCATTTCCCATTTAAAATGGTTCAAGGATTAGTTTAAGATCATGATTCTGTTACATTTAAACTTGAAAATTATAGAGCAACTACAATGTCAAGACTCAACTTGAGAATCAAGCATGAGACTGGGAAAACAATGACTTTTTCGCCTTATTTAAAACATCATAATGCTATACCATGTAACAACTTAAAAACTAGGCATCCTTGTGAAAATCAATTAAGAATGCACCTTATTAATTAGTGGAGAATATGGAAGAGTGTTCATCTTTTACTACTTTCATATCATATGCAACAAGGCATATAAATATGTAAATATACGAAACTTATTGGTGAGAAAATAAACACCATTAAACATATTCCTCCATAGATCATTTCCACTTAAAATCAAGACATGAACTCTAAATTATAACCGTATTTTGAGAGTGGAACTTATAAAACCAATTATAAGTTCAATCGCCAATCATGGTTGGATTTAATAAAAATCCAGCAGCATAACGGCTTATTTTCCTTAATACCTAAAATTTAAACCTGCAATAAAAACCATTTTATAGAGAGTTTTGGCACACCATAACTGCAAGATGTGCCATCCATAACACATTCCTCATATTGACATACAATATATCTTGATATAATTCAATTCCACTTAATTAACTTGAACATCAAATATATAAACATATATATGTATATATATATATTTTGATATTCAATTCAAAGCATATAAATAGGCATCTAATTAATTCAATAAATGACTAAAAGTAGTCGAGATTACTACCGAGATCGTTCGACGACGTTCGGTGAGTAAAACACTTCCTGCTGGACATTCAAAACACCTTTTGATTTCGAGCTGTTGAACTTTTGATCGTCATTCTTAACCTTCGAGATTCCATCTCGCAAATCCGAGGTTGTAAACATGTTTGGAATGTCGAAAATAGGCCGGAAAGGCGATATTCGAAAATTCATCGACGGTTGACCGGGCGTTGACCGGTGTTGACCCGCTTTGACCAGGCGTTGACCGGCGGCAGAAGGGGCGGAGATGGGCACCGTTTCGAAGATCTCGATGAGGGAAACCCATTTCTGGTGTCCACTTCTTCAAACGGCGTTCAGTTTTCTCAAAAACGTAAGAAAACGAACTAGAAGACGGCGGCGGACCGGGAAAATTTTCGGCGACGATCGGAGTGGTGATGGACTGTGCTTTGTTCCTCTCGACGAGTGGAACTCAACAAAACCAACGGCTCGTAAAATAGAGCTCGGATTGCACCGAAATCTCGCTTGAAAGTTTATGTACCGAAACTTTTCTAGCAATTTTCCGGCGAACGGCAGCGAGTGACGCGGCCAAACTCCGGTTATTGGACATTCAGGTGATGGGCTGCGAGGGTCACCGGCGCGTGCAACAGTGGCTGGTCGGAGACGCAGCCTCCTACGATGGCAGCGATGGGCGTGAAGCAGAGAAAGAAAGAACGAAAAAGAAGAGAGAGAGAGAGAAGAGAAAATGGTCGAAGAAGAAGAGTGAGAGAGAAGGAAAAGTTGGCTGATGTGGGCTGCCGAGTTGTTCTCCTTTTTCCCTTATTAATCTATCTTTTTCCTTTCCTTGTACGTGGGTTGACCAATGCCACAGCCACACATACATATATGCATATATATATATATATAAAATTGTTTCTTTCTTTTCTTTGACTTTTCTTTTCCTCTTTTTTTTTTTCTTCTTCTGTACGTGTGGACTAAAACCAACCACATATATATATATATATATATATATATATATATATTGTTCTCTTCTTTTTCTTCTAGGTGGCTGATCGGCCAAGCAAGTTGTGAGCCAAAAAAATGGCTTGCTCAACAAGCTTGCTTGTTCACCAAAAATAACCCATGCTTATCTTACCCTTTTTTTTTTTTTTTTTTTTTAAATTACACTGCAACATCAACTCAATCAAACTTAAAGTCAACTTGGTTAAACTTTGACCGAAATAAAAGTTAAAATCCCTATTTTGTCCTTTTTTTCAAAAAAGTTTATATTTGTCGAAGCAAATTATTTTTGAGTCTCGTAACTAATTTAACGAGAACTCAAACATATTCTGATATTCAACTCAGATCACGAGCTTTATATCGTTATACATAATTAAATATTAATTTTTCCTTGTTTCAAAGGAAATCATAGATTCATCGAATTTTCGGGTTCTTACATTCTACCCTCCTTAAAAAATTTTCGTCCTCGAAAATTCGGATACTTCTAGGTGACTTTTCTTAAAATCCATCATAAATCCATAATAGTTCGTTCATGTTCCCATTTTAATACTTTAATGGGATCATGTCTCTTATACAGAACCATAATCTTACTTTCATATCATCATCATAACTCATACCTCCATATTTATCGTACCTACGTACTGCATACTTTCCTTTCGTACTGCATCACAAGAACTATATACGTAAAAAACTGAGTAAGTATATCATATAACTTGCCATATTTTGAATAACATATTATATCGTATAACTTTTTCGTACTTGAAAAGTATATCGTATCATATAATTAACTTCGCATACTTGGAAATTATATTATATCATATATAACTTTTTCATACTTGAAAAGCATATCGTAAAATTTTTTCATACTTGGAAAACATATCGTAACTTTTTCATACTTGAAAAGCATATCTTAAAATTTTTCTATACTTGGAAAACATATCGTATCATATAATCAATACTCTTTCTTAAACATAGTTTCTTCCTTGAAACTTGATCCTATGCTATTAGAACCCTTTGCTTTTCTTAATGGCCCCCATCTTGGAACTCGTCCTTTTCTCAGAACTCATCCCTCAAGGATTTGGCCTACGACCCCTATCTTGGAACTTGCTTCCTCAAGGATTCGGCCTTTCATAATGGCTCCTAACTCGGAACCTTTATGTTTATGACAGCCCCCATCTTGGAATTTCTTCCTCAAGAATTTGACCGTCTTACTTAACATGAAGGGGTTCTATTAACATAAGATCATAATTTGAGCATTTCTTGTAAAAATATTATCTTTGAATCTTTTCAAAGTTAATATTAGAGAAATCATAATAACTGATATAAATGAAAATATACTTTATTTTCATAACATAATGCCGTTTGAGTGATGCATTGAAAGATATACTTAAAATATTCAACTACTTCTTGGATAGTAGAAGCCTTTCTCATTGCTTCAAGCTTTTCTTTCATTGCATAAGGGCATAATCGTAATTCTTAAAAATGTGTAAACTTCCCAGTATCACATAATTTCCTTTACCAGGGAATCACACCATCAATTTCATAGTCAAACCTATAATCATCGTAATCTACTAAATTCTTATCTCTCATTGCTGCTCTAGCAATTATCATTGCAACTTAGGCACTACAGTTTCAAGATTAGGCTCTTACGAAATTTTGGTTCGATCGTACTTGCGACAAACCATCTTCTAGTTTCTAATTCTAATTCCTAACATTTCTAATATCCATTCTTAGCATATCTTAATATATCATAAAACCATCATAGCTTATCATATCATATTGGAGATTCATCACGATCTCATCATATCATATCATATCGTAAGCTTAGCTTATCCACCACGCTTTCACTGCGCAACTCTAATCCATTGGCAATAATACCCATAGAATCATTCGGATAAACACGCCAAGCTACAACATAGCTGAGGTATTGTCTCATATACGTATCCTGGCACAACTCGATATCGTAACAAGACATAATATAGGCGGTCCTAAGTGTCATAAAATAACATTTAGGAGCCTCCTCTCAAGTCCTTCATGCCAAGGCACCATGCTCGAGCCTCCTCGTCTAGATGTCAGCTAGTAAGCATAACCTGAAGATACATCTCTGCAACACATAATCTAAAAAGAATCTTCATTCCGTGAAACTACTTCTTGGGTCCTGTCGAAGGTGCGGAGCTCCTCCTCCATTCTTTGGAATGCCAACGAAGCCTTGCTGTCGTGATACTTAATGCCTAAATAGTTATAGACATGCTCCATGGTCACTTGTCAGAATCCTGTACCGAGTTTTGCATGGAGTCTTCATTCTCATTAGAGTCATCATCTATATTGACTCATTCAATCCACATGCAATTGTATAACAGAAGTCTAATATTATTGTTGTCTTCTGTTATAACCAAAATTCTTGAAAAAATGACAATCAAGCCCGATTAAAATATTTAATTTTCATCTAAAAACAATCGGGGGTTTTACAGAAAAATTTTAAACATTTCCCCTACAACCAAGACACGTACCATAAGTAATAATCTAATCATAGAAGCAAATCATTACTCAACTCAGACTGATGATTTGCATATTTCACTTGTATCCAAGTCAAAAATT
The DNA here is from genome assembly GCA_025413485.1 of Ficus microcarpa. Classification (NCBI taxonomy): domain Eukaryota; kingdom Viridiplantae; phylum Streptophyta; class Magnoliopsida; order Rosales; family Moraceae; genus Ficus; species Ficus microcarpa. The sequence goes on along the minus strand of CM046387.1, from coordinate 27,365,970 downwards.
TATTAACATAGTTTCATAAACTTTTTAACATTTAAGAAAATCATTTATATATTTATATATATGTATGTATATATAACTTTCAAAACTTGGCTTGAATCTTCTTTGACCTCTTAAAAAAAATCAAGAGGCTTTTGTTTTCGTTGAACTCTCTTAAATACTAGAGTACTTAGATTAGACTTATGAGAATATGGGTATGAAAGAAGGATCGAGAAAAGCTTTTCTTTTGAATTTCATGAGTTAGTACTCACAGTTCTCTTAAAGAGAAAAGGTGGATGAATTTATTAATGTTCATCTAATTCATCCATTCTTTCTCAACATGTAGTACTTCTCAACATTACCGTTCGAAATCATGTATTGTGTGAGCCATAACCATGGAACCCCTTGCATATAAATCCTACATATTAATTCATTTCTTATTTCAAACAGCTCTAAAGAATGAGAAATTGAAATATCGACGTGTATCATTCTTCGCCTTGTTTGGCTCGTGTTCCAACGCTTGCATCAAGTGACAAAATGCTTCATCTAGCTATGTAATCGATCAATCATCAATTGACACGAAGTTGTAACTTAAAGTGATATCAAAACGTACATATATCAATTTAACAAACTTAAAGATAGCTACTATTAAACCAATAGAAACGAACTTACATGGACTGTGTAGAAGCTGAGGCAAGACAACGTGAGGTAGGTTGGCAGGATACCGGCTCTGATACCATCTGTAACGACCCCACCTAATCGCGGTCGTTAATTAACTTCATAAACATAATTACTTGCTTTGACCATAAATTTAATCCCCAAAATTTCAGAGATTTTATTTCCCCCTTTTTCCTCCACAAAATCCGCTGCTTGTCCCCCCTTTCTCTCCTTCAATTTTCAGCAGCAAGTAACCCCATCCCCTCCCCTTGATTTCGGCTGCAGCTAGAAGGATGGAAAAGACATGGCATAAAGCCATTTTTTGAGGAAAAAAGCATGACAACTAAAGCCTCCTCTTGTCCTTCAAGAAACCCTTTCATTTGCTCTTTCATTTCATTAGTGAAGCCAAGAGAAACTCTTGCTTCTTTTCTCTTCAAGGGTCGGTAGCAAGAGGAGAGGAGAGAGAGAGGGTGAGCCAAAGAGATTTCTTGGGTTTTTCATCTCATTGGAGCTCGGTTTTGTGAGGAGTGAGCAAGAGAACAAGTGAGGAAATTTTCATGATTGTAATATTCGAATTTTTCCATGTACATTTTTTCCTTTTAAGGAATTATTTTCACTTTATGAAAATTTTCATGAAAAAGCTCGGTTTAGGGCTTTTGAAAAGATTTGTGAGATTTAATGGGTCGAGAAGACTCAAAATCGATTTCTAAGCTCGAAAACGGACGTTTAAAGTCGAAAGGATCGAAACGGTACAAAATTTTTACGAAAGTCAACTTTGACCGAAAAAGTCAAAGTTTGACCGACGAAAAGTCAACCCTTTGACTTTTTGAGATTTTTCGAGTTCAGCGCGGAACGAGTTCCGAGAATAAGTTTTGTGAGCTAGATAGCAAGAATAAGCCGTAACAAAACTAAATAGCAAGAATAAGCCGTAAAACGTCCCTAGAAAAATCAAGCACACCGAGTTAGAGTTTAAAGGCAAAAAGGGGTTCGGAAAAATTGAGAGAAATATTTTTTTCGATCCAAAATTCACACAAATAAATCTTGTACTTCAATATGAGATAAAAATATTGTGTTTTGAAAAATCACAATATTAGAATTATCTGTGTAGCACAAAGGAGAGCAAAAATGAGTTTTGGAAGGTAACTAGCCAATTGGAACCTAACTAAACTAAACCATCACCCTAGTTGCATGTCATCCTTTCTCTATCAACCCAAGTAATTCATATGGCAGCTTTTCCCCTTTTTTTTAGTCGGCTGCAACAGCTAGGAAAACAAAGAAAAGAAAAAAAAATAGAATGGAAAAGGAAGCCTTAAATTAAGGCAAGTCTCCACCTACTCCCATCTCCTTTTGTCCATCAAACAAGTCTCTCATTTCCAAGGCATTTAATGCCAAATCTTCAGCCAACCTTTTACCATTTCTTTGCTCCAAAATCCGGCTGCAACTCTTGGAAAAGAAAAAAGAGAAAAGCCTAGATTTAAGGGGATAGAAGCCAACCACTTGTCTAATCAAATCCCTTCCATTCTCTCTTTTCTTTGTAGTAAAAAAATGAACCAAACCTTGCCCATTTCACTCTAAACTTCGGCAGCCAAGGGAGAAGAGAGAGAAGAGAGAAAATCAAAGAAAAATTTTGGGGTTTTGAGTTTTAGAGATCCGGTTGAGCAAGGGAGAGAGCAAGAGGAAGATTGAAAAATTTTTCTTGTGGGGCTCCAAGGGTGAAGTCGACCAAGAAGAAGGAGAAGAAGGTGAGTTGGTTTTGAAATTTTTTTTGGGTTTCTCTTATTGAAGTTCGGCTTTGGAAGATGCAAGAAGAGCCAACAATTTTTTTTTTTTTATACACGAATTAAAACGTGTTCTTAGAAAATGTGTCTGAATAAAATATAGTTACATAATTATAAAAACTCAAAAAGTCAAAACGCGTAGCGGCATAGAGTCCCACGATTTCACAGCTTGCCTCGCCACGCCTCGCCACCCTGCATCACGCATTACTGACGGGCTGCTTACCTACAGCATAAACGTAAGACAGTGAGCTTTCGCTCAGCAAGTACAACTGTCTCGTCCGCGACTTACTTAAATCATATCGAAAAGAAACATTTCTAACTTAACATACATAGCCATTCATAATCACATAACATTGTCCATAATAGCATAAACTAACTATGCCTATAGATGCATGGTCCAGTTATGCTCGTATTTACTTTCCTTGCTTATCATTCTTTTAGGGCCCTTACCTTGGTGTTCGTACCCGGCGCGCGACTATGGAGTGGTTGGGGCGGCCAACCCATTCCAACTCAAACCATAATCCAACCCGACCTCGGACGGGTGGGACTACATCGGCAAGCTCGCTTGCCTTCTTCTGTTTTCTTATCTTTCCCTAACTCGATCTTGAGTTTATTTATCTTATAGGAATTTAGTGAACATACAATCATGATGTCCCATAATCCTAACTCATACTGAACATTAATTCATATTTGATCATGCTTTCTATACATGGCATAATACACAATTAACATTTCGCACAGCATCACATAGCAGCATATAACATTTCATAACATACACTCTTAACATGCATCTAACTTTACTTGGTAAGCATCAACTAAAGCCTATGCTGTAGGCGGAGTTGTACTTACTTCGTTTCCTGCTAGATTCTTACTCTCGCTGTCCTGATTCAGAGTACAGCTACACGTCCTCTCCTGCTCGAGAAAGGACATAGATGAGATTCCGTTTCTGATTGTAGAATGTTGGTACCCTAACCAACATACCTACTACAACCTAGTTGTATGTCCCCGTCAGATAATTGACTTGTCCAAATTGGCCTTTTATTGCTGGGGATTAATTTGAACTTGATTAATCCCTTAAGAGGCTACGTTGGATAACCTCTTAATTATCTCCTTGATCTACTATTGGATTACTCTTTAATACCTTGGACTTACCATTCTATTATAGCATATTGGGTCAATGGCCTTGACCCATTTTGCTTGGCCTATTAAACTTATGGTATTCCTTAGGGTTACGTTGGATAACCCTTAAAGTTACCTCTTTCTTGTTGTGGGTCAACCAAAGTTGACAATTGGTCAACTACTGGTCAACCCTTGTCAATTTTGGACCCTTTGGGCCTAAGCCCAATAACTCGGGTCCAATCCCGGCTACGGCCCGTAATCGGCTTAATTACCATTTTCTTTTATTTTGAAAATACATCTTCTTATTCTAAATTTTTACTTTCTTAACTTAATATCACATTTTCTTCCTTTTGCACTTTTACAAGATTTTTCTCAAAAATCCGTAAAACTCTTTATAAAATTCCGACCTTTGAAATAATTCCTTATAAATGTCATTTAAGGTCGAAATCCGCCTTTGGAACGGTTTTCGCAGTTAAAATAACGGTTTAGAACACTTTACAATTTTTTTTTTGAAAACACTTTGTAAAACTTTGGTGAAGGAATTTTCGGATTCCTTGTGCACCTCTCATTAAACACGTCTATTTTAAAAATCCGTCGGGAATTTAAAAATCTTGTCTTCACGAAAGTTGTAGCTATCGAAAAATGCTAAAACTTTTGTGTTTTGCAAAAAATCAAATTCTGCCTACATTGATACCAGTTTTTTTTTTTTTTGAAACTGGCTGACTCCGAAAAATCTGGGTGAAACTGCGCCCAGGGGTCAGCGAAGGCCTTTGGAGCCTTATTTTGGTATTCCATCCACTCTGTCCTCTAGAAAAACTTGTTCCGAGAAACTTTCGTATTTCGAGTTTTAACCCATTCGGCCTCTAGAGGCCTTAAAATCTCACTTTTCCAAAACTGGTCAGGTTCCAACCCGAATCTGGACAGTTTCGGTTTCATTTTCGGTTTGCGTCCTATTTCGCTAATCTAACTCGACCGAACACTTCGGGAGCCTACGATTCAAACATACAACGTTTTCTAACGTCCCATAAAGCCCAAAAATCCGATCTAATCAGTTTTTGCAACCCAAAATAAAAACAAAACCCTAGGGTTGCTTGGTGTTACTCTAACATTCCATCACATACAACCACCACAAAATCAACCCTAAGCTAGCATGCATTTTCTTGGCTGCCTAGGGCAGATTTCGGCCACAAATGGGGACACACAACCTAAGTTTTTCTAGCATGAAATTCATACAAAAATCATCACAAATCAAGCAAGATTTTAAAGCCAAACCAACCCTAGAGCTAGAAATCAAGCACATACTACCAATCTAGAGCAAAAATAGAATTTGGACTTTGATAGGAACTCTGTAACGACCCGCCTTGCACAAACCGTTACACTGTTGACTTTCTTACTTACATACTTATAAATTAGCTCAAAACACAGCGAAATTTTTTTTTTTTATACACGAATTAAAACGTGATCTTAGAAAATGTGTCTGAATAAAATATAGTTACATAATTATAAAAAGTCAAAAAGTCAAAACGCGTAACGGCATAGAGTCCCACGATTTCACAGCTTACCTCGCCACGCCTCGCCACCTTGCATCACGCATTACTGACGGGCTGCTTACCTACAGCATAAACGTAAGATAGTGAGCTTTCGCTCAGCAAGTACAACTGTCTCGTCCGCGACTTACTTAAATCATATCGAAAAGAAACATTTCTAACTTAACATACATAGCCATTCATAATCACATAACATTGTTCATAATAGCATAAACTAACTATGCCTATAGATGCATGGTCCAGTTATGCTCGTATTTACTTTCCTTGCTTATCATTCTTTTAGGGCCCTTACCTTGGTGTTCGTACCTGGCGCGCGACTATGGAGTGGACTGGCGGTAATACCCGGAATTTCCATGGACTTAAGATTTCTCTTTTTACTAGAAATTAGAAGTCCGCACGATGTGTTTGCAAGATGTTTTCATGAAAAATTATGAATTACATGTGAAATTCGTAATTTTATTAGCCAAGGTTAGAATTTTCTCTTAAACCGGCTATGAGACTCGGAATAGAATGTCGATATTGGTAAACGGCATTTTGAGTCAAAAAGAACGAAAAGGAAAGAAGAAGGACGAAAAAGGATGAAATTTTAATAAAGTAAAGGTTTGACCGAAAAAGTCAACCTTGACCGAAAAAGTCAAAGTTTGACCAAGGACGGGTCAAAAATGTTAACCTCGAAAAATGATGGAATGCAGTATAAGAAGAGACTGCAAAGACTTTTTATGGTCAAGAAAGTAAGAATCAGCCTTAAAAACCACCCTAGAAATCAAGCACACCGAATCAAGATTAAAGGGCAAAAAGGTCTCCGAAAAATTGGAGAAAGAAAATTTTCGGTTCAATTTTACACGGAAGAATTTTGGACCAAAAATACGGAGCACAGTATTTTTAATATCTGTGTGACACAAAGGAAAGGAGAATGAATTAATTTTGAAGAAGAAAAATGACAACAAAACCCATGATTTAAGGGATGATCACATGTGTGTGACACATCACCAGCCTTAGGTGGCTTTGAAAAAAATTCTAGAAGGACTCTAGAACCCACTAGCCTTCCTCCTTGCCCCACCAACCGGCCATGCCCCATTTCCCTTTTGAAAAAAATTCGGCAATTACAAGGAGTCAAAGGACAAGGAAAAGCCATGAATCAAGGGCCAACTCATCAAGCATCCAAGGCCCCCTTTCCTTCCCCTTAATGTTCGGCAGCCAAGACAGCCACTCCCCCTCTAATTATTCGGCTACCAAAGGGAAAAGAGAAGGCATGGAATAAAGCCTTAAATCAAGGAATGATGTCCCCTTTGAGATCTAATTAGATGTGAACTAGATTGGTAAGGTATGGTGTCCTCTCCATCACCCAATCAAGTGTCATTTGTCCTCCAAAAAGTGCAGCCAACACCTCCCCCTCTCCTTCAATATTCAGCCAGCTAAGGGAAAAAGAAAGGCATGTTATAAAACCTTGATTTAAGGAGAAAAAGTTGGTCAACAAGTCACCAATGCAAGCTAACCTCTCCCCCTTTTTCCTCCACAAAATCCGCTGCTTGTCCCCCCTTTCTCTCCTTCAATTTTCGGCAGCAAGCAACCCCATCCCCTCCCCTTGATTTCGGCTGCAGCTAGAAGGATGGAAAAGACATGGCATAAAGCCATTTTTTGAGGAAAAAAGCATGACAACTAAAGCCTCATCTTGTCCTTCAAGAAACCCTTTCATTTTTCTTCAACCTGAAAGTTTTGGGTGAATAATCCCAAAAACTCTTGTAAAAATTCATTTTCTTAAAACAGAGCTTCATAAAATCATTGAGGATTGAAAACTGCCATTGGAACAGTTTTCGTAGCTAAAATAAAATTTTAGAGACACTTTACATTTTTCTAGAAAACGTTTTTGTAAACTAAGGTGCAGGAATTTCGGATTCCTTGCGCACCTCTCAGAAAACATGCCCAATTTAAAAATCCGTTCGTAATCTGAAAAACTTGTCTTCACAAAAGTTGTAGCTAACAAAAAATTTTAAAACTTTTGTGTTTTATATAAAATCCAGTTCGGCCTAGATTAGTACCAGTTTTCGTTTGAAACTGGCTAATCCTGAAAAAAGGAGTGAAAATTGGCACCAAGGATCAACCACGGGTTTTCATAAAAATGAAGGCCTTTGGAGCCTTATTTCGAGATTCTGTTCAAGTTGCCCTCTAGTAAAAGTTGTTCTGAGCAACTTTCGTGTTTTAACTTTTACCCCGTTCGGCCTCTAAGGGCCTCAAAATTTCACTTTCCCGAAACTGGCCGGTTTCGACTCCGAAATGACAGTTTCGGTTGCTTAATCCGGTTTACGTCCTATTTCGCGGATTCTATCTCGACCAATCACATCGGGAGCTTATACACAAATCAAGCAGTGTATCTAACGTCCCATACATTCATCCTTGTCAAACCATCATACCCATGCAACCCTTAAAAAAAAACCGAAAACCTTAGTCTATGGCTACATGGTGTTCTAGCTTGCATTCCATCATCACATTCATCCTTATACAAGCAGCCATACATCCACTGCTTGGGCAGATTTATGACCAAAATTTAGGGGACATTACCATCACATCTAGCATGCATCCTAACCATTTTTCAAGCATAAAAATTATGCAAGCAAACATCATTATCAAGCCAACCAAACCCTAACTCCTAATCAGGCACATACACCGAAATCAAGGGCTAGAAAAAGAGATGGACTTATGTCCTTACAAACCCATCTTGAATCATCATAAACATGCTTAAATGGAACTTAATTTCAAGCTTGGTTCAAGAAATTACCTTAACCCAAGTTAGGGTTTGAAAAATCCCAAAACTCTTCTTTGGTTCCATGGCTCACGGATTTGGGCTCCTCCAAGGAAAATGGAATCCAAAAAACTTTTTGTTAGCTCTTTCTTGCTCCATCAAAACCGAGCCTTACAAGAAAAGAATTCAAGTTTTACTCACCTTTTCCTTCTCTCAATGCCCACGGTTTTGGCTCCATGGAGCACCAAAAATCTTTCCTCTTGCCTCATCACACCTGTCACGACCCGACCTATCCAATCGCCGCCAGAGTTCGGCGCGGTGACCGGACCACGCGAACCTGGGGTTCCTGGTTCGAATCGTGACATTAATTACTTGTTTATCTTGCTTGATTGAAAAATTAAGTTACCCAATTTCTAGAGTAAAATTTTTTTTCTTCATTTATAAAAATCGTTATTAGAAAACGTTGATTGCGGAAATAGTAAAACTTTAAATTCTATTAAAGCATAACTTAACACAGATTTTTCTTTTATAAAACTCTAACTTAATATGTACTCATTCGAATACTGAGCTCTCACTTATGTGGAAAGCTCTATACATACATACATGCATACATACATACATACGTAATTAAATCGTGGACCAGTCCCGAGACCGGTGCACACGTGGCAACTTGCTTGCCATAAATGCTAAAAACTAAAACATACATGTAAAAATAGAATGAAATCACATTTTATTTTAAACGCATTTCGGAAACCCCGTAGCAGTCCATACCCACATTTCACATTCTGTTGCGCCATCTATCCACAGCTTGTTCAGGAAGTGCCGGTAGGAACCTTACCTACAGCATGAACATAAACAATGAGCTAAAAAGCTCAGTAAGCACAACATCCTATCCGCATGCAACTAATGCACGAAAAACGTGAACCGATTATAATTTATTATTAAATTAATTTGGGTCTCTCTACTGGTCTAATCTGATCCTATCTTGATATTATAACATGTGTGTATGTACTTCGGTATGTAACCATGGAGTGATTGAAGGCGGTCCGACCAATCCAACTCAAACCATAAAACACCAAGTTTAACATGGAGTAGTGGAGGCAGTCCTGCCATATCAAGTCAAACCATGGAACATTACCGTTTTAACTTACCACAAAGGCAAAGTCAGAACAACACAGCATGTCCTACTTAACTTAACTCTTATCTTACCATGTATCTTATCTTTAATGAGCATACTTCGTGATGCCATAATAATAACATAAAACATAAACGTGCATCTGCATAAACATAAACTTATCTAAACATACATACATACTACATGGCATACTTAATGCATACATACTTAACACATAACACATACTGCATACATACACACAACATACATAGCATACTTACACATAAACACATAACATACATAACATGGGCATACATACTTGACATACATATCACACATAACATGCATACATACTTGACATACATAACATGACATCCTAACATGCGTTCATGCCGTAGGCGGAGTTGTACTTACCTTTCCGTCATACGTTCATGCTTAACTGTCCCTTCCTAGTGCTGTTCCATTCCTGGCACAGCTGTAGGTTCTGCCTGCTTAACAAGGACAGACTCTACTTAAACTTATGAAAAATGCAGGTAAACAAACCAACAATGTTCACATGATTTTGGTTGTATGTCCCATACGTGCATAGCATCTAATTTGGTTACCAAAGGTAACTTGGCGTGCTAAGCCAAAAATTAAACCTCTACCGGTTCCTAATCTATATCGGAAATTATCGGGTTATATCTGATAACCCTTTATTTAGGCCTAACGGTATCCCTCGGGGTTACTTTGGATAACCCGTGAGGATAAACTAACTCTAAACCAAAAGTCAACCAAAGGTCAACAAAAGTCAACCTTGGTCAACTGTGGTCAACCCTGGTCAACCTCTCGGGTCTCGAGCACGACCCGGTAACGCGGGCATAACCCCCGGTTACCATACGTAAGCTAACGGGGACTACAAACTTTGCTTGAAAACTCATATTTTCTACACTTAAAAAAACTTAGGGAAAAATCCCAATTTTCTCACTTTTGTGTAAAAATTCATAACTTTGTTCATAAAATCCAAATTCTTGGTTTTATGTGTCGTAAAATCATTTTAGGTCGAAAACCGTTTTTGGAACGATTTTCGTGATCAAAAGACTTGTTTAAGATAGAAAATCAATTTTTTTAAACTCACTTATTAAATTCGTGGTGCAGGGATCTCGGATTCCCTGAGCACCCTTGATAAAACAATTTTTATCTCAAAATCGGTGCGTGATCTTAAAAAGTTTTCTTCACAAAAGTTCTAGCTCTCGAAAAATACTAAAACTTTCGTGTTTTGCAAATTTCCTAATTCGGCCTAGATTCGTCCCAGATTTAACTTGAAACTGACTGACCCATAAAACTGGGTCTGGGGACGTGAATGTTTTAGGCACGGGTTTTGGTGTTTTTGAAGGCCTTTGGAGCCTTATTTTTGAAAACGACCCGCGTTGTCCCCTTGGAAAAGTTGTTTTGGACAACTTTCGTGTTTTACACTTTCCCAAATTCGGCCTCTAAGGGCCTGTTATTTTTGGTTTACGAAAACTGGGCAGTCCTGGAACCGAACCTGCCAGTTTCGTGTTACATTGTTTTTACGTGTCCTATTTCGGCTTCTAACTCAAACCGATCACACGGGAGCCTAGAAAATCAACATGCACGTTATCTAAACGTCCCACATGCGTTGGACATGTTTTCCCCACGTGGTCATGCAAACCAAACCAAGGCTACAACCTAGGCTTGCATGCTCTAAGGTTTGGTTCACCAAGCCAAACCGAAAACTTAACTTCTCACCCTAGCATATGAGCCACTCACGGCAGCACTAAGGGCAGGGACCATACACACCATTCAACCATGCAAACCAAGCAAACAAATCAAGTACAACATAGCACACAAAACAGAAAATCAAGCACACAAGCAAGCTAACCATGCACCCTATCAAGCCTTACACCCTAGCACATACATAACCAAAAATTTCTGAACTTAAACCATACATTCCACTGCTGAAAATACATCATAAATTGCTCAATTAAAAGCTTGAATCAAGGCTAGGGTTAGGGTTCCTCACCTAACCAATTTTGGCAAATTGGTTCCACCCCATGGTCGAACTTCTTGGCTGCTTGGCTGATCTCACCATGGCTGTCTCCTCTTGCAGCCGAAGCTCTCCTTCACCCAAGGCTCCAAATTTTTCCAGCCATGAACACGTACAACAACACATCAATTTCCATTCAATTTTGTATGAAAAATAACTTAGGGTTTGAGAGATCTTTACCATAGCTTACCCTTGGTTCATGGAGCCGAACTTTCTTCCCTTTGTTGGCTGATTCTTGCGCACGATTTGGCTCACCAAAGAGCCTCTAAAATCTGCACCAACTTGGTTCACTCCTTGCTGCCTTGGCCGTACCACCTTCAGCCCCCATACCCACGAATTTTCTCCAAGAATTTCTGCACACTTTCATGGCTGAAAACAGCCCACACCAAGGCACCAAAATCACCCTTGGCTCACCCATGGCGCCTCCTTCTTCTCACTCGGCCACCACCAAGCTTAGGCCCGAAATTTCTACACTTTTTTCCCTCCTCCATGGACGGATTCTGACTAAGAAAAATCTGGAAAATTCCAGATTTGGCTCATGCTTGCTTCATGCTCAAACCGTGCACCCTCCATGGAAGATCACACATAATTTTTCCAAGCTTTGGCTTACTCTTTCTCTCCCTTCTCTCTCACGAATTTTTTTCTGCAAGTTTGGCTACTGTTTCTGGAGTTTTCCAGCTCTCCATGGTCGACACCCACATGGAGGAATAAAGAAGATAAGTTAACAAACTTTTTAAATTTTAAACTTTGGCCCCAAACTCTTTTTATTTTTGGATTTTCTCCCCCAATGACTCACCCTTGGAACCGGCTGGAAGCTGCTGGAAGGGGCTGGAATGGGCTGAGGTGTCTGCTGATGGAGGGCTGAGCTCATGGCTTATGTCACCAATTTTTCAAAAATTCCAATTTTGCCCCCGAAACTGAAAATTTTCGCAAAAATACCCTCTAGGTGTCCGATTGTCTTAAAAATCGACACACACATCCTATTTGATGATATAATCATCTTGGTAACTTCATACGTCCATTTTGTCAATTTTCCAAAATTTACACTTTTGCCCCCAAAAGTGAAAATTTTGCATTTAGGCCCCAAAATTCCAAAATTGGCCATAAAGCTTACTTTTCAATCCAATATTATTCTTTTCATGATTTTATGTGATTTTCTTCCATTAAAATCACATATTTCCAAAATTTACATTTTTGCCCCGAAAGACAAAAATTCTTGCATTTTCGCCCTCGAAATGGCTATTTCTCAATTTCTTCTTGCAAAACATGTTATTACCTTATTGTGACCTCATCTAATGACGTCACTCGGCGTACTTCACATATTTTCCAAAATTTACATTTTTGCCCCCAAAAATGAAAATTTTGACATTTTTGCCCTTTGACCTGGATTGGTCTCCTTTGATGATTTCTTGACCAAATATATCAGTCTGGCCTTAACTAATGCTAGGGATGCTTGATTTTTAGGGTGTTTTCTTATTTTCTACTGTCTATTTGGGCTATCTCGCCTATACTGACATATTTTACAGTATTTTCGCATACTGCAGCATTTTTCACTATCGAGTCAACTGTTGACCACTTTTGGTCAAACTTTGACTTTTTCGGGTCAAAGTTGACTTTTCGGTCAAACTTTGACTTTTTCGGTCAAAGTTGACTTTCATGGTCAAACTTTGACTCTCTTAGTCAAAATTGACTTTCTTGGTCAAACTTTGACTTCCTTGGTCAAAGTTGACTTTTCAGTCAAACTTTGACTTTCTTGATCAAAGTTGACTTTTCAGTCAAACTTTGACTTTTTCGGAAAAACGTCCCTTATCGGCCTTTTCGCCCTGAAAAGGCATTTTCTAACCTTAAAAATCTATTCTGAGTCTTATTGAGCCATAAGACTCCGTAAAACGTGTGAAAAACTCTTAACTGAGTTTTTCCGCAAACATATCATATATGCTCATAATTCCTTTTTAGAAGGAAAAATGGCAACAGGAATTTCTAGATATTACAGAGGTGGTATCAGAGCAAAGGGTTTTCAAAGGGTTTTTATCTTTGAGTAAAAAGGTTTCCTGCCATCCAGTTTCACAATTCTGCCGCCAGCGCCACAGTCTTGTAAGTTGTTTTCTTTCTCTGTGTAGTTATAAGATTAGTGTAGAGACATGTACCTGGTTTTAAACCCAGGTTAGATTTATTAGGATCGGAAGGAGCAGCAGGGTTTCGTCAGCATCCCAGGAATGGAGGAGCAGCTCCGCATCTTCGACAACATCCAGAGCCGTAGTTCCACAGAATGGAGAGTTTTCTCCGATTATGCGCTACAAGGACGCATTTTCAAGATTATGTTACATTGCCAGTCAACGACTAGACGAGGGGCCACCTCAGATCCTCAAATCAGTCAGATCAGATATGTAGCAGTCAATAGGCTTACCCAGAGGATATCATGGATCAGCACTGCCAACGGGTCAGAGTTGAGCAGCAGAAGCATGGTGGATACGCTATGTTTGTGATATGATATGAAGAGATCGCGAGGAATCTCTAGTAAGATATGTTAAGATAAGATAAGATAAGACAAGATAAGAGTATAAGTGATAGAAGTAAAAACTAGAAATTGGTTTGTCGTAGGTACGACGGAACCAAATTTCGTAGAAGGCTATCTTGCAACTGTTTTGCCCAAGTTGCAAGGATGAGTGCTAGAATAGCAATAAGAAATAAGATTGAATCCCGGTTAAGGGGGAGACTATGAGATTATGAGGAGTATAGATATTCCTAAGAATTACGATTATACCCCTGGTTATGAGGGGAAGGTTGGAAGTAAATAGAAAAGTTTCTTTTATTCTAGCGGTAGTTAGACATTTTAATATGCCTTCCAACGCATCACTTGAACAATATTATGAATTTTTAACAGAAATGATTAAAATACGATCTTATGTTAATGGAACCCCTTCATGTTAGAAAGACGACCAAATCCTTGAGGAAGAAATTCCAAGATAGGGGTTGTCATACGTATGAAGTTCCGTGTAGGAAACTGATTACGAAAGGCCTTTATACAGAGTAAAAGGGTTCGAGTAGCATAGGATCAAATCTCAAAAGAGTATTAAACGTATGATACAATATGTTTTCCAAGAGTGAAAACGATTTTTCAGTAAGTTTTTCAAGTAAGAATAAGCAATACAAGATATGTTTTCGAAGTGTGACGAGTTATTTTATATATTTGTCCAACTTTTTACATAAATAGTTCTTGTGATGCAATAGGAAAGGAAAGTATGTAAGTATGATCAGTATGTATGTTAAGTATGAGAAGCATGTTAAGCATGATAGTATGTAAGCAAGTAAGCATGATAAGTATGATAAGTATGATAAGTATGAAGATATGGAAGTAAGATTATGGATATTCGGGTGTATTTTAAAAAAAAGTCACCTAGAAATATCAGAATTTTCGAGGACGAAAATTTTATAAGGAGGGTAGAATGTAATATCTAGAAATTCCTGTTGCCATTTTTCCTTCTAAAAAGGAATTATGAGCATATATGATATGTTTGCGGAAAAACTCAGTTAAGAGTTTTTCACACGTTTTACTGAGTCTTATGGCTCAATAAGACTCAGAATAGATTTTTAAGGTTAGAAAACGCCTTTTCATGGCGAAAAGGCCGATAAGGGACGTTTTTCCGAAAAAGTCAAAGTTTGACTGAAAAGTCAACTTTGACCAAGGAAGTCAAAGTTTCACCAAGAAAGTCAATTTTGACTAAGAGAGTCAAAGTTTGACCATGAAAGTCAACTTTGACGGAAAAAGTCAAAGTTTGACCGAAAAGTCAACTTTGACCCGAAAAAATCAAAGTTTGACCAAAAGTGGTCAATAGTTGACTCGATAGTGAAAAATGCTGCAGTATGCGAAAATACTGTAAAATATGTCAGTATGGGCGAGATAGCCCAAATAGACAGTAGAAAATAAGAAAACACCCTAGAAATCAAGCATCCCTAGCATTAGTTAAGGCCAGACTGATATATTTGGTCAAGAAATCATCAAAGGAGACCAATCCAGGTCAAAGGGCAAAAATGTCAAAATTTTCATTTTTGGGGGCAAAAATGTAAATTTTGGAAAATATGTGAAGTACGCCGAGTGACGTCATTAGATGAGGTCACAATAAGGTAATAACATGTTTTGCAAGAAGAAATTGAGAAATAGCCACTTCGAGGGCGAAAATGCAAGAATTTTTGTCTTTCGGGGTAAAAATGTAAATTTTAGAAATATGTGATTTTAATGGAATAAAATCACATAAAATCATGAAAAGAATAATATTGGATTGAAAAGTAAGCTTTATGGCCAATTTTGGAATTTTGGGGCCTAAATGCAAAATTTTCACTTTTGGGGGCAAAAGTGTAAATTTTAGAAAATTGACAAAATGGACGTATGAAGTTACCAAGATGATTATATCATCAAATAGGATGGGTGTGTCAATTTTTAAGACAATCGGACACCTAGAGGGTATTTTTGCGAAAATTTTCAGTTTCGGGGGCAAAATTGGAATTTTTGAAAAATTGGTGACATAAGCCATGAGCTCAGCCCTCCATCAGCAGACACCTCAGCCCCTTTCCAGCAGCTTCCAGCCGGTTCCAAGGGTGAGTCATTGGGGGAGAAAATCCAAAAATAAAAAGATTTGGGGCCAAAGTTTAAAATTTAAAAAGTTTGAACTTATCTTCTTATTCCTCCATGTGGGTGTCGACCATGGAGAGCTGGAAAACTCCAGAAACAGCAGCCAAACTTGCAGAAAAAAATTCGTGAGAGAGAAGGGAGAGAAAGAGTAAGCCAAAGCTTGGAAAAATTATGTGTGATCTCCCATGGAGGGTGCACGGTTTGAGCATGGAGCAAGCATGAGCCAAATCTGGAATTTTCCATATTTTTCTTGGTCAGAATCCGTCCATGGAGGAGGGGAAAAAGTGTAGAAATTTCGGGCCTAAGCTTGGTGGTGGCCGAGTGAGAAGGAGGCGCCATGGGTGAGCCAAGGGTGATTTTGGTGCCTTGGTGTGGGCTGTTTTCAGCCATGAAAGTGTGCAGAAATTCTTGGAGAAAATTCGTGGGTATGGGGGCTGAAGGTGGTACGGTCAAGGCAGCACGGAGTGAACCAAGTTGGTGCAGATTTTAGAGGCTCTTTGGTGAGCCAAATCGTGCGCAAGAATCAGCCAACAAAGGGAAGAAAGTTCGTCTCCATGAACCAAGGGTAAGCTATGGTAAAGATCTCTCAAACCCTAAGTTATTTTCCATACAAAATTGAATGGAAATTGATGTGTTGTTGTACGTGTTCATGGCTGGAAAAATTTGGAGCCTTGGGTGAAGGAGAGCTTCGGCTACAAGAGGAGACAGCCATGGTGAGATCAGCCAAGCAGCCAAGAAGTTCGGCCATGGGGTGGAACCAATTTGCCAAAATTGGTTAGGTGAGGAACCCTAACCCTAGCCTTGATTCAAGCTTTTAATTGAGCAATTTATGATGTATTTTCAGCAGTGGAATGTATGGTTTAAGTTCAGAAATTTTTGGTTATGTATGTGCTAGGGTGTAAGGCTTGATAGGGTGCATGGTTAGCTTGCTTGTGTGCTTGATTTTCTGTTTTGTGTGCTATGTTGTACTTGATTTGTTTGCTTGGTTTGCATGGTTGAATGGTGTGTATGGTCCCTGCCCTTAGTGCTGCCGTGAGTGGCTCATATGCTAGGGTGAGAAGTTAAGTTTTCGGTTTGGCTTGGTGAACCAAACCTTAGAGCATGCAAGCCTAGGTTGTAGCCTTGGTTTGGTTTGCATGACCACGTGGGGGAAAACATGTCCAACGCATGTGGGACGTTTAGATAACGTGCATGTTGATTTTCTAGACTCCCGTGTGATCGGTTTGAGTTAGAAGCCGAAATAGGACACGTAAAAACAATGTAACACGAAACTGGCAGGTTCGGTTCCAGGACTGCCCAGTTTTCGTAAACCAAAAATAACAGGCCCTTAGAGGCCGAATTTGGGAAAGTGTAAAACACGAAAGTTGTCCAAAACAACTTTTCCAAGGGGACTACGCGGGTCGTTTTCAAAAATAAGGCTCCAAAGGCCTTCAAAAACACCAAAACCCGTGCCTAAAACATTCACGTCCCCAGACCCAGTTTTATGGGTCAGTCAGTTTCAAGTTAAATCTGGGACGAATCTAGGCCGAATTAGAAAATTTGCAAAACACGAAAGTTTTAGCATTTTTCGAGAGCTAGAACTTTTGTGAAGAAAACTTTTTAAGATCACGCACCGATTTTGAGATAAAAATTGTTTTATCAAGGGTGCTCAGGGAATCCGAGATCCCTGCACCACGAATTTAATAAGTGAGTTTAGAAAAATTGATTTTCTATCTTAAACAAGTCTTTTGATCACGAAAATCGTTCCAAAAACGGTTTTCGACCTAAAATGATTTTACGACACATAAAACCAAGAATTTGGATTTTATGAACAAAGTTATGAATTTTTACACAAAAGTGAGAAAATTGGGATTTTTCCCTAAGTTTTTCTAAGTGTAGAAAATATGAGTTTTCAAGCAAAGTTTGTAGTCCCCGTTAGCTTACGTATGGTAACCGGGGGTTATGCCCGCGTTACCGGGTCGTGCTCGAGACCCGAGAGGTTGACCAGGGTTGACCACAGTTGACCAAGGTTGACTTTTGTTGACCTTTGGTTGACTTTTGGTTTAGAGTTAGTTTATCCTCACGGGTTATCCAAAGTAACCCCGAGGGATACCGTTAGGCCTAAATAAAGGGTTATCAGATATAACCCGATAATTTCCGATATAGATTAGGAACCGGTAGAGGTTTAATTTTTGGCTTAGCACGCCAGGTTACCTTTGGTAACCAAATTAGATGCTATGCACGTATGGGACATACAACCAAAATCATGTGAACATTGTTGGTTTGTTTACCTGTATTTTTCATAAGTTTAAGTAGAGTCTGTCCTTGTTAAGCAGGCAGAACCTGCAGCTGTGCCAGGAATGGAACAGCATTAGGAAGGGACAGTTAAGCATGAACGTATGACGGAAAGGTAAGTACAACTCCGCCTACGGCATGAACGCATGTTAGGATGTCATGTTATGTATGTCAAGTATGTATGCATGTTATGTGTGATATGTATGTCAAGTATGTATGCCCATGTTATGTATGTTATGTGTTTATGTGTAAGTATGCTATGTATGTTATGTGTATGTATGCAGTATGTGTTATGTGTTAAGTATGTATGCATTAAGTATGCCATGTAGTATGTATGTATGTTTAGATAAGTTTATGTTTATGCAGATGCACGTTTATGTTTTATGTTATTATTATGGCATCACGAAATATGCTCATTAAAGATAAGATACATGGTAAGATAAGAGTTAAGTTAAGTAGGACATGCTGTGTTGTTCTGACTTTGCCTTTGTGGTAAGTTAAAACGGTAATGTTCCATGGTTTGACTTGATATGGCAGGACTGCCTCCACTACTCCATGTTAAACTTGGTGTTTCATGGTTTGAGTTGGATTGGTCGGACCGCCTTCAATCACTCCATGGTTACATACCGAAGTACATACACATATGTTATAATATCAAGATAGGATCAGATTAGACCAGTAGAGAGACCCAAATTAATTTAATAATAAATTATAATCGGTTCACGTTTTTCGTGCATTAGTTGCATGCGGATAGGATGTTGTGCTTACTGAGCTTTTTAGCTCATTGTTTATGTTCATGCTGTAGGTAAGGTTCCTACCGGCACTTCCTGAACAAGCTATGGATAGATGGCGCAACAGAATGTGAAATGTGGGTATGGACTGCTACGGGGTTTCCGAAATGCGTTTAAAAGAAAATGTGATTTCATTCTATTTTTACATGTATGTTTTAGTTTTTAGCATTTATGGCAAGCAAGTTGCCACGTGTGCACCGGTCTCAGGACTGGTCCACGATTTAATTACGTATGTATGTATGTATACATGTATGTATGTATAGAGCTTTCCACATAAGTGAGAGCTCAGTACTCGAATGAGTACATATTAAGTTAGAGTTTTATAAAAGAAAAATCTGTGTTAAGTTATGCTTTAATAGAATTTAAAGTTTTACTATTTCCGCAATCAACGTTTTCTAATAACGATTTTTATAAATGAAGAAAAAAAAATTTACTCTAAAAATTGGGTAACTTAATTTTTCAATCAAGCAAGATAAGCAAGTAATTAATGTCACGATTCGAACCAGGAACCCCAGGTTCGCGTGGTCCGGTCACCGCGCCGAACTCTGGCGGCGATTGGATAGGTCGGGTCGTGACAACACCAAGCCGAACTTCATGCATGGTTTAGCCCTCAAAATTTCCAGATTTTTTTCCTTCTCTTTTCCTCTCCAAACCCATGGCCACTAAGACCTAAATCCCATGAAAATTTCCTCACTTTTTCTCTTGCTCACTCCTTATAAAACCGAGCTCCAATGAGATGAAAAACCCAAGAAATCTCTTTGGCTCACCCTCTCTCTCTCCTCTCCTCTTGCTGCCGACCCTTAAAGAGAAAAGAAGCAAGAGTTTCTCTTGGCTTCACTAATGAAATGAAAGAGAAAATGAAAGGGTTTCTTGAAGGACAAGAGGAGGCTTTAGTTGTCTGGCTTTTTTCCTCAAAAAATGACTTTATGCCATGTCTTTTCCATCCTTCTAGCTGCAGCCGAAATCAAGGGGAGGGGATGGGGTTGCTTGCTGCCGAAAATTGAAGGAGAGAAAGGGGGGACAAGCAGCGGATTTTGTGGAGGAAAAAGGGGGAGAGGTTAGCTTGCATTGGTGACTTGTTGACCAACTTTTTCTCCTTAAATCAAGGCTTTATCACATGCCTTTCTTTTTCCCTTAGCTGGCCGAATATTGAAGGAGAAGGGGAGGTGTTGGCTGCACTTTTTGGAGGACAAATGACACTTGATTGGGTGATGGAGAGGATACCACACCTTACCAATCTAGTTCACATCTAGTTAGATCTTAAAGGGGAAATCATTCCTTGATTTAAGGCTTTATTCCATGCCTTCTCTTTTCCCTTTGGTGCAGCCAAATAATTAGAGGGGGAGTGGCTGTCTTGGCTGCCGAACATTAAGGGGAAGGAAAGGGGGCCTTGGATGCTTGATGAGTTGGCCCTTGATTCATGGCTTTTCCTTGTCCTTTGACTCATTGTAATTGCCGAATTTTTTTCAAAAGGGAAATGGGGCATGGCCGGTTGGTAGGGCAAGGAGAAAGGCTAGTGGGTTCTAGAGTCCTTCTAGAATTTCTTTCAAAGCCACCTAAGGTTGGTGATGTGTCACACACATGTGATCATCCCTTAAATCATGGGTTTTGTTGTCATTTTTCTTCTTCAAAATTAATTCATTCTTATTTCCTTTGTGTCACACAGATATTAAAAATACTGTGCTCCGTATTTTTGGTCCAAAATTCTTCCGTGTAAAATTGAACCGAAAATTTTCTTTCTCCAATTTTTCGGAGACCTTTTTGCCCTTTAATCTTGATTCGGTGTGCTTGATTTCTAGGGTGGTTTTTACGGCTTATTCTTACTTTCTTAACCATAAAAAGTCTTTGCAGTCTCTCCTTATACTGCATTTCATCATTTTTCGAAGTCAACATTTTTGACCCGTCCTTGGTCAAACTTTGACTTTTTCGGTCAAGGTTGACTTTTTCGGTCAAACCTTTGACTTTCTTAAAATTTCATCCTTTTTCGTCATTCTTCTTTCCTTTTCGTTCTTTTTGACTCAAAATGCCGTTTACCAACATCGGCATTCTATTCCGAGTCTCATAGCCGGTTTAAGAGAAAATTCTAACCTTAGCTAATAAAATTACGAATTTCACATGTAATTCATAATTTTTCATGAAAATATTTTGCAAACACATCGTGCGGACTTCTAATTTCTAGTAAAATGAGAAATCTTAAGTCCATGGAAATTCCGGGTATTACATCCTACACTCCTTAAAATATTTTCGTCCTCGAAAATCGGATAATTCTACGTGGCTTTTATCAAAATCCACCAGAATTCCATAATGGTCTGCTCATGTTCCCATTTTTAACACTTTAATGGGATCATATCTTTTATACAGAACCATAATCTTACTTATATTTCATCGTATTTCATACCTCATATCCTCGTACTTTCATACTTTCATGCTTATTTTCGTCATTCTTTCATTCCTATCATCATACTTTCATCATGTTCATCATATCATCTTACTTATCATCATACTTTTCATCATACTTTCATTCTTTCATACATGTCATCGTACTTATCATCTCTTCATATTGCATCACAAGAACCATCTTCATGAAATTTCTTAGCAAATTTATCATATAACTTGCAATTTTAAAAAGCATATTATATCATATAGCTTTTCCATACATGAAAAATACATCGTATCTTCATATTTAAGATACTTTTCTTTAATCATTACTTTAGGGCTCAGCGAATATTGAAAATATTTTTCTTTCAATTTAGTTGAGACTGAGGACCCTCTTGGTACAGTGTTAATCTCATGCTATTAGAATCCCTTTTCTTTCATGGTGGCCCCTCTCTTGGAATTTCTTCCTCAAGAATTCGGCCGTCTTGCATAACATGGTGGCCCCTTTTTTGGAATTTTTATTCCTCATGAATTTGGCCAATGACCCCTTTCTTGGAAAAATTTTACTCCTCAAGGATTTGGTCCTTTACATTATATAACATGATTGGGTTCTAATTTCGCATAAGACCAAGCACCATACATAAAAATAACTTCTTTAAATCTTTTCCATATTATTATTCATGGAAAATAATAATAAATAATATTATTGAAAATATTTTTCTGTTCGAGTGATGCAATCGAAGACATACTTGATTCAACTAGCTCTTTACATATATTAGCCAGTAGAAACTTCTCTTTTTGCCTTTAGCATTTCCTTTAAAGCATACAGGCATAATCTTAGCTCTAGGGAATATCTAAAACTTCCCATCATCACATAATTTCTTTTTCTTAGAAGGTTGTTGTCAATCTCAACCTTATTAATATCATCATCATTCTTATGACATACCAATTCTCATTGGTAGCATCTAACTCATATCGGCATATGCCTAATTACTATTCCCAATTTAAGGCATTATCCACTTTTTTTTTTCAATCATAACTTAACTTCTATAATTGCAAGATTAGACTCTTGCAAACTTTGGTTCGTTCATATGCACGGCGAACCATCTTCTATTTCTAGCTTCTAATCCTTCACATCATCATCATCATCATAAGCATACCCTCTTACATACCCATCATGGTAGTTTCTAGGGTCAGGGAAAATACATATGTATATCATATTTGATCCCATAAAATGAAAAACACTATGGTTATCACTCATAATAATTTAACTTACTTGGGCTGTTGCGGAGACAATGTGAAGCAAAGTGAAGTAGGCTGGCAGGATACCGCTCTGATACCAAACTCTGTGACGACCCGAACCACCACCCACGTGGGCCGACCACGCGAGCGGAGGACCGTCACCTTCATACATAACTTACTATACTTTGAAAATGCGGAATAAAATTTTTTTTTTATTTCTTCCTTTAAAACTTCTTTTTGAAACTTGAAACTTAAACTTCTCTTTCTTTTAAAACTTGAGACTTCATCTTAAAATCTTGACTTGAAGTCCATGCACAAACTTGTGCATTATACCTTAAAACATTTCATACATACATAACTTTACTTTACTTTTAAACATACATGAAAACTTCATAACTTAAACATAATGCGGAAAATTATGCGTAGTGGTATCCCACACCGCCCTTCACTTGCTGCATCATCTCCAAGCCCACCAAGTAAGGCTACAAGCCTTTATCTCTACCTGCAGTATGGAATATATCTGATGAGCTTGCGCTCAGCAAGTACAAACGCGATCTCACAAAACATTTTCATTTAAACATCTTGAAACATACTTCATCATAAAACATATGCATGAACCATTTATGTTCATTTATGCATTTCATTTTAACTTGTTCTTATCTTTCATATGGGCCCCATAGTGTACGTACCCTTAACATATAGCGCGCCTCCAGATACAGTTAGGGTTTGCAAGATCCCTAACTACTCTGGGAAAACATAAGTGATTACACCCTCCCGCATCAACGAGAGGGCGAATCCATAACTTTAACATAAAAATCCTCCACCTTGGGGGAGGTTGGTACGACACTTTACTTGTGTATTTTTACCAAGTGGTTTATCATTAGTGAACATACCTTATGATGTCACAAAATCATAACTTATAATGCACATGACATATTTTAACATAACATGACCGCTTTAAAACATGGCATCGTTAAAATATGGCATTCTTTAAAACTTGAAAATTCTTTAAATCATGGCCTCATTAAAACATGATGCATTTAAAACATAGCATCTTTAAAACGTAACATTTAAACATGGCATCAAAACATAGCATTTTCATATTTGAACATACATTACTATTTATCCATACCACAGGTGAGGTTTGTACTTACCTTAGGTCCTACGTTCTTGACGTAACATTCCTCGTAATATCTCAACAGGTTCCTATTCCTGTTTCAAATGAGGTGTAAGATAAGGTTAACTTATCTTACCATAAACCATGACATATGATGTTGGTATCCTAACCAACATCTATGAGCAATCCTAGATGTGTGTGTTGTATGTCCCATCTAATATCTCTTGCAAACCTGATTGGTCACTTCCTTCTTCTTGGGCTTATGTTTTACTTTTTCTTGATTCATAATCCATTGCGTTATTATTTCTTCAGTAACCCTAGGTCTTAGCCCATTTCATTAATCTTGGTATCCCTTTGGGTTATATTAGGTAACCCTTAAGGTCAAACTTTTGGTCAACCGAAGTTAACATGTGGTCAACTAAGGTCAATCCCCTTTGGGTCAAACGTTGGGCTTTGGGCTTAGCCCCGTAACTCGGATATAACTCCGGTTACGGCCCGTAGTCGGCTTGTTTACCCATTTTACCTTAAAACTCTATTTCTTTATTTTTGGAAAACATTGTATAATTATCTTCTAAAAATCCATTTATTTGCTTGTAAAAACTCTTACTTCATTACTCTTGAAAATACTTAGCTAAAATCATTCTTTTCTTTACTTCTTGGAAAAACGTGGAATTTCAATCCGAACCTTTAAAATTCCACTTCTCTTCTTGAAAAAATCTTATTTTCGTTTAACTTGGAAAATTTCATTTTTCTTCAACTTGAAAGCTTTGGGTGAATAATCCCAAAAACTCTTGTAAAAATTCATTTTCTTAAAACAGAGCTTCATAAAATCATTGAGGATTGAAAACTGCCATTGGAACAGTTTTCGTAGCTAAAATAACATTTTAGAGACACTTTACATTTTTCTAGAAAACGTTTTTGTAAACTAAGGTGCAGGAATTTCGGATTCCTTGCGCACCCCTCAGAAAACGTACATAGTTTAAAAATCCGTTCGTAATCCGAAAAACTTGTCTTCACGAAAGTTGTAGCTAACAAAAAATGCTAAAACTTTTATGTTTTACGTAAAATCCAGTTCGGCCTAGATTAGTACCAGTTTTCGTTTGAAACTGGCTGATCCTGAAAAACAGAGTGAAAATTGGCCCCAGGGATCAGCCACAGGTTTTCATAAAAATGAAGGCCTTTGGAGCCTTATTTCGAGATTCTGTCCACGTTATCCTCTAGTAAAACTTGTTCCGAGCAACTTTCATGTTTTAACTTTTATCCCGTTCGACCTTTAAGGGCCTCAAAATTCCACTTTCCCAAAACTGGCCGGTTTCGACTCCAAAATGGCAGTTTCGATTGCTTAATCCGGTTTACGTCCTATTTCGCGGATTCTATCTCGACCGATCACATCGGGAGCTTATACACAAATAAAGCAGCGTATCTAACGTCCCATACATTCATCCTTGTCAAACCATCATACCCATGCAGCCCTTAAAAAAAAACCGAAAACCTTAGTCTATGACTACATGGTGTTCTAGCTTGCATTCCATCATCACATTCATCCTTATACAAGCAGCCATACATCCA
The DNA here is from genome assembly GCA_025413485.1 of Ficus microcarpa. NCBI lineage: Eukaryota > Viridiplantae > Streptophyta > Magnoliopsida > Rosales > Moraceae > Ficus > Ficus microcarpa. The sequence goes on along the minus strand of CM046387.1, from coordinate 27,340,993 downwards.
CTGCTTGGGCAGATTTGTGACCAAAATTTAGGGGACATTACCATCACATCTAGCATGCATCCTAATCATTTTTCAAGCATAAAAATCATGCAAGCAAACATCATTATCAAGCCAACCAAACCCTAACTCCTAATCAAGCACATATACCAAAATCAAGGGCTAGAAAAAGAGATGGACTTATGTCCTTACAAACCCATCTTGAATCATCATAAACATGCTTAAATGGAACTTAATTTCAAGCTTGGTTCAAGAAATTACCTTAACCCAAGTTAGGGTTTGAAAAATCCCAAAACTCTTCTTTGGTTCCATGGCTCACAGATTTGGACTCCTCCAAGGAAAATGGAATCCAAGAAACTTTTTGTTAGCTCTTTCTTGCTCCATCAAAACCGAGCCTTACAAGAAAAGAATTCAAGTTTTACTCACCTTTTCCTTCTCTCAATGCCCACGGTTTTGGCTCCATGAAGCACCAAAAATCTTTCCTCTTAGCTCATCACACCAAGCCGAACTTCATGCATGGTTTAGCCCTCAAAATTTCCAGATTTTTTTCCTTCTCTTTTCCTCTCCAAACCCACGGCCACTAAGCCCTAAATCCCATGAAAATTTATTCACTTTTTCTCTTGCTTACTCCTCACAAAACCGAGCTCCAATGAGATGAAAAACCCAAGAAATCTCTTTGCCTCACCCTCTCTCTCTCCTCTCCTCTTGCTGCCGACCCTTGAAGAGAAAAGAAGCAAGAGTTTCTCTTGGCTTCACTACTGCAAGATGTGCCATCCATAACACATTCCTCATATTGACATACAACATATCTTGATATAATTCAATTCCACTTAATTAACTTGAACATCAAATATATAAACATATATATGTGTATATATATATATATATATTGATATTCAATTCAAAGCATATAAATAGGCATCTAATTAATTCAATAAATGACTAAAAGTAGTCGAGATTACTACCGAGATCGTTCGATGACGTTCAATGAGTAAAACGCTTCCTGCTGGACATTCAAAACACCTTTTGATTTCGAGCTGTTGAACTTTTGATCGCCATTCTTAACCTTCGAGATTCCATCTCGCAAATCCGAGGCTGTAAACATGTCCGGAACGTCGAAAATAGGCCGAAAGGCGATCTTCGAAAATTCATCGACGGTTAACCGGGCGTTGACCGGCGTTGACCCGCTTTGACCAGTCGTTGACCGGCATTGACCGGTGGCAGAAGGGGCGGAGATGGGCACCGTTTCGAAGATCTCGACGAGGGGAACCCATTTCTGGTGTCCACTTCTTCAAACGGCGTTCGGTTTTCTCAAAAACGTAAGAAAACGAACTAGAAGACGGCGGCGGACCGGGAAAATTTCCGGTGACGATCGGAGTGGTGATGGACTGTGCTTTGTTCCTCTCGACGAGTGGAACTCAACGAAACCAACGGCTCGTAAAATAGAGCTCGGATTGCACCGAAATCTCGCTTGAAAGTTTATGTACCGAAACTTTTCTAGCAATTTTCCGGCGAACGGCGGCGAGTGACGCGGCCAAACTCCGGCTATTGGACATTCAGGTGATGGGCTGCGAGGGTCACCGGCGCGTGCAGCGGTGGCTGGCCGGAGACGCAGCCTCCTTCGATGGCAGCGATGGGCGTGAAGCAGAGAAAGAAAGAACGAAAAAGAAGAGAGAGAGAGAAGAGAAAATGGTCGAAGAAGAAGAGTGAGAGAGAAGGAAAAGTTGGCTGACGTGGGCTGCTGAGTTATTCTCCTTTTTCCCTTATTAATCTCTCTTTTTCACATACATATATGCATATATATATATATATATATATATAATTGTTTCTTTCTTTTCTTTGACTTTTCTTTTCCTCTTTTTTTTTTCTTCTTCTTCTATACGTGTGGACTAAAACCAACCACATATATATATATATATATATATTGTTCTCTTCTTTTTCTTCTAGGTGGCTGATCGGCCAAGCAAGTTGTGAGCCAAAAAATTGGCTCGCTCAACAAGCTTGCTTGTTCACCAAAAATAACCCATGCTTACCTTACCCTTTTTTTTTTTTTTAAATTACACTGTAATATCAACTCAATCAAATTTAAAGTCAACTTGGTTAAACTTTGACCGAAATAAAAGTTAAAATTCCTATTTTATCCTTTTTTCCAAAAAAGTCTATATTTGTCGAAGCAAATTATTTTTGAGTCTCGTAGCTAATTTAACGAGAACTCAAACATATTCTGATATTCAACTCAGATCACGAGCTTTATATCGTTATACATAATTAAATATTAATTTTTCCTTATTTCAAAGGAAATCATAGATTCATCGAATTTTCGGGTTCTTAGAGTTTAGCTTATTATCTTTTTTCAGGAGTTAAGTTCTGTCATGTATGTAACGAAAAGAGAATAGATCCTTGGCATCTTATGCTCTCAATATAGACGATGAGCTTATTTGGTTGGAGGATTCACCTCCACATATAAAAATTGTTATTGTATCAGATATTTATAATTTATAATAACATATTCTATGTTCTAAAAAAAAAAAGATATTGGTTTTGAAAAATTAGGAAAACCGCGTTATCTCTGAAGAATGGTCGACTATTTATTGATTGACATTCACAAGTGTTTAATCAACATTAATCAATGAATTATTGATTAATTTATATTTAATCACCGATTGTTTACAAAATATTACTTTATTATTGCTTGATTGAGTCTAATTCATCAATTTAGTTATCACGGATCGTTTAAAAAAAAAAATCAACCATTTTTATACGATTAACCATCTCATGTCAATTTTTATCCATCATATCAAATCAAATTCATACCATATGAATAAGATGCATTGCATAAAGCATATTTTATTAAAAACTTAATGAAAATAGACAGAATGAGTTTGATCATAGAGTTTGGAAGTCCTTTGACTAAAATTTATAAAAAAAAAAAAAAAAAAAAAAAAAAAAAAAAAAACCCGGACAAAAGGTCGCCTAGTAAAGCGTTTTGGGAAAATTTGTGTCAATTGCCTTTTCTTTTTTGTTGATTAAAGTCTTCAATCCCTTGAAAAAATAATATAATTAGCCTAATATTATGAGATAAATAGTAGAATTCCCTTCTGATGATGATGATCCTAGTATTAAGAGTATGAAAAAAAATACTCTTTTTTTTTTTTAAGGAAGATCCCTTATTAACACAGAAATTAAGCAAATATTTGTAACTAGATTAAATCAAATTAAGGAGACTTGTTAGCTCAAGTCTTGTTGCGTCATGAAAATTTCTATATGCATACAAATCATGACATTAATTCCAGGATATACGTTTGTTAGCTATTTTGGCAACACTGTCTATGGTGCGCTTTAGTTAATTTCATGATTTTCCCAACCAAGTAGGTTATAAAAAGAGACGAATTAACGGATAATAACTGGATGCTAAAATAACACATATAAAAGAGGCGAACTGGAAAATAAATGAAATGTCAGCAATACAGACACTAATCAATGGAATCAATTGGCACCGGTCTATGTTCGAATAAGGCACTTGTCAATTATATATATCGATGAGAAATGTTAGGGTCACTATCTTTGTCACTCTCTTGATCACTTGCTAGTTTCTTCTTTTGCCACTTTTCTTCTTATTTTGATATAAAAAATGACACAAAAAACTATCCTCTGTTTTGTCATTTATTACAAAAAATGCCATTCAATATTCTCACCTCTTTATATGCTCTTCTTATCTCCATTCTTCAAACCTTTTATTTCAAATTTTGAAAAATTATTAGATTTAATGTTTCGAAAAAGTCCTTACAACCGTTAGTTTTTCTTCTTTATCCACAACATGTAATGTTCAATATTTTGTTACAGTATTTTAACGAAAATTCACAATCATTAAAAAAAAAAAAAAAAAGCTTTGAAACACAAAACTTACATGGTTTAATAACACGTGGTTTCATCATGACTCCAACGTAAACTTTTTCTTTTTTATGAATTTTTACGAAACATAAAACTTTGTCGTATGTATAATTATATAATATAGAAATATGATTTCATGAATGAAGCCACCTGTTATAACTATCTTTTCCTCATACAAATACGAGTGCAGTGGCAATGGTTGCCCTCAAAAAGAAAAGAAAAGAAAAGAAAAAAAGAGTAAGTGGCTGCAAATATATGAAAAAGTTAGATGTGGAAAAAAAAATGTAATGGCATGTTTGTAACAAATAGCAAAAGAATGGTTTGAATTTTTTATATGGAAAAGGGCTGTATCAATAATTATGATTTTAAGTATGGACAATTCCTCAATATCTTGTTCATTCACAATAAAATATTTTCTTTGTGTGGCGGTAAAAAAAAATATGCTCTTCGTTTCTTTTCGGAAAATGGAAAGACATCTTGCAAAAGGAGAAGCTATCAAGTGATAAAAAAAAAAAATAATAACAAAAAGAGTGACCCTAGCATTTCTCATGTACAAGTACTCGTCGAATGACCATGCAACTGAGAAAAAAGAAAAGTGAACAGAGCAATGACAAGAATTAACATTGAACATTCAAAGATCAAAGATGGTTAACACTTAAAACAGATTTGGACCCTTTTCAGCATCGCGTTTCCTGGAGATGGAAGGATACAGAGACGCGAGAGAGGTGATAAAAAGACGCATTGAATTGCTCAGAAAATGCATTTGTAGGAGGTTCAAGTCTTGTAGCATGCAAATTTCTAGATCAATATTTCTACCAAAAAAATTCCCATGTGAATATGGTTTTTCAGTCATTTACTATGACTTTTATTCCATGATGTGTTAACTTTTCTAACGACACATTCATACTCAAAGCCATGTCTAAGAAAGATAACAAAAACTCAACAAAAATATCTGTCTAGCGAAATTTATCTTTTCCTTCAAAGAGACAAGTTAAGAAGCTGTCCCTAAGCTAGAACTTCAAGAAAAAAGAAAAAAGAAAAAAAAAAAAAAACCCTAACAAGGCTTTATTTTCACGAAAATCATTTTTAGCAGCAGAAGTCTCATGTGTCGGTTGATATTTTATTTTCATACATGTTTGGTTTCGAAGGAGAAGCATAATCCGTGCTTGAGCAAGTACTACCTTGTATCATCGAAATCGTCATCTCTTCCTTGGCGCTGTCACTGCAAGAAAGACAGCAACGAGTATAAAATCCATATTCCTGCAGGTCACACATTGGACAGAAAGCGTCTTTTGGGATGAAGATTTAAAAAGACAACAAACGTTTGAAGAGATTTTAAATTTCACTTTGTTTTTCTATTTTCTAGGACAGAACAATTTCAAGAAAGCCACTACCAAGAGACACCATAGACTAAAGATTAGCACTCACAAACCATGGCTAATCATCCTGAAAATATCGACATGAATATATTCTAAATGTCCGTTTGGATATCGATTGTATTTGAATGTCACATACAAAATTAATGTCTTTGGATCATTTTTATTAAAGGTAACATTTGAATAGTCTCAAAGTAGAAAAAATGAATGTGTTATGAAAAATAGAAATTTAAATTTGGATTTGAGTTAACTTGCTGTTAAATAATAAAAACTGTAAAATACACAAATTTTCACTAGCATAGTATTGAAGTTAAATAAAAGCTATTGGAGACGGCGATTTAAACGGACCATAAACCTTTTTTTTTTTTTTTGACACATTAAAATAAAACACATTCTAAAAGAAAATTTTATTTTAAAAAAAAAAAAAACAAACAAACAAACAGACAAACACCATTAACAATTGAAACACACTTAGTAATGGAGTTAAATGTTTCACCACATTTGAAATACGCATAATAATGGTGTTCAATAATAATTATTGGAGAAGTTGATCCAAGCACACCATTAAATGCTGTCAAAAAGGGTTTTTTTTTTTTTTTTTTTTTTTTCTTTTTTCATTTAATCTCTCTTGTTGGATTGCAAAAGCACTGGACAAGATGAGACATATAATATAAAACATATTATAAAAGAAAAAAAATAAATAAAAACCAAACAGACAAACACCAGTACCTAAAAAATAAAATAAAATAAAATAACATAAAATAAATTACACCGTTCGATTACAAAACCCAATTCGCACTAATAATTTATCCCAAAATCCGTCAATCCAACAGAGAAAATTAAGCCCAAAAATCAAACTTCAAGGGAAAAAAGTCATAATTAAATAAATGTTTGAACACATAAAATCAAATGAAATCTTTTTCTTATTTGGTTGAAAAAATCTTTTTTTCTTTTTATTCTTAGCACTAGGCAACCTTTTTGCAAAGAAGTAAGAAGAGTAGTGAGGTTTTACCTTCCTAGATACCCAGAAGACTAGTTGATGATGCCCAAAGTGCAGAGACTATCTTCTTCTTCATTTCTTCCAAAACATATTTGCTGATAACTGTGTAAGCAACACCAAGCACAAGCACCACCAAATTGATAGCTTACCCTAAGAGGTGACAAAAAAACCCGTAACCAAAATTTTCCACCCAAATCTATGATATATCTATCCAATTTAACTCGCAATAAACCAACTTAAGTTAACTCGACCTTACGATTGAGTTAATCCGCTTAATTTGAATTTTCATTTGGTGAGTTTGGACCCAGATTTTAGCAGTGCGTTGTAAACCTAATCCACTTACTGAGATTATATTTGTTTTAATTTTGGGCTTTGGGTGAACATTGGATAGTAGGTGGAAATATTCCAAAAAAAATAACCAACCCAATCCATCTAATGTTCACCACCTTGCCCTTTTCTTTTTTTGCATCTCCTCATCTCTCATATTGCGTAATGCCGTTTATTACGCAGACTATTCCCATTCATTCTCGTTGAATTTTAGCGCATTCTCACTTTATACCCTGAACTCTCACTTTATTATTTAAATTTCGAATTAGTCTCACAAAAACTCTTTTATTAAAAATTATGTTAAATCCATAAGAGAATAAAGAATTAAATGCCATCAAGTAGTCTTTCTTCATATGCTTATGTAATTTGCTAAATTGGAGAGAAAAACCGGCCGCCGGGGGGGGGGGTGTGTAAAGTGACCATTTTCTATATGTTTTTAACAGGAGGGGAAAAAACCATTTTACTTAATTCCTTCCAACTCATAAAAATAAAAACTTAAGCTTTCTTTTTGAATTTGGGGGTAAGAAGATTTAAACTCTGCACCTTTAAGTTGAGTCAAGTGTAATATTACCATTAGACTATACCTGTAACCACATAATATTAAGCTTTCAAGTGATGCATTTTGAGGTCATTTTTTGGATTATTTTTATTTATACCCATAAACTTTTTATTCTCACTTTATCCCTAAAATTTAAAAACTCCCACTTTGCCTCTTAAATTTTGAATTTGTCTCACTTGCCCCTTTACTAGAATATTAGTTTGTTAAAAATTAATTGAAACAAAGGGAATTGGCCTTACTAAATCTAATCTATTAGGACTTCTACTAAAACCAAACGGAAAAAGTCTCATGATTGCATATAACTTGCTTTTTTTTTCAATTGTTTTTAACTTAACTAATATGAAATAGGTTAAGTGGTGACTAATTCAAAATTCAGAGTAGAGAGTGTGAGATTTGGAAAGGAAAAAAAAAATCAAGGAACAAAATGAAAATAATCCTAAAATTCAGGGTCATAGATAAGAATATCACATTTACACTTCTTCTTTTAAAGCTTAGCATTCAACCTTTTGGATTGCTCAAACACATTTTGTTCTTCTCTTTCTTTTGAAAGCGGAAGGACACATGGTGTTAAGAAAACATAAAGAGTAAGAGCATAAAGGAAGTGAACCTAATATCATTAATCAGCGGAATGAATTGGCACTAGTCCATAAGTTTGAAAAAGTTACTTGTCAAATTTGTATAGGCACTTGACAAAAAGAGAAGTAACCAAAGCAAGGAGCAACTAGAAGAGTTGATATTGAACATTCAAAGATCAAAGATGCTGAATAACAAAAGCTATAACAAATATGGCCAAGTTTGGCATTGCATTCAAGAGATTAAGATGGTGTAGAGACGTGACTCGTGAGGGAGGCGATATACTATCGAACAGCTCGTCAGACAATGAGGTTCTAGGTTCAGGCCTTGTAGCAGGCAAATTTCTTTATAAATATTACTACCATCAAGTATATACACATCCATATGAGTGAAGATTTGTAGTGTGCTATGAATTTTATTGCATGCTTATAAGCAATTTTGCCAAAGAGGATCTTCTCAAATCCATTCAAGAGAGATTAACAAAATCCTGACAAAGGATTGGATAGAATAAAAGTCAAGTCTCCTGAAAAACTAATTACAAAAAAACTAACAGGGATTTATCTCGTGTATTGGTCAATATTTTCTTCACATGTTTACATGGTCTCAAAGTCCTACCTCGTAAGTATTCCCTCGCAAATCGAAATCTTCTTCTCTTGCTTAGAGCTATGATTGTTACCAACTTCATAATCTTGATTGACATCACTGCAAGAAAAACAGCAAAGAGTATTTGATCCTTTAATTCGTTAAGCTCAAGATATATACCTTGCAATTAAATAAAAAAAAAAAAAAAAAGAAGGAATAATACGATATTCAATAGCGAATGAATCTCACAGGAAATTAGGACTGACTTTCAGAGCCTACGGAACTCCACTATGGCATTGGAAGAAGCCTTCTCATGTTGGACTGTCTTCCTAACTACTTTTGATAGCGAGCGAGTAGTGTACAAGACGGTCATCTTCTGCAAATCTTCGGCAGTCTTTAGAAAGTACTTTATCAGCTTTAATTCGTTGCATCCTTGACTTGTGATCAGCTCGATATTTACAAGCTTCAAATTTTGCAAAAACGAGACACCTTGTGATTCCCTTCGTCCCACTGGTCTCAGTTTCTACAGAACCAACAAGTATATCAGCAGAATCATCAAGAAAATGATCAGAATGTGTATTCAAGCAAACTGATAATGCTATATGTATACCATTCCAGATCCCATGGGATTTTTTCTACATTTTCCTATGTAAAGTCCATGCAACTTCGGTGTTCCTTTCAAAAAGGAGGCCACAATTGGCACTAGATCATTGCTGGCGTGTACAATAAATGTGAAGAGCAATTCCAAATTTGGCAACAGAATTGGCAGAAAACCAAGTTTAAACAGTTCCTGCGACAACATTGAGTACAAACATGAGATTATCCAATATTCGAAGCATAAATTAGACATCCGTAGGCAAACTCATTACTATTTCTAATTTCAAAAAATGCAATTCAACTACATGGTAACAACACAATCAAAGCATGTTTCTGTCTATTTTGCGGCCGCCATCATACACAGCAATCATGCAAAATTATTTCCGCAAATAGATGGAAATTAGGCTAGTGATTAATTAAACAAAAGCAAAGCTAAATTAAGCTAACCAACAACACTTTTTACTTTCTAGGATGTAGAGCAGAAAATCCTAGTCCAGTATACAGAGTGATTGTAATATTGCACCTGATTGGTGTGACACCCGGGCCAAATTAATTTTACTCAAGAATTTAAATGCAGATTCTGAAGATTTACTGAATTGAGAGAGGCTTAATTTACCATCATAGAATAATCAGTCAGAATTAGACCGTTGATGTCACCAGCTACACCACGAAGTAGATGAACTAGGTTCTCATCAAAAGAGCGTTTTGGTTCCGTTGAATGTTTAACCACATACGCCAAATTTTCAAGCTTTGAATCAGAAATATCTAGCTCACAGTTGTTTGGTGAATTGAATGACCAGTATAAACCCAAATGAGCAAGTTCTTTGGCAGAGACGTGAAGATGTACGAGGTCATATGTAAACTGAACAAACAAAACTTTCAGAGAGGAGCTGTTGATGGTGATGCTTTCTATCCCCCTTATATCATGAAGAAATAATTGCTCAAGGCATTTGCAGTAGGAAGAAACCAATTCGCCAATGGAATTGTTGATTCGAACAGATGTCATCTTTAAGCACTTGAGAGACGAAAATCCAGAAGTTCTGCCAATCGAAGATGGAATCTTTAGAATGCCAGTTCTGTTGCTGAACGTCATCGTAAGAGACTCCAAGTATTTGGAACAAAAGAGACTAAACGGCAACACAAAATCCGACCCACTCTTAAGGTTGACATCAAGATCAAGTCGTCTGAAGTCGCATGTGAGTGCATTATGCAACCATGAGAGAACACGATAATCTTCTTCAGCGAAATTAAAGCTGCTTTCCAGGCACCATCGGATGCGACAATCTTGAGTATCCATTCCTTTGCGTAGAATCAAAAGCCTTTCAAGATAGTTCATTAACTGAGCTCGTTTACGAGCATCTGTTCGATATGGAATGACATCAAAAGACAAGGATGGGGTCGATATGCAGAGTTGTCTACATCTTTTCGAAACAACGCTCAGTCGAGAAATGTCTTCCATTTCCAGAAAAGAAATAACTTTATGAGCGACATCGTCGGGAAGACTGCTGAATCTGTCAATTCTTGCCCTTCGAGACTTGGACCTAGTTTCCATTTTCCTACAGGACATTCATTGGACAGAAAGCGTCTCTTGGGATCAAGATTCAAAAAAGAAAACGAAAACATGAAGATTGTAAAGCTCATTTTGTTTTCCAATTGTCTACGAAAGAACAAATTCAAGAAAGCCACCACCAAGAGACACCAAAGAGTAGAACTTACAAACCACAGATAACAATTCAGTATCTCTTTCTACACATATGTGTGTGTGTGCGTGTGTGTGTGTGTGTGGGTGGCTAAACAACTTGGGATTGCAAAACCATGAACAAAAGATAATACAACTGTGCCTATATAATCTTGAGACATTCTTGTAAACAATTACACATAAAAACACATTCTAAATACAACCAAAAGTGAATTCATATGAGGAGAGAAACAAACAAACAAACAAAAACCCAGATCTTTAATATCGCAAATGTAGGCAACAAATTTCAACCCGTCGCCAACCCCCCACAAAACCCAATTCACAGTTTCATAATTTACACCAGTCTGTCGATCCAACTTAACCCCAGAAAATCAAACTTCATGAAAACCCATGAAAGAAAATTGAAGAAATAACAAAATGGAGAAGAAAAACAGAGCAATGGCAAGAGTGAAAAAGAGAGACAAACAAGAAGAGTTGTGAGGACTTACCGTTCTTTGTCAAGTGCTATCTGAGAAACCCAGAAGAAGAAAATGAATCTTCGGCAAGTTCAGTACTCGGAAATTTCAAGAACTAAGCGTAACTATATCTTCTTTATTTTTTCTGAAATCTTTCGTCTTATATTTATATGTTTTGGTTATGCTACTAGTGAAACTATGAAAGGAACACTAATAGATAACACCCATTTTCTCTCTCGCAAGTTGCCAATGCCATGTCATCGCATTGAGCAATGAGCTAGAAGTTTCTTTTTGGTTTGATAGAAAATCTAGAAGTTTCTTTTTCTTGTCTTTTTTTTTTTTGTCAAAAACTATCCTTTTGATAAATATACCAAGTTTGAAAAAAAATAAGTAAACTTACTTCTAAATATAATTGATTGTTAATTGATCAATATTTGTTAATGTTTAGCTAATATTAATTAATGATTTATAAAAAATTTCTAATATTATTAATGATATATTAGTTAATTTTTCATCATAATTATCGCCGACTAGTGATTGCAAGCATAGTTTAGTAATAATTTTATACATGACTTCACTAAAAAATGTTAATTTCAAATCTTCTTACCCCCAATTTAAAATATATATATATATATATCACCGACTATTCTTTTAATTAAAAAATATTTGACGATTTTTAAATGATTGATCACCTTACGTCAATTTTTACCATGAAGAGTCCTGGTATTGCTAAAATAGAGAACAATAACCTTGCAACCAAGATGAGCCTTTGGCAGCCCTCCTGGCTTTAATGTTGTGACGGTCTTTACGGATTAATATTTGCTATTCTAGTACTGTCATAGAGATTTATATCAATAAACTATCTTCTAGGATTAATTGATTTCTGTTGATCCTCCTCTGTATTTTCTATTTAACTATTTGAGATTCTCGTAGGGAAATTTAGAAAGAAAACATGTTTCTAAAACTATGAAATTTATGAAATTCATACCATAAGTTGTAATATTGCATATGATCTATCTTGTTATAAACTTTTAACGGAAATAGAGGGAGAAGGTTTAGTTACCGACATTTATTAATTATTACAGAGTTTGGAAGTCATTTGACCATTTTTTTTTTAAGAGTTAATTAAGCTGACACCTCCTATATTTTACTAAAATCAGAGACACCATCTGTTAGTTGACCATTAGTTTGACTATTAAATATAAATAAAATGCCAAATGCCCCTCCTTGTGTTCGAAAGTATTTTAAATTGTATTGAAATTTTAAAATGACAATTTTGCCCTTAATTAGCATAAAAAATGTGTTTAAATTATTTTTTTTCTTAAGGGAATGATAGAGTGGAAAATATTGAGTTGGTGACCTTAGTTTATTAAATGGAGAGTGATTTTTTTTAAGATAAACATAATATTATTTTTTAATCATAAAATGGTGTTTTAAGGGGAAAATATATTATATTAGAAAAGCATACAACAACACTTGATCGTGTAAGTCTCTTATTAATGTCTCTCTAATTTTTAAATAGTACATGTGTATATTATGGAACAAATATAATATTCAAAAAAAAAACAAAATTTTTATTAAAATGGACTTTTGATATTTTATTTATATTTAACAGTCAAACTAGCAGTCAACTAACAGATGGGGTGTCTCTGTAATTTGTTTACAAGTTAGGGATGTCAATGTTATTTGTTTTGGTCAATGAGGTGTCTCTGCAATTTCAGTAAAATAGATGGGGTGTCAATGTAATTAACTTTTTTTTTAAACATGAACCAAAGTGTCACCGAGGGTAGAGTTTGAGGACTATTCCTATCAATTATCCTTTTTTTTTTTAGATAAAATTATTTCAATCCCTCAAAAAACAATAGTATTAGCCTAATATTATGTGATAATAAAATAGTTAAATTACCTAATAATAATAATAATAATAATAGAATTTATGTTAAAAACATGAGGAATGGGGATTAGGACTTTTGTTACAATCATATAGAAAAAGATCAATAAAAGTACTTAATGTCCTCTTTTAGTCTATTTTTAATTAAAACAAAAACACACAAAGAAATTTTCCGTTGGCGGCATTGTCGTAGGATTGACTAAAATTTTGTATTGGAAACAACTCCAAACTCTGTTGTAAAAAATAAAAATGAAACAAACAAACAAAACATTTTCTACTTGTTCCCCAGGGATCGGATGAGATATTTTGCTCCGATCAGAGTGATCCATATATTGGCCTATCAGTTTCGTCATAGTATTCGGTGTTTCTAATCCCATCCTTGCCGGATTTTATGGAGAGATGGTCTGAAAATGGGACAGCCATGGCCGGATTTCCAACTAATCGATCTTTTCACGAGCTTCATTGAACAATATCGTTGCTTTCGGCGATGGCAAACAACGTAAAATGCATCTACAACGTAGGCTATTTCGCCAATATTCAGTGTTTTCTGTGTGTTATGATTTCATGTTTCATGATGTTTAAACTTTTCTAACACCACCTTCATAATCAGACCCAATATTCAAGAAAGATAACAGAAACTTCGACAGAGGGTTAAATAGAATAGACCGAGTTCCAAATACCTATAAATGCAAAATAAATATTTTCATTCCAACAGACAAGTTAAGAAGCTGTCACAAAGCTATATCTTACCAAAAAAAAAAACACTAACAAGGATTTGTCTATTGCAAAAAATCATTTTTAGCAAGAGACGTCTCATATGTCGGTTGATATTTTCTTTTCGTGTATCTTTTGTTTCGAAGGAGAAGCATTGGAGATTATCTCCATGCTTGAGCAAGTACTACCATGTAATATCGAAATCGTGATCTCTTCCTTAGAGCTATCACTGCAGGAAAGACAGCAAAGACTATAATATCCTCCAATTTGCGAAGCTAAAAGTGATATATGATATTCAATAGCGAATGATTCTTACAGGAAAATAAAAGGACTTTTATAGCTGAAGGAACTTCAGTTTGGTATTGGAAGAAGCCTTCTTATATTGGATTATCGCTTTCCTAACTTTGGATCGCAAAGGAGAAGCATACAAGACGGTCATATTCTGCAAATCTTTTGCAGTCTTGAGAAAGAACTTAATCAGCTCTAACTCATTCTTCCCTTGATTCACGAGCTCGATCGTGACATCTTTCAAATTTTGCAAAAACAATACACCTTCTGGTTCCCGTCGTCCAAGGGCTCCATCATCTTCCTGCAGTCGCCAACAAGTAATATCAGCAGAACCATCAAGAAAATGGTCAGATTAAAAAAATAAATAAATAAAATTACTCTATTTGAGATAAAAGATAATGATAAATGAATACCACTCGGTTTATGTTGGTGTAAAACACACACTTTCTTATGAAGAGAGTATGCAAAATCGGCATTCTTTCCAAAAAGGATATCAAAATTGGCAAGGGGTCGTCACTAGAACCGGTAATCCATATGTGTAATACTAGCAAATTTGTGAACAGAGTTGGCAGAAAACCAAGTCTAAGCAGTCCCTGAAGCATAATTATTAAGGCCAATTATATTAAAAACATGAAATAAAGGAATATTTGAACCATAAATTAGATATTCAAAAGCAAACAAATAACTATTTATTATTTCTTAATGCAATTCAACTATGGATAATCAAAGTGCATTTCCGTCTGTTCTTCAGCTGCGATCATGCACCAATCACAGCAAACTCTTTGCACAACCAGATGGGAATAAGGCTAAAGAAGAATTAAACGACTTTATAGAAATGTAGAGCTGAATTTCCAAGAGATGCATATAGTGATTGTAATATTGCACTTCATTTGTGTCACTCACAAGCCAAATTGAATTTCACAAAATAAGACATTCTAGAATTTTAATGGCAGATTCTGAACATTTGCCGAATTGAGAAAAAGGTTAAATTTACCATTATAGAATCATCACTCAGACATAGACCTCTGATGTTGATAGCTACCGCATGAAGAATGTGAACTAGGTTCTTATCAAAAGATGGTTTTGGTTCCGTTAAATGTTCAACCGAATACACGAATAATTCAAGCTTTGGAGCAGAAAGTTGTAGCTCTCTGTTGTCCAGTGAATCGAATGGCCAGGCTAAAGACATAACTGAGAGTTTTTCTGCGGAGATGTGAAGATGTGAGAGGTCATAAGGCAAATAAATCGACAAAACTTTCAAAGAGGAACTCGTGATGCTGATGCTTTTAATCCCCCTTATCTCTGTAAGAGATAATTCCTCAAGGGATTTGCAGGACGAAGAAATCCATTCACCAAAGCGCCCTTCAATTCTAACAGATCTCATCTTTAAGCACTTGAGAAAAGACAATCCAGAAGTTCCACCAATAGAAGATGGAATCTTTAGGATGCCAGCTCTATTAGTGAACCTCATCGTAAGAGACTCCAACGATTTACAACGAAAGAGACAAGACGGCAACACAAAATCCGATCCACGCTTAAGGTTGACATCAAGAACAAGCTGCTTAAAGTTGCACATCACAGCATTATGCAACCACGAGAGAACACGATACTCCTCCTCAGCAAAATTCATGCTGCTTTCCAGACACCATTGAATGTGACAATCTTGAGTATCCATTCCTTTGCGTAGAAACAAAAGCCTTTCGATATAGTTCATTAACTGAGCTCGTTTATGTTCATCTGTTCGATATGGAATGACATCAAAAGACAGGGATGGGGTCGATATGCAGAGTTGTCTACATCTTTTCGAAACAACGCTCAGTCGAGAAATGTCTTCCATTTCCAGAAAGGAAAGAACTTTATGGGCGACAAGGTCGGGAAGATTGCTGAATCTGTCAATTCTTGCCCTTCGAGACTTTGACCTTGTTTCCATTTTCCTACATGACATACGTTGGTCAGAAAGCGTCACATTTGAAGAGTACTTAAATTTCAATTTGTTTTACTATTGTCTACGAGAGAACAAATTCAAGAAAGCCACCACCAAGGAGACACTAAAGAGTAGCACTCACAAAACCATGGATAATACATACATACATACATACATATATATATATATATATATATATCTAAACATGTTGGGAATGCAAAAGCATGAACAAAAGATATGAAACTGTGCCTTAATAATTTACAGACAGATTCTTATAAACAATTTTACAAAGAAACACATTCTAAATACAACAAGAGTAGATTCAAATGAGGAGGGAAACAAACAAACAAACAAAAACCATTTTATAATTTGTAAAAATTACCAAAAATAAAATAAAATAAAATAAAACCCCAAAAGTCAAATTTCATGAAAACCCATGAAAGAAAACTGAAGATACAACAATAATACGATATGGAGAAGAAGAACAGAGCAATGGCAAGAGTGAAAAAAGAGACAAACAAGAAGAGTTGCGAGGTCTTACCGTTCTTGGTCAAATCTTCTCTGAGACACGCAAACGAGGAAAATGAATCTTTGACAAGTTCAGTAATCGGAATTTCAAGAAATAAGCGTAACTATCTCTCTCTTTTTTTTTTTTTTTTTTTTTTAGGATACGTTAAGTTGATTAGTTTGAGTTGAAATATTTTAGTTATAATAGTAAATTTTTTTGAATTTTCAGAAAAGACAAAAAATTTTTTGAGAAAAAGATAAAGAGTGTGTTTGGTTGGTTAGTTTGAGTTGAAATATTTTAGTTGTAATAGTAAATTTTTTTGAATTTTCAGAAAAGATAAAAAACTTTTTGAGAAAAAACAAAAACTTTTTGGAAAAAAAAACAAACAAAAATTTTTTGAAAAAATGACAAAAAAGTACAGTTTGAGTTGAAATGAAATGATGAGGCAAACAAAGCCTAAATATTTATGTTTGGTAATCATGATTTTTTTTTTTTGGTGAATTGCTCTTACGTTTTTAAGGAGGTGTTTGTTTATGAGTTTAGTTTAAACTAAACTGTATTTTTTTCATCATTGTTTTTATCTTTTTCTAAAAAATTTTTTGTCTTTTTTGAAAAAGTTTTTTGTGTTTTCTAAAAATTATTATTGAAACTTAAAAATCTTAAACTAAACTCATTTACCAAATACCCCTAAATCCATGGCCTTTTTATTTTTTTTTATTTTTAAATGTAAATATGTGACCTAATCATACCATCCCAATATATTTGTATATATCACTATTTTATTTGTTATAAAAGTATGAAAATTAGCATTATTTTACTTTATATCCCAATGAATTATGTTATTTCTAAAGTTATTTCTACTTTTTGTTATTATTGTGTCTTGTAAATTGTAAAGGTAACCTCTTTTTTTTTTTTTTTTATAACCATGATGTCCAAGAACTTTTAGTATTTAAATAATGCAAAATAAAAATTTTTATAATAATTATATGAGACAACGATCAATAAGAATCAAAAGTAAAATTTGACAATGATTATAGCTTGTGGTAAATTTGCCATAAAGTTTGACATATGACAAATTTAATATAAAAAATAAAACTATACTAGAGAATAATTTTTTTTATTCAAATATTAAAATTTATCATTAATTTGTTAATTTAACATTACATTAGATCTACTCTCATGTAATCGTAAATTGTCAGTTTCTCATGTTATAAGTTTCTTTTCCTTGTCCTTTTTTAATTATTGTTTTGATAAATATACTAAAGTTTTTTTTTGGGGGGGGGGGGAGAGAAAACCATAGTATTTTTAAAGATGGTCATTTTTTTTGGTTGATACTAAATTATAATTGATTAATATTCATTAGAGTTTAGTGATTACAAATATAATCTAATAATAATTTTACGCATAACTGTATTGTAAGTTGTAAAATTTGAATTTTTCATCCCTTGATCAAATTTGATTGATCATTTTAAAGATAAATTCCACATTTGCTCTCAAATTTTGGATGTTGTCATAAAATGTCCCTGAATATGAATTTGCAACATATGTTCCCCTCAATTTTGAAATGTTTGCAAATTTTCTCCTACCATTAGTTTTGTTATCGGAAATTGAAGACAATTTTCACATTTGCTCCCTGAACTTTGAACCTTACAAATTATCTCCTCAACTTTGAAATGTTAACAAACTTTTCCCTTTTATTAAATTTATTTCCCTTCTATTAGTTTTGTTAATGGAAATTTGAGGACAATTTCACATTTGTTCCCCAAACTTTGAACCTCACAAATTGTCTCGTGAACTTTGACATGTTAGCAAATATTTCCTTTTTATTAATTTTAGTAATGGAATTTCCACATGTCAACACATAAAACCGAAAACCAAACTAAAAACAATACAAAATGATAATTTTGTCCCAAACAACAAAGATTTATAGCAAAACTAAAGAAATAAAAGAATAACTAAGATCTGGTAATTTAAGCCTAGCTTCTTCCGTGGTCGGCTCGTGTGAGCCTGTGCTTTATTACTAGTAGTCATTCCGCTCATTCCTTTGGGATCCGTTTGGTGAATGAGTTGAGTTTGAGATGAGATGAAATTTTTAAGTTTTGAGTTGAGATGACTTTTTAAAAAGTAGTTATAAACTTTGTTGATTTTTCAGAAAAAGATAAAAATTGATATGAAAGAGTACAGTTTAGTTTGAGTAAAGTTGATTCACCAAACAAGGCCTTAGTCTTTTAAATGTACTTGAATCTTAAGTCGCAGTCATGTCTTGCCCCCAGTAAAGTGACCGGTTCCATGTTTTCCATGAATTTCAACAGTTTTAGGCTTAAATGCCTGCTCATCCATCTTCATTCCAAAGACAAAGATTTCCAATGAGTAACTGTAACTGCTTTGGTTTACAGTCAATAATTCTTAAGCCCCTTCTCGCTGAGCTTTATAAAGGTTTAAGAGAGAATAGGGAGTAAGGGGAGCCATTGCTTCATTATAAATTTGAGGGGGACCCTCTTTCTTCTCCTACAGAGCCCTGAGAAAGTCACCGGCGGCGAGTTAGTACAGTTCTCATCCTGGTGATTAGGCCCTATGCTAATTCAAGAGCTTCCTTTTTTGATCTAGGATTCTAAATAAAAATCAAATCAAAAGAAGCAACTGGACGAGAATTTGAAGCAGTCATCGTTCGGTGGCTGGTAGGTAGTATTATTTTATCAGTAAAAATGAAGTCTTACTTGTTCAGTAAGTAAAAGACTTACTTTTTTAAAAATTTGCGTTCTTTGATTTTTTTTTTTTTTTTTTAAATGAAATCAAATAGACAAATAAAACATTTTCTACTTGTTCCCAATAAGTTGCTCCAACGAGATATTTTGCTGGCAGTAGACTCCGATGAGAACGATCCCCTCCCTGTTTCATCTTAGTATTCATTGTTTGTAGTCTCATCCTTGGCGGATTCATGCAGAGATGGAAGAGGAATGGAACAACCATGGCTAGATTTCCGATCGATTGATCTTTTCACGAGCTTTAGTGAACGAATGACGTTGCTTTCGGCGATGGCAAACATCGTAAAAGGCATCCACAAGTACATTCTCTACAAGGGCACACCATTTCTAGGAATTTGTGGTTGCCATCACATTATGTTTTGGAGCTCCAGTTACCCCAAATCTCTGTTATCTAGTGAAAATTCATTGACATGATGGGATAACAACAAATTTCACTTTCTCCTGAACTTTAGACCTTGTCACAAAATACCCCTGAATTACAATTTGTTATATTTAAGCAAGAGACAAGATATCAATCATCCATCAAGCATGCAAAGAGGTGAAAAAATGAGCTTCATGCTGACCAAGAGGGAAAAGCGGGTCGTGCAAAGACGCTACGTGGACCAACTCATGAGCCATGAACCAAAGCCCAACTAACCTGTCATATGCGGGACACGACAGACAATGGGTGTTCCGTTTAATCCGATTCATATTTACAGCTCTAAGTTATTTAAAAAAATAAAAAAATAAAAAAAAAGGTCTAGACATCCAATGTAAATATTTTAATTGCAAGCGGCAAGATATTAAGCTGTAACAAAAGCTGAAGCTTGCACCAACTATGTTGTCTCTCTCGACAAAGTAGGAATATGCAAAAGTCTCATGAATTAGTCATCTTTACATATATATATATATATATATATACATATAAATCTATGTGGTTTCAAAGAAGGTGCAGAAGAGATGATCTGCATGCTTGAGCAAGTACTACCTTGTAAACACAAAATGTTCTTCTCTTCCTTGAAAGATTGACTGTTACCAACTTCAAAATATGGATAAAAATCACTGTAAGAAACACGGCAAGTGTAAATTAGCCTTTAATTTTTAAATCTAAAGATATCCAACACTGAAAAAGGGAAAATACCACGAAAATAAAAGGACGACTTTCATAGCCGGCAGAACTCCAGTTTGGTATTGGAAGAAGCCTCCTTTTGACGGAGTATATCGTTCATGAATTCAAATCGAAAGGATTATGCCAGATGGTCATCTTCTGCAAATATTTTGCAGTCTTGAGAAAGTACTTTATCAGATCGCATTCGTTGTTCCCTTGATTCGTGAGCTTGATTGTCACAATCCTCAAATTTTGCAAAACCGAGACATCTTGCAGTTCCCATTGTCTCATGGTTCTATATTCTTCCTACATTGTCAACCAGTATATCAGCAGAACCGTCAAGAAAGGGTCAAACGAAAAGGTCATAATGTATTGAGAGAAGAGAACACGATAAGAATACCCGTCCATTTGTGTAAGCGTGACTCAACATACGCTTGCTTGTGAAAAGAGAACGCAATTGCGGCGTTCCTTCCAAAACGGATGCCACAGCTGGCCACTAGATTGTTGCTGGCACACGCAATACGTATGCATATAAGGCTACTAATAATTATATTAGGTAAATTTTAAGGGATTTGTGTTTGATTTTTCAATAGTTTAAGGGGGCTTCATGCAATTTTGTTTATATATATATGTGTATATATATACAAGTAAATAAAAGGGGGGGAAGTTGAGATTGCTGTTCGTGCTTGGAACTTGCAAAAATGAATTTTTAGTACTTAGATAATTTTAAAATAAAAATCTTATAGTGATCATATGAAAAAGTGAAGACATCAATTATCAAAACTCAAATATTAAATTGACATTGGTTTTATCTTGTGTATGATATCAAATATCTTTTTACTTTTTCTTAATTTTACAAGGTCTGTTTGGAATAGAGGTTCAAACCTATATTTTTTAGGTTAGTTTCTAAAAGCTCCAACTCCAATTATTTATAGTACAAATCTCAAATATTTCTTTTTCTCGCTTCCATTTCTATATAATGCAAACTTTAAAAGTTCACAAATTTTTTATTTTCAAGTCGAAATGCGATGATCTTATCTCTAAATGTTCACAGCGATGAGACAAATGAAATAAGATATATATTACCTATTTTTTTCAAAACGTATTTAATATATATTCGGAGTTATCATAGTTTATTTTTAATTCATAATTTAATCAAACAAACATTTTCAACTCATATCTTCAAAACTCTAACTCCAACTAATGTTCCAAACGTACGCTTATTTAAGAATATTCTTAAATTAGCAAAGCATGACCTTAGGCTGGTAGAAAATATGATCTCATTGAAGTTACTCAGTAATTGTATGCTTTTATATGGATTACAAATGCAATATTTTCTCTTAAAAAAGAAAGAAAAATAAAAGAGTTAAAAGTTTGATAGAAAATCTAGAAGTTTTATAATAAATATTATTTGAAGCTCCTAAAAATAGTATAAACAACGTATTATTTTTAAATTAGAAATAACTATCTTTAAAAAAAAAATTTTGAATACATATATAGTTAGGATTATATTTTAAAGTTTAAAAGTTGTTAGGATAAATTCTCTCAAAAACTACCATCTTATGTAATCAGTGAATACTATCTTTTAGCCGAATTTTAAACAGATTATAAAAGCCCAATAATTTAATCAAAACAAAAATGAAACAAAAAAAAATCTAGAAAAAAATATAAATCGAGAATGATATCAACAACCTTATTCCAAAAAAAAAAAAAAAAACGTTATTTTTTTTTTTCCATAAAACGTTTTGAAGGCCAAAAGAACCCCCTTTCTGAAACGTTTTGCCACGTAAAATCAACTAGAGTAATCAGAATAATCATGACAATAACAAACTTAACTATCTGTTTGTAAAAATCATGCAAAGATAATAATATCAAAAAATACCTATTTTCCTTTGATAAAAAAAAAAATTATGTTCCTATTATATTTACCTTCAGAACTTGAAAGATCCCACCATTGTTACGTTGTTTTTTTGCTTCGAACTCAGCCAAAACTCCTACTCCTTTATCATATTTGTGCCTTGCCAAGTTGCCAATGTATCTCACAATCACAAGATTAAAAGATGTAAAAAGTGGATTTCATTTGACATATGGAAAAATATCGAATAAGGTAAGTGAGTAAAGAGACGGATAGGTATAAATTAATCGGAGAGACTTAAAGATTAAAATGCCTAAAGATTTCTTCCCCCAAGAGGGCCCATTTCATAAGTTTTTTTTTTTTTTTTTTTTTTGAGTAAAGGCCAGTTTCATAAGTTGATTGCCAGTTTTTGTCAAAAATTCATGTTTATTTTAAAGTTTGTGCTTTTATTTCCAAAAAAAAAAAAAAAAAAGTTTGTGCTTTGTAAATATTTTTTGCGTCCTTATGAAAGGAATTACAAAACAAACAAATTCTTTTAATAAAGAAGTGTGAATCATGAAGAATTGGTCGAAAATCTTGACATAGACCTCTAAAAAAATAAAAGAATTTTTCCTATCCCATGGACCAAAAAGGAGAGGGAAAAAAAAAATTTTTTGCCCATTTCAGTTTAAAAATTAAAAAATGCAAATTTATTTTTTAAAGAGACAGAAGTTAATATTCTTATTTATAACGTAGTACCATCATTTATTAGTCAAAATTAAATATGCTGGACTGCCACAACTAAAATATCCGATTTTGAAAGGTTTTCGTGTCATGATCTAAGGCAAATATCTTCCTATTTGAAGCACCAATTTGGTAGTCATAAAGATATTTATTTTACTATTACTTTTCTTGATGAATAAATATTTTCTTTATATATAGATACATATACGATATTCATAAGCAAATGAAAGTTACAAAAATAGTGCCTTTTATTTCCTTCATACGCAAAATCAGTTTAATTATTAGCAAAAGTTTGCTTGGTAGTTTATATCTCTACTAGCCCGTCTAGATCACTGTTTTGTTCTCTATTGTTTTCTTTAATAAAAATTTAAATTTACTTTTTAAACTGATATAAACAGAGACGTATATTTGCAAAGAAAGTGCGCAAAAGACGAGATTTACACCTTCTTAACTTGCACTAGACCTGTAGTCTGCGCCTTAATTAAGCAAGGATATGGCATTTAATTGCGATAATTCTATTTATATCAGATGGAAATTCACCTGAGCATCAGAAGAAGCTTTCTCGTATCCGTTTATCTCTCTAATTACATCCAATCGAAAGCCAGGAAAATACAACACAATCATCTCTTCTGCAAATTTTAGCAAACATGAGCTAAGAACTTTATAAGCACTAGTTCGCCGTTCCCTTGACTAATGAGGTCGATTGTAGCGAACTTAAAAATTCCACATAAACTGCTTCCCGTCTTGCGCATCGCAGCATCCCTTTGTGTCACCATCCCTGTTGTTGAATCTGGCTATGCTTGTGCTAGCCATCTTCAAGAAAGATGAAAGAAGCAACTACACAAAGGGGGGGTGCTGACAGTACGGAACCTATAAAGAAGCTTGTTCTTTTCGCGCTGAGCCCTATCTTGCTGACTTCGAATGATTTAAGAGTTTTCAACAGATGACACCTGCTTAGAATAAACCAATGCTGTTCAACCAGCCTTTCTTAAAAATCAAACGAGAGAATAGGGCAATTTCAAATGCCGACTGGAAACTTAAATTCCCTAAAGCCCATGTTGTGGTTCTGCATAGAACACACTCGGATCACAATCCGATTCTCATCTTAATTATGAAATCTGATTAACAGGCTTCCATTCTTCCTCCACAAACAAAAAGGGGTTATGAAGCAACTTTTCTTTATTCCAATCCAGACGTTCTTACCTTTTTTTTTTTTTGGTGCAAAACTGTACTAAGAGTGCGAGTTATGAAGCAATGGCAATTACCCACCCACACACCAAATAACATAAAATTTCGTAGAGAAATTAAAATCTATATATATATATATATATTGTAATAACAATTTCAAACAAAGCACAATGGAAATGAAATTACCTTTTTTCCCCACTTATCTATTGTCTGACATGACTATAAACTTAAAAACGTTCAATTAAAGGCCTAAATTATCTGGTAAACGTTCAATTTCTATTGTCTGGTAAATGTTCGTGTCGCGATTTTTGGTAGACCATCAGGCTTAAGAAAGATGTGATCTTTAAACCATAATTAATTTTTAACATGTTTTAGGTCTCTTCTTTGAGACACACAAGGGACATGATACTTCTAGCAATAAGAAAGAGGAGACAGAGACGACGGAGACGGAGAGAGACATTAAATTAACAAAATTCAACTCCCTGTATTATAAAATTTCAAGAATAAGATTGCCTGTATAGAAACTTATGAAAAATAATATCAACTTGTAGGTTTACAGATAATCTGAAAAGCTTAGAACGAGGAAAGGAAAGAAAATTCTTGCAGTCCTCATTGGGGCAATTTGAAAAGGTAGTTCAAAGAATAAATGAAATCTGGAAAATCTTCCTCCCAATTATCTACTGAAGCGATTTAAAAATGTTTCTCTCAGACCCAGAGGGACAGAAAAATTAAAGCCGGAAATAATTTGATGACAGGATGTCTCTCCAAGCATCCTTAAACAATGAAGAGAAAGTAAATCCAAAGTTTGACCTGCATAGCACAAAATTGTAGATGACTCAATATTTCAAAGCCAAGTAAAGAAATATGTAAATTTCATCAAACAATTCACAATAGGAAATAGAAGTGGCTATTTGTGTAAGAGAGAAGACATAATTTCAATGAATGCAGGTTATGATGCAATAAATAACAAACCTTAAAGAATCTTCTAATACTTGATTTTCCACATTAAAGATGAATGTGAAGCGTCAACTGCGTAGTGTAGATGAGTTGATCCATTCCCAGATAAACGATGAACCGATAGTTTAGACCTCAACAAAGACAGCAGCTCTTTATATCGCGATTGTTTTCTCTTCAGTACTTGGATGTAAGCATTCAGTCCGAGCCACTCAACTTCGCCGTCTTCCAAATGTAGAATAGGATGGAGGTCATAACCAAGACTCGCATAATGCATCCTTTTCTTTATCAGGAAATGCATATACCTAGAATCGATAAATGGAACTCAACTGACATACCAAATGAGAAAACCGTGTCTTTCTAGATTAGAAGTTTACCTACTGGTAGTAGGCTTAACTTGTTTTCAAGTTGTAGAAGATCACATAAAATTATCCGGCCGGTTTCAGTGACTTACTGAGAATGGAAAACAAGAGCAACATGCATACCTGAAGGTTCTTTCAATGATGCTTAAGTAGGTTCTTGCTCGAAATTTGCAGATGTACGATAAGTCGTAGACGTAACAATGGAACTTCATCGCACACAGCAAAAAAGCTTGGAATATGTTTAATCTGACAACACCTGCCGAATTGATATTGGAATCGTAGAATATGGGATGACATTTTGGTCTCATATAGCCACACAACTTTGCTTCTAAATGGCGAGCAGGTTTTCCTTGCCAGCAGACAGTAAGACTCAAACGTAAGTGGTCATTCAAATACCTGAGAAAGTTGATATACAGAGTTATTGCAAGAGCAAACTAAAAAGATTTAGTCGCAAGAAAATAAAAGCAATTATAATCCTATTCAAAAACTTTAGATAAAGGAAAAAATCGAATATGAAAACTAACTTTGTGTAATCTGCCTGCACTTCTAAAGTGGAACAGTTAATAAGCAAGCCACTCCATCGAAGAAAAGAGGTACCATCTACACCGACAGACAGCCTGTTTGATGATAGCTCTGATATGCGCCCAATATCAAAGTTAACACAAAATTTACCCTCATTCATGTAACAGTTATAATCCCGAAATCCTCTCAACAACCTAGAAAAGAAGTTTTCCGCCTGCTGCTTTGAGGTCGTTATGAAAAGGAAGTCATCAATGAACCGAAGCAGCATATAATCACCGCTTGAGGTAGCTTTAAAGTTGCTAATTTGTTCACCAGAAGCATGTTGACAGTCACGTTTCTTCAATATGTCTTGTATAGGCCGTGGACTCGTCCTTTCAAGAAATGGAAAGATCACTTTCCTGTCCATGTCTCCATAATATAATGAGCAAAGGAGAGAAGATAGAACACTTCCTTGAGAAATGCCAACACGTTGCAAATAAAACTTTTTATCTAATTGCAATACATTGCGCTTTACATGTTCAACCAGATGAAACAAGAGCTCTTCCTTCTTCACAGACTTGTTGCACTCCTGAAAGTAGAAACAAAAGATAAAACCTTCCCCAGATTAGAATAACTTTCAAGATTATCCCATTTCATTTAAATTTTCTTGAATCTCAGAAAACAAGAAGGACGAGAAGTCAAGTAGTTCTCAAAAATGACACAAATCCCTTAAAAAGCGTAAAAAGAAAGACTCTCTCTCACTCTCTGGCTTGGATTCAATCGGGATCTTGAAGGTTTTTATTCACCAAGTTACATTCTCCCCTTGTAAGTTTCATCTCAACAGTTCAAAATCAGACTTATGATCCTTATAAATATGCTAAAGACACAATTTTGCTATTTTTTTCAATTGCTAGGAGTCATATATAAAACAAAAATAGCCGAAAACACCAAAAAAAAAAAA
Organism: Ficus microcarpa; assembly: GCA_025413485.1. NCBI lineage: Eukaryota > Viridiplantae > Streptophyta > Magnoliopsida > Rosales > Moraceae > Ficus > Ficus microcarpa. The sequence continues at coordinate 27,314,216 of CM046387.1, read as the reverse complement.
AAAAAAAAACATGTTCGTTATGCAAATTGTCAATTAATAAAGTATCTGTACCTGATTAACAAGAATGCTATCTGGTGAACGGCGTGAGATGAAAGTTGTGTTCCTTGAATTGATATTCCGATCTAAAAATGCCAGGTTCTCATGAACCGACAAAGATTTTTCTGTGCAGAAAACTTGGCATGACAGTTGCAGAGTATATCTCTCGTCCCTCATGACGTTTTCTATTACAGAAAGCAGCTTGTTCTGATCAACTGAATCAAAGGCTTTTGATACATCAGAAGCAATCATAAATACAGCAGGCATTGTTGATGAACCCCTCTTTAGACCAATTAAAAATGGGCATAATCTTTTGTAGACGTCGTTGTAATCAAACACCGATGATCCTAACTTCTCAGGCTCTTTTAACTGCATACCCTTGAGAACAGCATGTGTATCACGAAGAACAGAATTCACAGACCTGAAATAGTGAAAACCAACTGATTTTTTAACCGAATACATTCTTTTATGCGTTCCAGAAAATTCACTTTTGCAGTAGGACTCTTTCCGCAGCATTCTTGAAGATGCTTTTAGATTAGCCAGCAACCTTATTCCATTTTCTTTTGGAAGAAGTCTAAGCTTTGAAAAACCAAAACTTCTGCATGTGACAATGTCTCTAGCTTCGGCATTATCCAAATATACGTAGTTCTGACCTTTCAAACAAATAGCAGCTCTGTTTTTCACCATCTCCCATACAGATTTCTTATAGTAGAATACATCTCGTTTCCCACGTTCACTTTCAGTTATATAAAAGTTAGATTGCAACAACGGCACAACTATATATGAAAAGAACCAATAAATCCAGCTTTCCAAAAGTCTTTGTTTCATTGTATGAGTGGCATCATTCAATTTACTGATTCCTCTAGTCTTGTAAACTATGCCCCTTTGCATGCTCTACCACCTGATTACTGAAGCAGCAAAAAGAACACTTTTCCCAAAAAAATGGAAACATTGACGTTTTCAGTTTATGCATACATTGTTTCAATGAAAAATGTTCAAATCTTCGTAGCTGAATGAATTTGGAAATGTTTCTTCTCAATATTCTCCAATTAGTCTGAGTTCCTAGCAAATCTGCAGGGACTATACTCCTACAAACAGCCCATATGAACGATACCACCTGACTTTTCGGGCAATGTGATTTAATAGCCTGAGAATGGTTGGCTTCTAGAGAACTTTTGTTCAGATTACTAATACAATCCTGAGATGTTTTCAGTATCTGGTTCTCAGACTCACTCCGCTGAAAGTCAGTAAAAAATATGTTACTTCTCATCTCTCTTACGAGGGAAGAAAAGCAATGCCAGATACTAAGACATAACTCAAGAAATGCCATAAATTGGACATGCTACAAATCTCTTGGCATCTGCACGGTTACCATATCGTGTACATAAAAAAACCTATTTGTACACAAAACGGGCCTCTGCAGTCTGCAGCCTATGGAACAGTAAATTAAGTACATGCCTCCTGCATAATCATGTACCCCACAGAATTTGTTAACAATACTAACCTTATACGAGCATTCAGAATTTCCCACATTTTGATCCAGAGTTGGAACAACACAATGCTTATTCAGTAATCTCAAATGTTCGCACCTTCGAGTTCTGCGAATGAGAATCTTAAGGTACTTAATCAGTGAGTGATACCTGCATATCGAAGACAAAGAACGTGGAAAAATTAACAGAAGAAAACAGAAAAAGGCAAAAAGAAAAATAAAGAAACAGACTCATCCTCTTCCCACCAATACACCAACTTTTTTTTTTTTTAACGATGAAAAACCAATAAAAAAACTTAACAGAAAAGGTCACACACGTTTGTGTATTTTCACAAATGTGATATCATGGAGATGCTATATACTTCAAGCAAAAAAAGGAGAAAACTTGAATTACAAGTTAAAAGTTAGGACTTACTACATTATTTTTTAACATATATATGTTTATTTATCTTTGCAGCAGAAAATTTTACAAGTTTTATTGAGTAGCAAAGCGTTAGATGTTGCTTACAGGCATACAGAAGCCGAACCTGAGAGACCAAAACCATTATTTTCAAAGCATGGCACTGTGTTGGAGCGTTCCATTACATCAGATAAGCCAAAGATACTCTCAAAAAGAAGCATTGAGTCAGAAGAGTTAGGCTTTAAAGAATTCAGTATATCTGGAAATCATCAAGGCAACACTACTATAAACCAAGATGAGATGCATCACAACCTTACCCCTATGGAAACTGCAAAAGCCTCTGTTCTGTTAGGAAAGATAAACAAGACTAGAAAAAATAAGCAACTATACCTTCAAGAATCATCTTCAAACTAATCTAACTGAAAAATGAAAAAGAAGTATTCTTGCTGATAGTGCAGATATACAATAAGAATAAGAATGAAAATTCAAATCCGAGCATATAAAGTGAGCACAAAAGGATACGTATTCTAGGAAATAGTGATGAAGAACGTTGCAAGTTATAGAACAGGAGTTTTCTACTTATGTGAGCCCCTTTGGTGACTTTTCTTGGAACTTGTCTCACCCAAAAATTACCCATAAATTCTTCCTGAGTAACACATAAAACAGAGAAAAAACCTTAAAGAGACATTGACATTATGATGCAATGTACCAACAAAGTTATGAGTTACTGTCAATCTCATATTGTATGGTCTCAACCTTACACAACATTACTTTAGAACATTCCAAGATTGGTGAATGCTAGTTATAGCAGCATTTGATGCGTATTTGATCAAACAAGCAACTATTAATTCATATAAACAAAAAAGCCATTCTTGAGAATGTATAATTTCATAACTTTCATGGATACAAAACATGAAAAGCAAATGTCAAAATGATGGACAGATTAGCCATATAAGAAGATAACTCCATAATAAAAGGTAGTTGTACTTTAAAAAAAAGAAAAGAAAAAATGCTGGGACGCCAACTCTAGTCCCAACTTTTACTACCAACTAACTTGGCAAGTAGTCATTTTTTTAATAGTAAAATATTACATCTATGAGCAAAAAGATGATAACTCACTTCCATGTGAGTTGGCATCAAAAAGTTGGGATTAGAGATGAGGTCCCTGATACAACTCTTAACAAAATGTTTTCTATGCAATATATCAATGTCAAGCTCCCATAACTTAATATCAACAACCCTAATTCTAGTCAAATGAAAATAATTTCTGCATCCGTAATGATCCAGCAGGTAAACCAAAACTGAAATGAAAGTTGGACAAATTTTTTCAAAAATCACAATTCACATATTCATTGTAATAACTTACATCATCTTTCAAACCGCATTTTTCAGGTAACCTGTTCTTATGTGTCGGAATACTTGTACAAGAAGTTGGAACAGCCTTTTCTTGAGAATCTAATTGTCTGCGCTTTCTATGACGCTGCCAACTACATGGTCTTGAACGCTTTCTAAGCTTTGGTGTACTCTGATTTAAATTCTGTTAGTACTTCATGGCTTGAATTTTCTTTAGTATTTATCAGTGAATTCCCTTTTATTTCTAAAGCCGCTTCAGATGAGTTCATTTGACCTATGCTTGTCCACATGATGAACTCTAAAACAGGTTAAAGAACTTGAATATTCCATTAACACTGAAGGAACTAGCAAAATGCTGTCTCTTTGACACCGGAAGAATACTCTCATCTCTTTCCCTCTTCTTTTTGGGTCCTGAGACGAATTTGTGTTGAAATTAACAATATTGATGTACAACACTTTCTTTGTTATTCTGAAAAATGCACAATTTGTTTCGTGCCAGCAGATGACTGATTCAACCAATTGTAAAAGATTCATAATCTATTTATTTGGCATTATAATATTTCAGATAGAGAATCACCTGGCAAGCTTAAATGCAAAGGAAGTTTTTCTCATATAAAATCAGAACACAATGACAAAAGAATTCTCGATTACCACCTGGAATGAGCAGATAACTTGGACTTTGAGTCTTTGATGCACGATCCGGCACTGCAGAGCATAGTTCATTGATAGGGTAACCAGCCACCTGATGGTAGTTCTTATGATCAAGCGGCAGAAAAATTGACGTATGTTTCAGTAAATAAGCCATGATTTCTTCCCCAACCTGTCACATTACCTCGCCAGATAAGCATTAAAACAATTACTTATTTCCGATAGTCTAATTAGCAAAAGTTTCAATAGTACACTTGTGTTTGTGTGCTTGATGAAGCAGCAATAACAAAATCACCACCATAAACTTACCCTTTCCAGAAGAAGACACCAAGCCGGACTGGTGAAAAGCTCCACCAATGGACTTGACTGATTACACTGCCGCATACGAGATGAAGAAAAACATTTTTAGCTTAAATACACAAGTATATAGGCCTCATGGCAGAAACTTTGCGAAGCCAACTTTTGGCTTTTCGAGTTCAAAAGCACATTTCATACGTGTTTACAGTGGACAGAGCTTTATTCATTGTGTAAACACAGAAAAAGCAGAAGTAAAAATCAAATGCTATGCATAAACATCCAAAGAGACACTATATATCAGAAGAAACACAAACCTTATCGTAGCCGCTGCATATTACGTTTGAAGACACAGATTGCTCAGAGATTATCATCTCAATTGTCGTCACTACTATCTGTATACAGAAACCTCCAATTTTGAGCAAACGAAGACACTCATAACTCATACATATATATATATATATATATATATATGTTTGTGTGCGTGTGCGTGTGCGTGTGTGTAGAGGCACAATGGACCTGATGCTGGGACCAACAATAGGATTCAGGAGGGGATTCAGGAGGTGAGAGGCAACGGAGCGGAGGCGCATTTTCCGAGACGACGGCGAAGCAACGGGTGAGGAGGTCTCGGTAATCGGAGGAATCGCTCGGTCGGAGGAGCGACGCGGCGTCCGGCCGCGGCAGCGGCGGAAGCAAAGAAACTAAGGTGGCGGAGAGCGTCCGAGCGCGGTTCCGGAAGAGCCTCCATAGGACCTCCGGAACCCTAGGTTTCTTGGTCATCTTTCTCGCGAAAGTGACGGAAAACTGTCGCGGAAATGAGAGTGGTGGTTGAGCGACATTTGAAGTTGGTTTTTGGATTTTGGAAGGAGGGAAAATGGAAGAGGAAACGACAGTGTCTCTTTTGACAGTCAAAAGGAAATTGGAACTCTTTTAATTACTAAAAACTCCCTCAATTTTTCAGTTTTTTCCACAAATAACTGGATATTTTGAAAAATTACAATTCCATACTTATCAGGATATTCAATTGGGAAAAATCAATTGGAATACCCGTATTGCTACGAATCTCGACTCGGGTGAGCTAGGCTTGTAATATAGAATGCGAGTCATGGAAGGTGAGCTTACACATTTCCCAAATTAATCTCGTCTCTATTTTAACGGTTTAAGTGAGTTAGGATATAAAATGAAAAGTACATGATCAGAAGCTCATCGATAAGAAATTAATGGTTGATGATTGCAGGACTGAGCTAAACATATGTGCCGTAGACAAAAAGTGGAAGTAGTGGAGAATATTAGGCGTCTGACGAGTAAAATCAACCAATGATTTGATGTGATAAATTTTCAATTATGTCTGATTAAATTGTAAGATAATATATCTGATACATTCAACTGCTACGGGAAAACGTTAAATTGGATGACAAAGTCACAATGCAAGCAAATGAGAGATAAGCAATTAAAATATATCATTTCTAGGCACACGTGATTCTTGACTCAATAATGATCACCTGAGGAGACAAAGTGAAATTATTGGTCACTAGAAAATGACCAATAATTGCTTAACTTTAGGACTCGTTTGATGGAGTAGTTTGAGTTGAGATTTTTAAGTTTTAATAGTAAATTTTTTTGAATTTTCAGAAAAGACAAAAAAAAATTTTGGGAAAAAGACAAAAAAAAGTTTGAGTTGAATGGTTTGAACCATTCAACCAAACACCCCCTTATTCTTGACCAAACAAAAACTCACGAAAAATATATATATATATATATAATTATATATGTATAGTTCATATCATATCAAATTCATTGACTTATGGAAACTTTATGGCTGATTTAATCTTGGGCCATGGAGAACAGCCATCCAAAGCCTCATGCTATAATATTTCCCCTTACTTACCAAGGCCATGTCACCCCACCAATCCATCTAGCCCTCAAACTTGCATCAAAAGGCTTCACAGTCACCCTCTGTCAACACACAAATAATCCACCACCAATTGACTAAATCACAAGTTTCCTTTTTTTTTTTTTCTTTCAAATTTTTTGAAATGTTTTGTAAATTAATCAAGTGTGGTAGATTCTATATATATATGTATATGTATATATATATATATATTTGGTATTACTTCAATCTCAACCGTCCAAAATCAATTAGATATGGTCAAGAATTTTTACCTCATTGATGGGGTACAGCGATGAGGTCTCATTATAGACCTTCACTTTCCTTTTAGGGCGTCCCTGATTTAAACTTTTCATTTATATATATATATATATGAAAATATATATATATATATATATATGAAAAGCATAACAAATAGTAGATTTATAGATATTTTTGAAGTTTATAAAAAAAAATTTTAGAAGATAATAAATTATAACATATATAAATAGAGGTAAATTCTTAGATTTTCATAAAATTATTGAATTTTTTAGTAAATCATTAAATTTTTAAGTAAATAACAAATTTATATACACAGAATAGAGAGAGAAGGAAGAGAGGTTTTTTTTTTTTTTTTGACGTGATCATAAATCTTTACTCTCTTAAAAAAAATAAAAAATATATTTTGATCTTTCTAATAAAAATAAAAAATAAAATAAAATAAAAAAAGGCGGCAAATACAAATGCAAAGCTTGGATGTAAACCCCGATAAATTCCGAGAAGGCAATGAGTGTGGAACTCCTCCACAATTATATGATATAGTACAAAAAGATATATCAGCTAAGATACAAAACATATATATATATATATATATATATATCTTTTGCTTCTAAAAAATTGAGCTCGCCTCCTCTTTTTGGCCATGGAGAACAATAATCCAAAGCCTCACGCAATAATGTTTGGATAAGGTATTCAAGGGGAGCGAAAAATGCGGATTTCATTTGATGCTACACAATTCAAGAGCTAGAATCCGACACCATCTTCGCATTGCGAGAGAAGCTACCGATATTCGTAATTAGTACACTAGTAAATTCTTCACTCGGATTCACCAAGAGCGCCAATATTCCGACTAGCATGCGGACCGATCGAGTTGGACTGCAGCCAATGGCTCAACACCAAACCCCAAGGCTCAGTTTTGTACCTCTCATTTGGGAACTCTCTTCCTTCTAAAAAGAGTGACCTTGAAGATAGCACATGGGCTTGTGCTTAGTGGCGTGAACTTCATTTGGGTTCTTCATCACGATGCTGTGAGTTTTGAAGAACCTTATGTTTTACCAAATGAAATTCAAGATGAGATCAAAGATAAGGGTTTGGTCGTAACGTGGGTCAATCAGATTAAGATGTTATCTTATCCTTCGATTGGAGGGTTCCTAACGCATTGTGAATGGAATTTAATACTCAAAAGTCTACATTTTTCAAGTGTTCCTCTATTGTGTTTTCCTCTAAGGGGAGATCAGACCACCAATCGGAAGTTAGTGGTTGATGATTGGATGATTAGACTCAACCTCTGTGATAGGAAGCCATTGACAAGGTTGGATGTTGCGAAGAAGATCAAGCGTTTGTTAAGTACTAAATCGGACGGTGATGAGTTGAGGGAACATGTGATTAAGGTGAGGCAAACAGTAGGGAATGCCTTGGCCAAAGAAGGTTCATGTGAGAAGAATTTGGACCAGTTTATTGCTGATGTGAAGGTCAAAATTGGTGAACGAAGTATTTGACAAGTAACAAAAGTAGACAAATAGCTGTCCCGTTCCATTGAATTATTGGTCCAGACAAAAAATTGTAAGAAAAACCGCGGGCAGTTTTTTTTTTTTTTTTTTTTTGTATGTTATTTTTCCAAACCCATGGCCTTTTTTAAGGGGATGTTTGGTATTTGAGTTTGAGTTAAGATTTTTAAGTTTCAATAGTAATTTTTGTTGACTTTTTCAGAAGAGACAAAACTTTTTCAGAAAAAGACAAAAATTGAGTTGAAAAATTTGAGTTCGAACTCGCGAACCAAACACCCCATAAGCTTTGTAAATTTCTACTTTCAGGTATATGACCTCTTTCTGCATGCCTTTAATAACTATAAAAAAGATGCTTTCTGTCTCTTTCTTGAATCCGTATTAATTCTCAGTCTAATTTTAATTTCTTAAATGTTGTCCAGTCAATTGTATTTTAATACATCGTTAAATGAAGTCAGATTTTAAAATATTAAAAGTCAGTTATAAAGTATTTTAAACTTTTTAAAACGACATAGCATAATATTATTGTCATTTAGAACACCAAAAACTAGACAGAAGATTTGAATCCGTCTTTCGTTGATTCTGTCGGAAAGATGAAGTTTTCTTTATTTTTTATTTTGCCTTACTGAATTTAGGAGCCCTAGATCCCTCAAGGTCAATCTGTGCATATTGTCTTTGAGATATCTTCTTTCAAGCGCTTTTATACATCTAGTAAGAGAGAAATTAAACCAATCACACTACTGCCGGATTGTTGAGATTTACCGCTGGATTAGTCCACCGCCGGAATATTTGAATTAGTACATGTATATGACTGTACTAACAAGTAATTAAATGTCCAAACAGATTTTTATATTCTAATGAGCATTATTTATTACTTTGTTTGGTATTTTAAGTTTAACTCCAATTAAACTGTACTTTTTAATTGGATTTTTATTTTTTTTAAAAAAATCAATAAAAATTATAACTAATATTTGAAAAATCAACTAACTCCAACTTAAAAATTTTAATTCCAACCAACGTATGCTAAGTTTTTAGTTCAATTTGTACACAATTCTTCTTTGTAATGTCGAATTTAACTATATTGAGAAACATCTTTTCTTCATTTGATTCATGATTATTAGTCAATAATGATAACAATATTATTTATGACAATTTTCCAGTATCAAAACACAAGTTTCCCTTAGCTTTCTCGGATTTGAAATATTTTAAAAGCTTCTATATATGTTATGCTCTCTTCATTTTCCGTCTCCTTGCTTCCGCTTTACCTTTCACAAAAGGACTGAAACATCACCCTACAAAAGTTCTCGAGTTTTATGTCAGTCTCAATTTATCTAATAAACTTTAAAATAAAACTACCATCGTATGTAATCACTGAATACTACCTTTTAGCCGAATTTTAAACAAATTATAAAAGCCCAATAATTTAATCAAAACAACAAATGAAACAAAAAAAAAAACTCTAAAAAAAATATAAGTCGAGAATGATATCAACAACCTTATTCCAAAAAAAAAAAAAAAAACGTTTTTTTTCCATAAAATGTTTTGAAGGGCAAAAGAACCCCTTTCCGAAACGTTTTGCCATGTAAAATCAACTAGAGTAATCAGAATAATCATGACAATAACAAACACTTAGTTATCTTGTGTAAAATCATGCAAAGATAAATAAATCCAAAAATACCTCTTTTCCTTTCATTAAAAAAAATATTATTATTATGTTCCTATTATATTTACCTTCAGAACTTGGAAGATCTCACCAATGTTGACGTTTTCTTGAACTCTGCCAAAACTCCTACTCCTTTATCATCTTTCTCACGATCACTCTCCTACTAAGAAAAGGGGGTGGGGGAAATAATAGTCAATTGCGCCATTCGGTTCGTAATATGTTTTCTATGTCGTAACCAAATACTGGTCTTATGATTGAATTTATACTTGAATCCGCGATTAACTGCGTTTTGAAAACTTATATGGTGATGTAGGTATCTAGGAGATATTTTGAATATTAAAAACATGTAAAAAGTGGATTTCATTTGACATATAGAAAAGTATTAAATAAGGTAAGTGAATAAAGAGACAGATAAGTACAAACCGAAGAGACTTAAGGATAAGAACGCCTAGAGACCGCTTCCCCCAAAAGGGCCCATATCGTAAGTTGACGGCCAATTTTTGTTCAAAATTCATGTTTATTTTAAAGTTTGTGCTTTTATTTCAAAAAAAAAAATTTTTTTGTTTTGTGCTTTGGTAAATATTTTTTGCATCCTAATGAAAGGAATCACAAAACAAACAAATTCTTTTTATAAAGATGTAAATCGTGAAGAATTAGTCGAAAATCTCGATATTTACCTCTAAAATAAATGAAAGAATTTTTTCTATCCTATGGAGCAAAAAGAACGAGAGGGAAAAAAAAAATTTTTTTTTTTTTTGCCCATTTCAGTTTACAAAATTGAAGGATCCAAATTTATTTTTTAAAGATAAGTTAATATTCTTATTTATAACGTAGTACCATCATTTATTAGTCATAATTCAATATGCTGGACTGCCACAACGAAAATATCCGATTTTGAAAGGTTTTCAAGTCATGATCTGAGGAAAATATCTTCCGATTTGAAGCACCAATTTGGTAGTTATAAAGGTATTTATTTAACTATTACTTTTAGCCAAAAAAAAAATATATTACTTTTCCTGATGAATATATATTTTCTTTATATGTAAGCGACATTCATAAGCAAATGAATATTGCAAAAATAGTGTATTTTATTTCCTTCATACGCCAAATCAGTTTAATTAGTAGCAGAAGTTTTCTTAGTAGTTTATATCTCTACGAGCCCGTTTAGATCACTGTTTTGTCTCTATATTGTTTTCTTTAACAAAAATTTAAATTTACTGTTTGAATTTACTTTTTAAACTAATCTACACCGAGACGTATATTTGCAAAGAAAGTGCGCAAAAGATGATACTTACATCTTCTGCTTAACTTGCACTAGACTTGCAGTCTGCGCCTTAATTAAGCAAGGATATGACATTTAATTGCAAAAAATTCTATTTAAATCGGATGGAAATTCACTTGAGCATCAGAAGAAGCCTTCTTGTATCCGCTTATCTCTCTAATTACATCCTAATCATAAGGGAAGGAAAATACAACACAATCCTCTCGTCTTGCAAATTTTAGCAAGCATGAGCTAAGAACTTAATAAGGCACTGGTTCGCCGTTCCCTTGACCGATAAGATCGATTGTTGCAAACTTAAAAATTCCGCATCAACTTCCCATCTTGTGCATCGCAGCATCACGTTGTATCTTCATCCCTGTTGTTGAATCTGGCAATGCTTGTGCTGGCCATCCTAAGCATTGCTTCCATCATTTAGCTCTTGTTTGGTTTACCATTTCAACTCAAACTTTTTATCTTAATTTTTGTCTTTTTCTAAAAAACTTTTTTGTCTTTTCTGAAAAAGTTTTTTGTTTTTTCTGAATAATCAACAAAAATTACTATTGAAACTTAAAATTTCCAACTCAAACTGGTAAACCAAACAGACCCTTAATTATGAAATATGATTAACAGGCTTTTGTTCTACCTCAACAAACAAAAAGAGGTTGTAAAGCACCTTTTCTTTATTCCAATCCAAATGTTCATGGTTTTCATTTTTTTTCATTTTTTTTTTTTTTTTGGAGAAAAAATATGTGAAATTGGCTATTCTATAAACGTGAAAATTTAGCATTTCCTAAACTGTACTAAAACTGCGAATTATGAAGCAATGGCAAATTACCCAGACACCAAATACCATAGAATTTCGTGAAGCGACAAAAAAAAAAAAAAAAAAAAAAAAAAACTGTAATAACAATTATCAAACAAAACACCATGGAAATGAAATTACTTTCTTTTTTTCTTTCTTCTTTATTGACTGAAAAACGTAACAAATTAATTATTAAAAAAACAAAACAAAACAAAACGTAACAAAGCATGAAACATAAAACATAAAACTGCAATTGATTTATAGATTCAGAATATATAATATTATGACTATAATCACCAATGTCATTTTTCTTGGGCAAACCATCCGCATGCTTTTTACTTCCCGTCAATTAACGATCTGTCGTTTTAATGGAACAGTTTGTTGTCGTTTTAGAAAACGAGCCGTAGGACATGTCAAGAGTGGGGTAGGCTCATAGAGATCCCAAGCTCAAATACTATGAACAACTAGCATCTCTTCATAAAAAGAACGAAACACAATTTTAGAAACAATCCGTACACCCGACACCATTCTCAAAAAAACTATCATGTTCATTCCGTAACAAAACCTAGAAACGCTTCCGATCAGGAAAACGCTTCTCTACTTCCCCTTCTGATTCTAATTCTAGGGGCGAGAATAAAGAAACGAAACTAACTGCAATTAGTGGCCAAACATCCTTTGGAACAGAAAATAGTGATCATCATTCACATAAATATTTCCATCTTCTTAACTTATTATCCTCAAACCGAACCTTTCTATAACAGAAGCATGAGTTGTGCATATTCCAGACCCTATTCCGCAAATGATGGGCTCGAAGAACTAAAAGCGAGCTCTGTTTGTAATAATTTAAAAAACTACAATGGTGGCTTGTTTTTGTGACCACAATCTAATAACTTGAGCAGGGTAAAAAGGCACAACAACTACAGCGCAAGCATGGGCAGAAAGAGAGGGTCCCACTTGGGAAAGGTGCTCTTCATTCTGATTCCGCTACTCAATAACATTTTGAAACGTCTTAAGCACCAAGGCTGCTACTTAAAATGGTGTTTATCTCCCCAATAATGTTAACGGGTCTTCCATCAAACATGGACGAAAGGGTACTCTCGCATAGCTTCTTTAACTCCCTTGTTTTTGAAAGAGCCACTTCCTATAATTGAACAAGCAGTTGCAACTTTATGTTGGAAATTGAGATCGATAACTATAAGAAATCCGAGTATTTTTTCTTGCCTCTCCTAAAGTAATTATCTTGGTTCAAAATTGATCAAATTCAACAAGGAAAAAATCGAGAAGTTAATGAAAAAGCCCACCTGCTTTGGCCAGGATGAAGATAACGAATTTTGCAGCTCCATGCGTTTCGTAGCAATATCCTTCAAACCCTCTTTCAACTTCACTTCATGATGCTTCTTCTCCTCCACTGTACTAACCAATCTGTCTAAAAATCTGAAATTAAGATCAAGAAAATAGTTAAGTAATACAGTAAGAAAAACCGGGGGAAAAACATAACAGATTAATAGCGCTATACTTCCTTACAATTGAAAAATAGACTGAAATACAAGACTAACATGCTATTTCAGAGAGAAAAAACACGATGAAAACTGAAGCATTCCAGAAAACTGCAGTGGTAAAACTGGCTTCACCTTTTAGAGTTGAGAATCATGATCAATTCTCGTGTTTTCTTGTTTGTGAGCAAGGAAATAGCCAAGGAAACATCAGATAACATTGTCTCAATGGCATCAGGAGCATAATGCTGCAGCACAAACGGAGCAACTGCCTGTACTTGATGTTGCAAAGACAAAGTTTCTTCACTCTTTAACTCCATCAACCGCTGATTTAAGAACGATTTGATCTGATAACATAATGCGAAAACCAAAAGTGAACCCTTTATCTTAGTCCTATGATCTATTGAACGGAAACATATTAGCAAATTAGAAATGACTTTGTAATAGAGTCATGTACCTCATACAAATCATCAAGAATCTTATTCCTATACTCCGTCTCCAAAAGCTGGCTCCGTTCTTCCTTGGTCCCAGTAGGTTGAGTTAAATTCTCAAGAACAAATGTTGGATTTTCTGAACCAACATTAGTCAAATTGACGTCATCAATTACATCAACCTGAGGAGTTTCGACACTAATATCCCAAGATATATCTGACACAGAAATCTCCGGGGGCGAACCATCCACATCTTTATTTGATGGGATTTGATCAGATTCCACTGCTTCATTTTCTGAAGATCCCTGCAAGATCTCACTGGCATTGACTATTTCATAAGGGCCCAAACCATTACCAGTATCCTCAGTTTCTTCTACAGTACCAATATCCCAATCAATCTGAGAACTGTCGACAGAAATATCCCAATCAATATTATCCACATTGACTCCAGCGTCCGTGTTTAACTCACTATAGCTTGACGGAACGTTCACAGAATCAACAGAATCAACAACCTCAGAGGCCAGAGAAACATTCAGAGAAGGAGGATGTTTGCGTACGTCTCCCAAATGCGGTAACACGGTCCCAGATTTCTGTAGTTATGTGCAAAAAATCTGGATCAATTTACAAATAAAACATGTAATTTCAACTACAATCAGCATCTTCAGATAATGACAATAAAGTACATTGTGAGCTTCTACTTACATCCTTTTCGGTGTGAACATCTTTCACAAAGTTTGAGTAATATTCCATTGCCCTTGTCACAGAATCACTATTTAGCACTTCCAAAATGTTGCCCAAGGTGCTTGGAAGCAATTTTGCAGTCTCTAGAAGTTCAAGCCTCACGTTTTGTCCCTGCATGATTATCCAGTTTCATTTACATATTAAATACAGTAAGAAACTTAAACCAAATCAACAGGGAAAAAACAACCAGCTACAGATATCCTTAACCAAAACCTGCAAACCAAGCTCTTGGCAAGCCTCTGCGTATTTGGTGGCTGATAGTGCTGCATTTCTTTTAATATCAACTTCCTTGCGCTCCAATTCCGCTAGTTGATGTTGAACCTTTTGCACATGTTTTTTCTGGTACGGGCTTCATTAAAAAACAGCAGCTAATCAGCATGATTCAATTTCAGATATCGTAGACAGGGACACCTATGATATTTCTTCCTCGGAAACTAAGTGGGCAACTTCAACAACTGCATACTTACATCTCATAACTCACATTTTGGACCATTATCTGAGCAGCCTCACCAAGGTAAATGTAATCCTTCTCGAATGAATGCACAATTGCCTCCCAGGCACCCTGCCAAAGTATATATATATATATATATATAATTAATTGTATAAAAACATTAAAAACACATGTGGGTATGTCAACACACACACACTCTCACACACACACACACATATATAAAGAGAGAGAGATAGAGAGAGAGGACTGTCTTACAGCAGCACCTGATAGCCGACCAAATATATTCCGGCTTTCGGGAGTAGACTTCAGAAGTATGTCATATATTTTTTTGGCCTCTAAGTAACCGATACCTGGAATTTTTATTTGAATTTAATATCCAAAATTCCAAATATCGACATAAGAACAATGCTTAAGCAGCTCAAGTTCAGAAGTACAAATCCTTAAAGTTTCAGAAACTACGTCGTACATTTAAAAATATTCATCAATTTTTCTTCATACAAAACACACTGTTCATTTAAATTCCCCTAACTCAACATCTAATATTGGTTTTGATCTCAACACTCGATCAAAAAAAAAAAAAAAAGAATCTTTAACACTGCTCAAAACGAAAATTTAAAAAATTATGGACGGAATTAATGATTCGGGATTAAACTGAAATTAATATTTAACAAACTCTTAAATGCCCAAATCTTTGGAAAAAAACTAACCTTCAGAATCCAAGGTCTGGAAATAGGGCTCGATATCTTTGGGAAGAGAAGCGAATTCCTTGGCGATGCGAGCTCTAACGACGGCCAATCGCTTCCGCCAATCCGCCGGTATTCTCTTCCGATCAACCAGCCACTCTTCAATCCGATCACGAACCGGAAATACCACCAGAACGAATCCAATTATCAATCCAAACAAACAGGAAAAATAGGAATTTCTCTAATTTCGACACAAAAATTTTTTGAATCAGCTCCTCTTTCGTTTGAATTCCGAGTATTTTCCTAATTCTGCATGTCTGATCAGAAAGAGAATGAGGTGCCCTTACCTCCGAGACGAGAAAACGTAATGTCTATGGGGAGGTTGCGAATGTCCTCGGCACGCTGCATTTTCTGGGAAATTTTTTTTTCCGGAAAAAAATCTTTTTTTCTGGGAAAATTAGACAAACAGAATCACCGGTCGTCTCTTCTCTGCTCCGGTTCTTCTCCCTGGCTTAACAGCGGTGCGTGGCGAACAGAACTAGTTGAATGGGCTTGGGCCTCCAATCCATTTTCCCCCTTTCAGGGCCCAATAAGAAAAACGAGGCCCAAGATCATTTTCGTCATAAGAAAATCGGACTTGCTTTCAGGCTTCTTCGACGAGCAGCAGCTTCTTCTGCTCTTTCAATATTCTGTTTCGATTCATCTGTACTCCATCCAAAGGTACCTTTTTCCTGATTTCTTAATCAATTTTTTTGTTTAATTTGTATTTTTTTTTAATTTTTTCTGAGTTTTAATCTGATATTTCAGTTTTGGTTTCGGTTGACGAATTGATCTACATTTTTGTCTCACAATTCACTCGGATTAGCGTGATTTTGATGCTTTCTCGGTTGCCCTAATCGCAACAAGACAGTTGAAATTTTGGGGTTTTTGGAATTCGAATTTATGTTTCATTTTATCCATTTGTGATATTGACTTTTCGACTCGAAAATCACAATGAAAAAGATGAACTTGATCCCTTTTCCCCCTTTTTTTTCCCAAGAAAATGCACGGGTTTTTCCAAAGAAATTGGTTTTCTTTTGAATGTGAAATTTGAGCTTGTGGAAGCTATAACATATGAAACTCGTAATTAGCATTGTGTAAGTTTGCGTAACCCTAGAATGGGTTTTGATTGTTTTTCAATGCTAAGCATAAATTATACTGATTATTACCCTCTTCGTTATATTACAGGCTTTTTTTTTTGGTAGCTAACATTTGACTGGAACAGACATTATAATTTATAAGTTCTTCTACATGGTAATCTTTTGCAGTTTGGATTAGTACCCAGTTAGTAGAAAGCCATGGTGGACCCCGCGGAGCGTAGGTACTTGGAGGAGGAGGATACACCGCTTATGAAAACAATCAAAGGTGCGACTATGGGTTTAGTTACTGGAACCATCTATGGGACCATTGTTGCTACCTGGTACGACGTGCCTCGTGTAGAAAGAAGTGTCGCACTTCCGGGGCTCATAAGGACCCTCAAGATGATGGGTAACCACGGGCTGAAATTTGCCGCAATTGGGGGAGTTTACATCGGTGTTGAGCAGCTCATACAGCATTATCGGATGAAGAGAGACTTTATCAATGGTGCTGTTGGTGGTTTTGTTGCGGGAGCCACTGTTCTTGGTTACAGAGGTGAGGATTTCTTTGGATATTCATCTGTTTGATTAGTGATGAAGTGAGTAGTAACCTACAATTCAATCGGTTTTAATCTTTGATATGATGTGATAGTGATAAGTCACATGAAGCTAAGATTACTAGATTAGTAGTTGTTCCTGCTTATTAGAACGAAAAATCCTAAGTTTGAAGATGTGCTTGTTTTTGTTGCCCTTACTAGTACCTAGCTTATAGATATTCGTTTGAAGGTTGTTGGGATTAACTCTCGAGTATCCGTTACTTGATTAGTGTTCTCACTTTTTCTTTATTACCGAGTGTTTTGAAATATTGCTAAACTGGCAGTTTACCTTGAAATCTGAGACTTCCTTTTTTCTTTTAACCTCTGCTGATATAAGCAATGAAGCATTCACTATTTTGTTGCTGATGGGTAGTGGTAGAAATGCAGCATTCGAAATAAAAATTGTTGCTCTCATGCTTTCAAAATCTGCATATTGTTTCACTCAAGTGGTGATAGCAACCGTGTGGACTAAATCGTGCACATAGGATTGTGAAATTCTGAAATTATGAATATTAGGATTCTTCAGCTATTTGTCTGTATTAACGCGGGACTGCAGTTCTACATTTTTGCTGTTTGTGTTAAACTAATATGAGCTCGAATTTATATAAATCAAAGTTTACTTGAAGACCAAGGCCCGATTTGAAATTACTAGACTGTCTAGAATCATGTTGTCAGTGTATAGCCACGAGTCATAGATTTGTATTCCGGTCTCCGTCATATAAGTCATAACAATGTACAAATACATTTAATGCGGTATAGATAGCATGCAACTTCGATCAAAGACTGATGTTCAACTGTTGATTGGTTCATTTTACAGGCAAGAGCATTTCGACTGCAATTTCTGCTGGAGCTGCTTTGGCCGTCACTTCTGCGGTTATTGATGCTGGAGGTCAGACCACAAGAATCGACAACGGCAAGGAGTACTACCCTTACACCACAAAGAAGAGATCCACTGTTGATTCATAATCTAGTGATACTGTTTTCGACGAAAAGGATATAAGGGCAGAGAACGAGTCATTGTGTTGTCGAACTAGCTGAGATTTCTGAGATGTAATCATACTCTTCTTTTTTTTCCCTTGTTTCCATGGTTTTGGAATTAAAAAGTGTTTTGGAGCTTGAATGGATGTTTTGAATAAATTTGATTTGTCATGGCTTCAAAATAATATCTCGGATAATTATCAAACTTACTTTTCAGTCCTTGGCTTTGCTTCAAAAAGGGTAAATTGTTGATCTGGTCCCCAAACTATATATGAAATTGCATTCTCATCCCAATCTTATTTTCTTGATTAAAAGCTCCATGAACTCTTAAAAAGGATGCTTTTCTTTTTTTCTTCTTCTTTTTTTTTTTTTTAAATTATAAAGTGGTGCAATTTGATCCTTAAAACACTGGCTGTTTGCTTCGTAGTTACATTATTAAAGAACTACTAAGACAGAAATAGAACTCAAAATACTCCTTTGTATGACCCTCCTTTTTGGTCTTGCCTCTGGGGTTGTAAAGATCAATGTGAACTGAATGGTCACAACCAGCCACTCATTCTAGTCAAGAAATTTTACTTTGGTGGCCTTAGGTTCAAAATGGCCCTACCTTGGTGGACAAATTAAGGTCAATCTAGGGCTTCACATGTCACGCCTTCTATCTCTTAATCCCTTTTTTCTTTAAGAAATAACAATAATAATAATAATAACAATAATAATAATAATAGTTGGAAAAAAGGAACACTGTTTATTTCTTCCTTGACTTGTGTTACCTGATATGATCCGCAAAGAAAAACAATTTTGACAAAGAAAATGTTGAAGAAATTGCCAATTTGCCATGCACCATAGATGAAAACTAGAGCTATTACAATCTCATTCAATATTTTGATCTTCTTGTTATTCTAATTTTAGATGGAAAGAAAATATCGTACAACAAGATGCCAAAACTTGGGAGCAAAAAACAAGAAGAAAACACAAGGCCAAGACCCTGCCAATCTACTGAAAGGCTAGAGACGAGAGAGCTTTGGGTTGACAGGAAAGTGAGGAACCAGAACCGGCACGGCGGGGTCTTCATCTTCGACGAGCTTCGGCTTCAGAGGCTCTTTCAACATGTCTTCTCCATAGCCACATAGCCCAAAACTATACAAGCAGGAACAGATTGTTGAAAATAAAGAAACCCCCATGTCTTTTTTTTTTTTGGTTAAATCTCCCTCTGAATCTGATCTGATGAGAAAGTACTTTGCACTTCTATCTCTTCCTTTTTTCCTCCTTTTTTTTTTCCTTCAATGTTGATTGAGTCGTAATGAAGGTTTACTTGCGTTTTACATTACCAAAATGGTTTGACGTTGCATTGGTTTGTTGACTAATAAAGTTATCGTTGATTTTTTTTTTTTTTTTTTTGGGTTCAAGGACCTCTTCGTAAAATTTCATTACTAAAACACATTTTTTTTAATAAAAGAATGGGACAGTCAGTTATAACTATTTCAAATTTTTACAGGAGAACCCCCACACACTAGGAAATGTTTGCATTGACTTATAATTACATGTTCTGGTAGAGATGAAGCGTATTTTTAACTCCATCAAGTATCAAGGATTAGTGAATATTTAAGGTGATAACCTGACAATAGTATCAAGCACTACTTTTAACCTAAATTTAAGACATTCCATCTATCGAATCTATTGAGAGTAAGCTCAATACCACTAAATTACCACCTTGATATCTGATTAACGCTCAAAGATGGACTTGTAAAGCAGTCGAATGTAGCACAGATCGGACAATCGTATCCACAAGGAGGTTAAAACAAAAACGAACAATATTTGTGAAAATAAACGTTAAAAAGACATGGAAAGAAAGTAACAAAAAATGAAAATATTTGGATTGATTTTTTAACATAGAAAGTGAAGAAAATATGAAAAAGGAGACTTCGATAAAGGAAAATTCAATAATAAATGAGGGGAGGTGTCACAAATCCTTCATATGTTTCAATTCTCCAATTTGAATCTAATCTTCAATTTATAACTCAATTGCAAATTTCATGTCCCAAACAAGCAACCGGAAAATATGGAATTAAAGATCAATTAAAATAAACAAATGTGTTTTCGGTGGATTAATCAATGTTAAATCAAATAGATTTATCATTACAAGTTATCCAAAATCAACAAAGTATTATTTTTAGCAAATTGTAGTAAAAGACAACTCATAAAACAAATCTTATCAAAATAGAATGTGATAATATTACATAAACAAATAATGACTAAATGTATATGAAAGATTAGAATAAAAAAATAAGATAAATAGATTCAATCCAAAAAAAAACATATAATTTTTACGAACTAAAAAAAAAAATCGAACCCAAATTGAATCACTTCATACATGAATTCATCGCATTAGTCTCATCAAAGTGTCTAGCCTAAATTGTAATTCATCTTAAAAAAAAAAAATGAAATGAAATGAAAATGCAAAGGAGAAGAAAAACACAAGAAAACAATCTCAAAACAAAGCCAAAAACCAATGGAAAAACGTTTTTGCTTGCTGAGAAGGCTTTGCTTTTATAGGCTGCAATGTTCAGCAATGATGAGAGACTTCGGCCACAAAATCAGCCTCAAAGGTTTGGTCAACTGAGGCAATTAGCGGGTGAAGGAGCTGGAGACATCGGCTGGAATGGCGGGCTTTGAATGTGCAACCCAGAGGTCATTGCGGGCCTCAGTTTCAGCCCACAGATCATGCTGACGCAATCTTGCACGCGGGAGGAAGAAATCCGTTGGACGGCACACGTGGGAGGAGATCCAGGCTAACACGTTTCGGCCGCCGTTGATGCACCTGGAGAGAGAACGGAAGAAAAAAAAAAAAGGGAGAATAAGAAAAAGGAAAAAGAAAAATAAAGGGAAAATAAACCCAAAATATATAGATTATTAAATAAAATAAACTAACATTTAAATGATAAAATATTATGAATTAAAATCATGGAAATGCCTAATCAAAACTTAAATTATTTATAAATAATATGAACAAAAGCGTGCATTTTTGTATACTAATATATACCTCATATAGAAAAGTAAAACAAAAAACAACTATTCAAGACAATGAAGTTTGAAGAGTTGAGACTAAGACAGATATATGAAGAGTCGGTATAGAATCAAAACTGTGTCATGTTGGAGGACAGAACCAATAAGTGAAAAAAAAAAAAAAAAAAAAAAAAAAAAAAAAAGAAACGAAAGACACGTGTAAGACCAAGATCATGAAGAAAGAATGGGTAGTTTAGATTAAAAAATCTCCTGTCAAATGAGACTATAAATAGTGGTTGAGACATGAAATATATGCACTTTTTATTCCATTTATTTCAAATAAAAATTCTAACCGAAGAAATTACGTGAGACTAATTTAAAATCATGAGATAAAATTTGAGTTCTTAAAAGTTTAAGAGATAGAACGGGATGAGAATAATTCTTATCTTATTTTAATCTAAGATGCACGTGTGGATCACGTGGCAAGGACTTATAAAAAAATTATCGTCTCCAACAGTCCCCCAACAAATCTTACAAAGATATCGCCACAGATCCGCTAGACACACAGGTGAAATATTGGAGAAATATATCCTCTTCACATTGCCACGTGGCAGAAACCCATTGACTCCTCCAAATTGCTTGGGCCAGCATTCATGGCTGGCGTCCGTTACCTATCACGGTGCACCGCTTAGAGAGAGAAAGAGGAGAGAGAGAAGAGAGTTCACTGCAACTCCAAAAATGGCCGGACTTGGCACATATTATTGTTGTTCAACTCTCTATTCAAAAAGGTAAAAGAATTTCCTTTGCTTCTATTATGGGAAAAATAATCCTTCGAATTTATGTTGAAGATTTTAAAACATTGTCCTAGAGAAACTTTAGGACTCTAAAATTGCAGTTTCTATCGAAACGATTATTACCTGTGTAGTGACTTTATTTCATATAATGAACTTTGTTACATATAATGAACTTTGTTACTAAACCATAAATGTAAAGAATTCCCGTGGGAATTCAAAATTTAAAAAAAAAAAAATCTTAAATTTGGGTTTTGTTTTTTGAGCAGTTTGAGGACATCACCATTGGAATTCAAGTGCCTTACTCATCACGGCGAAACCGCGTCAGGGAAGCCGAATCGGCGGAGAGGTTTAGCCATTAGAGCAGAAGTGAATTATGTGAGTGCTGAGGAAGCAAAACAACTTATTGCTGAGGGATACACAGTTATTGATGTCCGAGACAAATCCCAGTTCGACAGAGCACACATCAAGTCATGTTACCATGTCCCTCTTTTCATTGAGAACAAAGACAATGACATTGGTATAAAATTGCTATTTTTATTCAATGTTTCATGAAACAGAAAATGTGTCCATTTTCTTACCTTGTATTGAGTTCTGTTCTGTCTCCATATATTTTTGTGCAGGCACAATTGTGAAGAGGACTTTGCACAACAACTTCTCCGGTTTGTTCTTCGGACTGCCGTTTACGAAACCCAATCCCGAGTTTGTGCAAACTGTTAAGAGCCAGTTTTCACCTGAAAGTAAGCTGTTGCTTGTGTGTCAGGAAGGATTGAGGTTAGTTTGTGTAAAATGCTTGGAATTTAGTTGTCTTTGGCATTCTTCCTTTAGGACTTTGAACCATGTTTTGTTAGCACTTAAAACAAGTTATCAAAACCAACAACTATATCAATAAAAATAACTTGTATGCAAAATTCTGGTCTAAAATTTGATGAGAATACACGAAAATGAAGAATGAGAGGTGTATATGCCCATTTGGTAGAAAGATAGAACTCAATAGGTCATGAGATGATAAAAAGGTTCTATTCAGCTGTGGAGCTTAAGTAATACCTTATGAGAAAATACCCTATGTAGAGATAGTAACAAGCGATTTATTAAGGGTATTTTGGAGATTTCGTACTTGTAATTTCAGTTGTCTTAGTTTTTTATTTATAAATAGGGGGTGCAGTCATTAGGGATTATTAGAGAGGTTTGAGGGGGGGAAAAAAAAAAAAAACAAAGCAAAAATAAAGAGTAAACTTTTTTTTTATCATCATAGTAAATTACTGCAACAGCTGAAATAGAATATAGTCTCATATTGAGAAAAACTTGTATAAAAATCTACATGCGTTTTTTGTGATTGTTTATTTTCTTCAGTAAATTTTATTGCTCTCGGTGATATAGAATCAGGACGCTAATTCTTAACAGGTACCACCTAGTCTAATTAATTAAGGAGTCTGGCTTGGCGGGATTGTCCTCGGTCAATAAGTAGGTTCCACCAAGACCTGTTTAGAAAAACAAAATGTTTTATTGGAGCAATTTTCTGCAACCATTGGACATAATGATAGGCACTGCTGAATCTTAAATTAAAACTAATTAGTTCTTCTTAAAGGCTCATCACTTGTGAAGTATTCTTTTTCTTCTTTTTTTTTTGGCCTAATCTGGAAACCATTTGACAGGATATTGTTTCTTTTTAATGTCAAGGTCTACTGGTGCTGCCAATAAGCTAGAGGGAGCTGGTTTCCAAAACTTAGCATGCATAGTATCCGGGCTTCAAACTGTCAAAGCGGGTTAGAACTAACTCGATTCGAAACCGATTAAGGTGTAACCAGTTTCATATTTGTTGGTTTAGATAATGTAGATAATAAGAGTTTTGAATTTTGCCCATGTAGGAACATTTGATTCTGTTGGTACCACCGAGTTGCAAGATGCCGGTAAAGCCGGTTTGATCACAGTTCAAGGCAAGATCTCAGCTGTACTTGGAACCGTGCTCGTCTGTAAGTCCTAGTTCTTCCAACTGTTTTTGTTTCTAAAACTCGAATTCTGTCAATGACATATTTTGTTCCCTTAATTTTATCGAATTTCAGGTGCATATCTGTTCATCACCTTCTTCCCAGAGCAAGCGGAGAAATTGTTTCCCCCTACAAGCTAACTCCGATACGAAAACGAAATTTCTCTGTTTTCTCTTTTGTCAAAATGACTCAAGAAATTGCAATTTTTGGACATCAGCAACAGAGATGTCTCGGTGAATGTTCGTGTTTATAAATAGCCAAATTCTCTCTCTCTTTTGTATAATTTCTGTAAAATTTATCTTTGGTTATTAGCTTGATTTTCAAACTAACTGCGTAGAGCTTTCTGCTTCTACATTTGTGTCATTTACGATACCTTTTTTGCAAAGCAACTGTTTCGATTAAGTTTTCGATCATCTGATTTATAACTATTGCAAACCTTTAAGAAATTAATCGGTTAAAAAAGAGTTCCCACCGGTAATAGGACCTGAGCCCGTGTTTGGTTGGTTCCCTCCAACCAAACAATTCCAATTGTTTTTCGTTCTTTTTTTTTTTTTTAAGTAAATTCAATTTCACCGTTTACATCTCTAACTCTAACTCAAAATCTCAAACTGTGTCCATAACGTTGGTATTGATATTTTTTTTTCCAAACACATTTCAAATCTGTACCTTTTTTTAACTCCAAATAGTTCATTTTCAAACAAACATATAATTTCCAAAAGTCAACTCCAATCAAAATAACTCAAAAGCTCTAAGTCAAGTAGACTAACCAAATGGAAATATTTCAGGCAACTCATTATTGGCGTAGTAAAACTGAAAAATAACAACCCAAAAAGTTTTGAACAATCATGGACGGACAAAATTTTCATTGATATATATTAATACGTAAAGTCTTAAATCTGATACCATACGAAAAGTAAACTTCAATTATTATGAATATAAATATCAATTACTAAGAATATAAATTCATACAAAAAAAATATAACTAAAATGAAGATGTATTCCTTTATTTTACAATAACTGAAATTCACATTTTTAATAAAAACTAAAATAAAAAAAATACAATTTAATTAAATTTAAACTTAAATACCAGATAAAAAATAAGCCTTAACCAATAATAAGTTGCACTGTATCACATCTATTATTACGTAAATTTAAAACGCTCTTTAACGAAACATAATAAACCCTATTTTTTAATAATTTTTTTGATAAGCTAAATGTAGTACAAAGACGAAAGAGCCCCGGCCCCGCATAACATTCCAACAGCACATACCGTTTCTAAAGTCACTGCAAACAAATAATTTACTGTTAAAATATCAACTTGGATAAAACCTTACAAAGGATGAATCAAGGGTTGAAAATTCAGCGTTCTAGATCAAAAAGAGGAAAAAGGGTAAAAAAAAAAATTCACAAGATTGTGAACCTAGATTAACAAAATATTACTGTAAATTAACTTTTTTTTTCCTTCCTTTTTTTTTTTTTTTTTTGGGTCTTCGAAAAAAATATTACAATGAGATTAGGAAATGTACTCCTAGTTCCACTCTGTGCAAATTGCAACACTGCAAATGCATAATTGATGCACATTCCGAAATGAGCAAAGGGTTGATTTCAGCTGCCCGCGGTATCACCTTAAACGGAAAAAAGATCGACTTGAAGAGGACTAAGAAAGATGAAACCGGAAAACTTCTTCTGTAATCTGTACCATCCTAGTTGTGTAAGCACCTTTGCAATAATCAGTCGCCTTGTAGGCAGTAAAGCTGGCGGATATTCCCCGACGCTGAAATTTCAATTAAAGAAGGGAGTTAAAGCCACCAAGTTTGTCTTCAAAACACTTAAGAACAAGAAAAACGATGAAACAGTGAACTTGTTATCCGAACTTTGGAGATTTGCAGGTAAGATCTAAATCCTAAGGAAGAGTAACAAGCACTCCAAAAGAATTTTAAAAACAGACCTACAAGCAAATTTATTTTCGCCACAAGGAGTCTATACGACGCCTATTTCGTATCATGTAGTCCACGACCAAAAAAACAAAGGACATATAATACGAGAACAAAAATCTTATGTGTTTACCACCAGGCGGATTGAAGAAAAAAAATACTGTTTTCAAGTGAGAAAGAAAATATACCACCGAGCGGATTGAAGAAAAAAATACTGTTTTCAAGTGAGAAAGAAAATAATGGTCATTACCATATAACCAGTCTTTAAAATACACATGGAGCGCACAAGTCAGTTCACGTTTTCGGCTTTCTTCAAGGGGTGCTTCTCTCAGTAGTTGCTGTATCTCTCCTAAATTCTTTAGCTGCAAAGAATGAATTTAGGTTATCGAACAATTTTCAAGAAATAGGATATACTGCAAACAAAAAGCTTGCCACTACTTAAAGAGGCAACCTAATGCAACTAAAATCTAACCCAACTCCAAGCAGTATTTTAGAACAACATACATTTCTAGTCTGAGATGCTGAATAAGGTTCTGGCAAGGGAAACGGGTTGACTTTTGTGGAACCAGGGGATTCACCAGCATACCAGTTTGGAATCTGCAAATCAAGGAAAGTGGGCATATGAATATATTCTGGTCCTAATTTTTGAGAATAAAAAAATAAAAAACTCCAAAAAAGAAAACACAAACAAAATAAAACAAAAGATACATAAGATAACACAGCGTGGTTATAAATTTAAATGAATCCCCAGCTCAGAAAGCCCTAGTTTTCTTCCCTCAATAAGAAACAAGCACACCGCATGTAACTGAAAGAAATACCAAAAAATTTGTGAACTGATCTGGGTCCAAGCGCGTTGCTGACTCAGCCTGAACATCGGAAACACCTGCTGGATGAGATAATGAATCATGTGGATCAACCAATCCAAGGGCCAAAGGCTCATCCCATCTGTTGATTGTAGCCTCAATGCCAACTTCAGACATGTGCTCCTCCAGCTGAGAGTAAAATGTGTTGTATGGTGCCACCTGATTAAAGTAAAAAGATGAAGGGTAAAAAAAAGAAATAATTTTGTTCATTTTCATCATGAAAAATGTTCTGTTTGATTCTACCTTTCAAATAAAATAACCCTGACAGCAAAATCACAGTAAATGGAACTCAAAATACATCATGTAATGCTACTGAGCAGTAAGAATAGAAACCTACTTTTTTCTTCCTCGCCAAAAAAAAACCCAAAAAACAAAAAACAAAAAAAACAAAAACAAAAAGCAAAAAGCAAAAGCCTTTAATTCGTACAGAAAGAGCGAAGATAAGCAGGACCCCAGTTTTTCTAGAGTAAAAATTACAAGCGAATTTGAAATACACATCCTCAGGTTAGAAATACAATCTACGAAGCTTCAGAAAAAGTTGAAAGATTAAAAACTTCATAGATGTGCTAGTTCTAACGCATGGAAAACCTTGTGAAAACTAAAAAGGAAATTCTACAGTCAACGGGCAGCTTGATGATCATTCACCAACATATGGAAATACAGACCTGCAACTTATGATTATCACCAACCATAAGTGGTCGTTGGTTCACCCCAAGAAAGAACACACACTCACGACAGTTAGCAATGCAGACTCGTTTAGCTGCCGTAACCACATGAACTCTCTCACAGTGTTCCACTCTTACAGCCTGTTAAATACAAGAAAATCAATATATACTTTAGGAAAGTTTATATCAGGTGATGATAGGATTCAAATTCTTTTTTATTAGGACAGCACTCATATCCAGTACAGTGAAAGCTAAACAGTGATCACTTGAGATGGTACAACATATTAGAGATATCTCCATAAAAGGCTCAGACATAGAGATCCAATACAGAAACATGACATTGTTACGGAACTCTCAATCATGGTATTGGGAAACTTTTGAGTCTTGTCTTTCTGGCTGCAAAATTAAATTTAAACACGATTGAAAGACACTAGTCCTGAATTTAGAAAATACATTTCTGTATATTCTCCAAAAATCATTAGGAGAATAAAAGCAAGCATGAGAATAAAAGTCATATTTAAGACTTAATGAAAGAGAAGAAAAGAAAAGGTATAACATTTCAATACTTACAAAGAATGAGAAAAGTAGTACTTTATCACTCTTAAGAATCAATTCAAAGACAACTTTTGCATAGAATGGTGAACTAGCCATACATGAAGAATAGCCGGAAACCAATCCGAGCTCTTTCCAATTGTACTATTCTCTAACGATTTTTCTTGATCGGCTGAATGCCTGGCCAAGCAAGTTTTCCAATTGCTAAAGGGGAACTCGAGAGAAATGGAATCGTGGTATACTATTTAGTTAGTTCAATGACAGTATATAATATTTTCGCCAGCTATAGGTAGAGATTTAAAGAAAGTATAAATCTTGAAGCCTTTTTTCCATGCAATGTAAAGTTACAAGTCACCAAGTTATTTCATTTATGAGCTACGGAAAAGACGTGGTTATCATGATATCCATTCTTTGCTGTAATGTGATGTGGGTCCCCAATAACGGACCAGCAAATGCCGCAATGTGGTAGTTGGAAGACAAGTTCTAGTATTCTTTTCTTTATGGTGCTCCAGCCAAAAGATATTCACAAGACAAGTTCCTTGGAAATTCCAGCTCAGTGCCATCAATTGGCATATATTTAGGAATTTAATAGGGAACATCCAAATCAATGCATAAAACACCAGTATATCTGTAATAATTAATCACTGAAAGAAGAAGAGTCTTTACCTTTCCAACAGCCCCAATAACTATAGTAGCATCAGAGCATCCATAAACTGTGGCAAATCTCAAAGGTGCTAAGATGTAAATAACAGAATCATGGCAGTTTAAAACCTGCAGTTGTGGATCCCATGTCAAGGGCAAGCCAAAAAAAGAACTCTTACAATAAAAGATGTGGAACAACATTTTGCCTGGAGCATAACAAGAAGGAATAAGAGTTCTTCACATGTCTTGCCAAAGTACACTACCACATAATCTCCTTGGAGTGTGAACTTTGGCACTTGAGTTTAATAATTATCCCCCTTATAAGAGCTAAAATGCTAAGATAACTCACTTTCTTCAAGTTCGCATGGAACAGAACACAGAACCAACATGATAGACTTCTGTTATGATTTAATTAAGGAGTTAACTAAAATATTGGGTTTCTAGAGGGATATTAGTAGTCTACCATTTAGTAGTTTGTCAAAGGAAAATTAGGGAATAAATAAGGGGGGAATCAGTAAGAGAGGGAGGAGGGAGACAATTATTAGGCATTTGATTGCGAAAAGTCTTGGTAAGTCAAGCAAGGGGAGAGTGCGTAGTCTCTTTTACAACCACTTTAGGGTTTTCTTATATCTGCCCTAGGGCCATTTTCATAACAGTTTATCTCTTCAGTTTCTTGTGCAATGTGTGTGTGTGGCGTCCGTGTGAGTTTCTCTTTGGTTTCTATCACCACAACTTGGAAAAATTAGTTCTTTCACCTCTTTCGTTATAGAGTAACTTATTCACTTAGCTCTAAATGTCATATGATACAGATAGGGTCAAGGCAGTCCCAATGAATCTTCTGCACTCGAATTTCTATCAATAAATTTTAAGACATCCTATGTCCTAAATCCAGATAACAGCACAAATTTAAAAAGAAATAAGCCAGCTACGTTTGAGTCTTATTCGGTGAAAACATGCCACCTTCATAAAAGAAAATAACAATATCAAGCATCAACGAGTGAAAAATTTATGGCAAACAAACCTTTACAGATGAGCCTTTCAAGTCAGATGCATGCTTTATAAGAGAGGTTTTAGAGATTCCTTCAATAAAACTAGGACCCCTAGAGCTGGTTGAAGGCTTGATTGAACTTGCACAGGCATCAGTCATGGCAACATCTGGATCTGAGGCGTTGGTGGGCCCATTATCTTTTGGAATGTTTCTTTCAGAAATATGTTCCAACGTCGAAGTTATATTCTGCAGAATCCAGTCATGAACTTGAGCGGCAGGAACAGGTACAGCAGGCATATCAGGATCTGAATTCGCAAAAAATGGAGCAGACTGGCTCAAGTGGCTTTCCTCTGATCCCTTGTCACCAAATTGAATAAGAAACCCAAGATGCTCAAACCTATCCATGGTCAGAACCTAAACGAGATGACCTTAAATTAGGAAATCAAGAAGGCAACATTAAAGTAACAAGTAATAAATGTCACCCAATCCATGTGATATCGAAAAGGAAAGATATACTTCATTACTGATGAAGTAATTATCATTGTTAGCATCTACTATTGCACCAAAAAGGGTAATAAAGTAAGCTATTATTATCTTGTCAAAGCTAGAAAACCAAGTTCAAAATCCAACAAACTAAGCATAGGGATCATTTACAAACCAGAGATTCTTCGCCTTCCCCCTCTACAGGTTCAGCTAAAAGAGACAGAATGTTAGCCAAATGCTTCTGCAGATATGATAACTGATGAGCCTCTTCATCAGCCTGTGACGGCATTAACCGACGGCTGTTGCTGCGCACAAGCTGCCATGTTTGAAAAATACCGCAAGCATTGCTTCATCAAATTCAATCAATTCGAAGGCATAAAAATAATGGAAACCTTCAACTACATTTCACAATCCATCAACAAACAACAGTTCAATAATCCAATTCAGAAAACCAAGTTCAAAGTTCTGCCCCTCCATGAGCATAATGCCAAACACATTGTCGAACAAAACAAAACACAACATACTAAACTCACAAAAATAAAAAATTTGTAATTCAATTGTGCATCAGAAATTATCATAACTCCATAATTAAACAAAATTGATCCACATTTCCAAGTTTCAGCACCAATTACCATATTTCTAATCACATTCCCTAAGCAACAGTAGATTTATTTCAAACTCAAAAAACGGGAAGCTATAGTGCATCAAGAAGTTCTCGAGTCTTCACAATTAAACCATATTGGAAAATTCCACCACATTCCAAAACCAAAAGGCAAAAATTTTAATCCATTTCAAAATTATCCAAAACCAACATTATACAGTTTCCTGAAAACGATGAATTCAAAGAAGAAACGGTCACCTGCAATGGCGAGAGAGCCGACAAGTAGCCATCGAAAGCCGAAGTGGAGGGCCAAACATCGGCGACGGAAGCCGAGTCCTTGTGCGTCCTCGGCAAGAGCCTCTTGTAGGACTGAATGTAGAGGAACAGGACCAGATCATGGACATCGGCGCCGACATCGTCAATCTCGCTCGGCTTGGCTCGGACGAGCGGGTCCGGCTCGGAGTGGAGGACGGACGCGAGCGTGTCGAGGACGAGGCGCGCGTGGTCAATGGAGATCTGGAAGGCCTCGGCGATGGCGGCGGAGCCGACTCGCTGGCTCGGCGGCGCCTGCTCGAGGAGCTTCTGCTTGAGCGGGATTAGGGTTTGGGTCGGGTCGGTGAAGATCAGCTTCGGGATTGGGAGGAGGCCGTGCTCGAACGGCTCTCGCCGGGGGTGAATCAGAGAAGTCGGGTCCCGCGCCGGCGCCGGAGAAGGAGAAGGAGAAGGAGAAGGCGACGCCGTAGAGGCCTCGACGGGATCACTCATGGCTTGTAGAGAGAGAAACTCTTTCGAGCTTTTTTCTAGAGAGAGAGAATTTGTGAGTTACAGATCTTCTCTTCCAGAAATGAATAATTAGAAGAGAGAGAGAGAGAGAGAGAGTGCGTGTGTGTGTGTTTGTGTGTGTGCGAGAGAGAGAGGTGGAAGAGGAAGTCGGGCGTGATTTGCTGTGGTTCAGTCCATTCAACATTCCACGTTGCACATTATCATTGGGTAAAATGATTAGAAGCTAGAGAGCATCCAATGACAGACTGCCATGTTGTCAGTTTCTTAAAATAACCATGTGGCTGCACTTACTGGAATTCATTGAAATGGTTCGTTCTTTCTTCGTTTCTTTTTCTTTTTTCTTTTTTTTTTTCCTCTTATATTTACTCTCCTTTATTTTCAACAAGCCAAACAAGATACTATCGTTTCTTTTTCCTTTGGCTTTTTTTTTTTTTTTCTCTCTCTAGTTCACCCTCTTAATGTGACACATTCCAAAACTTTTATTAATTGTACTTTGAATTGGTTTCTTTTAGGATTAATTGATGAATGTGCACACTAGACAAATAAAATAAAATAAAAATAAAAGAAAAAAATATGTATGCACGTATAAAATAGACCAATAAAATAAATTAAACCAAAATCTATGTGACGGTGATTAGATCATTTCATGACAGTACAAGAACAACGTCGAAGGCATTGATACTCAGTCTATTTGCTCTTTTATACATGCTAAGGAGATTTGAGAAGGTTGGATCACAGCAAATTATTTGAAAGCTCCTACGTAAAGTGACATACATAATGTCATATTTTCTTTTATTATTTTTCAATAGATATTTGAAACTATCATTTTTAATTGCGACAACATTGTGTGTATTTTTTCTATTTTTCTTTAATTTTTGGTGACAGAAGAATTAGAACTCTACGTTTTATAATGAAATCATGTATGAATCGATCACGTTAGATTATGTCTATGATCAAAAGAAAAATGTGCATTCTAATTAAGTGAAAACAACCAAGAGAAAAGGCTAACTCACATACTTGACAGAAAGAGTTTTTTTTTTTTTTTTTTAAGCATCATGTTTGTACTCGGTAACTTTCTAGTAAATTAGGAAATCGATATATTTTAGTTCTGTTTTTTTTTTTTTGATAAGAATTATATCCTTGTTTGATAATAGAAAATAAAAGCACAAAGTTTTTTTTTTTTTTTTTAAGAAAAAAATGTGATCTTTGTACTGCTCTAAGAACATTCCTCTAAATAGTGCTGTAAATATAGACGCGCGGTCCAACACAACCTGGTTCCTTCGGGCCGAAAGGGAAATATGACTTAGGCCCGTCCTATTGAAGGAGAAGTTGCCCCAACCCAGTCTTATAATCCATACGGAATGGGCCAGGCCAACCCGTAAATTGATCGGAAAATTTACCAAAACATCTTAAACTCAAATTTTTCATTTAAGTTTTTATTTTTTTTTGAAAAGTCAATAAAAAATTATAACTAGTTTTTAAAAATTCAACCAACTCAAACTTAAAAATTTCAACTCAAACTGTTTCACCAAACGGATTAATGGTTTTATGTCTAAAATTTTCAAAACAAAATATTTAAAAAGTTGTATTGTTTATATGAATGTATAAATTAAATGTTATGATTTTAAAATACGTCCATTTTTTCTTTTATTTACATGAATGTCTAATTTGGTATTTATAAAGATCATATTACCCTTTGCATCAAGAATTGAATATAAACAAATAAAGAATTGGCAAAAAAAAGGAAAGAAAAAAACTCTTAAAAAATTACAAACTAAGCAAATATTTTATAAAAAGGAAAAAAAAACCATTCTACTTGATTAATTATAAAGAAAAAAGAACCCTAATAGATATTAGTTGTATAGTATATAAAGAACAATCATTATAATAAATAATTTGTAATTAAGATAAAATTCACAACAAACATAATTGTACAGCAATATTAAACACTTTAAAATATAAAAAAAGTCATCATAATGATATAGTAATTATCATAAATGAAAAAAAATCATATTGAAACAATAATGATAAAGAGAAAAAAATATATTATATTTAGAAAAGTATTATAATGATATGGTAATTATCATAAAAAAAAATAAGCAATTTCATATGACATTCAAATTTTAAGAACTGAACTATTAAAATAATTCTAATAATAATATTTAAAATAAATTATCATAACAACATTACAATTATTGTAAAAAACTTAAAGCATACTAAAAAAAAAAGGTTTTCAAGAAACTTAAATCATAATAACGTTATATAAAAAAATAAAAAAAACTTAAATCTTACTAACAAGTAATCACTACAATAAAGAACTAGTCATTGAGATAAAGACACAATAAGAAATAAATATGAATCATGATGAGGGAGAATGATTTTAAATATAGTAGAAGGACAAAATGGATACTAAAAATAGTTTTTTTTTTTTTAAAATAGATATTTATGTAATATTATCAATAAATAAGACATATTTTAAAATTGGATCATAAAACTAGACTTTTTATGTGATTATTTCTAAATAGTTCATACACAGGCAAGGTCATGCCCTCCCATCAGCTTAGAACCTCGGCCTAATCCAAATTGGTTGGGCCAGCCCACAGGCCAAATAGGTAGGTTCCAAGCCAACTCGTCTAATCCAAGCCATATTTAGAGCTCTATCTCTATAATATATTTAGGGTCCGTTTGATTCACCAGTTTGAGTTGGAATTTTAAGTTTAAATAGTAATTTTTGTTGACTTTTTAGAAAAGACAAAAAACTTTTTCAGAAAAAGACAAAAACTGATATGAAAAGTTTGAAACTAACCGGTGAAACAAACGGTACCTTAGACACAAATGAAAATATTAGGAATAGGCCTATAAGGGTGATTTAAAGAAACATCAGATTCACATCAAACTAAATGCTTTGGTTAAAAAAATTAAAACCCAATTTTCCCCTTGAAACCAATTGCAAAACACTCTTACAAATTAAATTTGAAACAAGTAATCAAAACTAACATCTCCAATCAATATTGAAATACTATTAAAAGCATTAAATAATTAAAAAGCATGATGAAATAAAAAATTGTTTTGTGTTTTGTGTTTTTTTTTTCCTCCGTCTCAATTTTTTTTTAAACTTTTAACAAGTTTTTAAAAACTAAACTTTCAAGTAACGAAGTTTTGAAATAATAATTTATGTAAATTATTATGTGCAGTTTTCACTTTTTTCACCAGAAAAAAACGACTGGTCAAGCGTGGAACAAGAGGTTATTTTCAAGCTATTTTTGGAAAAAAAACAAAGAAAAAGTAGAGTTTGAGTTGAAAGTTGAAGATTTGAGGCAAACATATGCTAAACTTTCAAGTAATGAAGTTTTGAAATGACAATTTATGTAAATTATTATGTGCAGTTTTTATTTTTTTCACAAGAAAAAAAGTGACTGGTCCAACGTGGAACAAGAGATTACAGTTTCCAGCCATTGGAATTAAGAACAAATGTGTTACTAAACACCCTAGTAGTATTTTGAAAACGTATAGTTACACTACAATTCACAGTAGTCAAAGTGAACCGGTCACGTCACAAGAGGTAAGTTGGAAAAGTTTGATGACAACTTTAAGTCATATAATTCACAAAGCATTAAAGGCCTCATGATAAACTTGGTATCGATGGTCCGGGAAAAAACTTGTGAAAGTCGCTGGGCTTGTAACAAAGGTTTGACAATAGGAGAAACCCCATATCCTTCCTAACGGATACCAAGAGTTTTCGAGATGAGAGATAGGTACAAGACGAACCAATGATAACAATGAGATCACATAGACGATGTGCATGTCAAATAGACAACCTAACTGCTGGTAGTTAAGTAGAACCCTTGGATCATTCACATACAAAAAGAGCCATGGCCTTGCTATTACGCGAGTAGGGTCATGGCCTTGCACTATTGTGAGCAAGGTCACGGCCCTCATGCTTGAGAGCATGACCCTCTTGGTCGCCCGAGAGCAAGGTAGCCTTGGTCACTTTCTCACCCCCGTGTGCTCAGTGACAAGGTCACAAGGTTGGCCTCAGTCTCAAATATGTCTCCTTTCTCATCTTCCCTAATATCCACTTAATAAAACTCCTTTAGTATTTAGGATACGAGAGTATCGCTGACCACTTTCCTACCTATCCTTGTTATCCAAATTAACTCTCTGAATAACCGTCTCAACCCACATTCTTAAAGATCCGGGTTTAAGGGTTAGTTTGGGATTGCTATGCTTTTGTCGTAATTTCTACTTTTACTTCTAGTAAAAGAAGAAATATAAGCTAAAAGAAAAGGTTAGAAATTATGGCTACTCCAAATAACTGTTAAAATTGGTTAGTCTTTGTATAAATGACTTTTGAATAATTTTATCAAACACAATTTTTACATCCTAGTTTTTATAAAAGACTTTTGAAGAAGCCAAAAGTATTATCAAACTAGTCCTTCAACGACGAAAGAGGTGCGGGAGAAGATGAAGAGGCAAAGCCAAAAGAAGTAGGAGAAGGTGAACAGTTACATCGACAGGGCTACAATAAATAAAGCGGAAGGTAGAGGGGCAATGGGTGGTTCTAAAATTATTCTCATATTGTATAACGCGTTAAAGAATTGACAGTGCAATTTTCGTTTTTTTCTTCTTCTTTAGAGCATTTAGTATTTGTTTCTTTTCGCTTTCTTGAGGTTGAGGGATATTTACCGTCAACATATATGCATGATGTTTACATATTTATATATTAAAAAAAAAAACTAAAAATGGTATTTTAGCTAAATACAAGAAGGGGTGTTTTGGATATTTTCTCATATATTTATTTTTTATTTTTTTTTGTCTTTTTTCTAAATGCTTATTTGAATTTTTGACCATCCATACTTACGTCCTTAGGCTTTAGAAAAACGGAAACTATTCTAATTCAGAAATAATTTAATAATGTATTTTTTGAATGACAATCTCCAAATGCTTCTCAACATAGACTCCAGAACTGTTGTTTGGCCGAATTTACTTGAGGAACAGTTGCTATTGGATCGCCTAGTACGGATGGTTGATGGGCTCAAGCCCAAAGGATATCTTTGCTTGTGGTCTATTTTTTATTGATTTAATCTGAAAAAACGTTTATTTTACATCAAAGAAAAAGGAAAAGCAATAAGGAAACTTTCTTTTAATATCTAAGCATGTATATGGGATAAGAAAAAGGTTGTTATTCCTTACATCCTATTAAATTTTTATTCCTAATTAAAGAAAATGAATGTCAAATTTAGTTCGATACGTTTTATATGTTCACATGTCATTTCATGTTGAAAGACATTTAGCCATTGTATTGATAAAAATATTATTCTTAATTTAATAAACACTAAAAAAGAAAGTAAATTGTTTCCTGTTATACCACCTAATAGATAAATAAATACTAAAAATAAAAATAAATTAATGTTTTCTTTTGTTCTATTTTTCAATAAACGTGTTTTAAATGTGTCTAAAGTCTATGTCTCTCTCTAAAAAGCATTGAATAAAAACACAATATGAAAAGGACTCAAGGTTGACCTATAAAATGAAAAGGATTTTGCTCGATTTTACTCAACGAATGGGTCCACTTCCATTAAACCACCATGGGTCCGATGCTATACATCATTAACTAGATATGGCCTCTAATAGGATGTTAGGGGTAAGTTTAACTCAAGTTAAACTGTATTTTTTTTGTTTTTTTCTGAAAAAAAATTTTGTCTTTTCTAAAAAGTCAACAAAAATTATTATTGAAACTTAAAAATCTTAAACTAAATTCATTTACCAAATACCCCCATAATTAATGCTACTAATTATCCGACTAATGGACATTCTCGGAGAAGAAGAAGAAAAGACATACTTCTCAAATACCCCCAAAAAAAAAAATGAGAGAGAAAAAAATATAGACAATAATAACTAAAAACTTGAAAAAATAAAAATTTTGTTACGTTAAGTGCAAAATGTTTTCAACAATAATTAGAGTTTATTTTACACTTAGTAATGTGTAATTATTTTTGTAATATTTTATAATATCACATTGAAAACGTCTTTAGTTTGGAGCTAAAGTTTAAACTTAACCTTCGTTGGTTTTGCTATCTCAACTCAAACTTTTTATCTCAGTTTTTATCTTTTTCTGAAAAAGTTTTTTGTCTTTCTAAAAAATTTTTTTTGTCTTTTCTAAAAAATCAACAAAAATTACCATTGAAATTTAAAATTTCCAACTCAAACTGGTGAACTAAACGAGACCTTAAAGTTTAAACTAACATTTTTGTTTTTTTTTACAAAAGTTTTTTGTCTTTTCTGAAAAAAAATTTTTATCTTTTCTAAAAAATCAATAAAAATTACAATTTAAACTTAAAAATTTCAATTCAAACTCATTCACCAAACAGAATTCTTTTCAGATAATATGGAGTGCGCAAGGACTTGCGAACACGTTTTTTTTCCCCTACTGCGAATACACATTAATTTGTTTTTATAATATTTCCTCCAGATTAAAATACACATGCAAAAGAAAAAATTACCTTAATGACAAGTCTTGTTTTTTGTATGTTAATTAATATAATATAAATTTTTTATTTTTAATTAATCGATATAAATTTTAATTAATATTAATATAAATTTATTAATTAATATTTTTTTATTATATTAGAATCCGTTTGGTTCATCAATTTGAGTTAGAATTTTAAGTTTAAATAGTAATTTTTGTTGGCCTTTCAGAAAAGATAAAAAAAAAAATTTTAAAAAGATAAAAAATTTTTTCAGAAAAAGATAAAAATTAAGATAAAAAATTTAAAACGGATCAATAAAACAAACGAGGGCTTAATATAATAATTTTTAAATTTACTGACATTTTTGTTATTCAGAATATACAAGCCATGATTGGAGTGGGCCTTGGTGTCCACGAATATGATTGCCATTTGGGATTCTGTTTTGAAATTCACCACCTTAATCATTACCCTTTTTTTTTTTTCTCTTTTGCTGGGACCTCCTTGTTTTTATTTTTATTATTATTATTATTATTACTATTACTATCACTATTACTATTGCTGTTACTATTACTACGTTTGATAGAGCTTTCAAAAAGTTATTTTTGACTTTATGAGTTCAAAAATTATTTCTAAAAATATATGGATAATCTAATGAAAGTGTGTTTGATTTCAAAAAGAACTTTATGTCAAAACAAAACAAAAAATGACTTCCAAAAAGAACTCTTTTGAATAGACATTAAAATTTATATCAGAGTTTAAATTAGACATTATAAACTTTATGATAACTTTTTTATTACTTATTAAAAACTTTAAAATTTTTAATTTTTTTTCAAAAACTATTTAAAAATGTGATTCTCAAATACTTACTTAAAAGCTGCATTAAATCATATATTAAAAGCTCAACCAAATGGACTCTAATTAAAACATCAACATTGAATGTATGGTCGAAGAAGGGGAAATGGAAAATAGTAATGAATCCATAACACAATTTTGCCCCCTAATAATATGCTTGGTTTCTTAAAAGACCTATTTTCCCACATAATTAGCTTATGTTTGATTGGTTCGTTCTAACTATATTTTTCCAAAATCAATTTTACCATTTACATATCTAATTCTCCCTTAAAACTCATATTTTAAAAGTCCATAAATTTCTTATTTCAAATAGAAATAAGATGATTAAAAAAAATTACATAGAATGATAAGAGGAACAAAATAAAATTCATATTTCTATTTTTTTCCGAACACATTTCAAGTTTTTATACTTTTAACTTTAAACAGTTAATTTGTAATCAAATGCACAATTTAAAACATCAACTTAACTACCATCAAAATATTTTCAAAACTCCAACTCAAGAAGACACACTTGAATGTGGGCCTATACTATTAAGCTTGTATGTCTGGTAATTGTGGTAATTGAGTGAAAAAGGGAGAGAAAGGAAGTTCAAGTAGGGAATTTAAAAAGAAAAACAAAATGTTAAGTTGTTTGATGAAGAGAAAATTGTAAATTTATAAGATTCATCATTTTTTAATTGTTCTAACTAAAAAAGACAGCCAAAAAAAGTTGAAAAATAGTAATATATAAAATAATTATTTTGACCTTAATTTTTATTTATATTCTTGTTATATAAGAATATGATTATAAACGTATTACTTTTAACATCTTTTTTTTTCTTTTTCTTTTGGTTCTACCAAATCACATGAAAAAGAAAAAAAGAAAAAAAAAATAATCTCTCTCATTTCCTCAACTAAATATTTTAGTTCTCATTTTTTCTATTTTTCATCTCTCTTATCAAAGATAGGATTACAGTAAAGCTGTAGCTTCATTGTCAAAAAATGTATTGAAAGGAAAGAAAAAGATACTTCTAGGATTCACCAAAGAAAAAAAGAAAAAGATACTTCAAGGGATCACCTGAGTAGAAAAAGTGTCTAGTCTTACCCGTCTGCATCTAGGTTGGTCAAAAAAGGGGTAACACAGCAATTTGCAATCTCGAGTTTTTTTTTTTTTAATAAAAAAATCTAGAGTTTTGGGACATGTTTGGTATATCACATTAGTATTCTGTATTGTATTATTTAAATTTATATAATGTTTGACAATATATTTGTATTGTATAGTTTAATATGAAATCAAAAATTAATACAATATGGACTGTGATACCTTGTACGATAATAAACTTCTGTATTA
Organism: Ficus microcarpa; assembly: GCA_025413485.1. Taxonomy (NCBI): domain Eukaryota; kingdom Viridiplantae; phylum Streptophyta; class Magnoliopsida; order Rosales; family Moraceae; genus Ficus; species Ficus microcarpa. Next base: position 27,274,186 of record CM046387.1, on the reverse strand, counting down.
GGCTATATTGTATAATTTAATCTAAATGATTATATTAAAAATCAAAATATATATGATTTTAGCACAAAGGTAAAGGTCGGGTTTTCAGGTAGGGGTCAAGTTTGGAAATGGTGGTCGAAGTCGGGTTTTGGGACGATGGTCAAGTTTCGTTTCAGAACGGGGGGCAAGGTCAAGTTTTAGGACGGGGTTAGGCTCGGGTCGGGTCGCATTTCATGTTGGGGGTCGGCGTAGCGTTTCGAGATGAAGGTCGAGGTCAGGTATCGGAACGAGGGTCGAGGTTGAGTATCGGAACTGGGGTTGGGTCAAGTCGTGTCGTGTTTCAGGACAGGGTTCAAGGTCGGGTTCAAGATTCGAGATCGGGTTTTGAAATAGGGGTCAGAGTCGACTTTTGGGACGGGGGTTGGGGTTAAGTTTCAAGACAGAGTTTGGATCGAGTTTTAGGGTAAGGTTATGTCGAGTTTCAAGACGGGGGTCGAAGTTGAGTTTTGGGTTGCAGGCCCGACTCTAACCTCCTATCCCGAAACTCGACCCGACCCCAACCCTTCATCTCGAAACCAACCTTGACATTAACCTTGATCCTTATCCCAAAACCTGACTCCGATCACAAAACCTGACCCTGACCTCTGTAGCAAAACTACGACCTTGAATCCAAAACCCAACTTTGAACCCATATCAAAAGCCGACACCGACCCCAATCCTAAAACCTGATCCCTACCTCAACTCCCGTCTAAAAACTTGAGCCTGAAACCTGTCTCGAAACTTGATCATGACCCCTATCTCGAAACCCGACCTTTGTCCTAAACCTAACCCACACCTACACCCTTGTCCCAAAACTCGACCCCCACCCTGTTTCAAAACTCGACCTGGACTTCGAAACATGACCCCGATCCTGAAACTAACCCGACCCTTTCCCGAAACCCAACTTGGACCTTAACTCCGTTCTGAAACTCGACCCTGACCTTGAAACTCGACCTTCACCCCAACTTCTATCCTAAAACCTGACCCTGACCCTGATCTCGAAAACTTAACCTTGACCTCTACTCACGTCCCGAAACCTGATCCCGACTCTGATTACAAATCTCGACCCTTATTGGGATCACGAAACTTGACTTCAGTCTTATGGATTTTATCTTTTGAAAGCTTAATTTTTAATACAATATGATAATGTGACAAACAAATTACATACTGTGTTGTATAATATTGTAATACAATGCAAAGCCAAATATCGTATTGTATAATAACAAGACAATACAATATAATACGGTGTGCTAAACATACCCTTAAGGAATTTTTTTCAATAATATTATTATTTATCTTACTTGAGAATTTAGCCTATATTTGATAGAGTGAAAAAATAAATAAATAAAATTAGAGAAAGGAATTTTGGAGAGGAAAATGGAAAGTTGTTTGGTCCAAAAGAAATTGAGAAGGAATGAAATTGTAAATTCACGAGACCCATCAAATTTTAGTAATTCCAACTTTAGAAAGAAAATGGAGTAGAAAATTGAACAATGCAAATGATATGTAATCTAACTATTATAAGCCTTCCTCATTTTTTTTTATCTTCTTATTTATAAAAGGGTATAATTATAAAATAAACTATATCTACCTTTTTTATTTTATTTTTTCAAATTTTCTCTCTCTTTTATCAAACATGAAGGAAATTCTTCTTCCTTCCTTCCTTTTAATTTTTCTCATCTAGATATTTTACTCTTTGTATCAAACATAATATTAAATTCTATATCTTATTATATAGTCAAAATAAAATTATCATTAAACTATATTTGTAATCACAGTTCTAAGTGATTCTTTAGCATACATGCAAAATATTGGCATTTTTTCACTCTTTTTTTTTTTTTTTGGATGAATGAGTGACCTCACCTCTCAAAGCCTCAGGTAAAAAGTAATGGTTTATGAATAAATATGAGCCAAGAAGAATAACCTTTAAGTGGTAATGCTTCTTTATGTTTACCAAACATAGTGTAAATATATCTTTACCCATTTTAAAATCAATTATATCTTTGCTTACATGATGGTAACTAGTAGAAAGAGTATGGATGTGTTAAATTTTTCAACGAGTGAACATAATTGGGAAGATTAAAAAAAAAAATCATGTCATTTAAAAAAATTTTTTTTTTTTTTTTTTTGCTTGTATGGGAAAGAGAAATAGTAGGATAAACTTTGGTAATGAAAGTTTTAGAAGGCATAATTATGAGAGAGAAGGAAATTGCCCATCTCATGTGAAGCCCACTTTACCTACCTAACTTTCGTCCATCAATTTTGTGTTACTAAAGAGCGGAGTTGATTAGGTTATTCAAAAGCTTTCTAATAATGACTTACCAAAAAAAAAAAAAAAAAAAAAAAAAAAAGAGCTTTCTAATAATGACACAAATATTTCATCCAAATCGAACTTTGGGTATTTGAGTGACCAAAGAGAGAGTAAAGATTAATAGAGGAGAGAGAGGGAGAGCGACAAGATAAATAATAATAATAATAAGGTTTCATTTGGAAAAACATCTCAAATTGTATATTTTCATATCAGTTTTTATCTTTTATGAAAATTTAACAAAAATTTTCAACTCAAACTTAAAATTTTCAACTCAAACCCATTCACCAAACTGTATTTTTCATTTCAGTTTTTGTCTTTTTTTGAAAAATTTTTTATTTTTTATAAAAATTTCAACAAAAATTTTCAACTCAAATTTAAAATTTTCAACTCAAACTCATTCACCAAACGGACCCTTAGTTAGTTGAGTTGGTAAAGTTTTTTATGTCAAAACAAAATTCTTGGAATTGCATCTTACCCTTGAACAAAATAATAGTAGTTTACAAGAAACACTACCTCCTTTTATGTAACTTGCAAAAAGCCTAGGAACTTCTATATTAGGATTTTATTATTTTGTATTACTGATTAAAATTATTTTTTAACTGTTAGATTAATTTTTTAATGATATAATCTAAAAATGTTCACATTAAAAATTTGTAATAAATGATATAAAATTATTTCAATTATAAATCAGATTATTAGAAAATCAATCTAACAATATAAATAGTAAGTCACACTTTAGAAAAACTCTAATAATTATTGTATAAATTTTGTGAAAGTTGTTTGTCATAAGAGTTTATATACATCACGTTTGAGTAAAACAGTACCGATGGACCTATATCACCAAACTCTTATTTTGATTGAGACCACAAAATATGAACCTTTTTTCTATTCAATTAACTCAATAAATTATTCCATTTCACACACCCGACACTTTTGGCTTTTGAAATTCGAAATTATGAATACTAATGACATGTAAGACTTTGTGAGATTATTTTAATACATGAATTTCAGGTATTTTTGAAGTTGAGAGTCGGGATGAGTTTTGCACCGATGATATTATGTTTGGTAGGATGAGAAAGAGAAGAAGATGGTTGAGGGAAAAGTGAAGGAATATTAAAGTTAGTTGTTTGGTAAAAAGGAAAAGAGAAGGAAAAAGAAAATATGAGAGAAAAAAATTATAGTGGTCCACTATTTTTATCCGTCTAAAAGCTGGTGGAAAACATAAATTCATCCAAATATAATTAAAATTACTTTTTTTATCCTTAATTTTAAAGAGAAAAATATAAATAAATAAATAAATAACATGGTAATTCTATACATCTATTTTTTTTTTCTTTCCTTCCTATCCATCAAACAACCTAAATCAAAGCTAATTTTCTTTTTGTCATCTTAATATTTTATTTTTTAATAAGTTTTCTCTCCTTCCACTTTTCTTTCCTTCGTATCAAACAGAGTGTAAGAGAATATGAGTGGAAAGTTGACACGAAATAAGTTACAGAACTCAAATTACCATTGGAACGAAATTTCTAAAACATAGACAATTTTGATACCATAAATAGATAAGTTCTACTAAATCAGCCTATGATAACACCGAGACTTTGCTACTTCTATTTAATTTTTTCCCAACAAATACTATATTAGAACTTAAGAAATTGTAGGCTAGTTGAATTAAAAGAAAAAAAAAACAAATATATTTTTATATATGTATACATATATTGTTATGCTCAACATTAAAAGTTAAAATTCTCATAACGTGAATTTCGTGTGCATATAAAACTAACATAAAATGTGTAGATATTGAGTTATGGTGTCGTGCACAACAACTAAAAATATATTATAAAAATTGTATGATATCCATTAATATTGCTTAAAAAAAAGTTACAGTTAATTATACAAAATTACGACGCATGATCGTCCATATTTTTTTAATTATAATTATTGTAATTATCATTATTACAGTTTTATAGTCATCGGATGAATTTGAAATATCTTTTTTTTTTTTATACTGTATTTGAAGCAGTTGTTCGAATTCCTTATGATCTGCAACTGAAACAAGTTCTTGCTAATGGTAAAAAAGGAGCCTTAAATGTGGGAGCTGTTCTAATTTTACCTGAGGGGTTTGAATTAGCCCCTCCCGATCGTATCTCGCCCGAGATTAAAGAAAAGATAAGAAATCTGTCTATAACCTCAGACCAATCAATTGAATTATTGATTAATACGTAATCGATCCTATGTGACAGTTAGATGACGTATTTCTATCTATTTTTCGGTAATGGACTCTGATGGAAGGGCAACTAATTGGATTTTGAATTAGATCGGGAAAGTTGAATTAAAATAAATATTGGAGGCCAACTAAAGATTGAGGTAGGGGTAGAAATACACTTGAAATTTGATATTTAAATAGTTTTCATTCACAAATTAAGTTTCCGTTTGGTTCACCGGTTTGAATTGGAAATTTTAAGTTTTAATAGTAATTTTTGTTGACTTTTCAGAAAAGAAAAAAACTTTTTTAAAAAAAGACAAAAATTGAGATGAAAAGTTTGAGTTGAAACGGTGAACCAAACAATGGCTAAAAAATGATACAATATTAGACTTATAAATACAAGTAAAGAAAAACAATAAAAGGAAACTAATTTACACCCTAATTGACACCTAATAGACAACCCTTATTATTATGTTCACATCTTAATTAGGAAAATATCACAAAATAGTAACTAAATAAATAGTCAATTACATAAAATCTCAATAAATATGGTCCATGTCCTTGATTTGCGACATGTCTCATTCCGTGCCATACAGACAGACAAACTAAAAGCCTAGGTTAATCACCCATTGACCAACTTCGCTCACGTGGAGCTATGAAACTCTAGATCGATCTTTGTTTTTATCATGATGAGTTTGGTCCAGTTTGGTCCGGCCTGCGTTTTGCTCAGCCTGTTGCGAATTAACACCCTGATTATATATCATCGATTCACCAAAAGCAATAAAATATATAGAAGAAAATAAACAATCACAAAATACGTAAATTGTTATACATGTTCATCTCAATGTAAGGTTATATCTTATTTGAGTCAATGCAATAATGTACCATGATGATTAAGTAAGTTTATAAGAGAAGATCTCATACCCTTAAAATTATTTGTGTTTCTTCCCCTGACTTCCTTGATAATAATCCCTAATTATTGCGTAACTATTTATAAAAGAAAAACTAAAACAACCGAATTATAAGTATCAAATCCCCAAAATACTTTTAAGTGGACCGACTATCAAATATCATAGACCTTTCAACCCTCACGACGAGTCTTACCGCGAAAGTCAATCCACAAACTGTCTCTTTATAGGGCATTAATTAACCTATACAACTTAACACATGAGTGGAATCTAATAGTCCATATTTTGACCTCTTTTGAGATTATAAGGTGTCGTTTGGAGCATAAATTCCGGTTAGAGTTTTCCAAATTTTTTTTAAATGTTTTCTTTAAAAGTAAACCAATTTCATTCATATTTCTACATTTCTCTTTTTCATTAAAAAAAAAACTCATCAAGCTTTAAAAATCCGAAACTTTATTATTTTAAGTTAAAATAAGTTAATGTTTTGTTAATTATACATAATGATAAGATAAATGAAACATGATCTATATTATTATTGTTTTCAAACATTTTAAAGTTTTTATATCTTTTAATAATCATAATTTATTTTCAATCAAATGCATCGGACTCCATGGTTTCCAAAGACAAGTCGGTCACGTTGCCTTTAAACTCAAGCCCACCGTTATGACTTGTTACGAGATATAAACTTTCTTTTTGGCGGTGTCGAGTTGTTGAGTTGTTGAGTTGAGTCCTTCGAAAGCAAGGAATTTCTGACCGTCAGACAGGGAGACAATCTGCAAAAGAAAAAGACAAATTAATAAAGCCCTTTTTATTTAATTTGGCTTTTATTCTTGTACGGCCTTCCTCTTTCCCCATGTCTTGCCGCTTCACGGACCTTCTCTGCAACCATTCTCTACGCTGGCCACGTGGATTTTGGCCACCCATTTTCTTCTTGAATTTATTTTTCTCGGGTAATTGTTGTGTGTTTGTGGATTATCATCGGCGATGACAAATGACAAGCAATTATTATTTTTATTATTTTTCTTAAGAGAGAGGGAAATAAAAGGGTGTTTTTCATCCTCGACATTAACACAATTTTCTTCTATATATTTAATAAAAAGTTTTGAAAACTAAGGGGTCTTTGGTTCATCAACTTTAATCATTCAACTCAAACTTTTTTTTTAATCTTTTTTCTAAAAAAATTTTTTTTTCCCAAAAATTTTTTTGTGTTTTTTGAAAATTCAAAAAAATTTACTATTGAAACTTAAATTTCTCAACTTAAACTATTACACCAAACACATGTTAATAGTTTGTTTGATATGTAAATTTGAGTTAATATTTTTTTAGTTGTAATAGTAATTTTTGTTGATTTTTTAGATAAGATAAAAATTTTTTTAGGAAAAGGACAAAAATTTTTAAGGATAAATTACACATTGTTTATTCTTTCTATAAAATTAAAACGAATACCCTTGAACTTATTGCATTTTGATAACTTATTTTTGAAATTTTTAATTTTAACAAATTACTCTATAAATTTGTTAAATTATTATAATATATCATTTTTAATTAATTTTACACTAAATTAAATATTTGAAATTAGAATTTTTGTATTAGGATTTGTATTATATTTTGAAATTTTTAATTAAAAGTGGATTTTTCAGTCTTCATATAAGGTTTATATGTGTTTTTCATAATCAATTTTAATAGAAAATTAATTGATAAGCGCTATACATTACTGCAATTTAATAAGTTTAAGAAATAAATTATCAAAATTAAAAATTTAAAGGATAAGTTATCAAAAAAAAAAGATAAGTTTTGAAGGATATATGTACTAAATATCCAAATTAAAATAGGTAAAACTATCGAGTAATAACATTCAACCCGATAAAAATGTATCCTAGTTAATTATAACATGATGTGACATTCCTTGTGAAATGATGCATCCCACTGGCAATTAAGATCCACCTGATAGGACTTAAATGGGAACTCATATGATATAATAGCAAGTTGAAACCCTTTTTCCGCAAAACTATTTTTTTTTTAAAGAAAGAAATAAATAGAATTTTCATATAAAAAATTGAAGTAAATAATTTGTTCTAATAATATTTTTGATAAATAATAATAAATAATAAATTTATCACATACTCATTTTTCATTTTTACCAGCAACGCAATACACACATTTAAATATAATATAAGATAACAAAACATCCAAACACGTATTCTATTCTATTATATTGTATTTGAAATATAGACCATAAACATCGCAAGGTAACGCAAAAATCACTCAAATCCTTATCATCCTAAAGTACTATAATTTCCTGCCAAGCGACTTTACATCATATATTGTTAGTCATAAAATAATGTTATATCGACAGCAAATTTGATTTGAATACGTTTAATACTTATTTATATCATTGATTGATATCATTATCATCCGGTCTCTAATTACCTTCACAAATTAATAAATAAATAAGTAAATAAATTACGTGTAATATTTATTACTTTAATAGTGTTTATTGGTGAATAATAGTGTTTGAGTCACATTTATAACTTTTCTACAGTGTGCATTTAATTGAAATAATATATTCTACCTGCCTTGGACCATGACCTACTTCCCCAGTACTCTTATTTTATCAATAATTAATGTGTAATTTTTTTTTTTGGAAAGAAAATAAAAAATTACTATTGTGTTTAGAATTATATAGTAAGATATAAAAATAATAATCTATCATTGGTTGTTGACATAACTTAAGAATAATTTTACATCTAATTTTATTATAAGATTGTAGAAGTTCGAATCACTCAAAGTTCCAATAACAACAACAATAATAATAATCTATTGGGCTAGATCTATTTTGAACCATTATGTTTATATTAGATTTTGTTAATTTCGTTTAACTCTTTCATTTTGATATGATTATGACCAGATGTAATATTAAAAAATATATACTAATCAATAGAGTTTTGTTTTTAACCATTACATACCTTTTCCGTTTTAAAGTGATGTTGACTATATTTGAAGTTAAAAAACGTATAATATTAATGGAAATATTATATCGTAAAAAGCTTAATTGCTCTATATACTAAACTTGATAGAAACAAACTTTTGCATGAAATGCATATCCCCCACCCCTAAATTCTTTAAAAAAACAAAACAAAAAAAAAAAAAAGGAGGAAGATGACCAGAGTTCAAATTTTATTGGGTGAATATATGGTTCGAAACATTTACATTTCTCTATTGGTAAGATAAGAAATTTGGACCACAAGATTTAATCTAACGGCTATAAAATATAGAAGATTACGACAATCTCATGCTGAAATAGCCGAAATCTTCCCTCTTTAAAAACAAAGACCCATATATTCCCTCTTTCCCCAAACGTCGGATGGTCTCCTTCGCTGCCTTCGGTGACTCCTGGAGATGAACCACAACCCTTACAATTGCACAAACCTAACTTCCCAACATCTCGGCTCTGACCCTCATCTCATGATCTTCCTTGTGCACTCAATGACGGCGCTAACATGATACATTCTCTTCCCTCAATACTAGCAAAGTTTCGTAAACATTCCCTTCGCCAAATCTGCGAGACTTGCTCTCCGGCCACAAGTCTACCTTATCAAACAGAGAGAAGATGCTTCCATCAGTATCACCATCCTCATCCTCAAACTTTTCGTCGTAGTCACCGCCCAATTCATCGTCAAATTCCACTTCTTCTTTTAATTTTCTAATTTTAAGTTCCCACTCTCTATATTATTCATCCAAATTTGGAACATGAGAAATTTTCATTCTAAAATCTAGTCTTGTATGTTTTTTTTTTTTTTTTTTTTTTTTTTTTAGTTTCGATTTTTGTTGTGTTCTAAATGCACTATCCACATTAACATGTGTAGTTTTAAACAATTTGATTGAATCTGAGAAGTCCGAATTTCATATTTCCCTCCCAGAACATAAAAATATCAGTTAACGTAATAAAAAAAGGTCAATTTTATGATAGGAAGTTATAATTTAATAGGATCCTATTTAGATTTTTTTTTTTTTTAAAAATTTTAGTGATGGAATTATTAGTAGATTTACAAGTTATTATACTTTTCTTTAGTGTAAAATTAAAAAAAAAAAAAAAAAAAAAAAGAAGGGTCAATTTTTACATTCTGATCCTAGGGTTGCCAACTATGACTATGAATTAGGGACGTACAGGAAACTCCAAATTCCAAGCTAGCTTTTTTTAACCACAGCGTACAAAACAAACAACTGCCCTGAACTGGACCCTGTTTTGTCAACTAAAGAAGAATCCAAAGACTCTCTGAAAAGACATCTCAGCTCCCCCCCACAAACTACTTTTCATGCTTGTGTTGTGCACCAATTGTTTTCTTTATTAAAAGAACATGATGACCATGCTCATTTCCATGCCCATAAAAAAAAAAAAAAAAAAAAAAAGAGAGAGAGCGAGAAGGAAATCGAGGTGTTTTTTATTTTTTTTATTTTTTAATATTATTTTTTTTATGACGTCTTAAGCATGAAAAAGGTACGACAACATGTTACTAATCACTTTTAAGTTTCACCAACGAGACGAGACGAGACGGATTGGGGATGGAAAATTGCAAAGGTTCTAATTTTATAACATGTGATTATTAATTCTCTAAAATTGGAATTTTGTGGTAGAAAATACAACAAAATTGAATTTGGATTTACAAATATTTTTGACATTTACCCTCACAATTTCCTCTCAAATTTTAAGGTAATAGGTAGCGTATTGTTGTATTTTCATGTTAATATATGATGCTAGTATTTCATGACATTGCAAAAACTCTAAAAATGACACATTTTTATAGTCCATTGCTTATGTTGTTAATATTTGTATGAGTATATATATAGACTCTCACTACAAGAACTAAACCATGGGTAGACAATTGATCATGTGCATATATATTCCTTTCAATAGGAAATATTTGATCAACCGATATCTAGAAATCCATAGCACCAAACTCAAAAAAATAAAAATAAAAATAAAAAACAAGCGATGGAAAAACATAATTGGACACTAAACGAACAAAATAAAACCTCAAATTATAGTCGTTGAATTAATTTTTTAACATTTTAATTTATGACTTGATCAGTTCTGTACGTCTTATAAATTTTTATCGAAAATACTTCACATTATTATAAAATTAATTGGTTCCAAAAGCAATTCTTATTGATAATATAATTATTAATAAGATCAATAAGAATCCATACGATAGAAGCTACTATATATATTTTTAATTGGAGATACGATATTCAAAGTTTTTCTCTTATGATAAAATGATTCTCGTATTTAAAACAAAGATAAACAAATATACTTTTAAAAGAGAAACAAATATACTTGTTATTTCAAAACGTTCAATATAAAATATTAGTTGTTCTCGAAGGAACGAGATGGACAAACATTACCCCTTCAATGACATTTATTCCAAAAAGCATATAATAAATTTTGTTTAATTTAGGAGCGTTACACCCCAAAAATAATAAATAAATAATATTAAAAAAAATAACAGTAAAAGCCTCTCACATGTGCGAAGTCCGACCACAGTCCCACACACGCTTGACCGGGGCCCACAACCCCACTGCACTGCTACACAGCAACAAAAAAAAAAAAAAGCAAACAACCCAAGGAAAAAAAAAAAAGCAAAAAAGAAAAGTAAAGAAAAAGACCAGAGAGAGAAGAGAGAGAAAGGAGAGAGAGAGAGAGAGAGGAGAGAGAGAGAGTTTCTGTGTATATTACTAGTGTTTCTGTGTGTGTATGTGTATATTTCTCACAGATTCATTGGATCCCACTCAAAAGCAAAAGCTCTCTCTCTCTCTTCTTTTCTCTTTCTCTCTCTTCTGCAAACTTCTTCATCTACTTCTTCTTCTTCATCTTATTCTTCTTCTTCTTCGTTCTTCATCCTTATCTCTTTGGCTTTCCCTCTCACCAAACCCATTTGCGTTTGGTTTTCCTCCTTTTTCTTTCTAGAGAGACAAAGAGAGAAAAAAGGGTTTCGGCGGTTTTTCTTCAATCTTTCCGAGAAAGTTCGTCGGCTTCTGAAGGATTTTCTCTCTCTCTTTCTTTCTTTTTTTTTTTTTATATATATAATTTCAATGCATTGCACCGCCTCAGCGTTTCGCTGCACCGACTCCGCTAGGGTTTTTCCGAGGGTTTAAGAGACTTTTTCTATTTTCTTTTGTTAACGATAAGGTCAGATTCATCGTCTCTTTGTCTCGGATGATATATATATATATATATATATCTATATATGTGTATATAAATATATATTTTTATAGCGTCTGTTTGGTTTCCGGGAAAGCTGAAGAGAAAAATAAAAGGAAAAATAGTAAAAATTGGGAAAGAATTATTGGTTGTTGGTAACTAAAGTCTTTTTCCTGTTTCTTTATTTTTTGTGATATAGAAATGCTTATTTCTGAGGTTGTAAATAGTAGTTCTCTTAAGAATGAAATATCTTTTTCCTTTTTTTGGATTTTTTCTTTCATTTTCAGAATAATTTTCTTTTCCTCGTTTTCTCAGAGTATCCCATTTCTTTCCTATTAATTTTCTGATCTTTTTTTTTTTAAATCTCTTTCTTTGCAGTTCGCGTGACGTTCAGATCTGAAGCTTGGCTTCCTCAGGTGGTGGTTTCGCTTCTATTGTAACCGATCTAAGTTTCTTTTAAGCACAATCTGTATTTTTTTCTTACATTTTTGCCCTTGTCGCTTGTGATGTTAATATGATGGTATATCATGTATACTTAATATATACATGTTATTATATATATTGACAACCCTTGTTTATTTATGCTTGTCCTAGGTATTTCAGCTTTAGGCCCTGTTTGGTTCATTAGTTCATTTCCGTTCAAACTAAAATTTTTTTTGTCTTTTCCCAAAAAGTTTTTGTCTTCTTCCCAAAAAGTTTTTTGTCTTTTCTGAAAATTCAAAAAAATTTACTATTACAACTAAAACATTTCAACTCAAACTAGCGAACCAAACAGGCCCTTATTCTTTTTGGATTTTTATTTTATTTTGTTTTAAATTTTCCGAATATTTAGGTAATTTGGTTTTCCTATGGAAAGTAACGGCTACTTGACTGTGTGTTTTTTTTTTTTTTCTTTCGATTTTTTAGGTTTCTGGGAACCTTTGAATTAAAATTAAATTTTAGTTCAAGTTCAAGTTTTTCCATCTGGGTATTTCTCTGGTTTGAAGCTAGAAAAAGATGCATAGACCTCCACCGGAAGACTACTCCTTGAAGGAGGTGAACCCGCATCTCGGCGGCACAAAGATCACCGGAGACAAGCTCACGAGCACCTATGACCTCGTGGAGCAAATGCAGTATCTCTATGTCCGAGTCGTGAAGGCTAAGGACTTGCCTAGTAAGGATGTTACTGGTAGTTGTGACCCTTATGTTGAGGTGAAGCTCGGAAACTACAAGGGCACGACGCCGCACTTTGAGAAGAAGACGAACCCTGAGTGGAACAAGGTGTTTGCGTTCTCGAAAGAACGGCTCCAGGCTTCTGTGATTGAGGTGACTGTGAAGGATAAGGATTTGGTGAAGGATGATTTCATTGGTCGAGTTCTTTTCGACCTCAATGAGATCCCGAAACGGGTTCCACCCGATAGTCCTCTGGCGCCGCAATGGTATAGGTTGGAAGACAGGAATGGGGTTAAGGTTAAGGGAGAGCTGATGTTGGCTGTTTGGATGGGCACCCAGGCCGATGAAGCATTTACAGAAGCATGGCATTCGGATGCAGCGGCAGTCAGCGGGGCTGATGGACTAGCAAATATTCGCTCGAAGGTATATCTCTCTCCCAAGCTTTGGTATTTGAGGGTCAATGTAATTGAAGCTCAGGACTTGATACCGACCGACAAGGGTAGATATCCCGAAGTCTTTGTGAAGGCCATCCTTGGAAATCAGGCTTTGAGGACTAGAATTTCTCAAAGTAGGAGCATTAATCCGATGTGGAATGAAGATTTGATGTTTGTTGCCGCAGAGCCTTTTGATGAGCCCCTAGTCTTAAGTGTGGAGGACAGGATTGCGCCGAACAAAGAGGAGGTTCTGGGAAGGTGTGCGATTTCCCTGCAATATGTGGACCGTAGATTGGATCATAAGCCCGTAAATACTAGGTGGTATAATCTTGAAAAGCATGTGATCATAGATGGGGAGAAAAAGAAGGATACTAAGTTTGCAAGCAGGATTCATATGAGGATCTGCCTAGAAGGTGGTTACCACGTTCTTGATGAGTCGACGCACTATAGTAGTGACCTCCGACCCACGGCGAAACAGCTCTGGAAAACCAACATTGGGGTCCTTGAAGTGGGAATTCTGAATGCTCAGGGGTTGATGCCGATGAAGACAAAAGACGGGAGAGGAACAACCGATGCTTATTGTGTGGCGAAATATGGGCAGAAGTGGGTTCGCACGAGAACTATCATTGATAGCTTTACTCCGAAGTGGAACGAGCAGTATACTTGGGAAGTTTTCGATCCATGCACGGTTATAACCATCGGGGTATTTGATAACTGTCATTTGCACGGTGGAGGAGCAAAGGATTCGAGGATTGGGAAGGTGAGGATTCGTCTTTCCACCCTCGAAACTGATAGGGTTTACACGCACTCGTATCCACTGCTCGTTCTGCATCCAAATGGGGTGAAGAAAATGGGTGAAATTCATTTGGCTGTGAGGTTCACCTGCTCTTCTTTGCTTAACATGATGCACATGTATTCCCTGCCACTGTTGCCTAAAATGCACTATCTTCATCCGCTAACCGTTAGCCAGCTCGATAGCTTGAGGCACCAGGCCACTCAAATTGTGTCGATGAGGCTGAGCAGGGCGGAGCCGCCGTTGAGAAAAGAAGTGGTGGAGTATATGCTGGATGTGGGCTCTCACATGTGGAGTATGAGGAGAAGCAAAGCCAACTTTTTCAGGATTATGGGAGTTTTAAGCGGGCTGATTGCTGTGGGAAAATGGTTTGATCAAATCTGCAACTGGAAAAACCCGATCACGACTGTATTGATTCACATCTTGTTCATAATACTGGTCATGTACCCAGAGCTCATATTGCCCACAATTTTCCTCTACCTTTTCTTGATTGGAGTTTGGTACTACAGATGGAGGCCGAGGCACCCTCCCCACATGGACACTCGCCTCTCGCACGCAGATTCTGTACACCCTGATGAACTCGATGAGGAATTCGACACGTTCCCAACTTCCCGACCTACGGACATTGTGAGGATGAGGTACGACAGATTGAGGAGCATTGCTGGGAGAATCCAGACTGTGGTTGGCGACCTGGCCACTCAAGGGGAGAGGCTGCAATCTCTGTTGAGCTGGAGAGACCCAAGAGCAACTGCCCTTTTCGTGCTCTTCTGTCTGATTGCCGCCATTGTCCTGTATGTCACCCCATTCCAAGTCGTGGCGCTTCTCACCGGATTCTACGTGTTGAGACATCCGAGATTCCGCCACAAGCTCCCTGCCGTGCCGCTGAATTTCTTCAGGAGGTTGCCTGCAAGAACCGACTGCATGTTGTGAGCAGAACCGAGTTTTATCCGCAATTGCCGTTGGAGTTGTGTGGCAATGATTCTTCACCATTTTCATGTTAAGAAGTGAAGAAGAAAATGCAGTTACTTAATAGACCTTGTTCCCTTGTTTTCAATGTTTAGCGGCTGATGTTGTATCATGTATGACCTTCACCTGAAGGTATTTTTTTTTTTTAATGGATTTTCTGTTCATCGTGTCTGCTACAGGAAATTTTTTTTTCCTGTTTCAAGACTTGACTTTTTGTGTTTATTATTATTTCATGTTATTTTGTAATCTTGTAGGCCTGTGATTGGAATTAGCTTTATTCAGTCTCTCTCAACCTCTTTCTGTGCTTGACGTCCTATTTATCGGTTATCACAGGTTAAATTTGCTCGTTTTGTTTAAGCATTTTTGATAATGTTGTTGTTTTTTTTTTTTTTGGTAGATTGAATGATATTATGCTATTAAGATATTATTATAACAAAATTTTTCATTAATTTGTTGACAGATTTGTCAATAATTTATTCAAAAAATAATGTTAATTAATAGATTTTGATTAAAAAATTTAACGGAAATAATTACTTTAATATGTTTAATAATAGAAATTTAGGAATTAAATTAACAAATTACCTTTGCGTTTATATGTTTTGAACTTGAAGATAGAGTTGAACTTGGAGATAGAGATTCAAACTTTACGTGTTTATTATAGAGTCAGTGTTACCTATTAAACCTGATTTTTTAAGTTATTATTTTAGGTAACATTATCTACTTTCGTTTGGAACTTTCTTTTTTCTTTTTTTGGAAATATATATATATATATATATATTTTATGGTGTATGTTCAGGAACGGATAAACTGCCTACCTTTTTAATGGGCAAGGATTTCAACAACTTGTGAGGGGCTTCATTCAATTTGTAAGTAGGTTTTATATAGTTTTGGTTTGGTGTGACAGATGTTGGTAATTTAATAAGTTGGGTCATGTGGGAATTTTGTGACAGTGATATGATGGTATGCTAGCCTTACAACTTTATATATACATTAATAAATGTGACATTGTTTGGTCTTTGGACAGGTGACGCAAACTTCTAGTTTCCGCCTTCACGGTCTCTTTCATATGGTGCCCTTTATTTAATATTTTACTCGGATAATATTCCCAATATTAAATTGGGATATTCTTTTTAGTAGGGTGTGGGAAAATGTTCATGATTTATTTATGGTTTTTAATGGCTAAATTTTTATGGAATCCGTCAAATTGTTAAATTTTATTTAGGAGATGTTTTGAACATCAATTAGAGTTCAAGTTTTACAAATATTTCGAATAGAAATAAGTGTAATTTTGAAAATGCACGTAAGGTTTAAAATGATGTGTGATAGTTAAATAGTGTTAAAACTTAAAATGTATTTGAAAAATTAGTAATATAAATCTTATTTCATTTCTCTTGTCAATCCATGCAATTTAAAAAAAAAAAACATCATGACTTAAACTAAGAAAGTCATGAACTTTTATTAAAGTTTGAGTTTTAATAAATGAGAAAAAAAAAAAAAAAAAGAGAGGAGATTTGATTACGTGAATAACGAAATTAGTTTATTTTTTAAGAAAAAAATAAAAAAATATTAGAAAACTTCAACTAGGAGTGATCATGCCAAACGGACCTTTATTCTCTTTCGATTTTATTTTGATATGAAGACTAAACTACCTAATATGATCGATTAAAAATATAGGTATATCTTCATACGACGAGATTCTTTAAAAAATTCTTTTACTAAATATTCTTTAAAAAGTTCAACGAACAAAGGCAAAAATATAATTTTCCCCGTTGGTATTTGGTACAACCATTTGTGATTTTGCTACCCAAACCAAAAAAAAAAAAAAAAAAAAAACCATTTGTGATTCTTTTTTTTTTTAAGGAAAAAAATAGAAAACATGCTTGTGACCGGCAGTATTCTTGAGTGACGTAAATCATGGTTTAAAAAAAAAAAAATTGATCTCCTTTGAACGTTGTGCAGAACAGATGCACAACCGTAGAAATATTGGGCATGGCATTAATTTTTTTTTAATTGCTATTTTATTTTACCATTCATTCTTAAAATGGGATCTTATTGAGAAGCATTTTTCTACTTGAGATTTGTCTACTTTTCCGTTTTAGGAAAGACAGGTGATCATCTCACAACGCCATGCATCATTGTCTTGTAGTCCTAACAATATTAAGGGACACATGGGGCGTTGAACTAAATCCATTAATAAAATATGAATCTCAAGATATGGGTAGGAATGATATTTCCACACAGTCCCCGCTCTTAAAGTAGTGAGGATGAAGAATTATCGATTGGTTTGGGGCGGGGATGGGAATAAATTCTTGTCCTTAAATCGGGTTTGGGTCGGAAATAGGAGTACACTCCTCACTCTGATATACATATTTAAGAAAAAAGTAAAAATATTATTTATTTTCAACATGTGTTTTAACATTGATCATAGTCTTTATTATGGTTCTCTGTGCCTATTTGTTACAATTTTGTTTTGTTTTTGTTTTTTTTTTTAGATCATTGAATTTATGATGAAATTCAATTTTTTGTTTGTTTATAACTAGTTAAAATTTTTGTCAATCATGATCATTACGACAGAGATTGGAAGGGCATGGAAAGACACCCTAATTGCGGTTTCCCGACCTCATCCATGCCTCTCCTTAAGAGGGGATGGGGATGCAGAAGTATTCCTTGTTCTCACCCCACTATAAAGGCTCACAAATGTGATTTAATTTCTTTTATTGGTGATGTTTAATACTAGTAAAATCTATTTGGGAAAGTTAGTATTAACATTAGGGAAAGTTATTGTTTTGTATGTAATTATTTAAATTAGAAATTTTATTTATTTGTAATTATTGTAATTTAGAATATATCTTGATTTTAGTATATTTGCTAATATTAGGAAACTTACTACATTCTATATACTTGTAAACTTGTATAAATATGGGAGCCCATTTATAGTGCTCCTCGTTAATGAATTATTTATTCTTAGTCCGTAAAAGTACATACACGTTAAATATCTTAGTGTTCCTTTCTTATTCTCTTATTACTCTTATTATTTTCTTATTTAATTTTCTATTAGAATCTCTACCCATTTTTCATACCATAACGATAGCTTGAGTTGCTTTTGCTAAGTGCTTTCAAGCATTTCATTTTTTTTAAATTATAAATAAAAAAGTGATTGGCCTAAATGGTCCCTGAATTCTTTTGAAGGTGACTATTTTGTCCCTATTTTTTTAATTTTGGCCGAGAAGATCCTAAATACTCTAAATGTTGGTAATTTTAGTCATTTCTGTTCAATTCTATTAAGTTTCTAATGGAATCTTATGCAAATAATCATTTTTTTGTAGTAAAGAGACCAAAACCCTTCAATTTTCCCTTTCCTCTAAACTCTCCCAAAAATTTACGTTCCTCTCTCTATCAATCTACCTTTAGCGATAGCCTTCATCACCAATGAGGGCCTTCATCTCCGGCAATGCCAGCCCCCTTCTCTTTCTTCTCCATTGCTGAGATCACCCCTACCCCCACAACCACCTCCAGTCGCATGACGAACTTCGACTCCCTTTGATCTGGGTTCACCACCACCCCATAACCAAATGACCAACTCTGGCACCCCCTGCAGTCAAAACCAAGGCTCTACCCCCCTAGCATTTTAATTTGGGTTCGCCCCCCGCCTCCCTCCCCTAGCGTCAAAACTGAGGCTCCCCTTCCCCCCATGCCTTTTAGAACTAGGTTTGCCCCCCCACAATGACCAACTCCGCCCCCCCTCGTTTTTTATTTGGGTTCGCCCCCCTTCTCCACCACAATGACTAAATTTACCCCCTCCCTTGTGGTTGAAATTGAGGCCCAACCCCAACGTTTTTTATTTGGGTTTGCCCCCCACAACGACCAACTCCGGCCCCCTTGCTCTGCTGTCGAAACCAATGTTTCACCCCTTCCTCTAGTTTGCGATCTGGGTCCCCCCTCCCCCGTTTTCGAACTAGGTTCGCCCTGCTATCGTTTTCAATCTGGGTTTGCTGCTTTAGATTGGAGAGAGAGAGAGAGAGAGAGAGAAGAAAGTGGGATTAGTTTTTTTTTTTTTTGGTTAAATTAAATATACTGTTAAATTATTAAAATATCCTCTCAAACGTTAGAAAATTAATGGGATTAGACAGAAATGACTAAGATTGTCAACATATAGAGAGTTTAGGGTTGTCTTGACCAAAAGTAAACAAATAAGAACCAAATCTTCAGCTTATAAAGAATTCAGTGACCATTTAGGCCAATTACTCTAAATATTAGTGATACTTTTGTGGTAAGATAAAAGGATTCAGTTTCAAACTATTAATTTGATAAATAAGTGGTTGATCGTAGTCATTTATCAATGCTCATAACGTAAATTATCAGTTTTTAAGTCAATCACTGATTGATCAAATCTGAAACAAATGACAAATGATCATTTTACTAAATTAAGAAAAAAAATTGTCTATTTATTAGATTAGTTGATCAAAACAAGTCATCCAGTCCAATGTTCTTATATTCTATAAGTTATGCAAATAAAAAGAGAAAACAAAAATTTATTTTTCTTCTCATTTAAGGAAGAATAAGTATCCTTTGTTGAAAAGAGGGAAAAAAAAAAAACAGAGAATAAAGGCAATGTGTGGAATGACCAAAACGGTCAGCGTTGGGTTAATAAAAGCAGGTAGGATAGAGCTGAAGGGAGAGATCAAATATGGGCGGTGGGAAAAAAATAAGAAAGTGGGTTTGTGTTTGGTTCGATTAAAGAGCCCTCTATACCGGCCTGTCTCTCTGATCTTTCAAGTTCAACACCCCCAATTTTTATTTATTATTTATTTTTTTTTGGTTTTGTTTTGACTGCTTTGCCTTTTTTTAATAGTGGGAGGGTAAACATTTTATCTCCTCGAATCTTGAAGTTCTTGGCCTTTTCCGCCTTCTAGAGATGTGGGGACCCTCTCCCTCTCTCTCTCTCTGTATATATATATATATATATATAGATACATCTATATGTATGTATATATATCGTTACAGCCTGTATCCAATACTTTCTGTGGTCTCTTTGTTATGAAGCAATTCTTTATTGGTCTTTTACTTTTATCCTTTTTCTACCTATTAGCCGGTCCCGTTTTACAGCTAGTTTATCTTGTTTGTATGTATGTATGTATCTATGTATGACTGGTGTACTACAAGAACACATGACACCAAAAGGACGAGGCAAACAAACATGGCACGTTCTGTTTTCCCTTTTGCTACTGAAATACAACTATTGGACTCTATGGTTATGTTTGGTAGCCCGTGTTATGCATACGAGTAACCCCGACCTCTGTCCTGAGCCAATCAACCCTAACCATGTTCCTAGTCTGACCTCGTCCTTGGACCGACTCCGATCCTAGAACAATCTGTCCTCGAGTCCGAACGACCCCCATTCTAGGTTTAAGCTGGCATCGATTCCAACCTTGACCTTGACCTTTATATGATATAACATAATTCAATACACTAAAAATGTCATATTAGATCATACTTTCAATTGTTATACAATTCGATAATCTTACCAAATACTATATATTCATAAACTAATACGGTCCAGTGCTCTTATACATCTCACCAAGCATGCCCTATATGTTCTTATCTTGTCTTTACTCCAAAAAAAAAAAAAAAAAAATCGATGTATCATTTTCTATGGTAAATTATGAGACTAACATTAAAATTTGTGAGGTTCCAAAGTGTATTATTTCATTCTGTAATTTTGAAGTCTAAAATTCACAAGTTTATCGCTTTTTAGATTTTGTATAGAAAATTCTCCCGACATGGTAGAACAACATGTTTAGTAATTGTCCTTAAGGCTACAAAAATCAATTTCAACAATTTTAGCTGCAAGAAACACAAAATTTACTCTCATCGTTCTGTAAATAAGGCAAAGTCTTTGGCCAGTAATGTTCATGTATAGTATTTTTCTCAGCAAAAAAAAAAAAAAGGGAATATTTGTATTTCAAAGAGAAATATGGGGGCAAAGTCTTTAAATATGTGTTATTTATACAAGAGAAAAAGAGAAAATGTCAAGGAAAAAAATGGATTTTTTTTGTAATAAAAATTTTCTATAAGAATAAGGGATATTGTTCGGGGAAATATCCAGCACGAACCAGGAAGTCGACACATTTCCGCAACAAAGCTCAAGGTAAACCAAAACCGAGGACTTTGATGGCTATAATAAGGGGGTGTTTAGTGAATGAGTTTAGTTTAAGATTTTTAAGTTTTAATAGTAATTTTTCAGAAAAGACAAAAAACCTTTTCAGAAAAGACGAAAAACTTTTTTAAAAAAGACGAAAAACTTTTTTAGAAAAAGACAAATATCATAATAAAAAAAATATAATTTAGTTTAAAATGAACTTAACACAAAACACCAAAAAAAAAAAAAAAAAAAAAGATTCAAAGTAAACCAAAGTCGAAGACTCTGACGGCTCTAATGATCAATAGTAGTGTCACAAGTTACAAAGGAAACCGATTGAACAAGTAATCGACAACCATGTGGTGTGTCTATTGGGAAATCTATTGGGATCTGAAAGCCACCCCAACGCTATGATGGCGTGTTTCAATCACTAGGGTCTACAACTAGGTCTGAGACAAATCATAGTGATTGAGACAACCACATATAAATAGAGCATTTGGCTCCAGTTGTTTTAACTTTTACCCTCACGTTAGACTCTGCTTCTCTTTATTCTTTCCTTCAGCCTCCGTGGCGGTTTATCTGACTTGAGCATCGAAGTGCCTTTCGCAGATATATCCTTAGTACCCACGGTGATGAAAGGCGGAGCAGCAGGACTGAGAGCAATGGAGAAGGTAAGGATGTTGATGTGGAGAAATCGACTTTAACAAATATAAAGATAGAAGGTGCCATATTTAGATAGTTTTTGGGGAATAAATGTATAGCAAGTGGCATATAAATCCTTCGTCAGTTTGACTAGGATTTAACTCATGTGTTTCCTTATTCTTGTCCTCTTCTCGTCCCTCTAATAATATCATAACATGTCAATTAAAGATATATATTTAATTACAATATTATATCAAATTAATTAAAAGATTATATTAATTACGTACATGTCATATTATTATTAGAAGGACGTAAACGGGAACACAAAAACTAAATTCGTTTTGACTACTACTCCACTGAATGACCCGTCGCAAACGAGGAAGCTAGATAGCATACGCCTCGTTTGTTCCTATCGATTAAGAACATTTGTGTCACTTAATATGGATTGGCTATTTAAATATGTGTTTGAAGTAAAACATTTGAGATGTAATTCAAATTACATGAAACGGTCCATTTGACCGTTTAAGAAGACAAATGGTATTGAGCTACCTCCCTAAATTGGGTTATATTTGAGTATACACGCAACAACAATATTTGAATTCTCTTTGACCAAAAGTTTTTTCTGTATCTTCTATTGACGGTTTTTTTTTTATATGCATTCATACCGTAATGAAATTTGTTATGCACGTTATTTTAAATCTGATTACGACGGTTTTTTTTCTATGCATTCATACCCTAAAGAAATTTGTTATGCACGTTAAGGTCACGTAAGATTTATTAGAATTATTTCAAATATCTATCCAAACACATTTAAATATTCTGTTTAAATATTTTTATTTCGATGAAACATCTAAAATGTTATCATTCGAATGGTTGAACCAAACGGACCCATAAGAGGGTGTTTGGTGGAGTAGTTTGAGTTGAGATTTTTAAGTTTAAATAGTAAATTTTTTTGAATTTTCAGAAAAGATAAAAAACTTTTTGGGAAAAAGACAAATTTTTAGGGAAAAAGACAAAAAAAAAATTTGAGTTGAATGGTTTGAACCAAAGCCCTTTGACATTGAACCGTGCGTTTTGGACTTTCCATCGTTGCCCATTCAGTTGAGCGAGCCTTTGAAAGGGCTCATTGTCGTACGTAGCCCAACTTCTTCAAGCCTAGCGTGGCCCAATCCCATTGTGCACATTGATATAGGACGACAGTGCCGTCTCTGTCGTTTTCATGGATCCAAAACCTTGTCGTTCAGACAACTGCAGTTTTATTATTACCCCCCCCCCCCCCCAACAAAAAACAAAAACAAAAACAAAAACAAAGAAACAAAAAAACAAAAAAACAAAAAAACAAAAAAACAAAAAACTGCTAGTAGTGTTTAGCGTTTCTACCCTACTTGTGGAAGACAATCAATACATTTATAAATTAAATGACTTTTTCATTATTAAAAAAAAAAAAAATTCTGTACGCTAGCAAAATGTAGAATGCAATTACAAATATTATTGACTTGTTTTTATCTGTAGTAATTTTAGTGTAAGTATGAAGGCTAGTTTTAAGCAGTATAGTTTGATACAGATTGAAATACTCTTTAGTTTAATACAACTATTTTTAACCTTTAGATTCGCAATCATATTTTAGACTTAAAGAAAACTAAGTAAAATGTATTTTTAATCCAATACCTCTGCACGAATTTAATGAAACAAAATAAAAATGAAATTGATCCTATAAAGTCATAGGATTCGAATTCAGAATTTAAAATGAATGGTGTTTGAGAGAGAGAAAAATAAATGTGGAATGGATTTTGAAAAAGTGTAACGATGTATTTAGATTTGCGTTAAATCTGATTTTTTTTTTTTTTAAAATTTAAAATGGTGTGTCAAATACATTACTTGAATATAGCATGAAAAGAAAAACGAACAAGTAAATAGAGTTTACTTTAAGGCTTGAGAATGGTGAAGAACACAATTGGGGGAGTAAATGTGACGCTGAGAAGTGTAACAACAATAGAATTATATGGTTTACGAAAAGAATGCATCAAGGTGATTGTATGTATAACTTATTAATAATTTCATACGTGATTTTAACAAAAGCCTTGAGTTCAAATCTTTCGTTGTCCAAGGAGAGCGCATTGAGCCGAATAAAATTTACATTAGGAAGATTAAAAGTGGGTTTTATTTTTTGCTTTCTTGCATGCACAGTATCAGATACGAGTCACCATAGAAGATTAGTTTTTACTCGTGAGATTTTAGTCTTTAATGAGTTTCCACAATACAAAATAAAAAAGTAGAAACTTTTCTTTTAGGGGAGGAAGGAACAATAAACAGTTGACGTACAAACTCAGTACTTAGAAATCGTCAATATCTTAAAATATGATTTTAACGAAAAGCTCTTCTATGTAGTTAAAATTCTTCCGAGAAGTTAATCGCACGCCGATTACACTTTCAAAAACAGTTTTTAGACGAAAGAAACCAAAAAGGGATTCAAGAAAGCGATACTAAATAGACCTTGAGTTTTCTACGGAAAAAAACAAAAAGTAACCAATCCCGTACAGGCCTTAGTCAATTGGTAATGGCTTTGGTTAGAGTAAATGGCCGAAAGAGTAGGCCTTGAGTCTTGACTTTTGGCAAAGACTACCTGCGAAGCTGCCGGTGTGCCACAAATACTAAGGTCCTGTTTGACACTCGTATCCAATTCGAATTGAGAATTTAAACTGAACGACCGTTTTTTACGACAAAAAATGAATGTGTTTCGGATTTGGAGAAGTAAGAATTAATCCAATTCAAATCAGATTTCTCTAATCCGAAACCACGATAATGTGAAAATATTTTGGAGATTAATTCTTTTGTTCCCTCGGACAAGCGTTGGAAAATTAGGATTGCAGTCAATTTTATTCAAAGAATTCAAATCGTCTGCATTTCTTTTTCGTCAATTTTCTCCACCATGTTGGTCTTGGTCTTTTACCAAAAAAGGATTGCAGTCAAATTCTTTGAAGTAATCTTTCTCATCCCAAAATTACTTCTTTGCTTAAAAAAAAAATAAAAAAATAAAAAACTCTGGAAATTATTACAGTATAATTTATTCAAAAAGGCTCCAAATAAAAAAAAAAAAAAAAACTTATTGCGAGGAGCCGACCGAAGATTTGTCTTTTTTCTTTTCCTCCTACAATTTTGAGATTAACAAATTTTTAAATCTTCTTTATATATATATATATATATTTGTAATCTGTTTTATCTTTTAGTTGACATTTTCGTAAAATTTTATCTGATTATTACATTAATTGTTCTTTTTAGTTACCAGATAGATGCATAACAATTAGGAAATGAAAACTTACAAATGATGATTAGTACTTAGATTATTCACCATTATGCAAATCACAATGGTATTAATAATAATTATAGAACCACAATAACTTATATAGCATCACAATTTTAAGAAGTTACAATCGTCTCATTAATTATACGAATCACAATGATAATTGTATCATTGAGATTATCATTATATAAAATCTATTAAAAATACCAAATGATATTAGACCTAATGCTTGATTAATCATTATCACAACAAAATTGTGTATTATAATTATAAGTGAAGAGAATTTACGAATTGCTATTTAAATTAATTGATATCGTTATTAGATTTGTAGAATATTTTGATATTGAAATTAAAATCACAAGAATCTTATTACCTAAGGCGTAATTAAATCATTTTAAGTTATAATTTCGCTATTCTTAAAATAATCTGAATCTTTTGTTATTTTAGAATTCTAATAATTAGATCTTGTTATCTGTATACAAAAGCCTTTTTTTTTTTTTTTTTTTGGGATGTATTCACAAAGCCCATTTTATAACCAACCTAAACAATTCTAATCGTCTTTTTTTTTAAGAGAAAACTCAGTTTTCCTATTAACATTTTCAAATTAAGTTAAAAAACTCAAATTTTAAAACTTCATAATTTTTTTATTTCATGTTAAAATGAGTTTTTTTCAATTGCATATAATTTCAACAGTAACGAAATAGTATATCCGTATTAATTTTAAAAAATATATATTTCACGTTCATTTTCAAGCCAACATATAGTTCCAAAACTCAACTCAACTTTAATTAAATGACTCCAATGAAAAAATTTTCTAAGGGTCTGTTTGGTGAATGAATTTGAGTTAGAAATTTTAAGTTTCAATAGTAATTTTTGTTGACTTTTCAGAAGAAAAGACAAAATATTTTTCAGAAAAGACAAAAAAATTTCTTCAGAAAAAGATAAAAATTGAGATGAAAATTTTGAGTTTGAATTCACGAAACAAACGAGGCCTAACTTAAGCTAATCAATCAAACGGTCTCTTGTAATACCATGAAAAATAATCATGAAAAATAAAAAGCTTGTGTGGGAATTTCATGATAATGGAGATGATTTTTCTTTTTTTTTTTTTTACGCACTCCAAATGGTTTAATGCAACATACCTAGAAACCAATCCTCAAGAATCATAAGTAAGATTGTTTTGTAAGAAAAAAACAAGTTTGTTGTGATGTGGAGTGAGTTGGAGTTGGACCAAGTAGAACAAGAGAAGGGGAAGTGGTCAAGGCAAATACTGAAAATCACATTCAATGTGGTTGACAGCTGAAACAAAATCCCCTTGGAAAATGCACCCACCCCCTAACCCCAGATCCACACTGTTCTTTATTCGGAAAACTGAAAAAGCTGGTTCAAATCTTGTGGGCCCCACTTGGAATAACTTTGTGCTTTCTTTGGTTCAAGTGGAGAGAGGTAGAGACTCTCACTAAGGCCCATACTTGGCCTCCTCTCCTGTAGCGATGAATAATAACTTTTGAATACTTCCTGAATTTTTTTTTTTTAATGATAATCAACTATTTGAACTTTTAATTTTTGATAATTTAATTTATTTTTACTTAAATTTAGTAAAATTAAGATAATTTTTTATACAATACTTATATATTATAGCTCAAAAGAGATAATATTGATCATTTTTACTTAATTTCAATACAAATTTTTTTAAAGCTTACGTTTAATTTTGAGTATGATTAAATAATTGTTAAATTTTCAAAGGAAATTATATTGAATTTAAGCAAAAATGATCAATAATGCTTTTTTTGGACTATAATGTGCAAGTTATGCGTTAAAAACCATTCAAATTTTTACAAATTTGAGCAAAAAGGATTGAATTGTCAAAAATTATAAATTTAGGAGGCTGATTAGCAAGAAAAAAGTTTATGAGCTAAATTACCAAATTTGAAAAGTTCAAGGGATATATGTACAAATAAGTTATACTAAGAATATTTATCCTTGTAACAAAAAAAAAAAAAAAAAGTTACTGTGAGATTCCTTGTCAAACCCGATCATGTTAAGAGTAGATTCATCTCCTTTACATGATATTAGGCACTAATTTTAATATTAACTTTTGATTAATAATTTACGTTATATGTGAGTTGTCTCTCTTTTATTAGTAATTGATAATTAAAAGATCTATCAATAGATCTATTAATAATAATAAGATTAAAAGATTAGATCTGAGATGTTCCACCAGATGGTTTCTCTATTAATAATAATAGTGTTGCTTTAATGGGATTGAGTCGTTTACATAACAAAATTTGCCCTTTTATGGAAAAAAGGATAAAAATTTATTTCCGAATTGAATATGTGCATACGGAGATGTTCCACCAGATGGTTTCTCCATCCCCTTTCATGATTAGGGGATTTTTTTTTTTTTTTCATTGAAGGGAGAGAGAATCTTTTTTTTTTTTAAATTTTTTAATTTTTATGGGGAGTGTTGCTTTAATGGGATTGAGTCGTTTAGCATAACAAAATTTGCCCTTTTATGGAAAAAAGGATAAAAATTTATTTCCGAACATGGGGGCATGGAGGCCCTGGCTTTCTGTCGCTATGGTTATATTGCGGCTCTGAAAAAAGAAACTGTTTTTGTTTTGTTTTTGGAGAAGTTTGTTTCAATTTGGCACCCAACAAAACATTACACTCTCTGGCTCTTATGCCGACATGGGAAATGCTTCTGCCATATTGCAGACGCATGTTGTTCATGACTCTAAGAAACATGCCCTTCAAAAATTAAAAAAAAAAAAAAAGACCCCAAAAAAAAAAAATTTATTAAATTTGAGAGTTTGAGATTCAAAATTTACATATCTTTAGATGGAGCCAGATGTGATATTAATTCTAGGTTATGTCTGCAAATACAAGAACCCGGGTATTCAAGTGTTAGTGGTATAATCAAGTTGTTTGTGGAACTTTCGTATGATAAGGACTCAAATAATATATTAGTGGATTATAAGTGATTATTTCCCCAAGTATCATTAAGAAGATCTATCAATTAGCAAACTCACCTTTTACATGATGTATCAATTGTTTTTTTTTTTGGGTTGCTAGGTCAAAATTTTATCATTTTATTTTTATATCTATTATTCCTCTCTAAATTTTTTTAGAACTTTAAATTTAATTTAAAAAATTAATTGAACTTGTTGAGAAAAATTTCTACAACTTTCGAAAGAAATAAGTATTTAGCAAGTTGGGTTAACTTTAGATTAAAATATTAATTGATATCACCACTCTATAAATTAAAGGAATATATATAGTAAATAGCATATTCCCTATTTTGAGGCAGCAAGATTTTTGGGCACCATATTTATCTAGTCTTTGGCCATACATGGGGGTTTTTTTTTTTTTTAATAGTTAACATGGTGTTGTTAAACTACTTAATCTCCCTAGATTCTCATCTTATATATAAAAGATCAGTTCTTATAATTAAGTTCACGCCCAATTGACTTGTATTAATATATATACTCTATATGACTAAAATAATAATAGCAATTGTTTAGATGTAATCGATTAATAATTAAGAAGTGGTAAGGAAAGGAGTCCCTTGAAAGTGTCAAAGTAGTATATCAATTATAAGACATTTGTTGGGAATATTGGAATCTGATGGCTAAGAGGAAGTATTGCTCAACCTTATGAATTAGCAACGATATATAATTCGAACGATGCTAAAAAATATCGATAATGTTAAACACCACCTGTTAATAAAAAATAAATCTCATAACATAAGAATCGAATTACTTATTATTAATAATAATATTTAATATCACTTATGTCTGTATATATTTTTCGATTCATTAGCACTTTTACGATTTATAAGAACTCTATGGTGGTGTTGGCCGGTATATAGCACTTATACCCACCTATAAGAATATGTGACTATGATGTGCTTAGTTGACCAAAGTACGATTATACTTGAAAGTCAACCAAAAAATATATATAGAATATAGGTTGAATGATATTAGTAGGAATATTCTACAAATTTAATTTTTATTGAGAAAATGATTGATGCATTGTATTTGGTCACCATATTTCTAACCTATGATTAATCTATATTTTTAATAATTTATTTGGCATTTCAATTCAACTCCCATTAAACTGTACTTTTTCGTAACAGTTTTTGTCTTTTTCTGAAAAGTTAACAAAAATTATATTAGTTTTTAGAAAGTCAACAAACTTCAACTTAAAAATTTCATCTCCAACTGGTGAACCAAATACAAACTAAGTAATATTAAACTGCATGTACCAATAACTAGCACGCACGCCATTCGTTGATCTACTATTTTATAAAATGTTTTATATTTTTAAATGTTTCTAATCTAAAAATGGTCATTTAGATATCAAAAAAAAAAATTTCACTGAAAACAACAAGGATGACCTTTACAAATGTTCCAAAATTTACCATGTGCGACATTTTTGTTTAAAGCAGAAAAATTACAAGTCTAGTTAAAACGTTATAATAAACTGTTATCTAACAAAAACTAAAAGAATTATAGGTAGAATAAGGGAAAATATATATATATCTATATATATCATCTATGATTTGTTGCTTTAAAACGTAATTTTGTGTCATATATATATATTTATTTTTGGATACATTTTTTTAAAATAAAATATAAAGAAACATTTGTTATCAATGGAGCTACCTTATTCTAGAAAATCTCTCAAAACTAGTTACTAAACATTATTGAAGTCCTTTATTTCCATTAAAAAATACTACTCTATATAAAAAAAAAAAAGGAAAAATATAATGTGATAAGCACGACGTGGAAGATTCTAGCCAAAAAAGAAAAAAAGAAAACAAAAGAAAAGAAAAGAAAACACGTGGCACTTAAGCTATAAAATGGAAAAATTATCAGAGTAAAAAAATGGAAAATCTTATTTGTCAGCGTAAACATTTTTTTTTTTTAGGAAAGTGAAAATTTTAAAGTAATGAAAATAAAACTATAAAGAAATAATAAGGTAAAAGTAGTTAGAAGGGTCGGTTCACATTAATTTGTGAGTTATATTATTTAAACTCTAGGAAAGAAAACCAAAGAAACGATCAATAGGTGGTTACAAGTATTGTCTAATAATAATATTATACATGATTTCATTTGCAGATATAACGATCGAATCCTTCCAAAAAAATGGTCAATAGTTATCTCATGGTTATATAAGTATAATATATTCTGAATTGCAAGTTTAGTAGAGTTTTTACTTTTATTTTAATCAATAGGAAAAAAAAAAAAAAAAAGAGGTAAAAGTCATGATTTTTAAACTAGTGTTGAAAAGGATAATATATCTTGAAAGGCTAGTTTTGATAGAAAATTTGCTTTTAATTTTAATCCATAGAAGAATTGAAGTAAAAGTTATAATAAGGTTTAAATAAGTGTTCGAGATCATATTTTTAAATAAGATTTTGCCAACACTAATTCAAACGCGAACCAAGACTAAGTTCTAACCATGAGATCATCAAAGGCATCTTGTTTGTCAAATTAAAATTTTTCAGAATTTTTGGCAAAGTAATCAAAGGTAAGTCTGACAGTGGCCCCTTGGTACTTGAATTACAAATTTGTAATTTAAATTCCTTAATTTAATCGAATTTGAGGTTATGTTTCAAATTAAACTCGTTTAAGAAGGGGAAAATATACGTAATTCTCCTGTCTACTTGATCTACGGAGACCAATTTTAAAGGTCATGGGAAAAAAATAAAGAAATAAGTAAAATGAGCGATTATTAGAATCAAATCCCAAAAAAAAAAAAAAAAGAATATTTTCATTTGTGCCCCATGAACTTTAAGATCACTCTCACTTTACCTACTGAATTTTAAAAAACTCTCACTTTACCTTTTAAACTTTGAATTAAACCCCCACTTTACTCACTTCTTCATAATTTCAATTAAAAATAGACATAAGAGGTGAGTTAAGTGCAATCCATGTGGTTTTTTTTTTTTTTTTTTCCCATTTTTTAGTGGAAATTCTAATAGAATGGACTTTGTCATACTAATTTTCTTGTTTTTCCTTTAGTTTTTTTAACTGAAATTCTGATTAGAGGATGTGAGGTTAAATTGAATGTTCAGAAGACAAAGTAAGAGTCTTTAAAGTTTAAGGTAGGTCAAGCAATCATGTTGGGGCTAGATCAGTGAATAAACAACGAGAACTTAAGATCTTACGTAACAGTTTCAAAATCTAAATAATTTTTCTAGCAATTGTTCCAAACAATGCGTACTATATATATATATATATATATATATATATTCTAAACCTAGCTAGAAAGTCAGAGACAAATGTGTGACATTTATAATTAATTGAATATAATTTTGAGAGAAAGAGACAAATAGCATTTTGAAAAATAGTAAGAGTTATTATAGCATAACATTTTAAATAAAATAATAAACAGTATAATCAAATTTTTGACTACACAAAACAAAATCAAAAAACCCTCTTCCTTCGTCCTCTCTTTCTCTCACTCCTCTTTTTCTCTTTCTCTTACATGAAACTACGCACACAAATTTATCATTAAAAATCAATTGTAAATTGGTTAGTTTCTAGAAAATCTAAATATTTTCCTAAAAATCTATCGATTTACTAAAAATTATTTGCTATAATTCATCATCTTTTAAAAAACATACTATTAACTTTAAAAATACTTATAAAATATGTTATTTATTATAATTTCTTTATAATTTTAAGGTTACAAAATAAATAGCGAGTAAATTACGGATGAGGGCACCTTCAGTTTTGTAAATTATTAAGATATTTATTTTCTGGGGTTTTAAATGTCGTTTTCAAGTTGGAAATGTCGACTCAGCCAAAAGGGAAAAAAGGAGTTGTTGGAAACCCTAGCTACTTGAACAAGCAAATTAAATAGCAAAGAAATAGAGAGTCATGACTTTAAATTAATTAAATCATAAAATCATTTGCTTTTGTGGATATGTTTTGATATACCTAATCCATATATAATTTGTAGCTTTCTCTTTATTTTTACGGAAAACCAAAATTGTCTGTTTGAATGGGAAGGCATGAGTTTTAAAAGAAAATATATTATTCAATTCCGATTTTTATATACTTTATGGTTTTATGTTTCTCCACCTGCCTTTGTATATATCAATAGTTTAAATTCGGGAAATATTTCCTTGATAGTGACAGTCCACATTTAGAAACAAGTTTTTTTTTTCTTTTTTCTTTTTTCTTTTTTCTTTTCCAGCTAACTTATACTTATTAATATACCCAATAGGATATACATATAATTGCAGGTATAATTTAACGAGAATTTCATACATGACTATTCGAATTCACCAAAAAAAAAAAAAAAAAAAAAAAACACCTTGTATATATATTGAATTTAAGATGAGACAATTTGAACTCTACGTCTTATAATTGAATCATATATGAAATCACCAATATTTATAGCATGAAAGGAACCATATATATAGTTCATTTGTAAATACTTTTTTTGTTGCAAAACAAGCTATAAGTTGAAGGATATTTTGGGGATGAGTCAAATAAAACTTGAGAGGAGCCAATACATAGCCTCCTCCTTAAAGTTAATTAGAGGCATTCCATATTTTTATGCATCAAAGATCTTGATGGTCACGATCACCCTTTTAGGGGCTTTTTAAATTGAATTTTAATATGGATCACGCATAGTTTGTAAGATTAATGGGGTTTTCTCTTAAGTACAATAAAAAAAAAAAAAAAAAGAAAAATTTATCAATGATATAATATGTTTTTCCTTTTAATTATTAATAAATTCAACTAAGGAGCTTGATTTAGTAGGAGGGGTTCTTAGGAGGTGCCAATCTAGTTAGATGTCTCGAAAACTCAGAAACCCAATGTTTAATATTTTATTTACAAATAAAAATAAAGTGTTTTTGCTTCAAAATAAGAAAGACAACGACATGAACGATATACAAATGTGAAATGTGTGGTGGGTCAGAAAAACATGCTGCAGTCTCTTAAGAAATTCGGTAATCAGTACAATAGACTAAAACTGTTCTCTATAAATATATAATAAATATATTTATATATATATATGCGAAAATTATCAAATTGCCACCTTTTTCTCATATATTTACCAACATGACACAAAATACACGATCTAGATTAACATGACAATCACTTTAATTTAATTTTATATTATATTGATCTAATTTTAATTTTTTATGTCATGTTAATATAATGAAGTTTAAATTTTATATCATTCAGGTACTTTTTCCTATATATATATAATCAGTATTGTTTGGCAATAAACAAATAAATAAATAAAATGGAAAAAATAAAAGTAACCTCGCTGTGTGTTGAAATTCTCTAGATTACCTCATGGTAAAAAATGATCTCATCCACCAAATGAGTGGACTTTCTTAGATCATTGTGATCTTGACTTCCAAATAACATTATTAACTCGTGGACTGTCCTATGTGGACCAGCCTTTGTCGTAACGTTGAGATGATCAAGATATTACTTATCAGCTAATTGTGAACAAAAAAAAAAAAAAGTGGAAAAGAAAAAAAAGGAAATTAACCAAAATTAGAAAACAAAAATTGTTTCTGTTTAATAACAAAAGAAAAACTGATAATGAATGTTTCCAATTGCTGAGGTCATGATGAGTGATTTGCAAGTTGTTTGCGGTGCTGTGAAACACGCCTGCTCTTAAACTTAAGTTGCTCATTAACCCATTTGCTAAGTTATGTAGTGATATATATATATATATATATACACACACACACACACTTGTCTTCTAAATAAAAAAGAGAGGAAAATTATAAACTAAAAATAATTCGAAAAAAATAATAGGGAAAAAAAAAAGGGATCTTGAGTACGTTTGAGCTGGATACATCTCCTTGAGAATAGCTTGGTTTGGCTTATTTTGCATTTTTGTTAAAAAAAAAAAAGATATTCAAAAGTTGCAAGCTGCATGTAATGTTCATCTACAGTATTATCCATAAATAAGGTCAAACATATAGAAATAGAATACATATACACACGAGAACTCAGCATATGTGCAGAATGATGGTTGTAACTTTTTTTTACATTATTATAACAACTAGTTGATTGTAACATAATATATTTCAGTAATATTTGTTCATTTGTACTTATAGTTTTAAATACTTCATATTATAAGATTATTAAGAGAAAGTTACAAGTAAATCAATTTGTAGTAACAAAGTGTAAAATTAAATATTACAAGTGCTGATTATGTTCAATTATTGGATAGGAGAATATATATATATATATATATATATACATACATTTCATGAAAGAAAGAAGGAAAGCACGCTTTTCTTCAATATTATTATTTATGAATAAAAGAGAAGTTCAAGCCCAAAAAAGAGGGTAACCGAGAGAAAGAGAAATGGAGAAAAATTTTCAAGGCGGAAGCCGTGGGTTCGAGCCTCGTCAGTCCTGATGGATCCAAATCCAAGCTTGCTTATTACAGCAGGGCTTAGCCGTTTCTTTATATTGCTGGTAGCATTGGGAAAAGAGACAAAACCTGAGTGAGGAACGGGCTAAAGAGCCTAGTTCTTAATGTGGAAAGTCTATAATTATAACACCGACTCAATTGGAAGCTAAATCCTCAACTTACTTCAGACCAGGTTCGTTCACTCAAACAGAATTGAGCCTGATTGTGTTATAGTTGACACTTAGATTTGTTTTCATCTTATCCTACATTTGAAATTCTATGGCAATTTACTGTAAAGCAAATGCTAGAAGTCCTTTGACTTAATTAATGCAAACAGACAAACACAAGTGTCCTTTGTTTGTGCAACTTGTTAGATTTCTAGTTTTAAAAATTTTAGAAATTAAATCATGTTTTTGAACTCTTAGTGTATTTGTGTCATTGTGTTGATTCCTTATTGATTTTTAATTCTCGAAACGAGTTTACAAATCAAGAATTAAAGAAAATAACAATAGTCGGATTTATTTTCCACCCATCCATTCCAATCTTCGTAGTACAAAATCAACAAAAAATACAATTTTTGACACTACCTTGCCAGAACGTTGAGTTCTTGCATCAATTAAAGCCCTTAGTTTAATTTTTATTTTGTAATAAATAATATACATGCGTATATAGCTATATATCTATATATATAGATAGATATATATAATTTTTGGCTCCGTTTGGTTCACTAGTTTAAGTTGAAACTTGTAAGTTCCAATAGTAATTTTTTTTGACTTTTCAGAAAAGATAAAAAATTTTTTCAGAAAAGATAAAAAACCTTTTTAAAAAAAGATAAAAATTAAGATAAAAAATTTGAGTTAAAATAGTAAACCAAACATCTCATTTGTTTATGATTTTGTATCCTTGTCCTCGCGGTTAGCAGACAGTCCTTATTTTCGGAGTAGTTGGGAAAGGCCCGGAGTTTATTTTAAAATATATATATATATATATATATATCAACAAAAGTGGGGTGGCCGGTCCTCTGTGGGTCCCACACAGGAACCCCTAAATAGACTTTGCTAGCTTGCCGATGCTGCGCCGTCCGATCCATCGCAAAACATGACTAGGACTCAATCTGGACACGTGTCTCGTGGTCAACAGCCTGTCGCCTTGGTTGACAGCTGCCTCTGTAGCAAGTAGCAGCTAAATGAAATAAATTTATACCCCAAATAATACTCGCTATGAATTAATAATAAATATTGGCAATAATGGCCTAAGTAAAATATTTATAAAGTGCGTTCAATGAAAAAAATATTTATAAAGTTTTCTTTACAATATTGCCCTTGAAGATTCCATAACGGCAGCTGAAAATTATCCCTTTGGGACTCCGTTTGATTACTACATGCCTTATCCATCTTAAAATTGACATTCATATTCTTATTTCGAAGTTAAAATCTTATAAAATGTGGGGTTTAATAAAAGATAATATAAAATGATGGGTATAAATAAAAAAGAGAATATTTAAGTGGGGCAGGCTTTTAAATTTAAAACTGCCAGTGTGGTGTATGAAAAGTGCTTAATCGAAGAATTATAGCTTTTTTGGTGTTTGAAGTTCAACTCCAATTAAACTAAACTATACTTTTTTGGCTGGATTTTTGTCTTTTTTAAAAAATTCAATAAAAATTATAACTAGTTTTTGAAAAATCAACTAACTTTAACTTAAAATTTTTTAACTCTAACTAGTGATTTAAATGGAAGTTTAACAAAGTTATAGGCGAAAGTTAAAATATAGAGAAATTTAGTGGTCGAATGTGTGGCTTCACTAATATTAATAATAATAAGCAGCCTGCTCATCTGCTTGTTAAACAAATGTGGTTAATGACGAGTTGAAGGATGGACTAAATTGAGAGACACGAGGCATTTCTTGAGAAGATGCTCCGACGTTTTTGGTAATTAAGCTCAAAGAGATCGAGTCCAGATCTGCTGTCCCATTTTCATGTCTCAATAGTTGTTATTTCAATAACTCATTAATTTATTTGAGAATTTGTAAGTATTTAACATTTTTTACAGGACTAAATTCTTAAATTAAGATGATTTAGCATAACACTATTGAGGAGATAACCAATGAGACAAGGAAATTCAGGACATCATATCTTGACTCAATATAAGTCTTGCCTGAGAGCTTATTAATTACAAGCAGTTTTTGGCTTCCTTACTTCAAAAATTGTTTCATGTCAAAGACATAGAATGTAATTTCCTAAAAAAAAAAAAAAAAAAAAAAAAAAAAAAAAAAAAAAAAAAACTCTCTTATGAGTAGTCAACAGAGGAGCCACATTCAAATCAGCAGGGCACTTGGCCACTCAAATTTTTTAAAAATTGATTTTGACCCTAAAATTTTAAAAAATGCCGCCACAAAAACCATTTTTTGGCTCTTCCGCTGTGTGTTGTATTTGAAACTTTTATCAAAGTCTTTTTTTGTAAGACATTATAAAGTTCAGTCTAACTTTTTTTTTTTTTTTTTTTATAATACTGATTTATTTTTAATTTTGATCATTTTGATATATTTCTTGTTTAAGATTTCGAAATCATTTTGATATATTAAAACTCTTTTACAAATATGATTCCAAATTATTACGAAAAAGCATTAACTTTTGCTTCTTTTTTTTTTTTTTTCACTAAACATAAAAACAAAAACCATGTCAAAGGAGCCAATAATTTAAAAAAAAAAAAAACTAAAGAATAATGCTTTTGCTTTTTCACTTGTTGTTTCTCTATATCGAGATCCAATGAATATTCTCTCTCTCTCTCTCAATGATTTTGCAAAATGTTGCGCCAAAAGGATTTTTTTTTTTTTTTTTTTTGTTTACCAAACACTTGAGATCGGCATATATAGTTTAATTATTAGTTAGCACAAGGAACAAACTAATGTTGATTTATACGTGTCACTTTTGTAGATGAACAGAGTTTCCTTAATTAATATTGACTAATTAAGAAAAGATCAATACTAATAATAATATTTAACTATAAGATGTGTAAGTCAATTAACAACTTCAATTTGGATGGCGATTATAAAAACAAAAAAACAAAAAAAAAAAGGTACAATTTGCATGTTGAGTAGTCAGTTTGTAATTGTGACTTTTTGTAAGATGATTGGGAGAAGCACCAATGGAGAACATTTAGGTTATTATTTTTTGCATTATGTGGAAACGATAAAAATGATATATTTATTTCCAAGGAAAATCCAATAATCAAAGACTGTGAGGGTGTTTGGTGAATGAGTTGAGTTTGAAAATTTTAAATTTGAATAGTAATTTTTCAGAAAAGACAAAAAACTTTTTCATAAAAGACAACTTTTTCAGAAAAAGATAAAATTTTGAGTTTAAACTTAAGCTTTCAAACAAGCTGTGAAACTTTGTCAATAGATCAAAAGTACTTATAATTTTTTTTTTTTTCAATAAATTGAAGTGCTTTTAATTTTTACACATATCTCCATCTAATATCGTTTTCACGCGTAAATTATGCATGCCTTTTTATTTAATTTGCAATAGTATATAGTGTCATGGAAATTAATGACGTCTGCTTTTGTTGTTGATAATTCTTGAAGAATTTCAAGTATTGTGCTCTTTTTTCATCTTATTCGAAGAAATAAATATATATATATATAATAAGTGAATAAAAAACTATATAGATAATATCTAATAAAGATAATTTTCAATTTCATTACTAGAATTCATTATTTTTGTATATCTAGTCTACAAAGCTTTGCTTTACATCTTTTTTTCCCTTGAACATCATCTATCAGACATAATTAATTAATTTATATAATGAAAACTTTTTCTTTACTAGAATTTCATCTGAAGGTCTAGATCAAAGTTGCGGCTTTTTATTTGAAATTTTTTTTTTCAAAAGCTATATTATTTCCGTTTTATGAAAATGGTAGAAAAGAGTACATATACATATATATATATTTTTTTTGACCCCTTATAATTGCAGCAATATTTTAACTAAAAATAAAAGCTAAAGTGTTGAAAAATTGACAATAGGGTAATGTTGTAAATTTGTAATTATTCACTGATAAATTAACTTTGGTCCACGTTATTTAAATAATTTAGAAAAGAATTTGGAAGAAAAAAAAGAAAAACACAGCCGCCTCAGCAATCTACGTGTAAGTTTGCATGAAAATGTCAATAGTAGGGTCTGAACTCTGAAACCAACCATGGCAGTTTTGTCATTTCAGCCTCAATAACAAAAAGAAGCTTGGACAAGGAAGCCGTATACACACATACATGTATTTACGTTCATATTTAGGGTATGTTTGGTTGGTTAGTTTGAGTTGAAATATTTTAGTTGTAATAGTAAAATTTTTTGAATTTTCAGAAAAGACAAAAAACTTTTTGAGAAAAAGACAAAAACTTTTTGAAAAAAAGACAAAAAAAAAGTACAGTTTGAGTTAAAATGAGATGATGACAAACAGGGATTTACTGTCGTATTTTCTTATTTTCTCTTCTCGACTGCCTTTTAATTCTGTTTTAATGCCTAATTAAATTGTTTAAAATGTTTTTAATATTTAACTCTTATTTTTGTGATTAAGTCGTTAAATTTAGATAATAAAAATAAAAATTAGCCAGACAGTCAAACGGATGGATGGATTTGGACTCATTATACATAGAAATACTGCCCATTTAGTACTTCTGGTTTTCCAATTGAAAGAAAAACAAAACCACTGTTTTTTTGGTCATTTTGTTTTGTTTTGTTTTTTTTTTTTAATTCCAAGTCTACTCTTTCTCTCTCCACCCTTTTTTTTTTTTTAAATCTTACAGAGAGAGAGAGAGATAGAGAGAGAAAGTTGAGAGGGATATATCTTATGTAGAACCGCTTTATCTGAATAAATTTCTGGTTTAAAGGAAGGAAGGAAGTCGTCTACTTCTTTAGAGAGAGAAAGTGAGAGAGGAAAAAGCTTTAAAAACTCTTTTGTTCTTTTGCATTCAATTCAATTTCTTTTCTTCTTCTTCTTCTTCCTCTTCCTTTCTCTCTCTCTCTCTCTCTCTGTGTCAAACTCTTCTCATGTTTATAACCGACCCTTTCCCTCTCTCTCTTTCTCTCTCTAGAATATATTCTCTCTCTATATATATATCTGGATGATCGACATGAGGCAGCTAATCAGAAGAGACTACCGATTACAAGGTAAAGTTCTTGGAAGAAGAAGAAGAAGATAAAAAAAAAAAAAAAACAACAACAACAACAATAGAGGCGGTTTTGCCATTTTAATGGGGTTTTCTTCAAGAGGTTTAAAAGACGAGAAGGCCATACTAGCAGACGATCAGCACCAACAACTGTGTCAACACCACCACCATCAAGATCATAATCAACGGCAGGATCAAACCAAGCTCTCAGCAACTCCTTTCATGGCTGCTCCTTCCACCATTAAAGGAATGACCAACACCGTCCAATCAACCCCACTTGTTCTTGATCATCATGATCATCAACAATTACAACATAATCAGCAGCAGCAGAATATTTTTCCTTATATTAATCACTCGTCAGCTTCCTCATCCAACATCGGAAACTTCATGTAATTAATTATTAGCTATTTCTAATTGTCTTAACATCATTTTTTTTCTGGGTTACTTTTGGTATTAATTTAGAGTTATTATGTGATTAGAGGCAAAGACAGTACTAGTACTGCAACTGGATCAGCGTATGATTTGGGAGAGTTAGATCAAGCGCTTTTCCTCTATCTTGATGGACAAGATCAAGACCAAATTAGACGTGAGTATTTTCTTCTTCTTCTTCTTCTTGGTAAATCAATATTAATTTTTTTTTTAATTTTCATTTCTGTAAAAATAAAAAATACGGAGATTCTATTCCAAAACTGTTGTTTGGGGACGGTCTCACGGGAAAAGCATGTTCAACAGATCAAAAATCTGCTGCACAATACTTTGCTTTGACCGGATCCTTACACGAAGTAAATACGGACATACATACACACACACACACACACATATATAATATTGTTTAAATATAAACAGTATATATATAGATATATATAATATGTCTGTTTGACTGTCTCTCTTTTGAGTTTGGTTTGTGACAAATTTATGTAACAATAAACCAAAAAACGCTATCAAGAATTATTCCTTACGATTTTTCCACGCAAAATATTATTGTACTACTATTATTCACTACTATTGCTGCATAAAATTAAAAAGGCTGTACGGTTTATGGTATGGGTTATCTGTCTCTGCCCTCTCTCTCTCTCTCTCCCTCTCTCTTTCTCTCTCTCTCTCTATCTGATTTTTTTTCTTTTTCATTTCATTTCCGTTTTGGATTATTTATACGGCAGATTCCCAGATATATTATGAAGAAATCATTTTTAAGGAAAAAAAGAAGGCTTTAGTTTGATCAACAGAACGCTCTTTCACGCTTATTAATGTCTGTGTTTCTTTTAATCATTACTGTTTTGGAAACCATTTCTGTTTAAATATGTGTGTGTACATATGTGTAGATATATATATATATATATATATATATATGACAGTAAGAGGATTATCCGTTAAATGCTTTCATAGGTTCTATTGCAGATAACGCCGGAATGAGGCCACCCACTTTGAACATTTTCCCATCTCAGCCTATGCACGAAGAGCCCTCATCGACAAAGGTGTATATATATATATATATATACAGTATACATATATATGTTCTATATATATATATATGTATTCGTTGAGAATGCTAAAATAATATTGGGTTGGTTTTGTGATTTGGCGTAGGCGAGTAAAGGATTAGTTTCACCAGCGGGCCATATAACTAATATGAGTGGGGGAATATCCAAGAGAGCATCAGAGCCGTCCATTAGTGTTATGGAATTGGCCAACAACACTCCACGAAGCAACAATGATTCTACTACGGCTTCTGCTGCTGCTGCTCCTTCTTCTGGTCCTGAACCTGCGCCCAACAAGTCCATCAAGGTACTTCTAATCTAGCTCTTACATACATACATATAATATACATATATATACATGTATGACATATATAGATATATATAAAACAAATATTCCAGCCACCCAAGTCATTTCTTCTTGTTGACACTAATTTTTTTTCCCCTTACTATAGATAGCATTAGAAACTGAGAACTTAATTAATCTAATAATAAACTATGTATCTGACTTTTATATAAATATATAAATATATGTATATTTCTTTATATTTTAATGCTTAAAGTGTTTGTTTTGATCTGAAAATTTGTTGTGGATGCAGCGTGAGAGTAACCGTAAAGGTCCCACTTCTAGTTCAGAACAGGAAGGACCAAAAACTCCTGATCCTAAGGTGATATATACATACATATATACATATATATGTATATTAGTAGTACTATATATTTGTATATACCTAGCAACTTGGGTACTATTTTAAATGAGAGATTGTCAAGGTCAAAACTCATATATATATATATATATATGATAATGTGTTGGATAACTCTTTCCAATGCAGACGTTAAGAAGGCTTGCTCAGAATAGGGAGGCAGCCAGGAAAAGTCGACTTAGAAAAAAGGTCAGACCAATATACAAATAAATATATATATGTGTATACATGTATAAAACGTCCGTTTTTTCATTATCAATCTTTCTCCAGTAACAAACAATAAGTTATACAGACATATAATACACACACACACACACACACACATATATATAATATGGTTTCATCGTTTTTTATTATATAATTATTACAGGCATATGTTCAGCAGTTAGAGTCAAGTAGGATTAAACTTACCCAACTGGAGCAAGAGTTACAAAGAGCTAGAGCTCAGGTGAGATATCCCATAGTAATTAATATTAATAATCCTAATATTAATAAGGATCGATGACTGTCACATTAACGCTCATAAAATTAAAAATTAGTTGCTTTTTCTTAATGGAAGAACTTGGTTAATTATTATTATTTAGGGCATGTTTTTTGGTGGAGGAGCTCTCTTAGGAGGAGAACAAGGTATTCCTGTTGGTATTGAGCAGCATTAGCTCAGGTAATTTCTCACATATCTTTTGTTATTTATTTTATCTTTTGTCTACCACAAAATTTGATCGGAACCTGAGACCAAAATTTGCAACATTTTATTGGTCTAGACGCCGCGGTTTTCGACATGGAATATGCGAGATGGCTAGAGGAGAACCACCGAATGATGTGCGAGCTCCGGGCGGCGGTGCAAGAGCATCTGCCGGAGAACGAGCTGCGGCTGTATGTGGACAATTGCTTGGCTCACTACGACCAAGTGCTGAATCTCAAGAGCATGGTCGTCAAATCCGACGTCTTTCATCTCGTATCCGGCATGTGGAAGACTCCGGCCGAGCGTTGCTTCCTGTGGATGGGTGGATTCAGACCTTCCGACCTCATCAAGGTCATTGACATTCTTTTGGATTAATTTGTTTTCCTATCAAAAAAAAAAAAAAAAAATCATAATAATGCTCTTTAGGACATTGCCCTAGATAATCCTAATGTGACTAGCTAGAAAATGACAAAAAGAACTAAAACTATATACACAAAAATTTGAACACTTAAAAGACATTTTTACCGATTTTTACACCAAGACAAAACTAACATATCGTCTACCAAATATATCGATGTATTGCAAATTATCCAAATAATTGTTTTGCTAGGTTTCAGAATAAAAAAAAAAGTACTCATATTGAGAAACGATATATATATATATAAATGTATATATACATCTATATATATATATATATAGGGGAAATGATGGTGGTACAACGAAGTGTCGCACGAGGGGTACTATAGGATAGAATTAGTTAAATGCATGGGAGTGCAAGTTGGCAGTGGGCATGGCCAAAGGAGATCTCAGCGTGTATAATACATTAAATAAATGACGAAAGGTATATCGTGAATTTTTACCTCTATCGGGTCGAGTTAGGCATCATTTCAATAAAGCTATACATATCTTTTACTAACTATATAAATATACCTACATAATTTCTGGTATTGAAAGAGAGAGCTAGAGCAAGGCTAGAGTTGCACGGTTAATATTTCTCTTGAGACTACATATATATATATATATATATATATTTGTGTGTGTACATGTCTTTATCATTCTTCAAACTCTTAAATATATGGAAACAAAACTTTGGGTTTTCTCTTGTTTGGTTGGTAGCGAATAAATAAGAAAAGTCCCATCTGTAGTCCTGTACGTTAATATATGTCACATTTAACCAAAAGAAATAAAATCGGTATCAAGGAATATTATGAAAATAACATTATTTTGCAGTGTTCACTTTATTAATTAATAAGATGTTACCTATATATAAATATTCAAGGACAACATTTCTTTTTTTTTTTTTTTTTGTTTTTGTTTTTGTTTTCAGATTATTCCGAGTCATCTAGAGCCATTGACGGAGCAACAAATATTGGCCGTATGTGGGTTACAACAGTCGACACAAGAGGCTGAAGAAGCTCTCTCCCAAGGCCTTGAAGCTCTGAATCAGTCGCTTTCCGACACGATAACCTCCGACTCCTTAAGCTGCCCTCCAAACATGGCTAACTACATGGGCCAGATGGCTCTCGCCATGAACAAGCTCTCCACTCTCGAAGGCTTTGTCCGACAGGTATGTCCGTCGTCTCATATGATTGCACTCGTCCCACTCCACACTTACTTTGCTATTAAGAAATTATTAAAAATATTGACTTTAATAACATCAGCAATAATTGCTATCGTAGAGAATAATTATCACGACTGAAAAGAAATTAAGAAGTCATGTTGAGTACATGTTTATTAGGGTTGGTATGAACAGTTTTGTGGTCCCCTGTTATGATCATCTCTCCAAACGTGGGGCCCAAGGAAGAGGAATCTGTTCCTGTTTTGGTTGGGAAACCTACCCCCAATCCATGAACCACTCCATGTCTCGCTCTCAAGAGGAGGGCTTGGTGGTTACATGGAATCTATATATACATATATACATATATATACATATGTACGTATATATACGTATATATGTATATGCCCCTTCTCATGAAGTGTCGTGGCTAACATAATTCATGTTTTGATAGGGAAATTTTTTGCATCATACCGATGCCTTGTACGGCTCAATGTTCTAGGCACATTAGAAAGTCCAAAAAAACTAAGAATGACGTGCAAATATGTCTATAATTAACTAACAAAGTTTTGAAATTTAGTTAGTGTTTGGAATATATGTTTGAAA
Source organism: Ficus microcarpa (assembly GCA_025413485.1). Classification (NCBI taxonomy): domain Eukaryota; kingdom Viridiplantae; phylum Streptophyta; class Magnoliopsida; order Rosales; family Moraceae; genus Ficus; species Ficus microcarpa. Next base: position 27,229,531 of record CM046387.1, on the reverse strand, counting down.
ATTTGTTCTAAAAAAATTATTTTTTAAACCGGGAATCTTTTTTTATTAGTGTTTGGAAGGGGAAAAAAATGACTGTGATACAGATTTCATGCGTGAAAAACTGAAATTGAATTGGCATATATTTTAATGTTTTAAAAACAACTTTGAAAATCTATTTGTCAGTATAGGTTTAGTTAATAATTTTTTTTCTCTATAAGATATACAAAATTTCTTAAATTTACTAATTTCCATTAATTTCATATATATATATATATTTTTGTTTGATGTAGTTTCGACCTAATTTCTTTAATAATGTAGAATTCTATAGGAGATTATCCATGTAACTCTAGGACTAAGGATTGACCCATACGATTTGAGCACCTAGCATGTAAATAGGTATATTTGTGACAAAAGTCTGTTTAATCTAACTAGGTTAAATCAGGTTAGATCCTATCATCTGTTTGACGAGTAGGTTTGAATCGAAAGAAATCCAATTTATATTAGATTTTTCAAATTAATTTCAAAAACTTATAATTTTTTTGAGATTCGATTTGAATTGGATTTTTCAATTAATCCGCAACAAAGTTGCACGTCTTTTTTTCATTGCAACTTCGAAGGTCTAACATTTTGGGGCCCCTCTTGCTTGTTGTTTAGCTAGTTAGTCCACAATTGTTCTACTTCTTGCTTGATCTGATCAACTTTCTAGTGATGGGTCACAAGCATCAAACCCGTACACGTGGCATGATCATATCATGATAGTGCTGGTCCCCACATAGCATATGTCCATCTCCATCTTAACTAATGGCCCTTTGGTCCATATCTTTCTCATGTCATCATTTCAGGGTCGTAACCGTTTGACTTAGCAAGCATAAAAAATAAAAAAATAAAAAAAAATTAAAAAAAAAAAAAGAAGAAGGAGAAGAAAAGCCATAACTCATTTTTGACCAAATATGGTCCTCCGTTTAGCAAAACCCATTCTTACTCTCCACATAACACACTCCCAATCAGAGTAACGCCATTATTGCCTGTGTTTGAACAACTTGTGTAGATCACATTTGGCTTTTCTTTTTCTCAACAATTTTTTCTTTTTCTTTCTTTTTTTTTTTTGGGTTTCATATATAATATTGGTTTGAGAAGTAATTATGATAAGATATGGGCCAACAAAATAGAATAATATTCATGGAGAAACAAAAGTAGTACTTTGAACAATCATTTATGAATTGGACCTTAATTAGGAAAAAATATCAACAAATCAAACTTAGGCAGAGACAAAAAGAATCATTATGCATTACATAAACGTCAACTATATCACCTATTCTTAAAGTTAATAACATGTGGGTATATTTTAGAGTTTAAAGACCAAAGTGTTTTAGCCAATTAAAATTTAACACATGGAACTATATTAAAACTTAAAACCGATTTAGATCAATAGAAGTACTCTTTTCAAATTGACTTTATTTAGCTTAATTTATTGTCAAAGTGTGAACAAGTTTGTCTCCATTATTTAGCGTGCTCATAGTACGGTAGGATATTTTTCGAGAAATTAAGGTGGTCCGTGAAGAATTTTCAAGTTTTCAAATCAAAATATTCTTTTAGCTCAATAAGTGAACTTTTTTGCGTGTACATACATTAATTTATTTCCATTTTCCAGTCAGTTTGGCGGGCCAAAATGTTAAGAAAAACCTACCCCACGACTTATAATCTAGGAGGGAAAACTTTCTTTTTTCCCAAACAACTTATTCATTAGGCTGTTTGAGATTAGATCAGTCAAATCCCTTATTAATTACGACTAATCAAACTCCGACTAATTGTGTTTACAAGAGAAGAGATGCGATGTTTGAATCAACAAGATAACCAAAAAAGTCTTTTATTATCATATCTTAGTTCATTAAAGTCTAGGTTTAATCCTATAGCTCTTCAAGAAATATTCCAACTTGACAAGAATAATTAATACATAGACAAAATACAATTAATTTGTTTGTTGAATTCTCTAATTCTTGAGACTAATACATGAAAACAAATTTAATTAACAGGCTGATAATCTGAGGCACCAAACCCTTCACCGGCTGCACCAAATCTTGACGACCCGCCAAGCCGCAAGGTGTTTGCTAGCGATCGCCGAGTACTTCCATCGTCTTCGAGCTCTTAGCTCTCTATGGTTGGCCCGTCCTCGACAGGAATGAATACAAAAAGTTAATTCCGAAAAACCTAAAAGCAAAATTTTTATGATGATGTCTGTTAATTTTCTTAAGTCATTAGTTGGCATCTCTTTAATATTTAATAGTTAACTTCCCCTTCACTTCTTTCACACAAAATATAGACAATGTATAGTACTAGACATATATGTAGATCACTTAATTTCCATGAAGTAGAATTCAATTACTCTTTGTTTCCTCATCCATTAAAAGATATACATAGAAACGTATATATATATATATATATATATATATGCAATAAGAGATCCAAAATTTTTTTTAGTGAGGCACACATACAGAGAAAATTTTTAAAATTATTAACTTTATAGGATTAAAAGTTTAATTTTTTTTTATTCTAACAAATTTTTTTTTTTCATGTTTATTACCATATAATTACTATTACATACTGTTTTTATATATTGAAAATATTGTGAAATTTATTCTTGAACTTTCTTTCAAATGTTGTCATAAATAGAATTTTCTAGCTCATGATTTGCTGTATATTGTTTGTAGATTTCTGATTTAAAATTAAATTAAACTTTAATTTATTCTACACCTTCATTTTTCCTTTTAAAGATAATTTCTTTTTATAAATAAATAAAAACTTACACTCCTCTCAAAAAAAAAAAAAAAAAATTACTTGTACAAATATTCAAAATTTTGAAATTTTAAAATCAATAAAATTTTTAAAACCAAATAAAAGCTAAAAAAAATAGAAAGAAAAGTAGATAAAGATATCAGAAGGAACAAGAAGAATCAAATGTTGGTGATGATATTAAAATATAAGAATAACTTGAGTGTTATAAGGCATGTTTAAGGAAAACAAAATTTTTTTTGAGTGGGGACACGTTTGAGAAAAAAACTTTTGAATAGGGATAAATTACAAAATTTTAAGAACATATAAGGATAAAATTTAGAATTCAAGAAATTGAGGGGGCACGTACCCTCCGTCCTTACACAGATCCGTCCACATAATATATATGTATATGTGTATATATATATATATATATATATACAAACCTAGAGAAGATATTATTAATTGTCACGGGCAGCCCTTTCTGACCAAGAACACGAGGAGTTTGAAAAGGAAGGAAGAAGAGGAATGGCATTGACAAATAATTAGGGAAAATTTTAAGAAACATCCGATTTCGAAGATACATATCTTTAGATGGAATTTCTCAGAATAAGTCACGGCGAATGGTTAAATAGACAAGATTTTTTTTTTTTTTTTCTTTTCATTTATTTATTTATTTTCCTTCTTTGGTGTAAAAGAAATGATTAAATAGACGGTTGTTGAAAGGTAGTAAGGTCAAAATGTGCATGTGTGACTTTGGTTTTGCTGTGTGCAAAAGCATATATGTTTTATTTATTTATTTAATATAGTTTAATTAGGATAAGATGAAGACAAGCTACTTAGCTAGCCTTTGGCTTGCACTTTTGGCATTTCTATCTTTTAGATTAAATAAATAATTTATACTCACGTGGAGCAAAAAAAAAAAAAAAAAAAAAATCGTTTCAAAATCGTTTTTCATGTTTCTTGAGAAAGACGCTTTGAAAACAGCCTCCAATTAATGTTTGTTTGGTAAATATTTTCCAAAATAGTTAATATATATATATATATATATACATATATATAGTTTGAAAACGGTTTCTCTCTCTCCCTCTCTCTCTCTTTTGGGGTAAAGTTACACTTTATGCATTTTTTTTCAAATAAAGTGTATAAACGTTAAGACTGAATTTTGTCTTATTTTTTATGCTAATTATCACCATATTTATGAGTTTTATATATATCGCGAGATTTTTGCTAACTAATATACTTTATTATTATTATTTTTTTGCTCTTACTTTATTTAAAGGGTAAAAAACCTAAACAAATATCAAGTGAGGGTAAAAAACATAATTATATTTATTTAAGCGATGGTTTTAACAATTCTCTTATCAGATTGCTACAAATGCACAACTATTTACTTGTTTGAAAATGAGATAGTATGAAAATAAAATAGTTTTCCGTTTTCAAAACGAGAGAATGATAAAAAAAAAAAAAAAAAGGTAAAAAAAAAAAACACTTTTTCATAAAAAATTTTCAATTTCTAAAATTGGACATGTCTTCCAAATAAGGTGTAACTGAATTGCTATTTGCTTATTTTTCCATTTAATAAATGGGTTGGAGTTTCTGCAATCTTTGGAACTGAACAATGCAACTAAAAGGTCTGACAAACAACCCAAGATCATTAACTTCACGACATTAATGAATGAAATAGGAAGGAAAAAATAGGAGGAAATTGGGAGAATACGTCTTCTAATATACATGTTTTGGATTTTTGTCCAACGATTCAAATTTTTGCCCCGAAACAACTTTTTATTTTGATATTATAAAGGAAAAAATATCCGAACTATAAGACAATAATCAAGAGATGTATATATATTTTTTTGGGTATTTCTCAAAAAGCCTAAAAAACTAGAGGCACTAACACAACATGAAACTAAACTTTTGAAGTGGAAAATGACTACCCAGGAACCACACGTGAGAAAGCTACATTGCAAAGGAGGGACTTAAGGTGCTGCAGAGGGAGTGAATAAACTCAAGTTGGGTATTCAAACAAATTTCGGCCTAATTGAGATAAGGGTGCGAGTTTTGCCTTTTTATGCTCAGATGGATTAGTTCATGGGACATGGTACGTTTTGTTCACATAAAATTTTTAAGTTGAAGTTGGTTAATTTTTTAAAAACTTGTTGTAATATTTGTTGATTTAAAAAAAAAAAAGATAAAAAGTGATATGAAAAATTTGAATCGGAGATGTTGAATCAAACGGATCCTTAATGTTTTAATTGAAGAGAGTGATATTCATTTTTCAAAAAATTTTGTTGGGGTGTCTCTTATTAATAAGATATATATATTTTTTTTTCCCCGCATGTTTTGATTCTGCCAAAATATCGTAATTCGATTTTTAAAATCTATTTTTGATTTTAATTTTTGATCATCTGAATAATAAAACCAAATAAACTTTTTTTTAAGCTCAAAATATCTGTTTTAATTAGATGTGAATGTTAAAAAAAAAAAAAAGATTGCGAAAATAGACTAAAAAATACATTAGGTGTTGATTTTTGCACTCCTTTAATACTAATCTAAAATTTTTCTTTTTGATTTTTTTTTCTTTCACTGCTTACTAAAAAGATTTAAATAGACCCAAGTCCCATTTAAATAGAGCAAGTCTCTTTCGAGTTTCGTCTCTCTTTTTGTTCTTACTCTTCCTCTGCCCTGTCTCCACCTGTCGTAACTCTCCTCTCTCTTCTCATTCCACCCAAAAGAATATATATATATATATATATATATATATATATATATATATTTTAACATAGGGTGGGTAGGAAGAAACTTTTATTTCTTTTTAGGGGGTGATGGTTGCCAACCATTTTCATCTCATTTCAAACTTTTTTTTGTCTTTTTCCTAAAAAGTTTTTGTCTTTTTCCCAAAAAGTTTTTTGTCTTTTCTGAAAATTCAAAAAAATTTATTTACAACTAAAATATTTCAACTCAAACTAACACACCAAACACCCCCTTAATGTGGGACTCTTTTACAAATTTGCTTGTTTTGAAATTTTAACACGGATAAAATTACAATAAATATTTTAGTCAGTTCATTTTTTGTCTATTATTAAACAAAAACTAAAAAGAAAAAAATTTGCCTATCCGTACTCAAGCCAAAGGGATAACAAATTTAATTAAAAAAAAAAAAGGATAACAAATTTAAAAAACTCTATTTAAGGGCCAAAGAGATTTCTAAATGTTTCTCATGAATGATTATATCTTTAATATATCTCTTTTTTAATCTTCTAAAGCTTCAATTTTCTTATTTTTCTCTGATTCTCTGTAGTTTTATAGATTAATATGACGCACATAGGCTTGAGGGGATGGTAGTAAGAGAGTCCCCAGTCCAGAAAACTCTCCGTTTGGATATTGTCCATTTTTAAAAAGAAAAATTTTCTTATTTTAAATGAGAAAGTTTTTTCATTTTGAGAATATGATGATATTTAGATGTGTAAAAAATTTTCTTTTTGAAAACTAAAAGTTGTTTGGAATTAGAAGAAATAGTGTTGGAAATAATACATTGTGAGAAGATTTTAAAAAAATTAATTTTCTTTTTCCAAAAGGGTACTGTACAAAATAAATTTGAAAGTAAGATATTTTTTTTTTAAATTAGAGAATGATGAAAACAAGTTGAGAAAAATACTTTTTGGCAAAAATTTTCCAAATTTAGAAATTGGATATGTCATCCAAATATAAGGTAAAAAAGAGAAGGGGAAGGTGAAGGGTCGCAAGTCAAAGAAGTAAGAAATATTGGTGATGAGATTGGGGAATTTGGGAATGTGAAAGGTAGGCATACCATATTTACCCCCCTCTACCCGATCCGATTTGACAAGACTTTAAACTTAACCTTACCCACCTAACCTGAATTTTCATTGGCTGGGTTTGTGTTCAAATTTAATAAACCACTCATAAATTCTACTCTTCCGATCAAGCTATATTTTTAACTATATATTAATTAATTTTTAATATGGTTTGTGATGTATATTTAAACTTGCGTTGTTGATACTTTGCTTTGTATCTGTTTTATTATATTTTTAAAAGATTGAACTAAATTTGATCTTGCCAACTTGATACGGAAAATATGTTTTGAATTTTTCTTCTTTTTTCTTATTTAGAATTACATTGTTAGTATTATTATTATTTATTTCAATACCCAATCGAGTGGGTTAAATCTTTTTGTAACCATTCTAAACTTGTCTGGATCGGTTGAAAAATTCTAAAAATCAACCTAATCCACCCGATGGAAGATGTGGAAACTAGGGAACTCGATAAATTGAAATCGAAGATGACGAGAATCAAGAAGACTAAGAGGATTAACTTAAAAAGTTTGTTAATGACTCTTTAGAAATTTTTATGTTCTGATAGTAGAGGTTAAGTACGGGGATTAGTCGTCTCCTGTACTCTAATTGTAGAGGATTTCTTTTTTATTGAAATAAAATTGATGAGGAAAAGCTCAATTCCACGGCTTCATTTAGAGGTCAGGTAAAAATATATGTTTTTTTCTTTTTCTTTTTTCCACTTATAGTTAATAATATTATTAGTTTTTAATGATGATGTAATAGTTATTTGCGGAGGTACTTAAAAAAAAAAAAAAAAAAGGTTGCATAGCACAAAATTTAGATCTTTATACTAAATATTGGGGTAATTAACATGGAAAAGTCACATTTATTTTGGGAGTTCAGGGTCCGTTTGGTAAATGAGTTTGAGTTGGAAATTTTAAGTTTCAATAATAAATTTGTGTTGACTTCTCAGAAAGGACAAAAACTTTTTCAGAAAAAACAAAAAATTTTTTTTAGAAAAAGATAAAAACTGAGATAAAAATTTTAAGTTTGGAATGGTTTTTCAAACGAAGCCTCAATAATTTAAGCCTCCCTCGTGCTAAGAAAAGTTGAGGTATTTTCATTGCACAACTAATGGTCGGTTTGATATTTTTAGATTCCTAACTGAACCAATTATAAAAATTCAAACAATGAAAATAAAATGGCGCAATGAAAAGTATTTTAGTTAGTCGACCGATTATGATCGGTGTCGACTTGGCACCGACTCCACCTGTTGAAAGGGTTGAAATGTTAACCTTGTTTTGTAACCTTTTCAAAACGTTATTAACGTTTTCGATAAAAATAAGCTTTTTTCAGTAAAAATTTCAAAATAGGTTTGTTTTCCTTCAACCAAAGAATGATAAAACGAGATGATTATTATTATCACTTTTTTATTTAATTTTCTATATGATATTAGAATCTCAAAACCTGAAACACTCTTCCCACCTTTCCATCTTCTTATAATCACCCTATCACCTCTTTCCCACCCTTCTTTTTTAACGTAATCCCACTCACCCAAACTATAGAATCCCGTATTCCATCCTTTGCTTCAGGTTTCTAATAAAAAAAAAAAAATCACGTCTGTCCCCAAAATAAAAATAAAAAAAACCATCACTTTTTATTGGTATGTTTTTTTTTTTTTTTCTTTTTTATTCTATCATAACAATTATACTCAAATAAGTTACTGATCATTTGATCCCCTGTGCTATGCGCTTTCTTTTGACGATTACGGTCCCTACGCTATTGCGTCCTTTTTCTACGATTGACATCCAAGCGCCTATACACCATTTTCTCTTCTGACGATTGTCGTCCCAACACCCAAGTGCCTAGTGTCTTCTCTCTCCTCTTCTGACGAATGATGTCCCCGCACCGCACCCAAGTGCTTGCTATCTCCTCCCTCATCTTTTGACTATTGTCATCCTTCTGCACCTAAGTGCCCATTTTCTCACTCTCGATGCTTGTTGTCCCTTATTTGTGCTTTTGCATCTTGAGATCTTTTATTTTTTTTTTATTTTTCTAGAAGTTTAAAAAAAAAAAGAACAAAAAAAAAAAAAGGATAAAGGACAAAAAAATTATTTATTCAAGTTTCTTCATTTATTTATCCATTCATTTAGGTTTATTCTATTGTAGTTCAAGATTGGACCTACTATCATAGCTCCATCTTGCGGGGTTAGATGAGAAAAGTTAGTATTAATATTAAGGAAAGTTACTATTTTGTTTATAATTATTTTGTTTTGGAGCTCTTGATTTATTTGTAATTATTGTAATTTACGATAGTCTTTGATTTTAGGAGATTTGTAAACATTAGGCAACTTACTTACCTAATTGTATATATTGTAACTTATATTTATATGAAAGTTCATTTATAGTACTTATTACTAATGAATTCTCTTGTTCTTAGTCCGTGGACATAAACACATTCACGTCAAATATTCTCTTCTCTTATTATTATTATTATTATTATTATTATTATTATTATTATTATTATTATTATTATTACTTACTTACTTATTTAATTTTCTATAGTTATTTTCTCATTTTCATTTCATATTCTAGGGCTTACACACCTATCAAAATATTAAAAAAAAAAACCTGTACACAATTTTAACATTTTCTTATATTAAAGCAATGTCTCTAAAAACACGATTTTAAAAAATATATCAACACCGTTCTATAAAAAAAAAAAAAAAAAAAATTCTCATTTATGTTTCATATTCGAAATGAACCTACTTCTAAAATGCTCCAATACCAGCTCGGTTGGTTTGAGACGAGAGAGCAATTTGAGAAGATTACGAAAATAACCCCTCAAATAGATATATTTATGCCTTTTCCTTTTTACTTGGATTTTGACTCTCCATAATAATCCAAAGTTTTTTTTTTAATTAGAAAAAGAAGTAAATAGCATTTTTTTTATAAAAATAATTAAAGTAAATTTTAGATTTTAAAAATATTTGAACTAGAAAACAATAGATAACAAATTTATCAGATACATTATTTATTTACTTCTTGTAAATATTTCATTTAATTTGTTAATAGTTGGTCAATTTACTATTTACTTAATAATTTTGTTATCATTAAATTTTTTTAAAATTAAGGTAGGGTGATTTGAATTTTTCACCTTATAATAAAATCAAATGCAAGATTTAAATCTTACTATTTACTTCAATACGTTTATAAAAATGCTATTTGCTACGATTTCAAAAAAATTTTTTTTTTTGAGCAATCCTGCAAATCGGATATTCTTGATGGGCTGAACAGGGGTCGAAGAAAAAAGGATGCAAATGGAATGTATACAATAAATGGGCTGGCCCATCACAAATCCCACCAGAAATGGAAAATCAAAATTAAATAGGGGCAAAACTCTAAAAAAAGAAAAGGATAAATTAGCAAGTTGGATATTGAATTTTTAACTTTGTATAAATTTAGTCCTTTATATTTTTTTATAACTAGAATACTCATAAATTATTAAAATATTATTATAATAATTCTTTATATAAATTTTTAAACGAAATCTATTAATTAACATTATTTTTTATCAAGTTATTAATGGATTTTATTTAAAGATTAACAAAAATAACTCTTATAACAATATTTTAAAAATTTAATGACATTCCATGTCCTTTTTTTTTTTTGTAAGTGTAATGGTCATAAACTGTTAAAACTATTACTGCAGTAATTCTTTTCATTAATTTTTAAAAATAATTCATAGTTAGCATAATTTTTTTTATCAAATTATTATAGATTCTGTCTAAAAGTTAATGAAAAAGACTGTTGTAGTAAAAATTTTAAAAATTTCAAAATATTCCAATTATAAAAAAAATTCAGAACTCAAAATTGTACAATATTAAAATTTAGGGAGGAAAGGAGGAATTTACTCAAAAGAAAAAGAAAAAGAAAAACCTAAGAAATACAAAAGTGAAAGTACGAAAATGCCACGAAAAACTCTAGTTAATATCAGTGGTGTGCAGTAGGGTTTTATCTCATTGGAGACTTGGAAGGAAGCAGAGGAAAAAAAATCTCGTCAGAGGTCCTCCAATGGCGGCGAAGAAGGTGAGGAATCCCCAGAGGACCCGAAACCCCGACCTGATCCGGGGCGTAGGGAAGTACTCTCGCTCGAAAATGTACCACAAGAGAGGTCTCTGGGCCATCAAGGCCAAAAACGGCGGCGTTTTCCCCCGCCACGACGCCAAGCCCGCCGCCGCCGCGCCGCCGGAGAAGCCCCCAAAGTTCTATCCCGCTGACGACGTCAAGAAGCCGCTCGTCAACAAGCGCAAGCCCAAGCCCACCAAGCTCAGGTCCTTTCTTCGTCCTTTGAAACGCCGTCGTTTTTCCCTTTTGATTGGTTGGGGCTTTGGTTTGATTCCTTTTGTTTGTGGATTTCAGAGCCAGTATTACGCCGGGGACGGTTTTGATCATCCTCGCAGGGAGGTTTAAGGGCAAAAGAGTCGTCTTTTTGAAGCAGCTCTCGTCTGGGCTTCTTCTGGTTACTGGTAAAGCTTTTTTTCTTTTTCTTTTCCATTTTACGGTTTTTTTTTTGAAATTTAATTTCTGTATTTTTGGCATTTCTTGTGTTTTTCATTATGGTAGATGAATTACAAATGATGTCGAACTGGAAATTAATTGTTAATTTGTACTCTATATAATTTTTCTGGGAAATGTTGTTAAAGTTTCTCTTTTGGTTACTGGGTTGTAAATTAAATTCTTGATTACAAGACATTTTTGGTCTCTCCATTCGAATTGTTAATTGGATTTGAGTATTTGTGTTCAAATTGAATGAATGAATCCAAATGTGTGTTTAGGAGAGAGAAAAATGAGCTTAATACCAATTTTTGAAACGTGAAATTTTGGATTTGGATTTGAGTTGAGTTGAAAAATTTGGATCCAAAAGTAGTGATTTAAAGACACATTTACATGTGCTCTAGTATATGAAATGGATAATCCAAATTCCAGTTTGAGAGAGCTAATTGTGGCTCGGAGTATTGGTTTTCTGTTTGTTACCTTTTTTTTTCGTGCCCAGTTTTTCCTTCTTTTGGTGATGGTGACAATTCATATTGATGAGTTTGTCTAGTCTTTGATTGTTTTTGTGTGTGTGTGTGTGTGTGTGTTTTTTTTTTGGCCTTGTATGGGTGTTGTTCAGTGATTGTAGATGAGAAGTGTGTGTAAATTTATGTTCGGATTCTCTGTTTTGGAGGTGAAAACATGTTCCCGTTTTCGTTTTGTATTGGTTTATTGATTTGTGGTTTTTATCCAATATAGGACCGTTCAAAATCAATGGGGTTCCCTTGAGACGTGTGAACCAATCCTATGTCATTGGAACTTCGACCAAGGTTGACATTTCAGGCGTAAACTTAGAGAAGTTTGATGACAAGTACTTCGCCAAGGAAGCCGATAAGAAGAAAAAGAAGGGAGAAGGAGAGTTTTTTGAGGCAGAGAAAGAGGTTAGCTATTTACTGCCGTTTGTTTCCATCGGAATTATGTATTTCTTCAGCTGTTTTCTCATAAAGCAACATTTCGATGTTTCTAAGATCTTTGCTTTTGCCTTTTCATGTTACACTTTTTAAATTTTTTTCTCTTTGTATGGAATTTGGTTTTGAAGTTATCTTTGTTTATGTCTCCATGAATTGCAGGAAAAGAACCAGCTTCCACAAGGAAAGAAAGATGACCAGAAGGCCGTGGACACCGCATTGATAAAATCAATCGAAGCAGTACCAGACTTGATAACTTATTTGGCAGCTAGGTTCTCTCTTAAGTCGGGCATGAAGCCTCACGAGCTTGTGTTCTAGAGTATGATCGACTTATTTCTCATATTAGGGCAATTTTCCGTCTTTGAACTTGTTTGATTCAAGTTATAAGTGGTTGTATTTTACATCACTGGCAGATCAAAGGTTTTCTGTAGACCAGTGAAGAATTTTCTTCCTTTCTCTGTTTTGTTGTCTGGTAGACGTGTTGGTTCAATTTATATATGGAATCGAAATTCTGTTTTCCATTTGTCTTGTGTTTTTTATTTTTCCCCCCCTTTAGCATTAGCCCTATTAAATCTTGGAGATATCTAAGTTTTGAACTGGTCGATCCTCAAATTCAACTACTAGACAGAAGAAATCTTTGAACAACCATGGCAAATGCTTTCTAGAACTTTATTCCCATACAGCACACGAATCAAGAAACAAATAACGATAAAAGAGAGAGAAAAAGTGGGACTTTGAATTGAACAGAAACATAGAGTTTGGTACAAACAACTCCGAAGCCTTCTCAGAGCATGCTATCAGCACGAGAAGGCAATCTTCTGAAGAAGTTACTTGGGACAGAAGGCAGCTTACTCCGAAACCGGGGGTGACGCAGCCAAAATATACCTGCAAGCAGAGTAACCATCTGAAATGGCGTCACATAGAGAACAACCGCTATAATCAGACAGAAAATGATGAACATGCTCGTTGCTCTCGGGTCTCTCCAACTAAGCAGAGCGTGGAATCTCTCCCCCTGAGTTGCAATATCTCCGACCACTGTCTGAATCCTCCCGGCAACACTTCGAAGCTTGTCGTATCTCATCCTCACCACATCGTGGTGCTTGGAAGTAGGGAAAGTGTCGAACTCCTCATCAAGCTCATCTGGATGAACTGCCTCTGCCCACGAGAGCTTGGTATCCATGTGGGGAGGATGCCTTGGCCGGAAGCGGAAATTCCATATTCCAATCAGGAACATGTAGAGGAAGATTGTCGGGAGGATCAGTTCAGGGTAGCAGATGAGTATGAAGAACAGAACATGAACCAGAATTGTTGTGACCGGGTTCTTCCAATGACACACTTCCCCGAGCCACTTGCTCATGGAGATCATGCCGGAGAAGAGTGAGACTATTCTGAAGAAGTTTGCTTTGCTTCTTCTCATGCTCCACATGTGAGAATCTACATCCAGCATATACTCGACAACCTCTTTTCTCAACGGTGGCTCAGCCCGGCCAAGCCTCACAGCCACAATGGTCATTGCTTGGTACCTCAAACTATCTAACTGGTTCACTGTGAATGGATGCAGGTAATGCATTTTGGGCAACAAAGGGTGGCCGTACAGGTAGATTATGTTTGCCAAGGAGAGACATGTGAATCGAACCGCTAATTGAAGCTCGCCCATCTTCTTCAACCCAGATGGTTGCAGCACGAGAAGCGGATAAGAATTGGTGTAAATCCTGTCCATCTCAAGTGTTGACAAACGGATTCTCACCTTGCCGATTCTCGAGTCTGCTGGTTTGTCATTCTCACCGAGATGGCAGTTATCGAAAACTCCCAGCGTGATCACCGTGCAAGGATCATAGACCTCCCATGTGTACTGCTCATTCCATTTGGGGTTGGAGCTGTCGGTGATTGTTCTTGTTCTCACCCATTTCTGTCCATATTTCGCTACACAATAAGCATCTGTAGTTCCTCTACCGTCCTTCTTCTTCATCGCAAGAAGCCCTTGTGCACTCAAGATACCGACTTCAAGAATCCCAATTGGCTGCTTCCATAGCTGCCTAGCAGTCGGCCTTACGTCGCTTATATACATGGTTGATTCATCCATTACATGGTAAGCGCCTTCGAGGCAGACTCTCAGATGAATTCTGCTCGAGAACTTTAACTCGTTCCTCTTATCACCCTCCAGAACACCGAAACCGAATCTCTCCAAGTTGAACCAGTGAGGATGGACTGGCCTGTGATCCAACCTTCTCTCAAATATGTGGAGAGGCAAGGTTATCTGTCCCATTACTTCGTCTTTCGCGGCGCTGAATTTGTTCTCAACCGTGAGAACCAGATGTTCTTCAAAAGGCTCGGCCGCCACAAAGAGCAAGTCTTCATTCCACATCGGGTTGGTGGTTCTTGTTTGGCAGAGCTTTGTTTTGAGAACCTGGTTTCCGACTTGGGCCTTGACGAAAGCCTGAGGCGGTTGGCTTCTGTCTCTCGGTTCGACATCCTGTGCTTCAATGACATTGACTCTGAGATACCACAGTTTCGGTGAGACATAAACCTTTGATCGGATATTGTAAACTCCCTCGCCTTTAACCGAGGCTGCATCGGAGTGCCAGGCCTCGGGGAAAGCCTCGTCAGCTTGTGTTCCCATCCAAACTGCAAGCATAACCTCTCCTTTAACCTTGGCATCGCCGTGCCTATCCTCTAATCTGTACCACTGGGGCGCCAAGGGACTATCCGGTGGAACTCTAGTCGGCACTTCATGCATGTCAAACACCACCTTCCCTATGTAATCATCTCTTGGCACCATCTCTCTGTCTCTGACGAAGACTTCAACGATGGACGAGTGAATCTTCTCCTTCGAGAACGCGAATACCTGGTTCCATTCAGGGTTTGTTTTCTTCTCAAAGTGCCATGTCTTGCCCTTGTAGTTTCCGAGCTTCACTTCTATGTAGGGGTCACAGTTTCCGGTCACAGGGTTCGTCGGGAGATTTTTAGCTTTCACCACTCGGACATAGAGGTAGAACATCTGCTCGACGAGATCATAAGTGCTTGTAGCTCTTTCG
Organism: Ficus microcarpa; assembly: GCA_025413485.1. Lineage (NCBI taxonomy): Eukaryota > Viridiplantae > Streptophyta > Magnoliopsida > Rosales > Moraceae > Ficus > Ficus microcarpa. The sequence continues at coordinate 27,214,450 of CM046387.1, read as the reverse complement.
CTGCTGATCCACCCTCCTCCGCCGCGTAGCCCTCCGTGTGGCCATCTCTCCCCGAGCTGTGGCTTCGTGTCCTTCAACTTGTAGTCCTCCTTCGGAGGAGCAGCAGCTTGTGAACCCATTGATGCAGGGATGAAAAATCCTCCCCGAGCCTTCTTACTGAATTTTTCTGATATATGAAACTCGAAATGACTTTAGTACCTGAAAAAAAAAAAAAAAAAAACAAAACAAAAAGTTAGTACTTCTGATATGCTGCAGCAGTTGAAAGAGCAATATCTTTGGTTCCTCTCAGCGTACAAAAAAAAAAAAAAAAAAAAAAAAAAAACCTTCTTTAATTTGGAGATATTGGTGATGATATTCACTTCCCTTGCTCAAGCCACGAATTAGTCTTTTTCAAGAAAGCTGCAGCCATGAACATAACTTTCCTTGCTTTAGTTATAATATAATTTTTACAGCTATTTGTAGGAACTTGCATAGTAATTTCACGTTCGAGTCTATCAAAAAGTATAGAACTCAAATTCCTCGTCCCGAAGTTTTTTCAAATAAAGGAACTTGGGATGTTTGAGGTTGGAAAGGAGGTGGCCAGTCTTTTATCATGGATTTCCTGGTTTCCAAGGCAACTTCTATAACCCAGCTAGATAATGCTCATTATGCGCCACTACAACCTTCGCTACCTGCCTCATATTGCCTTTTTAGTTTTGCTTTATCAGAACCAAAGATATCAATATCTATTTGACAATGCAAAAGCAAATGAAAGAGAGACACGCAGATATTTGTTTATGGGGTGTGAGAGGAAAGTTGCAGAAACGGCATCTGCTTTATTTAGTAATTTTTAAATAAAAATATATATGTATACATGTATTGCTAAAGTTTTAAAGTTTGTCAGCACTTAAATAATCACTAGAAGATCGTGTATTCCCGTGTGATATATGAATCCCTTACAAAGTAGATTGTCGACACACATCGTCATTATAATGGGATTGACTTGAATTCTTGCCTGATGTCACGGGCATGAAAGAATCACTATTGAAATACCGTATTATAAGAAGCTAATTTACTCTGAAATTTGGACAAATACGGCGTTACGATGTTGGGGTCGTGGGTAGAGATGGGCGGTATTTTATTAGGTAAAAATTAAAGCCTTAAAAGGTCGAAAGAATCATTGTATACTCTGGAAGATAGATTATTACGAGCCATACTTGGCATTCATCCCGGGTAATGATCATGGATAGGCATCTGCTTTAATTAAACGCATTTAATTTGTTGAGACTTTGACAATAATATAGTGAAGAAAGAAAGTGTAAAGAAAACAAATGGTATAGTTGTCGAAATTCCACCACTCTGTAAAAGGCGTTTTGATGCCCCACTTGAAAGGACAAAGATAGTCTTTTTAGACTTTAAAAAACGGGGGTGACTTGTTGCAAGTTCGCTTTCCTAGATTCTTTTTCAGCTTTTGAATTTTACCACATTTGTCATTCTGCCCAATAATGCACTGCCTATTTTGCCCCTTCGTTTGCTTTCTTATGGCCTTTTTAGGGAGGTTTTGGAAATGTAGTTTTGAAGGTATTTGAATTGGAGTTTTAAAAATGTACGTTTGATTTTATTTAGAGTAAAAAAAAAAAAACTTGAAATATGTTCAGAAACAAAAATATCAATACGGATCTTGTTTTTTTTTTTTTTTTTTTTTTGAAATTCTATACAACTAAAAAAAAATCAAAAAAAAAAAACTCACTTGAATTGAAAATAATATATTTTTATGGATTTTTAAAGTTCGAGTTTTATTGTAAAAAATTTTAAAGATGTAAATAGTGAAAAATAGTTTGAGTGAAGAAAAAGACAAAAAAAAAAAAAAAAAAAAAAAAACTAGACTTCACCCCTAATCGGGCCCTTAGTCCTTCAACTCTTGGTAGTGGCATTTTCGTAATTTTGAAGCTGCATATGAAAGTTGATGACACGAGAGAATGCAAATGCAAAGCAATGAAGACAAAGAAGGAGATTTAAAAAAGATAAAGGAGTGAGGGTGAGCTTAAAAGAAACGCCTTGAACAAAAAGATGCTTTTGCCACATTAATATTCTCCTCCTTTATTCGCTTTGGACATCAAAATGTTGTACTAGTTGTTACTTTCTTCGCCTCCAAACAGAAGTTTACGTACAATTCATAGAAACTATGTCCCTTCGCGTTTGCAAAGTTGATTTCACAACTGACCTTTTCTTTCATTCAAGGAAGGTTTTAGCCGTTGTAAGGTGAAAATATTGGCACGATTTTGAGATACCCTTTCCTCCAATGTAATTGTAGAACTACAAGAAAACTCGATATTCTGAACGGAAGGGGATAAAAAAAAAAAAAAGAAAAAGAAAAGAAGATTTAAGTTATTGAAAATTGCAATCAGCTACCACCTAATAAAAACTACAAACTTAACAGATTAGTGGAGTTCATAAGTCCCTTTCCAATCAGTAATTATTCGGATAAGATCAATTAGTGAGATCTATTTATGGGTCACGGTGTAATTTTATTATGAAGATCTTTGTGGTCAGTTTGTCAGTAAATTATATGTTTTCTTTATCTCTTTTAAAAAGAAAACTTAATAGATTTGATCAGTTTTAAGTCTCATATAACGGTTAAAGAATTAACAAGAAAAAAATGACCATCTTAAAACAAAAGAATGCCACTATAGTCTTACTCGTAATTTAATGAAAGAAGTCAAGAACAAGCTTTTCCTCTATTACCAACCATGCTTTGTGGGGTTTCAGAAGTTGAAAAAAAAAAAAAAAAAAAAGAAGCAACTTTTTTGCTTTTCAATATGCTGACAATTGGTAAAGATTAAAGATGTAATTAATAATTAAGATTAGAGAATTGACTAATTTCATAATCATTATTGTTGTATTAACTTTTGGGCATTTAAGTAAGAAAGAACCAGTTTTTATAGCCAAAAAAAAAAAAAAAAAGAACCTGTTCTAATAGGCCAAAAATGTCAGACGAAAACCAGTTGGTGCCATTATGAATATGATAATTGGACAAGACTCCTTCATAATGAAGAGATCATAATGACTATGATTGGCTGGTCAAGCAATTTCTGACAAGTTTGATTCTTCATCAGAACTTCTTTCCAAATGCTGTACTTCTGTTGTGCACTTTTATGTTTAGGACTGTGAATTGACAATATTTAATGTCTTTTCATATTACCATCTCCAAAATATTTTTTTGCAGAACATTGACAAGGAATGTTGGATTACTGATTTAAAATTTACGGTGCATAAATAACAATTCCGCTCCTAATTATAAAACATACTATTAAAAAATTAGGATTTATTTGGTAAAAAGTTCATCTTAAATTAAATTATATTTTTTTTACAATGATTTTTATTTTTTTCTAAAATAAAAAATTTTTTTGTCTTTTCTGAAAAATTACTATTAAAACTTAAAAATCTTACTAAACTCATTCAAAAATTAATCAAATAACTGAACGATTAAAAAATGTAATTCTTAAAATAAAAGGTTCTGTCATAAAAATCCAATCATTAAATGACTGTTCTTATGATTCGTTTTTTTTTTTTTTTCTCAGTGATAAAAAGAGTGAATAAGTGATTCTAAGCAAGTACTACTTCTGACAAAGTGTTAAACAACTTCTTTTGTTGGCAGACTGCGGTGAACAATGGATGGGCTGGGTTGGTTTTTAGGATTTTTCAACCCATGCACCTAAACAAGTTGTTGGCAAAAAATTTTAACCCGCCCAGTCAACCTAAAGTTTAGAATCACCCTACCCAATTAAAATCGGATTGGATTGGGAGAGTTGATTGGGTTGAGCATACGGAAAAGCAAAAACTAATAACGCAATTTTAAATTAAAAAATGTACGGAAAAAATAACAAGTCCCTATGATATTTTTTTACATCGAGATCAAATCTAATTAAATTTTCTTAAATTATAATAAAACAAATACAAAAATAAAAGATCAATGATGTAAGTTTAAATATATATGTCATAAACTATAGTAAAAAGTAATAATATATAAGTAAAATATATTTTAAAATCATAAAATAGCTTATTTGAGTGGGTTGGGTTTATGTTAGATTGCTAAATTTGAATCCAAACCCACTAATGAAAACTCGGGTTGGATTAAGTTTAAGATCGGGTTAAATATTGGGTTGGGTTCGGGTAGGTCAATCAGGTTACAAGTTTTTTGTTCACCCCTACTACATGTGAAATAAGATAAATTGACTAATTTACTCAAGAAAAAAAAAAAAAAAAGATATCCAAGAAATCATCTAGCTTGTCTTTCTTTATACAACGACCAGATGTGTACCATATCGGACATAAACTTGAAACTAGAGATTCTGTATTTCTGAGTCCACACCCCCCCCCCCCCCCAAAAAAAACTTTTAACTTGAGAAAAGTGTTTTTAGTTCCTTGTTTTCCCTTTGTATCTCACGTTTAATCTTAACAAGAAGCAATATTCTATCGATTTTTCTAGTAATCCATATATTAAAAAAAAAAAAAAAACTTTAAATATCCAACCTTTCTCATAGTTGAGTTTGATTTTGACTATTTTGTCTTTTTCCATTTTTTTTTTTCCTCCAAAGGGAGTCGTTCTCATGTGCCTTTCGTTCTACAAAATGTTTTATTGTCGTTTCACACCTTCACTATCATTTTTTATTCAGTACTTGTTCATTACTTTGTTTGTCGTTTGATTACTTTTCTTGTCCTTTTTATATGCTTTTCCTGTCCATCGTTATGATCTTTTGTCGTTTTTTTCTACCGTGGTTCAGTTTGTTGTTATTTTTCATTGTGCTCTTTTCTTTTCTTTTCTTTTCTTTTTTTTTTTTAAAGCATTTTTCATTTCCTTTTCATTTATTATTATTTTTGTGTTTTGTTTTTGTTTTGGGGGGCAGGGGTCGTAATTTTATTCGTTTTGCTGTCGTTCTCTCTCTCTCTCTCTCTCTCTTTAATATTTTTGTCCATTACTTCCTTTCTCGGTTTCCTGTTTCTTGTCGTTTATCATCTTGGTTGTCGTTTTTGTTTTGCAGTCTTTTTTTAATCTTTTATTTTGTTATATATATTTTTTTGTCGTTTTCTCTCTTTCTTATAGTTTCTGAAGTTTTTCTTTATTTATTTCCTTTTTTTGTCGTCTCTTTTAAACTTCATATATTTTTCTTTGTTGTAGTTTACACGGTTGGTTCTTTCTCCTTTGTACTTGGTTATCCCCGTAAGAGTTATTGTCATTTTTATTCTTCTTCTTCTTTTTCGGCGTTCATTATCTTAATCATTTCTCATACATTGACGCCGTTTCTGTGTGCCTGTCGTTGAAAATTGAAAAGTGCTTAATTTAATTAAGCAAAAAGAATTCAATCAACCTTTAAGTGTATCTACAATTCATTAATAGGTTGCTTTATTATGAACTAAACTCCCTTATCTACGCAGGAAAAGGGGGTTATAAAAAAATAATTAAAAAAAAACCCCTCATAATCATCCTCCAAGAACTAGTTTGGCCTTGACTGAAATAGTTCCTATTACAAAAATTGCAAAAAGAAAAGAATATTTTTGCAGGAATATGTCATAAAAAGATCTAACTTTTATATTTCTGTCATCAATTTGAAAACTTAAGATTTTTAGACTCCGTTTGGTGAAACAGTTTGAGTTGAAATTTTTAAATTTGAGTTGGTTTATTTTTTTAAAACTAGTTATAATTTTTGTTGATTTTTCAGAAAAAGACAAAAACTGAGATGAAAAATTTGAGTTTAAGATGTATTATCAAACAAAGTATTAATATGTGAATGGACTTGAAGAACGTGACAAAAACTTGAATCATAAAAACATGATGTGACATGAATTTGATACATATGTAAAAGTTGTGACATGTCACGGAATTTTCTGAAATGAAAATACAGAGTCAACTGACCTAATTATAGAGTCTCTAAACAAATTCAATCACAGCAAAGTCAGTAGAGATATTATTTCATAATGCTTTGACCTAACTGGTGAAGCTGCATATGGTGGAGGAAATATGTGAGGGAGTTTTGGAGACAGATAATTCAAAATCCATTCCTATAAATAAATCACGTGGCCAAAGTCTTGGTCAGCCTTCCATCTTTGACTAAATTTCAGTTCTAAACTACAAAAATGGATAACAATGTGATGCGGCAATTTGATCTATTACCTAATCATTCTCAATTCTCCGAACCGTAGCTATATAAGTTCAAACATGTGCATTCAAATTTTTACGAGAGAAAATACTGTAACAAAAAAAAAAAAGTTTCGAAAAGGATTAGTTTAAACCTAGGTGGCAAACGCCTAATAGTAATAGTTGGACAGTCTATCAAAACTTAGGCTTAGTTTGACATTCGGGTTTAACTTCAACTAAATTGTATTTTTTCATATTAATTTTTATCTTTTTCTGAAAAGTTAACAAACTTTTAAAAAATCAACTTAATTCAAATTTAAAAATTTCATCTTAACTCAAACTCAACTCATTCCCCAAACAGACCCTTAGAAAGATAGGAGAAACTTGTGGACTTCTCCAAGCTAGCAAATTTGGCAATTAAACAAAGCTGCAAAGTTTGAAAACGCCTTTTTTTTTTTTTTTTTTTTCTTTCACTTGCCAACTAACCTGTCTCCACGTACTCTATACATTCCCAGGAGGAGTAGTACGTGCAATCTTCTATCTATTCATTCCCTTTTTTTTTTTTTTTTTTTAAATAATTTTATAGCAAAGCTAAATTAACATTTATTTCAGTTTAATTACTCTTTCTATCTCAATAATTTCACTCTTTAATACTTAACTTATAAAGTTCATTTTTTTTTTTTTAATTTCAAGTTAAATAATATAATTATTTTAATTACATAAAATGATAAGAAAAACGAAATACAAGATTCATATCACTAATTTTTTACTAGTACATTTCAAATATTTACACTTTTTAACTCTAAACAATTTATTTTCAACAAAACTAACAAGTCCAAACTTTCATTTTCTTTTTTTTTTTTTTTTTTTTTTTTCAATCTAAACATTTTTAGAACTTCAACTCACGTGTACACACTAAATGAGGGCCAAATCTAAGTGACAATCTGCCCAATAATGGATAATCTATCAAACTTCTAGAAAGAAAGATGGAAGAAATTCTGGGCTTCTTCGAGCCAGCAAATTAGGCACTTTAATAAAGCAGCTAAGTTTGAAAGTGCTCACTTTTTTCTCCACACTTGCCAACTGGCTAGCCAGTCTCCCCACGTACTATGTAAAAGCAGAAAACTAAGAGTAAACCCGATCAGATTGAATCTAATATACTATATGCCATTTTAAATTATATTTTTCTAACTCATTTTTGTGTTTTTTTTTTTTCAGAAAAATTAATAAAAAAATTAACTAGTTTTTTAAAAATCAAACAACTGAAATAAAAAAAAATTAAATTTCAATCGGTGAACCAAACGGTACACCGGATTTGATGTCAAAAAAAATAATTATATTATTTGTTAGATCATATGGCATCATGTTATTAGTCTTTGCTTTGACGACGGATTTTGTATTGTTATCCATATCATCTTCCGTCACTTAATACATCATTACAAATCTCATTACACTTACCACGTGAACTCAAAATGTCTTTATATATCAGAATCTTTCCATATCACATTCTCATCCAAAAACAAAAACCACAAACAAAAAAAAATATGGAGATAACCAAAATATTGTTCTCAATATTCTCTCTCACCCTCCTCATCTTCTCCACTCTTCTCCACCCTTCTTTCTCCGAGCTCTGCAACCCAAATGACAAAAAAGTCCTTCTTCAAATCAAACAAGCCTTCAACAACCCTTACGTCCTCACCTCATGGAAACCGGACACCGACTGTTGTACGGACTGGTACTGCGTCACCTGCGACGACAAAACGCACCGTATCAACTCTCTTACCGTCATCACCGGCAGCCTCCCCGGCCAAATCCCTCCCCAAGTCGGCGACCTTCCTTACCTCGAAACCCTAGAGCTCCACAAGCAACCCGAGCTCGTGGGACCGATCCCACAAGCCATAACAAAGCTCAAGAATCTTAAATACCTAAGGCTAACTTGGAACAACCTCTCCGGACCGGTCCCCGATTTTCTCTCTGGGCTCAACAAACTAGTTTTCCTTGAACTCTCCTTCAACAATCTTTCAGGACAGATCCCGGCTTCGCTCTCGAAACTACCACTCCTCAACTCGCTCCGCCTCGACCGGAACAAGCTCACCGGGCCGATCCCCAACTCGTTCGGCAAGTTCCGGGGTGACAATTTTTACCTAGTGCTGTCCCACAACCAGCTGTCGGGGAAACTGCCGGCGTCGTTGGGGAAGAAGGACTTCAACTACATCGACTTGTCGCGGAACAAGCTCGAAGGCGACGCGTCGCCGCTGTTTGGGGTGAACAAGTCGGCGCAGATTGTGGACCTGTCGAGGAACATGTTGGAGTTCGACTTGTCCAAGGTTGAGTTTCCGAAGAGCTTGGATTCGTTGGATCTGAACCATAACAGGATAACGGGGAGTCTTCCGGTGGGCCTGACTGCACTGGATAATTTACAGGGATTCAATGTGAGTTACAACAGGTTGTGTGGGAAGATTCCGGTGGGTGGGAAGTTGCAGAGCTTTGATTCAACCGCCTATTTTCACAACCGCTGCTTGTGTGGTGCTCCGTTGGAGAGCTGTAAATAAGTTGTACTACAAGGATTTGCTTGTAAAAGTTGTTCAAATGTATTCTATTTACATAAAAATAAAGCACGTGGACTTCAGAATTTCAACTTAATAAAAACGATTTGGCTTTTTTTCATTGATACACTCTAAATTTATCATTAAGTTGTAATTTACATTTTAAACTTTAAATTTTATCAATTTGCACTTTGCATTTACAAATATATAGCAAATTACACTCTACTGACAATAATATTAATATTTCGAAGCAAACTGATATGTGATTTGTACATGGATTGTTAATTCATGACATAAATAATCAATTTCGGGGGTGTTTGGTGAATGAGTTTATTTTAAGAATTTTAAGTTTCAATAATAATTTTTCAGAAAAGACAAAAAATTTTTTTAGAAAAAGACAAAAACCATGATGAAAAAAGTACAACTTAGTTTAAACTAAACTTGAAACCAAATTAACCCTTAATCTTTGTTAATTAATAATCTATATGCAATTAAAGTATCAATTTTCATTAAAAAATCAACATTGTTTATTAATGGGGTGGACATTGTTACAAATTTATAAGTTATGGTGCAAATTGCTAAAATAAAAAATTCATGGTGCAAATTGTAACTCTATAATAATTTGAGGGGCACCAATACAAAAAAGCCAAAGGTTTTATTACTCTCTTTTAAATTTTTGTTCTCCACATTTTAATCTTAAAAAGAAGCTCATAACTTGTTTTCTAGATATTGTATCATATTTTCTTGATTGAGTCAACGGCATTTTAACCTAGAAAAAGACTTAAATGTCCCTTAAAAGAAAAAAAGTTACTAATTTCAAAACGTATCGGACATTTAAATTTATTTTCTTAGTCAAAACCAGAATTTGGTTAAAAGAAGATGAATTCACCTATATTTGATTCGCCGGTTGGAGATGAAATTTTTAAGTTCGAGTTGGTTAACTTTTTAAAAACTAGTTATACTTTTTGTTGACCTTTTTTTTTTTTTTTTGAAAAGCTTTTTGTTGACCTTTTGTAAAAAGATAAAAATTGATATGGAAATTTTGAGTTAGAACCTAAATTCTAAACCTAGCCGAAGTATTTTGAAATTGAAATGGGAAGATATGAATGCCATAAAAGACAAAATATACACTACAATCTCTTTTATGATAGTCTTATAATATAGGGTATAAAAACGGAAACAAAATAAAATAAAATAAAATGCTTGTTAATGATTTGATCAGCAGTACATGTAATCTTCCAGGTTTTTTTGCACCTATATACCTTGAACTTATCGTACAGTTGTAATTTACTCCCTAAACTTTTAATGTTAGCAATTTGCACTCTCAACTAATTATAAGTTTGTAACAATTTACCCCTTAGTGATTACAATGTTGATTTTTTATTTTAATGAAAATTGACACTTGACTGAATATAGGTTGTTAACTAAGAGTAAAAAGGTCTTTTTAATCATTATTAACCGAAATTTATATTTAAAAGAAAGTTAATTGAAAGTTTTCTACTTAGGTAATACTTAATTAAAGATCTTAATCTAAATAAATTTGAGTTAAAATAAAGAAAAATGATCATTCACGTAATTAATTAACGAATTATGTTCAAATCATATATCAATTTCTTTCAAAAAATTAACTTTACTATCAATAAGAGGCAAATTGTTACAAATTTGTAAGTTTAGGGTGATTGAAAAAGACCTTTTATACTTAACAACCTATAAGTAAGTCAAGTGTCAAATTTCAAAAGAATGAACATTGCTATAAATGGGAGGTAAATTGTTACAAATTTGTAAGTTTGGGGAGCAAATTGTCAAAATTAAAAGTTTAAAGTGTAAATTATAACTGTATGATAAGTTTAGAATGTATTGGTGTAAAAAGCCAATCTTCTAGATATTCATTCATTTTTTTTTAAAAAGTTTATAGCAAAGCTAATTAACATTTATTTCACTTTAATTGCTTTCTCTATCTCTATAATTTCACTGTTCACATCTCCAGATCCCCCTTAAAACCCTACTTTTAGAAGTCTACTGCCTTGTTTAGAACACCAATCCCAAACTAAACTTTGGATTATATGCAAGAATGTCATAAATTTGACACCTCATTATATATATGCCTCAACATAACATTAAATTTGATAATTTTGTCATTTTATTGTACTAAAATTACCAACTGTAATGTTAAAATGTGCAAAATTATATAGAAGTACTCAAAACATGACTCTCCACTTAATTCTCTCGTAAACTTTTGAAACTTATTTTTGTTTTTTGTTTCGTTTTTTTTTTTCTCTGAAAAATTAATAAAAGTTTTAATTAATTTTTGAAAAATCAAACAACTCAAATCAAAAAAATTTTCTCATCGGTAAACCAAATGCAAGTGGAACTTATTTATTTTAAGTTAAAATAAGATGATTATTTTTCAATCGGATAAAATGATGAAAGAAACGAAGCACACAATTCATAATATTACTATTTTTAAACAAATATATTTCAAATTTTTATATTTTTAACTAACTCCAAACAATTCATTCGAGTGCATAAATTCAAACATTCATTTTTATTGAATCCAACTGTTTTTAAAACTTCAACTCAATTGTACAAACGGGCCTAAGTGAGAAACGGCCAATATATCAAACTTCTAGAATGAAAGATGAGATAAATTTGGGGCTTCTCAGTGCCAGCAAATTGTGTACTTTAATAATGCCGCTAAGTTTGAAAGTGCTCACTTTTTTTCTCCACTTGCCAACTAGCTACAGCCAGTCCCCACCTATTATATATAACAGCAGAAAAATAAGACTCAACCCGATTGGAATGAATCCAATATATTAGAAAACTACTTTAGAACGTTAAATATCACATTAATTAAGAGGCGGATCTTGTTACTAGATTCGATATCATGGGATTCATTCTTTAATAATAAAGAATGTCTAACATTATTGATGTTTTCTAATATTATTTAGTACATTATATAACGGGTTTGATTTTAAGAAACAATATTATATTATTTGTTAGCTATATGGGATCATGTTATTAGTCTCTGCTTTGATTACTTCAAATTATGTATTGTTATTCATATCACTAAGGCTTCGTTTGGTTTTCCATTCCAAACTTAAAATTTTCATATCAGTTTTTATTTTTTTCTGAAAAAGTTTTTTGTCTTTTCTGAAAATTTTTTTGTCTTTTTCTGAAAAGTCAACACAAATTTACTATTAAAATTTAAAATTTCCAACTCAAACTCATTCACCAAACGGATCCTAAATACATATTTCAAATCTTCATTGAACTTATCCCAAAAAAAAAAAAAAAAATTCTCATTACACTTCCCACGTGAACTCAAAATCCCTATATTTATCCGAATCTTTCCGTATTACATTCTCATCCAAAAAAAAAAAAAAAAAAAAAAAGAATGGTGATAACCAAAATATTGTTCTCAATCTTCTCTCTCACCCTTCTCATCATCTCCACTCTTCTCCACCCTTCTCTCTCCGAGCTCTGCAACCTGAATGACAAAAAAGTCCTTCTCCAAATAAAACATGCATTCAACGACCCTACACCCTCATTTCATGGAAAACGGACACCGACTGTTGTACGGACTGGTACAGTGTCACCTGCGATGACAAAACGCACCGTATTAACTCTCTCACCGTCTTCTCCGGCAGTATCTCTGGCCAAATCCCTCCCCAAGTCGGCGACCTTCCTTACCTCGAAACCCTAGAGCTCCACAAGCAACCGAGCTCGTGGGACCGATCCCACAAGCCATAACAAAGCTCAAGAAGCTTAAGTACCTGAGGCTAACTTGGAACAACCTCTCCGGACCGGTCCCCGATTTTCTCGGTCAGCTCAATAACCTAGTTTCCCTCGAACTCTCCTTCAACAATCTTTCAGGACAGATCCCGGCCTCGCTCTCGAAACTACCGCTCCTCAACTCGCTCCAACTGGACCGGAACAAGCTCACGGGACCGATCCCCGACTCGTTCGGGGAGTTCCGGGGTGACTATTTTTACCTAGTGCTGTCCCACAACCAGCTGTCGGGGAAACTGCCGGCGTCGTTGGGGAAGACGGACTTCAACTACATCGACGTGTCGCGGAACAAGCTCGAAGGCGACGCGTCGCCGCTGTTCGGGGCGAACAAGACGGCACGGGTGGTGGACCTGTCGAGGAACTTGCTGGAGTTCGACTTGTCCAAGGTTGAGTTTCCGAAGAGCTTGGTGTCGTTGGATTTGAACCATAACAGGATAACGGGGAGTCTTCCGGTGGGCCTGACCGCACTGGATAATTTGAGGGGTTTTAATGTGAGTTACAACAGGCTGTGTGGTGATATTCCGGTGGGTGGGAATTTACAGAGCATTGGTTACACGGCATATTTTCACAACCGTTGTTTGTGTGGTGCTCCGTTAGAGAGCTGTAAATAAGTAGTACGAACAAGGATTTGCTTGGAAAACAAGTCCAAAATATTTGCTATATTTTATAAATCACATAGACTTCACAACTGCAAATTGATAAAAAGTTAATGAAAATCACATTAATATATTTTCATAACCACTGCTCAGCTTGAGAGTTGCAATTAGTTTTTGCCAAGGATATAATTTTTTGGTTTAGAACATCACCAATACAATATTATCAATGGTTAAAATTTGACATTTGTGTTAGAATATATCCTAGAGTGAAATGTTTTACATATTGTCAAATTTAAAATTTATCACTAACTGATTGATAACATGGCGGAGATAAGCTATTGTTTTTGAAAGTATATATATTAAAAGATAAAGTTTTCAAATAGATTTATGTAAGAATAATAAATTAAACGCGGTAGCCCCACCCCACCATCATGTATTGCTCGCCATAATTAAAGTCATTCCATACAGTGAGGAAACTCTGAAAAATCAATGTCATGAAAGGTCACCAAGTAACCTTGGTTGCCGCCAAATCCAACAGCAATGAACGACCAATTTGACCAGACAAAAATTTTCCAACTTTTAGAATGCATGCACATGTCAGATGAAATTGCACGCCATAAAAATCCAAAAATGGACAACACAATTTGAAACGTTAGATTCCAACTCAAATTGAAAAATGCTAGGAACGATCAACATCATATTAATAAACAAATAGATATCACTGATAGGCGCTATGTTATGGAGCCCACTATCCTTTATTAGTGAGTGATGTTAAATATCATGATATTTTCTAGCATTATTCAATTCAAAGCGCGTTGTTTGGAATATTGCTACTCTTCCTTTGCGAGAAAATGCTGTCTGTGGTTAAAAGATATTTGACAAGGATAAATGACAGAACCAGACTATTGTATCGTATGTATACTAATCGATTAAGTTTTTATAAGCATTTTTTTACTAATAATAAATTTTAAGTGGGGATAAAATAAGAAAAATATAAAATTTAAATGTGAAATTGATTTAAAAAAATAAAAAGTTGATTACAAACTTCCACCCCACTCAATTATGAATCGCTCCAAATAATACCATATAATTAACAACATATGATTAATAAAGAGTGAGTCCCACGATGATAACTGATGAAACTCACTTGCATTTTTATTCTTTTTTGTTTATTGATTATTTTTTGACTAATGCTAATCAACATTTGAGCATTAAACTAAAAGCCGATATACTATTAACAGCTTTTCACGAGCGGAGCACCGCACAAGCAGCGGTTGTGGAAGTAGGTGGTGTAGTCGAAGCCCTGCAACGCCCCGCCCACCGGAATCTTCCCACACAACCGGTTGTAACTCACATTCAGATGCTGCAAGTCATCCACTGCGGTCAGCCCCACTGGAATACTCCCCGTTATCTTGTTATGGTTCAGATCCAACTTAATCAAGCTCTTCGGAAAATCAACCTTCGACAAATCGAACTCAAACAAGTTCCTCGACAGGATCACCTGCTGTGTCATGTTCTTGTCCGAACCGAACAACACCGACGCGTCGCCCTCGAGCCTGTTCCGCGACAGATCTACGAATGTAAAGTCCTTCTTCCCCAACGAGGCCGGTATTTTCCCGGACAGCTGGTTGTGGGACAGAGCCAGGTAGAAATCGAAGCCTTGAAACTCGCCGAACGAGTCGGGGATTGGCCCGGTGAGCTTGTTGCGGTCCAAGGAAAGCCCTCTGAGCTTCGGTAACGTGGAGAGAGAGCTCGGGATCGGTCCGGTGAGGTTGTTGAACGAGAATTCGATGGTGTCGAGGTTCTTGAGCTCGGCGAGGAAGTCGGGTATGGGACCGGAGAGGTTCGCCCACGTGATGACGAGAAACCTGAGCCTCTGAAGCCGAGTGATGGACCGCGGGATCGGTCCGGTGAGGTTGGGCTGCTTGTGCCACCAGAGAACGTCGAGATAAGGGAGGTCGCCGATCTCGGGAGGGATCGGACCGGAAAGATCGCCGCCGCCGAAGTAGATTTCGAGGGTTACGATTCGGTGAGTTTTCTCGTCGCAATGAGCGCCGTCCAGTGGAGGCAGCAGTCGGTGGTGGGGTCCCAGGTAGAGAAGACATGAGGGTTGTTGAAGCCTTTCTTGATTTGGAGAAGGGCCTTCTTGTCTTGTGGATGGCAGAGCTCGGAGAGGCAAGGATAGGAGAAGCTACAGAAGAGAAGAGAGAAGCAGATGAAGTAGATCTGCCTTGGGGAATGGTCCATTTTTTTTTTGCTTTGCCCGAGCTAGTTGTCTAGCTTTTATTTATTTATTTAGTTTTTTTGTGGAAAGGTTTGGGTAGCCTTTTTTGGGACTGTGGCCTTGTTGACTAATGATACAACGAAGATAGGTGGCGGACAGTATAATGTGGCTGCTGGAATAATGCCTAGACCCGATGATGGCGTTGAACACTGTCTATTTAACAGAAGATGTATTTTATCTAAATCTATACCTCTGTATCTTAATATATAATATAACATATATATATATATATATAAGTGTCAAAAAACTACTACGCCATCTTTTCTTGTCATGTGTCACTCCCTCATTTTTTTTGGCCCTTTTTTCCTTTCAATTTTGGCCTTTTTCCCCACCGTAACTTGGCTTTCTTTCATTTCCCTTTTTCCTTTCCTTCTTTTTTTTTTTTTTGGCTAATTTTTTTCTTTTTATTTATTCCCTAATCTAAAAAATTATGTCAAATATAAGATAGTTAATTTTTGTTTTATGACTCTCAATTCTCAAATAACTTTTCTTTCATGGTATTTGTCAAAAAAAAAAAAAAAAAAATCATGACTCCATCTTTTGTCATGTGTCACTCGCACTTATTCTTTCCCCCTTTTTTCTTTTAAAATTTGCCCCCCCTCATTTTTTTTTTATTTTAAATTTGGCTTTCTTTCACATTGTTTTTAAAATTTTTTTACCTCTTTAAAATGATATCGTTCTTCACTTATGTGTGATTGTTAGTCTCTTTATTCTTTGCTTTCTTTCATTATGATTTTATTTTATTTTTCATTCTTCTTTTGCCCTTACTAAAATAATTTATATTAAATGTTCGAACTTTTTTA
Organism: Ficus microcarpa; assembly: GCA_025413485.1. Lineage (NCBI taxonomy): Eukaryota > Viridiplantae > Streptophyta > Magnoliopsida > Rosales > Moraceae > Ficus > Ficus microcarpa. Next base: position 27,198,317 of record CM046387.1, on the reverse strand, counting down.
TGTGTTACTCTTAGCTATTATTTTTTTTCATAGCACCACATAGTTATTATTATTATTATTTTTTTTTTGTGATCTACTAACTTCTCTACAATTTGTTACTTCTTAAATATGTTTTAAAATTTTATTCTCTAACATAAAATTATTTTTTTGAATGTAGTCATATATTTTCCTCGCTAAAGTTCTCTCAACTATTATTTTGTTATAAGACCTCTTAATTAGTTTTTTTATTTGACAAATTAATTAAACACGTGCGTGAGATACAACTAGTCTAATAATAAAAGAGCCAATACTTTATGAATAATGTTTTTGGTCCTCCCCTTCATAGTTGTCATATGGTAGCTTAGTCATCAATCTTGTGTTAGTCCAGTCACTATCACATGGAATTTATTTTTCATTTTACTTATTTATTCCACTTTGTTTTACTTGATTATTCCACATGAGGGAAGGATGTACTATGCAACTAGTAATATGAAAGATTGTAGATAGGACTTTTTTTTCCCTTTATTATTAATGATGTTTAATAGTTAATATCGGTGGTGTTTTAAAATATATTTTTTTCCGAGATAGACTTATATGATTTAGAATATTCAGAAGGTATTTAGTCCTAAAATTTTATAGAAATATTACGTTTATCCAGTGTTTTTGGTAATTCAAAAATTTTTCGTGAGTAATTTATAAACCATTCTCAAAATTATACCATTTACCCTTAATAATCAATATTTTGTAAGTATTCTCTTTAACATGAATAAACTAGCAATTAAATTGTGAGCAAGAATTTGATGCTTAAAATAGTATTTAAATATTAATTGCTACACATATTTTTGGGTTTTAAAAAGTTTTAACCGATTAAAGGGTTATTCTTAAACTCTTCCGAAAAATTTAGGAGATAATTTTGGAACGTTTAAAATGTGGGGACAGTTTTTGGATCATAATTAAAAAGCACAAGAACGAATGTGGTATTAACTAAAACTCAAGGGATGTACATTTTGTATTATCTCATATTCCCTCTCATACGACAAATTTTATACACACACACATCTATATATATATATATATATATACGCGCATTTATTTAAGATGGTGCAAGCTTGAGACTGGATTATGGAATGCATGATCATAGATCAGTACAAACTTGTTGATTATTGACAACTTAATTATTCCACGGTTGAGTTAAACTGATCAATGGATCGTGAACTTTTACTTATGAATCATTTACATAGATGGTCACTATGTTGCAATAGTTTTTATAGAAAGAATTCAGGAAAAAAAAAAATATTTGTAAAATTGAACAAGATAAGTAACTACTCATTGTAAAATGACTAAAATAATCTTAAACTTTTGAAGCAATTTCGATTAAATACCAATTAGAATCCATATTTCAGAAACAAGATTCCAAGTTAAAAAATATCTATTATATCGGAATCTCAAAATCCCTAATTTTTACATTGTTTGCCGGTCCTCATCGTCCTTGTTCTTCCATCATTTGCGCACTAAATAAATACTGCCTGAGAGTTTCAATCATGATGTGGAAGAAAGCAATGGCCCATAGTTTGCCAGAAAAAGCATTCGTTAGATCACCTATTGTATTGGAATGATCAGTCAACTTGAATTTTACATTCAGATGTAGAATTTAAATTATGTATTTAAATGAAATGTGTTTTAGATATTGTTTTAAAAAGAAATATTTAAATAGTGTAAAGGTTGAAAAATGAGTTTGATATAGATTTCAGAAAGTGAAAATTTAGAATTCTGCATTTGAGTTGAATAATTGAGAAATAGTGAAACATTCAAATCCTTGCACTCCAATAATTATGTAACCAATTAGGCATATTAAAATACAAAAATTGTATTTGAATCAGATATCAAATTAAATCATCCAATAAAAGTTGATTCGTTAGAGAAAACCACCATATTTGGCGGGTTTTTTAAGTCACATCAAAATGAGAGAAAATGATTCTTAAAAGTTCCACTTTTCCAGCATAGAAACGTTAATAACCTTATCAGATGTGAGATTACGAATGTGAATGAAAAGTTGGAGGGATTGAACATCGACCATAAAATTGTCACCATAGTGCATTCAGAATCTATTGCTTCGAAAGTTTAAATTTAAATACATGAGAATCTGAACACGGAGATGTTTTATAATTAATTAGCCTGCTTATTACTAAATATGAACAAAACCTATTATATGAATCTTGAAGCATATGCTTATGTTTTTGCCCAAAAAAAAAAAAATGCAAACGATTTCAAAATATACAATTTCCTAGACAACAAGGAAAATGTGAAGTGTAGTAATATAGTTCAGACAAAAGAAGCAAGTATTTTAAACATTATAAGGTGTTGGCCAAATGTTAATGTTTGGTTCTTTGATAAATTTTATTATTATTATTATTAGTTTTTTGACATGCTCTCGTTAAATCTTCAGAAATCTATACATATAAGTCAATCACATAATTTTATTAATATTTCAAAGAATAGATGGGAAGACAAATAATTGAATTTATGAATGATGAGAGAGAAAATCATAAAATGATCGTTCTCTTATAAACCGCTTTGTCACAAGTGGCGATAAATTTTTACGAGTTAAAACAACAAGTTCTCGATGGACGATAATTAGAGATATATACATCATATACGTGGTCCATAGGGGCAGCCCCACCCCATCCATATTACCTGTGTGCCAAAAAGAAGAGTGGTAGTGCCCGAAATATGACACATTTTCAACCCTTCAAAAACCATGGGCGTTTCAAACATATATAGGCTGCAAAAATCCAGTGGTACACAGCCCTTTTTTTTTTTTTTTTTGAACCTTGAATTGCACTGGATTTTATTTTGAGCTCTCAAACATTCCATGATCAATAAATCCAATGGTCCTATTATAGAATATAATATCATTCAGTCACCACGTGACCAATTACATTTTTTCGGTGCTAGTAGTAATAGCATTCACATTTTCTTTATGTAAAATCAACTTAACTTACGTTTAGTTTGCCGGTTGGAGATAGAATTTTTAAGTTGGAGTTGGTTAACTTTTTAAAAACTAGTTATAATTTTTATTGACTAAAAAAAAAATAAAAATTAATATGAAAAAGTACAATTTAGTTGGAGTTAAGGTGAAATACCAAACGAAACCTTAATTTGAAAAGCTAAAGTATGATGTACCCAGTTGTTGTAGACCTCCGAGTTGAGCAGATTGTCATCAACATGGATTCCATTGCATTTGTTCCTACTGGGTTGAGGTCAACACACGGGAGGTTGTACGGATTGATCAGGTAGTTGAGCTGAGTATCAAAAAACTGAGATAAAAGAGACAATGATCAGATCGAGAAAATCATGAGAATTTTTTCTTTCTACAAAGTACTTCCCTTATTTAAATTCAAACTAAAATAGAGGCTAATTAAGCAGCCTGATTAGCTTAATCCGACCGAAATCCTAATTGCAATTTTTGCACTGAAGCTCTCTTTCTAATTTTGTTTTTCTCAAATTAAGTAAAAATCCAACAATCATCGAAGTAGACATAGCTTTCACATTAGTATCACTACTACTTTGCTGTGTATATCTTCATCTTTTCATTGTTCATTTCCTCTTATACGAGTATTTTTTTAATCAATAATTAACACAAATTAAAATGGTTCCCATTAAAGGTGTTAGCATATTGCTTGCTTGCCGTAAAATGGTCATATTGTGGAAAAACATATCGTAGTGTCAGTCACGATCTTCAAATTCCTTTCCCACAAAGACAAAGGTGATTTTTTTTTCCTTTTTACGACACTAAAAAATTTTGATTTCTTTCGCATTTTGAAAATATCACTGTAGAAGTACATGGCAAAGAGACTGCATGCTTACCGGCTATTAAAACATCATATTTCCATTTGTTAAACTATTTTATGCATTTCTCAATTCGATATAATTTCGGATTTAAAATCTAACGAGTTAAAACTTAATCTTATAATTCAAATTGGAAAGCTAACAAATTCACTATGGATTATGTTACTAGTATCAACATTCTCCTTGTACTAGAAGATGTATCTATGATAACTCTATTTTTATAGAGTTATTTTGACATTCTAAAGCTTCTATTTTTGCTATAATCTTATCATTTATTTTGATTTTTCACCAAAATTAATATGTTGTCCCAAATGTATAAGTTAATTATGTTAATGGGAAAAATTAGTAATTTGAAACTTAAATTGAGTCAAAACATCAATAAAATGCCGAGAGGAATTCGGATTCAGCTTTCCACTATTCACGACCAGCCCATGCGCGAGCCCATGTGCCATTTTGGCAATCTGATCATCAAGGAGAAGGCCCAGATCGTGAGTTCCGCACACTCGCCCTTAGCCCGCACGTCCAAGGCTGCATGTCAGGCCAACTTAGGGGATGTCGGATCCAGTGCTTTGCGTTCCCACTTTCCCATGTGCAATCGTGTGTTTCCTTCAACAGTAGATCACCACGCGTCCCGCTTTAGCATACCTCCAACTTGTCTGCGCCATCTATTCGTGTGGGTAGGGGTGGCAATACGGGTCGCGCCACGACGACACGATTCGACGACGACACGAATTTCGTGGTTCGAGTTAGGAAAATAGGGGTCGAGTCAATTTCGGGTCACCCGAAATTGACACTGAAAAGAATGGGTCGTGTTCGGGTTGGTCCCGTAGGATCCAAACATGACACGCTTTTTTTTTTTTTTCGTGTCAATGCTTGTGTCAATTTCGTGTTAGTTTCGTGTCAATTACGTGTTAATTTTCAGTTTCGTGTCAATTTCGGGTTAGCTTTGGGTCAATTTCGGGTTTCAAGTCAATTTCATGTCGCGGGTTAATTTCGTGTCACGAGTTGAATTTCGTGTCGCGTGTCAATTTTGTGTCGCGGGTCAAGTTCGGTTCGTGTCGTGTCAACCCGTTTCGGGTTCGTGTCACGGTTTCGAGTCGTGTTCGGGTCACGGGTGGTGTTCGGGTCCAAAGAAAAAAATTTCGACACGGCTCTAACACGACACGAACCCGACACGCGATACGAATTGCCAACCCTACGTGTGGGGCATAGGGGATATTGCGCGCCAGTTGCAATAGTAGAAAAGAAAAGAAAGAAAAAAAAAAGGGGGGAAAACCTAGAAACAAGAGGCGGCGACAGGGCTGGTAAATGGAGGACCTACTGCTCCGTGCCCATACTCTTTGGTTGCCGGAGAAGCCAAAAACTAGTAGAAAACAGAAAAAGAAAAAAAAAATATTTTTAGCTTTAGATTTTCATATTTTATTTTCAATTCTAGTTTTAGGTTTTGTTTTTTACAAAATTAGGGAGAGATTATCTCGAAGATCAAGAGGATAAGGAGGAGAAGATTAGAGGAAGAATCTTGGAGACTTGTGATACCTCCGTAAAGGGAGTTTTCTTATTGTTTTCTTATCTTTTGATTTTTACAATTTAAAAATGGTTGAACCTTTGTTTTGTAGATTTTTATTCATGGATTAAAATTGTAAATGGTTGAACTCTTGTTTTGTAGATTTTTATTCATGAATTAATTTTCTTTTCTAGGATTCCGGTGTAACCTAATTATGATGTTTTGATTTATTCTTTCAATTCAGTTGTTAATTTATTTTCCATGATTGAGTGTTCTTCACTGTTCTTAATGCTAAATAATTAACCACTAGTTAATTGATGAGTTAATCATAATGAAATGGGAAGGAGATTTATGTGTCTAGTTCATGTGTTGCATGCCAGAAGTTGCATGCGGATAGGAATATACTTTCATGGCTTGTGTAGTCATTACATGGGAACCACAAATCTTAATGAGTTCTTATTAGTTTTAATTCACATAGGATTATAGTAGAATAGCTTCTAAGGATATTAGGGACTAGTGGAATAGGTTATGGATTCTCGACTATCAATTAAGAAAATAAATTGAGGCTTTTGAGATTGAATAATTAAGGCAGAGTAAGTATGGTGAAATTGAAACCCTAGATTTTTAGTATTTTGAGTTCTTTATTTTTATTTTTATTTTTGTTGTTATTTTTACTTTAAATTCCTTTTCGGTTGATTCAAATAAAATTAGAATTAACCAATTTTAGTAATTAACAAGTAATCAATCCTAATGTAAACATAAACGATACTCTATTTACTACTTTATTACTTATTAACGATAACGTATATTTACGTTAGAAAATCCGCAACAATCTATTGGACCCCTCGATCTATAGCATTTGTGTCAGAATGTCCCTATGTGTGTTTCTGTAAAAATTTCAAACAAAATTGGGATTAAATGAGAACGAACGTAAATTTATTAGCACAAAAGCGAATAATCCTGTCTAATCCTATAAAATTACTCATTTTTCTCCTTTTTTTTTTTTCCTTTTTCGAAGAACTATAAGAGTACTTATTTTTCACGTGATGATAAATAGAAAAGCACCTTAATTGTACTATTTTCATCTCTACCTTTTTTTTGTTTTTTTGGCTCTCCACTTCACACAGCCGCCCTATAAAGACAGCCATTTCATCTCAACATTTTCCACCGATCAAGTTATTCAACCCAAAAAGTAATGGAGACTCCAGTACTCCTCTGCCTTGGTCTTCTCTTCTCCTCCTTTCTTCACCCTTCTCTCTCCGAGCTCTGCCACCCACAAGACAAGAAAGTCCTCCTCCAGATCAAGAAAGCCTTCAACAACCCTTACGGCCTCATCTCGTGGGACCCACAAACCGACTGCTGCGACTGGTACGGCGTGAGATGCGACGAGACAACCCATCAAATCTGGAGCCTCGGCATCAGCTACGGCGAACTTGAGGGACCGATCCCACCCCAAGTGGGGCGACTTTCCCTACCTCGAATTCCTTGACTTCCACAAGAACCCTGATCTCACCGGACCGATCCCACCCACCATCGCCAAGCTAAAGAAGCTCCGGTCCCTCATGATCACATGGTCGAACATCTCCGGTCCCATCCCGGACTTCATCGGCGAAATGAACAGCCTCGAGTTCATCTTCCTCTCCTTCAACAACCTCACGGGACCGATCCCGAGCAACATCGGTTTGTTAAAAAACCTCTCAGGGCTTCTTCTGGACCGGAACAAGCTGACTGGACCGATCCCACAAACGTTCGGGAAATTCAAGGGCAACGATTTCTACCTAAACCACAACCAGCTCTCTGGTAAAATCCCAGCCTCATTGGGGAGAGGGACTTCTCCTACATCGATTTGTCTCGGAACAAGCTCGAAGGAGACGCGTCCATACTGTTCGGGTCCAAAAAGTCGACGTGGTACTTGGATATCTCGAGGAATTTGTTCGAATTCGATTTTTCGAACGTTAAGTTTTCGGAGAAGCACTTGTTCAATTTAGACATTAGCCACAACAAGATATTTGGGAGTCTGCCGGAGGGTCTGACCAAGCTTAGTTTGCAGAGCTTCAATGTGAGTTATAACAGGCTGTGCGGGAAGATTCCGGTGGGCGGGAGGTTGCAGACGAGGTTCGACTACTCCGCCTACTTCCACAACCGCTGCTTGTGCGGTGCTCCGCCACCGAGCTGCAAATAGTACAATTTTAATTGAGGGCCAATAATAACAAGCTTTAATTAAAAAAAAAGTTTTTAGGGATTTTCGGTGAATGAGTTTAGTTTAAGATTTTTAAGTTTAATAGTAATTTTTCATAAAAATAAAAAACTTTTTCAGAAAAGACAAAAATTTTTTTTAAAAAAAGACAAAAATTATAATAAAAAAAGAATAATTTAGTTTAAAATGAACTTGTGTTCAAACTAATTAATATTTTAAGAGGGGGCTGTTTGTAATTTTTATCAAATACATATATAAAAGTATAATTTATAAAGAGTTGAGAGCCCCTTCAGGCTCTTATCCTTTCGTCCCTGGAAGAGGCAAAAATGCCTGTTGCTCACGGAGCCCTCGCACGTTTTGGTCCTCTCTGGTTTCTTTTTTTTTTTTTAATTTTTTTTTTTGTTCTTTTTTTTTTTTTAATTTTTTTAACTACTGTGCACTGAAAAACTTTTTCAATTATTTTTTTTTGTCCTTCAGTTTTCTTTTCTTTTTTTTTTTTTCTTGCATCCCTTTTTTTTTTCATTTTTTTTATGTATTAGTCTATTTTTAACATTTTAGTTCTCCTATCTTTTTGGTCTTTTTTTTAAAGGCTTTTGCAGGTCCTTTTTGATTTCTTTTGTCTATTTTTTACTTATTGATTGTTTTCCTATTCAGATAAATTTTCTCGTATATATTTAATCATGTGAATTGCACATGCTTTTAACTTAGCATATATATAAGAACGAATGACTTTTTGTCCTCTTCACGACTATCACGTGATAGTCATATCATTAGTCATATCAAGTCATTTATAAGTTTATAAGTTATCTATAAAAGAGCAAATGATTCTTTTGGTTCCTCCACCATAGCTATGGCGTGGCAGTCATGTGACCGCCATGTGACTACCCAATCAAGATCATATATTTTCTTTTCCACGCGTGCGAAAGACTTGCTGTACAACTATTACATATAAAAGTGAAAGACTAGTAGGGTATCATGTTAACAAAACAAGTGGACAACACTATCTCTAAGCTATAACTTAATCAACAGCTTCAAAAAAAAAAAAAAAAAAATCAAAGAGATTGAAAATTTACACCACAACCAACTTATATTCTAGAACGTAAATAAAACATAGAATATATCTCTTCTAAATTTCTCTCATAAATTAAGAAAAGTTTCTGGTATTAAGTTTCATCAATTTAATTTAAGACTCTATAATGTTTAGAAGGACACGACGTATGAGCAGTTCATGCTAAAGATTTCCTAGTAGGTCATAATCTTAACATTCCAAAGTTAAATTAAATATAGAGACAAATATAGAATTGAACTTTTAAAGGATAGGAGAGAATCATCAAATGATTGTTTCTTATGTACCTCTTTTATCATGGGTGGTGACAAAAATTTTACAAGTTAAAAGCAAGAAGCTAATGCTCGATGGATTCGAATTAGAGACAAATAAAAAATGTGATGTATGGTATATATGGCCCATAGGGGCATCCCCATCCCATCTATATTTTTTGTGGACTGGTTATTTGTGAGACTGCCATAAATTTAACAGCATGTTCACCATATCATTAAAGTTGATAATTTTGCCACTTCAAAATATTAAAATTGTTAACTTATATTAGAGTGAGCAAAATTAGAAAGATTTACTGACGTTATACTTAATTTTCTCTTATTTTTGTGCGCTCAAAATTAAAAGTTGTCATTTCATGAACTCCATAGTGCCAGAAATATACCACATTTTTCCAAGGACATTTCAGACATATGGGGGCCAAACCCAGTGGCATATTGCTATATGATTAATCATGAATATTCTCAAACTTTCATTGATCAGTATGTACAATGGACAATGGTCCCATTGTAGAATAGAATCTCAAACACTCACCCACGTGACGAATTTCAATTATTCGGCGCTTAGTAGTAGTAGCATTCACATTTTTCTTTCGGTAAGATTTACGTACTTTGGCAAACTAAAAGTTTGATGTGTCCCGACAAGCGTTCTGACCCAAAGACAGCTGTTGTAGACCACCGAGTTGAGCAGGTTTTCATCAAAATGGATTCCATTGCATTTGTTCATCAAATACATTGAACTCGTCACACGAGATGTTCTACGTGATTAAAAAATAATTGTACTATTTGCATCTCTATCCCTTTTTTTGCTCCCCACTTCACACAGCCCAATTACCCTACAAAGACAACCATTTCATCTCTACATTTTTGCACCAATCAAGTTATGGAAGACTCCAAATTCTCCAGTACTCCTCTGCGTTGGCCTAATTATCTTATCCACCTTTTTTCACTCTTCTCTCTCGGAGCTCTGCGATCCACAAGACAAGAAAGTCGTCCTCCAAATCAAGCAAGCCTTCAACAACCCATACACCCTCACCTCGTGGGACCCACACAAACCGACTGCTACCACTGTCACTGCGTCCAGTGCGATGACAAAACCGATCCAATCACCAAATATGACATGTCACTATATCATAAAAAATTAGATAACATAAATATTGAGGTATAATCGTAATCATATTCAAGTAATTGATACATAAATCACCACATATGCATATCAATACAATAAACATTCAAAGTTTTATATTATATGTGAGATCTGTACTTATAGTAATTTTATAATCTGAGACTTCTTTGTTAGTTGTCTGGCTCTAGTTTACTCTCGGTACCACGCCCTGATTTAAGTGACACTAATAATTAGAGCAATATTATAAACTGACTATTAGTTTCTTTTATAAAATTAATTAACTTTTCATAACTATAATTTCAATTTCTTTCTCTTTTCTTTCTTTCTTAAATCTTGAATTGCTTGTTTGTAACATGTCACAATTTAAATTGCTCTGTCTTACATTTTATGAGGTTGTGTTAGGCCTCATATGGTTCATTTAGATTTTGTGTAGCGGATTTGGTTCACATTATGATTTCTTAAGGTTTCAGACCCATTACAATCATCTCATGAATCTTTTCTTAACCGTACTTGTATACGATTTTTAAATTGCATAAAATAGAATTTTGGATTTTGATTCATAACTTGTGGTTTTGCACTTAGTTGGCTTTAAATTCTCTAAATCTTGCTTTAATCTTAAAATTTTACTGGTGACTGTAAATTGTGAATCATAGCTCTTGATCAGTTTTGAAACTGATGAAAACATATTTATAGTTCTATCACAACGATATGAATTTTCTACAGTTTAGTTCCGTACATTTTTTCCCATCTTATTCTTTCTACTTGAAAAACACTGGAAAATCACTTTTCCAATATAAAATCAGATCTGGAAACAGTTTTACAAACTGTCCAATTTCAGTTTTCTGACAATTTTTGAAAATTCCAGTTTTGACCCCCAAATTTTGCAAAATTTGCATTTTAACCCCTGATGGGTTTTCCATTGTTGGCCTATAATTCATTTAAGACCATTGAAACAGTTTTCTCATCCCAAAACATCCAGTTTACACATCTGTTTTTTTTTTTTTTTTTTTTAAATTCTGTTTTGCCCAAACAAACATAATTTTGACATTTAGGTCCCTTTAGTGTTTCTACTTCATTTTTGGTTCAGTTGTAATTAAAATTTGACACAACTTAGATTTTATAGTGTTTTTTGGACTGGAAATTCGTGGCTCAAATGTTGGCTTTTAAGTTGCCCGTTTTTGCATTTTGGTCCCAAAAATGAGAATTATTCGTCATAGTCTCTTGTACCAATTTGGATTAAATACGTTGGGGTTTCTTTGAAAAACAATGGCAATTTGCTACCCTCCATGTAATGAAAAATATAACATAACTTGTTTATGTCCCTTCTTCTTTTAGCTTCATTTTTATCAAACTTTTTCAAAAGTGCGCACCTAACACTCTTTACACATCAAACTTGCACTAATCATTTTCCTATTATATTCATCCTTTTGCAAGAATTCCACAGTACTCTAATTCATACTTACATCAAACTTTCCACACTAAAATTCAATCATGAGCAATAAACCAACAAAAAAAGTTGACAACTTTTTTTATTTATCATACTACAAACTTAATCTTAAAAATTTGTTTCTTGCAACATAACCATTTCAATCACGTGGTATTTCATTAGTTATAATTACTTATTGACAAATCCATACCACAACATCAATCAATCATATAAGTATGAAAATATGAAAAGATTTCATAACATGTACACATTCATGATTCCCAAATAGTCTATTAAACCAAGTCCATCAATGAACTAATTGATTTACGTACTTTTTATTTTTTTTAATAAACCAACAAATCAAACTTTAAAAAAAAATTACAAATTTGAAAATCTTACCAAGCTTTCTTTAAATATATATAGCTCGGTTGCACCACCTTAAAGCCTTTAGTTTCTTGATATATAGTTACTAGACAACAGAATTTACATTTCTTGGAACGAACGGAAATCTCACATGACAGCACTAAGAAAAACATAAAATTTTAACAAATTTCTTACCTTGTATGACTTCTAGGACAATAAGACTTCTGGATTAAAAACTTGTTTGAAAACCAAGCTTATATTTGGGTGAAAATCTCTCTTTCTCCTTCCCGACGTATTAGAGAAGAATCAAGAGATTATTTAATTTTTTTTTCCTGGCTCTTCTTGCGTTTAATTCATTATTTCATTTGGATGACAGACAAACTTTTGCTTTTTCTTTTTCTTTTTCCTTTTTTTTTTTTTCGTTTTCTTCTTCCTTTCCACCGACACATGTGTATTTATTTATTTATTTATTTACTCCCACCGATTCTTTCATTTTGGAAGATCAAGTAAAGATATTTCCTTTAGTATTTTTTACTATCCACGATACTCATTTTATAAGATCACACGATACTTTTTTTTTTTTTTTTAATAAATTTGGAACAGACAACGCCTCTTTGAGGTAATAAACCGCAGAACCAATAATTGACCACTTTCCATATCTGCCTCCCCTATAAAGTCAACCATTTGTTCTCAAAAAAATTATAGCACCAAAATCAAATCAAGTAATGGAGACCCCAAAACGCCTCCTCTGGCTTGTCCTAATTATCTTCTCCACATTTCTTCACTCCTCTCTCTCCGAGCTCTGCCACCCACAAGACAAGAAAGTCCTTCTCCAAATCAAGAAAGCCTTCAACAATCCTTACACCCTCACCTCATGGGACCCACAAACTGACTGCTGCCACTGGTACTGCGTCCAGTGCGACGACAAAACCCATCGCATCACCAACCTCTTCATCAACTATGGCGATCTTGAGGGACCGATCCCACACCAAGTCGGCGACCTTCCGTTCCTCGAAATCCTCGACTTACACAAGAACCCCAACCTCACCGGACCCATCCCCCCCGCTATCGCCAAGCTAAAGAAGCTCCGGTACCTCATGATCACATGGACGAACGTCTCCGGTCCCATCCCGGACTTCATCGGCGAAATGGACAGCCTCGAGTTCATCTTCCTCTCCTTCAACAACCTGACGGGACCGATCCCGAGCAACATCGGTAAGCTACCGAAGCTGACCGGCCTCCGGTTGGACCGGAACAAACTGTCAGGGCCGATCCCGGACACGTTCGGAGAATTCAAGGGAGACGATTTCTATCTTTACCTATCACACAACCAGCTGTCGGGGAAAATCCCGGTCTCTTTGGGTAGGAAGGACTTCACCTTCGTAGACGTGTCCCGGAACAGGCTCGAGGGCGACGCGACGCCGCTGTTCGGGTCGGAGAAGAAGATGCTGCAGCATCTGGACCTGTCGAGGAACTTGTTGGAGTTCGATTTGTCGAAGGTGGAGCTTCCGGAGACGTTGATCTATTTGGATCTGAACCACAACAAGATATTCGGGAGTCTGCCGGAGGGGCTGACCAAGCTGAGCTTGCAGCAGCTGAATGTGAGTTACAACAGGCTGTGTGGGAAGATTCCGGTGGGCGGAGAGCTGCAGACGAGGTTCGACTACTCGGCCTACTTCCACAACCGCTGCTTTTGCGGCGCTCCGCTGCCGAGCTGCTAATTGTAATCTTATGGGCTTCACTTATTTGTTTTTGTTTGTTTGATGTTGGAAAAGACAGATTGGATCTGTCTTGGCTGAAACAAGAGGGAAATAAAATAAATAAGCGACTGTTTGGAAAGCCAATTCTAGTTGGAGTTTTTTTTTGTTTGGAAATTAAATGAATGTTTCAAAATGTACATTCGATTGAAATATGAAGTTAAAATGAACAATCGCATATAAAATATTGTAAAATGTTAAAATAAATTTGAAAAAAATACGTAATATTGATCTTATTTTGTTTTTTTTATCGTTATGAGTTTCTTAATAAAAGAATTATCTTATTTTTATTTAAAATATGAAAATTATAAACTTTTAAGGTTATAGTATTTTAAAATTGAAAGAGAGAGAGAAAAAAAATGTAAATTTGAAATAAATGCTAAAATAAACTACTTTAAAAAGCTTTAATGGTTGTACTAAGCGCTCTCTAAATCGAATCAGACTCTCTTGTCAAATTTTCTGTTCTCGAACCTCAATGGTCAAATACTCAAAGGAAAGCCGATGATCTTGACTCATTTATATCATATTTAATTAAAAAAGAAATTCCTCTCTCTCTCTCTTGTTCCCTAAGCAAATCCAAGCTAGTTCTGTGAAAACACGTTGCATTTTGACTGAACGAAAATCGGATTGTAGATTTTATATATATTTATGCAACTATATTAATACTAGTGCACGAATTGCATATAATTTATTTGTTACAACGTGCCTCGACAATGAAATTATTATTCAATATTAGATAATGGCAGTGGCTGCGCGGGCGTGCCGGATTGTTTTTCGGGCATGACTAGAAATCATGTGGGCTTTGCCCGCCTAGGTTCGAATCCTGCCGCTCAAGGTTTTTTTTTTTTTTTTTTTTTTTGGTCATATTAAATAGCTAAACAAATATGTACACACACATACATGGAGCTTTCGTTCCTTGATGTGATTCCGATTGATGTTTCTCAATTTTAATCTCTGAATTTTTTTTAGTTAAAATGCAAATAAACTTTTAAAATGTTATTACAATAGTTATTTTCAATAATTTTTAATCGAAATATGTTGGTAATTTGATTAAAAAAAAAGAGAAGTAAAATTCGGATTCCGTTAAAAAAAAGTAACAAAAATATTACTATAATAATATTTTTAATAGTTTATGATCTTCTAGCTACAAAAGGGAATGCTCTAAATTATTAAAATGTTGTTATGATAGTCATTTTTGTTAATTTTTAAACAGAATTTATTAGTAATTTGATCAAAAAGTAATGTTAATTAACTGATTTCGTCTAGAAATTAACGTAAAGGACTATTGTACTAACATTTTAAAAATTTAGGGGCATTTCATGCTATGAAAAAAAGTTCAGGGACCAAAGTTACGAAAAGTAACAAGTTCATGGACCAACCTATCCTAATTATTATTTGGATTGTTGATGTTGTTACGTTCCTATTGATGTAATGATGTTCCTAGCTAATCTTCCTTTTAGTTAAATTTAGGACAAATTACACTCTTTCCCCCAAACTATAGACTTTGTGACAAAATTACCCCGAACTTCACTTTGTAACATTTTTCCCCTGAATTTTAGTAAAAATTTTTGAGTTCCCCCACCGCACCCCCCCCCCCCCAAAATAACTAAAAAAATGCACATGTCACTAATTGAAAGCATGAGTTACGGATAGTAAATAAGAAACGTTTATAATTGAGTTACAAGAGAAGATATTGAGGGCTGAATATCATTTTTTTTCTCATAATTCTCTCTTATAAATAACTTCATGATTTCATACTTCATAAGGGTAATGGGTACTTGGAATACTATCAATGTGTGTTATTCCATTAATTTATACTTTGTACCTCCAACTCGTACTTCCAACATGTAACGACCCGCCTAGCACAGGCCGTTACCTTACTTACATGCTTACATATTGGGCCAAAACACAGCGGAATTTTTTTTTTTTATATACACAATTTAAAACGTGCAATCTTAAAAGAGATGTCTTGGATAAACATATTTACATAACATAAGTACTTAAGTTTCAAAACGCGTAGCGGCGGAATATCCCACGATTTCACAGTTCGCCTCGCCACGCTCCGTCACCTTGTATCAAGCATTGCTGACAGGCTGCTTACCTACAGCATAGACGTAAGACAGTGAGCTTTCGCTCAACAAGTACAACTGTCTCGTCCACGACATACACATAACCATATCGCATACAGTTCAATCTTAGCATACATAACCATTCATAACATCATTCATAATAGCATAACCTAACAATGCCTATTACATGCATGGTCCAATTATGCTCATTTTACTTTCTTTGCTTATCTTTCTTTTAGGGCCCTTACCTTGGTGTTCGTACCCGGCGCGCAACTATGGAGTGGTTGGGGCGGCCAGCACAATCCAATTCACACCATAGTCCTACCCGATCTCGGACGGGTGGTACTACACCGGCAAGCTTACTTGCCTTCTTTCTTTCTTTTCTTTTTCTTGAACTCAATCTTGAGTTCATTAGTCTCATAGGAATTAGTGAACATCCATCGTGATGTCTCACAATCCTAATTCATACTAGTAATCACATCATGTTTAACATGCATTCTATTGATCAACATTTAACATGGCATACTAACACATATAACATGGTAATTTGCATATCACATAGCAGCACATAGCATATCATAACATACACCCTTAGCATACATCTAACTTTACTTGGGCAAATATCAACTAAAGCCTATGCTGTAGGCGGAGTTGTACTTACTTCTCTTGCTATGTCCTTTTTAACGCTGTCTTGCTCCCGGCACAGCTACAGGCCGTCTCCTGCTGGAGAAAGGACATAGATGAGATTCTGCTTCTTGTTGTAGAATGTTGGTGCCCTAACCAACATACATACTAAAACCTAGTTGTATGTCCCCGACTGTTATCTGACTTGTCCAATTAGGCCTTTACTGTTTGGGTATAATTTGAACTTGATTATCCCCTCAAGAGGCTACGTTGGATAACCTCTTGGGCTAGATCTTGATTTACTGTTGGTTTTTCCTCAAAACCTTGGGCTTTACTATTACATCATAGTTTATTGGGTTAATTTCCTTAACCCACTTTTCTTAGCCCATTTCTAAATTATAGGTAGCCCTTAGGGTTATGTTGGATAACCCTTAAGGTTACTCTTATCCACTTGTTGGTTCAACCAAAGTTGACATTTGGTCAACTACTGGTCAACCCTTGTCAATTCTGGGCTTTTTGGGGCTAAGCCCGGTAACTCGGGTCCTATTTCCGGCTACGGCCCATAATCGGCTTGATTACTATTTTTATCTTGAAAATTCATCCCTTATTTCAAAACTCCATTTCTTATCTTAATATTAAATTTTCTTTTCTTTTGCACTTTTAAAAGATTTTACTTAAAAATCCTTAAAACTCTTTATAAAATTTCGATCTTTAAAATAACTCTTTGTAAAGGTCGTTTATGGTCAAAAACTGCCTTTGGAACAGTTTTCGTAGTTCAAACAACGATTTAAAATCACTTTACTGTTTTTAGAAAACATTTGTAGAAACTAAGGTGCAGGAATTTTCGGATTCCCTGCGTACCTTTCATAAAACGCACCCAGTTTAAAAATCCGTTCATTATCTGAAAAACTTGTCTTCACGAAAGTTGTAGCTCTCGAAAAATGCTAAAACTTTTGTGTTTTGTGAAAAATCCAGTTCTGCCTGCATTAGTACCAGGTTTCATTTGAAACTGGCTGACCCTGAAAAACTGGGTGAAAACTGGGTCTGGGAATCAGCCACGGGTTTTGCTAAAAACGGAGGCCGTTGGAGCTTCATTTTGATATTTTGTTTGCTTAATCCTCTAGGAAAAATTGATCCGAGAAACTTTCGTATTTCGAGTTTTACCCTGTTCGGCCTCTAGAGGCCTTGAAATTTTACTTTTCCAAAACTGGCCAGATTCAAATCCGAATTTGGCAGTTTTGGGTTTATGTTCGGTTTACATCCTATTTCGCGAATCTATCTCGACCGACCACTTCGGGAGCCTACTAGTCAAACATTTCTAACATCCCATTGGATCCCATTAGTCGTCCCATATTGTCCATACAAATCAATTTCTAAAGCCATGAACCAAGGCTTCCACTTGGTTCTAGCCTAACATATCTCACTTTCAAGCATCCACATTCAACCCTAGACTAACATGCATCAATTGACTGCCTAGGGCAGATTTCGGCCACACATTGGGGGACATACAACCTAAGTCTTCTAACAAGAAAATCAATCAACAATCAAACATAAATCAAGCAAGAATCAAGCCATTTAAACCCTAGATCTGTACAAATCAAGCACACACCAAGATTAGAGCACAAAATTGAAAATGGATTTAAGTCTTTACAACCCAATTGAACCTCAAATTAAACTTGAAATTAAGCTCAAAATAAGGAGGGTTAGGGTTCTAGAAATTACCTTGACCAAAGCTAAAGTTTGATTACAAATCTCCTCCTCCTCCTTGCTCACATAGACCCACGGCCACACTAGAGAAAAAGGGACCAAAAATTTGTTCTTGGTTGCTCCTCCTAAAGCCGAGCACTCCTTGGTCAAAAGCTCCAAAAATATTTCAACTTTCTCTCACCCTTTCTCCTCCCTCTATTGTTCGGCCTCACACCCACAATACCCACAAATTTTCTCAACTTTTTCCCTTGCTTTCTCCTTGCAAAACCGACCACCCTAAGAGCAAAAGCCCTAAGAAAATTTTTGATTTCCTCCCTTCCCTCTCTCCCTCCTTGGCTGCCGGATTTTGAGCAAGAATTTTGCAAGAGTTTGGCTACAATTTCTCTTTAAAAGGAATAGGGAAATAAGGGGGGTATTTATAGGCATTTTCAAGCTTTGGGTTTATTAAGTTTTTAACCCCAAAAATTTTTCTTTTCTCCTTCTTTCCCCATGGTTGCCGAACTTTTGAGTGATGGGGGAAGCTCCACATCTTCAAGCTTTAGCTAGTGGAGGATGAGATCATGAGGTATGGGTAAAAAGACATCACCTTTCTAGGCCTTGTTTGGCTCTTCTAGTCTCCAAAGAACTCCATTTTTCTTTTCTTTGTGCTACACAGATAATTCTAATATTGTGATTCACCGAAACATAATATTTTTATATCGTACCGAAGTACAAACTTTTATCTGTGTGACTTTTCGGACTGTATCATTTTTTTCTCTCAATTTCGAACCCTTTTTGCCCTTAATTTTTTAACTTGGTGTACTTGATTTTCTAGGGACATTTTACGGCCTATTCTTATTATCTAGTTCACAAAACATTATTCTCGGTACTCTTTCCGTACTGTACTTTAAAATCTCGTAAAGTCAACCCTTTGACTTTCGTCAGTCAAACTTCGACCTTTTCGGTCAAAGTTGACTTTCGTAAAAACATGCACTGTTGCGGCCCTTTCGACTTGAAAGGTCCGTTTTCGAGCTTAGAAATCAATTTTAAGTCTTCTCGACCCATAAAACTCACAATCTTTCAAAAGCCCTCAATCGAGCTTTTTTACAAATATTTTCATAAGGTGAAAATAATTTCCTTAAAAGGAAAAAAAATGTACACTGAAAAATTCGAATATTACACAACAAGTGTTATGTGTATTTTTTTTTTTATCAAAAATTTAATTGAATGGGAAAATTTACAAACTTTTTCAAAGTTCAAGGAGAAAGAATATTACAAATTGAAGTTTAGGGGTATTTTATGACAAGACCTTGAAAAACATGTAATTTGTTCTTAAATTGGCACTAAACCAAAAGTAAAAATAACCCAACAAAAGAAAAATCATTCAGAACAAGAAAGATGACCCACTCTTAAAATATCAAGAAATACCTCATTTGAGTAGTAGAGAAAAACTAAAAAAAGAGAAAAAGAGTACATGATCCTTTTCCGACTATTACATGAAAGAGAAGACTATTTTAATATTTTAATGTAACAAAAATTATATTAATTAAGGTAAAACTGCACCACCTTCCTTAACCCAGAGGTGGTAGGCGTAGACACCGTCTTGGGAAGGGCTGCGCGTGCAAATACTGAACCGGTAGACAAGAAAATTATTTCCAACATTTTCGTGGGTTTGGGAACTAGTAAGTGGACCTGTGGGATATCTATAATTCGAGCTAAAATAGTAACAAAAAATTATTTAGCCCAAAGTACTTTATTTAGTTTTCAAAATTCGTTTCTATTCCACTAGAAAATCCGAAACTGACCTCTTGAATCAGATACCGTAAAATGAAAGCTATCATCAAACTTTATATATTGCTATGCCATGTGGCATCTCCTATATAGTTATTCATAATCGACTTCATGCCAAATTCCATTACACCTTCTTGATTATAATTCTTATGCTCCGTTTGGCTCATAAGTTTAAACTCAAATTTTTCATCTCAATTTTTATATTTTTCTGAAAGTTAAGAAAAATTATAACTAATTTTTAAAAAGTCAATCAACTCAAACTTAAAAATTTCAACTCAAATTGTTTTACCAAACGTACACTTAATTAAAGTTCCTCGTCATTTCACCTTGAAAAGCCTTAAGTATAAACCTTTTAAGAGGATGACATTAACTATTCATCAAGAAAGAGTCATTAATCTTAATGCTCTAATCATTTATGAATCATACTTCCAACATACTGAGATGTACTTACTACATAACAGAGTCCTACTCTTTGGCATATAAGAAACACAACTCATAAATATGAAGTCAGTTATGATTACTAGGATTAAGATCTCCACATAGATCATTGTCATTGGAATGACTTTGATTCCTTTAAATAAGATATTATTAAATAAATAAATACCACTTAAGACATATTACATTTATTGTTCAATATACATATATAGAATAATATAGAAATATGGTTTCAGGATACTTAATGTTAGGATAGGATGTTTATAAAGCAACTGCATTTGAGATTGAGACATTATAATAAAGTAATTTTATAATCAAGATCATTACTTAATTAAATATCTTTGATTATGTAGGTGTTGAGAATAGTATATTGGAGGATTTATTCTTAAGGATATAAAGTATAAAGAGTTGTTCACCAATCGATAAATAAAGCTAGACACTTTATTCTAATAAGGTTACGACGTCTGTTTTTAAATTGGTGAGACACTTTACTTAGATTGTTTGTAAACGAGTTACAAAATAGAAACATCTTTATATTGGGAATGCATTGAACAAGATTATTGCATCCTTTATAGGATCCTTTATTAGCAAAGAACTATTATTCCATTACTGATGGTTAATTTATAGAAGGGCATTAATCCGTAGTGATTATTTATAGACTTACATCTTCTGTAAAGTGTCTTTTGAATCATAAAAAGAGTGGGATATTCAGTATATCAACGGAGACATACTACTGGCCTGGGGTAGGGGGAACTTGAATCATAATTAAATATGAAATTTCAACTTCATGGAATCTTTGAGTGAATGAAATCTTGTCTATTAAATAAAAGTGAAGCGCTCTCAACTAAGTAACTCAAATTAACACCGCATAAGAATTCCATTAATCATCACATGTCGTTGTTGTACAATCTGTAGATTTGAAATAGTTTCCCTCTTCGCTTCACGCAGCATATCTCTAAAATACCGAGCTTTTGATTTACAACAGAATGTCACCTATTGATAAATCAAAAGACATGTATAAATGAACGTCAGTCCACTTATCACTTAAAGTTAGGGTTAACCCACATATTGGTCATCTAGGGATAGAACATTAGTTTTTAACCGAATACTTATATTAGTTTTCAGTTGATCATCGCTTAATCTATAAAGAACATCCTATCCATCATGGTCTAGTTTAATGCCTCAATTCCCAGTTGTGTTTACTGTTTTTTCATCACCATTATACCATGACCCAAGACAAGGTTGTCCCATTAGTTTGGAAATAGTTTCGTACCACAATCTTATCAAAATAAAGTGTTTAGTTAGAGATGTCGTATAGGTCCGCCTGGCCCATTTAATTTGAACCCATTAGTACTTCGCGCTGTGCTAGCCTAGTTAATAAACGTGTTGTGCCATACCGTGCTTATAAAAATTTATAGCTTCAAGTCTGACCTACGGCCTATTTATAAATGTGTCGTGCTCTTAACATATCTCGTACCTTAATCATGCAAAAAAAAAAAAAAAAACTTTAGATAAATATGAAAGTAAGTTTTGAATACCATAGAAAAAAATTTGATTTCTAACAAAAACAAAGCATATTACTAAAAAAAAAAAAAAACTACAATATTGAAAACTTTATCAAGAAAAAACTCAAAATAAACGAAATCTTCCTAATAAAATAAAAAAACACCAGGAGTCTTCCATTTAAGTAAGAAATAATTACACAAAAGATCTATTTTTTGGGTCTTGTTTTGAAATATATTAGCTATTAAACAATATTACATATACATCTTTTTCTTATAAAATATATATATATATATATATATATATATGTACGTAGAACGTATTTTGCCATTTATCAGAATTGACTTCATTTCATTTAATTTGTATAGATTCTCTCTCTCTCTCTTTTTTTTTTTTTTTTTTTTTTTCGTTTTTTTCGTTTTTTAACTTTAAAGATGGTTTTTTTCCCTCACAAATGAGAATCACCTTCAATAAATGCAAATTAGTTTTTCCCTCTTTTTTTTTTTTTTTGAATTTCAAATTGATTCTCAAAAATTCAAATTCTTTATGAAAAAAACAAAATTTTTTTAATGTAATCCACTATAAATCTGATGGTTATCATTTAGTCCTCAACCAAATAAATTTAAGAATAAAAAAAATGACATTGAATTCTTTACCAAAAAACACTATTATTTATATATATATATATATAAACTAGTAAAAATAAAATAAAAACTATCTTTATGGTATAGCTTGATTCATTAAAAGAAAGATGAATTCTTTATGGAAAAAATAAAAAACTACTTATTTATGAACTCCACTATAAATCAAATGGATATTGTCCATTCCTCAACCAACTAAATTGATGAGTAACACACCAATTGGTATTGAATTTTTAACCAAAAAACACTATTATTTATATAAACTAGTTGACAGAAAATCAAAACTAACATTATGAGAAAGAATGATTCATTATATGAAAGACAGATTTTTTAATTTAGGATAAAAAATTTTTTAATTATAAAGATGATTTTCAAAATAAAATCACAAAAAAAAAAAAAAAAAAAAACTCACATTACTAATGGTATACCAAACGTTTGCGGAAGACGAACATTTAATTAGACTTTCTTTTGGATATTCCTTTTTCTTTATTTAACTTTTTATTATTTATGTGAAATCTAATTTTAAGAAAACATTCCCAATTTGGATCATTATGAATACTTACATAATTTTCAAAACAAATAGAAAAAAAAAAAAAAAGAAACTTTCCTTTTTTTAATATTTCGGTCTTCAATTCATACAAATGACCTTTAGTAGTAAACGTAATTCCATGCTTTTTTTCCTTTTCTTTTTTTTTTTTCCGTAAATTTTTTATATGGTAATTCTTGATTCATTAAGATGGATAAGATTGTCTTTGGAGTTATACTTTCAGATATATATCTATATATAAATAAAAAGAAAAATGAAACGTATTTCAAAACAATACATTTAATTTAGATATATATGTAAATAACGTGTGGGGTTGGGCCATCATAATAATTGTGTTGTGTTCAATTTTCAACGTACCATACTTGTACTGGCTAACTAAATCTGGCCCCTGCAGACATCTCAATGTTCAGTTAAAGAGACATAAGCAAAGGGAAGAAAAAAAAAATAAAGTTCTATTATCATAAAGTGCTCTAGGCGAAAAGATAGTAGCGGAAAAACGCGTCATTTGGGGAGGGGGGGGGGGGGGGGGGAAGAGAGATAATGGATAACGTGGCAATCAAATAAAAACACCAATAATAAAGACATTATGTGCCCCATATTTAGGTAGCAGAACACTAATACAAGAATAAAACTAAGGGACATCTTTGATATCCTCGTCACATTACGTGAATGAAAAAGAATAAAATTATTCTATTTTTTTTATTTAATAAAATAAGTCCTATCTCTTACCAAATGACAAGCCATATATAAAGGACTATTTCAGATGATATAAGATATCAGATGTGCCTCTAACTTTCCTCCTGTTACAAGGAAGGTTGTTTTTTTTCAAAACTTAGGCTTTGTTTGTCTCATCATCTCATTCCAACTCAAACTGTACTTTTTTTTATCTTTTTTTCAAAAAATTTTTGTTCTTTTCTCAAAAATTTTTTATCTTTTCTGAAAATTCAAAAAAATTTACTATTACAACTAAAATATTTTAACTCCAACTGACAAACCAAACGAACTCTTAATGTATAACATATATGATCCTTTTGTTTTCCCTATCATGATAGAATTTTTTTTTTTTTCAGATATCTATTTGACACGTGCTATTAAAATGAAAAAATAATAATAATAAATCGTGAATCAAAAATGAAGAAAAGAAAATTGAGTTTAGTACAACTTTCGAAAAAGTGAAAAAGTAGAGGGTTGACTTTTTCAATACACACGGCTATAAAAACCAGAGATGAATCCTATCATTCCCAAGGCATTTTCATTACCATCTAACAACAAAAATAACCCTAGACATTAAAATGGAGACCAAATTGCCTCTTCTCTACAGTTTCCTCTACCTCTCCGTCATCTTCTCCACCTTTCTTCACTCTTCTCACTCCAAGTTATGCCACCCGAATGACATGAACGCCCTCGTCCAGATCAAGAAAGCCTTCAACAATCCAAAAAGCCTTATTTCCTGGAATCCGAATCTGGAAATCGACTGCTGCAACTGGGACCATGTGTATTGCGACGAGGACACCAACCGGGTTAAATGCATCATCTTCAAAAACCTACACGACCTTTCCGGTCCGATCCCTCCGCAAGTCGGCGACCTTCCCTTCCTCGAAACCCTCGAATTCACCAACAATTCGAGGGTCACCGGAGAAATCCCGCACTCCATCGGAAACCTTACCTTGCTCCGTTTCCTAGTTATATCATCGACGAAAGTCTCCGGTCCCATCCCGGCAATCATCGGCGACCTCAAGGACCTCGAGTTCATCGACGTCTCCTCCAACAAGCTCTCCGGCGAGATCCCTCCCAACCTCGCTTTACTGCCCAAACTAGGCGCGCTCCGCCTAGACCGGAACAAACTATCGGGACCGATCCCCGACACTTTCGGAGACTTTCCGGTAGATGACTTTTATCTTTACGTGTCCTACAACCAGCTGTCGGGGAAAATCCCGGCCTCAATGGCGAAGAAGGATTTCACCTACATAGACATCCAGGAAAACCGGCTTGAGGGCGACGTGGCGCCGTTGTTTAAGTCGACAAAGAAGATGCAGTTCGCCGACCTGTCGGGGAACTTGTTCAAGTTCGATTTGTCGGATGTCGATTTTCCGAAGACTTTGGTGTACTTGGATCTGAGTGAAAACAAGGTTTATGGGGCTCTTCCAGAACAACTGACTGCGCTCCCGAGTTTGCGGCATTTTAATGTCAGTTACAACAGACTCTGCGGAAAGATTCCGGTCGGCGGGAACTTGCAGAAGTTCAATGAGTCGTCCTATTTGAACAACATTTGCTTGTGCGGATCTCCATTGCCAAGCTGCTCGCCGCTTAGGGATATCTTTATCCTTAGCAAGTGCTTCTTGCGATGTATGTTTTCAAGATATGATTTCTGAGTTAGTACTAGTACAACTACCTTACTTATTTGACCGTTATTGCACTTATAAGAGATTGATTTGTGTCGCTGTCACAAAATTTGAAAGGGAAGAAAATAATGTTTTAGGTTGTTGTATGATAACCGATAGATTTTGTTAGAGGATATGGTTTATGTCTTTCTTAGAAATAACGCGGACATAAATAATATTTGTTCCTTATTTACCAAAAAAAATTTTTTATTTAATTGTTACGTTATATTTCATGTTATGGTTCTGGTTGCTCTGATGTTTTGAGTTCGTTTTAAACTTTAAGTTCGAAATAATTAAATAGGTAACTCAGGAATTAATGCATCTCAAACAAAAAAAAATTATGACGAATTTTAGTTAAAAAATATTACTTTTCTCGCTCGCTGTCACCCCTTTTTATGGGCTTGAGAGTTATTATGTCATCCATTAATTAAAAACGGTTTAATTCAAGGGTAAGGATGTCATAAATTAGACACTTACTTATATTGTTTATGCCCATCATAACGTAAAAATTGTTAATTTTGTCATTTTATAATACTAAAATTATCAATTTTAATGTTAGAGTGGACAAAATTATAAAGAGGTATCCACCTAATTTTCAAACATCCTAGATTAGAATGTTTGAATTAAATATATATGTAAGCTGACAAATTATAATTTGTAGATTGATTGTGGGTTAAACAACACATTTTACAATCAAGAAAAAGAAAAACCTATAAAATTTTCTCTCAATAAGAAGTCAATCATATTATTTCAACTTGATAATTTAGGGGGTAATCTAGGATATTCATTGGATGCTTGTTGCCTTCTCTTATTATTCATTTAAAAAAGATTTATGTTTACCCTCGCATGAGTAAATCTTAGCTACATGAATCATAATTTGGTGAAAAATATTTATGAAAACATAGAATTCAAGATATTTTGTTTTTGTTTTGTTTTGTTTTGTTTAATATTTTATGTCCTTTTTTTTTTTAAAAGGATATTTAGTGCTTTGTAAATGTATAAAACAGCTGTCATTAATTACTTAAGGTTATTATGTAGTTTAAACTAAAATTTTGTATTCACTATGTATGCGAGTGATAAAATTAAAATAAGTTTTTTAAATTTAAAAGATAAATTTTAGTTCAATAAAGGAATTAATTAAAAAAGAATTAAATCTAATTGATGTAGTTATAAAAAATGTATATTATAATCTTTTTTCAAAGTAAATGTATATTATAACATTCACATGAGCAAATCATAGCTACAGGCATCATCATCATGTAAAATATAGTTTTATGTTTACATTTTAACCTACATCTATTGGAAAACAATTGAGTAACGAGTACCACACTCTTTCTTAAACAAGCGCTTTCCCTCCCCACCCGCACCAAAAAAAAAAAAAAAAGTGATACGTCCGCAATCATTCAAAAAGTGTCAAAAAGTTTATTAGATTAATGAATGCGAGGCAGAAAACACACAACATAAAAATTAAATTAAAAAAAGAAAGGTCGACGTATCTTCTTTTTTACTGAATTGCTGAGTGAAGAAGCAACATTAAGATAAAGTTTCACATCCCAACTTATATTGACACCCAAAACACCACACATTCTACACTAAGGTCGTCACTTCTTTAATAATTGAAATAAGATAATAAGACGTCTAGGAAAATAGTGAAAGAAATACTATCCAAATGACTCACTAATACTTTGCTAATAGGCTTCAAATATATCTTGTTAAATCCCGCTAACCAAAACTCAAAGGGAAAATGAATACATATTTATTCAAATAATTTGAGATAATTTTGGGAGCCCTCCATATCTCGATCATGCAGGGATTTGACCATTTACGATGTTGAAACGCAAAGGAACTAGGTTTTCTTATGTATCGACAAATGAAAAACCTATTTGAAACCGCATACAATTCCCATCTCATGGATCTTTGAGGAAATTCTATATATTGCCATGTTTACACCAATAAGTTCGGCCTCTGAAAAGCATTCAAAATCTCTAAAGGTATCGAAAAGAAACCTTGCAAATCCTCCAAAAATGTCGACCGACTACGGCAACCTTCAAAAACAGTTAGCGGCACCACATCCGTATTAGCTTTGATCCAACTTGGAAACGGGGGAGACCATTCAATCTCAGTGATTCTCGGAGCAGTATTCTATCTGCCGGCAACATTAATTGGTGCCCAATCATCAGGTCAGAGACAAAATTATTCATATAGCCATTGTTATTAAATTTGTCCGCATCATTTTTGGAAAGGAAATTTTTTTTATTTTAAATGAGAAAGTCTTTTTATTTTTAGAATTAGGTGGTGTTTGAATATGTAAAAAATTTTCTTCTTTAAAACAAAAAGATGTTTGGAATGAGAATAAAATAATATTGGGAATAGTATATTGTGAGAAGATTTTAAAAAATTTATTTATTTTTTCCAAAAGAATGCTGTATAAAATAAGTTTGAAATGAGATATATTTTTTTTAAATGAGAGAATGGGGGAAAAAAATTTGGGAAAAACTTTTTTTTTTCCCGAAAATTTTTTAATTTCCAAAATTGGGTACGTCTTCTAAACATAGGGTTAAGATATTTGACACGGAGAAATGTTGCTAATGAAGATTTGCAAAAATCTAGTATATTTGATTTTGAGATATTAGGACAGTTGATAGCTTTTTTTTTTTTTACATTTATTTAAAAAAATGGTCCTTTTTTTTTTTTTGCAAAATGGATCTATTAATTAAATGTTGATTTATCATAATTAATCAAATATAATCAATCAGTAATTGACGTACAAAAATACATATATATTGATATCCATCAATTATTGATTGACCATCTACTAAATAATCAACCCCGTGATTTTAAATTTTTTCGATATTTGTATTTATATGAATTATTATTATTATTATTATTTTGTAAAAAAGTGTTAAGAACGGACATTTTCCTCTAACTCCCTTATATTTTCCTTTCAAAAAATATTAGAAATATTTAACTTTTTATTAAAAACCATAATTCAAAAGTTTCATCAAAAACAATATTAAACACCTACGACGAACGACCAATAAACCTCGTTTTAAAATATATCTATATCTATATATATCTCTGATGAGAATTTTGTCAATAAAAAAGGAAAATAAATATATAGTTTGTAATTTAAAAAAAAAAACCCCAAAGGCAACAAAAGAATGAAAATCAAGACCAAGCAAAACTGTCTTTCATGTAATTACTAAAGTTTCTTTGCGTGTACGTTTGAGAAGAACATTTGCCTCCCTTTTTTAGTGGTCCATTTATATATAACGGTTTTTTTCAGCCCCTTAGGGGTTTAATAATTACAACTCATTCCTCACTAAATTACTTAAATTTATTGAAAAATGGAATAGAAAAAAAAAAAAAAGAATAATGCTCACTCCCACCACACCCCCCCCCCCCCCCAAAAAAAACCCCCACAAACAACAAAAACAAGGGTCCACTCCCTTAAAATATTAAGAAATACCTCATTTGAGTTATAAAATCCAGTGAGAAAAAAGAGAAAAAGGGTACATAATCCTCTTCCGTTCTAACTGTCTGCGCATGGAAAAGGAGACTATTTCAAACGAAAGTTTGTAGTAGATAAAGTAAACCTGCACAAAATAAGAGCTTTATTGAAGACCAAAAAGTAATCATTGAGAAACAAAACTAAAGATGCTAGTCTATCAGCCAACTAATTACATTTCTGATATATGTGTATAAGAAAACCCAGAAAGTCAAGTTATCCAACAGTGATGAAGCCCTCAACCATTGATATATATATATATATATATATATATCTAAGGGCATGTTTGGTTAATGACGTATTTTAAATTAAATTGTACTTTTTTCATCATGATTTTTGTTTTTTTTTTTAAAAAGTTTTTTGTCTTTTCTAAAAAATTACTATTGAAATTTAAAAATCTTAAACTAAACTCATTCACCAAACACCCTCTAAAATGCATAGGACCAATACAAAACCTGCATTAATTTGACGAATGCCCGTGAATTATAGACCCCTCATTAAAAACGCCCTTTGATTATTTAAAACCGTTCAAAATGCCTCCATTATCCTCATAAATATGAGCCCTCGCCCTAACCCTTCCCAGTCGTGGGGCACACCACCTCCCTTACCCCATAGAGATGCTTGG
Organism: Ficus microcarpa; assembly: GCA_025413485.1. NCBI lineage: Eukaryota > Viridiplantae > Streptophyta > Magnoliopsida > Rosales > Moraceae > Ficus > Ficus microcarpa. The sequence continues at coordinate 27,168,974 of CM046387.1, read as the reverse complement.
TGTAGATGCAGTCTTCGTAAGGACTTTGCGTGCAAATACTGAACCGGTAGACTAGAAAGTTATTCCAAGCATTTTATTGGGTTTGTGAGCTAGGAAATGGACCTGTTAGATATATATAAAATATTTCAAGCGAAAATAGTAATAAAAAATATTTATTTAACTCAAAATTATTTATTTATTTCTTAAACTTCGTTACCATTCCACTAGAAGCCCAAAACTGACTTCTTGAACTATATAACAATAATGAAAGCTCTCATCACGCTTTATATATTGTTATGCCATGTGACAACTCCATGTATATAGTTATCCATAATTCACTTAAAAGGGCCAAGTTCCATTTACTTTTGTTTCACCTTAAAGAGCCCAAAGTATTAACCCTTTAAGATGATGGTATTTACTATTCATGGAAGAGTTGTTAATCTTAATTTTCTCATCATTTATGTATATATCATATTTCCCACATATATACGGAGATGTACTACAAAATAGAGTCCTATTCTTTGGCATTTCAGAAGCACAACTCATAAATATGAAGTCATTTATAGCCACTTAGGATTAAAATTGTCATATAGATTGCCATCAAAAGGAATTTGATTTATTTAAATAGAATTATTAAATAAATTAATTTCACTTATGTCATGTTACATATTTATTGTCAATATACCTACTTATAGAATAATAAAAAAGTATAGTTCACAGATACTTAATGTTAGGATAGGAGGTTTATAAAGCAATTATATTTTGACATTGAGACATTATTATAAAGTACGTATTGTATTTTATTTAATACATTATGATTCATTACTTATTTAGATATATTTGATTATGTATGTATTGAGAACAGTACACTGGAGGATATGTTTTAAGAATGAAGTCTAAATAGTTGATCATCAATCATTAAACAAAGCTGAATACTTTATTCTGATAAGATTAAGACGTTGTCTATTTTCAAATTGCAACAATTTACTTAGATTGTTTGTAAACGATTTACAAAATAGAGACGTCTATGTCCTGATAATACATTGAACAAGATCACAGTAGAATATATTCCTTTATAAGATCCTCTATTAACAAACAAGTACTATTACTCCATTACTAGATGGTTAATTTTTATGAAAGGGCTTTAATCCTCAGTACTGATCATTAATGGACTTACATCCTCGATACAGTGTCTTTTGAATTACAAATGAGTGAGGACATTCAATATAGCAATGGATATATACTACCTGGGATGGTAGGGAACTTAGATAATGTATGTTCATTAAGTAAAAGTGAAGCACTCTCAGCTATAAGTAACCCAAATTAACACCTCATGAGAATACCACTAATCTTCGTATGTCGAAGTTAATTTGGAATCCTTATATTTGAAATAGTTTTCCTTTTTGCTTCATGCACCATATCTCTAAAATATTGAACTTTGATTTACAAATGAATCTCACCTATGATTAGTAAATTAAAAGACATGTATAAATGAATGTGAGTTCACTTATCACTTAAGATTAGGGCCGATCCATATATTGGTCATCTAGTAACATATTAGTTCTTAAACCGAATACTTGTATAAGTTTTTAGTTGATTAACAGCTTAATCTGTAAAGAACATGGTACCTATTATGGTCTAGTTTAATGCCTCAATTTCCCACTTGTGTGTTTTCTATTTTGTAATTACCATTATACCATGACCCAAGACAGGATCATCCCCTTGGTTAGGAGATAAACTCGCATCACAGTCTTATCAAAATAAAGTCTCTAGCTAAAAGAGATACATGTTAAAGGAAGGGAAAAAAAAGTTTATAATAAAAGTGCCCTACGCGAAAAGATAGTAGCGGAAAAACACAACATTGAGAAAAAAGGGAAAACAAAAAAAAAAAAGGGAGAGAGAGAGAGAGAGAGAGAGAGAGAGAGAGAGAGAGAGAGAGAGAGAGATGCATGGTACATATTTTCTTCCTTTTCCTTTGTATAATTATTTTATACTATTTAAGAGCTCACAGATGACACGGCAATGAAATAGAAACACCAATAATAAAGACATTATGTTCCCCATATTTACGTTGGAGAATTCTATTACAAGGAAGAGTAGCTTTTTCCCATCCCTTTTTTTTTTTTAAGTGCCTTTTCCAATCCTGAATATATAAGATATGGCCCCCTTTTTTTTCCAATCCAAAAGTGCGTTATGATCTAAGGGTGATTATCTAATCTCAGTATAGTGTGCGTGTTCTTTATCAAGTAGCTATTATCTATCATCTATGTATCTATTATACAATTAAAAGTGAGAATAAATTTTATTTTTTTGGAGTTCCGTAAGGAAATTTTGTCCTAATTTTTTAAAGCGGGATAAACTGGGTTTCATTTAATGTTTTTTTAGAGTTTTATAAAGAAGTTTCGAGTTTTTTAATTATTATTATTATTTGTTTATAGTTTTACAAGAGAGATTCAGTCTTATTTTATTTTATTATATTTTTTGTTTTATTTTTTGTCCTTTTCTTCTTCTTTTTCATTTTCATTTTCTCTTTAAATTTTAATATTTTTAGAAAATATATTATATTATGTTATGAAGCGCGTGCTTCAACTAGTATTTTATCACGAACTTTGATTCCATTCTTTTTATTTTTATTTTTGGACATTCCTTCCATTACTTTCATATGTCAAAATATCCTTTATTTTAATTTTTTTAAATGTATACATTCGCTTTGAGGCGATTGAATCTTACACAGCTTTTCTTCTTACAACGATTTTTACACTTATTATAGAACAAAAGTTCTTTTAATACTTCTGGCAGTTTTTTACTTTTATTAAAAAAAAATTTTCCCACAAAACTTCCTTTCTATTCCTTTTCTTTTTTTTTTTTTTCTCCTGTAATCATCAACCAAGCTGTTTTTGTTTTAGGGAGCATTTAGTTCACCGATTCAAAACTAAAATGTTTCAACTCATGTTTATCTATCCTAAAAAATAAACAAAATTTTTAACTATTTTTTAAAAAATCAAACAATTATAACTTAAAAAACTCAACTCCAACTATGCACCAATTTGCACAGACAACATAATTTTGAGTCATTGATTTATACAAAAAGATCTACATGTGAAATTTTATCAACGGGAAAACACAAGTGCACCCCATAATCAGGTTATTTTTAAATTGGTATTTAGTAGAAAGAAAATTGAGTGTTGTATGAAATTTAGGGGGAAAAAAAAGAAAAAAGAAAAAGTAGACTTGGATATTCACTTTTTCAATAATACACAGGGCTTATAAGTTATAAGCCCTATAAATCCAATCGTCCCTAATGAATTTTCATTACCATCCAACAACAAAATTAACCCTAGTTAGAAATTAAAATGGAGACCAAAACGCCACTTCTCTACAGTTTCCTCCTCTTCTTCTCCACCTTTCTTCCCCCTTCTCACTCCAACTTTTGCGACCCGAATGACTTGGACGCCCTCCTCAAGATCAAGAAAGCCTTCAACAATCCAGAGAGCCTTGCTTCCTGGAATCCGAAAATGGAAACCGACTGCTGCAACTGGGGCCATGTCGACTGCAACGAGGACACCAACCGGGTCAAATGCATCTCCTTCAGAAACCTACACGACCTTTCCGGTCCGATCCCTCCGCAAGTCGGCGACCTTCCCTTCCTCGAAACCCTCGAATTCACCAACACTTCGAGGATCACCGGAAAAATCCCGCTCTCCATCAAAAAACTTACCCTGCTCCGTTTCCTAGTTATATCATCGACGAAAGTCTCCGGTCCCATCCCGTCAATCATCGGCAAGATCGAGACCCTCGAGTTCATCGACCTCTCCTCCAACTACCTCTCCGGCCAGATCCCGGACTCCCTCGGTTACCTGCCTAATCTTGCAGCGCTCCGCCTAGACCGGAACAAACTATCGGGTCCGATCCCCGACACTTTCGGAGACTTCCTGGTAGAAGATTTCTATCTCTACGTGTCCTACAACCAGCTTTCCGGGAAAATCCCGGCCTCATTGGCGAAGAAGGATTTCACCTACATAGACCTCCAGGAAAACCGGCTTGAGGGCGACGTGGCGCCGTTGTTTAAGTCGACAAAGAAGATGAAGTTCGCTGACATGTCCGGGAACTTGTTGAAGTTCGACTTGTCGGACGTCGATTTTCCGCAGACTTTGGTGTACTTGGACCTGAGTGAAAACAAGGTTTATGGGGCTCTTCCAGAAAAACTGACTGAGCTCCTGAGTTTGCGGCATTTCAATGCCAGTTACAACAGACTCTGCGGCAAGATTCCGGTTGGAGGAAACTTGCAGAAGTTCGACGAATCGGCCTATAAGAATAACATTTGCTTGTGCGGGTCTCCATTGCCCGGCTGCGAGTGGCTTAGGGATATCATTGTCTTGAGCAAGTGTTTTCTGCGATGTATGTTTTCAAAATATGATTTCTGAATTAGTACTTGCAAGGGATTGAATTTTATCGCCAGCAGAAATTTGAACCAAAAAAAAAGGGGGGGGGGGGGGGGGGTTTAGGTCATTATGTTATGTATGATAAACAATATATTTTGTAAGACTAGGATATATTTTATGGCTTTCCTAGAAATAAAACGGATATAAATTATATTTTTAATTAATTGTTACGTTATATTTTTTGTTGTGGTTCCGCTTTATCTGATCTGTATTTTGTTATAAATGTTTAACTCTGGAATTTCTTTAAGAAAAAACTCAAATATAAAAATTATGAGAGAATTTAGTATTAAAAAATAAATACTTTTCTCACTCGCTCTCACCCCTTTTCATAGGCTTGAGAGTTATAATCTTATCCATTAATTCGAAACGGTTTAATTTCAACTCCTAGATTACAATATTTAAATTGAATACATATGTAAGCTGACAAATTGTATATGTAGATTGATTGTGGGTTAAACTACACATTATACAATCAAGGGAAAAAAAAAAAAAAAAACCTATGAAATTTTCCCTGATAAGAAGTATATTTTCACCTTGCTAATTTTGGTGGTAATCTAATTAGGGTATTCGTTGGATACTATTTCTCCTCTCTTATTATTTATTTAAGAAATATTTATCATTACCTTTACACGAGTAAACCATAGCTGCATGAATCATTATTAGGAAATTCAAGATCTTTTGTTTTATTATTCTTTTTAAAAATATTTGATGTTGTTTTTTTTCCCCCTAGGGATTCTTAGGGTTTTGTAAATGTGTAAAATACCTTTCACTAACTAATTAAGGTTATTTATCTAGTTGAACCCAATTTTGTTTGTATTCACACGTATGCGAGTGATAAAATTAAATTTTGCTTTTTTTAATTTAAAAGATACATTTTAGTTTTTTTTTTAAAGAATAAATTAAAAATGATTAAAAACAAGAGATTTAATTATTTAGCTAACCAACAAATAATAACTTTCACATGAGCAAATCGTAACTACATGAATCATCATCACGTAAAAAATATTTTTATCTTTGCATTTTTGCCTAACTACGTTAATTATACAAAAAATTGACTGACTAGTACCACACTATTTCTTAAACAAGCGCTTTCCCCCATGCCGACAAAAAAAAGGAAAAAAAAATTTATGTCTGCAATCACTCAAAAAGTCATGTATTAGATTAAAGAATACGTGACAGAAACACACAACATAAAATAAAAAAAAATAAAAAAATAAAAAAAATAAAAAAAATAAAAAAAGGCCAACCTGTTTCTCGCGTATTATTGACGTTATTAAAAGCAAAAAGAAAATTAAAAAGAAAAAAGAAAAAAAGAAAAGAAAAAAAAAGGAAAAAGTTAAAGAAAAAAAAGCAGAGAAAAAGAAAATTCTTATTCGTTGTTCAAAAAGAAAAAAATATATTGATTATTTAAGTGAAGAAAAAAATGAGTGAAAAAAAATAAATTATCTAGGACAAAATCTGTTCCCAATGTTACTCATTTGAATTTGGTCAACATCTCCCTGTTAAGGTAGATATTAAATCAGAAAAACTCAAAGTTTTTGGGAGTGTTAAGATTTTGTGAGATTGATTGATTGATTATTTTTATAATTACCCTTGTGCAATTTCTTTTCAGTTTTTGAGATCATGTAAAATTGTACGTAGCAATTACCTTGATTATTGGACTTGATTTTAGGTTTACTGAATGTTATTAATCTTTATATAATTTTGTACAAATTCAACAAAAATTGTGAATGATAATTATTTAGACCTCAAATTTCAAGTTTTTCTTCACAGTCTTAGTTCCCGCAAAATGGGCATGAAATTCTATATATTACTTCGTTTGACAATTATATTAATGATAAAATTTGAGGAGTGAAGTTGAAATATAACAAAAATAACCTAAAGAAATATAGCGAAAATTTAAAAATATATTTGAAATAAAAATTTTCAAATTTGTTTACATATGGTCAATTTAACCTTTTAGTTGACCTTCTTTTATGTTAACCATGGCCCTTATTATTCTCATTTTTCTAATTTACGATTAAAATATGTTTATTAAGTAATTTAAAAATCCTTCCTGTATAGGTTAGTGTATCCTGATTTAAGGAAAAGTAAAAAAACATATATAGGAAACCAATTAGGAAATAACGACAGGTTAATTATTGTTTAACAAAATATATTGAGGAAGACAATGGTTTAAGTGAAATGGGAAAGATCTTTATGACAAATTTAGTATTGTACAATGATATAAAATATAAAAATATATATAATGACGTGTATACATCCATAATATCTAGCACTATATAATGTTACATATATGAAAATAATGATATGTATAGATCCACAATAACATGAATAATGAACATTGATGTGGTTAAAATATAAAAAATCATGATACATAAAAGTCCTATTTCATTGTCAGATTAGGATTTTATTATTCTTTAAATAGGGCCATGTTTCGCCATTTGTGCAAAAACCCTTTCTCTTTTAGTTAAATATATATATATATATATATTTAGTAAAAGAATTCAAAGCTAGGTTATCAGTATTGTTAATTTGGACATTAGCATAATAATTTTGATTTAAAATCTTAACTATTTCAAGTAGCCAACCACCAATATGATGAACATTAATTAGAAAAGAACGTACAAACACTTTCTTTTCCTCCCCCCCCCCCCCCCCCCTTTTTTTTTTGCTTGCTTGCTATCAACTCGAAGATTTATTTAAAAAAAAAAAAAAAACACGCGGTGTGTATATATATATTTAACAGAAAACACGTATAAATGCAATATTTCACAAAGCTATTTGGAGGAACTGGCATCTATCTAATTTTGGTGTCTTACATAATGTTTAATTAATTATATTTTGACATATCATTAAATAAAATTATATTTTAAGGTTCAAATTTCAGTTATAAAACATTTCAAAATTTTTAAAATAATGTTACATAATATTTTGATTAGATATCATTTAAGACACCAAAAATTAAACAAAAAATTTGAATTCAATTTGGAAAATAGAAATGTGTACGGATTAAAAGTCAACTCTATGCCATAAGTTCTATATATGTATATATATATAGAGGAAATTTCTCCCATCTGGCAGCCATTCTATTCGGTGATACAACTTGCACAAGAAATCAGCATAATCTACTAAAGAGAGAGAAAAATAGATAGAGAGAGAAAGGAAAAACTTTCTCATCCGACAATCCCACCGAATGGGAAAGTTCTCCTATGTGTGTGTGTATATTGTTTGGAAGGTAAGTGTTCATCATATGATCATGTTTGATATATTTTTCAATACATAGATTTCTTTATTTTGTAATACCTTCGCAAATGATCCCAATAAATCATTCCACAATTTAAAGCAGACATCATAATGTTAACAAATCAATTAAGTGCTCGTTTGGGGTTAGATGTCTGGACGGTTTTCTACCATCTAGATTAATTGAAAATCCCAATGTTGTATCAAATTTTTTCGATATTCTATTAAAAAAAAAACTTAAATTTTAAAAGTCCATAAATTTCTCATTTCAAATTAAAATAAGAGATTTTTATGTTAAAATACTCATATCAACGAGACGAATAAGACAAGATACATTTTATATATTTTATTTTCGAATACATTCAAATTTTTATATAATTTTTTATGTCCCGTAACTTTTTTAAATAGTTAATTTTTTTAATTCTCAAATATTATTATATAAATTGTCCTGACATAATTGAGAATATTATCACACAACAACGATCATGATGTATCTTATTTTTTGAAAATATATAAAATTAATTAATAGTTAATTGCTAAATAAAATGCTAAAAACACTTTTAATGTCCAAATGTCAAAATATTATTACTTTACAATACTTCTTCTAACACTTTTTTGTGTTGTACGTTTTCTTTTCTATCTTGTACTATTTTGAACAGCTTTTGAACTCGTGTCACTAAAATGTAATTGTGGAAACCCCAATAATAGAACTAGCTCTCACGCGTCACCAAATAATAATAATAATAATAATAATAATAATAATAATAATAGTACTGTGCCTCAACAACTCAACAATTCTAGATGATTTGAACGCGCTTGATGGCCATCCCCAAAACAGTGTAGGGGAGGTAAATACTAGTGCAAAGCTATTATGGATTCACGCACGTGATATGAGCACCTAAACACAAAAATGCCAGAGAGAAAAAAGAGATGTTGTTGTTGTTGTTCTTTTTTTTTTTTTTAATTAATTTATTTAGCAAATTATAATGATAAACAAATTAGGGGATTTTTAGAATGAAGAAAAACGTACTATAAAAGTTTATTAGGAACATTATAACAATCATGCACCTTAATCTCTCATCTGCCTTTAGAGGTCAAAGAGTATTTTACGTGCTCTGTGGATGGTGAAAAAGTACCACTCCCACCATAAAAATTCCCTACAAAGAATGTGATGTAGCAAAATAGAAAATATTCTATCATATTTACCACGTATTTGATTGGTTCACTCAAATCAAACAATTTCAATTGTTTTTTTTTTTATTTTCTTTAAAAAATTATAAACTCGGCTTCACTTATCACATCTTCAATTCGAAGTTAAAAACTCAAATTTTAAAGTCTATGATTTTATTATTTCAAGTCGAAATAAGATTATTCTTTTTTTTTAATTGTATTAATTTTCAAGGCAAACGAAATTAGATCTATATTAATAAAAGGTTTTTCTAAATATATTTCAAGTTTTTACACTTTTTAACTCGAAACAATTCATTTTCAACTAAATGTATAATTTTAAAACTCAATCAAACTCCAATCAAAATAACTACTTCAATGAAACTCCAACTTAAATGGACCAACCAAATGGCCTTTTTACTTTATTTTATTTTAATTATTTAGCCTTTATATATAGTTATATATATTCATTTTCAACGTTTTCAATTGACTTAACACAACCCCTATAAAAATGAATCCATTCATTCATTCATTCATACATTGCACTCTCATCCAACAAACTACAATGGCGACCAAAGTGCCGCCTATAAACAAGGTCATCTTCCTCAGCCTCTTCTTAATAATCTCCACCTTTCTTCAGCCTTCTCTCTCCGAGTTCTGCAACCCTCTCGACAAGATAGCTCTCCTTGATATCAAGACACAGTTCAAAAACCCCTCTATTCTTGCCTCGTGGGACCCAAACACTGACTGTTGCTACTGGACCAACGTCCTCTGCGAGCAGAAAGACTACCGAGTTTACTCTCTCAGCTTCAGCTACGGCGACCTCGCCCAACCGATCCCTTGGCAGATCGGCGAACTTCCGTATCTACAGCTTCTCAACTTCCACAAGTACCCCAAAATAACTGGAGCAATCCCAGACACCATCGCCAAACTCAAGTTCCTCCGGTACCTCCAGGTGACCTGGACCGGCATCTCCGGTCCCATCCCTGACTGCTTCGCCACCATGAAGAGCCTCGAGCTCATCGACTTTTCGTACAACAAAATCTGCGGGAAGATCCCGCCCACCATCAGTTGCCCCCCGAACCTTAAGGCGCTCCGCCTCGACCGGAACAATCTGGTGGGACCGATCCCGGCCTCGTTCGGAGAATTCAAGGCCGCCGATTTCTACTTGTACCTGTCGCACAACCATCTCTCCGGGACGATCCCAGCCTCGATGACGAATCCGAACTTTGCCTACATAGACCTGTCGCGGAACAAACTCGTCGGCGACCCCGCGCCGCTGTTCGGGTGGGAGAAGACGACGCAGCTGCTGGACCTGTCGAGGAACAAGTTCGCGTTCGATTTGACGAGCGTGAGGTTTCCGAAGACATTGGTGTCTCTTGATCTGAATCACAACAAGATAACGGGGAGTATTCCTCCAGGAGTGGTGGATCTGGACTTGAGATTGTTCAATGTGAGCTACAACAAACTCTGCGGGAAGATTCCGTACAGCGGATGCTTGTCGAATTTCGGGCACTACGAGTTCTTCCACAACAAATGCTTGTGCGGGCCTCCGCTGCACAACACCTGCAACTCACTTCCCATGTAGGAATAATTGTTACAATGATAAGGGGACTTCACGGCCTTTGTATCTGTAGTACTGCTCGAATGTTAAATATACATATATATTTATGTATATGTATATATATGTGTGTGTGTAAAACAGATACCATCGTTTTCTTGAAGTACTTTACATTCATGGGTTGCTTGTATCGCTAATAAAAGAAAACTACAAGTACATTTTAATTAGTGCTAATCTGTGTGTAATCTTTGAGCACCGATAAAGCAGAAGAAAACGTTTGCCGGTGACGTATGCATGTAATTATTTTGTCCAAGTTAATTAGTGTACATGTACTATATTTTGTAGTTATAATATATATAAATATATATCTCTCCCCCATTTTCTCTCCGTTTTTTCAATTTTTTATTTTTATTTTTTTAGACTTAGAGGGTATTTAGTTTCACACTCATTTTAAATTAAATTGTACTTTTTTCATCATGATTTTTATCTTTTTCTGAAAAAGTTTTTTATCTTTTCTAAAAAATTACTATTGAAATTTAAAAATTTTAAACTAAACTCATTCACCAAACACCCCCTTAGGGTTGGGATTTGAAACATAGCTTGCGTTTGGTTTATGAGTTTAGAATGAAATTTTTAGATTGAAATTGGTTGACTTTTCAAAAACTAGTTATAATTATTGTTAACTTTTTAAAAAAAGGACAAAAACTGAAATGAAAAACTTAGGTTTAAACCTAAAAACCAAACAAAGCCATAGTCTTGTAGGTTTTATTTGGTTGGAAGGATAGAGGAGATGAAGGATAGAGAGAGTTACAGAGATGGAGACCTAAGGAATAGAGAGGACTAGGTCTACAATTATAGGGGTTAGAGGTCAATACTTCGTTCAATCTATGATCTTTAGATTGAAATTTCAATCCGTTGCCACTCGATTAGTCTCAATCAAGTTGAACCTAGACCAAAATCAAATTTTACAGTTTGGATATGCGGATTTGTGGATTAGGCCTCGACACTAAAAATAAGTACACTACAACGTATCGAGCCAATGACTAAAATCATAAGTTATTTGACTAATAGACCGATCAACAGGTAAATTTCATTGATTGATGTGATGTGAGAACAATATAGTAAATGAACATAAATGTAGAATAAAGACAGAGACATAATAAATGTATAGAGGTTTGCTTGTTGATAAGAGCCATATCCTCTGTGGTGCTCTGAGATATTCCACCTTAGTTGAAAAATGTATTAATATTGTGACGCTCATCAATTCCTACAAGAAAAAAGTGTAAACTGTGCAATCCCACATCGCTTAAGAATAGATATATGTGATTGTTCATACATAAAAATACCACTTCCTAGTGGTATGAGGTCTTTTAGGGTAAGCCCAAGAGCAAAACTGTGAGGGCATGAGGTTTAAAGCAAATAATATCATATCGAAGGGATACACATGGTATAAGAGCCTATACCCAATTGGAAGTGTGGCCAACGAGGACGTTGGGCCCCAATAAGAGGGGTGATTGTGACAGTTATCAATCCCTAGAAGGAAAAAGGTAAGTTGTGCAGTCTCACATCTCTTGGAATATATGTAATGATTCATAAGTAAACAGACCACCTCCTAATGGTATAAGGCTTTTTGGGATGAGCCCAAGAGCAAAACAGTGTGAGCATAAGGTTCAAAGTAGACAATATCATACCAAATGAAGGCACGGGTTGTTACAAATTGTATCAAAGCCAACATCCAATTGGAAGTGTGGCCAATGAGGACGTTGGGCCCCAAAAGGAGTGGTGATTGTGACCGTCTAGAAGGAAAAAAGTAAGCTGTGTAATCCCACATCGCTTGAGGATGAATATATGTGGTAGTTCATAAGTAAGCAGACCACCTTCTAATGGTATGGGGCTTTTTTGGATGAGCTCAAGAGCAAAACAGTGTGGACACGAGGTCCAAAGCGGATAATATCATACGAAATGGAGGCATAAGTTGTTATAAATTGTATCAGAGGCTATACCCAACTGGAAGTATGGCGAGCAAAGATGTAGGGCCCCGAAAAGAGTGGTGATTGTGACAGTTATCAGTCTCCATAAGGAAAAAAGGTAAGCTGTATAATCTTGTATTATTTGGGAATAGATAAATGTGATGGTTCGTAAGTAATGAGACCACCTCCTAATAGTATAAGTCTTTTTGGGTGAGCCCAAAAGCAAAACCGTGAGGGCACGAATCCCAAAGCAAACAATATCATACCAAAATGAGGCACAGGTAGTTACAAATGGTATCAGAGCCTATACCCAATCATAATTTTGGCTAACAAGGACATTGGGCCCTAATAGGATGGATGATTGTAACAGTTATCGGTCCCTAGAAGAAAAGTGATAAGTTATTCAGCCCCACATCACTTGGAGATGGATTTATGTGATGATTTATAAGTAAAGAGATTACCTTTTAATGGTATAAGGCTTTTTGGGGTGAGCCCAAAAACAAAACCGTAAGGGCATAAAGTCAAAACTGATAATATCATACTAAAGGGTGTCATGGGTCGTTACAATACAATAGAGTTTTGAGAATAGGAAAAGGAAGAGTGAAGAAGGGAACTCTAGAACTTAAAAAAAAAGGGCGTAATTGCTAAAAGGGTCAACCAAATATATCTTCTTTGTGCCTGGGATCTTCCATATTTATGGATGATGAGGCTTTAGGATTGTTTCTTGATTTCTTCTAGATTTGGCTTTCAATTCGGGAGATTACTTTTCCTTTTCTAGCCCTACTAACTTTTCCTTACTTCTTGCCCATAAGGTTGTTTATCGACTCATAATGTTGACCTATCACACTGGTTCGTTAGTGAGTCAATGTGACATGTATGAGAGTTGTTCTAACTTGTTTCTGGATATTGTGAATATTCGAGTTGACACATGTACGTAAAGGAAATTTGACCTCAACACTTGTGATTTACGACCTTGGAAGGTTTGGAAAGGGATTAACCAATCTCTCTATTGTTTTTGGTGAGGCTAGCAAAACTCAAGACGAGTCTGCAAGTGGTCATTACCTCTAATTAAGGTGTAGTTTAGACCTATGCAATGTTGTGTTATTTCTACTTTTATTTTTTATAGGCTTCTCCCACAAGCAAAGCGTTGTAATCCGATATATAAATGATCAAGTATTTCATTTGAAATATGAAAAATGTTAAGTTGATGCGCAGAGATTGGGGGATTATTTTGAAACAATGTTTATTTGATCACTTTATTTATTTGGTTGAACTTTTATCATATTTTGATTGTGTTGTTAAATATAACCATTTTTTTAAAAAAAAATTGATTGCAATGCATATTATCCTGTGATTACTGTTGTAAAGTTGCATTTAATGGCAATGAAGAAATAATGTACCAAAATTGTAGGTTGGTTTGGAAGAACTTCAACAATCAAAAATTTTCTGCGTTATGCTCACTTATTAACCAACAACTGGTTTTTGGTAATAAAAATCTTTTAAAAAAATAAAAAAAATGATGGCAAATGAAAAAACAGTAGAAATTTTGCACGCTTTGACTTCTGAATTCGTCTAGATATATTTTTTCCAAGAGAACTATAGTCTTTTATAAAATTAAGTTGGAAGCATAATTATGAAGCATATACAGTCTAGAATTACATAAGCTTAATTACCGTTTTGAGCAGAACCGTAGTCTGAGGGACAAAATTAAGCTTTGTTCTGATCAAGGCATTTACGTATTCTTTTCTACTTTGTTAATAATATTTGTTAATAATAGTATTCTTTTCTACTTTGAAAAGAGACGAGGGTATTATAGGGGTGCCAATATAGTCGGCATATCTTAATGCACATACTAATTTTTATTGTCACTATTTATTTATTTTTTAAAAGGACAAAATTAAGAACATTGACCACTGTTCTATTAGAAGTGTGGTCTAAAAATTCTAGTTAGGTTTTAATGCGACCTAAAACTTTAGGTATCGACAATCCGGTGGTTAGTTTCTTTTGCATCTAGTTAGGTGATTTCATTTTTTCCTTTTATATCTATTAATAAACTTAATTTGAGTGGGATGATTGGTGTACGATGGAACTTTTATATTAACCATCAATCTAGTTGGAATGTACTAAATTCTCTTCATATTAGCTATAATCACTCCTTATCTAATAAAATAATACATAGTAGATTTTTTTATATTTTAAATGTAGTGAAACTTTGGTCAATGATATCGATTTGGGCTTTAAAAACTAATTTCCACGGATGTGAACATGTGTTGTCGGATTCTTTGGTTTGGATTAATTTCCTCCATGATTGTCCTCTTCTTTTTTCTTTTTTCTTCTTCTTCCTCTTTTTTTTTTTTAATTGAATAGCATTTACCTTTAATGATTGTCCTCGTTAAGAAATGGAATGAGGCATTTCGAATAATTGTAGATTGCACATTATTGAAATAAAAGGTAATGTAATTCAGTGGAAAAAAAAAATAGCCCTTCAACTTAAGCAAACTCTTGGGCACCACAACCATTATGACGGAAAAAAAAAGAAAAAAGGAAAGGAAAAATAACTTCCGATTTCATTTGCATTTCGATCAAACCACTTTAATTTGATGAACTTTAACAAATTATAGAACAAAAAAGTACAGAATCACCTTTTTTTTTTTTCACAAAAATTGAAAACTTTACTAAAATAATATGAAAAGTGCTCACCGTACAATTACTCACTTTTTAGCTTAGAGATGAAGGCAGTCATGTTGCGAATCGTCCGGACTTCTCACGGCAACTTGATACGGTAGCTTGGTGATTTTCTTATTGGTTTTTTAACGAATAACTTTGGAGATGAAAGCAAAATCTTAGTTTTGAATTTCAATTTTGGGATTTTTTTCCTTTCTTTCTTTCTTTTTTTTTTTTTTTTGTTTGATGAATGATAATTTTGATGTGATTCAGTAGATGTGTCAAAATATGCCGACTAAGTCGACACTCCTCTAGAACCCTCTTCATTTTCCTATCCCAATAAAACTCTATTAGAATAAAAAGAAATAATTTGATTTTTGGGATTCTAATCTCTCGATTTTGTGTTGTTTTGTTATTGTTTTCATGTCTTTGTTCATGGTGATTTTTTGTCCTCACCAATGTGCTTCGTTGTTCATTCTGTGCCTAAGTGCGCTTTCTATCTTTCTTTTTCACTTTACTTCTCACATTGATTTTTCTTTTTCTTTTTCTTTTTATTCTGAGTAAGTCTAAGTTGAGGTATCAGTATGGAAAAGGCGATGATTTACGGGATGCCAAGCTAACTCATGAGATATTCTAAATTATCTTTGACGCTGGTTGCTATCTTCCATCATTAGCATATATAAGAATAAAATTAAATGTGTTCTTAATTTCATGATCTAAAGAAATTAAATGATTAGATGATCAGATGAAAAATAGTTGTTTCCTCACATCAGATCACTCTAAAAAAAAAATATCGGATGAAAAAAGGAAAACTAATACATAATATAGTTTCATTTGTATTATATTATACCTAGTTCTGGTTATTTCACGATCTATCCCATTAATTTTAGAAAATATAAAGTTGTCAAATTTGAACATTGGTGTCAATTTCTTTCCTCACGCATGTTGTGGATAAAAAGCATGGGGAAAAGACAAAATACCCTTTTTTAGACGGAGTTTATTTCTAAAATATGTTTTTTTTCCTTGAGAAAAATTCTGAAAAAAAAAATTAAACATTTATAAATTGTAAATTCATGATTTCTTTTTATGCTATGTTTTGTTATATGTTTTTTTTTTCTATGATTTCTAAAATGGCTAAAATATTTCTCACAAACTACTTAGGAGTACTTTTTTCATTTTATCCTTTTTTTTATGCGGTCAAAATAAGTACTTCTTCAGATTCAAAAAAATGCTATTACAATTTCCAAGGGGGAGCCAAAAATATATTTTAGTGGGGTGTATACTATTTTTATTTTTTTAACATTAAATAAATTTTAATGGGGTCTATGTGAGAAGTTTTAATAAAGAATACTTAATCCTATTTATAGGGAATAAAATATCAAGAAAATAAAAGTAAACTAACAAATAATGAAAACTACCTAATTATCAATAATAGGAAACAAACTCAAAATAGTTTTCGGAAATTACCCAATTCAATATTTTAACAAAATGCACTGAAACATTATTCACTGGATATGAACATGAGTTGTTGGATTCTTTGGTTTGGATTTCCTCGATGATTGTCCTCTTTTTCTCTTTTTATTTGCCTTTTTTTGTAAAAAAAAAAAAAAAAAAAAAAAAATCGAGTAATGTCTACCATTAGCAGTTGATCTCTTTAAGATGCAGAAAGAGGCATTTTGACTATTAATTATGGATTGCACATTATTTAAAGAAAAGGTAACATAATTCATGGGAAAAAAATGGACAGTCTTTCAACATAAGCAACATTGGCACCACAACCATTTTTACGGAGGAAAAAAAAAAAAAAGAAAAAAGAAAAAAAAAAGCCTTTAGAACAAAGTTCCCACAAAAACTAAAAAGAAATATAAAAACTCACTGTACAATCTCTCTTTTATTAGTGTAAATGAGATGACAATCACGTTGCAAATAAATTTATCATTCACCTTGATGTGGCCACTAGTTGGTTTTAAAGCCCAAGCTTCTATCTTTCCCAGTATCAGTTTGGCGTCTCAAATTATCGTTTCATTGACAACCGACTTTAGAATTTTAGCATTTTTGACACTTGGGTTTTGATTTAAGGGTCTTTAATAAATATATTTAGAGATATGCTTGTAAAATCTTAGTTTTTAACTTTGATTTTTGGGATCTATCACCAGAACTTTTTTGTTCTTGTTCTTGTTCTTGTTTTTACACCTGCGTGTGCTTGGCAATTTCTATGTTCAGACGTGCGGGCATAATTTGTTTATTTTGTGCATACATGTGCTCATGATTGCAAATATCTATGATATTTCTGAAATTTCCACCGAAATTTCTATTTTTGAGGGATACCGAAATATCTTTTAGGTGTAAATTTTTTTTGTCAAAATATTGTGGAAATATCAGAAAATATCGGTAAAAATATCAATATTAGTAAAACATAGTGTACTTTTTACAAAATATTGGTAAATATTGAGGAACTATCGAAAATTTCGGTGAAAATATTGGAATTTTGGGTGGAAATTGCAGTTTGAAATTTTCAAAATTTCAGATTTCTATCATTTATTATCTTTTTGAATGTGTTATAATTATCTTCTATTTTCTTTTAATAGATGATGAGATAGAGCAACTGGCATATTACAATTATCTGATAAGATATAATATTTTTCTTACGTAAAACTTGTGTATCTATGTATCTTTTAAATATTTGGGCTATCTTAAAATATTAAAAATATATTTCAAAGCATATTCCAATAACTTCGGTAAATTTTTCCAATATTTCCACTGATATTGATAGTATCTCTAAAATTTCTGTAAATTTGAACTGCTAATATTTTTGTCAATATCGATATTTTCATCCTTGCATGAGCTTTCAATTTTCCTATACTTTATTTCTTGTGTGACTATTGATTTAGTTTTTGTTTTTTTACTTGAGTAAATTGCGCATGTTGTCCTTAAATTTTTACTCTTGTGCAACTTTAGTCCCTGAACTCTTTTTTTTTTTTTTTTTTTTTAACTGGAATACTCCTAAGTTATTAAAATGTTGCTACATAGTCATTTCTGTAAATTTTTGAATGGAAATTGTTGGTAATTTAGCCAAAAAGTGATGCTAACTACGGATTGTGTTCAAAAATTAAAAAAAATGACTAATATACAGTAACGCTTTTAATACTTTATGATTACTCCACTACGAAAAATGAATAGAGCCCCTAAATTATTGAAATGTTACTACAATTGTCATTTCCCTTAATTTTTAGATAGAATTCGCTAGTAATTTAGTCAAAAAGTAATGATAGCTAACGCATTCCGTCAAAAATTAATGTAAAGGATTATTGTGGCAACATTTTAATAGTTAACAGGCATTGCAGTTATGAGAAAAAGTTAAGGGACTAAAGTTATACAAAATTAAAAGTTTAGAGATGAATTTAACAATTTATCCTTTTTACTTTTAACAAATATAAGTTGACAATATGGATCGCAACGGGGTGGGGTGGAGGCAGGGTGGGGCGGGGCGGGGCGGGGCCGTGGGTGGGTGGGCATGCTTCTCCCACCCCATACCGGCACCACTTATACCCGCCTTTATACCCGTCTAATTTAACATAGGTGCAGGTAATCTCCACTGGAGATGCTATATCCATACCCTACTTATTTACCCATCAAGAATTAAAAAAAAAAAAAAAAAAACTCAATACGCAAATTTCATTAAAGTTTTCATAAAATTTGACGACATAATCACATATATAATTGAAAATAAAAATTAATATCTTAAAAACAAATTAAATCTCCAGAAAACTATAAATAAACTCAATAAAAACTAAAATATTAAAAAACTAATAAAAATTCAAATTATGTATATATAAACATATAAATATATGTTTTTTAAGTGTGAATACAAGTGGGACGGATATGGGTATGAGAAAGCTTCCTTCACTACTGCTTCACACTCACTTGGGAGGTTAATCTTAACTCCCATACCCGCTTCCATACTCATATTATATCCCACATACCTACCCCTAATGGGGTGGGTACTTGTGAGTACCCGCACCCATGGCTAAAAATGCTAACTCTAATTGAGAACTTCATGTGTATGGTGCTAAGATTTAGATTGTAGAATTTGAGTTTGAATTGATTGTACATTTATCGAGATATTTGCATTATTGAAGTTAAAAAGAGTAAACACTTGAAATGTGTTAGGGAAAAAAATATTAATAAAGAGTTTGTTTTGTTTATCTCGAAATTCTATATAATTTAAAAAAAACTATTTTATTTGGACTTATTTATATAAAGTTATTTACTTTAAATTTTAAATTATAAAACTATGTGATATTAAAACTGAAAAAAAAAAAAGATAAAAATTGGATTGTAATCGCAGGATATGACCACTGTTCAATGTCGTAAATTATTTCTAATGATAATTGCTCTTTTTAACCGTTTACATTGAAAAAAAAAAAAAAAAAAGAAGCATTCTTCACTTTTCAGAGATTAGATTACTAAAAAAAAAAAATATTGTCTCATCACATCAGTTCGTTTATATAAATATATATATATATCAGATTTCAAAAAAAAAAAAAAAAAAAAAGAAGGAAAACTAGTGTGCAATATAGCATTAATTAGTTGGGATTTATTTCTAAAATATATCTTTTCTAGAAAAAAAATTTCTGAAAAAGATGTTAAACATTTATAAAGAAAATATAAATTCAAATGTCATTTTTGATACTTATGTTTTGTTAGAAGGCTTTTTATGTTTTTCTTTTTTTTTAATGCATAATATATTTCTCCTAGATTAATTAAGGCATATTTTTGTAATTTTTCTCCTTTTTTTCATTAACAGAGTAGGCAAATGAAAAAATTGAAATAAATTAGTGTTCAAGTTCAAAGGATGCTTATGGAGTTTCGAAATTCGAAGAAATTAGTTGAGAAATAATATAACTAAAACCAAAAATTATAATAATGTAATCAATATTGTAAAAGTTGTTTTTCTTTTTTATAATATTATTGGGTAACTTCAGCGACTGAAAATTCAAGTTGGATTTCTTTTAAAAGAAAAAATAACAATAAAAGAAATAAAGAGAGATGTAATTTATAAAAAAAATATCAAAAGAGATCAATTTTAATATTAAATTTTGAATATAATCTTATATTAATTTATGAGAAAATTATTTAAATAATTATTTTTTTATTTATTGATAACATAAAAATATTATATTGGTTGATATTTTAGTTTTTCATAATTTATGAGTTTATTTATTTATTTACTTGTCTTTTTTGGTGATTGGTGTGATAAAACGGTTTGAGTTGAAATTTTTAATTTTGAGTTGATTGACTTTTTAAAACTTAATTATAAACTTTATTGATTTTTAAAAAAAAATAAAAATTAAGATGAAAAAATACAATTTAGTGACTGTGAAACTGGTGAGCCATTCAAGTGCTTAGAATTTGTTTGCTTTATTAATTCATTTCAACTCTAGTCGTACTGTTTTTTATCTTTTTATCAAAAAATTTGTCTTTTTCTCAAAATTTTTTTTATTTTTTCTAAAAATTCAAAAAAATTTACTATTACAATTAAAATATTTCAACTCAAATTAATCAATCAGAAACACACTTAGGTCTCTGTTCGTCAACAATTTTTCCCCTTCTCTCTCATCGGTTCAACCTGATCTCTCTCTCTCTAGTCTCTCTCCTTAGCAGACCAGTCGCCACTTTCTCTCTCTAACTCTCTTTCCATCGGATCTCTTTCTCTCTCTCCCCCACGCCGGCGACGTCGCCTTCCTCTCGCCGTCGATCATTCACAGATCTGGCCAATGTTTGTCGAGATCGTGCTGGAGTTCCCTAGTCAATCATGTCTCTGCTCCCCCTCTCTCTCTGTTCTCCGCCGGCGTTGATGATGTGGCGCCGGAGTCCCAAAGCGCTCTCTCTCTCTCTCTGTGGCCTTGCGAACTCGGCCATCTTCCATTGTTGCTCCAAGGTTAGATCGCGTATCTTTGCCCGTCGCGACCAGATCCCGTGCCGTGGCTTTGAAGCTCTTGAGACAAATCAGATCTCGCTCGGAGTTGTGTTCCTTTCGGCGATGGCGAAGATCCGCAGCCTCTAGTCTTCTTCGATCTCGGATCTGGGAAAAATTTCTCAGATCTAGATCCTCATATGAGCGCAGATCATGAAATAGATCGTCTCCACATCGCGGTTGCCACCATCTCCGTCATCGGGATCGCCGAAAACGGTGATGACACCATGCAATCGCCAGAGGATAGTGAAAGCGCCATCATTAGTTTCGTTCCAAATTGCTAATACTCTTGCTTCAAAGTAAGTTTCCTATGCTCTTAATTTTTTTTTTTTTCAATTTTAAATTTTTAGTCGCTGGAATTTACATGACTTATATGTGCATGTGTTGTGTCTTTGTCTGTGTGTGTATCTGTATGTGTATGTGCTTCTAATCTCTAACTTTATGAAAGAATAACAATTCTTCAGTAATATTGTGAATTTTATGATAACCAATGAAGCGTTTCGCTTTACCTAATTTTTTTGAAAAGTTAACAAAAATTATAATTAATTTTTAAAAAGTCAACCAACTCAAACTAAAAAATTTTAACTCAAATCGTTTTATCGAACCTTTAATTGTGGTGAAATGGGGAAAACGATTTATAGATATATGTATATATAGATATATTTTTTAGTGTTTTCATTGTGATTTGATTTTTCTTGATTTGTTTTTATAATCTGATTTATTGAAATTTGTGTATGTTTTCATGGAGTTGTCTCTATTTTTCTTACTTGGTGGTTTTTTTGTGTTTGAAACTTATTATTTGGTGTAGTATGAAGTTTATGGTTGTGATTTGGTTATGTTGATAAAAACAAAAAATTTCGATAGAATACAAAATTTATTCTACTAGATTACATCGATAATATTATATTAGAATATTTCAATGATCTGTGTCTGGGATTTTCCATGATTTATAGAGTATACTAATATTCCGGCGGCCGAAGTTGAAAATTGAAAACATTAAAGTAAAATATCCAAAATATTCTAGTAAAGTATAATGCATATTCTACTAGAATATGGACTATACTTTACCGGAGTATTCCGATGATTGGCATCGGCAATCGAAACCAAAGACATCCGGAATCAATATTAAAAACTTAAAATATTTCTATTAAAATATACACTATACTCAATTAGAGTGTGTACTATACTTTACTAGAGTATGGATAATACTTTACTAGAGTATAGACTACAGTTTACTAGAGCATTCCGGTCACTGAAGTCGGAGACATCCAACCATCCATGTTAAAAACTGAAAATATTCTGAGTATGCACTATACTCTACATACTCTACTAGAATATTCTGATAGTTGGAGCCAGAGACATCTAACCATCTATGTTGAAAACTTAAAATATTCTAGCAAAGTATGTACTATACTCTACTAGAGTATGAACTATACTCAACTAAAGTATTCCGACGACCGATGTCAGCACCTAAAATATTCTAGCAAAGAATGTACTATACTCTACTAGAGTATGAACTATACTCAACTAAAGTATTCCGACGGACCGATGTCAGCGCCCGGAGTTGGAGACATCCAACCATTTATGTTGAAAACATAAAATATTCTAGTAGAGTATACACCATACTCTACTAGAGTATGGACTATACTCTTCTAGAGTATTCTAGTGGCTGGAACATGAAACATCTAACCATTCATGTTTAAAACTTTAATTATTCTAATTAAGTATACACTATACTTTACTGGAGTATGAATTATACTCTACTACAGTATTCTGATGATTGAAGTCAGAGACAATCGGTCATCCATGTTAAAAACTTTAAATATTCTAGTAAAGTATGTACTATATTTTATTAGAGTATAAACTACATTCAACTAGAGTATTCCGGCAGCTGGAGCAGGAGGCATCTGATCATCGATGTTAAAAATTTTAAATAATCTAGTAGAGTATGAATTATACTTCATTAGAGTCTGGACTATGCTCTATTAGAATATGGACTATACTTTACTAGAGTATTCCAACATCAGAACCAGAGATATCTGGCCATTTATGTTTAAAACTTAAAATATTCCTAGTAGAGCATTCACTATATTCTTAGAATATAGACTATATGTTATTAGAGTATTCCAGCGACCACTATTAGAGTATTTCGGAGAGCGATGTCGGCGACCGGAGTAGGATACATATGGCCATCAATGTTAAAAACTTAAAATATTCTAGTAGAGTATGCACTGTATTTACTAGAGTATTGACTATACTCTACTAAAGTATTCGGCAACCGGCATTGACAATCGAAGTAGGAGACTTCCGATCATCCATGTTAAAAACTTAAAATATTCTAGTAGAGTACACTATACTTTATTATATTCTAGTAGAGTATAGTGTATACTATTCTAGAGAATGGACTATATTATAGTAAAGTATACTCTGGCGACCAGATCCAGCAGTCGGAGCTAGAGACATCCGATTATTCATATTGAAAACTGAAAAATATTCTAGTACAGTATGTACTATTATGGATTATACTCTACTGGAGTATGCTGGTGACCTAGAGTATGCCGGCAATTGGCATCGGCGGTCGGAGTCGAAGACATTCTATCATCCGTATTGAAAATTGAAAATTCCAATAGAATATCCAAAACATTCTAGTATAATATCTAAAATATTCTAGTTAAGTATGCATTATACTTTACTAGAGTATGTCGGTGAATAACATCGATAGTCAGAGCGATGCTATTCACCGACAGTCAGAATCAGAGATATCTGACCATTTATATTGAAAACTTATTCTAATAGAATATCAAAAATATTCCATTAGAGTATGCAATATTGGTGACTGGCGGGCACAGGCGGCCAACGTCGGAGACATTTGGTAATTTATGTTGAAAATTGAAAATAATCTAGTAGAATATCTAAAATAATGTATGTGTTATTATAGTAGATTTTTTTAAGTAATATGGACAATTTGTGTAAAACATGTTAAGTTGACCTTTAACTTTGTAGGTTTACTATTGACTAGAACTATTTTATATTACATTGGTAAAGTGACAAAATTTTATGTTATGTTGATAAAATGGTATCCGAGTTTGTGTTATTTGTATATTTTTCCCTTGATTTATTTATAAGATTGACACATCAATTAAAAACATCTATCGTTAAAAAATTATAACCTACTATTATGTGAGTTGTTACGTGCTTAAAATTATAATGAGAATTTCTATCCCTAATATTACTCGTTTCACGGAGAATCATAGGTTAAAAAAAATAATAATAATAGCACTGGACCAATAATAGTACTATGTCCTAACGTGGGACCCAGAAACCAATTGCTGCGAAAAGTGGTACATCGTGGAATGCGACGAGGTAATTCGATCCATAACATGAAACCCTTTACTTCCACAAGAGCCCTAACCTTATACGAGTGATCTCACATCTGGTCACCAACCTAATGAGGCTTCGCTCCCTTTATAAAGCGTAAATTCAAAATTTTGATGTATTTTATATTTTGTTATATTTTTTTTTCCTAGATAATGATAATAGTTATCAGCAGGTACACCTAGATTTCCCAACTATGTTAACATTTTCTTAGCATCCTCATCCTTAACATACTTCATTTTCTATTTATGAAAAACGAAAAAAAAAAAAAAAACACCAAAAATTTCTGAAAGAAAATAAAGCAAGGGAAAAATAAAAAACACCCCTATTTCAGGAAATGAAAAGACTATACTAAAATACCCCCCACTAGCCGTAGATCAATCTTAAAGAATTAAGTTGAAATTTGTATCTTGAATCATTATCTCAAACATGCCTCCAAAACCCTATATGAAAAAGGTCAAAGGAAAAAAAGAATACATATCTACTTGGATAGATACAAAGGTTGGCTACGTACAAAATTCATAAGAAGATAACCCCGTTATTTCCGTAGAGGCTTCGGAAGAAATACTTGTTAGGTAAGCGAACCACCAGGTAGTGTCATCAATATGAATCGCATGAGGCGTTAAATTTTTAGCTACCCGGTTTCCCTCATGAAAAACATGCAAAACACAGTAGTTTATATTCTCCAAATAATGCAGCACACGTTTCCAGAAACAAATTTCCATGGCGCAGTCTTACTCTCTTGGATTTGAGAAGATCAACTGTATACGTCATATTTAAATCAAAGTTGTGTCCATGTTTTGTTATATGGCTTTTTCAATGAACTTTAAAATGTAAAATATTTCTCACAAACTATACTTAAAAAAGTATTTTTATCATTTTATCCCCTTTTTTAATGAACAAAGTACCCCACTATTGCAACTGAAATAAGTTCTTCAAATTCTTAAATGCCATTGCAGCTTCTAAATTCAAAGGGACAAGTTGAGAATTGACTAAATTAAACTAAAAATAAAATTAAACCTTGAAAAAAGAGGCACCATCATTTTTATATTATTATTTTGTGTAATAGCTTTTAGCAACTACTCAAGATTCATAATAATTATTCATTTATTAATTATTATTAATTTCTTAGTTATTATTATATTAATTTTTATTAATATCTTATTCATTATTCTTTATTTATTGTTATTAATTTCTAACTATTAATTATTATTAATTTCTTAATTTTTATTAATTTCTTAAATATTATTAATTTCTTAATTTTATTAATTTTTAATTATAATTCATTTATTAATTATTATTAATATATAACTTATTATTAATATCTTATTTATTTTTTATTATTGATTATTATTAATTTACTTATTTTTATTAATTTCTTAATTTTTGTACCATCAAAAAAATATTTCAACATAAAAAATTAAAAAAAAAAAAAACAACAAACCACAACATCATCATCATTCCATACAAAAATAATAATAATAATAAATATAAAAATAAAAACCAAAAAACCATATCATCATCATCACCATCATCGTCGTCGGCATCATTTCACCCATAAACCAAAGTACACAAACAAAAAACCTTAAGAAAAAAAAAAAAAAACAAAACAAAAACTCTCAAAAACCAAACACTGGTATGGGGGCTAGAATCGACGGTGAAAGGGGAGGTTTGGCTGGTACGGTGGCGAGGTAGGAAGGCTCCGGCAAGGCCTTTTTTTGTGGTGGAGGGAGGTTGGATTTTGATTGAGAAGTACAGGGGGACGAAGTTTTTTGGGGCAAAATGTGGGAGAAACTTGGAGAAGGATAGGGAGAGGGAGCGAATCGGAGAGTGAGAGGGCAAGAATCGGAGAGGGAGAGGGAGAGAATCGGAAGGGGAAATGAAGAAGAAGGTTGTCTGATCTGGGTTATATCCATTAGTATTTGTGACGAGATTGTGGTCGCTACTACCCTTACATGTCGTTGCAAATAACATTAGAAATGACATCATCCTCTTAAAAATCCTGAAAAATGTTCTCAAATGATACTTTGAAATTTTCACAAATTTTAATAAAACCGCATTAATTTTGGGGAACTTTCCTAAAACATTATTTGCAACAACAATATAGATGTGTTGTCGCAAATAATATTTCGGGACTGTCAATTTGACTATCTTTTTTTTCGCAAAAAATTAAAGTCCAAGTATTTGCGATGACTCAGTAGCCGCTAATACTTTCCCATTCAATTAATAGTTAAATACTGCTAGCTGTCAAATGATGATTCATCTGTAACAAATAGCTATTTTTGATGCCATTTTGCTCCCTCTAGTAATGATATGGCACCAATATTATTATTTGCAATAGTAATGTCATTGCAAATAGGAGACGTATTTTTGTTTTGTTTTACGATGGCATATCATTGCAAATAAACAGTTTGAAGCAACGATAAGTTGTCGCAATTAGTTTTTGCGACGACAGTGGATCTTGGAAACGACTCCGAATATTAGCGATGCAGTGTCGTCGCATATTATTGTGCATTAGCGATGTTAATAATTTTGTCACTAATTACTCAGATTGTAGTAGTGCGGTTCGTTAAAGAACCTCACAGGGCTTCACTTAGACAGGAACAAGCTCAAAGGACCGATCCCACAATCGTTATTGCAATTCAAGGTCAACGATTTCTATTTGTACTTAAACAACAACCAGCTCTCCGGTAGAATCCTGGCCTCATTGGGGGAGAAGGACTTCTCCTACATCGATTTCGTCACGAAACAAGCTCGAAGGAGACGCGTCCATACTGTTCGGGTCCAAAAAGTCGACTGCTACTTTGATATCTTGAGGAATTTGTTTGAATTCGATTTTTCGAACGTTAAGTTTTCAGAGAAGCACTTGTTCAATTTAGACATTAGCCACAACAAGATATATGGGAGCCTTCCGGAGGGTCTGACCAAGCTGAGTTTGCAGCAATTTCAATGTTAGTTACAATAAGTTGTGTGGGCAGATTCCTCAGGGTGGGGACCTGCAAACTTTTGACGGCTGGGCCTACGTCGGAAACTGCTGCTTGTATGGTCCTCCGCTGCCGAGCTACAATCTGATTATGGTGGCGTAGAAGGCTTTGATGCATTGCTTGGAACTTTTAAGGACATTATAATCACTATCTTTTGTTTTTGTTTTTGTTTTTGTTTTTTGTTTCGTTTTTTGCGTTCGACGTTAATAAGAACAAGCATTATGTATGTACTTAATTAAGTAAAAGCAGTTGCTTGTATAACTAATATGATATCCTCAAGCAGGGACAACTAATAAAACGATCAGACATCTGTGGTCGTTGGCCCTATTTATAGTTTGTTGTACAATTCGAGGATTAAATTGAAGAATTTATGTGAATACAGACGCAATACAATTAAAGAAAGATAGAAAGGTGTGAATAACGAATACGTCTAAGAGGGTTTTTTTTTTTTTTGGATTAAAACAATACGTCTAAGAGGATTAAACATATATATATATATATATGTATGTATGTATGTATGTATGTATGTATGTATGATATATGTATAGTTATTCCGCCCAAAGAATAGAATTCGTTGAGTTCGAAAATAATAATTATTAACTTCAACAACATTTCTCGTGTTTTAGAAAAATATCTGCTATATTTCAATGAAAAGGAGCCTTCTGTTTCGAAACAATAATAGCATAGTACTATGCTTTGGATGATATATTACCATTGACTTCTGATATGGTAGCTATCTTTAGCTATAGTGAGATTAAATTATTTGTTTAGCTGTTAAAAATTAGAAAATTAAATAATTAGATTAAATTATTTAGTAGAATATTTAATAATCTTAGGTAATTAACTTACTTGATTCTATAACTATAATTTGTATGTATAATAAGTGAGTTTCTCTCCTTCTCATAATCGTAGATGTAATAAGCATATTGTCGAATAACAAATCTTTATGTTCTCTTCTTCTTTTATTTTTTATTTTTTATTTTTTACGTTTCAAAGCGATTTACTTCAACGAGTACTTACTTGATCACATGACTAACGTCTACGCTTTCTCCCCTTATACTTAATGCTTTAACAGTCCAACAACTAATAGCTGACCGAGTCACCTCCCCCAGAATTGCCGTCCTACAGCACGGAAGCAAATCCACTTCACTTTAAAAACCAACTTCATAAACTAATTATGAATCCGTAAGAAATCCAACTCCAAATCCAGTGAAAGACGGTAAATTCGACATCGGACCAAAAGTAACTTGGAAAGTTTCCATGCCGGTCTAAAAATCGACTTGAAAAATTTTAATGTCGATTAAATAATAACCACTGATGTTAAAAGTTGTTGAAATTTAACAAATAAAAATAATGAATAACGATTTAAAAAAAAAACTCCTGTAGAAACAAGAATTTCGCCTATATATCTTGTCCAGAAGCAAGCACAGTCTAAAGAAAGCGAATCAAAATTTGGGCAGACGAGAAAAGAAGGAAAATTAAAGGGAAAAAAAAATCGTAAGATATCTCTCTTCTTCTGGATTTTTCTATACACACACGCAGATCATCCACCATTTCACTACTAATTAATAATGTTTTTCATGATGTTTTCTAACTTTTTAACTTCTAAAATTATCATCTTGATGCCCTTACTTTCAACTAAATTTTAAATTTTTTTACTTTCCGACAATTTAATGACAATTAGTGAAATTTATAAGCAAGAGCAGCCAGAAATGATGCGTTGGGAATGAGCGCGTGTTTGTTTTTTTTTTTTTTTTTTTTTGGAACAATGTTTATTAGATCACTATATTTAGTTCATTGAACTTTTATCATATTCGGATTGTGTTTGTTAAACTTTAACAAATTTGAATGTGTTTTGATTGGACAAATATGCATAATAATATTATTCTGGAATTCTGTTGTAACATTACATTTCATGGTGATGAAGAAATAATGCGCCAAAAAATTGTTGTTGGGAGGGGGATTCGGAAGAAAACTTAACAATGTGCCTCTTAATTAAGAAGTGCAGTCTTTAATGACATAGATATAACTAGACAATCTAAAAATTTCATTATAAGGCCCCCTCGGGATTATGAGGAGACTACGGTTTCTTAACCGTAGTCTCCGGGAAATTTTTACTACGCCTATGTACGTTATGTAGTCCGATCTCCTTTTTCATTTTTTTTTGGCAGTGTATGTCTCCTTTCTAGTCACATTTTGATGCGACTTAAAACTAGAGGTGTCTAATAAGTTGAAGTTTTAGGCTTTCTTCAGTGTGAGCTAGCTCCTTGCGGTTTTTTTCTTTGGTTTGGCCGGTTCGGTGGTTAATTGGTTTCTTTGACTCTTGTTATGTAAATTTTTTCCTCCTTTTTTTTTTTTTTTTTTTTTGTTACGAAACTTGATTTGACTGGGGCGGTTGGTGTAAGATGGAGCTTTTATTAATCCCGCAACATTTTTTGACAAATAAAGATTGAGTTTCATTCTCTGCAATCCCCAATCATTTTTTGTGGAACCAGTCCCCCAAGGGTTGATCTGCCACGTTCTTAGGAAAAGTTGAATTTTAACTGGCTATATTCATCCGGTTGCAGAAGGGATTCGGACTTACTTTCACGTGTTACAAGAAATTTTTTACCTTATATATAATATTTATAAGGAGTGTAAATTTGGCATCTTAAAATATTGTAAACACATAGATAATTAAGTGTCCGAGAAAAAAGAAACGAGAAAGAACATGAATGTAATGAATTGGAACACCAAAGTAATGGAGCTTCGCTGTTGTTTTAGTGCTCAAACGCGTTGTCATTTTCTGAATCAACATATATTGCGCATATGTCCACCTGTATATCAAAACTTTTAATTTCTTAGCCTTTCAAAAACTTTAGTCTTAAACTTGCGTTTGATGTATTGATTTGGAATGAAGTTTTTATGTTGAAGTTAGTTGACTTTTTAAAAATATTTATAATTTTTATTGACTTTTTAGAAAAAATAAAAAATTTATATTCAAATCTAAATGCCAAATAGAAGCATCCATGCATCCTGGAAAATTGTATATATATGTTCCAATAATTTTTATTTCATATTTAAATTTTAGTTATATTTAGACTCGTATTTTCGTGTGCTGTGCATTTTCCCCGCCCCTAAATGTCGCTGAATCTATCGTATAGACATATGATAACGTACAAAATTCAATATTATATAACATACATCTATATAATCAAATGAGTAGCTTTTTATTAATTCTTTTAATTTATTTTGGTAGAACTTGAATTCATACCTTTCTTTTTGTTTATACTTTATTTTTCTAAAAATAATTGCAAGCTGCTAATTGATTATTCGGAAAAATAAGAAAAATAGATAATAAAAATATTTATATGTGACTTCCTGGCCGTTCCAAAACAACAATAAAACATATCAAGACAAACAAAAATACAATAGTAAATATGGAAAGAAATCTTATAAAAATTGTTATGGGTAGTTTTGGAATTAATAGGTTTATTTACTAAGTAAATTTAATTCTTTTAAAATCAAGTGGAATATGTGTTTAGAAAAGAGTTATGAAAAATCAAACTAAGTATGTCAATAGAACCACACATAGTTTTGTTTTAATATTATATTAATACTAAAAGTCTATTTTTATGAGTTTTAAAGCCTAAAACTGCTAACCAAAAATAGATATAGCATTATAATAATATTACACATTGGACGATAAATATTCTTATTTTTAATACTTTAAAAAAAATATATAACATTGACATTGGTACATACGTTGGAGATGGTCTTAGTTGTGATAAGTTTTATCACAAACAGAATTTATGGTACTTCAGTTTCCATTACAATTGGTAGTTATATATTTTTTTAAAAAAATTATTCTCATCTATGTCCCTGAACTTTAAGATTGTTCCAAAATCCTACCATATCTCTTAAGCTCTAAAAACTTTGGCTGCCTGTTTTAAAGCACTAAAACATTTTTTTTTCTTTTTTTTTTTCCCACCACATTGCAACCGGTTTCAAATTTGCTTCCCTTTTTTGCTCCTACCGTACCCCTAGACTATTGTTTTGTTAACAATTTAAAAAAAAAAAAAAAAAAAACCCTTGGTAAAATTGATGGCTGTATATCGTTGAGGACCGGTCCCCCAATTTCAAACTGGGACTGTAGAAGACACCTTTATAAAATAATAAAAGTTAAATTTTTGATCTTTTGATAAATGCACTAAAACATTGTTCAATGGATATAAACACGAGTGTCGGATTCTTTGGTTTCGGTTTCCTCCATGATTGTCCTCTTGTTCTCTTTTTATTTTCTTTTTGTAAAAAAAAAAAAAAAAAAAAGGAGTATTATCTACGATTAATGGATGTTCTCCACTTTAAGATACAGAATGACGCATTTTGATAATTAATTATGGATTGCACATTATTTAAACATAAGGTGATATAATTCATTGGAAAAAAAACACACACACAAACACAATCTTTCAACGTAAGCAACAATTAGGCCCCACAACCATTTTTACGGAAAAAAAAAAAAAAGGAAAACAAAGCTTAATTTAGAACAAAATCGCTGTTCTTACAAAAATAAAACAAAACTCACTGCACAAATATTACTCACTTTTTATTTTAAATGTGAAGACAATCATGTTGCAAATAGTTTAGATTCTCATGGTGGCCATTGGTTGTTTTAAAGCCCAAGCTTCCTTTTTTTTTTTTTTTCAGCATCAGCTTGGCGTCTGAAGTTATTGTATCATTGACAATCGATTTTAGTGATGGATATGTACTCCTTTTTTCCATTTTCTTTTATTGAGTTTTAATTAGAGGGTTTTTAATAAATACATGCATCTAGAGATGCTAGTAAAATCTCAGTTTAACTTTATTTTTGGGATCATCACCCTTTACTTTTTTTTTTTTTTTTTTGTTATTTTTCTTGTTTTCACACCAGCATGCACATACATGGTAATTTCTAAGTTCTCACGTGCGTGCATAATTATTAATTTGTTCATTTTGTACCTGCATGTGCTTTCTATTTTCCTGTAGTACTTTATTTCTTGTATGACTACTGTTTTTATTTTTTACTTTTAACAAATCCAAGTTGAGAACTTAGTATGGCATAGATGATTTAGGACATGCCAACCTAGTTCAATCTGGTAAATTACTTTTGATGCTAATTGCTCTCTTTTATCATTTATATTTAAAAAAATAAATAAATGCATTCTTTACTTTTTAATGACTAAAGAGATTAGCCCTTAACTTTAAGGCTATACCATCCCCTAAGTTGCTGTTAAATGGAAGGATCTTATTAACGTCTATGAATGATAAATCATATCATAGATCGAATTGTTAAATCAGAAAAATTTAATGTTATTATATAGCTTTGTATCAAGTAAGTTCACAAGTTGGAGATAAATGGACTCAAACCATTGACATCCGGCGCAGGATTAACCACTGCCTCTTAGGCCCCGGACGATTATGTGAAAAATGAAAAAAAATTGGTGTGTCATCACATCAATTCATTAATAAAATATATATATATATATATATATATATATGTGCAGGTATATATTAAAACAAGAGGAAACTAGCGTATAATATATCTTTTCTTGAAAAAAAAAATGAAAAATATGTTAAACAGTTAGAAAACATAAATTCAAGATAATTTTTGATACTTTATTGATAAGGCTTTTTACGTTTTTTTTTTTTTTTTTTATACGTCTAAAACATTTCTCACAAATTACTTGGGGTATTTTTGTCATTTTATCTCTTTTTCATCAACAAAGTAGACAAATGAAAAAAAAAATTGAGATAAATTATTGTTCAAGTCCAAAGGAAGCTAATAGATTTTCTAAATTCAAAGAAATAAGTTGAGAAATAATATAACTAAACCCAAAAGTACAATAATGTAATCAGTCTTTATTAAAAGACGATTCCCCTTTTTGCAGCTATATATAATTTTGTGTAACTTTAGCTACTCAAGTTCTAATAAATCTATTGGGGGATGGTTATATTGGGGTCATGACACTGGAAGACCAATAATCGTACTATGATTTTTTGTGTAATGAATAATGGTACGGAAATGAATTCTAATTATAATTTTTGTGTACTAACTTACAAATGATAGGTTATAATTTTCTTAATATTAGATGTGTTTAATTGCTATGACAATCATATCAATAAAATTAAAAAATGACAAATCACATTATGTAAGGTAATATTCAAAATTCAAGATTAGAATCGATCGCCCAACCATTTTTCTTGTGACATCTCTCTTTCCTATCATGTAATTTTTTCGTTTAAAAGAAATTCTTTTTTTTTTTTCTCTTAACCACATGACCCCTATAAATCTAACCATGCATGTTGCAAATAACACATTTCCTAACCCAACAACAAACCCCCAAGACAAGAAATGGAGACCCCAACATTGCCGATCTTCAAAATTCTCAGCCTCACCCTTGTCTTGTCCACCTTTCTTCACTCTTCTCTCTCCGAGTCCGAGCTCTGCAACCCACAAGACAAGAAAGTCCTCCTCCAAATCAAGAAAGCCTTCAACGACCCTTACGACCTCGCCTCTTGGGAACCCGAAACCGACTGCTGCGACTGGTACGGTGTGAGATGCGACGAGAAAGCCCATCGAGTCTGGAGCCTCGCCATCAACGATGGCGAACTTGAGGGACTGATCCCACCCGAAGTCGGCAACCTTCCCTACCTGGAAGTCCTACAATTCCACACGTGCCCTAACATCGCAGGACCGATCCCGCCAGCCATTGGAAAACTAGCGAAGCTTCGGTTCCTCACGATAGCCAGGACCAGCATCTCGGGTTGTATCCCAGAATTCATCGGCGGCATGAACAGCCTTGAGTCCATCTCCCTTTCCCATAATAACCTCACGGGAGAGATCCCGAGCTCTATCGGTTCGTTAGAGAAACTCACAGGGCTTAGCCTAGACAGGAACAAGCTCACAGGACCGATCCCACAGTCGTTTGGGGAATTCAAGGGCAACGATTTCTATTTGTACTTAAACCACAACCAGCTCTCCGGTAAAATCCCGGCCTCATTGGGGGACAAGGACTTCTCCTACATCGATTTGTCACGAAACAAGCTTGAAGGAGACGCGTCCATACTGTTCGGATCCAAAAAGTCGACCTGGTACTTGGATATCTCGAGGAATTTGTTTGAATTCGATTTTTCAAACGTTAAGTTTTCGAAGAAGCACTTGTTCAGTTTAGACATTAGCCACAACAAGATATGTGGGAGCCTTCCAAAGGGTCTGACCAAGCTGAGTTTGCAGCATTTCAATGTTAGTTACAATCAGTTGTCTGGGCAGATTCCTCAGGGTGGGGACCTGCAAAAATTTGATGCCTGGGCCTACGTCGGAAACAACGGCTTGTGCGATCCTCCGCTGCCGAGCTGCAATCTGATTATGGAGGCCTAACATTATGGAGGCGTAATTAAGGCTTTGCATATATGCATTGCTTGGAAGTTTTAAGGGTTTTTTTTTTTTTTTTTTTCTTTTTTTCAACGACAATAAGAATAAGCATGTTATGTATGTGCTCAAGTATTATAACTACTATCCTCAAGCAGGAACCAAATAATAAAATGATCAGACATCTATGGGAAATTGATTTGAAGTCATTGACCCATATATAGTTTGTTATATAATTTGAGGATTGGACATATACATATACTAGGCTTTGGATATATATATATATGTGTGTGTATATATATATATAGATCACTATTGACTTCTGATACTGTAGATATATATCATTAGCAATAGTGTGATTAAATTATTTGTACATTTATATTTTGAAAATTAGGAAATCTCTTGATTTTAGTAGAGTATTCAATAATCTTATGTAATTTACTTGATTTCTACAACTGTAATTTGTATTTATAGTAAGTGATTTTCTCTCGCTCTTGTAATCCGGAGATGTAATAAGGACATTGTCGAACCACAAAACTTTATGTCGTACGTCTCCTCTTCTTTTATTTTTCATATCTAATATCAAAGCGATTTACTTCAATGAGTACTTGATCACATGACTGACGTCTATGCTTTCTCCCCTTAATACTTTATTGTTCTAACAACTAACATTTAGGATGTGTTTGGGGCGAGTAATTCAATTAAAAATTTTTTAAGTCAACTTAGTTTTACTATTTATAGCTTAAACTATAACTTGAACGTTAAAACTTTAAAAGTTCATAATTTTGTATGTACAAGTCCGAATAGGATGATTTTTTTAATAAATTATATAAAATTTCAAGACGAATGAAACAAACTTCATTTTTTTTTTTTCATAACATATTTTTAGTTTTTTACACTTTTTAACTCCAATAAACAAAACACACATCATATGTACAACTCAATAATTCAACTCAACTCCAAACAAGTTTTTGCAACTAAAATTGTTCCCTCAAACACATGCTTAGCTTCTAGTCACCGCCCCCGATCATTATACTTATGCGTCATTCCTTGACCATTGTCCTCTTTGGGCGCTCCTACTGCTGCCGTACTACAATATGGAAGCAAATAAACTTCACTTTAAAAACCAACGTTTTAAACTTACAAATCGGTAATAAAATAAAATAAATCAAAACAATGCCAAAACCAGTGATATTGTAACGCAATAAATTTGACATCGGCCAAAAAGGAATGTGGAAAGTTTCCACGCCGGTTAAAAATCGACGTGGAAACTTTTAACGTCGATTAAATAACCACTTGATGTTTAAAGTTGTAGAAATTTAATAAACACTACTAAAAAGAGGGGATTACACGACGGTTTTTGACCGTCGTGCAAAGTTTACACGACGGTTACAGAACCGTTGTGTAATCCACCGTCGTGGAAGATACCACGACGGTTATATGAACCGTCGTGGTATCTCAAATTTACACGACGGTCAACAACCGCCGTGCTATCATGTATTTAAGTAGACAAATTGTGGTGTAAAGTGGATTTTACACGACGGACATATTGAGGACCGTCGTGTAATGCGGACTTTACACGACGGATATATAGAAGACCGTGGTGTAAGGCTTTTTTCTCTGTGAGCTAGCTCCTTTCGGTTTATTCTTTGGTTTGGCTACATATATAATTGGTTTCTTTGGACTCTTGTTTTGTAACCTTTTTTAACCTTTTGTATAAAAAACTGCATTTGAGTGGACGATGGGTGTAAGATGGAACTTTTATTAACTGTCAATATAATCTTGTTGGAATTTATTAAATTCTATTAATTAATGTATCTGTCAATCCAGTTATTTTATATATTATAAGTTAGATTTTTGATGTTTTGATAAATGCACCAGAACATTGTTCATTGGGTTTGAACATGAGTTGTCGGATTCTTTGGTGTGGATTTCCTCCATGATTGTCCTATTTTTTTCTCTTTTTATTTACCTTTTTTAAAAAAAGAAAAGAAAAAAAAAAGAAAAGAAAATCGAGTATTATCTATCATTAATGGTTTCCTCCTTAAGATACGGAATGAGGAATTTTAGTAATTAATTATTGTTATTATTATTTTTTTTAATATTTGGGATGTGTGAGTTCAAATTCTACACCTTTAAGTAGAGTTAAGTATGGAATTACTGTTAAGTTATGTTTGCCGCTACATTTTGATAACTAATTATGGATTGTGCACATTATTTAAACATTTAGGCACCACAACCATTTTTAGGGGGAAAAAAATGCTTTTAGAACAAAATCAGTGATCTCACAAAAAAAAAAAAAAAAAAAAAAATCACTGTACAATTTCTCATTTTTTAGTTTATATGAGATGACAATCATGTTGCAAATGTTATATCTACTCATTGGATTCACCTTTCTGCGGCCACTTGGTTGTTTTAAAGCCCAAACTTCTGTCTTTTTCGGCGTACGTGTCAAATTATCGTTTAATTGATAACCGACTTTAACCTTTTAGAATTTTTCCTCTTGGGTTTTGATTAGGAGGTTTAAATAAATATGTTTGAAGACACTAGCAAAATCTCACCTGCGTGCACATGATAATTTCTATGTTCACACGTGCGGGCATAATTTGTTTATTTTGTGCATACATGTCTTGTTGTATGACTACTGTTTTTGTTTTTTTTTTCTTTTTACGTTTAACAAATATGAGTTCAGAAATTAGTATGGGATAGATAACTTAATAGAGGATAGATGATTTAGAACATGCCCTAGCAATGTCGTAAAATTTTTTATGCTAATTGCTCTTTTTTACCATTTTCATTACGAAAAAATTAAATGTACTCTTCACTTTTTCATGCTAAAGAGATTAGATGATTATATGAAAAATATAGTTGTCTCATCACATCATTTCATTTTTATGTGTATAAAAACATATATATATATATATATAAGATTAAAAAAAAAAAAAGGAAATCTAGTGTATAATATAGCTTTAATTAGATGGATT
The DNA here is from genome assembly GCA_025413485.1 of Ficus microcarpa. Classification (NCBI taxonomy): domain Eukaryota; kingdom Viridiplantae; phylum Streptophyta; class Magnoliopsida; order Rosales; family Moraceae; genus Ficus; species Ficus microcarpa. The sequence continues at coordinate 27,131,238 of CM046387.1, read as the reverse complement.
TATTTCAAAAACTTATTTTTTCTTGACAAAACAAATTCTGAAATATATGTTATACATTTGTAGAGCATAGATTCAAGATCAGTTTTGATACTTATGCTTTGTTACATGGCTTTTTATGTTTTTTAAAAATGCTTAAAATATTTCTCATAATTTACTTAATGGTATATTTTTGTCATTTTATCTCCTTTTTCTCATTTACAAAGTAGGCAAATGAAAAAATCGAAACAAATTGTTGTTCAAGTTCAAAGGATGCTAATAGAGTTTCTGGATTCAAAGAAATAAGTTGAGAAATAATATAACTAAAACCAAAAAGTATAGTAATGTATTCAATCTTTTTAAAAGACAGTTTCGCCTTTTCTATAATATTATTTTGTGTAACTTTAGCAACTCAAGATTCAAGTTGAATTTCTTTTAAAAGAAAAAAAATAAAATGATAAAAGAGAGATGTGACGCATAGAAAAATGCTAGGGAAATCGATTTCAATCCCAAATTTTTTAGTATCATCTTATATTAATTTATTAGTATGAGTGACACAATAATTAAAAACATCTACTGTTAAAAAAAAAATAACATACCATCAAATAAATTGATACTAAATAATCATAATTAAAATTGCTGTCACTAACATTATTTATCACACATAAATAGTACTATGTCCCTCTTAACGTGGGACCCAGAAACCGATTGCTTCGAAAAATGGTAATTCATGGAATGCGACAACGAAACCCGTCAAATCGTTAAACTCAGCGTCCGCTATATGGCTATTTTGTGGGACCAATCCCACCCCAAGTTGGGGACCTTCCATACCTTGAAACACTTTAATTCACCCTAGGACCGATTCCACTCCTGTGTAGAAAAAGCCAAAGGCAAAAAAGAATACAAATCTATTTAGATAGAAATAAAGGTCAGCAATATATAAGAAGGTAAGCCCATCATATCTCTAGAGACCTCTAACGAAATTATTGTTGGCCAATTGAACCACCAACTAGTGTAATCAATATGAATCGCATGAGACACTAAATTATCAGCTGACCGGTTTTCCTCACAAAAAACTTGAAAAAACGCAGTAGTTTAGATTCTCTAAATAATGAATCACACGTTTCTAGAAAGAAATTTTCATGAAACATTCTCACTCTTTGATTTGAGAAGAGCGACTGCATACATAGCATCATGTGGCAAAAAGAGGCTCCACCATTTTTATGATATTGTTTTGTATAACATTAGCAACTTCTCAAGGATCATGTGGCACCGGATCAGACCAATAATAGTACTACGATTGTACTGTTATTTTTTAGATCTTTAAAAAAATAATTGCTCTTTTTATTAGTCAATTCTCCCCATGATCCCATAAATTCAACCATGCATATTGCAACACATTTCCTCACCCAACAACAAACCCACAATTTAGTCCAAGACATGGAAATCCCAATTTTGCCGATCTTCAAAATGCTGTGCGTCACTCTTGTCTTCTCCACCTTTCTTCGCTCTTCTCTCTCCGAGTCCGAGCTCTGCCACCCACAAGACAAGAAAGTCCTCCTCCAAATCAAGAAAGCCTTCAACGACCCTCACGACCTCGCCTCTTGGGACCCCGAAACCGACTGCTGCAGCTGGTACGGCGTCGAATGCCACAAAACAACCAATCGAGTCTGGAGCCTTGAGATCAACGATGGCGAACTTGAGGGACCGATCCCACCCCAAGTCGGCGATCTTCCCTACCTTGAGTCCCTACAGTTCCACCTGTGCCCTAACCTCACAGGACCGATCCAGCCGGCCATTGCGAAACTAAAGAGGCTTCGGTTCCTCACGATAAGCTGGACCGGCATCTCGGGTCATATCCCAGACTTCATCGGTAACCTTAAGAACCTCAAGTCAATCTCCCTCTCCTCTAATAGACTAACGGGACCGATCCCAAGCTCTATCGGTTCGTTAAAGAACCTCACAGGGCTTCTCCTAGACAGGAACAAGCTCACGGGACCGATCCCACATTCGTTCGGGAAATTCGAGGGCAAAGAATTCTATTTGTACCTAAACCGCAGCCAGCTCTCTGGTAAAATCCCAGCCTCATTAAGGCAGACGGACTTCTCCTCCATCGATTTGTCGCGAAACAAGCTCGAAGGAGACGCGTCCGTACTGTTCGGGTCCAAAAAGTCGACCTGGGTCTTGGATATCTCGAGGAATTTGTTTGAATTCGATTTTTCGAACGTTAAGTTTGCAGAGCAATTGACAAATTTAGACATTAGCCACAACAAGATATATGGGAGCCTTCCGAAGGGTCTGACCAAGCTGAGTATGGCGGTGTTCAATGTTAGTTACAATAAGTTGTGTGGGCAGATTCCTCAGGGTGGGGACCTGCAAACAAGGTTTGACGCCTCGGCATATGTCGGAAACCGCTGCTTGTGCGATCCTCCGCTGCCGAGCTGCAGTCTGATTATGGAGGCGTAGAAGGCTTTGCATATACAGCATTGCTTCGAAGTATTAAGGATATTATAATTTATCACTACCAGCTTTTTTTTTTTTTTTTTTTCGATGTTAGTAAGAATAAGCATTCTGTATGTGCGAGTACAAGGGTTTGCTTGTATAACTACTATGGGCCGTTTGGTGGAGTAGTTTGAGTTGAGATTTTTAAGTTTTAATAATAAATTTTTTTGAATTTTCAGAAAAGACAAAAAAATTTTTGGGAAAAAGACAAAAATTTTTGAAAAAAAAGACAAAAAAAAGTTTGAGTTGAATGGTTTGAACCATTCAACCAAACACCCCTATGATATCCTCAATCTGGAAGGAAAGAATTAAATGATCAGACATATTCTATGGTATGTAGTCGTCGGCTCTATATATATTTTGTTATATAATTCGAGGATTAAATTTAAGAATTCCTGTGAGTACAAATGCAATACAATTAAAGAAGATAGAAAGGTGTGAATAACCAATACGCTAAGAGGATTAAACAAACATATATATAGGTATGTATATAAGTATATATAGTCTTTCCCACGCAAAGAATAGAATTCGTTGAGTTCGAAAACAGTAATTAACTTAAAACAACATTTGTATAGTGTTTTAGAAGAATATTTTTGCTATAAGTCAGTGATAAGTCGCCTTTGTTTCGAAACAATTATATGGTTACAGTAAGCTTTGGATGATAAATAACCATATTATAGCTATCTTTAGCAATACTTCTATTAATTTATCGAAAGTTGTGGGTCTATATCATAACATTACGTTTCTTATTTATTTTGTCTGAATATTCTCATGATTTGTGACTATTAGAGAGATTATTCTGTTTAAACCACTTCACATCACCATACTCGGTTTTAGATCGTGAAATAAAGTCTAGCTAAAAACTCGAGTATAAGGCCCCTTAGCACCATAATACGATACACTACGGTTCTTAACGGTAGTCTCCGGGGATTTTTTACTATGCCTGTGCAAGTTACACTGAGAAAACATAGTCTAATCTCTCTCTCCCATTATTTTTATTATTTTTTCTTTTTATTATTATTATTATTATTATTTCTTTTTTGTTGAAGTTTAGGCTCTTCTGTATGATGAGCTCCTTCCGGTTTAGTCTTTGGTTTGGCCACTTCGGTGGTTAATTGGTTTCTTGTGACTCTTGTTATGTAATTTTTTTTTTTCATTATATTTAAGAACTTGGAATTTACCAAATTCTGTCGTAACTTTTACTTCTTTTATAAAACAATATATTTTTGATTTTTGATATTTCAAATGCACTAAAACTTTGTTCGATAATATCAATATGGTTTTTAACAACTCATTTCCATGGATATGAGCAAGTGTCGTTGGATTCTTTGGTTTGGATTTCCTCCATGATTGTCCTTTTTTTTTTTTTTCTCCTTTCCTTTTCTTTTCTTTTCTCTCTCTCTCTTTTTTTTTTTTTAAATCGAGTTTTGTCTACCATTAATGGTTGTCCTCGTTAAGAAACGGAATCAGGCATTTTGGTTAACTATGGATTGCACATTATTTAAACAAAAAGGTGATATATTTCATGGAAAAAAAAAAACTCCACATTCTTTCAACGTAAGCAACGATTAGTCACCACATCCATTTTTATGGAAAAAAAAAAAAAAAGGAAAAAAAAGCCAATTTCAACTAGATTTCAATCAAACCACTATGAGGAACCTTACAAATTATAGAACAAAGAGGTGCAAAATCACTGTTTTCACCCAAAAAAAAATTGGAAAACTCACTGTACAATTACACTCACTTTAAAATGCCCAATCATGTTGCGAATAGTTTATCTTTGGGGTTAATCTTAATTTGGCCACTTGGTGGTTTTAATGCCCAAACTTCTGTCTTTTTCAGCGTTGGCTTGGCATCCCAGATTACTGTCTCATTAGTCACTAATTTTAATTATAAATATGCACTCCTTTTCCACTTTAGCATTTTTCTTTGTAGGTTTTGATTAGAGGGTTTTCAATTAACATATTTTGAGATGTTAGCAACATCTTAGTTTTAACTTAGGTTTTTAGGATCATCACCTGATTTTTATTTTTATTTATTTTTTGCTTTTGTTCTTGTTTTCTTGCCCGCGTGTATGTGGTAATTTCTTTGTTCTCACTTGTGTGCGTAATTTGTTTATTTTGTGCCTACATGTGCTTTCTATTTTCCTGTACTTATTTCTTCTAGTATGACTATTGTATGTGTGTGTGTGTGTGTGTGTTTTTTTTTTTTTTACTTGAAAAAAATTAAATGCATTCTTCGATTTTCCATGACCTAAAGAGATTAGATGATTATATATGGAAAAAAAAAAAAAAAAAAAAAGAGTTGTCTCACCACATCAGTTCATTTAAGAAATGTATATCAGATATTAAAAAAAAAAAAAAAAGGAAAACCAGTGAAAAAAATATGTTTAATTAGATGGGATTTATTTCTAAAATATATATTTTCTTGACAAAAACAATTTTGAAAAATATGTTAAACATTTATAAAACATGAATCCAAGATCTTTTTTGATACTTTATGTTCTGTTACTAGGCTTGTTCTGTTTTTTTTTTTTTTTTTTTTTCATGTTTAAAATATTTCTCAGAAATTACTAAAGGGCATTTTAATTATTTCATCTCCTTTTTTTCATTATCAAAGTAGGCAAATGATAAAATTGAAATGAATTATTGTTCAAGTTCAAAGGATGCTAATAGAGTTTCTAAATTGAAAGAAATAAGTCGAGAAATAATATAACTAAAACCAAAAAGTATAACAATGTAATCAATCTCTATAAAATCCGTTTCGCCTTTTATTTATTTATTTATTTAAATAATATCGTTTTGTGTAGCTTTAGCGACTCGATCAGATTCAAGTTGCATTTCTTTTTGAAGGAAAAAAAAAAAAAAGTAAAATGATTGAAGAGAGATGTTGTGCATAGAAAATTGTTAGCGAGATCGATTTTAATCCTAAAATTTGAACGCCACTTTTACATAATGTGATTTTTCATTTTTTAATTTATTTATACGGTTGACACATTAATTAAAAACATCTATAATTAAAAATAATAATAACTTATTATTACGTGAGTTGGTACTTGAAAGTTATAATTATAACTAACGTCTCTAAAACTACTTATTGCAGTTAAAATCCTAGTAAAAAAAAAAAAAAAAAAAACGATTCAAGTGGTAATGGAAGTCCAATGACCAATAATAGTACTATGTTCCTAATTAACGTTAGACCGAGAAACCGATTGCTGCTAATTTGTCTCTAATCATTGCTATCATTTGGGACCAATCCCACCTTCCATACCTTGAAACCCTTTACTTCCACAAGAGCCCTAACCTTAGCAGACCGATACACGGTTGCAAATCTAAAGAGGCTTCGGTCCCTCATCATAACTTCATGGGTGATCTAAAGAACCTCTAGTTCATGTACCACAACAATAATAACTTCACGGGATGGATTTCGAGCTCCATTGGTTCGTCAGAGAAACTCGCAGGGCTTTGCCTAGGGGGGAACAAGTTGAGGGACCGATCCCATACTCGTTTGGGAAATTCAAGCAGGACTATTTCTACATATGTACCTGACCAATAACCAGCTCTCCGGTGAAATCCTGGCCTCATGATGGGGGAGAAGGACTTCAAAACAAGATCGAAGAAGACGCATCCATATGGTTCCAGTTCAAAAAGTCGACCGAGTACTAGAATATCTCAAAGGAATTCGTTCCAGTTTGTTTTCCATTATTTCGTTACTTTGCGTTTAATATCACAAACATCTGCAACATAATCTTAATTTTCATTATATTTTTTAGGTCGCACCGCAAAAAAAATCCTAATAACACTAGCTATACACCAATTTTCTCACCATAAGGAACGTGCAAACACTTGAAAATGGAGACCCGAACTATCTTCTGCTAGGTCCTTCTACTTCTCCACATTTCTTCACCCTTCTCTGTCCATCTCCGACTCCGAGCTTTGCCATCCCGACGACAAGAAAGTCCTACTAAAGATCAAGAATACCTTTAACGATCCTGACATCTTAATCTCTTGGGACCCGAAAACCGACCGCTGCAAACCGGAACTAATTCATCACCTGTGATGAGATCAACCACGATGCTGAGCTCTTGGTCGATGAGATGGACTGCGACCTTGAGGGACCAGTCCCATCGCAAGTTTGTGACCTTCTGTACCTCCAATTGCTCGCCTCAAATATTTCCCCGACCTCATCCCGTCAGCCATCGCCAACCTCAAGAAGCCCCAGGTAAAGATTTTGATGGATTGATGAAATAATGGTTTCATATATTTTTATTGAAAAGAATCGTATATATATACAAGAGTCAAGAATCTATACTAGGAAACTAACCTCCTCTAAGTTAGGCAGTACAACAATAAGGCAAGAATCTAGAACGGGAAACTAACCACCTATAAATTAGGAAATACAACAACCTCCTATAATCAGAAGCTAATTTTAGAATGTATATTGTAATTAATTTCACGTATCTTTATTATGCCCCCGCAAGATGGAGCACCGGGAGGTGATGCCAATCTTGGACACCAGTTGTTGAAAGCGAGAGCGGGGAAAAGGTTTGGTGAGCGCGTCAACTAATTGATCAGCAGAGGAAACATGGGCAACCCGAAGAGAACCCCCTTGAACTTGTTCACGTATGAAGTGGTAGTCGAGAGCAACATGTTTCATGCGAGAATGGAAAATCGGATTTGAACAAAGATTTGTCGCACCAACATTATCACAGTAAATGACTGGTTGTTGAGGTAAGATGACATGAAGCTCTGTGAGAAGCGAATAGATCCAGCGAATTTTGGCAGCTGCTATAGCAACAGCACGGTACTTGGCCTTAGTAGATGAGCGGACCATCGTCTGTTGTTTCTTGGAACTCCAGGAGTTAGGATTGTGGCCAATGTAGATGAGATATGCACTTTTGGAAGTAAAATCATCTTTGTTACTAGCCTAGTCTGCATCTGAGAAAGCATAGAGAGCTAACGACGATTTCCGAGAAAGGATAACCCCGTGATTAATAGTACCGCAGAGGTACCGGAGCAGACGTTTGACGGCAATCCAATGTTCAGTCTTGGGGCAAAGCATGAATTGAGACAACTTGTTTATCGTGTAAGCAATGTCCGGGTGGGTGAGAGATAAGTATTGGAGACTACCAACAAAAGCCCGGTAGGCAGCGGGATCAAAGATGGATGAGCCAGAGTGAAGCGTAAGAATCAGAGGAGTGGCAAGTGGCGTGGACATTGGTTTGGCACCGGTCATGTGAGAGCAAGAAAGAAGATCATGCATGTGATGCCGTTGGGAAAGAAAAATGCCATGCGGATGTGGAATAACTTCAACTCCAAGAAAATAGGTTAATAAACCAAGATCCTTGATGGAGAATCTGTTGGAGAGAAGAGTGATGAACTGTTGGACAATAGTGTCATTGTTCCCTGTGATAATAATGTCGTCAACATAGACCAACAGATAGATCATGATGTCAGAGAAGTTGTAGACAAATAGGGATGTGTCGGCATGAGAGTTGGTGAAGTCAGAAGTGACAAGAAAGTGACGTAGCTCATCGTACCAGGCACGTGGGGCTTGTTTAAGACTGTAGATTGCTTTTTCGGAGTTTGCAAACATGATGAGGGTGGTCGGTGTCAATAAAGCCCTGTGGTTGCGCCATAAAGACATCCTTAGAGAGAGACCCTTGAAGGAAGGCATTGTTAACATCAAGTTGGCGTAGTGACCAACCACGCATGATGGCAATAGAGAGAACAAGTCTAATTGTAGTTGGTTTGACAACAGGACTAAAAGTGTCATAATAGTCAACACTCGGGCGTTGATGGAACCCCTTGGCAACGAAACGAGCTTTGTACCTGTTAATAGAACCAGGAAATAAGCATTTAGTGCGAAAAATCCACTTACAGCCAACTACATTTTGAGATGGATGAGATGGAACGAGGTCCCATGTCCCATTTTGAACGAGAGCATCAAACTCCTCAGACATGGCCTGACGCCATTTGGGATCTTTGATGGCCTGGGTCACGGTAGATGGTTCAAGGTTAGGATTTGTAGATAGTTGTGTAGTGAGATTGAGTTTTGCATTGGTTTGCGAATGTTGTTTTTGGAACGAGTGACCATACCTGGTTGGGGAGGAGGTATGGCGTTGGATTTAGTAGCAGTCGGGAGTAAGGAGTGGGGAGGAGGTGTGGGTGTGGGTGTGGGGATTCATGTGAGGAAGTGGATACGGGATGGGATGGGTAGTTGCCACGGCATGGGGATAAGGGAGCCATGGCGATGAGTCTTGGGTTGGTGGCACCGCAGCAAGGAGTGGATGAAGCCACGGCATGGAGGGTTGGGTTTGAGAGGAAAGGGAGGGATGAGGGCGGGTAAGGAAGAAGAATGGTGGCGGAGGTGGTTGTGGTGGTGTGAGTGGAATCCACAGGAGGGGCAGGTTTGAGAGTGAGAGATGGTGTGATGGCGGCTGGAGGCGACGACTTGGAAGAGACCCAGCAGGAAGATATGGAAGATGAGAGACGGGGAAGATTAGATTGAATGTTGTTGAACGGAAAAATGGACTCGACGAAATTAACATGACGGGATGTGTAAAGACGTGAGGTGACCATATCAAGGCATAGATATGCATTTTGAGGGCAGGAGTAGCCAAGAAAGACACACGGAGTAGACCAAGGAGCTAGTCTGTGTGATAAGTATGGACGTAACCACGGATAGTATAGACACCCAAAGCTCCGAAGTTTGGAGTAATTGGGTGATGTATCAAAAAGAGAAAAGTTGAAGTGTGGGAGTGGGTAAATGATTTATTAGGTAGACAGCAGTGGAAAAGGCATATGACTGATATAACAATGGCATGCATGCATGGGAGAGAAGGGACATACTTGTTTCGACGATATGACAATAACGTCTTTCAGAGTACCCGTTATGTTCAGGAGTATGGGGAGGGGATGTTAAGTGAGATATACTAGTAAAGCTAAGATAAGATGTGAGTGCTTAATATTCCCCCCATTATCTGAGTAGAATGTGATGATTTTCCTTTTGAAGTAGCTTTCGACAAGGGATTTGAAACGAACAAAGACGTCATGAACATCATATTTTCTTTTTAAAGGACAAAGCCAAATGTACTTGGTGAAGTGATCAACAAAAATTACATAATATTTGAAACCATCAATGGAGTGGACCGAGGAGGTCCACACATTAGAAAAAATAATTTTAAGTAGAGAGTTAAAACCAAGAGTAGAAATAGAAAATGGTAATTTGTGACTTTTATTGCATTGACAAGCATTACAATTGAAATTCATGGAAGATGGACTAGAAACATCTAAGTGAAAAGCAGAAACAATATGTCTAAGAATGAACAATGATGGATGACCTAGACGATGATGCCACGTGGATGAAGTGGTCTTGACACTAGAGAAGGTGATCAACGAAGAAGATGGGATAGAGGAAATCGGCCATTCATACACACCATCCTTAATCCGACCCTGCAGAAGTATTGCCCCCGTGCGAAGATCCTTCACAAGAAATGAATGGGGTATGAATTCAATGGAAGCGTTATTGGTATTACAGAATTGAGAAATAGAAATAAGATTGCGATGCATGGTAGGAACACAAAGCACATTAGTAAAATAAAAAGTATTGGATGGAGTGTGTAAAAATGTAGAACCAATGTGTGAAATAGGGAGGCCCATGCCATCACCGATCATAACATCGTCATTCCCGAAATAAGGAGCATGAATGGAGAGATTACTTAAGTCGTTGGTGACATGGTGCGATGCACCACTATCAAGGAGCCATTTGGAGCCACCGAAGTGGTCTGTAATGGTGACATTGGCACGTGGTTGCCATGGGGTCGAAGCACGGGGTTGCCATGAGTTTGGAGTTCAAGGCTGCCATTGACAAGGGGTTCGTGACTGCGACGTGGACTGTGGATTCATTGGTGTGAGGCGAAATAGAGGACATTGTTGAACAATGTGTCCTTGGGCGCGACACCCTTGACACTTTCCAAGGTATGGCCGAGAATGAGGACGATCAGACTTTGCAGTGGAGTTGGGTGATGTATGTCCCCAGGAGCGTTGATGGCCGAAACTATTTGGTAGGAATTGGACCGAGTTGAGGTTGGATTTGCAGAGATGGGAAGAGGAGTTGAAGTGGCGGTAGGAGGATGTAAGGATAATTCCTTGTTAATCAGCTGCTCATGGAGTTCATCAAATGATATTGTTGTATCACGTGCATTGATGACATCAGCAATAGGTTTGTAGTCATCATCAAGACCATCAAGAATCTTCTCAATGATATCTTCATCGTCCATGGGCTTGCCAAGCATAGCAAGTTCGTCCGTGCGAGTTTTTGTGAACTGCATGTATTCGGAGATTGTTTGTGACCCCTTTGTTGCCTGCTTAATTTGATCCTTAATATGCTTGATGTGTCCACGAGAGGGTCATGCATATATGTTGGCGAGAGTCATCCAAACTTCACAATACATTTTGGATTGAGTGATGAGAGGTATTAGAGTAAAAGATATTGACCCCACTAATGCTCCAAAGATTAATTTGTCTTGACGGAGCCAAGTCAAGTATTTGGGATTAGGACTGGGAGCATTATTGACGGTGGTTGTGGCAGGAGGTGGTGCAAGAGATTCATCTATGAATTGTTGCAGCCCGTAACCAATAAGAATAGCTTCAATTTGCAGCTTCCAAGATAGATAGTTGGTGGATGTGAGTTTCACAGAATTGTGTATATTGATGGCAATAAGAGGTTTTGTGGATTCTTGAGTGTTGGGTATGAGAAGTTGATTGTTTTCAGTGGTCATGGTTGAAGAATACTAGAGCGGAGTTGGCGCTACGATACTGAGTTGCGGTGGGGGCTATGAGGTTTAAGGTTGATGGCAGGAAAAGAAAAATGAGAAAGAGAAGAGAAAGAGGTTCAGGAAAAGGGCTCTAATACCATAAAGATTTTGATGGATTGATGAAAATGGTTTCATGTATTTTCATTGAAAGGAATCATATATATATATACAAGAGTCAAGAATCTGTACTAGGAAACTAATCTCCTCTAAGTTAGGCAATACAACAATAAGGCAAGAATCTAGAACGGGAAACTAATCACCTATAGATTAGGAAATACAATAATCTCCTATAATCAGAAACTAATTTTAAAATGCATATTGTAATTAATTTCACGTATCTTTATTAGTCTGCAGTTTCGCAAACACCAACATCTCTGGTCCCATTCCAGAATTCATCGGTAACTCTAATGTTATAATAATTAGAACCCAAATGCTCAAGTTCATCGTATTTAATTTTTATTTGCATCATTTTTATCCAAAATTCCATAATCAGCCATTAAAGGATTGACGTGAGTCCAAATTACTGCATTATATTGAATTGTTTCTGCTACATATTATTGTGTTTGTTGAAGACAATTATTTGTTATTTGCTGCACAATTATTATATATACTAAAAGGATGCATTTTATACTGTTCATTGCATAGTGTTTTACAGTGATTTTTGTTTTGTTTTGTTTTTTTTTGTTTTTTTTTCATTTTCGGGTGCTTTAGGTACAGTATTGCACAGTAATACATAGTAATTTGCTATAGTGATCTACAGTAATCTACACATTTTTTACTGTTTATTGCACAGTGTTTTACAGTGATTTTTGTTTTTTTGTTTTGTTTTTTTTGTTTTTTTTTTTTTTTCATTTTCAGGTGCTTTAGGTACAGTATTGCATAGTAATACACATTAACTTTGCTACAGTGATATACAGTAATCTACATTAACTTTTACTGCATATAAAAATTGTAGTATCAAGGATTTGACATCAACACAAGCCTAATCTGCCATGATGCCTCGGGTGGATTTGGTTACGGTCTCTCTACTATATCCCCTCGCTGGATGCTCGAAAGGCATGTACACGGGGACCGTGGTAAAAACGTTTTCACGTTTAAACAAATTTAGACAAAGCCCTTTCCAACCAACTTAATAAAAGAGTTAAGAGTATTTTAAAAAAGAAAAGAAAAGGAAAGGAAAGGAAAAAAAAATACAAAACGACAAAACAATAAAAAGATTAAAAAAAAAAAAAAAACCAAAATGCCATATGAAATTTTTAAAAAAAAACTGAAACTTCTTAACGAAATTCCAAAAAAAGATTTAGGCGAAATACTTTTTAATCAAATTAAAAAAACCATAAAGAAACTCCTAAAAAGAATCCATAAATTAAAAAGCAAATAATAAAAAAAGCAAATAATCTAAACTTATTATCTTGCTTATCTATGGACCCCGATATGTAAGTACCGGGTATGCGTGATCAATGGGAAGTTAAGGTTTGTAAGATCTCTAACAACACCGAGATCTTAAAGTGGACTTGTCCATATTTTTTCTTAAACATGATCCTCCACTATAAAAAGATGAAAAAAAAAGATTTAGATGAAAAAAAATCAACACAAAGCTGAAAAAAAAAATAGTACAGCAGTACAAGTCATCACCAACAAGGAAAAAAAAAAAAAATACTATAAACAATAATATGTACAATTTATTAAATTCTGCATTGTCAAAAGATACAGAATTTAAACTCCTGATTCAAAGTTTAAAAAAAAAAAAAGATTAGATGAAAAAAAGTCAACACAAAGCTGAAAAAAATAATAATAATAGAGCAGAACAATTTATCACCAATAAGAAAAAAAAAATACTATAAACAAATATGTACCACCTATCAACTTTTTTAATTATTTTTTTTTACTTTGTATTTAGCAAATAATTATAACATACAAGTGCTTCCAATCGTGCGCAAGTGTAGGGTGTTTGATTGGTTAGTTTGAGTTGAAATATTTTAGTTGTAATAGTAAATTTTTTTGAATTTTCAGAAAAGACAAAAAATTTTTTGGGAAAAAGACAAAAACTTTTTAGGAAAAAAACAAAAAAAAGTTTGAAATGAGTTGGTTGCCAAACTCCCAAGTGTTAGTTGTAAATAATTTTTGCTTAAGTCACACGGCAAAAATCCCTATAAATCCAATTAATTGCCAAGTACTTGTCAGCATCAATTTGCTCATCACAAAGAACGTCCAACAATTGAAAAATGGAGACCAGAACCCTCCTCTGTTTGGTTCTTTTCTTCTCCACATTTCTTCACCCTTCTCTCTCCGACTCCGAGCTCTGCCATCCCGACGACAAAAAGGTCCTCCTAGAGCTTTCATTCAACAAGTACAAATATAGTTCTCGCACTAAAAATGGACATGAACTTCATTTGAGGATGTACTATCCAATTATGGAATCTAAGACGTGATCTAATTATATTTATTATAGATGTCTTATTTTCCATTATGAACTTATTATCTAGCTTATCTATTTACCTTTATATGTATGTACCGGTACGCACAATCAATGAAAAATTAAGGTTTGTAAGGTCCCTAACAACACCGAGATCTTAAATTGGACTTGTCCAGATCTTTTCTTAAACATGATCCTCCACTATCAAAAGATGCAGAATTTGAATTCCTCATCCTAAGTTAAAAAACATAAAAAATAAAAAAGATTGGATGAAAAAAAATCAACAGAAAGCTTGAAAAAAAAAAAAGATAATAATAGAGCAGTACAATTTATCACCAATAAAAAAAAATACTATAAACAATAATATGTACCACATATCAACTTTTTTCATTATTATTTTTACTTTGTATTTAGCAAATAATTATAACAGACACGTGCGCAACATATAACTGTTTGTTGTAAATAATTTTTGCTTAAGTCACACGGCAAAAATCCCTATAAATCCAATTAATTGCCAAGCACTTGTCATGCATCAATTTGCTCATCATAAAGAACGTCCAACAATTGAAAAATGAAGACCAGAACCCTCCTCTGTTTGGTTCTTTTCTTCTCCACATTTCTTCACCCTTCTCTCTCCGACTCCGAGCTCTGCCATCTCGACGACAAGAAGATCCTCCTAGAGATCAAGAAATCCTTCAACGACCCCGACATCTTCGTCTCGTGGGACCCGGAAACCGACTGCTGCAACTGGACCTTCATTGCCTGCGACGACAACAACCGCGTTGCTGAGCTCGTAATTGAAGACGTGGACTGCGATCTTATGCGACCAATCCCGCGGGAAGTCGGTGACCTTCCATACCTCGTAGTGCTCAGCTTCGCAGATTGCCCCGACATCACAGGAACCATCCCTCCAGCCATCGCCAAGCTCAATAATCTCCAGGGACTTGGTTTCAGAAACACCAGCATCTCTGGTCCCATTCCAGAATTCATCGGTGACTTGAAGGTTATAATTACTTGAACAACCAAGTTCTTTGTAATTAATTTTTAATTGCATCATTTTTTTCTTTTTACAAAAATTCCGTAATCAGCTATTAACTTGTTGACGTGAATTCAAATAATGACTCTGTATTAAGTTATGCATAATGAATTATTATGTTTGTTGAAGACAATTGTTGTATTATTTGTTACATATACAATTAAATTTTATAACTTAAAAATATTTGAAATTTATAACTGATTTAATATTTCCAAGATATTTAAATTAAATATAATTCTAACTTTTTTTTTTTTTTTTGGTGGCATGCTAAACAAAATCCTGAATCTGTTGCTGTTTAGGACCTCGTGATGTTAGACCTTGGTGATAATAGCTTCTCAGGACCAATTCCGAGCACCATCGGAAATCTAACGCAACTCCATTTTCTCAATCTGTCTTATAACCAATTATCGGGACCAATTCCTGGCACGTTCGAGTCAAGCAATAAACTCCTCGTGATCGATTTGAAGTCTAACATGCTTGAAGGCGACGCCGCGGTGATTTTTACACCCAACAAAACGTCGATTTTTATAATAGATCTATCTTGGAACCTGTTCGAGTTCAATTTCTCAAACGCGTATTTCCCGAGGCTCTTGTTCTATCTCGACATCAACCACAACATCATTTATGGGAGTCTTCCATGGGAGCTGACCGAGCTGGCGTTGTTGCTTCATTTGGATGTGAGTTGCAACAGATTGTGCGGGGAGATTCCACAGGGCGGCAATTTGCAATCCTTCCCCGCATCGGCCTACTCACACAACAACTGCTTGTGCGGTGAACCGTTACCTCCATGCTACCACCCGAATCCGAAAGTCGGATTTATATGATCTAATTTTGTTTTCTGAAGTACATATATACATATACATATATGTATAGTTAATGAGAATGACGTGCGTGTGTAACATGCGCTAACAAGATTTGCTAAACTAGAAACGTCATGTATATATGTTATAATTATGTAACCGTTGGTCTCATAATAAATAAATCCAAAATGTTATAGATAAAGCCATATATTTATACATTATATATAACAAATTACAGGAAATAGGAAACTTAAAAAAAATATTTAAAGTAAGTAGCACATTTTAAAATATATTTGTGATAAATAGCATGTTTATGACAATTTTTTTATTTACTAGAATTTTTAAGGTAATTTTATCCAAAAATATTCGTTGGTCTTTCAAAATATGTTTAATTATTTTTACAAAATAAACAACAAAAAAGAAATTTATGATACAAAAATTTTTCAGAGTTACCCCCCCCCCCCCCCCCCCCAAATGTTATCAATTATCTTGCATTTTATGTGAATCAATAAGTTAGTAGTAGATGTCTTATTATCCGGGAGTATGAGTGAATCAATGGATTTTGAGAAAATGAATCCTAATAGATCTACCCTTTTATTTCTATCCCTCTATTTTTCTTATCTAGTTCTTCCTATTTATCTTTTTAATAATTGTTTCTGCTTTAGCTACATAACAAAATTCAATTAAACTCAAAGTAAGTGCTAGTAATCCATCAGTAGTACTTTAAATAATTCAACGTTCATAAGCAGTTAGAATTATCTCAGATAGACGTGACAATTTGAGTCACGACACAATAACATAACACGAAAAAAATGTGGGTTAGGTTTGACAAAATAGGATTTTTTTTTTTTATGTCGGACCCATTTGACACAAAAAAAAAAAAAAAAAAAAAAAATCGTATCGGGTCCATGTGTAACCCGCCAACCTGAAGTGAACTCGTAGACCTGCTTATTTTGTTGTAAGTTGGTTGGTTTTGATAAATGCTTAAGGAGTTTCAAAAACAAAAGGCTGAGTTAAGTTGGGTAAGACATAATTTTCTTCTCGACTAGCTTTCAAGTAACTCAATTCAGAAACTATTGTGACCATCCGTCCATTAACTTTGTTGCTTAAAATTTACTCGTTCTTTCTACTTCTTTGAGTTCTTTTTTTAACAAATAAGCGCCTAGTGCAGGTTGAGGAGGCTATAAATGAAGTCATGTCAGGAAGTATTTCACAAGGAAACTCAAGAATCATAAATCTCAAGAAAACTAAATAAACTCAAGAAGACTAATTTTCACGGATTTAGGAACTCAACGACTAATGCTTTCCTTTGGAGGGTCGCACGGATTGGGTTGTGTCAACCCACCAAAAAATCAGGTTGTGTTAGGGTTGGGGTTTTCTTGATTTGATGGGTTGCAACTCGTGTCCAGGTTGGAGATTTTGAAGAGCAATTTGGCTTCAACCCGACCCAATGATACAAATTGTCATCCCTATCTTCATGCATATGTTTATCAAATGATTGAAAAATATATACATATATATATATGACAAAAAAAATACATATGGTTTAGATATGGATTAATTAATGGATTGGAAATTACTTATCCCTTAATCTAATCAATGACTTTTAGATTGAGAGATTTTCAATCTATTACCATTCCGAAGTGGTCGATAAAGGTTGGATAGTCATTGTTGGAAGTTATCGGCGACAGAAAAACAATGTTTGTTGGTGTTGGATTTTGTCCTCCAATCTTAGCACTCCACTTGTCATTTTGAGTTATTAACTTGAATTTCTTGTGATCCTAGATTTCCACGACGACAATGTCATCAGCATCTGTCGCTATAAACGCTCCCATTGATTGCGCACACCCAATACAACTGTCGTGAAATATTTTGAGATACCACGACGGTTAATAAACCAACGTGGTATCTCAATATTCTACAACGGTTCACACCATCGTCGACTAAAAAAAATGGAACAAATTTCGTTAAAATGAAAACTTTACACGGTGGTTTTGTTCAAAACCATCGTGTAAAGTCCAACATAAATTAAAAAATAATTTGGTAGTTTTTGGTGATTTTCCACGGGTAGCTTAACCCGTGTGTTATTCAATACACGGCCTAGAATATGATTGACAAAATATTAACTACATTGTCTCAAATTAAAAAAACCATCCATTACATTACCAGTTTACATACACAATTAATGAATTGCAATACAAATTTAGTTCATTTTCCCCTGATCAAAGACGATCCGAGATTTTTGTTTTATAATCTCGTCTCCTTTTAATCCTTTCTCCGGCTATAAGCTTCCAATCCATTAAAGCTCTAGTAAGTTTGCAAAATTCAAAATAATTAAGATGCATACCATTAAAATTAAATCAAATAAAATTCCATTTTAACATTTCATTAAACATGTGGTGAGCGGAAAAAATTGCATAGAATATTGTGTATTCGTAGATCTTAAAATGCTAAAAAATTACACAAAAGATTCATCTACAAAGAGCAACAATAAAAAAAATTGAACAACAATAAATACACAAATTACATTCCAAGTAAGTTATTAAAGAATTGTATGTTCATATTTTTGTTGGAAAATAAGAAATTGAATAATGTAAAAGTCACCTTGTATTTCTTTGATCTAAAATAGTTCACGGCCTTGACAGAAAGACAGGGTGGCAGTGGAGGTGGCGACGGCGGCTGCGAAAAAAAGAAAGAGAGGGGAGGGCGGTGTTGAGGGCGACGGGAAAATGAGGGGGAGGGGATGGTGGCGTTGCAGGCGACTGTCAAATGAGGAAGAGAGGAGGGCAGCGGCGGTGGCATCATTGGAAGGCAGTGACGCTATTGGTGGGTGGGCGAAGGAGATAATGGTTAAGGGAAATCTTTGAGTGATCGAGAGGGAGAAAGATAAAAATGATGAAAAAGGATGAGAGAAAGTGGATTTGAGTTAAAGGTTTACGCGTGAATTTCAAAACACAAAATTTCAAAATTTTAAATAAATTTTCAGAAGATTACACAATGGTTTTCCTAAACCGTCGTGCAATCTTGCGAAAATCACTTTAAATTTTAAATTTTTAGAGTGATTTCAAACTTTTTCGGAAGATTATATGATGGTTTCCCAAAACCGTCGTGTAATATATCGAAAATCACTTTAAATTTCAAATTTTTAGAGTGATTTCAAATTTTTTTTTTTTTTAGAATATTAACGGTTTCCATAAACCATCGTGTAATCTTCTGAAAATCACTTTAAATTTCAAATTTTTAGAATGATTGCAAATTTTTTTGGAACCGTCGTGTAATCTTCTAAAAATCACTCTAAATTTCAAACTTTTAAAAGGATGTCAAATTTTTTCAGAAGATCACACGACGGTTTATGAAAATCGTCATGTAACGGTTTTCAAAAACCGTATTGTAATATTAGGTTTACACGACAGTCGTTTAAGCTAACTTTTGTAACAGTGACCAAAGAGCAATCCTATAACACAAGTTAAATCAAAAATTGGAATGAACAAAACTTCAAGATTAAGCTAATTCGAACCTTAGAACTAATAAACTAAACAACAACCATAAATGAAATTAAAAATAAAATTAAGAATATCAAATGTTCAAGCATTCAAAAATTACAAAAATAAAAGGGATAAGAAAAAATAATAAAAACCCCCATTATTATTTCCACAAATCTACAAATTTTTCCCAAAAATCACATCTCCTCCTCTTTAATAGCATCTCCTTTGAAATTTTATCGAGAATAAAA
Organism: Ficus microcarpa; assembly: GCA_025413485.1. Taxonomy (NCBI): domain Eukaryota; kingdom Viridiplantae; phylum Streptophyta; class Magnoliopsida; order Rosales; family Moraceae; genus Ficus; species Ficus microcarpa. The sequence continues at coordinate 27,111,957 of CM046387.1, read as the reverse complement.
ACCTAAAACTTTTTACAAAAGTCAAATCCTAAAACTAATCCTACCCTACCACTTTTTCTTTTTCTTCTTCTTTTTTTTTTTTTTCTATCTTTTTTGTTTTTTTCTTTTTCTTTCTCATTTTTCCTCTTCTTCTTTCCTCTGGTCCCAAAACCCAGTTGATGATGACCCGCGACAACAGCCCTCATTCCTCTTTTCTTCTTGCATTTTTTTTTTTTTCGCTGGCTCCAATGCAGCTTGCTCTAGGCTTTCTGCTTTGCCGCGACACGTGGTGGGGAACGATTTCGTTACTGGAGCAGCTGGGCTAAGCAGATGGAGCCCATGGCCCGTGGGGCGAACTGGCTAGCCAAGACTTGGGGGCGTATGGGATTACAGTGAGTGCGTCTACAGGTGATCCAGCACTCTGGAATAGTCGGACATGAAGCGGCTTCTCACCGGTGTGAGTTAAATTCAGATTTTTAATTTTTTATACATTTTTAGGCTTTTTGATGACCGTTTTGTCCTCATTTAAACTCAAAATTCTCATTTTGCCCATTTTCACTTAATTACCCTCCATAAATGAGAAAATTAATTATTTAGAAGGATAAATTAATAACAACATATTAAAATTAATATTAACTAAATAAAATAAAAACAAATCAAATTACACAAAAAATAAAATCAGTCAAAATAAACCACTATAAATTAAGTAACATCAAACTAAATTAACCTAAAATAGATTAAAATACTTAAGAATACAGCCAATTTAGATGTGTAAAAGTACTAAATAACTCTATTTTGTAGAGTTATCAATAGATAAGTACACAATCAAAATGAATAATCGTCTGAGCAAAAAGGTCCAATGTCCCATAACAAGCCTATTGAGCTTTTGATCTCTAGAATGATTTGAATTCCATAGAAAATGTATACTAATTACCTTTGCTGTCTATAAATTTTCATTAATTTAAGTTGAGATATGTTTTTAGAGAAGTAGAACTTTTTAGACTAGTCATAAAAGTTATTTTGTAACTGACCTATAAACTTATGGGGCGTTACATGAGTAGACATAAAAATCTTCGATGTCCTTTCCTATTTATATTCCTTCATATATATTGCTCTTTCTAATTATAAATTTACGATAAAATAAGGAAAAAATATTTTCAAGAGCATATATATTGTAAAGAGACACGAGGCCTCACTACGCTAATGTACATGCCATGATGCCAATGGGTGGATGCACGAAAAGGTACGTGCGCCAGGCCAAATTCATGATAAAAACGTTTTCACATTTTACGAGCATTTATCCGTAAAATTATCTTTTTTATTTTTAGTTATTTCTTGTACTATAGTTGCTTGTGTGATAGATCTAGGAAAAAAATCATTAATCCGAACCCAGCCCCAACCCTAACTCCGAAACCTGATCCCGACCTCGTTTCGAACCCTGACTTCGACCACCGGCGTGAAACATAACGCCATTCCAAAACCTGATCCCGACCCCCATTTCAAACCAGACCCTGACCCCGAAACTTGATCCAACCCCATCTCAAAACCCAAGCCCAACCTCGGTCCAATCCCGAAAAAGGGACCCCGACCCCAAAAATTGAGCCCAACCCCTACCCCACCCCTGTTCCAAAACCCGATTCCAATCTCAACCCTCGTTCCAAAACCCGACCTCAACTCCTATCCCAAAACCCAACCCTAACCCCCATTCCAAAACCCGACCAAGACCTCAACCTCCACCTTAACCCCAACCCTGACCTCGACCCCCCGAAACCCAATCCCAACCCTCGCCTTATAACCCAACCCCGATCCTGACCCCCATCCTAAAATCTAAACCCCCTATCATAAACCCCAACCCGACTCCCATTTTGAAACCTGAAACCCAAACCAAACCTCCGTCCTGACAACCAAACCTAGATCCAGACCCCAACCTTGAAACCCGATCCTAACCTTCATCGCAAAACTGGACTCTGACCCTTGGCCCGAAACCCAACCACCGTTCCAAAACTTGACCCCGGCCCCAACCCCAACCCAGAAAAACGATCTTAACCTTGTACCAAAACCCAATCCTGACCCCACTTCCCATCTCAAAATCCAACCCGGCCTCATCTCGAGACCTGACCCTGTTCCCCATTTCGAAACACAAACTCGACCCTAAAACCCAATCCCGATCCCAACCCTGTGCCGAAACCCGACCCTAACCCTAAAACAGGACTTTGGTCTTGGGGTCATTGCGTAAATTTGATTTTTTTAAAGCTCAATTTATAATACAATATAATATGGTGACAAACAAACAATGTAATGTATTGTATAATATTATAATGTAATACAAAATCAAACATCATATTGTACAATAATAATACAATATAATATAGTATGGCGTGCCAAATATTCTAATGTTAATCCTATTTTTTGGTTTGTAATACGTAAGTAGATATGCTAAGAAACTGAATGCATTGTGTATCCGACACAAATCTTTATATCCAACAAAATAGATGTGATAACTACACATGAGACCAAGTTAGCAATTAACCAAGCTGTCAAATTATGCAACTACAAATTTTAAACTCTCCAACAATAGTCATTAAGAGATTTATAACGCGAACGGTTTTTTAAAATTAATATGTATTTTGTTTGAGTCGAAATCTGATTCAACAAAGAACAACAATATACAAAGCTTTATTGAAGCACTAACACTCAAAGAAATCTAACTTTGACTCTCTTAAAAATTCAGATGTTTTCAAAAAACATGCAAATCTTATAATTTCACCCCATTTATAATTTTTCATATGATAAAATTATGTATTTACAATGTTTAAATATCTCTATATGCTATTCCAATTTAACACATGTTATCAATCTCTGTCTTTTGTCTTTAAGTTCTTTGACGTGACACTCTTTCTAATTCTGGTTCTGAGCATTCTTATCTTCGGTTCATTCATAATGACGCTGTTATATTCATATTCCAAACCATAATGTCGCATATGAAGCATAGCCCACATATTACATTATCAGAATTTGAAAGAGTTTTCTGAGAAAAAGCAAATAAAATCTTTAAAATAAAGAGTTTATGATCTACTATGGATCATGCATATCTTCCAACATTGCATCACCGTAAAAATAAAGTTGTTTAATCATTTTTTTATGTTTATCTTTTAAACAACATTTAGTACGCTTTTCAATTATGAATTTGTTTTCACAAATAAAAGTAGATAAAGTATATTTCAATTATGAATTTGTTTTCACAAGAGTGTGTGTGTGTGTGTTTTTTTTTTTTTTTTTCTTTTTTTAGCAAATGTTTTCAAAGTTAAAGTAGATAAAGGTTGTGCGCTTTAAGAAAGAAATAAGTTCCAGGATAGATGTTATCTAATAAGTTTTCTAATAACGCGAGATTTTTTATTTATTTATTGTTTTTTTTTTTGGTAGAATACAATAACAAGAACACACAATTTTCACGAGACAAATCGATCACAAAGCCTTCAAGAAGAGGACAATAGTGAAATTTTAAATAGACCCCACTAAATTACCATTTCCAAACATAGTAGTACAAGATTAATTCTAATTAAGCAACGTATTTATATTCAACTTATTTCTTTCGAACTTTCAAAAAGTGTTTTTTTTTTTTTCATGCAAAAGTTATTTTATTAAATATTATATTACCGAAATTTTCACACTCATGTTGTTACTTTTCATCTTGATTCAAGATTAAAAGAGTATTGTTTCTGTAAAGTGTTGTAACTAGAAGATCACAAAAACCATCTCATCATGTTTAAAAAAACATTGAAAAATTAATATATTAAAATTCTTCTGCCAAACAGTTTTTTTTTTTTTTTCCTAATCTATTAAAATTTTCCAATATTTTTATGATATTTGAGAAACTTTTGTACAAAAATCACTGTAAGATTAGTGTAATTGATATATAAACTGCTTTTATTTTCCAATATTGTGACCGAATTTTAGCACCTCAAAAGTTCCGGAATTTCCGTATTGACAAAATTTTTGTCCTTGTCTGTGTCAATTGACCATAGATACCAATTATAGTACTACCTATGCTTCTCTCATAATCCACTTTTTTACTACATTTAAGAGAAAAATAAAAAGAAAATAGCATTGGTATTTCTACTGAATGTACTGAATTTCAATTCCAAAAGCATCAATGCATGTTATAAACTTAAACAAATTACTCGTGCACTTTTTTTAATTAAGAACTTGTTATTTTAGGTTTTCATGATCAAATGAGATAAAAAGATTAGATGAAAACAAATTCAGGAAAAAAAAAAAAAGATATTGGATAAAAAGTGATTGAATGCATAGCCTAGTAGAACTAACATGCACAACTCTATCAAAAGCTGCAAAGTTTGAATCCTCAACCTTATGTTTAAAAAAAAAAAAAAAACGATTGCATGAAAAAGAAAACAACAAATACTATTTATCAATATATGTACCACCTATCATCTTTTTTCATAAATTTGTGTTTTAGCAAATAATTATAATATATACATGCATCCAGACGTGCGCCACATATACTTTTTCTTGTAAATTATTGTGATATCCGAATTTTTCATGTACAATTTCCTCTTAAGGAATTTATTTTCAACCAATGAAAATAATTGTGAAAAAACTCGATTTAGAGCTTTTGCTAGATTTTGTGAGTTATGATGGATCGAGAAGACTCAAAATTAATTTTTAAGTTCGAAAACGAACCTTTCAAGTCGAAAGGGCCGCAACGGTGTAAAATTTTACGAAAGTCAACTTTGACCAAAAAAGTCAAAGTTTGACCGACGAAAAGTCAACCCTTTGACTTTTTGAGATTTTTCGAGTTCGGAGCGGGATGAGTTCCGAGATGATGTTTTATGAATTAGTTAGCAAGAATAAGCCGTAAAACGCTCCTAGAAAATCAAGCACACCGAGTTAGAGTTTAAGGGTAAAAAGGGATTCGGAAAAATTTAAGGAAAATATTTTTCGATCCAAAATTCACACAGATAAATTTTGTACTTCGGTATGAGATAAAAATATTGTATTTTGAGGAATCACAATATTAGAATTATCTGTGTAGCACAAAGGAAAGAAAAATGAATTTTTGGAGCACAAATTAGCCAAACAAAGCCTAAGCATGATAAGTACACATTGCTATGCCTATGACCCCATCTCTCCACCAACTAAAGCTTGCATTAAATGAAGCTTTCTTCCCCCCTCAAATGGTCGGCAGCAGCTCAAGGAAAATGGGAGAATAATGCCACAATTCAAGGGAAAAAGGATGGACAAAAACCATGATTTAAGGACTAGTCTCCAATCACTCCATTTCACATCAAAACTCTCCCATTATCTATGCATTTAATGCAAGATTTTTTCAGCCATCTCCTCCCCTCAATGGCCGGCTGCAGCTGCAAGAAAAGCAAGAAAAGAAAGAAAAGAAAAGCATGGGTTAAAGCCTTAAAATAAGGAAAGCAACCAACCAACCCATTTCACATCAAAACCCCTCCATTCTCTCTCTTTTCTTTTCATTGTTAAAGTGAGTAAAACCTTACCCATTCCTCTAAGTGAGCTCGGCAGCAAGAGGGAGAAGGAGAGAGAGAGAGATTCAAGGAGATTTTTTTTGGGTTTTCCATCCTAAAGTGCTCGGTTTTGCAAGGGTGTGAGCAAGAGAAAAAGTGGAGAAATTTTGCAACCAAACTAGCTTTGGTTCTAGGTAATTTCTCAACCCTAATCCTCTTCATTTTAAGCTTAATTTCAAGTTTAATTTGAGGTTCGATTGGGTTGTAAGGACGTAAGTCCAATTTCGTTTTTATGCTTTAGATTTCGGTGTGTGCTTGATTTGCTAGAACTAGTGTGTTTGGCTTTAAAATCTTGCTTGGTTTGTGTTGATTTTTGTATGAATTTCATGCTAGAAAAACTTAGGTTTTGTGTCCCCAAATGTGGCCAAAAATCTGCCCCTACAGCCCCCCCTTTGATGCATGTAACCAAGATTGATTTTGGTGCATGTTTGTGTTTGAATGCTAGATTAAAACCAAGCAACCCTAGAGTTTTGATTTTAATTTTTGGGTTGCATGGACTGTTGAAAATGGTTTTTGGGCTTGATGGGACGTTAGAAAACGTTGTGTGTTTGAATCGTAGGCTCCCGAAGTGTTCGGTCGAGTTAGATTCGCGAAATAGGACGCAACCGAAAATGAAAACCGAAACTGTCCAGATTCGGGTTGAACCTGACCAGTTTTGGAAAAGTGAGATTTTGAGGCCTCTAGAGGCCGAATGGGTTAAAACTCAAAACACGAAAGTTTCTCAAAACAAGTTTTTCTAGAGGACATCGTGAACGGAATATCAAAATAAGGCTCCAAAGGCCTTCGTTTTCAACAAAACCCGTGGCTGACCCCTGGGCGCAGTTTCACCAGATTTTTTCGGAGTCAGCCGGTTTCAAAAAAAAAACTGGTATCAATGTGGGCAGAATTTGATTTTTTGCAAAACATGAAAGTTTTAGCATTTTTCGATAGCTACAACTTTTGTGAAGACAAGTTTTTCAAATTCCCGACGGATTTTTAAAATAGACGTGTTTTATGAGAGGTGCGCAAGGAATCCGAAAATTCCTTCACCAAAGTTTTACAAAGTATTTTCAAAAAAATTGTAAAGTGTTCTAAACCGTTATTTTAACTGCGAAAACCGTTCCAAAGGCGATTTTCGACCTAAAATGACATTTATAAGGAATTATTTTATAGATCGGAATTTTATAAAGAGTTTTATGGATTTTTAAGTTAAAATCTTTTAATAGCACAAAAAGTAAGAAAATAGAGTTTAAGAGGAGAAAATGAAGTTAAGGTAAAGAAATGGAAAATTAAGTTAAGAATTTGAGTTTAAGATAAGAAAATAGATTTTCAAGATAAAAATGGTAATCGAGCCGATTACGGGCCGTAACCGGGAATGGGACCCGAGTTATTGGGCTTAGGCCCAAAAAGGGTCCAGAATTGACAAAGGTTGACTAGTAGTTGACCAATTGTCAACTTTGGTTGACCCACAACAAGAAAGAGGTAACCTTAAGGGTTATCCAACGTAACCCTAAGGATTACCATAAGTTTAATGGGCCAAGCAAAATGGGTCAAGGCCATTGACTCAATATGCTATGATAGAATGGTAAAGCCCAAGGTATTAAAGAGTAATCCTATAGAAGATCATGGAGATAATTAAGAGGTGATCCAACGTAGTCTCTTAAGGGATTAATCAAGTTCAAATTAATCCCTAGCAGTAAAAAGCCAATTTTGGACAAGTCAGTTATCTGACGGTTTGGACAAGTCAGTTATCTGACGGGGACATACAACTAGGTTTCAGTAGGTATGTTGGCTAGGACACCAACATTCTACAATTAGAAACAGAATCTCACCAATGTCCCTTCTTGAGCAGGAGAGGACTCGTAGCTGTGCTCCAGAGCAGGACAGCGTCAGTGAGGCTATAGCAGGAGAAGAGGTAAGTACAACTCCGCCTACAGTATAGGCTTTAGTTGATACTTGCCAAAGTATGTTAGATGTATGCTAGGATCATATGCTATGTTATGTTACTATGTGTGGTATGTTATGTGATGTGCTATATGATATGATGGTATGCTATGTCATGTTGTTATGTGCAATATGAAATGTTATGCAGTATGATAATATGTTATGTATGTAAGATGAATGTGAGAGCCAAGCATGTACGGTAAGTATGTTATGTTTTATGCAAGTGACATCAAGATGCATGTTCACTAAAGATAAGATAAGACAAAAAGAAAGAAAGCAAGATGGCAAGCGAGCTTGCCAGTGTCGTACCACCCGTCCGAGGTCGGGTTGGACTATGGTTTGAGTTGGACAGGGCTGGCCGCCCCAACCACTCCATAGTTGCGCGCCAGGTACGTACACGTAAGTAGGGGCCCATAAGAAAGATAAGCATGATAATAAGTAAGAATGAAGAAAGTTAAAACGATCATAACTGGACCATGCATATGTTATGCTATGCCATGAAATGATATGTTATGCAAGTATGAGTTATGTGATGAGGTATGACGATATGAAAGGTTAAGTTAAGTTAGAAAATGTATGCTAAGTTATGCATGTAGGATCGCGGATTAAATGGTTGTGCTTACTGAGCGTTAGCTCATAGTTTGTCGTCTATGCTGTAGGTAAGCCACCTGACAGCAATGGGTGATGCAAGATGGACGTGCGAGGCTGGGTACACTGTGAAATTGTGGGAACAAGATGCCGCTACGCGTTTCGTCTAATATGTATTTTTGTATGGAAAATAATTTAATCACGATACGTTTATTTCGTTTAGACGTAAATAAGCTAGTATAAAAAAAAAAAAAAAATTTCCGCTGCATTTCGTCAAAATAAATAAGGACGATAAGCATTGTAAGTAAGTATGTATGTATGTTAAGGTAACGGCCTGTGCTAGACGGGTCGTTACAATTTTTGCTTAAGTCACATGGCAAAAATCCCTATAAATCCAATTAATTGCCAAGCACTATACAATATACATCAATTTTCTAACCACAAATAACGTCCTACACTTGAAAAATGGAGACCAGGACCATCCTCTGCTTGGTCCTTTTCTTCGCCACCTTTCTTCACCCTTCTCTCTCCGACTCCGAGCTCTGCTATACCGACGACAAGAAGGTCCTCCTAGAGATCAAGAAATCCTTTAACGACCCCGACATCTTCATCTCGTGGGACCCGAAAACCGACTGCTGCAACTGGACCTTCATTGACTGAGACGACAACAACCACGTTGCTAAGCTCATAGTTGTAGACGTGGACTGCGATCTTGTGGGACCAATCCCGCCGGAAGTCGGTGACCTTCCATACCTCCTATTGCTCGCCTTCATAGATTGCCCCAACCTAACAGGAACCTTCCCTCCAGCCATCACCAAGCTCAATAACCTCCAGGCACTTGCTATCAGAAACACCAACATCTGTGGTCCCATTCCAGAATTCATCGGTGACTTGAAGGTTATAAGTACTTGAACACCAAGTTCTTCGTAATTAATTTTTAATTTCATCATTTTTTCTACAAAAATTCCATAATCGGCTATTAACATGTTGACATGAATCCAAATTATGATTTTGGCAATTGTTATATCATTTTTTAATTAATTAAATTCCATAACTTGAAAATCTTTGCAATTTAACTGTCCCATTTCAATTGAAAAAGCAAATATCTTTTTAGTAAGAAATAAAACTCCGCTTCCATGTTGGTCCTGGATTGTTTTTTATTTTTTTTAATCTTTGATACTACATAATTTTCTTCAATATCTTTTTCTTGGTTTGAGAGAGTTGATTCAAAATCTGTTTTGATTGTGCATTCTTTTTCTCCTTGATTTTGATTTTTTTTTTCTAATTCAAGATATTTTTTCATTTGAAAATGGAAACCTTTATATTTATTTATTTTATTAAAATGTAAAATAAAATATTAAGAAAAACATATATATATAAATTACTACATAACGAAAAATATGAAGAAGTAAAGAAAAAAAAGACTTATGTTAAATAAAAGACTTACAAATAATAATAATTTATTATGAAAATAAAGGAGCAATAATAAACTTCTTGATATAACAAGAGGTTTTAATGTTTCAAGATATTTGAAATAAGTAAAATTCTTACCTTTTTTTTTTTTTGGATGGCTGGTTAAACAAAATCCAAAATTCTGTTGCGGTTTAGGGCCTCCGGTTTTTAGAGCTTAGAGGTAATAGCTTCTCGGGACAGATTCCGAACGCCATCGGACGTATTCCATACCTCATTTCGCTCGATCTGTCTTTTAACCACTTCTCGGGACCAATTCCAGGCTCGTTCCAGTCAAGCGACCTCTTGTAATTGGTTGATTTGAAGCGGAACAGGGCTCGAAGGAGACGCTTCAGTGTTCTTCACATCCAAAATTAAGTCGACTCTGTTAATAGATCTATCTTGGAACTCGTTCAAGTTCAATTTCTCAAACGCGGTTTTCCCCGAATCCTTGTTTTTTCTCGACATCAGCCACAACAGGATTTTTGGCAGCCTTCCGTGGGGGCTGACCGACCTGCAGTTGTCTTATTTTGATGTGGGTTACAACAAATTGCCCGGGGAGATTCCACAGGGTGGAAAATTGCAATCCTTCGGCCCGTGGCCTTACCGCCGCAACAAAGGCCTGTGCGGCGATCCGTTACCTCCGTGCAAGTCAATTCGGCAAGTTGGATTTATATGATCTTTTGCTATCCGAAGTATGTATATAGTTGATAAGAATAACGTGCATGTGTAACGTGCGCTGATGAGATCGGCAGAAGTTGAAACTTCATCTATGTTATGATCACTGCTATGTATCTCCATTGGTCTTTTGTAATAAAATACATCCAAAACGTTATAGTAGAAGTTTTTCATGAAAATTATGTAAAATGTCGTCTGTTGTGGTAATGAAGTGTTAGTGAAAAATATTACATCCCAAATGTGTTTATGTATTTTTTTAATTCATAAATAACAAAAGAAGACAATTAAGACACAAAAATATTTCTTAGTTGGGAGGTAAAGTTTTTCCGAGTGAAAATGTTTCCATTGCATCACTGGAAAAATAATGTTGTAAAATCATTTTTTTTAAATGTTTATTTTTTCATTAACATTAGTACGTTTTACATGCTCATATAGAATTTGCTTCAAGGTCGAGCCCTTGAAAATGAAATAAGTTCCAAGAGGTGCTATCTAATAAGTGTTATGATAACACAAGTTAAGCTTTCGAACTTTATAAAGGAGTTTCTTAACGCAAAAGCTATTGGATTAAATATTAGTAATATTATTGCAAATTTTCCCAATCATTGTAATAATTAATATTTTTAATGCATGTTAAGTTTATGAAAAGCTAAGTAACGGTTTCGGCCGTGTCATTACATTTCATCTCAATTCCGGTTTTAAAAAATTTATTTATGAAAATGCGTAGTCAATTGAAGATTAAAACCATTTATTATCTTTAATAAAATTATTACTGCAAAGTTTGCCCAATCATTGTAATAATTAATATTTTCAATTCATGTTAAGTTTATGAAAAACTAACGGTTCTGTGTCGTTACATTTCATCTTAAATCAGGTTTAAAAAATTTTCTTTCTGAAAAGTATAGTCAATTGAAGGTAAAAACCTTTTCTCATCTTTTAAAACATCGATAAAATTTTAAATAATAAATAAATAAAATTGACCAAATGTAATGACACATATATTCTTTTAGTATGATATTGTCTGCTTTGAGTTTCGGACCACATGGTTTTGCTCTTTGATTTAACTATTAAAAGGCTGATCAAACCATTAGGAGGTGGTATCGTTAATTATAAATCATCGCATATATCTATTATTAAGCAATGTATGATTGCACAACTTACCATTTTTCTTGTAGTAACTGATGACTATTACACTTAACAACCACTTTTTTTATATTCTATAAATCTCTGTTGTTTTCTTCATGTTATCTGGAAATTTTGTGCAAAAATCACTATATCATAAACTTAAACTGATTTATTTTCCCCGAAAATCTGATCGAAATTTCAGCACCTCAAAAGTTCCGAAATATTGATCTCGACAAATTTTTTGTCCTCGCATGTGTGACAATTGACCATAAATACCAATAATAGTACTACCTATGCTTCGATTATGTTCCACTTTTTAAATACATTTTTCTTCACAAAAATGTAAATATGTCTACCACGTACATTTCAATTCCAAAGGCATCATTGCACGTACACTTTTTTTTTGTTTTTTTGGTGGTGATCGACAAAAATCCTGCATTGTTGCTTCTCAAGGACCTCATGTTTTTACACCTTGGTACGAATAGCTTCTTAGGTCCGATCCCTGTCGACATCGGCACTCTACCGCAGCTATTATGGCTAAATCTGTCTCAAAACCACCTATCGGAACCAATTCCAGGCTCGTTTACGTCAAGCAATAACCTTTTCACGGTTGATTTGTCGTGGAACAAGCTCGATGGTGACGCATCAGTTTTCTTCGCATCGGGCAAGTCTACTAGTATAATAGATCTATCTCGGAACTTGTTCGAGTTTTATTTCTCAAACTTGGATTTCCCTGAGTTCTTGACTTATCTCAACATCAATCATAAGAAAATCTTTGGGAATCTTCCTTGTGGCCTGACCGACTTGAAGATGTTGTGTTATTTGAATGTAAGTGACAACAAATTGTGCGGGGAGATTCCACAGGGCGGCAACTTGCACTCCTTCGACCCATCGGCCTACCTCCACAACAGTTGCTTGTGCGGTGATCCGTTACCTCCATGCAACTCGATTCCGAAAGTCGGATTCATATGACCTAATTTTGTTGTCTGAAGTACGTATGTCTATAGTTAATAAGAATAACGTGCATGTGTAACATGCACTAAGAAGATGTGCTGAAGTTGAAACGTTATGTATGTTATGATCAGCGCTATGTAAACGTTGGTCTCGTAATAAAAATATAAGTCACATCTATATTTGTATACATGTGTATCCTAACAATATTAAAAGAGCTGGTTATAAGATGTCTTGCTCATTTTAGGTCGTTCAAAGTAGTGCCCACAAGTTTAATTAAACGCTCTATTATATATATATTGTATAATGTTTTATTATTTTAACTTCTCACTAAAAAGAGTTTGTTTTATGAAAGGTTTTAATCATTCATAATCTAATTATTTTTTGGTTGTAACAGTTCAAAATAATTCTATTTTATGAAAGATTTTAATCACTTATAATCTATTCATCTTGCAGTTGTAACCGTTCAAGACAAATTAAATGCTCTGATAAATATATCGTATCATATTTTATTATTGTAACTTCTCATTAAATTATTAACTGTTCAAGACAAATATTAATTATTAATTTTGTTAACTTTAGATCTTTCATATATATTAAACTATGGATATTTGATAGTTTTTGTCAATCTATATTAATTATAAAATCTAAAATATTAATTAAATAAAATATTTATTTAATTACGTGCAACGCACGCATACAAACTAGTATATATAACAAGTCATAAAAATGACACATCATTAACTGCAATTAAGGAATACACTATTCTCTATAATTTTGTCTATAATCCTTGATGGTTCAAAAATAAATAAAAAAAGTAACCATTGAAAACCCTTATGATAAATATTGCAGCAAATAGGTCTTCTTTAGGAAAAATAATGTTTAAAGTAAATAGTAAATTTTAAAAAGTATTTGAAATAAATAGCATATTTATGATATTTTTTTTTATTTGCAAGAATTTTTAAGGTAATTTTATTGTAGACATGCTTCATAAAAAAGCATTTATCATAATATGATATGTACCACAAATATTTTATGTACAAGATAATTTTTTAGATAATTTTATCGCGAATACACTATTTAAATACGCCATTTATCATAAACATTTTTAAAAATGCTTTTTCCTCTTTCTCACAATATGTATACATACATATGAATTATAGAAAGAGTCAACCGTTTAAATTCATCCTTTGAAAGATAAGTCCGTAGGTTGGTACGTAATAGTATCTTCCAAGGTCACAAAGGTATTAATCTTCCCATTTCTAATTTCCTCATTATTATGTACTCTTCAAACAAATTCAACGTATAATGCACATACATTTACTATTTAGTAATATCGGGTCACTCTAGTCATTAGTGCGAGTAAACACCAATTTGGCACGTGCGTTTCCTCCTTGTGGGTCCCAGTAGTCGGCCATCCTTTCCAGCCTCCATTCCTCGTGTGCCACATGGCATTCCGTCAGACCACGTATAAACACCATTTGCCACATGGCATCCGTGCGCTCCTGATTTCTTCCTGAACAAATCTCCATTTTGCTGCACAATGAGCTGATCAGCCTTTTTAATTCCCAATCATATCACCAATCAAATTATTAATTTCTCCAAGTAATTTCTTATTATAGGTTTATATATTACTTTAACCTCAATTTTATTTTATTTTATTTTTTTTCCCATTTTGTTGGCAGCCCCTAAACACTATAAAAGGAGGGGTTGCCAAGACATAGGGTACTGTTTCTCTTTCTTCTCTCATTTTTCTTGTCTTATCTTCTATTCTTATATTTTCTGTGTTGAATTTGTGAGAATGCCTTGCAAGCTTGGCTAGAATTTCCTCAGTGGAGATGAACTTATGTATTGACTGATCCATTTAAGGTTTTGATTCTAGTTTGTTTGTAACATTCATACATTTGAGTGAATTGAATTCTTTTTCATCTTTTATTCATTTTTTCAAAATATTGTGGGCAAGATTTTTATACAAATTCAGCATTGCTTTGTTTATGGAATTTTGTCACGTAATTGTTTTGGTGAAATTATTTTTTTAAGTTTGATCATTTGCTGCAAAATTATTCAAAAATATATATTTTGTCAATTTTGGATAGCTTATAATAAAAATTTATATAGATTTAATGTAAGGATTCGATTCACCTAAATGCTTTTGTTTTATATTTTGAACTTAAAAGTCTAATATTTTTTTTTCCTGATTGTTCGTTTGTGATGTGAAGTGTAAAGAAGTTATATTTATGAATCAAAATTTTGGTTGGAAAACAAAACACATAAGGAATTCTTGATACCTTGCGTATTTTACTATTGAATTCTTTACACAAAAATCTCATCTCTGATTTTAATTATTTGCAAAAAATAAAAAAATCACAAAGAGAAATTCTTTCTTCTATTATTAGTGTCTATCTCTCTAACGGTTTTGTTTAACTAACTTTTCTTGTTTGTTTTTATCATCTTCTCATGCAATTTACACCTCAAACTATATTGCAATTAGGATTTTGTATTTCTACATTATACTCGTTCAATGGTACTATTCTCCGATATATCTTTTGAATTTGAACTATTCTACAGTGATTTCAATTCTGGTAAATTCTTGTATTCCACTGAGGTAAAGATTGAAAATCCCTCACTTTTAAGTAAAATAGTATTTTTCAAGTTCTCCCCGCAAGATTCACTTCAACTAATACTCAAGCAAAATGCCCTAATATACATTCCTTTAACGGTATTGTCGTCCAATCTCAATGGCTCCTTAACCCTTCTTGTGATTCAAACAAAGGAATACTCCCTTGCAAGATCATAATGGCGAATCCCACGCTTGAGTATTTGTAGTTTCTTGTTTGAATGGATTAAAATCGACACATCTCCTAGCTTTAGAACACAGGTCCCTACAGTCCAAATTATGTTTTTCTCAGTGAGAGATGGAAAATGAAATTGGAAAATTTCTCTTTTAAGTGAAAGGATTCTCCATTCTCCTGAAATTCTTCAACTCTCCCTTCAATTTCACTTTTAGATATGTTATTTTTCAGGGTTATATGCCTCTATAAAGAAAGGCTATGTTGACCAGCGCTAGATTGCATAATGTCACCCTTTTTTGATAAATTTACTATGAAATCTTGATTGTCACATATTAACCTTTGTTTTTTTTGGGTTCCAATTTTGATAGATCCACATCAATATTGAACCGTTAACGATTCACAACAAAAGCGCGACGCAATCCCAAACAATGTGGAGACTGGCTACTATATATGGTGACGGTGACGACAATAAGTGTCCTAAAAGACGGTGGGGAGTGACCGGGGCTACCATGTGTCAAAGCAACAACCAACACTTGCTCTGTGTGTCAGAGTGACAATCGACCCCAAGACTCGGGAGAGGGCAAACTGCCACTGTGATATATGGCTGGATGAGGGTCCGTGCAAGCGTGCGAGATGAAGGGAAGAAGGTTCGGCGCAGGTTGAATAGAGAATAGATTCTTGGTAACCTCTCGTTGGAGTTGAGATCAACAGCCTAGCTGCTGGAGGTTGGGACGCCAAAGCGTCGCGCCATGTGACAGGACACCTGCTAGGGCTCTTCCTCTCACCTATAGGGAAAAAACATGTTATACCCAAATTTTTGATAAGGAATTATTGTGAATTAATATGTAAATTCATTAAAATTGTGCCGGGCCTTCTCAAAATGGATGAGACAACGTGAAGTGCAATATGAAAGCAAAAAAAGAAAATAAAGGGGAACTAATTTCCTGAAGAATCAACCAATACTAAATATTTTTGTCCATACGTCAAAACCCACATTTAATTTCTTTATTGTTACATTTCATTTATAAATACAATTATCTAAATTGAAACTCTCGATACATACATACACCTACAGGGGTGGATAGATTGACAAGGATGAATGACTTTGCTAACTTTTCCCTTTCGTCCACCCGGGTTTGACTTTAATAATTACCTTCCTTTAGGTTTCACTCCAATTTTGACTGTTGAAGCATTAATTTAGTGATGACAAGATAGACCTTAGATGATCAAATGAGAGAAATTAATATAAAAAACTCGTCTCTCTATCATACCCAGGAAATGAGTTCCTACCTGTTATGTCAAAAACTTAAAAACGACGAGACATCCAGATCCTTTTATTCACTAAAACAACTCTCGGTACGTACATCAATACCTTTTGCTTATTTGTGATCCAATAACTATTTTTTAATTGGCGAAAGTGGTCCAAAAAACACCCCATTGGTGGGTCATGTACCAACATGCTCAGTATCACGTGCCAATAACACTAGTACTCTATACTGTAGTACTTTCATGTCTTCCCGCGGATAATGACCATAGACGTGCCGGTACATTATCACATGCCAATAGTACCACTTTTTCCGTACGTACTCACAAGTCGGTTTTCCACGTTAACACTGTCATTAACATCCATATAACTCCAACCATATGCTCTAAAGCTCTGTTTGATTCATCAATTTGAGTTAAAAATTTTAAATTTTAATAATAATTTTTATTAACTTTTCAAAAAAGATAAAAAATTTTTTAAAAAAAAATAAAAATTGAGATTAAAAATTTGAATTAAAATGATGAATCAAACGAGAGCTAATTCTATAACATTTTTCACGTTCAAAAAAAAAAAAAAAAAAAACTTCCTATATAAATCCAATAGTCACTACTACATCAAATTATTTCTAACTAAAAATGGATTCCCAATTTGTCTCCAAACTCTTCCTTATCTCCACCATTCTCTTCTCCACCATTTTCCATTCCTCTCTCTCCGAGCTCTGCAATCCTCAAGACAAGAAAGTCCTTCTCCAGATTAAGCAAGCCTTCAACAACCCCCACGTCCTCTCTTCGTGGGACCCACACTCCGACTGTTGCAGATCATACTACTGCGTCAAGTGCGACGACACCTCCCACCGCATCAACTCCCTCACCGTCTCCGGCGGCCTCTCCGGGGAAATTCCACAGCAGATCGGCGAGCTTCCTTACCTCGAAACCCTAGTCCTCATTAGGCACGAAAACCTCAGAGGCCCGATCCCACCCGCCATAGCCAAGCTCAACAGGCTCAGCTACCTCAGCATCAGCTGGACCAACGTCTCGGGCCCGGTCCCGGGGTTCCTTAGCCAGCTGACGAGCCTCCTGTCCCTCGACCTCTCCTTTAACGGCCTCACCGGACTGATCCCGAGCTCGCTCTCTCGCCTGCCGAGCCTCAACTCGCTTCACTTGGGCCAGAACAAGCTCATCGGACCTATCCCGGACTCTTTCGGAGAATTTCAAGGCATGGACGAAGCCAACAAACATAGGCCTAACGGGCTTAACTTTTTTTTTTTTTCCTTTTTTAAAATTCTTATTATCTATATCCTGAATTTTAGGTTCATTCTAATTTTATCTACTGAATTTTTATATATAACTTTCATTTTAGACTTCGAATTCTGAAATAAGTCTTACTTTATCTCTTTATCTAAATGCCAACTAAAAACTAACTAAAAAAATTGAATTAAGTGTAATCATTGTGATCCTTTTTTTTTTTGGTTTGGTTTTTGCAAAAATCCCAATAATATGAACTTACAGTAATATATTTCTCTTATTTTTTTGGTTCATTTTTAACTAAAATTTTGATAAAATCGAAAAATTTAGGTTCAATCCAAAATTTAGTAGGCAAAGTAAGAGTTTTTAAAATTCAAAATACAAAGTGAAAATGATCGTTAAATTCATGGGTTAAATTCATGGGATAGATGAAAGTTTTTTTCTGTTTTTTGACTTACGCATATGGAGTTATAAGTACAATAAATTACGATCAGTTTAATTACATTTTACTGTACTTATTAGTCTCTCTATTAAAATTTTCTGACTTCCTCATTGTTTCTAGGGCACGAGTTCTATCTCGATCTGTCTCACAACCAGCTCTCCGGGAAAGTGCCGGCCTCGTTGGGGAAGAAGGACTTCATCTCCATAAACCTTTCGCGGAACGAGCTCGAGGGCGACGTGTCGTTTTTGTTCAGTCCAAGGAAAACGACACTGGGGGTGGACTTGTCAAGGAACTATTTTGAGTTCGACCTGTCGAAAGTGGAGTTCCCGAAGAGTTTAACGTGGTTGGATCTAAACCACAACAAGATCACGGGGAGTCTTCCGGTGGGGCTCGCCGCACTGAATCTGCAGAAGCTGAACGTGAGTTACAACAGGCTGTGTGGGAAGATTCCCGTCGGAGGGAACCTGCAGAGGTTCGGATACTCGGCGTTTTTCCAAAACTGGTGCTTGTGCGGTGCTCCGCTCGTGAAGAGTTGCTAGCAGTAAGATTTTATTTAGAGCATCAATTTGTGGTTTGAATTCTCATGCATAAAGTGCTGAAGAAAGCTGGAAAAAAAAAAAAAAAAAGCAAAAAAAAAAAAAAAAAAGAAAAGAAAAGAAATTGTGTGTGGTCAAATCATCAGAGATTCTTTGGCATGTGAACGGCTCTTTTGGGTTGTAGATCTCTATAACAGGGTGTGAAAAGTACCCTTCAGAGTAGATTTTGTTTTTGAAACTGTCGTATTTGTATCAAAAGATCTATGTTTTACATTTTTTTATTTTTTATTTTATTTTTTATGAAATTGGTGATAAAGAATAGGGGAGATTAGTCCATCTTAACTAGGTTAGTATGTACCCTCTAACAATTTCATCTTATGCTAAACCCTCGCTCATATTTTTAACAAATGTCAAAATTAAAATAAATAATAACCACACAAAAGGGAAACTATTAGTGAAAAAACCAACTGATGTAGTCAAGAATGAGAAGAATTTGAGTGTCACTAGAATGTTACATTATTATGAAATAGACCTCATTGTAAAAATCTTTTTTGTGAAACCTAACAGAAAAACTCAAGAAAGGAAAACCAGAATGTACATACTCGTGTTGCAACCAAACACCACAAACAAACAACAGTCAAATCCACATCCTAACTTGAAAGCGATCGTAAGTTAAAGGAACCATATCTTTCCTATTCAAAAGAGAAATAAAATCCTAGAAATATCTCTGTCCACGAAGATATATGATCCAACGTGAAGTAAATCTATCAGCATCAGTGTTACCCTCCCAAAAAATGTGAGAAAAAATTCAATCTTGTGATCCAAAAGTTTCTCTTTATTCTACTTATGAGTTTTAGGAGGTGTTTGGGGGATGTCTCCAAACGGTGTTTTATCATTTGGGTTTCCAAACGTGCATTTGAGGGAGTTTTGGGTTTCAATGGAACTTTTGCAGATGTCTATAATAAATTCAATTCAAACTTTGAAAGTCTATAACTTTACTATTTCAAGTTAAAATGAAATGATTTTGAAAAAAAATTGCATGTAATTTCAAGAAGAATGAAATATGATCTATATTGATATTTTTTTTCTTAACACATTTCAAGTTTTGACAGTTTTTGACTGTAAGCATTTTTTTCAATTAAATACACATTTTCAAAACTCAACTTAACTATAATCAAAATATCTTCAAAACTCCGTCTCCAATTACCATTTTTCCATCTTATCTCTAATTAAGACGATTCTTTTTTAATGTGTTTATAATGAAATGAAAAGCAAATCCCATCTATATATATCTTATTTAATATGCTATGGATATCAAGGTCTTATTAGATTTGTTAGAAAACCATTTTTTTTAAATGACCGTTTTCAACATCATAAAAATACCATTTCAAAAAGTATTTCATTTTCAGAATGAGATTTTTAATGTCATTGTACATCCAAATGTCATTTTGAAACCAAAACAAAAATAGCTTTCAACTCAAAACTGATTTTTTATTTTTGTCTCAAAATAAAACAACATGAATCTAAGAAAGAATTAAAATGAGGGTGGTAGTAAAAAAAAAAATTCTACTGAGATGAAAATTGAATTATATGGATTGAAAATTGTAGAAGCAAAAGAAAGGTTTGAATCAAAGTTAAAAAGGAAGATAGGGAAAAAAAAAAAAAAAAAACACACACACACACATGTAATTACTGGGAGAAATTAATTTCAAACCGTCAATCATACTAAGAGCACAAAAACTTCATAATTTGACAACACTATTTTAGCTGAGACAATTTAGAAGGACTTGGAAATATTTCTTGATTAGGAGTTAGGGGACAAACGAAGGATAAGGAAATATTTCACGCTTATTCTTGTGCAGTGTGAAAAGCAAACATGGTCGAAAAATTGGAAAGCAACCAGTCACTAGCATTGCTTTGATTTGATGCCTAGTCAGAGAAAGACGAGATTCTACTGCTATTGTAAGGTAACAGCGCAAAAGCATGAGAAAGATCACGTGAAAGAGCGTGAAGATTAACCATACACTCCTCACTTTTAAAATATGGTTATAATAGTATTTTTTATTAATTTTAAAAAAAATTCTGTTAATAATTTAATCAAAAACTGATATTAATTACGGATTTCATTCAAAATTTATAGAATGATCTACTGTAACAACATTTTTAATAGTTTATAGTCATTCTAACAACAACAATAAAATAGAAAATACCTTTAAACTATTAAAATATTTCATGTTGTTAATTTTAAATAGAATCATTAAGAATTTGGTCAAAAAATTATGCTAACTAACGGATTCCATTCAAAATTTAATGTAAATGACTATTATAGTAACATTTTAATAATTTAGATGTATTCTAACTATGAAAAAAAAATTTAAAGATTAAAGTTACACAAAGTTAAAAGTTCAGAAACCAACTTATTAATTTACCTTTTTTTTTTTTTTTTTTTTTTTTTTTGCATACAGACCCCATGTAACCTAAATTTCAAGTTTAAAAATTAATGTTTTGTTTGAATCATACATTAAGCTCCTATACAATACAATATTTGTTTTGTTTTTCATATATTGTATTTTAATACACTTTCATTTGAATAATGCATCAACTCATTTATTATTCATCATTTCCTTTTTATATTTATTTTTATCAATTATATCACATACTCTCTATCAATAAATGCATCTTAGAATAACTATATATTTAAATCTAAACAATCTAAATGCGAATTTTATTTAAATCCAATGGTTAAAAAAGATATCCGAATGCATATTGAAATAAATCCATTATATTAGAATATATATATATATATATATATATATGTATGACTAAACGGGTTTTCTTCGAGAAAGGAAACTAATTTTATACGCAACCGCGATTCCTGAATTTTGTTTAATCTAATTTAATTTAGAAAGGACATGGAATGAAAGTAGGTTAATTTATAAAGACAGGTTTCCTAGAAGGATAACAAAACTGTACCAAGAAAACAGAAGGCAGATCCAAAATGAATTTTATAAATACAACCTTAAACAATTATAGAGACAACCTAAATAAAGTATAAATACAATTAAAAACATTTAAAAAAATATCCCAAGTAAAGCATGGGATAGTTGATAACCACATGATCTAATTCTTAATTGTACCTAGTTAAAACCTTGCAAGGAAAAACCTCAAAACTAGCCATGGGGAAAATCCAAGTAAGGAAAAAGAGTGCATGATCTTGAGTTGAAGCTTCCCATTTATAAAAAAGAAATAAAAATAAAAATAAAAATAAAAAGAAACAGAAAAGAAAGAAAGATAGAAAAAAAATAAAAAAAATTTGTCATGAAGCTATTGCTACTATAGAAATTGGACCAAACTTAATATTCTTGTTTAAAAGCATCGAGCCTCTAAGTCTTCTTCTTCAAGAACGACATCCATAAAGTTAGCGGTGGCCTGACTAATTGATTCGGCTTGTAACTCCTAAAATTCTGTTGAAATCTTAGGTATTTCCGTTAAGATTTTGGCTTAATAAAAGGGACCATTCTAAAAAGGATATATAAGAAACCCAAATGTTTAGTTTCTAGTTGTCACAATAAAAAGAGTTTCAAGCATTATATTTTAACTCTAATTAAATTCCTTTCTTGTTTCTTATATATATATATATATATATATATATATATATATATTTAGTGTAGAAAGTTGTGAGTTAGTGTATCCTTCGAAAGACTATGGGTGTATTGGGATCATGGTAGTGGAAGAAAAGTTTGCGTGATTGGAAAAATTTTTTACATAGTGGATTTTTTTTTTGAACGTTGTGGTTTTTCTTCTATTTTGGAGTTGTCCACTAAATTCTTGTGTTGTGGTGAGAGTGATTACTTTCTCATCTATTTCTCTATACTTGTTGATGTTTCTGTCGTTTGCTGACTCTTACAGGTGGTTTTCAAATCTTAATTTCCCAATAAATGGTATCAGAGTGTAAGGTTTGTGATGTACGTGGTTGTGTGGGCACATACAGCTTAGGGAAGTTCTATCTAAGGAGATTAGGTTTAAAGTGGGACCACTATGATATTTTCTAAGAACTTTCTTAGTGGGTGATATTCACGATTACTGCATGGTTGCTGTCACCAGGCTAGGATTGTTGGAACAAAAATGTGAAAGTCATCAATTCATATAAGAAAAAAGGTAAGATGTACAGTCCCACATCACTTAGAAATGGATATATGTGGTAGTTCATAATTAAAAAGACCATCTTCTAATGATATAAGCCTTTTGGGATTGAGCTCAGGAGCAAAACTGTATAGACATGAAGCCCAAAATGGACAATATTTATACCAAATAAAGGCATGAGTCATTATAAAAGATATCAAAACTTATACCTAATTAAAAGCGTGGTCAATAAAGACTTTGGGCCCTAAAAGGAAGGTGATTGTGGGTGGAGTTTGCCAGCCCTAGATGATTAGTAGGTGGAGTTTTATGGGAATTAGAAGATAACATTAATTTCTGTGGTCTTTTCAGTGTTTAACATAATTTGAAGAATCACCATCGAAAATCATATTAAATGTGCGATCATCTTCATTGGAAATTGAGGAGGTGCGTGCCAATAATTTTTCATCATCCTCATCAAGATCTGGATGATCAATTTATCTTTTGTTATTAATTTTGTTGTTGTTGTTGTTAATTGTTACCCTGAATTCTCTTGTTGTTGCAGCTTCTTACTCTAACCCCATTGTAAGAGAGTTTTTTTTTTTTTTTTTTTTTTTTTTTTTTTCGTGGTTGTACTGTAAATACGGATCCAAAATTTCATAAGAAAGTAATAGGTCAAAGCTAAAACTTTGATTGGATATATATATATATATATATATATATATATTTTTGGTACATGAACACAGTTAGTACCCAAAACCATATTACTATTGTCTTAACGTGTTCAGCGAACAAGTAAACATTACACATATACTATATAAATACTTTAATATATAGATGTACATTCATATTCAAAAAAGGAAAAGCAAGATATAATAAACAAGCTTTGGAAAAAAAAAAAAAAAAAAAGGCATCGCTTCTTCAATAAATTAGACCTCTTTACAACATCAACCATTACAACAAAGCATGTAATTTAGCATGTCTTATTATCGTAATAATATTTCATGTATCTATAACTAAAACTAAATATGTGATTTGTAGCTAGAATTTTCTAAGTTTTTTGGGAGAATTCTTATTTGGAGTAGACGTTTGCGCAATTAGATATAATTTGGGATTAAAAAAACAAACAAACAATAACAATAGCTGGGAAAAATACTAGCAAAATTATAAGAGTAAAACGATCATATTAATATATATGTGCCTGCGAGATTGACATTAAAAATCCACGCAATAATGCCTAAAAAAAGACATGGCCAATATATGTGAATGAAAAATGTTAGGGACACCAACTTTAATATCAATTTTTGAGTATCAACCTATTTGGCTTATATGAGTTATCGTTCTTTTATCGGTAAGTGCTTAAGGTATTGACACATCAATTTATTGCATCTACTAATAAAAATATGACATATGAGTTTGTATTTAAAACGTAGGGATTAAAGTTGATATTTATAACACTACTCTATATCTATTCTTTTCTTTCTCTTCTGTTCACTTATAGTTTTTTTTTTTTCTCCTTCCTATTCTGCACCAATGTTTTTGTAACAACCCGCCTACATTGATCATTACCTTGTTTAACTAAACTTAACTTTACATATAATTACTTTAACTTAATGCTAAACATTTCAGAGTTATTGTTATGATTATTATTATTATTATTTTGAAACTGAACTTTAATAACGTATTATGACTTTCCCTTTAGCTAATTTAGCTCTTAATACAGAATCGTTTAAGTCAACTTTTTTTATTATTATTAGGAGGTGAATTGTTCTAGATCTATCTCTTGACAAAATCCAATAATAATTTTTCACCATCCAACTCGAGCACGAATTAAACAAACAAAATAGATGCATGTTAAATATATATATATATATATATATATATGTGTGTGTCCACGTTACATTTTAAAGTTTTTGTCCAGAAACAAAAATTAAATACTTCAAAAGAAAAATAAAAATGACTCTATATAAATAAAGATTTACCAGTTTCCTTATTCTTTGGAGTATTGTCAAGTAGACATTGCAAAGAATCACACAATTGCTCAATATCCAAGTAGGCTTATAATGTTGATTATGATCAAGTACTTTCAGGTCGTCTCAAACCTTGCAATTGGACTTTACCCAAAGAATATCGATCGAGACTTTTTACACAAAGGACTTGTGAAATATTCTCCTTTTTTTTTTTTAAATTTTTTATTGTAATTTTTTAGAGTATTTCTTTAGTTTATTTTTCTTTTGAAGTATTAAATTTTTGTTTTTAGACAAAAACTTTAAAATGTAACCTTTTATTTTCAAAGAAATAGCTAAAGATAAGGTGGGTAAGGTGTGTGCTTTGAAACTTTTTTTTTTTTTTTTATTAATCAACGGATCCATATCAAAAACAAGAACAATCAGACATGCGGCAGTGAGCCAAATTTATCTTTGCCATTCTATTCTTTAACCATATTAAAAGAGTAATGCTAGAGACATCAATTTCAATTTCAATTTCAATTTTTTGAGTACCAACTCATGTATCATATTCTCATCAGTAGATGTAATCAATTGATGTAACAATACTTTAAACACTTACAACTAATAATAAATTTAAAAAAAAAAAAAAAACAACAACAACAACAACTCATATACAATACAAGTAGTACTTAA
This sequence comes from Ficus microcarpa, assembly GCA_025413485.1. Taxonomy (NCBI): domain Eukaryota; kingdom Viridiplantae; phylum Streptophyta; class Magnoliopsida; order Rosales; family Moraceae; genus Ficus; species Ficus microcarpa. The sequence continues at coordinate 27,086,676 of CM046387.1, read as the reverse complement.
AAATTGAGATTATAATTGATGTCCCTAACATTTTTCATATTAAAAATATAAGTTTCTTAACTATCCACCCTCTCATATTTCACTATCCAAACTTTTGGTCAAATTACTTTGTCTTCTGGTAAGTTTTTCTACGAGTCATTAAATCTTATTATAAGGAGTTGTTACCCCAACATTTTCCTAAATTTATTACAAATCCATATATATTTAAAACGTTGTAACCAAACCCAATTTCCAAAATTTTGTTACAAACCCAAATGTTGAGAAAGTTCAACCAAGCCCAATCTTGAATTACAATTATTTATTAAAATCCACAATATCATTTAGTTAAAAGTATATACCTCACGTATCTAAATAATTTCTTATAAATCTTGACCACCAAAAAGGTTGTGATAAAGCCCATGTGCGTGCTTTCAACTTGTCTAACAAAAAGCACAATCAAAGTTGAACAATGAAGATTATCCAATCAGGAGATTTGTTTTCAATCTCTTTGAGCTGACATTAATTCTTTTTTTTTTTTTTTTTTCTTTTTCCTTAATAGCATCCATGTTGATATAAAAGTACATACAATAAATACCAAATACATGAAGACAACCCCTTTCTTCTTTCCTTCTTTCTTTTCGATTTTTTTTTTTTTTTTTAAATGGGGTGTTCTAAGAAGTTAGAAAACCATTGAACAAAGTTTGTGAGAGGATCAGAGGTAAACAAGATTTACCATAACAAAAAAATGTGCAATCTGTGTCTCATGTGGAGCCACTGTCATAATGGACGCTCCTTCCATTGTAATCTATCAAGCCCGTCAACAATGGCTCTGCGAAACTCGCCATTGTGAAGAAGGAAGGACGAGACATGGCCACCGGTCACCCACCGCACTTCTGAACCTGGCCAAGCCTTTTGAAGCTCCAGCACTGAGTGTTTGGGAATGTACCCATCATCCTGAACCATTAATGCAATAAAAGTGAACACGTAGAAAGAACTCGTCAAAAAGGTTATTTAGATCATAAAACAGAAGGTTAAAAACGGACACTATTTAAAATGAAAATAGAAAGTAATTAATACTCCTTTCTGAGAAAAAGTGCTCGAAAAATTCTTCACTACATGGTTAAAAGGGGGCACAAATGCATTGCGAGGGGAAGAGAAAGGTAGAAGCTATATGGTCAGTTATTCAAAGTCCAAATACACAGTTACTTACAGTTGCGGCAACAAATATTACAGCATTGGGATTTTTAGGGACTGGAAAGCGTGTGACATCTGTGAGAGACAAAACATTCCGCATCCGTTCTCTAACCTCCTCGAGAGTCATTGCAGCCTTCTGTGCTGCAAGTTCCTCTCTCAGTGCCTCCCACGCAGTGGCATGCTTTAGTATACCCTCACAGAATGCCACAACGGCGGAGTGTGGAGAGAGGAAAGGAAGGGTTGCAACAGGAGTGGGGTGAAGTGAGCCAACCATTGCAGCATGAACTCCTCCTAAATTATATCAAGGTATTAATTTTCGGACCAAAAGAAAACTTTCCCATCTCGAAGGCGAGAGTTGGTGGATTAGTTTTGCAACTCTAAAGTCGGTTTACACACACTACATGATTTAGTTTTTAAAGAAGAAAAGTTTCTAAACGATAGATAGGATGCATTTCTTATTAAGCTACAAGATCTAACAAGTGATCCAAACAACTCTTACCCATGCTAAGTCCACAAATGCCCATCTTGCCAAACCCTGCTTCCGAGTCCAACCAATATAACAGACTACGGGCTTCTTCAATGGTTGCACTTCCTAACAAAAGCAAGTCACTAACACACAATAGTTTCGCACCACGCTGCAGCATAGGACGTCTTTGTCCATAGAAAGGGCTGTAGTACATATTTTACCTTAGTAAAAAGGCGTAGACTGAGTAATCGGGAAAAAGTTTTGGGTTTCAACGTAAACACTTGCGGAAATGAGTTGTACCTCTCGAGCACCATAGTTGCAATATTTTCCTTTAGTAGTGGACCTCCAAGACGCAATCTCCGCTCAAAAGTATGATCCCCAGTTCCTGCAGATAGAAGCGAGGTGATAGATGTCATACTACCATTAAATTTTCGAGCATAAATCCTCTAACATGTTATGTAAATCCGTTGGCAATAAGTTCTCCAACTTTGCAGTAATAATAGGGATGCCTCACAAATATTTCATCATTTCACAAGACAAACCGAAGAGTACTCTCAGTTACGACTTCCATTCATAGCAATTTGAAAATAACATAAAAGGAAAATCAGTTATATCATTATCATGCCCGCTAAATACAAACCCCCCCCCCCCCCCCCCCCCCCCACCACACAAAAAAAGAAAAAAAAAAAAAAAAAGAGTCCTCTTTAACCTGCTAAACAGGAGGCCTCATACTTGCGAATTTCTATCCAACTAGAGGTATGCTTACAATTAATAAGTCAATGACATACTGATAAGAAGAAAAACTACCAGAGTAATGGTGTCCTAAATGTGGTCAGTTGACATATAATTAAAAAGAAGGGGAATTCTAGTTTTTAATTACAATAAAAATATTGGAATTTGAAACCTTTGAAAGAGGTAAATGATGAAAATCTTCATCTCACCATAAATTTAATGGCAATAAAACTAATTGAAAAGTCTAAGCCATAAAACAAGTGAAGTCCATAATTAACTAAGTTGGTGTGCTGGTAGTAGAGTGCAACGTGTGTGTGGGGTGGTGAAAGGTAATTACAATACTGAAGCACGTCATAGGCCACAAATCTAAGACCCACCGCAAGGAACAAATACGATTGTACTCAGGATTCATTTGATATTTTGAAGCGTACATTGGTGTACGGGACAACTGGGTTCATGCATGCAAATCCATATCCACATAGGACCAAGCACTAGAGGTAGAGACGGAACCACAAGCTCAAGGTAGATCCCACCTCGACAATATGCTTGAGATAGATAGCAGAGCGACCATACGATCAAGGCAGATCAATAGGCTTCAAGCTTGAAATAAAAATAAGTACAAGAAAAGGACACTACCACAGTCCTATGCAGATACACATTGTCGCATTTATGAACCCAAATGGTCTTATATTCCAATATACATTTTCGCATGTCTAAGGTATCCTTTTGGAATGCATGAGGAATCCACTTAGTGCCAGAATAGCAGAATGATCCTAACACCTTATGAAGTATAACCGCATTCAGATCCTAGTAGTATATCTAGGTCGAACACAGTCAATTAGAAATACGAGATGTTTTACCACTCTACACACGTGGGCACTACACTATCATTCACCACAAATATCCTACTGACTAGAGTCTCAGAAATTCTTTTGAAAACGGTGCACCCCAAGGAGGAGAGCTCAGAGGTTGGACGGTGGAGGCACGGGTAAGTGGTGTAAGACAACCGATAAGACAAGCATATTACAGATTCCATTACTTAAAAAACGCTTAACGAAGTAAACTTTTAAGCATAATATATACTACTCAACTTCCAATCTCTAAAGCCCATATCTTTCTCACCAACCAAAATTATTGATTCTGTAAACCATATTGCGATAAATTAGCAGGGCAGAGAGAAAAAACACTAAACTCTCATAAATGCAAAACTATATCAGTATTCCCTCAAGCATCAAGAAAATCGAATCTTTTTCGAAACCCATCTCCCAGAAATCAAAGCTAATGATTTGCATGCCACATTGGGCTATATGACCAAATCGAATCCCAGTATTCCCTCAAGTATCAAAAAAATCAAAACTTTGTTGAAACCCATCTCTCAGCAATTAAAGCTAATGATTTGCATGCTACATTGCGCTATATGATCAAAATTTTATTTAAGAAAAATATATACTACCACTCAATTCTCGAACTCTACAAAACTATTTCAAGCCTTCCCCAACAACTAGAGGCAAAAACTGCCCATATCACCAAATCCACTATTAACCTTAACAAAGAATAACTATTTCAGAAAGCCAAAACATTTGCTAAAATCAACAAAATAATAACAAAATTCTCATCAATATGGTGTGGAGTCAATACACACACACATACCTGCAAGATGAACAACGCAGGCCATCTTCTGAGGAGGCACACCTTTAGGGGTGAGAAAGGCGACTCTGGCAATGTGACTCTCAGGAGGCAATGCACCTAAAAGCTGGTCGCCACAAGGAGTTCTGAAAAACCCTTCTCTGAGAGAAGCCGTTCTGCTCTCCCAAATGGTTCTCCAAGTGGGTTGGATCGAAGTGGGAGGCCAGTTCTTGCCGGCCATGTCCGGGAACAATTGCTGAATCATTCTTTCTAGAAGCTCGAGCTTCGACCCGCCCCATCCCCGCGAGAAGAACGGCGGGCTCAGCTTCGTTCTGTGCACGAACGCGCCGTAAACATGGTCCAACACGTAATGCAGCAATCCCAGATTCACTGTCACCATTTTTTTGGGGAAAATTAAGGAACCCAAAATTTTAAAAAAAAAATTTTTGATTTTGACGAGACACAGAAGATGGGGACTGTGTTATTTGCAGATTCCGGCATCCGGATCTCAGCATCTTATGAACATATGACGACCCATTACAGGTTTTGATTGAAAAAGAAGATTATAAAAATAACCCAGTAAAAATTGGAGGCTATTCAGATCCAAGGAAGGAAATTTATGAATCAAAGAATTGTGATAAATACACAGAGAAATATTTTTGGTCTGAGGAAAGGATTTTGAAAGTCAAAATGGGGGTCAGAGTTCGGACCCAGTGAGGATAAAGGAGAAGAGGGATGAGTATACGAAGAAAAGAAATCAAGGTCGATCCGGAAACAAGAAAAAAGAGAGAGATTAAAAAAAAAAAAAAAAAAAAAAAAAAAAAAAAAACTGTGGGCGGACAAGGAGGCTGTTACCTGCCCAATCGACATCGTGGACCAGGGCCAACTTGGCCCCTGCCACCTCATGCTATATCCACTTCTAGATTTCATTTGTAATTTTTTTTAAATAATATCTTTTATTTTTATTCTCATTAATTTTTATTTTCTACTTATGATTGTAGAGGAACGAAGGAAAGGTTTGATCGTCAATTAAGAAGATTAAGACTAACCACCTAAGTTTTATCCACTACTCTCTCCTTTTTTTTTTTTTTTTTTTTTTTGTGTAGTCTTTTACACTAAGAAAAGTTTATTTCTTCCCTCTCCCACTCCCGCAGGCATGTCCTAAAAGAAATAATAATAACAAATCACTCCAAGAAGAAAAAGACGTTTTTTTTTTAAATTTATTGTTTATTGTTTATTATTTTTTTAAAAGCAATTCCCCCACTTTTTTTGGGGTGGACGGATGGCTCTTCTTTTCTTCCTTGGGCCATGGAGAATGATTTCTTAACTAAAATGTGGTGATTATCTTTGGATGCCAAGTTGTCCAAATTATGAAAATAATAATAATAATAGTGATTGTTTTCTTTGAACCACACCCTTTCTTTATAATAATATTATAGTCATTAATGAATTCGTCACTAAGCTACAATCATATCACTAATCACTAAACTAAGAAATGGAGGATTCTTTAATTGTAATTATCGAATGGGTTCTAATGACAACTGGCCCTTAAAGCATTATCATTTGGATCGTTCATCATCTATAATAATACACATTTTAAAATGTCATATTCTACTCAAATTCACATGAAAAACAAAATGTCTGTATAGAAAAACTAACAGTTTATAATGTAAATATAACGGTTTAAAACATAATCTTATCATAAAAATTGCATTATCTTTTTATGAAATTTTAAGATATTAAAGATCCATTTGAGTCTTTACCCCGCGGTACTTAAGACTTGGGATTAAATGGGTTTGCATATATCCAATCACTAATTAATTAACCAGCTTTTTAGTTCAACAAGAAAAATAACATCAGGATAAAAATAAATTGCCGCAACCATATAGAACTTGTTTAGACGTAATGTAAAACAGTTATGTATTTATCCAAATAACAGTGAAATTTTGTTTATACTCGGTTACAAAAGACGAGTTTTAATTCTACATTTTAATGATGTTTCATGGAAACATAAAAGTTGTTCTTGTTCCAAAAGGGCAAAAAAAAAAAAAAAAAAGTAAATAAAATGGCTAATTTGTATTTATATATTTGTCTGGTTTGTTTCTTCTCTTGAAGAAAGGATAAATCTTCCAAGTTCTCCGTGAGCCATGACACTTTTACTATGTGCATGATAATTTATAAACGTGCCAATTGTTAGAAATTGTGCTCTGAGGTTTAAATAAATTTAGTGTATCAATGTCCCGTTTCAATGTAAAATGATGATGGAAGTGAAAGAAGGGCAAATCAATTATAAGGAAAAAATACACCTAATTCTACTATTAGGTAACAAGTTTAAATCTCCCGACTTCAAGTTCAAAAAAATTATAAGAAGAAATCGGAATGTTTTACATACAAATGACATTACGTAGTTATATCGAGAACAAGAAACTTTATAACACAAATCAAACCATAAAACATCCTTGCAAAAATAATAAATAAATTTTAGGGAGCCATTGCTAAAGAGACCGCTCTTAATTTACATGAGAATAAACGAGCAGATAATTTATTTTATAAATAACATGCCGTCTTGTTCATAAACTCAGCAAACTATTAGAAACAAACGACATTTGTAACTATATTGTATATGGTAAGAAACTTTAGTACAAGAAAAATTAAATTTTAGGGTGATTTGTATATTACCTATTAAAAACAACATTATTGTCTCTACTATAATTGTTTTATTTTGTCTACTCCAATTATATAAGTACAAAAAGTCAAAAATTTAGTAAGAGTAAAAAATATAAGCATGTCTATTTAAGACGTGTCTACATTTTTTTTTTTTTTGAGATTTTTTTCTGCCATCCACAATATTAATTAATACACTCACAAAATCATTAAAACTTCTTATTACACTTTTAGCTTACAATAAAATTACTTTAAAAATCATTAAGAACGCTCATACCTCAACATATCTACAAATAAAAATATACTTTTTCTATAAAAGAAAGTATGTCTTTTAAAGAGCCAACAACTATTAAAGTATATTTTTTTAATTCTTTTTTGATTCATTAGTATTATGTGTTCTTTTTATTTCCTTTTAGTATTTGAAAATGATTGATGTATCTTCTATGTCGATGAACTAGTGCCCACTGATAACAACTGCCATTTCGCCCCAGCGAGCATGAACATGGAAGTTATAATGATTTACAAAAATATCCCTGACAGAACGAGGTCGAGGATAACAACAATGACCACCTTCCACCAACTTGTAAAAATGAAGAACAACCAATGGAGACAGAAAACCGCCGGAAGAAAGACGCGATACAGCCTCACAAGAAGCTAAAATCTGGTAGGCACTGGGGGTCTAATTGTAGTGGTGAAACTTCAATAAAAATATATATATATATATATATTTAAGAAAGAAATAAGTTAAAGGAAACTGAGAGGAACCAAACATCTGGAACATTGTCATTCTCGGAAAGGAGGTCAGCAGAAATTGATTTACGCAGCCTAGATCTAGTGTGGATATCTTCGAAAGTTTTTCGGATACTGCATAAAATGGGAGAGAAGAAAGTTCAAACAAAGACGAGCAAAGGATTTGAAGAAATTAGGAGAGAAGAAAGTTAAATATTTTTTCTCATTTCAAAAAGTGGAAACGAGAAGACTCTTTCAAAATTGCAGGAAAAAGGGGGTCGGTGTGGGGATAAAATCTGGATACGACACAACGTTTTAATAGCTAAGTGAAACGATGCCATTTATAAAGGCTGAAGAGAAAAAAAAAAAGAAAAAGAAAAAAAGGGTTGAAAACTGAACATATATAAGTAAAGAGGACCACGTCTGCAATAATAAAAATAGCTTCGTCAGCAGATGTAATAATTTGAAAATGACATGTGTTATAATGATTGTAAGATTAGAACCCCGAGAAAATCTATAAATAAGAGTAATGATATGAGAACGTATGCTTTTGGAGACATTCGAGATCTAGGATTCGTTTAATAAATGAATTGAGTTTAAAAATTTTAAGTCTGAGTTGAAAATTTTTATTGAATTTTTAGAAAAGATAAAATTTTTTTTAAAAATAGATAAAAATTGATATGAAAAAATATATTTTAATTGAAGATGAGATGAAACACCAAACAAGACCTAAGAAATCAAATTTAGGCTGCTTGAGATCTCGGAAGTCATAATTTGCAACAGGACAATTAACCTGGAAAACCACTTGTCATTTCTGTGTCATTTGCCTTGAATGGATTGCAAATTCAACGAAGAAAGAAAAACGACCAGCCGTAATAAATAATACACAACAACAAGTAATGTATTAAACTAAAGGCGATTGTCGTTTTATAGTATTTCAGTGACAGGATAGGTGAACTCATGTCGTTTAAATCAGAACAGTCTAAACTTCAATATAGCTGAAATTCAAACCTTTTCTCTTGTCAATTCTTACTTAAAATTACTCATATGAAATAAGAAAAATTACAAAAAATTGCATCTCAACTTTCAGAATCCTTAGTTACGTAAATATGCACCACTTATTTGATGTGCTAAGAAATGAGATGTCTATTTGCTACTTTCTTTTACATTCATATGGTATTAATAAAAAAGTAAATTATAGCATGTGTTGCGTTGTATATTCTCTTCATGAAGGTCCTTGCAGTCGATCTGTTTCGTAAGATATATATATAAGCTTGCTTGCACTTATCAAAAAAAAAATGTAGTAGAATTTATTATATTAGGAGTCATGCTGGAATCTGATCAAGTCTAGCCATCGGGACGCAGATCAGGGGATGAGCCCTTGGGAGGGTGAATCCATGTCCCTCTTCCATGTCAACAACACCGTCTTTTCCATCGACCTTCCACTCAAAGCACTGAATCATCACGGCGAGGCTGGTCTGAACAACTTGCAATCCAAGTGAGGTTCCGGGGCAGCCCCTTCTTCCGCTCCCAAATGGCAAGAGGTGGAAATTTTGTCCCCTCACATCTAATTGGCTCTTCCCGCTGCCTTGTTCACCAAGAAACCTCTCCGGCTTGAACTCAAGTGGATTTTCCGGCCAGTGCTCGGGGTCTCGGTTGATAGCCCACACATTGATGAACAACCGAGTCTTTTCCACAATGTCATAGCCATTGATGGTGCACTTTTCTGATGCTTCTCTGAATATTATTGGGCCAGGTGGGTGAAGCCTCAGTGTCTCTTTTACTATGGCTTGGATGTAAGGAAGGTTAGGAATATCTGTTTCTTCTACTAGTCTGGATTTTCCAACTACGGAGTCAATTTCTTCCATAGCTTTGTTCATGATATTGGGGTGGTTTATTAGCTCTGCCAATGCCCATTCTACGGAAATTGAAGATGTGTCTGTTCCAGCTACAAATACATCCTGAATTTCGGAAAATTTTACTTGTTTGTTAGCTCTGTTTTCTTTAAGTATTTTCATCTGGGAATTCTACAGTAGCGTACGAAAATAAAACCGAACATCTAGATAAAATTTTAATTCATATGTCCGTATCATAATCATATATTAGGGGAAAAAAAAAGTTAATATTATGATAATTTATTAAGACTTAATAAATTTTTTTTATCGTAAAAAAAATACTTCCCTAGTTTTTTTCCCCTTCTTCTTCTTCACAATAGCATCACTTAAATTTCATAATCATATGCTATCTATGAATAGATTTGATTCAAGAGGTGAAATATTGTCCAAAGTCAGAAAGTTAGAGGAGGCTTCAATGGCAATTATTTTTTAAAATTTTTTTGTCTTTAATTTTTATTGAAAATCAAATTTTGACTTTGAACCAATGAAAAATTCAATTCAATTCAATTCAATTCTAAATTATGAATATCTCTATCAAACAGGAAAAGCGGCAGCTGCAAAAGTACTATTCCATTCCTTCCAAAAAAAAAAAAAAAAAAAAAAAACTTTTCTAGATTATGTCCAGACATGAACTTGCAACTTTGAAATTTTCTTTTTCTTGAAATTAATTATTAGAAAAACCATTCAAAAAAAAAAAAAAAAAAACTTAGCTAACAGAAAATTAGTGGAAATTTGTTACAGAAACAAAACTGAATATAGAGTGTCTGAAATCATACCAAGACGAACGCCTTTATGTGTTCTCTGGTCAATCTGATCTCCGAGCTCTCATCTTCCGATATTTCGAGTAATAAAATATCGAGCAAATCCTTCGATACCGCCTCGTGATCTTCTCTTCCCTTTTCCTCCTTCCTCGCCTCTTCATGCTCTCTTATAATCTTCTCCATCATGGCATCAAACTTGTCATGGATTTCCCTACTCTTCCTCCAAAGTCCCTGCAAATCGAACCCCTTGCAAAACCAAACGAAATCCGACAAATTAAACTTCCCGAGCACATCCGTCGAGTCGCTAACCACCTTCCGGATCTCGTCAGCCTCGTCGTCGTCATCGGAACACCTCCTTCTCATGATCATTCTCGATATGACATTACTCGTAAGCTTTGTCAGCTCCTTTCCAACATCAACTGCTTCTTTCGCCTTGGCTCGTTTGAGCAACAGTCCCAAAAGCCTCTTCACCTCTTCGCGCCTAATCGGACGAAGCTGATCGAGCGTTTGGGCTCCGAGAAGCCGGGACATGCAAAGCTTCTTCATGAACTTCCAATAGGGTCCAAACTCCGCGAATGTGAAGTCGGATGAAGGGTAAGAGAGGCGGTCGACGACACTCGATAAAGGGCGATTCGAGAACGAGGTTTCGTGTGTCTTAAGGAACTCCTTGGCAATTTCGGGCGAGGAAACGACGACACAAGGAACGGAGCCAAGAGAGAGATGGAACAAGGGTCCATAGCGGTTCGAGAGTTTGTGGAGAGCTTGGTGTGGTATTGGAGTTAGAAGGTGGAGGTGTCCGATGATCGGAAGAGCAAGCGGGCTCGGTGGAAGACGAGCCTTGGTTCGAGTTTTGGTGAATATGGCTCGGACCAGGATGGTTGAGACCAGACAGACTAGGGAGATTATGATGTAGCCTTGGAGGTCTGCCATGGAATTTTTTTTTTTTTTTTTTTTTTTTGGGTTAAAGGAATACTACTTCAATGTCTCTAAGAGAAGGAAAACATAAATATATTGCATATAATTTTTTTGGATAATAATTACTTTTCTTTTCCCTTGTTTTTTTTCCTTGACAGGTTGTTTTCCTTATTTTTTGAAAGGATTTTTCAAAATATAAAATCTATCTGAAATGGCCTTTTTTTTTTTTTTTTTTTTTTCCGAACAAAACCACTTTTTCTTCTTGGAACGGAACTGCAGCAACACCAGTTCCCTAGATTGCTATGCAAATTCAAAAAGTAGACAGACGTTTAGTTTCAACGTCCATTAAAATCATTTAATGTTATTCAGTGACATGGCCTGTTTTTATTGGGTGGACAGGATTTGAACAGGATTTTTTGGACAGAAGATGCAATACTTGTACATAAATACGCAGTTGAAATTCAATGTATGTGATATTTGAAGTTGGGAACAGGTAAGATATCCCATTCCATTTTGACCTTGGAAACAGAATCACGTTTTATATTCTCTCTCTCATTTTTATTTATTTATTTTTTTTTGTGAAAAAAATTATTTTTTTAAAGTATTTAATAAATTATCTTGATATCCTATATTTTTACGGAAATTTTACAATTACGAAAGGGTTTTTAACCCATTAATAAAGTAAGATCAAACAGATGAGTAAGGTAAAATAAGAACAGGTGCACCGGATTAAATCCAAAACAGGGCAGAATGAAGAAAAATTTGACGGCGTACTCGAATCACCCTTGCGCCTCCCCGGAGTACCGCTCCGCCGTCCCCGACGCCCTCAAGTACCACCTCTCCCGCCCGGCCACCACCAAGATCAAGCCCTCCGTGCCCACCTCCAACGCCAAGACTGTCTACGATATCAACTATTACACCCGAGACTGACACCGTAACCGCCTGCCGATCAAGCGCACCATCCTCAGGAAGGCCAACGCCGAGAGGTTGAAGAAGGAGACCACCTTCGACATCGCCGACTTCCCTGGGATCCGCCGTTGAAGAAGACCACAACGCTCACGGTGGACAGCATAGGCAAGCTCCTCTGTTGGCCTCCGAATCTCACGGCGGCACGACTCCTTTGCTCCACCGGTAGGTGGGTTTTGGGAGAGACCAAGAGCCATGCCCTCCATCGGCGTGGGGGTCACAGGGGTGTCGCGTGGACGGCGCCGGAGCGCGGAGAAGGCTCGGACGATCTGCAATCCGTTTGGCTGCAGATCTGAAATCGCGAGCTGGAAGGGACAGAGGGTGCTCAGACGGTAGGGAAGGGTGGCACGGCGATGTGGGTTGGGTGGCCGGAAATGCAGCAAACTACTCAACAGCGTAGGACAGCCTCCGGCGATCTGGTCTGCCTTCTTCATCGGCCGGTGAATTGGAAGAAGACTGGAAGCGACTTTTTTTAATCTTTTGTTCTCAAGGGTTTTGCAATAATTCCATGTGGTTGGATGCACAACCACAAAATAAATTTTGTGTGCACAAAACATATGAACCGTCTAAATTGAATTTAAGAGTACAAAAATTTTCACACGTAGAACTCCCCATGTTTTTATTAACATTATAATGTAACCTAACATTCACATCTCCATGTAAGTACAGATCTACACACGAGTTAGTGGAGGCACGTGCCTCCAATAAGAAAATAAAAATATATATAAACCAATTTTAATAGGTCAATTACCTTTTGTGCCCCCACTAATTTCGTCTCTTCAGAATTTTTTTTGTTTGGCTTTTTGTAATTTGAGTTGAGTTAACTATTGACTTTTTATCCCAATCTAATTAGGTAGAATTTTTTGTTTTACGTTTTTAAAAAACATCAAATAATATCAGTTTTTGCATATCCATTCAACTTTATCATTTGTCTTTCTCACTCTCCCACATATATATATATATATATATGTATTTGTCCCTTTTTCTCTTCACGTGTTCGCTGCTCCCTTGTCCCTTCTCTCCGGCTTCATGAACATCAAACTCAAAAGGTACAACACAAAAGTCTAAACCATTGTTGATCCTTATATATATATATATATATATATATATATATATATATATATTTTACCTTTCTTTCTTCCGCTACAGATTACAACTCTACAAGTATAGTAAGTTAATTCATTTTATTTTCTATATGTTAATTCATTTTATTTTTTATCTCTTTGATTTGAATAATTTATCCTCTTAGATGGACTATTTCTTTTTGTGGCTTGCATTTGGGATCTTCACGTGAGGTCCCTACATTTATGTCTTCTAACTTTGTTTAATGCCCTTCTTTCCTCTTACAATAAAAAAAAAAACCATATATAATATCATTCTAAAAAGATTATATTTATTTTTTAAAATTTTAGAAGTTTGAAATTTTGTTACCATATCTATTTATTTGTGGTTTTAGATACGAAGATTATGGCTTAAATTTATTGTATATTTTTATTAAAAATTAAAAGCAAAAATAAAAAATGTGAATCTTCCGTTCTCATCCCTGCCCTAAAATCATTCGCATCTCCATGTAAGTACAGATCTACACAGGAGTTAGTGGGGGCACGTGCCTCCAATAAGAAAATAAAAATATATATAAACCAATTTTAAGAAGTCAATTACCTTTTGTGCCCCCACTAATTTGGTCTCTTTAGAATTTTTTTTGTTTGGCTTTTTGTAATTTGAGTTGAGTTAACTATGGACTTTTTATCCCAATTTAATTAGGTAGAATTTTTTGTTTTACGTTTTTAAAAAACATCAAATAATATCAGTTTTTGCGTATCCCTTCTACTTTATCATTTGTCTTTCTCACTCTCCCCCCCCCCCCCCCCCCCCACACACACACACACATATATATATATATATATGCCCCTTTTTCTCTTCACCTGTTCGCTGTCTCCCTTGTCCCTTCTCTCCAGCTTCATGAACATCAAACTCAAAAGGTACAACACAAAAGTCTAAAAAATTGTTGATTCTTTTATATATATATATATATATATATATATATATTACCTTTCTTTCTTCCGCTACAGATTACAACTCTACAAGTATAGTAAGTTAATTCATTTTATTTTCTATCTCTTTGATTTGAATAATTTATCCTCTTAGATGGACTATTTCTTTTTGTGGCTTGCATTTGGGATCTTCACATGAGGTCCCTACATATTTGTCTTCTAACTTTGTTTAATGCCCTTCTTTCCTCTTACAATAAAAAAAAAAACCATATATAATATCATTCTAAAAAGATTATATTTATTTTTTAAAATTTTAGAAGTTTGAAATTTTGTTACCATATCTATTTATTTGTCGTTTTAGATACGAAGATTATGGCTTAAATTTATTGTATATTTTTATTAAAAATTAAAAGCTTTAATTTTTAATGTGAATCTTTCATTCCCATCCCTGCCCTAAAATCATTCACATCTTCATGTAAATATAGATCTACACAGGAGTTAGTGGGGGCACGTGCCTCCAATAAGAAAATAAAAATATATATAAACCAATTTTAATAAGTCAATTACCTTTTGTGCCCCCACTAATTTGGTCTCTTTAGAATTTTTTTTGTTTGGCTTTTTGTAATTTGAGTTGAGTTAACTATGGACTTTTTATCCCAATCTAATTAGGTAGAATTTTTTGTTTTACGTTTTTAAAAAACATCAAATAATATCAGTTTTTGCGTATCCCTTCTACTTTATCATTTGTCTTTCTCACTCTCCCCCCCCCCCCCCCCCCCCCCCCCCCCCACACACACACACACACATATATATATATATGCCCCTTTTTCTCTTCACCTGTTCGCTAGCTGCTCCCTTGTCCCTTCTCTCCAGCTTCATGAACATCAAACTCAAAAGGTACAACACAAAAGTCTAAAAAATTGTTGATTCATATATATATATATATATATATATATATTACCTTTCTTTCTTCCGCTACAGATTACAACTCTACAAGTATAGTAAGTTAATTCATTTTATTTTCTATCTCTTTGATTTGAATAATTTATCCTCTTAGATGGACTATTTCTTTTTGTGGCTTGCATTTGGGATCTTCACATGAGGTCCCTACATATTTGTCTTCTAACTTTGTTTAATGCCCTTCTTTCCTCTTACAATAAAAAAAAAAAACCATATATAATATCATTCTAAAAAGATTATATTTATTTTTTAAAATTTTAGAAGTTTGAAATTTTGTTACCATATCTATTTATTTGTCGTTTTAGATACGAAGATTATGGCTTAAATTTATTGTATATTTTTATTAAAAATTAAAAGCTTTAATTTTTAATGTGAATCTTTCGTTCCCATCCCTGCCCTAAAATCATTCACATCTTCATGTAAGTACAGATCTACACAGGAGTTAGTGGGGGCACGTGCCTCCAATAAGAAAATAAAAATATATATAAACCAATTTTAATAAGTCAATTACCTTTTGTGCCCCCACTAATTTGGTCTCTTTAGAATTTTTTTTGTTTGGCTTTTTGTAATTTGAGTTGAGTTAACTATGGACTTTTTATCCCAATCTAATTAGGTAGAATTTTTTGTTTTACGTTTTAAAAAAACATCAAATAATATCAGTTTTTGCGTATCCCTTCTACTTTATCATTTGTCTTTCTCACTCTCCCCCCCCCCCCCCCCCCCCCCCCCCCCCCCACACACACACACACATATATATATATATATATATATATATATTTGCCCCTTTTTCTCTTCACCTGTTCGCTGCTCCCTTGTCCCTTCTCTCCAGCTTCATGAACATCAAACTCAAAAGGTACAACACAAAAGTCTAAAAAATTGTTGATTCTTTTATATATATATATATATATATATATATTACCTTTCTTTCTTCCGCTACAGATTACAACTCTACAAGTATAGTAAGTTAATTCATTTTATTTTCTATCTCTTTGATTTGAATAATTTATCCTCTTAGATGGACTATTTCTTTTTGTGGCTTGCATTTGGGATCTTCACATGAGGTCCCTACATATTTGTCTTCTAACTTTGTTTAATGCCGTTCTTTCCTCTTATAAAAAATGTTGGAGAGATTGTAATATCTCTCATATTACTTTTGGGTAGTTGAAACAAAAGTCCCACATTGGAAAAACACAAACAAGCATAGTGGTATAAAATGAAACAAGTGAAGTGTAAGGATTACTAGTATATAGGGGGTACTATTCTACCACTATGCACCACCACACGCGCACGCGCGCGAGGGCGATTGGGTGTTTAGGGCGCACTTTGCACATACGCATCGTCGCAAGGAGTCAAGGAGCACTCTTTTTTTCGATGTAGCATTTTTCCAAATTAAATCTGGACCGTTGTTTTGATCGGACACGATCTAACGATCGGATTTGAATGAATTCAGATTTAATTTTTGAATCGTTTCAATCTAACGGTCATAATTAATTTTGATGACCAACAGATATGTCTGTTCAAACAGATACGTTTTTTGAATAGATACCTTTTAATTTAAAAGGTGCGATTGTCGTATCTGTTGCAACGCTTCATAAATAGGCATGTCAAAGGCTTGCAACGCTTCATGAATAGACATGTCAAAGGCTTGCAACGCTTCATGAATAGGCATATCAAAGGCTATAAAACTCCAGTTTCTGATATTAGTTTCATATCTTGTTCTGGAATTTAATAAGATTGCTACTTATTGAATTCGTGGGTTTGTTGTATCTTGGAGGTAATTTGCCAAAACACCCAATAGCAAACTATTCATAGTGGGGGCAAATAAAACCTTAAGGAAAGTAATTCCTACGCCTCAAACCCTTTTGATTTCGTTTCTTTACACCCAAACAGTTTTCCACCACCCACTATTTTTCAACAATAAAAAAACCATATATAATATCATTCGAAAAAGATTATATTTATTTTTTAAAATTTTAGAAGTTTTGAAATTTTGTTACCATATCTATTTATTTCTCGTTTTAGATACGAAGATTATGGCTTAAATTTATTGTATATTTTTATTAAAAATTAAAAGCTTTAATTTTTAATGTGAACTTCTGCTTTCTAATATTAATTTTTGAGTTGAATTTTTTTTCCCTATTGTTTGTAGTTTGAAAATTTGGTCTTTAATTGTGCCCCCACTGAATTCAAACCCTAGATCCGTCACTGTCTCCGTCCCCATCCCCGCCTTGATAGATACATGGCCAGGGACAAGGATTTTTCACTTGAGGGGGTTTTTCCAGTATTTGCTTCATTATCCATTTATTATAACTACATATTTGAGAATACAACAATTTAAAAACAAATAATAAAATAGAAATCCACCATAAATTTAATTCAAAGTCAAAGATTTCATAGTCAAATCAAATTCTAAATAAAAAAAAAAAAGGACAATAGAAAAACATAGGATACCAAAGGATTTTTCGATTTGATCATTCTCAATTCAATTAAACAAAAACATTAACTGCATTCTGGAATGGGACCAAGCCTAGCCTTTGGGAAACAGATTAAAGGATGAGCCATTGGAAGGGTGATCCCAGGTCCCTCTTCGAAGTCAAGTACAGGGCCATCTTTTCCTTCAACTCGCCACTCGAAGCATTGCATCATCGCGGCGAGGCAAGTCTGAACGAGTTGTAGCGCGAGTGAGGCCCCAGGGCATACTCTTCTTCCGCTCCCGAATGGCAAAAGATGGAAATTCTGTCCTCTCACATCCAATTGGCTCTTTACGGTACCTTCTTCACAAAGAAACCTCTCTGGCTTGAACTCAAGCGGGTCTTCCCAGTGCTTCGGATCCCTTCCAATAGCCCAAACATTGACATACAACTGGGTCTTTGCTGGAATTTCGTAACCGTTAATCGTGCATTTTTCGGAAGATTCTCGTGGTACTAATGGCGTAGTGGGATGAAGCCTCAGCGTCTCATTGATGATGGATTGGATGTAAGGAAGGTTGATGATATCGGACTCTTCTACTAGTCTGGTTTTTCCAACTGCAAAATCAATCTCTTCCTTTGCTTTCTTCATGATATTTGGGTGGTTTATTAGCTCTGCCAGTGCCCATTGAATTGTAATAGCAGTTGTGTCTGTCCCAGCTACAAATACATCCTGAAAATCCGAAAAATTTAGCTATTCTTAGTTCTCTTGCTAAATAACGTCACCATAACTGTGCCATAACACATCAAAATGAATCTGTTAAACGACATTTATATTGAAAAAAAGTAAATGATTAAAAAATGTACAAAAACTCATGAACCAAAAAAAAAAAAAAAAAGTTCTAAATGAATGAACCAACAGTGTTCATGAATGGAGATATAGTTTAGCGATAATTTTGTATATTCACGAAAAGAATAAATTAAACTAGTAATTTTGTGTTTGAAATCATACCAGGACGAATGCCTTAATCTGTTCTCTTGTCAATCTGACTTCTGAGCTCTCTTCTTTTGATATTTCAAGCAAAATATCAAGAACATCCTTTGCAGCCTTAACCTTTCCCTTTTCGGTCTCCGTCTTCCTTGCCTCTTGATGTTCTTCTATAATCTTCTCTATCATCTTGTCAAACTTATCGTGAATTTCCCTACTCTTCTTCCGAATCCCTTTCAAATCTACATTCTTACATAACCATATGTAATCCGACAAATTAAACGTCCCCAAAATTTCGGTCGTCTCTTTCACCCCCTTCCTGATCTCGTCGGCCTCGTGTTCATTCTCTGCGCACTCTGCGCTCATAATCATTCGCGATACGACATTATTGGTTTTTAAGAAATATATGTCAACAAGTTAAGAACAAGTTGCCCACTCTACTCATATTTGTTTAGGTTTTTAAATTCAATGTTAATTAATTGTCATAAATTTGTTTGACTAACTACTCCATTCGTAATAACCGTTTGATCTATACAAAGTAATCATTGAAACCACATTCATATATATATATGTTTTACTTGGTGTACATTGAACAAACTTAATTGACAAATATATTTTATGCGCCGCTAATGTAATAGCTTGTTGAGCATCCATTTCAAATAGGATTTGCCTTGTAGATTCACAAGCAATCCAACCCGTAGAATATCTCATTCATATTCTTTTTCTTGGGTCATGTTAAGCTACCAAGGAGTGCCCGATTGAATCTTTACATTATGAGTTGGCTGCCCTTGAAAGAGGAATTTACACCCTCAACATACAAATGCATAGTAATTTATGCCTATTAATAATAATATTAATTTTTAAATTGACAATGCATCCGTTTACAGCCAAAAATTTGGAGAATTCCATTTTTGAACGGTCATTCCAAATATACTTTTGTAAGAAACAATTAGAAATAAAACATTCAAAATGTCATTTTAAATTTTGTTCTTAAAGGATAAAAAATCCTCCCTAAAATTTACCTCCATTCTTACATATAGTCTACAGTGAAAAAAAAAAAAAAAAAAAAACTATCTCAACTGTCTTTTTCTCATTTCTCACATCTTTTGAGATAACTACTTTCAAATACATATTTAAATATTTTTTTTCAAATATTATGTGTGCGAAATGTTAAAATCCAAACATCCGTTTGGATAACAATTTAAATGTTATGTTCAAAATTTTCCTTTAATTGTTTTCATCCCAAATGTTTTCATTTGGATGCCATCTTCGGTGGATATCCATGGCCTTGGCATAGATCTTCCTCCAAATTGTTAATTGCAACTCTACGGCCATTGCCACCATCTTAGAGAGTACGGATGTTACTTGTAAGGGGTCGTTGGGATCTTTCTTGGAGCAAACATGGAAGATGCTAAAATGCTATTTTTCAACAGTACAGTGGCTCTTTCTACCAAGATCTTGTAACTTCTAGCTCAAATCAAAAGTATTATAGACCTACTCAATTGGTGTCCTCTGCACTGCCACTATGCACTTTTTGGACAGTCCTTAAAATTACCTTATAAATCCTCAAATATCACTTTTTGGATAATTCTTAAAATTACCATATAAATCCTCAAATATCAGCCAAACCTTTAGTTTTGTTTTTTGTTTTTGTTTGTTGTTATCCCCTTTTATTTTATTTTTGAAGGTAATATAGTAGTTCATCCTTCATCAAGCTTTGACTATATAATTTGCCTTTAGTTGTCATTAGATTAGACACGTGCTTGTACATAATTGGTAGCTTAGTTAGATTTAGTACTCTCCATGCATAATCCCATTCAAGAATCACGTACAGTTCTAATAATCAAGACAAGGTCATTCAATTCATAAAATAATTATATTTTTAAAGACTAAAATTAAGCAAGACGAATATGCATAGTCTGGTTCTAATGTATATACTTTCTAATGTGACAGAGACTTTAACTGGTTCAAATTCATTTCTCTCTATATCATCTAATTATTATTATTATTATTATTATTATTATTATTTAATTTTTGTGAGCAAATTGACTTCAAGAATCAATCACACGGAAACAAATAACACAAGAAAATTAGAATAGATTAAAGAGAACATGATACTCTGATTTACGTGGTTAGGTCCTAAGCGATCTCCATCAATGGCCAGTCGATAACTTATTCACATTAATCATACATCAAATCCAAAGAATCAACTAAGATCTTCAAGAAGGAATACTAATACGGGCTTCGAGTATGCGAATTACTAAAATTTTTAATGCAATTGAAGTTTGTGAGAAGAGGGAGACTTCCTCTGGTTTTTAGGTAAAGTGGCTCAAACTTCTTATTCACTTGGATGGTTTAACTTTATATCTCATCTAGTAAAAACAAAGCTTATTTCGATATCAACCCTGAATGTGAACTCAGAAAGTGAATTAACTCCGAAAAAGTTTTTAATAAAATGATAAATCTATTTTATAGGTAAAAAAATAGAGAGAGCAATAGTATCAAGGAATTTTAGCACATCCTAATTATGTTGGCACCCACTAACATTCTCATCCCATGCCAAGCTCCCCCACTCACATTTATTATTGATAAAAAATAATGAGTACAGACAGTTTAGGAAACTAAAGCACATGCCTCATATATAGGCTTACAAATCCGAAATGCATAGAAGTATGAAATACAAAAGACATCACTGAAACACCTAAGCTAACAAAAAGATGCTTATGATACGTGAAATCACGAGATCTAATCCTTAGCAAAGGCTGCCTCGTTAAAACCTTGAATGGAAAAAACCCAAAGGGAAAAAAATCCATCAAGGAAAAAGAGTGCATGATCCCGAGTCAAAACTACGCATTAGAATTAAAATTCTTCATTAAACAAAGGATCCCGTAGACCAACTGGCAGAAGCAAAGGACAACGGCAACAACAGCCAAAACTTTCACAATCACAAACCAACAACTAGGGCAAATAACCTCCAAAATGAGGCACATAAAATTTGGTGAAGAATAACACTGTAATTGGGATGACGAGTCGATCGAAGAACTTGCAAATTTATCCACAGCTTGATTACCTATATGAAACACGATAAATAGAAAATCACTTGTTTTAATAAAACGACGTGTAATAATCTTCGGTATCCCTTGGCACTACAGTTGTCATTCATACATTTAAAGTAATGACTTTGACACAAATGAAAACTTTATAAACTAGGAAACTGAAGAAAGTTTGAGAACTTGTGGGACACTTGGTTTCAAATTAGTGTTCAAACAACAACTATGAATGAATTAAAAGAAAAATAAAGTTAATTTTAGTAACAAATTTCTCAGTAAATATTTCTTGCCTCTAATGATGCAGAGCAAAAATGATATAAGACACCTTAATTCATTACAGAATGTTGAATATCATTAGTGCCTAATTACACCTTTTTCTGTTGGACAACTGAAAATCCAGTCAACACTTGCTTGTTAAAAAAAGGAAAAAAAAATTAACTAAAAGAATTATTTGTTCTTTGGTTACTCCATTTTCAAAAATATCAAAAGTAGAAAGTCCCCAAAGAGGGGAAAAAAAGGACAAAGAAAAAAAAAAGGACAAAAATACACAAACAAAAAGAAGAAACAAAAAATTATAAACCGACATAGGAAAGTGGAAACATATTAATTCCTTACCAAATCGTTGTAATGAAATTCAGATTAGTATTTCAACCACCAATTGTGAAGCTCTAAAAATGTAAAGAGCATGAGAAGCTTATGAGTAACCTCTGATCTGTAAAATTCGCCCCGTTTGTTTTTTTTTCTCAACTAGCTGAACTTGGATTCCTGAAATAAAAAGAAAAGACCAAAGGAAATAAATAATTTTGACAACAAATTTTCATTCCTTTTTGATGGACACATTTTTACATTGATGAAGCTAATTCAATTTTAAAATACTTTTGTCTTTTTACAAAATCAATTAAAGACAAATTTTGTCAAATGCTACTTTTCCATGACAGCGAATAAATTAGAGATATATGATGAACTAACCTCAGAGAAGTAAAGGAGTATTAGACTTTGACAATCATTTTCTGCTTTGCTGCAGGAGGTAGTTAGCCAATGCGTTCATTGGTATTTGAGTGCAAGACTTCTTATTAACCCTTCTCAGAGAGGGGAGGCTGCCTATCCCTTCTGGAAGTGAGGTCAAATTGCTACATTCTTCAATTATAAGACTTGTAAGTGATGAGAGGCTGCCTATCCCTTCTGGAAGTGAGGCAAAATTGCTACATCTTTTAATTGTAAGAAATGCAAGTGATGAGAGGCTGCATATCCCTTCTGGAAGTGAGGCCAAATTGCTACATCCTCCAATTATAAGAAATATAAGTGATGAGAGGCTGCCTATCCCTTCTGGAAGTGAGGCCAAATTGCTACATTCTCGAATTGTAAGATTTTTAAGTGATGAGAGGCTGCCTATCCGTTCTGGAAGTGAGGTCAAATTGCTACATCCTCGAATTGTAAGATTTGTAAGTGATGAGAGGCTGCCTATCCCTTCTGGAAGTGAGGCCAAATTGCTACATCCTTGAATTGTAAGACCTGTAAGTGATGCGAGGTTGCCTATCCCTTCTGGAAGTGAGACCAAATTACTACATTCTTTAATTGTAAGATCTGCAAGTGATGAGAGGCTACCTATCTCTTCTGGAAGTGAGGCCAAATTGCTACATCCTATAATTGAAAGATGTGCAAGTGATGAGAGGTTTTCTATTGCCTTTGGCAGGGATTGAAAATCGCTGGCATTATAGATATCTAAAGCCCTCAATTTGGAGAGTGGGAAGGAGGAAGAGGACGAAGAAGATGCTGATGATGTTGTTGCCACACCATCACTCTTTAATTTCATCATGATCGTCTGTTCTAGTGGTTTGAAGCTTGTATTGGATATTTTCAACTCTTCAAGATACGGAAACAGGGGCATGGTATTTAGAAGAGGACAGTTGGATATTTCCAGGGTAGTAAGAGAAGGGAAAAAAGGATGTTGGTGGTGATGCTCTGTTAGTGGTCTCACTACTTCATCAACATCCTTTATTTCTCTGACCCACCATCCTTTCAGACTAGTGCATTCTGTAATCTTGAGACTTTTTAAGGATGGGAGGAAGGACCTGGATGAAGTAGATAAGTGGAAACCTTGGTCCCACTCCCTATCCCTATTTGAAACAAACTCTAGAGCTGACAAATCATCAAGTTCAAGATTCCGAAGAGAAGATAAATGGTGCAATGGCGGCAGATATTTGCATTCTTTAAAACCTACAAGACTCAATTGAACAAGATTAGTGAGAGAAGAAAGCCAATTAGGAGGAAATGTCTCACCAGGATAGGAATTCACTTCTAAGGCTTTCATATCTTGATGTAGCTCTGAGCACTTCAATGCTTCTTCAGCGTTCCCGATCGTATCTTGTTCTACTTCCCAATTCAGAACTAAGGACTCAAGATGTTTCTTGTTCTTTAAACATTGTGCAGCTCCTGATTCGCCAAGTCCCTTAATCTGAATGACTAAACGTCCACGCAAGTTGTTGAGCTTGCCTAGTTCACCAAATCCAGCACTTTCCCTTGATTGGTTGGCTGCCACTACAAACATGTCTAATGTTTGAAGTAATGTCAATTCACCAATTCCACGAGGCATATGAGTCAACTCACGGCAACCGTAAATCTCAAGATGCCTCAAATTGATAAGATTTTTTATATCTACAGGCAAACTTACAAGACATGCACAGTTAGAGAGGATTAAAGTATGCAAATTATACAACTCTGTTATGGAATTTGGAAGCTCCTTCAATTTGTTAGATGAGAGATTAAGATATCTAAGATGCTTTAGTTTGCTCAAGCTATTTGGCAAAGTCTCCGTATTACTTTCAATTCTGAAACTCAATGCTCGCAAGAGCTTTAAGTTTGAGAAAATGCCATTGCAATCTGATGAAGTCAAACTTTCAAACTTACATAAAATAAATGTTCGCATCTTTTTTTGTTCCAACAATTGTGTTTTAAAATGGCCTAAACAATCATATTTCAAACCAAAAACATGACAAACTTTTTCAAAAGATTGTTCTTCTATATTTTCATCTAATATTTTTATACTCTTACCAGCCACTAAACTTGCAAGATCATGCATGAGATCGTGCATTTTACAGGATTTTACAGTTCCTAACAACTCATCTTGTTCAGCTTCCTGGAAAAAGCACCTTGAAAATAAAATCATAAAATTGTCATACCCAATTACTTCTAGTTGGCTACTACTCCCATCTTTTTCAATAAAACCTTGTGCCATCCAAAGTTTTATTAGTTGTTGAACATCGATCACATAACCCTTTGGAAATAAGCTACAGAAAGCAAAACAATTTTTCAAATCTGATGGGAGATTATCATAACTTAACTTAAGCGTTAGCAAGATGTCATTTTGATTTTTATTATATATTTCTGCAAGTTTATTGTCCCTAAACAACGTCCACTGGCTTTCACGGTTTTGCATGGGCTGGTTCTCATACAATAATCTCCCTATTGTCTTTATAGCAAGAGGAACTCCTCCACACTTTTTTACTATATCCTTTCCTATTTCTACGAGGCGATCAGTTCGTTCGTAATTTATCTCCCCAAATACCGCTCTCTCAAACAAAGCCCAAGACTTATGTTCATCTAGACCACCTAACATATATGTTTTAGTAGAATGAACAATCCGTGCAACTTTTTGACTCCTAGTAGTTATTAAGACTTTACTTCCCTTTGCACCTGGGCTTAAGAATGTACTTAGCTTCTCCCATTTGTCACTATCCTCGTTCCAAACGTCATCTAATACAAGAAGGTATTTATTACCTTCTATTTTTTCCCTAAGCTGTTTTTGCAGCTGCTCCAAATCCAGGTTTTGATCTGGACTTTTACCAGTTACAGACCTAATAATTTTTTGAACAAGTGACTTCAAATCAAAATCATCAGAAACACAAACCCAATACGTTTGTTTCTCAAAATGTTTTTTGATTTCCTCATCATTGAATACAAACTTAGCTAGTGTGGTTTTTCCTAATCCGCTGATACCAACTAAGGAAACTATGGACACATTTTCATTATTTTCGATGTCGTTGGCTAATAGAAGTTCTTTTATGTCATTTTTTTCATCATCCCTCCCAATTACTTCCTCATCAATTACAAATGAGTGAGTCTCCCTCTCACTCAATTTAGAGGGACCACGCGTCTCTTCAGAATCAGGCTTAAGTATATGAACAAAAACCTGATCGGCTTTAATCTCATCTAGAGTCTGTCTAATTTTCTTAAGTTTCTTAGCCATTTTATATCTGAAAAAAAGCTGGTTTGATGATCTAGAGAAGAAAATGCGTACCTTCCTCGCCTTTTTCTTACTGAAGAGCACTTTGCGCCGAAGGTGTTGGTAATGAAACTCGTCCACCAAGTTATCAGCATCGTAGATAACCTCCTCAAGACGGTCGAGCCACACTTTGACTTGTTCGTCTCTGGTTTGCTTCTCCTCCGCATCACGAAGAACGGCTTTGATTACGGTGAGGGTGTTGTTAAGTTTGCGGAGCTCGTCTTTAACCCCCAACGACAGTCTGATCTTCTTGAAAGGTTCAGAAGCGATGTTTGCAACCAATCCTGCAACAATGTTGAGGAGTACTACTTCTGCCATTGATTATTACTTCTTGAAATGGATGGTATGTAGGAATTAAGCGAAAACTCCAATTGGAAATCGGAACAAAAGAGTGTTTTCAGAGAAATCAAAACAAAAAAACGAAAAAAAATAAAAAGGAAAAGATTGGAATTGCTGTAAGGAAAGGAATGATGGAGTGCTTTTAGTTGAGAGCTACCAGAAGAAGGCAAAGATTATTATGATTGCAGTGTGAGAAGGGAAGTGAGAGCTAATGTCACTTTTTATAAGAAGAAAAATAAGAAATTTTTTATTTAAAAAAAAAAAAGTGTAGCCTTATTTACTATCCGTTATGTTGGGAAACTCTTTTTTTTTTTTTTAAGGGAACGTTTTGATAAATAATTATCCGATGCCTCTTCATTGAAAATTAAAAAAGAAAATAAAAGAAAAAGAAAAAGAAATATATCCGTTGGAAATGCTGAATGATTGAATTGTTGTTGTAAAGTGCAAAAGAGAGAGAGGAAGAGACAAAACGTTATTATTTGTACTACACATGTCAAGGGACCCACATTTGGCTTCAATTGTAGTTTGTCTGAATAAAGGTTACCCCTCACATGTCCAACGGCTCTTCCTTTACCAACTTTTTTTATTTTTTTCATTTGAACTTCAGAAATGTAGTAACTATTTTTTAAAGTGTTGTCATTATTGAATTGATGACTTCCCATTAGTGGGCTCACTTCCAGCTTTACCGGAATATTTCCCAAAATAACAGTAACCTAAAAAATTAAAATTAGTAAACTAATCTTCTTTCATCTTAATATGGGAACAACCCATTAAAAAATCGGTAGTTTTGGATCGTTCTAATATGCTAATAATTTTTTTTTGAAGATTATTTAATTAAAAAATTAGAAAATGATTGAATCATTTTGTTAATTGACTCAATTTTATCCTACGGATGCTTTTATTATAAGAGTTCTATTTTGTACTATGCTTAAAAAGAATTAGATTCTTATCTTAAAATATTACTCTTACATATTATTGTCTTGAAGTTTTACTTGGATTTCTTTTTTATAATTAACACATCCTTACAAGATGTGCTCTTTTTGGAGATGCGCTCGATTGAGTTTTTTAGACTCTAATATCCTTGAAATTTGAGGCTCGTAAGGGATTCATGCCTTTCTTTGTCACCATCTCGAATTGTAAAATTGAAAAATAAGAAGAGATAGCAATGTCAGAGAAAAGAGAGGGAGAGAAAATGGGAAGGTGGGGCAAAATAAGTTTTTCTTTAAAAAAAATTTTAAAAAACTTAATGATCACTAATACTGTTGATTAAGTGTACCCATCAGGGTCCCGTGTTGTGCTTGTACACATGAAATTAAAGTGAGTTTTACAACTGAGCTATATAGAAATGCTATTTTTCTTAGCTGAAAATATACATATTCTTTTTGGCCAATGTATAATGGAGTAAGAAAAGGAGATGGACGAAGATGTAGGAGAGATTTTAGAAAGGAAAATTAAATATTAAGTTGTTCAGAATGTTAAGAATTATGTTAGGATTATGTTTATGGGATAATTATTAGGTTTATTTATTTCCTTCATTTGTAATGATAAATTATTTATTTTGTTTAGTTTGGTTTTTTATTGTTTACTTAAAGGTCTATGTATATAAATTTTCTTTTTGATGTACTTTTGTTAAGCAATTGCAATAATGTAAAATCCAAGCATACGTTTCTCTCTCTTCTTTTTTTGTTTAATATAATTTTGCAATTGGTATTCTCACATAAAATATGTTTGTTTGGAGGGGGAGAGACGGAGGAAGAGAGCTATCTCTTGTTTGATTGGAAGAATGAAATGAGAGAAGGGTGAGAACATTATAAAATTTTTAAAAGGCTAATGTAAGGATAATAAATTTTCAATCGGACAAAATTAAAAAAAAATATAAAGTTTTTAAATATAATTAAAAAAGGAATTTATTGAGAGTTAAAAGTTGCACTGCTAAGTTCCACCAAAAGACAGAGGAAAAGACAAAACGTTATTATTGTATACGCACTATATATGTGGGAGACCCACATCGTAACATTATTGACTTCAATAAGAGGGCATGATGAATAACGTTACTTTGCTATACGTCCCACCAAGAAAAGCAATAAAGGTTGCCCACCATGTGCGCCAACGGCTCATCACTTTTTTAACTTTTTTTTTTTTTAATTTGTAATTATAAGATGAGTGATTTATATTTTTTATCTTCTATTTTACGTAATTTATTCAGAAAATATATCTTACCTTTTTGAACTTTTATATTATATTTTACAATCAGATTATGTTTAATACATAAATTTATATCTTTTTCTAGATTGACATCTAATTTCGATTTTAAAATATTCAAATTACCCTTAAAAATAAAAGGTAAAACTAAAAATTAAGTAGTATTTTTATTTTTATATCTTGCATTTTGTTTTTATTCAAAAAGTATATATCATGTCTTTTAAATCTTTTTCATATTTTTATATTACATTTAGTATATTATTTGGGTCTAGAGTTTTTGTGTCGTTTAGTGCTCAAGCACTTGTCGTTTCTCTCTAGCTAAGCCCTTTGTCATCTTTCTTGTTATTACTTTACAAGGAAATTGCATATTGATGATAAATTGGTGACTTTCCAAGTGAGAGTACGAAGTATTAAATAATGAGCAGCACAAAAAAATCTCGTTGATAAACACAATACAAAACCGTTAGATTTTTATCAAATTCTGTTATGAATAATTATCAATGATTAATATTGTAGTAGTGTGAGAAGGGAAGTGAGAGTTATGGCCACTTTTTATAAGAAAAAATTAGGAATTTATAAAAATAGGGGAAAAAAAAAACTGTACCCATATGGACCGTTATGATGGGATATTCCTTTTTTTTTTTTTTTAATTTTTAGGGAATGTTTTGATAAATAATTATCCGATGCCTCTTCATTGGAAATTAAAAAAGAACAGAAAAGAAAACAAAAGAAAAGAACCAAAAAGAATCATATCCGTTGGCAATGCTTAGTACCTGTTTGGTACATTAGTTCATTTCCGTTCAAACTAAAATTTTTTTTGTCTTTTCTCAAAAAGTTTTTGTCTATTTCCCAAAAAGTTTTTTGTCTTTTCTGAAAATTCAAAAAAATTTACTATTACAATTAAAATATTTCAATTCAAACTAGCGAACCAAAATGTTTGAATTGTTGATGTGTAAAGTGCAAAAGAAAAAGAGGAAAAACCAAAACGTTATTATTTGTACCATACATGTCAAGGACCCACGTCTTAACGTCATATTGGCTTCAATAATGGTAAGAGTGTTTGAAAAATGGTACTTTGCTTTTGCTCCATCCCACTAAACAAGCAATAAAGATTGCCGACACAACCCACACCCCCCACCCCACCCCCCCTCTGAACTTTAGAAATATTGTAAACATTTTTTTCTTTCTCGCAAAAGTTTTTTTTTTTTTTTTTTCAAGAGTTGTAATTATTGAATTCCCATCGGGTTGGAGCAGCAAACTCGGATTCAGTAAGAATATCATTTTTTGGTATTACGAAGTAGGAATTGGCCCAAAAATTAGATATGGGTCAAAATTTAGATAGGGGTCAAGACGCAGTACTTGTAACTAAAATTATATAGGGGTCAAAAATTTACCGGATTATTTGTCAAAATGACAAGCGAAAGGGAGGGAAAAAGGGGAAGGTGGGGCAAAATAAGTTTCAATCATAAAATTTTTTTTAAAAACTAAAATTTTTTACGATGAATTGTGAGTTTTTGAGATTGTGCTCTATAGAAGCACCATCTTTTGGCCTATGTATAGTTGAGTGAAAAAGGGAGATGAAAGAAGTTGTAGAGTTTAAAAAAGAAAATCAAATATTAATAAGTTTTATTTAGATTGTTAAGAATTATATATGTATATAAAAAAAAATTTTAAAAGGGGAAATTTAATTTAATTTAATTTAGAATAGATAAAACCCTTAAGGAAAATCGGTACCGTTGGTATATTCTAATAATGCATAAAGGGAAAAATGGATGTCTCGACATACCACCATCGAGCACGCATTAGGCTTATGTTCAACAATTTCTCTACAATTGATGGAGACTCCGGATTAATTGAGAGAATATCAACTATAGCATCTAGGCCACTACCAAATCCATCTAGATTCATATTTAACAGAACTAAAATACTACACATACTCTGATTTAGCGTGTAACAAACCAATTCGGAAGGTAGGAAACCACCATTGTTATTACAAACTATAACATAATACAAAACACCAAAGTATTAAACTTAAAAGGCGAAAACAAAGGCACCATTATTAAAATTAAAATCTTATAATAAATTAGAGAAATCTCATCACCACAGATATAATCATCAACTACAACTTGGCCATTGTATTTGTTAAGACCAAACTAAACAAAGCCATTGAGAAGAAATTTGTCATTGAAAGACCAAACACCTAACAAGTCCATGTCTTTTACACGTTACATCCATCTAAAAACAACTTTAAATAGCCATGCCGCAACCCATATATCTTTCTTATGGTGATGAGATTTCTTCCATATGAGTTAGGAATTTAGAGGCCAGCTTGGAGGTGCCACTGAACTCAGCCCAAAAATAGGAGAGGCAAGACTACAAAATCCTAGAGCAGAGAGAAAAGTTTAGATCAGAGAAAGAGAGACTCTTGTTAAGAATTATATACGGACTAGATTTATATTAGGATAGTTATTAGATTTATTTATTTTCTTTATTTGGAAGGGTAAAATGGGTGGTTCCATTGGCAAATCACTCTTGACTCTTCACACTCCCTATTAATTAAATTCTTTAATTACAAAAACAATCCTAAAACAAAATGACATAAAAGGACAACAATAATAGACTTGATTACATAAATAAAATTCTATCATAAGAAAAGGGAAATTCAATTATATTCTTTTTTTTTTCTTTTCACACACACCCACATATCAAATTCCTAAATAAATAACTTAAAAATATTACTTCTTTGATATCTCTAACAAAACCCTAATTTTCATCCTAATTTTTTTTCTTCAATGAGTAGTCCAAAAAATTTTAAGTTATGTTAAATGTTGTAGTTTTTTATTTTATTTTTTTTTTTCATTCTATACTTTTATGTCGCGGTTGTTTTTTTTGTTTTTTTGTTTTTTTGTTTTGTTTTTGTACATGTATTCCTTTTTATGTATTGTTCCTTGGCACTTTTATTTTTTATTTTTTTGGTTCTATATCTTTGTTCTTCAGCTTTTTCTTTAATTTTTCCGATTTTATATGCCGTTTTTCTTTCATTAAATATGTCAATATATATTAATATATATTTTAATATTTTTCCTTTAGAATTGATATTTTAATCTATTTTATATATATGTATGTTATGTTTTTTTGTCATTTTTTTAACATTTTTTTTAATTTTTAATTTAACCTACAATAAAATGTCAAAAATAATAAATAAAAAATTAAATGCGAAAAGAAATTTGAAATGGCAGAGTACTTTTTATTTCATAGTAAGTAAGGGTAATTTTGGAAATGAAAGATGTGTATAATTAGTAAATTTAGTCATTTTGAATTTAAAAGAAGTTGTGTTTAGAAAGAGGGTGTGAAAAGTCAAGAGGAGTATGCAAATAAAATCATCCTTTTGTTATTTGCTTATAAGTCTATATAAACCTTATTTTTTGTTATGTTTTTATTAAGTAATTTCAATAACGTGAAATCTTAGTTTCCCTTCGCTTTCTCTCTCTCTCTCTCTCTCTCTCTCTCTCTCTGTGTTTTGCATTACTACGTATTTTTTAAATGGTACGAGAGCAATGTTTGTTCTTTTTCTTTTTCTTTTTCTTTTTCCTGTTGGTTGGATTAATTTGTGCTTATGTTCTTGTTCCACAAAGTTTCAATCTTGTTTGCTGGAATTTTAATTTTTTGTGTGGGGATTGATGTGATGGGATTGGAGTTCGTGTAATTTTCCGGTGCACTGCTCAAGTGCTCATGCAATTGATTGGAGTTGAATTAAGGGTTGTAGTTGATCGTTTTTGGTGTATTAAACAGATTGGCTGAAGTGGAGTTTGCAATTTGAATTTTTAGGGCCGTTTGGGGATATTTGGAGACGGAATTTTGAACGTTGAGTTGGAGACCGAATTTTGGAGGTTGGGCTGAAAATATATGCTGTGATATAGAAAATATTACAAACATTTGAAATGGGTTCAGGAAAAAATATGTAAAATAGATCTTGTTTTATTTGTTTCGTCATTGTGCGTATTTTGATATAATAATCATCTCATCTTTATTTAAAATAAAAAGTTATGGATTTTTAAAATTTGAATTTACTGTAGATATTTAAAAGTGTGAATAGTAAAAAATAATTTTGAATCAAATATAAAAAAGACAAAAAGGAAAAAGAAAAATTGTATTTGGAGATGGAGTCGAAGATGCTAACGGTAGAGGTTTTGCAGTGGCAATTGACAATTGGAAAAAAAAAATGGTTGTTCTATCAAATAATAAAATAATGTTAAATTTTCTCTTTCTAAAAATAATATAATCTAATCAAATATAGGACCCGTTTGGTTGTTAATTCATTTGAAACTAAATTATATTTTTTCATCATCATTTTTATTTTTTTCTGAAAATTTTTTTTTTATCTTTTCTAAAAATTTTTTTAATCTTTTGTAAAAAATTACTGTTAAAATTTAAAAATATTAAATTAAACTCGTTCACCAAACATTTCATAACCTAACGTATTACGTCAACAGCACCCCTGTGCCTTTCACGTTGCACAAAGTTCGTCCTCCTATTTTTATTTTATTGTATTATTATTTTTATTATTTATTTATTTATTTATTTTTTGCTTTTCCTTGTGTTTGTCGTTTGTGCACCCTTTTCTTTTTCTTTTTTTTTTTTGGGTGTGTGCTAGTTTTGTTTGTTTTTGTTTTCTTTTTTTTTTTTCCAAATATATTTTTTCTTCGCTTTTGCGTGTCTTTTTTTGTTTAAGCTTCTTGCAATATTTTATATAGTTTCTCCTTTTAACATCGTTTATTTTTATTATCTCTCTCTCTTCCTCTCTCTATCTCTTCCCTTGCTTTCTTCATGATATTTGGGTGGTTTATAAGCTCTGCCAGTGCCCATTGGATTGTAATAGTAGTTGTGTCTGTCCAGCTACAAATTCATCCCGAAAATCCGAAAAATTTAGTTATTCTTAGTTCTCTGTCTAAATAACATCACCATAATTGTGTCATCACACATCAAAAATGAATCTGTCAAACGACATTTATATGAAAAATAAAAATAAATAAAATTGTACGAAAACTCGTGAACCAAAAAAAAAAGTTCTAAATGAATGCACCAACAGTGTTCATCAATGATGATTGCAGATATAGTTTATCGATAATTCTATGTATTCACGAAAAAAAAAAAAATCAAACTAGTAATTTTGTGTTTGAAATCATACCAGGACGAATGCCTTAATGTGTTCTCTTGTCAATCTGACTTCTGAGCTCTCTTCTTCTGATATTTCAAGCAAAATATCAAGAACATCTTTCACAGCCTTAACCTTTCCCTTTTCGGTCTCCGTCTTCCTCGCCTCTTGATGCTCTTCTATAATCTTCTCCATCATCTTGTCAAACTTGTCGTGAATTTCCCTACTCTTCTTTCGAATCCCTTGCAAATCTAGATTCTTACATAACCAAATGTAAGCCGACAAATTAAACGTCCCCAAAATTTCGGTCGTCTCTTTCACCGCCTTCCTGATCTCGTCGGCCTCGTCTTCATTCTCTGCGCACTCTGCGCTCATAATCATCCGCGATACGACATTATTGGTAAGCTTTGTCAGAAATTCTTTGCAAAACAGTGCACCCCAAGGAGGAGAGCTCAGAGGTTGGACGGTGGAGGCACCGGTAAGTGGTTATAGGACCCATCTCCCAGAAATCAAAGCTACTGATTTGCATGCTACATTGGGCTATAGGACCGAATCGAATCCCAGTATTCCCTCAAGTATCAAGAAAATCGAAACTTTTTTGAAACCCATCTCCCAGCAATTAAAGCTAATGATTTGCATGCTACATTGCGCTATATGATCAAAATTTTATTTAAAAATATATATATATACTACCACTTAATTCTCGAACTCTACAAAACTATTTCAAGCCTTCCCCAACAACTAGAGGCAAAAACTGCCCATAACACCAAATCCACTATTAACCTTAACAAAGAATGACTATTTCAGAAAGCCAAAACATATGCTAAAATCAACACAATAATAACAAATTTCTCATCAATATGGCGTGGAGTCAATACACACACATACGTGCAAGATGAACAACGCAGGCCATCTTCTGAGGAGGCACACCTTTAGGGGTGAGAAAGGCGACTCTGGCAATGTGACTCTCAGGAGGCAATGCACCTAAAAGCTGGTCGCCACAAGGAGTTCTGAAAACCCCTTCTCTGAGAGAAGCCGTTCTGCTCTCCCAAATGGTTCTCCAAGTGGGTTGGATCGAAGTGGGAGGCCAGTTCTTGCCGGCCATGTCCGGGAATAATTGCTGAATCATTCTCTCTAGAAGCTCCAGCTTCGATCCGCCCCATCCCCGCGAGAAGAACGGCGGGCCCAGCTTCGTTCTGTGCACGAACGCGCCGTAAACATGGTCCAACACGTAATGGAGCAATCCCAGATTCAATGTCACCATTTTTTTGGGGAAAATTAAGGAACCCAAAATAAAAAAAAAAAAAATTTGATTTTGACGAGACCCAGAAGATGGGGACTGTGTTATTTGCAGATTCCGGCGTCCGGATCTCAGTATCTTATGAACAGATGACGACCCATTACAGGTTTTAAGTTTTAACTGAAAAAGAAGATTCTGAAAATAACCCAGTAAAAATTGGAGGCTATTCAGATCTAATAATTTATGAATCAAACGGGAAAGGATTGTGAATCAAAGATTGGAAGGAAATTTATGAATCAAAGTATTGTGATTAATACACAGAGAAATATTTTTGGTCTGAGGATAGGATTTTGAAAATAAAATGGGGGTCAGAGTTCGGACCCAGTGAGTATAAAGGAGAAGAGGGATGAGTATACGAAGAAAAAAATGTCAAGGTCGATCCAAAACAAATACGAAAATGAAAGCGCTAAAAAAAAAAAAAAAAAAAAAAAAAAACTGTGGGCGGACAAGGAGGCTGTTACCTGGCCAATCGACATCGTGGACCAGGGCCAACTTGGCCCTGCCACCTCATGCGATATCCACATCTAGATTTCATTTGTAATTTTTTTTAAATAATATCTTTTATTTTTATTCTCATTAATTTTTATTTTCTACTTATGATTGTCGAGGAATAAAGGAAAGGTTTGATAGTCAATTAATAATATTAATATAAATTAATATTGAATTGATATATTCATTATATATTATTGATTTAAAACAAATATATCAGTAATAGATAATCATAAAACATGATTAAAAAAACAAATAATTAAACTATTTATTTAAAAAAGATGGGCAAAAAAAGACTAACCACCTAAGTTTTATCCACTACTTCTTTTTTTTTTTTTTTGGGTAGTCTTTTACACTAGAAAGGTTTATTTCTTGCCTCTCCCACTTCCGCAGGTATGTCCTAAAAGAAATAATAACAACAAATCACTCCAAGAAGAAAAAGACGTTTTCTGTTTTTTTAATTTTTAATTTTTTTAATTTTTAATTTTTAATTTTTTTAATTTATTATTTATTGCTTCATTATTTTTTAAAAGCAATTCCCCACTTTGTTTGGGGTAGGCGGATGGCTCTTCTTTTCTTCCTTGGGCCATGGAGAATGATTTCTCAACTAAAATGTGGTGATTATCTTTGGATGCCAAGTTGTCCAAATTATGAAAATAATAATAATAATAATAATAATAATAATAATAATAATAATTGTTTTCTTTGAACCGCACCTTTTCTTTGTAATAATATTATAGTCATTAATGAATTCGTCATTAAGCTACAATCATATTACTAATCACTAAACTAAGAAATGGAGGATTCTTTAATTGTAATTATCGAATGGGTTCTAATGGCAACTAACAGTTTATAATGTAAATATAACGGTTTAAAACATAATCTTATCATAAAAATTGCATTATCTTTTTATGAAATTTTAAGATATTAAAGATCCATTTGAGTCTTTACCCCGTGGTACTTAAGACTTGGGATTAAATGGGTTTTGCATATATCCAATCACTAATTAATTAACCAGCTTTTTAGTTCAACAAGAAAAATAACATACGGATAAAAATAAATTGCCGCAACCATATAGAACTTGTTTAGACGTAATGTAAAACAGTCATGTATTTATCCAAATAACAGTGAAATTTTGTTTATACTCGGTTACAAAAGACGAGTTTTAATTCTACATTTTAATGATGTTTCATGGAAACATAAAAGTTGTTCTTGTTCCAAAAGGGCAAAAAAAAAAAAAAAAAGTAAATAAAATGGCTAATTTGTATTTATATATTTGTCTGGTTTGTTTCTTCTCTTGAAGAAAGGATAAATCTTCCAAGTTCTCCGTGAGCCATGACACTTTTACTATGTGCATGATAATTTATAAACGTGCCAATTGTTAGAAATTGTGCTCTGAGGTTTAAATAAATTTAGTGTGTCAATGTCCCGTTTCAATGTAAAATGATGATGGAAGTGAAAGAAGGGCAAACCAATTATAAGGAAAAAATACACCTAATTCTACTATTAGGTAACAAGTTTAAATCTCCCTACTTCAAGTTCAAAAAAATTATAAGAAGAAATCGGAATGTTTTACATACAAATGACATTACGTAGTTATATCGAGAACAAGAAACTTTATAACACAAATCAAACCATAAAACATCCTTGCAAAAATAATAAATAAATTTTAGGGAGCCATTGCTAAAGAGACCGCTCTTAATTTACATGAGAATAAACGACCAGATAATTTATTGTATAAACAACATGCCGTTTTGTTCATAAACTCAGCAAACTATTAGAAACAAACGACATTCGTAACTATATTGTATATGGTAAGAAACTTTAGTACAAGAAAAATTAAATTTTAGGGTGATTTGTATATTACCTATTAAAAACAACATTATTGTCTCTACTATAATTGTTTTATTTTGTCTACTTCAATTATATCAGTATAAAAAGTCAAAAATTTAGTAAGAGTTGAAAATATAAGCATGTCTATTTAAGACGTGTCTACATTTTTTTTTTTTTGAGATTTTTTTTTGCCATCCACAATATTAATTAATACACTCACAAAATCATTAAAACTTCTTATTACACTTTTACCTTACAATAAAATTACCTTAAAAATCATTAAAAACGCTCATACCCCTACATACCTACAAATAAAAATATTCTTTTTCTATAAAATAATTAAAAAAACATACACCACATTAATCATTAATAGAAATAATATTTTTTAAAGAAACAAAAAAATATTCCCTACAAATTTAATTAACCTTAATTTCATTTTATAAAATCTAAGTTGTTCTTCATCATAGCTACATGAAAATTTTAAATGGAAGATTCAAGCGAAACAAAAAAAAAAAAAAATATGTCTTTTGAAGAGCCAACAACTATTAAAGTGTATATATATATATATATATTTTGATTCATTAGTATTATGTGTTATTTTTATTTTCTTTTAGTATTTGAAAATGATTGATGTATCTTCTCTGTCGATGAACTAGTGCCCACTGATAACAACTGCCATTTCGCCCCAACGAGCATGCTAGTAGTGATTTACGAAAATATCCCCGACGTAGGTCGAAGATAATAACAATGACCACCTTCCACCAACTCGTAAAAATGAAGAACAACCAATGGATACAGAAAACCACCAGAAGAAAGACGCGATACAGCCTCACAAGAAGCTAAAATCTGGTATGCACTGGGGTCTAATTGTAGTGGTGAAACTTCAATAAAATATATATATATATATATATATATATATATATATATTCAAGAAAGAAATAAGTTAAAGGAATACTGAGAGGAACCAAACATCTGGACTGGAACATTGGCATTCTCGGAAAGGAGGTTAGCAGAAATTGATTTACGCAGCCTAGATCTAGATATCTTCGAAAGTTTTTCGGATACTGAATAAAATGGGAGAGAAGAAAGTTCAAACAAAGACGAGCAAAGGATTTGAAGAAATTAGGAGAGAAAAAAGTTAATATTTTTTTCTCATTTCAAAAAGTGGAAACGAGAAGACTCTTTCAAAATTACAGGAAAAATAGGGTTGGTATGGGGTTAAAATCTAGATACGACAAAGCGTTTTAATAGCTAAGTGGAACGATGCCGTTTATAAAGGCTGAAGAGGAAAAAAAAAAGGGTTGAAAACTGAACATATATAAGTAAAGAGGACCATGTCTGCAATAATAAAAAGAACCACGTCAGCAGATGTAATAATTTGGAAATGACATGTGTTATAATGATTGTAAGATTAGAATCCCCTGAGAAAATGTATAAATAGGAGTAATGATATGAGAATGTATGCTCTTGGAGACATTCGAGATTTAAAAAGAAATCAAATTTGGGCTGCTGCGGATCTTGGAAGTCACAATTTAGCTTTGTACTTTGTTTTTTGTCGTTTAAGCAGATTTTGACACAAACACCTTTTGTTATTATAATAAATTTGAATGAAGATTTTAATTATTTCTCTCTATTAAATTTTAAAAAAATAATAAATAAATTGGAAGTCGTTTTATTCCTACAAACAAGATGCCCTGTCCCTACTTGGCAGAAATCAATATAAAACACAAAGAATTGTCGTCTAACAGCAGACGACATAAAAAAAAAATGAAAATCAAACGGCCAACTGCATGTCGTTTATATTCAAAAGCAACACGACAATTAACCTGGAAAACCACTTGTCATTTCTGTGTCATTTGCGTTGAATGGATTGCAAATTCAACGAAGAAAGAAAAACGACCAACCGTAATAAATAATACACAACAAAAGTAATGTATTAAACTAAGGGCGATTGTCGTTTATAGTACTCCAGTGGCAGGATAGGTGAAGTCATGTCGTTTCAATCAGAACAGCCTAAACTTCAATACAGCTGAAATCCAAACGTTCTCTCTTATCAATGTTTACTTAAAATTACTCATATGAAATAAGAAAAATTACTATAAATTGCATCTCAACTTTCAGAATCCTTAGTTACGTATATATGCACCACTTATTTGATGTGCTAAGAAATGAGATGTCTATTTTACTACTTTTTTTTACATTCATATGGTATTAAAAAAGCAAATTATAGCATGTGTTGCATTGTATATTCTCTTCATGAAGGTCCTTACAGTCGATCTGTTTCGTAAGATATATGTATAAGCATGCTTGCGCTTATAAAAAAAAATGTAGTAGAATTTATTATATTAGGAGTCATGCCGTTGTCTGACCAAGTCTAGCCATCGGGACGCAGAGTAGGGGATGAGCCCTTGGGAGGGTGAGTCCATGTCCCTCTTCCATGTCAACAATGCCGTCTTTTCCATTGACCTTCCACTCAAAGCACTGAATCATCGCGGCGAGGCTGGTCTGAACAACTTGCAATCCAAGCGAGGTTCCGGGGCAGCCCCTTCTTCCGCTACCAAACGGCAAGAGGTGGAAATTTTGTCCCCTCACATCCAATTGGCTCTTCCCACTGCCTTGTTCACCAAGAAACCGCTCCGGCTTGAACTCAAGTGGATTTTCTGGCCAGTGCTCGGGGTCTCGGTTGATAGCCCACACATGGATGAACAACCGAGTCTTTTCCGCAATGTCATAGCCATTGATGGTGCACTTTTCCGATGCTTCTCTGACTATTATTGGGGCAGGTGGGTGAAGCCTCAGTGTCTCTTTTACTATGGCTTGGATGTAAGGAAGGTTGGGAATATCCGATTCTTCTACTAGTCTTGATTTTCCAACTACGGAATCAATTTCTTCCATAGCTTTCTTCATGATATTTGGGTGGTTTATTAGCTCTGCCAATGCCCATTCTACTGAAATTGAAGATGTGTCTGTTCCAGCTACAAATACATCCTGAATTTCGAAAAATTTTACCTGGTTGTTATCTCTATTTTCTTAAGTATTTTCATTAGGGAATTCTACAGCACGAACGAAAATAAAACCAAACATCTAAATAAAATTTTAATTCATATGTCCATATCAGAATCATATCAGAAAAAAAAAAAAGTTAATAGTATGATAATTTATTAAGACTTAATAAAATTTTTTTATCGTAAAAAAAATACTTCCCTAGTTTTTTTCCCCTTCTTCTTCTTCACAATAGCATCACTTAAAATTCATAATCATATGCTATCTATGAATAGATTTGATTCAAGAGGTGAAATATTGTCCAAAGTCAGAAAGTTAGAGGAGGCTTCAATGGCAAATATTTTTTAAAATTTTTTTGTCTTTAATTTTTATTGAAAATCAAATTTTGACTTTGAACGGATAAAAAATTCAATTCAATTCTAAATTATGAATATCTTTATCAAACAGGAAAAGCAACGGCTGCAAAAGTACTCTTCCATTCCTTCCAAAAAAAAAAAAAAAAAAAAAAAAACCC
The DNA here is from genome assembly GCA_025413485.1 of Ficus microcarpa. Lineage (NCBI taxonomy): Eukaryota > Viridiplantae > Streptophyta > Magnoliopsida > Rosales > Moraceae > Ficus > Ficus microcarpa. Next base: position 27,046,232 of record CM046387.1, on the reverse strand, counting down.
TCTTCTAGATTATGTCCAAACATGAACTTGCAACCTTGAAATTTTCTTTTACTTGAAATTAATTATTAGAAAAACCATTCAAAAAAAAAAAAAAAAAAACTTAGCTAACAGAAAATTAGTGGAAATTTGTTACAGAAACAAAACTGAATATAGAGTGTCTGAAATCATACCAAGACGAATGCCTTTATGTGTTCTCTGGTCAATCTGATCTCCGAGCTCTCATCTTCCGATATTTCGAGTAAAATATCGAGCAAATCCTTCGATACCACCTCGTGATCTTCTCTTCCCTTTTCCTCCTTCCTCGCCTCTTCATGCTCTCTTATAATCTTCTCCATCATGGCATCAAACTTGTCATGGATTTCCCTACTCTTCCTCCAAAGTCCCTGCAAATCGAACCTCTTGAAAAACCAAACGAAATCCGACAAATTAAACTTCCCGAGCACATCCGTCGAGTCGCTAACCACCTTCCGGATCTCGTCAGCCTCGTCGTCGTCATCGGAACACCTCGTTCTCATGATCATTCTCGATATGACATTACTCGTAAGCTTTGTCAGTTCCTTTCTAACATCAACTGCTTCTTTCGCCTTGGCTCGTTTGAGCAACAATCCCAAAAGCCTCTTCACCTCTTCGCGCCTAATCGGACGAAGCTGATCGAGCGTTTGGGCACCGAGAAGCCGGGACATGCAAAGCTTCTTCATGAACTTCCAATAGGGTCCAAACTCCGCCAATGCGAAGTCGGATGAAGGGTAAGAGAGGCGGTCGACGACACTCGATAAAGGGCGATTCGAGAACGAGGTTTCGTGTGTCTTAAGGAACTCTTTGGCAATTTCGGGCGAGGAAACGACGACACAAGGAACGGAGCCAAGAGAGAGATGGAACAAGGGTCCATAGCGGTTCGAGAGTTTGTGGAGAGCTTGGTGTGGTATTGGAGTTAGAAGGTGGAGGTGTCCGATGATCGGAAGAGCAAGCGGGCTCGGTGGAAGACGAGCCTTGGTTCGAGTTTTGGTGAATATGGCTCGGACCAGGATGGTTGAGACGAGACAGACTAAGGAGATTATGATGTAGCCTTGGAGGTCTGCCATGGACTTTTTTTTTTTTTTTTTTTTTGGGGGGTGTTGAAGGAATACTACTTCAATGTCTACAAGAGAGGGAAAACATAAATATATTGCAAATAATTTTTTTAGATAATAATTACTTTCCCCTTCTTTTTTTTTTCCTTGACAAGTTGTTTTTTGAAAGGATTTTTCAAAATAAAAAATCTATCATTTTCTGAAATGGATTTTTTTTTTTTTTTTGACAGCGGCGCGGAGGGGAGAGAGGGGACAAGTACTTGAATTTAGACCTCTTTTTGGTCCTGCTAAGCGAGTACATTCTTCTCCCGTGCAAGCCGACGAACATGATAATATTATTCAAAATGATTTAAAGTGGTATTAAAGAGTTTAAACTATTAATCTCATACTTTGTTAGTTTAATTATCAATATTCTCCGCAAATTTGAAACGGTTACCGACAAGGGGGGGCTCAAGTCTCTTTAGCTCCATCCTTGGTGGGAAAGCTGGGAAGTGTTTTTCTTCCGTTCCCATCCCTACCCTAAAATCATTCACATTTCCATGTAAGTACAGATCTACACAGGAGTTAGTGGGGGCACATGCCTCCAATAAGAAAATAAAAATATATAAACCAATTTTAATAAGTCAATTACCTTTTTTGCCCCCACTAATTTGGTCTCTTTAGAATTTTTTGTTTGGCTTTTTGTAATTTGAGTTGAGTTAACTATGGACTTTTTATCCCAATCTAATTGGGTAGAATTTTTTGTTTTACGTTTTTAGAAAGCATCAAATAATATCAGTTTTTGCGTATCCCTTCTACTTTATCATTTGTCTTTCTCACTCTCCCACACATATATATATATATATATATATATATATATATATATTTGCCCCTTTTTCTCTTCACCTGTTCGCTGCTCCCTTGTCCCTTCTCTCCAGCTTCATGAACGTCAAACTCAAAAGGTACAACACAAAAGTCTAAAAAATTGTTGATTCTTTTATATATATATATATATATATTACCTTTCTTTCTTCCGCTACAGATTACAACTCTACAAGTATAGTAAGTTAATTCATTTTATTTTCTATCTCTTTGATTTGAATAATTTATCCTCTTAGATGGACTATTTCTTTTTGTGGCTTGCATTTGGGATCTTCACATGAGGTCCCTACATATTTGTCTTCTAACTTTGTTTAATGCCCTTCTTTCCTCTTACAATAAAAAAAAAAAACCATATATAATTATTACTATATACTAAAAGAGAAAGGTATTTTACTGTTCTTTGAACAGTAACAAATAGTGTTTTTTCTTCCTTCTCCTTTCATTTCGCAGGTGTATGAACAGTAATGCACAGTCCCACACAGTGCATTTACTTTTTCGCCCTTATAATTTTGCCTGTTGATGAAGACGCCACAGTGAATGGGCGGTTTTGCCCTCAAAATACCGTGTGGACCGAATAGCCCTTGCTTTATACACTGCCAGTCACTGTTTCTACAGTGAACGGACGAAAATGCCCCCGAAACCCTATTTCCCTTTCTTCTTCCTCCTTCAGCCGCCCCTTCAATGTTTTTACTTTCTCTCTCTATTTTTTTCCTCTGCTTTTGTGTTTCTCAACCGTTTTCTCTCTCTCCGTCTCCTTTTTCGAAGTTTCAATCTTGAAATCCTTCTTTTCTTCTTTTTCTTCTACCTTTCACCGTCGATTATAATGCTTCATTTTCTCTCTAAATATATTTTGCCTCTCTCTCTCTCTCTCTCTCTACTCTTTTGGCTTTCTCTCTCTTATGTTTTTGTTTAAAATTTTGGTGATGAAATTCTGGATTTTCGAGGTGTGGTGCGGTCTCGGCGGGTTCTTCTCTTTTTGTTGGGTTTGGTTTGCATTCATGATGGTCATTTTCGGTTGGTTGTTTTTTTTTTTTCTAGAGTTGGAAGTTTACTTTTACCTCATTGTTGTTGGTTTTTTTTTTTTCGTCGAAATTTTTTTGGCTTGGGAAAGTTTCGGATGATTTTGTCTACTGGGTTTTTTTTTTATTTCATTTTTTTGGAATGGTAAGTTCCCCTCTTCCCTTTTTCTTCTATGTCCGAACCCTAATTTCTGAGAAATTTTTTTTTTCGTCGAAATTTTTTTGGCTTTGGAAACTTTCAGATGATTTTGTCTACTGGGTTTTTTTTTTATTTCATTTTTTTGGAATGATAAGTTTTCCTCTTCCCTTTTTCTTCTATGTCCAAACCCTAATTTCTGAGAAAAAAATTTTTTTTTTCGGAGGCAAAGGGGTAAACTTTTGAATGATTTTTTCTGTGGGTTTTTTTGGTTTCATTTTTTCCGAATGGTTGGTTTTGATTTTTGATTTTTTTCCCCTATTTCCGACGTCTACTTTTTTAGTAATGGTCTTCTCTTCTGTCTTTTTTTTTTTTTTTTTTTTTGTTTTTGTGGAGGAAATGTTCTGCATGTTGAATCTGTACATTGTAATGTATTGTTGAAACGTCTACTTTTTGAATGATGGTCTTCTCCTCTGTCTTTTTTTTTTTTTTTTTTTTGGTTGGACGAAATGTTCTGCATGTTGAATCTGTACATTGTAGTATATTGTTGAAACGTTTTTGGCTTTTTTTATTACAAGCAATTTTTGATATATTTTTGTGATTCTTCGATACAAAGGCAAGGTAAAAAACGTTAACAAAATATTGGGTATGTTGATTTTTTTGTTTTTTCGGTTTGTTTAATTTGGGTATTGTTTGGCATTTTTTCTTTTTGTTCATTTTGTTTTTTGAATGGTATTTGCAGATTTGGATGATAATGCTGTGAAAATGGACAAATGGATATTTGCAAAGGAACATTGAGGATTTTTTGTCTCCTGATTTGTAAATCTGTAGTTTTTAGCTTTTTTTCCTCCCCGGGTAATATATTGTTGATTTCCTTCGCTTTCCTGATTTTGTTTGCAATTTTGGTATGGTTTGTTTAGTGTTTGTGATGTCTTATTATCATGAATTTTTCGTCTGTTTTAAGTGTTTGGTGAAAAGTTTACTGATTGTGGTTTTTGATGATATAGTTAGATTCGAACGATTTCTTAAAATTTTTCAGTTGTTTAGTTATATGCTAATGATTACAGTTTTTACGTGCTGTCTTTTATATTTAATGCTTTCATATTATCTTTTTTTTTCTTTATTTCATTGTAATTATGTGATTTGCTAGGGTTCTGTAGATTACTGTTCATTATTATTTTGATTGAACTTTTTTTTCGGCTGTCTTTATATCATTAATGCGATTAATTAATGTGAAAATTTTTTTTTATCTGTTCTTTCCAAACGATTTCTCACTCTGTTCCACCGACTCTTTTTACTTGCATTGTCTTCTTTTGTAAACAAAATCTATTCATTTACTGCTTCACCCATTTCCTCCACCGTTAATGCATTTCTGATATTTTCTCCTCTCAAGTGTTCTCTTTTGAACCTTAATTAGCTTCTGTCCAAAGTTCCTCCATTTCCTCCACCATTAATACATCTCTGATATTCTCTCCTCTGAAGTGTTCTGTTTTGAGCGTTAATTAACTTCTGTCTAAAGCTGCTTGCTTTTGTTATCCAGGTACTATTATGTTTATTTAAGGCTTTTAATTAGTCTTGATTGCTGTTTTTATTTTATATATTGTTAGTAGTTTGTTTTTTTGGCTTTCCATTGGTTTCATTCTTCTGTGAATATATTTCTTATTATGGTCATAATATTGTGAATAGATTAAATTTTTTTCCCTTTGCCGTTTTTATACCCTTCTGTTTTCCTGTCTCTCTTTTTTTTTTTTTGTTCTTTTTTTTTTGGTTTCCTGTTTTATATGGTGAGTTGGTTGTTTTCTGTACTGTTCTTTTCCTCATTTTTTCCCCTTCCGTTTCTCCTATTCTGGTTTCTGAAATTTCTTGGTGTAAATATTTTTAAGAAAAACTTTTAGATTACAATTTTTATAAGCTATGATGATCTCTATTTAACCATACAATAACACATATACCAGATTTTTCCTTTAATTTGGTATATGTTGCTGAATGCTATATTATTGATTGCATATACTGTTTGACTATCTTCATGGTTGCCGTCGGTGTTTGGAAGGCTGTGTTCAGTTTGTTTTTGTTATCCAATAATGGTATTCACTATATAATGCTTCTTTTATATTATTGTAATATTTTAGAACTTTTTTATCTTTTTAATCTATAAAAATTATTTTCCCTATACTATTTATGTTCTCTGTTTGATAAAAACGTTTCTAACATTTGGCCCCTTTTTTTATCCTTTTTTTTTTTTGGGACACATTCCAACCATCATACTTGGTAGCTGTGATAGATAATGTTGAATTGTATAATGGCTATCATTTAGAAAATGAGATCTGAGCACATTTTAAATCATTTAAAAAAATTTTGATGCTGTTTTTTTGTAGTGAATATGTTTATGTATATTTATATATTGGTTATGTCTTTGGATTAGTATGTATAGAACAAAATGTACTGCAGATTTTTTTTTTTGATCTTTTTTTTTTCTGATTATTATTTCTATTTAAGTTGTTGTTATATACTTTAATTCATTTTCCTTTAGTTTTTCTTTTATGTTTTTTTTTTCTGGCTATTACCCGGGGACCCTTTCTATTTTCTTTTTTTTTTTTCTGGTTATATTGTTGTAATATTTGAATTTGTTAGAAAGATTTATGTATTTCAATAGTTTTATGATTAGAAATCATTATAATTTCATTGTATGATTTAAGTTTTTTATTATGTAATTTGATAATTTTTATTTGTATGAATAAATTTGCTTCCCTTATAGCATATTTACTGGTTAATTAGTATAAGTTAATTTATTTATGATTTAATTGAGTTAATCTAAATTCTTATCAAATATACTAAATCTATAAAAAAAAAAGGATGTTTTCTAAAAATAAAAAATAAAAGTACCGTTAGTTAACAATTTGGTAAATTAGATTTTTTCATCAGTCAAGTTTGAATTTTTTTTTGATAAATTCGGATACCATAATTAAGCATAATTTATTCATAATTTAATCAAATAAATATAGGTTTTCATAAAAAAAAAAAATAAAGTTTACAGAATAATATTTTCATAACTTATTATATATGAGCAATAAGTAAATTCTGAAGCCAAAATTTTCTACTTATCCATACGGAATTGTATGGAATTCAGCAGTTTTGTATAGATTATAAAAAATTAACATTACATAAATATAACAATAAATAAATATAATTTCAATATTTAACTCAATAAATAATGCTCAGTTTTTTTTATTTATTTTTTCTTTCCCGTGCATCGCACGGATATTAAACTCGTATCATTCTAAAAAGATTATATTTATTTTTTAAAATTTTAGAAGTTTGAAATTTTGTTACCATATCTATTTATTTGTCGTTTTAGATACGAAGATTATGGCTTAAATTTATTGTATATTTTTATTAAAAATTAAAAGCTTTAATTTTTAATGTGAATCTTCCGTTTCCATCCCTGCCCTAAAATCATTCACATTTCCATGTAAGTATAGATCTACACAGGAGTTAGTGGGGGCACGTGCCTCCAATAAGAATATAAAAATATATATGAACAAATTTTAATAAGTCAATTACCCTTTGTGCCCCCACTAATTTGGTCTCTTTAGAATTTTTTTTGTTTGGCTTTTTGTAATTTGAGTTGAGTTAACTATGGACTTTCTATCCCAATCTAATTAGGTAGAATTTTTTGTTTTACGTTTCTAAAAAACATCAAATAATATCAGTTTTTGCGTATCCCTTCTACTTTATCATTTGTCTTTCTCACTCTCCCACACACACACACATATATATATATTTGCCCCTTTTTCTCTTCACCTGTTCGCTGCTTCCCTTGTCCCTTCTCTCCAGCTTCATGAACATCAAACTCAAAAGGTACAACACAAAAGTCTAAAAAATTGTTGATTCTTTTATATATATATATATATATATATTACCTTTCTTTCTTCCGCTACAGATTACGGAGGTGTTTGGTGAATGAGTTTAGTTTAAGATTTTTAAGTTTCAATAGTAATTTTTCAGAAAAGACAAAATTTTTTTTCAGAAAAGACAAAAAACTTTTCAGAAAAAGATTAAAATCATTATAAAAAAATACAATTTAATTTAAAACGAATTGGAAACCAAACATTCCCTACAACTCTACAAGTATAGTAAGTTAATTCATTTTATTTTCTATCTCTTTGATTTGAATAATTTATCCTCTTGGATGGACTATTTCTTTTTGTGGCTTGCATTTGGGATCTTCACATGAGGTCCCTACATATTTGTCTTCTAACTTTGTTTAATGCCCCTCTTTCCTCTTACAATAAAAAAAAAAAAAACTATATATAATATCATTCTAAAAAGATTATATTTATTTTTTAAAATTTTAGAAGTTTGAAACTTTGTTACCATATCTATTTATTTGTCGTTTTAGATACGAAGATTATGGCTTAAATTTATTGTATATTTTTATTAAAAATTAAAAGCTTTAATTTTTAATGTGAATCTTCCGTTCCCATCCCTGCCCTAAAATCATTCACATCTTCATGTAAGTACAGATCTACACAGGAGTTAGTGGGGGCACGTGCCTCCAATAAGAATATAAAAATATATATGAACCAATTTTAATAAGTCAATTACCTTTTGTACGCCCCCACTAATTTGGTCTCTTCAGAATTTTTTTTGTTTGGCTTTTTGTAATTTGAGTTGAGTTAACAATGGACTTTCTATCCCAATCTAATTAGGTAGAATTTTTTGTTTTACATTTTTAAAAAACATCAAATAATATCAGTTTTTGCGTATCCCTTCTACTTTATCATTTGTCTTTCTCAGTCTCCCACACACACATATATTTATATATATATATATATATATATATATTTGCCCCTTTTTCTCTTCACCTGTTCGCTGCTTCCCTTGTCCCTTCTCTCCAGCTTCATGAACATCAAACTCAAAAGGTACAACACAAAAGTCTAAAAAATTGTTGATTCTTTTATATATATATATATATATATATATATATTACCTTTCTTTCTTCCGCTACAGATTACGGAGGTGTTTGGTGAATGAGTTTAGTTTAAGATTTTTAAGTTTTAATAGTAATTTTTCAGAAAAGACAAAATTTTTTTTCAGAAAAGACAAATAACTTTTTCAGAAAAAGATTAAAATCATGATAAAAAAAGTATAATTTAATTTAAAACGAATTGGAAACCAAACATTCCCTACAACTCTACAAGTATAGTAAGTTAATTCATTTTATTTTCTATCTCTTTGATTTGAATAATTTATCCTCTTGGATGGACTATTTCTTTTTGTGGCTTGCATTTGGGATCTTCACATGAGGTCCCTACATATTTGTCTTCTAACTTTGTTTAATGCCCTTCTTTCCTCTTACAATAAAAAAAAAAAAAAAACTATATATAATATCATTCTAAAAAGATTATATTTAATTTTTAAAATTTTAGAAGTTTGAAACTTTGTTACCATATCTATTTATTTGTCGTTTTAGATACGAAGATTATGGCTTAAATTTATTGTATATTTTTATTAAAAATTAAAAGCTTTAATTTTTAATGTGAATCTTCCGTTCCCATCCCTGCCCTAAAATCATTCACATCTTCATGTAAGTACAGATCTACACAGGAGTTAGTGGGGGCATGTGCCTCGAATAAGAATATAAAAATATATATGAACCAATTTTAATAAGTCAATTACCTTTTGTACGCCCCCACTAATTTGGTCTCTTCAGAATTTTTTTTGTTTGGCTTTTTGTAATTTGAGTTGAGTTAACTATGGACTTTCTATCCCAATCTAATTAGGTAGAATTTTTTGTTTTACATTTTTAAAAAACATCAAATAATATCAGTTTTTGCGTATCCCTTCTACTTTATCATTTGTCTTTCTCACTCTCCCACACACACACACACATATATATATATTTGCCCCTTTTTCTCTTCACCTGTTCGCTGCTTCCCTTGTCCCTTCTCTCCAGCTTCATGAACATCAAACTCAAAAGGTACAACACAAAAGTCTAAAAAATTGTTGATTCTTTTATATATATATATATATATATATATTGCCTTTCTTTCTTCCGCTACAGATTATGGAGGTGTTTGGTGAATGAGTTTAGTTTAAGATTTTTAAGTTTCAATAGTAATTTTTCAGAAAAGACAAAATTTTTTTTCAGAAAAGACAAAAAACTTTTTCAGAAAAAGATTAAAATCATGATGAAAAAAGTACAATTTAATTTAAAACGAATTGGAAACCAAACATTCCCTACAACTCTACAAGTATAGTAAGTTAATTCATTTTATTTTCTATCTCTTTGATTTGAATAATTTATCCTCTTGGATGGACTATTTCTTTTTGTGGCTTGCATTTGGGATCTTCACATGAGGTCCCTACATATTTGTCTTCTAACTTTGTTTAATGCCCTTCTTTCCTCTTACAATAAAAAAAAAAAAAAAAACTATATATAATATCATTCTAAAAAGATTATATTTATTTTTTAAAATTTTAAAAGTTTGAAACTTTGTTACCATATCTATTTATTTGTCGTTTTAGATACGAAGATTATGGCTTAAATTTATTGTATATTTTTATTAAAAATTAAAAGCTTTAATTTTTAATGTGAATCTTCCGTTCCCATCCCTGCCCTAAAATCAGTCACATCTTCATGTAAGTACAGATCAACACAGGAGTTAGTGGGGGCATGTGCCTCCAATAAGAATATAAAAATATATATGAACCAATTTTAATAAGTCAATTACCTTTTGTACGCCCCCACTAATTTGGTCTCTTCAGAATTTTTTTTGTTTGGCTTTTTGTAATTTGAGTTGAGTTAACTATGGACTTTCTATCCCAATCTAATTAGGTAGAATTTTTTGTTTTACATTTTTAAAAAACATGAAATAATATCAGTTTTTGCGTATCCCTTCTACTTTATCATTTGTCTTTCTCACTCTCCCACACACACATATATTTATATATATATATATATATATATTTGCCCCTTTTTCTCTTCACCTGTTCGCTGCTTCCCTTGTCCCTTCTCTCCAGCTTCATGAACATCAAACTCAAAAGGTACAACACAAAAGTCTAAAAAATTGTTGATTCTTTTATATATATATATATATATATTGCCTTTCTTTCTTCCGCTACAGATTACGGAGGTATTTGGTGCATGAGTTTAGTTTAAGATTTTTAAGTTTCACTAGTAATTTTTCAGAAAAGACAAAATTTTTTTTCAGAAAAGACAAAAAACTTTTTCAGAAAAAGACAAAAATCATGATGAAAAAAGTACAATTTAATTTAAAACGAATTGGAAACCAAACATTCCCTACAACTCTACAAGTATAGTAAGTTAATTCATTTTATTTTCTATCTCTTTGATTTGAATAATTTATCCTCTTGGATGGACTATTTCTTTTTGTGGCTTGCATTTGGGATCTTCACATGAGGTCCCTACATATTTGTCTTCTAACTTTGTTTAATGCCCTTCATTCCTCTTACAATAAAAAAAAAAAAAAAAAACCATATATAATATCATTCTAAAAAGATTATATTTATTTTTTAAAATTTTAGAAGTTTGAAATTTTGTTACCATATATATTTATTTGTCGTTTTAGATACGAAGATTATGGCTTAAATTTATTGTATATTTTTATTAAAAATTAAAAGCTTTAATTTTTAATGTGAATCTTCCGTTCCCATCCCTGCCCTAAAATCATTCACATCTTCATGTAAGTTCAGATCAACACAGGAGTTAGTGGGGGCATGTGCCTCCAATAAGAATATAAAAATATATATGAACCAATTTTAATAACTCAATTACCTTTTGTACGCCCCCACTAATTTGGTCTCTTCAGAATTTTTTTTGTTTGGCTTTTTGTAATTTGAGTTGAGTTAACAATGGACTTTCTATCCCAATCTAATTAGGTAGAATTTTTTGTTTTACGTTTTTAAAAAACATCAAATAATATCAGTTTTTGCGTATCCCTTCTACTTTATCATTTGTCTTTCTCACTCTCCCACACACACATATATTTATATATATATATATATATATTTGCCCCTTTTTCTCTTCACCTGTTCGCTGCTTCCCTTGTCCCTTCTCTCCAGCTTCATGAACATCAAACTCAAAAGGTACAACGCAAAAGTCTAAAATATTGTTGATTCTTTTATATATATATATATATATATATATATTACCTTTCTTTCATCCGCTACAGATTACGGAGGTATTTGGTGAATGAGTTTAGTTTAAAATTTTTAAGTTTCAATAGTAATTTTTCAGAAAAGACAAAATTTTTTTTCAGAAAAGACAAAAAACTTTTTCAGAAAAAGACAAAAATCATGATGAAAAAAGTACAATTTAATTTAAAACGAATTGGAAACCAAACATTCCCTACAACTCTACAAGTATAGTAAGTTAATTCATTTTATTTTCTATCTCTTTGATTTGAATAATTTATCCTCTTGGACGGACTATTTCTTTTTGTGGCTTGCATTTGGGATCTTCACATGAGGTCCCTACATATTTGTCTTCTGACTTTGTTTAATGCCCTTCTTTCCTCTTACAATAAAAAAAAAAAAAAAAATCATATATAATATCATTCTATAAAGATTATATTTATTTTTTAAAATTTTAGAAGTTTGAAATTTTGTTACCATATCTATTTATTTGTCGTTTTAGATACGAAGATTATGGCTTAAATTTATTGTATATTTTTATTAAAAATTAAAAGCTTTAATTTTTAATGTGAATCTTCCGTTCCCATCCTTGCCCTAAAATCATTCACATTTCCATGTAAGTATAGATCTACACAGGAGTTAGTGGGGGCACGTGCCTCCAATAAGAATATAAAAATATATATGAACCAATTTTAATAAGTCAATTACCTTTTGTGCCCCCACTAATTTGGTCTCTTTAGAATTTTTTTTGTTTGGCTTTTTGTAATTTGAGTTGAGTTAACTATGGACTTTTTATCCCAATCTAATTAGGTAGAATTTTTTGTTTTACATTTTTAAAAAACATCAAATAATATCAGTTTTTGCGTATCCCTTCTACTTTATCATTTGTCTTTCTCACTCTCCCACACACACACACACACACATATATATATTTGCCCCTTTTTCTCTTCACCTGTTCGCTGCTTCCCTTGTCCCTTCTCTCCAGCTTCATGAACATCAAACTCAAAAGGTACAACGCAAAAGTCTAAAAAATTGTTGATTCTTTTATATATATATATATATATATATATATATATTACCTTTCTTTCATCCGCTACAGATTACGGAGGTGTTTGGTGAATGAGTTTAGTTTAAGCTTTTTAAGTTTCAATAGTAATTTTTCAGAAAAGACAAAATTTTTTTTCAGAAAAGACAAAAAACTTTTTCAGAAAAAGACAAAAATCACGATGAAAAAAGTACAATTTAATTTAAAACGAATTGGAAACCAAACATTCCCTACAACTCTACAAGTATAGTAAGTTAATTCATTTTATTTTCTATCTCTTTGATTTGAATAATTTATCCTATTGGATGGACTATTTCTTTTTGTGGCTTGCATTTGGGATCTTCACATGAGGTCCCTACATATTTGTCTTCTAACTTTGTTTAATGCCCTTCTTTCCTCTTACAATAAAAAAAAAAAATCATATATAATATCATTCTATAAAGATTATATTTATTTTTTAAAATTTTAGAAGTTTGAAATTTTGTTACCATATCTATTTATTTGTCGTTTTAGATACGAAGATTATGGCTTAAATTTAATGTATATTTTTATTAAAAATTAAAAGCTTTAATTTTTAATGTGAATCTTCCGTTCCCATCCCTGCCCTAAAATCATTCACATTTCCATGTAAGTACAGATCTACACAGGAGTTAGTGGGGGCACGTGCCTCCAATAAGAATATAAAAATATATATGAACCAATTTTAATAAGTCAATTACCTTTTGTGCCCCCACTAATTTGGTCTCTTTAGAATTTTTTTTGTTTGGCTTTTTGTAATTTGAGTTGAGTTAACTATGGACTTTTTATCCCAATCTAATTAGGTAGAATTTTTTGTTTTACATTTTTAAAAAACATCAAATAATATCAGTTTTTGCGTATCCCTTCTACTTTATCATTTGTCTTTCTCACTCTCCCACACACACACACACGCTGATATATATATATATATATATATATATATATTTGCCCCTTTTTCTCTTCACCTGTTCGCTGCTTCCCTTGTCCCTTCTCTCCAGCTTCATGAACATCAAACTCAAAAGGTACAACGCAAAAGTCTAAAAAATTGTTGATTCTTTTATATATATATATATATATATTACCTTTCTTTCTTCCGCTACAGAATACGGAGGTGTTCGGTGAATTAGTTTAGTTTAAGATTTTTAAGTTTCAATAGTAATTTTTCAGAAAAGAAAATTTTTTTTTCAGAAAAGACAAAAAACTTTTTCAGAAAAAGACAAAAATAATGATGAAAAAAGTACAATTTAATTTAAAACGAATTGGAAACCAAACATTCCTTACAACTCTACAAGTATAGTAAGTTAATTCATTTTATTTTCTATCTCTTTGATTTGAATAATTTATCCTCTTGGATGGACTATTTCTTTTTGTGGCTTGCATTTGGGATCTTCACATGAGGTCCCTACATATTTGTCTTCTAACTTTGTTTAATGCCCTTCTTCCCTCTTACAATAAAAAAAAAAAAAAAAAACCATATATAATATCATTCTAAAATGATTATATTTATTTTTTAAAATTTTAGAAGTTTGAAATTTTGTTACCATATCTATTGATTTGTCGTTTTAGATACGAAGATTATGGCTTAAATTTATTGTATATTTTTATTAAAAATTAAAAGCTTTAATTTTTAATGTGAATCTTCCGTTCCCATCCCTGCCCTAAAATCATTCACATTTCCATGTAAGTACAGATCTACACAGGAGTTAGTGGGGGCACGTGCCTCCAATAAGAATATAAAAATATATAAGAACCAATTTTAATAAGTCAATTACCTTTTGTGCCCCCACTAATTTGGTCTCTTTAGAATTTTTTTTGTTTGGCTTTTTGTAATTTGAGTTGAGTTAACTATGGACTTTTTATCCCAATCTAATTAGGTAGAATTTTTTGTTTTATGTTTTTAAAAAACATCAAATAATATCCGTTTTTGCGTATCCCTTCTACTTTATCATTTGTCTTTCTCACTCTCCCACACACACATATATTTATATATATATATATATATATATATATATTTGCCCCTTTTTCTCTTCACCTGTTCGCTGCTCCCTTGTCCCTTCTCTCCAGCTTCATGAACATCAAACTCAAAAGGTACAACCCAAAAGTCTAAAAAATTGTTGATTCTTTTATATATATATATATATATATATATTACCTTTCTTTCTTCCGCTACAGATTACAACTCTTCAAGTATAGTAAGTTAATTCATTTTATTTTCTATCTCTTTGATTTGAGTAATTTATCCTCTTCGATGGACTATTTCTTTTTGTGGCTTGCATTTGGGATCTTCACATGAGGTCCCTACGTATTTGTTTTCTAACTTTGTTTAATGCCCTTCTTTCCTCTTACAATAAAAAAAACCATTAATAATATCATTCTAAAAAGATTATATTTATTTTTTAAAATTTTAGAAGTTTGAAATTTTGTTGCCATATCTATTTATTTTTCGTTTTAGATACGATGATTATGGCTTAAATTTATTGTATATTTTTATTAAAAATTAAAAGCTTTAATTTTTAATGTGAACTTCTGCTTTCTAGTATTAATTTTTAAGTTGAATTTTTTTTTCCTATTGTTGTAGTTTGAAAATTTGGTCTTTAATTGTGCCCCCACTGAATTCAAACCCTAGATCCGTCACTGTCTCCGTCCCCATCCCCGCCTTGATAGAAACATGGCCAGGGACAAGGATTTTTCACTTGAGGGGGTTTTTCCAGTATTTGCTTCGTTATCCATTTATTATAACTACATATTTGAGAATACAACAATTTAAAAACAAATAATAAAATAGAAATCCACCATAAATTTAATTCAAAATTAAAGATTTCATAAACAAATCTAATTCTAAATATATATTAAAAAAAAAAAAGGACAATAGAAAAACACAGGATACCAAAGGATTTTCTAATTTGATCATTCTCAATTCAATTAAACAAAAACATTAACTGCATTCTGGAATGGGACTAAGCCTAGCCTTTGGGAAACAGATTAAAGGATGAGCCATTGGAAGGGTGATCCCAGGTCCCCTTTCTAAGTTAAGTACAGGGCCATCTTTTCCGTCAACCCGCCACTCGAAGCATTGAATCATCGCGGCGAGGCAAGTCTGAATAAGCTGTAGCGCGAGCGAGGCCCCAGGGCATACTCTTCTTCCGCTCCCGAACGGCAAAAGATGGAAATTCTGCCCTCTCACATCCAATTGGCTCTTTACAGTACCTTCTTCACTAAGAAACCTCTCTGGCTTGAACTCAAGCGGTTCTTCCCAGTGCTTCGGATCCCTTCCAATAGCCCAAACATTGACATACAACTGGGTCTTTGCTGGAATTTCGTAACCGCTAATCGTGCATTTTTCGGAAGATTATCGTGGTACTAATGGCGCGGTGGGATGAAGCCTCAGCGTCTCTTTAATGATGGATTGGATATAAGGAAGGTTGATGATATCGGACTCTTCTACTAGTCTAGTTTTTCCAACTGCAAAGTCAATCTCTTCCCTTGCTTTCTTCATGATATTTGGGTGGTTTATTAGCTCTGCCAGTGCCCATTGAATTGTAATAGCAGTTGTGTCTGTCCCAGCTACAAATACATCCTGAAAATCCGAAAAATTTAGCTATTCTTAGTTCTCTGTCTAAATAACATCACCATAACTGTGCCATAACACATCAAAATGAATCTGTTAGACGACATTTATATGAAAAAATATAAATGATTAAAAAATGTACGAAAACTCATGAACCCAACAAAAAAAAAAAAAAAAAAAAAAGTTCTGAATGACTGAACCGACAGTGTTCATGAATGGAGATATAGTTTAGCGATAATTCTATATATTCACGAAAAGAATAAATTAAACTAGTAATTTTGTGTTTGAAATCATACCAGGACGAATGCCTTAATGTGTTCTCTTGTCAATCTGACTTCTGAGCTCTAAATATCAAGAACATCCTTCACAGCCTTAACCTTTCCCTTTTCGGTCTCCGTCTTCCTCGCCTCTTGATGCTCTTCTATAATCTTCTCTATCATCTTGTCAAACTTGTCGTGAATTTCCCTACTCTTCTTCCGAATCCCTTGCAAATCTAGATTCTTACATAACCAAATGAAATCCGACAAATTAAACGTCCCCAAAATTTCGGTCGTCTCTTTCACCGCCTTCCTGATCTCGTCGGCCTCGTCTTCATTCTCTGCGCACTCTGTGCTCATAATCATTCGCGATATGACATTATTGGTTAGCTTTGTCAGCTCTACACCTACATTGACTGCTTCATTTTCATCGGCCCATTTGAGGATAGACTTCAAAAGCCTCCTGAGCTCTTCTTGCCTGATTGGAAGAAGCTGATCGAGTGTTTGGCCACCGAGAAGCCGAGACATGGAAAGCTTCTTCATGAACTTCCAGTAAGGTCCAAACTCGGCAAAGCTGAAATCAGACGAGGGGTAAGAAAGGTAATTCACGGCACTCGGGAGAGGGCGGTTCGAGAATGAAGTTTCATGAGTCTTAAGGAACTCTTTGGCGATTTCGGTCGAGGAAGCAACCACACAAGGGACAGAGCCAAGAGAGAGATGAATTAAGGGTCCATAGCGGTTGGAGATCTTGTGGAAAGCTTGGTGTGGTAATGGTCCGAGGAGGTGAAGGTGTCCGATGATCGGAAGGGCTGGCGGGCTCGGCGGAAGGCGAGCTCTAGTCCGCGTTTTGGCTAGTATGGTTCGGACCAGGATGTTGGAGACTAGACATGTTGCCAGACAGAGTATGATGAAGGTTTGGAGATCTTCCATGTCTCTGAAAATATACATATTTATCTTCCACTTCTTCAAAAGTTGTAATGTACTTAACAAAATAAATATGAACACGGTTTTAGTACAGAAAAGTATAGTGTTTCTCTTCTGGTGAAAGTGGGCTCCACATAATGAAAGAAGGGCCTCTTATTTGGACAACCATGAATTTGTTATGTTATAGCTGTCAAGGATGTGGCCAAAATATGTTCATCACTTCTCCTTTTTTTTTTTTTTTTTTTTTTTATGGAATAAAAAGACTCTGATGGTAATCTTATCATTGTCTTAATTTCAACCTCAAAATATGTTCATAACATTGGATATTATATTATATGGATTACAAAATATATATGTATGTATAGACAAATCATTATTACATGGTCAAACATTTATCTTATAGTAAAATCGATTACATCTATTTACTCTAACGGTAGTTTCACATTTAATTTTATCATATATTTTAAAGTTCAGATCCACACTTTTAAATTTAAAAAAAAAAAAATATCGATCACATCCATTTTGTAATAAATACTGTATATTCAAACATATCAGTAAGGTATAAACATGTGGTTTGTTCACATTGATAGAATTAATGGCTACGACTTCTTCTTCACGATGATGATGTCAACAACGATAACACAACAATAATGATAATAATAATAATGATACTTATAGGAAAAGTTTATCATTTTAAATTAGAAAAAAGGTTAAATTTTTTCTAATGTAGTCACCTAGGGTAAAACTAATTTATATTTTTCTATGAAAGTATTCATTTTAGGAGATTTGATAGCATAGATAACATATGCAACTCTATAATTGTATCCTTTGTATTTACGAAAAGCCCTTTGGTAATGTTTCTCAAACTAGTGAAATTTTTTTTTTCTCTTATCTTTGTCTTAAAATATAGGCACATTACTAAATCGCATTAAATCTTTATGTTCCCTTTCATTTTTTAATGGACGGAGTCCAAGCTTCGGTCTTGTGCTTCAAAACATTCCATTGTATAAGAAGCCAAGGTTCTCTCCTTTTGCATCACAAATAAGAGCAAGACTCTGCATCTGAATTTAATTAGAAAAATGCTAGAAAATATCAGTGATGTTTTGTAATATCCGGAAAATTCACAATGTTAATTCCTAAATTAATTAGCAATAAAGTTGTGAATTTTCTGTATTAAGATCATAAAAAAAATAATAAAATAAAATAAAAAAATAAAAAAAATAATGTTATCGTAATTTTAGATTATAGTGTTATGAATAATTAATAAGAAGTTATGTTATGCTAGAAGAAATTGGTGCGAATAGTTTTCTACTAAGAAATTGATTGGAAAATTTTGAAGTTTCCATCAATTATGTAGTTATAAAAAAAAATAATAATAATCATTTTAAACGCACAAATTTCTGAATTAAACACGAATCAAGATGCAAATGTTTAAATATTCATGATAATAATATCATGAATAGAAAATTTTATGTTATAGTATATTTGTTAGTATGTTTGAGTAATTTTTTCATGTTACCCAATTAATGGGAAAAAATGAGAAAAAGATTATATTCTCGACATAAATTATGATCAAGTTTAGTATTTCAGTCGAGTCTATTGTCTTGATCGATTTAATTGATATGTAAAATTTATAAGTCAAAAGTCATATTAGATATTCATCATTCAAAATGAACATACAGATATATTGGAGGAGTTACTGTATTCAAGGGTGCCAAAATATTTTTTTGGCAAATGGATGAATGCAAGTATATATATATATACATATATATAAATATATGGTTCACAAGAAGGAGAAAAGAAACTAAATGTATATATATATAAATAGTATGTGTGGTCAGTCCACACTTGACTTGTGTAGAAAAAAAAAAGAAAGAAAGAAAGAAAAAAAAAAAAAAAAGAAAAAGAAAAGAAAAAGTAAATGGATTTTGTTTACCGGATATGTATCTTACTAAGTAATGGTCTCATGGGAGAAGGATAAGAGTAAATTAGAAAAAGAAGAGGATAATCATCAGACCTCTTCCTAGTTATTTCCTTCTCTCTCTCTCTCTTCTTTTTCGTTCTTCTCTCTATGGGTGTCGCAAGTTGCAGCTGTCACAGGAGGTCGCGACTCCGGCCAGCCACCGTCGCACGCGCTGGTGATCCTTGCAGCCCATCACTCGAGTGTCCAATAGCCGGAGTTTGACCGCGTCACTCGCCGCCGTTCGCCGGAAAAATACTAGGAAAGTTTCGGTTACATAAACTTTCAAGCATGATTTTGGGTGCAATCCGACCTTTATTTTGCGAGCCGTTGGTTTCGTTGAGTTCCACTCGTGAGAGGAACAAAGCCCAGTCCATCACCACTCCGATCGTTGCCGGAAATTTTTCCGGTCCGCCGCCGTCTTCTAGTTCGTTTTCTTACATTTTGAGAAAACCGAACACCGTTTGAAGAAGTAGACACCAGAAATGAGTTCCTCTCGTCGAGATCTTCAAAGCGGTGCCTATCTCTGTGACTTTTGCCGCCGGTCAACACCGGTCAAAGCTGGTCAAAGCCGGTCAAAACTGGTCAACACCGGTCAACGCCGGTCAACCGTCGACGAATTTTAGAAGATCGCCTTTCCGGCCTATTTTTGACGTTCCGGACATATTTCCAATTTTGGATTTGCGACATGGAATCTCGAAGGTTAAGAATGACGATTAAAAGTTTAGTTGCTCGAAATCAAAAGGTGTTTTGAAAGCCCAGCAGGAATCGTTTTACTCACCCGAACATCATCAAACGATCTCGGTAGTAATCTTGACTACTTTAAGTCATTTATTGGATTGATTACATGCCTATTTATATGCTTTGAATTGAATATCAATATATATATATTTGATGTTCAAGTTAAGCAAGTGAAGTTAGATTAGAACGAGATATGTTTTATGTAAATATGATAAATTTGTTATGGATGGCACATCTTGCAGTTATGGTGTGCCGAAACTTTCTATGAACTGGGTTATTGCAGGTTTAATTTTGGGTATTGAGGAAAATAAATCGTTATGCTGCCGGATTTTTATTAAATTCAACCATAATTAGTAATTGAATTTATAATTAATTTTACAAGTTACTCTATCAGAATAATTTTATAATCTAGAGTTCATGTCTTGATTTTAAGTGGAAATGATCTATGGAGGAATATGTTTTATGGTGTTTATTTCTCACCAATAAGTTTCGTATATTTATATGCCTTGTTGCACATGGTATGCAAGTAGTAAAAATGGACACTCCTCCATATTTTCCACTAATTAATAAGGTGCATTCTTAATTGATATTCACAAGAATGCCTAGTTTTTAAGTTAGTACATGGTTTAACGTTATGATGTTTTAAATGAGGGAAAAGTCATTGTTTTTCCCAGTTTCATTCTTGATTCTGAAGTCGAGTCTTGACATCTGTAGTTGCTCTATTATTTTCAAGTTTAAATGTAACAGAATCATGACCTTAAACTAATCCTTGAACCATTTAAATGGGAAATGAGATTTAAGAATTATGAATGAGTATAAAAATAAAAATTAAAAATATAGAAAAAAAAGGGGTGGTTTAATCACAAATACAATAAGACAACATTCTAATTGTCGGGTGTGAATTTAATTAGGACACAACACCGGCATTAACAAGATTGAGGATTAGTCGAGGATAAATGCTAAATGCGGAATCCAGGTAAGTACAAACCTCACCTGCAGCATGAAACTTGTTTGTTGATGTGAGCATATATGTGAACATTTGATGTGCGTCTGTTTAGAATACTGTGTTGGGGATTGAACATGGAAAATAATGCTTTTGCGTAATGCGATTATATAGTTGCTTGATATGCTTTGGTGAGCGTACGTTTTTATGCCTTAATATGCTTGAATTGGCGATGCCTCTATATTATGTGAAACTGTAATATCTACTCATGAGTTACGAACATAATTGCATACTCATTCCAAGGAAGAGATTAATGGAAGTGAAAAGATAAGTTCAAGAAAGTGTCGTACCAACCGCCAGCTTCTCATTGGTTGCGCGCAATGGGTACGTATACAATGGGGCCCAGGATAAGAAGATAATAAGCATAATTTAATTATGCATAAAATGTAATGCATTATTATGTGCATCATGAGATTTGAATGTATGTTCATGGAATCATGATCATAATTACATGTTCACCTTAAGAAAGTAAGAGGCTAATGAAAGTGTAAGATAAGTTCAAGAAAAGTGTCGTACCAACCTTCCGCAGATCGTGGAGGATTATGTTATGTATGTTTAAAAAATTCTAAGACCTTCCGTAGATCGTGAAGGGTTACGTATATGATTTCCAGAATTGTTACGGACCTTACAAACCCTAACTTTCTGTGGTTACGCGCAATGGGTACGTACACACATGGGGGCCCAAAGTAAAAAGTTAAGTAAGAATAAGTATGAAACAAGAAAATAAGAAACAAGAAGCAAGCATAATTGTACAATTCATAAAATGTCATGCATTAGTATGCATTTAGTTTATGTGAGATTTATGTTTGTACTTACTGAGCGAAAGCTCATTAACGTTTGTTCATGTTGTAGGCAACACGGTGATTCGATGGACTGGTGAACCGTGTCGAGACAATGGAGGCATGGGTTATGGATACCGCCATCAAAATGTAAATTCCGCGATAAGAAATTCTTTTAAATTATGATAAGCTTTAAAATATTTGTATCCTTTCAGAATAATTATTTTCAAGTAATTGGGTTCTAAGGAACCCATATGAAATGAATAAGCTCTAAAAGATTTGTATCCTTTTAGAATAATTATTTTCAAGTAATTGGGTTCTAAGGCACCCATATGAGATGAATGCTGAGTTTAATTTTAACTAAGCAAGGTTAAGAAAGTTTAATATTTTAAAAATGTATTTTACTCTTTTGGTTATACGTATTTGAACGACGAAAAGACCTCTATTTGACCAAGTAGTTTGGTTTACAAGAAACCAAACTTAAGATATGCCTGTACTAAGTTTTAATTATGTAAGTTTGACATGTTGATGTTTTAAACTTTAGATTCAGTTCTTACTTATTAAATTATCAAGTTTAGATTTCATTAAAAAAAAAATGGAAAAAGTGTTTCTGAGGTGCCAGTCTTTTTGAAAAGTTTACATTGTGTTTGAATCTTTAAAATTTAAAATGATCATAGACTTCACGTAAGCTATGAAATATTTAATAAAAAAAAATTTCTGAAATTTTGGGGATTAAGTCTAAGGTCAAAGCAAGTAATTATGGTTATGAAGTTAATTAACGGCTGCGATTAGGTCGGGTCGTTACATGTTTAACATCATACTAATAGAGAAGTAAATTATACTGATAGGTCTCATGTTGTGAGACTTATCCTCTATTAATTAGTAATATTTTCCCTAGTATTGTTCATTTAATTAACTTGGGCAAACAACCTATAGATATATAGTGCCCATACATATATAGATCTTACAATTGCTACAGGAACTTATTGCCATATCAGTTCAATAAAATTCTTTTGAGTTTTAAAACCACATACAACGAGTCGAAACATGTGCTTACACATGTGTGAAATAATATTGTCTAAATGATATAAGAATTAAAATAAAAATTAAAAAAAAAAAAAAAAGAGAAGAAAAAGCACAAATTGACAAAAAACAAAAAAAGAATCCAAACTTTCTTGAGAAACTTGCAACTCTGCTCTTTACGCTACCTTCTTCGCTAAGAAACCTCTCCGGCTTGAACTCAAGTGGGTCTTCCCAGCGCTTGGGGTCTCTTCCAATAGCCCACGACTTGATAAACACGCGAGTCTTTTTCAAGATATTGTAGCCGTTAACTTAGCAGTCTTCGGATGATTCTCTTAGTACTAACGGCCTGCTGGGTGAAGCCGTATAATGTCTCTTTGATGGCTTGGATGTAAGGAAGGTTGGCAATATCTGACTGTCCTCCTAGTTTTGCTTTCCCAACTATGGAATCGATTTCTTGAGTCGCTTTTTTCGTGATTTTTGGGTGATTTATTAGCTCGCTAGTGCCCATTCTATGGTAATGGCCGATGTGCCTGTCCCAGCTATAAACATGTCCTGAAAAATAAAGATTTCGAACTCATGTTTTTACATACTAGTTGGACAACACACGTGCAAAATAGATAAATAAATTAAAACAAACCAAAAAAAATATTTAAAAAAAATTGCCACGTTACGGATATTAAGGGCCAGTAAGGAAAGACAAAAAGTTTCATTCTTCTATAAATATATTTATATATAATGTACAGCAAAAGAATATACAGGTCCTGTTGAGGATAAAAACATCGGTTTCCAATGCAATTCTTACGTTATATGTCACTTTGTTACAAAAACTTTTTAGACTTGCGCCAAAAAAGAACTTGGAAGATATTAAAAAGTCATGTACTCGTGTTCCTCACTTGCTAGTAAACTGTTTTAGAGTTGCGCCAAACAAATGCCTGAAAAGTACTACCAAAGCCATTCTCTCTCTCTCTCAAATTACAACGTACGGAATAGACAAATAAAAAATAAATCTTGTGATGCATGTTGAGCGTTAAAACTTGAACCCGTAACCCGTAACAAAACAAAACAAGACAAAACAAAATCATGATGGAATGGGCTAAGCCTAGCCTTTGGGACACAGATTAGAGGATGAGCCCTTGGAAGGGTGATCCATGGTCCCTCCTCCATGTCAACACCAAGGCCATCTTTTCCATCAATCCGGCACTCGAAGCATTGAATCATCTGGGCGAGGCAAGTATGAACGAGTTGTAGCGCGAGCGAGGAACCAGGGCATACTCTTCTTCCGCTCCCGAACGGCAAAAGATGGAAATTCTGTCCTCTCACATCCAATTGGCTCTTTACAGTACCTTCTTCACTAAGAAACCTCTCTGGCTTGAACTCGAGCGGGTCTTCCCAGTGCTCCGGATCCCTTCCGATAGCCCAAACATTGACATACAACTGGGTCTTTTGCTGGAATTTCGTAACTGTTAGTCGTGCATTTTTCGGAAGATTCTTGTGGTACTGATGGCTCAGCGGGATGAAGCCTCAGCGTCTCTTTTATGATGGATTGGATGTAAGGAAGGTTGATAATATCGGACTCCTCTACTAGTCTGGTTTTTCCAACTGCAAAATCAATCTCTAATACTTCGATTGTCGATTAAAACTTCGGTTCTATACAAATAATTGCATATAATTCGTCACAAGAATCCACTAGCTTATTGAAGGACAATAAATATTGACAAAGCTGTCAAACCTTCGGTGCTGAAAGCGGGCCGGTAAATAGAATCTGGCCCACATTGCCGATTTCCCATCCGAGGCCAGTGTAGAGAACATGGTGCAAGAGATCCTCCATTGCATCCCAATCTCTAATAAAACCTCGAACGACGGGGTCAACAGTGATTTTCTCAGACAACGAGCTCTCGTTCAATGACCCGTCTTCAGGAAGGCGTCTCATTTGTGTGGGAATTATCTAAATCAAGAATTAAACAAGTTCAAAACCAAAGAGAAATTGAATTTATTCACACAATCATATACATAACAACAATCTTGAGACTAAAAGCTTGAATCTTAGCAGTGTTGAATAGTAGATTTTGTAGAAATTGGGTGATTACCAAGGATGGAGCTTGGTCGGGAATGGTGGGTCCGGCTTTGAGGAGCTTCGAGCCAGTGTCGACAACTGCGGCCTCCATTGTTACTCAGTTGACCGAAGAAAAACTCCACCAAAACCCTAATTCCCAAATTCACTCACTCACTCTCTCTCTCTATCTGTCCTCTGTTTTTCTCTCTAGAGAAGGTGCGTGATGTTTCGTTTCATTTCAGGACATAGCTAACTGAACAAAAGAAACTTAAAGAAAAAAAAATTCCAAAGCTTTTCACTTTCTCAGCAACCAAACAGAGGCTTAACGAATCGGAAAAAGAGAGGCGATAAAGGAGTGCGTGAAAGCCCAAATCGCCGATGGAGAGAAACCCTAGAAGAGCTCAAGCTCAAGCTCGAGCTCGCAGCACAGCAGAGAGACTGGCTCCGGGCGTGAAAATGAAGATGATGGGTGTTTGGTGGAGTAGTTTGAGTTGAGATTTTTAAGTTTTAATAGTAAATTTTTTTGAATTTTCAGAAAAGACAAAAAACTTTTTGGGAAAAAGACAAAAACTTTTTGAGAAAAAGACAAAAAAAATTTTGAGATGAGTGTTTTGAGTTGGTGTGCCAAACACCCTAGGTCTTTTTGTAATAAATCAGGATTAAAATTTTAATTTCTCAAACACTTAGGATAAAAGTGCCAACTCAGAAAAATATATGCATATTTTCATCTCTTAAATCTCGTAGAGATTAAAATTACACTCCAATTGATAATTTAATTCAAATTTAAATTTTTCATCTCAGTTTTATCTATTTTTAAAAAATTAATAAAAATTGTAATTAATTTTTAAAAAGTTAACTGATTCCAATTAAAAATTTTCAACTTTAACCGTAACACGCTTAATATTTTTCGCCGTAAGTCCATTAGTTCGCTAATGGGGGATTTGCATCACTTACATCCGCAAGAGAGAGCCTCTTCACGTAGCATTTTACCAAATAGCAAATTAACAATTCTATTTAAATCCCTTGACATTTGTGGCTTCCACCACTATCCCACGTGGGACTAGTCATTTTTTCTTTGTTGCCTACAACTTTTCCCAACTTCATAAGCCTATTTAGAGTCATTTTCTTAGGGTTATATCATTTCGATCTATTTGCAAAAAATATATATCAATCTTGACCTGTCATTAATACGTCTTGGATCTATTGATAGTTCTCAATTGATCATAAATTGGTGACTTTAAAAGTAAGAGAGTGTGTTAAATATTAGGAGAAATTATTTAATAGAGTAAGAAAAAAGATCTTTTTGGTAACTTAAAAAAAATCTTATTAATAAGCATAATTCTAAACCGTTAGATTTTCATCAAATTCTTTTAAATTATTATTCTCTTTTTTTAATCTGATATAATTTTAAAATGTATAGATGGTTTAGAATTATGTTCGAGTGTCTACCACTTTTATAACTTTCTCTCTCTCTAACTTTATTTTTTCTGCATAATCTCAGTCCCTCTATTCATTTGACTACATAGTAGTACCTACAGTAAGGTTGATGCATAAGCTTTTTACTCAAGCTAGTTGTCGTTTTTCTAAGTCTAGTAGTAGAAGCTAGCGTTATTATGTCGTTAAAGCTGTGCATTTAAACAAAGCCTTGAGTCTAGAGTTTTTATGTCGTTTAGTGCTTGAGCTCTTGTCGTTTCTTTCTATTTAAGCCCTCTGTCGTCTCTCTTGTTATTAGTTGACAAGGGAATTGCATATTGATGATAAAATTGGTGACTTTCCTAGTCAGACAGTCTAAAGTGTTAAATTAACCAGTGGAGTGTCTTATCATAAAATTTTCTAAACTATATCATCCTAGAGGAAA
Organism: Ficus microcarpa; assembly: GCA_025413485.1. NCBI lineage: Eukaryota > Viridiplantae > Streptophyta > Magnoliopsida > Rosales > Moraceae > Ficus > Ficus microcarpa. Next base: position 27,019,760 of record CM046387.1, on the reverse strand, counting down.
TGAAATATGGTCTTGTTTGGTATTTAAACTCAAACTATACTTTTCCATATCAGTTTTTATCTTTTTCTGAAAAAATTTTTATCTTTTTCTAAAAAAGATTTGTCTTTTCTTAAAAATCAACAAAAATTTTCAACTTAAACTTAAAATTTTCAATTCAAACTCATTCACTAAATGGACCTACATATTCCAATCTAAGTTGACTAATCAATGTTCAATTATAGATAAGAAAACAGATTTTACATGGCAATGAAATGAAGAATATGTAGTTTCATGCCCAAATTGAAGGCTGATATTTAACATTAGGAGATATTTACCTATACTTTACATGTGAGTTTATCATCTACTCACTTGACAGTTCCTAATTTCATAACAAGAAAATATAGAGTTAGTTCTCTATTTTGTAAGAAAGAAAGTGCTGTAGAGACAACTTGGATATGATTCTCTCTCTCTCTCTCTCTCTCTCGGCATCTCTTGCTCATCTTTGACCTCGCATTTCTGCAGCCGCGGCGGCGTGGTGATGGCTCTCTCTCTACCTTTCTTGTGGTCGTCATGGTTTTGGCTACGTTTTTTTTTTTCTTTTTTGTTTAAAAAAAAATTCTCCTGATTTTTATAATATAATTTTTTTAAGGAAGTTATATAATTCTTTTAATATGCTAAGTCTTTTATTTTTGTATGATTCTTTTATTGATAAATTATAAAACATGATAAATTAATATAATCATTTAAAATAATATATTTTAAAACAATTTGATGTTAAATAATTTGGTAGACCAAAAAAAAAAGGCATTACAATAGAATATATTAAATAATTTAGTAAAATAGCAACATGTTTTGGTAGAATACAAACAATAGTCTATTAGAATGCTCTACTGTGACTAGAGACTGTCAGTGGTTTATGTTGACTCTGATTGATGGATTGTATTCTGGTAGAATACAGATGGTATTTTATTAAAAAATATTTTTGACATGCCATGGTTAATTTTGAAAAGACATTCTAGGTTGATGTTTGGTTTATATTATAAAAGGTTAAAAATTGTAAAACCATTATAAATTAGACAAACTTTCGGAGGTATGCACTTTTTGGACAATCCTTAAGATTATCTCATAAATCCTCAAATATCACTTTTTGGACAATCCTTAAAATTACGATATAAATCCTCAAATATCACCCAAACCTTTTGTTTTGTTTTTTGTTTTTGTTTGTTGTTATCCTCCTTTATTTTATTTTTGAAGGTAATAGAGTAGTTCGTCCTTTATCAAGCTTTGACTATATAATTTGCCTTTTGTTATCATTAGATTAGACACGTGCTTGTACATAATTGGTAGCCTAGTTAGATTTTGTACTCTCCGTACATAATCCGATTCAAGAATCATGTATGGTTCTAATAATCAAGACAAGGTCATTCGATTCATAAAATAATTATATCTTTAAAGACTAAAATTAAGCAAGACAAATATGCATAATCTGGTTCTAATGTTTACACTTTCTAATGTGACAGAGACTTTAACTGGTTCAAATTCATTTCTCTCTATATGATCTTATTATTATTATTATTATTATTATTATTATTATTTAATTTTTGTGAGCAAACTAACTTCAAGAATTAATCACACATAAACAAATAACACAAGAAAATTAGAACAGATTAAAGAGAACATGATACTCCGATTTACATGGTTAGGTCCTAAGCGATCTCCGTCAACGGCCAGTCTACAACTTATTCACATTAATCATACATCAAATCCAAAGAATCAACTAGGATCTTCAAGAAGGAATACTAATACTGGCTTCGAGTATGCGAATTACTAAAATTTTCAATGCAATTGAAGTTTGTGAGAAGAGGGAGACTTCCTCTGGTTTTTAGGTAAAGTGGCTCAAACTTCTGATTCACTTGGATGGTTTAACTTTATATCTCATCTAGTAAACTAGATGAAGGAAAAAAACAAAAAACAAAAAACAAAAAACAAAAAACAAAAAACAAAAAAACAAAAGCTTATTTCAATATTGAATGTGAACTCCGAAAGTAAATTAACTCCGAAAAAATTCTTAATAAAATGATAAATCTATTTTATAGGTAAAAAAAATAGAGAGAGCAACAGTATCAAGAATTTCAGCACATCCCAATTAAGTTGGCACCCACTAACATTCCCATCCCATGCCAAGCTCCCCCACTCACATTTATTATTGATAAAAAAGAATGAATACAAACAATTTAGGAAACTAAAACACATGCCTCATATATAGGTTTACAAATCCAAAATGCATTGAAGTATAAAATACAAGAGACGTCACTGAAATAACTGAGCTAACAAAAAGATGCTTATGATACGCGAAATTACGGGATCTAATCCTTAGCAAAGGCTGTCTCGTTAAAACCATGAATGGAAAAAACCCAAAGGGAAAAAAATCCATCAAGGAAAAAGAGTACATGATTCCAAGTCAAAACTACGCATGAGAATTAAAATTCTTCATTAAACAAAGGATCCCGTAGACCAACTGGCAGAAGCAAAGGACAACGGCAGCAACAACCAAAACTTACACAAGCACAAACCAACAACTAGGGCAGATAACCTCCAAAATGACGCACAAAAAATTTGGTGAAGAATAACACTGTAATTGGGATGACAAGTCGATCGAAGAACCTGCAAATTTATCCATAGCTTGATTACCTATATGAAACATGATAAATAGAAAACTACTTGTTTTAATAAAACAACGTGTAATAATCTTCGGTATCCCTTGGCACTAGAGTTGTCATTCATAAATTTAAATTAATGACTTTGACACAAACAAAAACTTTATAAACTGGGAAATTGAAGAAATTTTGAGAACTTGTGGGACACTTGGTTTCAAATTAGTGTTCAAATAGCAACGATGAATGAATTAAAGAAAAATAAAGTTAATTTTAGTAACAAATTTCTCAGTAAATATTTGTTGCCTCTAAATAATGATGCAGAGCAAAAATAATATAAAACACCCTGATTTATGACAGAATGTTGAACATCATTAGTGCCTAATTGCTCCCTTTTCTGTTAGACAACTGAAAATCCAGTTAGCACTTGCTTGTTAAAAAAAGGAAAAAAATTAACTAAAAGAATTATTCGTTGCTTTGATTACTCCATTTTCAAAAATATCAAAAGTAGAAAGTCCCCAAAGAAGGGGAAAAAAAGGACAAAAAAAAATGACAATTTTAAAATACTACTTTTCATTGATAGACACATTTTTACATTGATGAAACTAATTCAATTTTAAAATACTTTTGTCTTTTTACAAAATTAATTAAACACAAATTTTGTCAAATACTACTTCTCCATGATAGTGAATACATTAGAGGTATATGATGAACTAACCTCAGAGAAGTAAAGGAGCATTAGACTCTGACAATCATTTTCTGTTTTGTTGTAGGAGGTAGTCAGCCAATGCGTTCATTGGTATTTTAGTGCAAGACTTCCCATTAACCCACCTCAAAGAGGGGAGGCTGCCTATCCCTTCTGAAAGTGAGGTCAAATTACTACATCCTTCAATTGCAAGATCTTTAAGTAATGAGAGGCTGTCTATCCCTTCTGGAAGTGAGGTCAAATTACTACATCCTTTAATTCTAAGATCTGTAAGTGATGAGAGGCTGCCTATCCCTTCTGGAAGTGAGGCCAAATTGCTACATCCTTCAATTCTAAGATTTGTAAGTGATGAGAGGCTGCCTATCCCTTTTGGAAGTGAGACCAAATTGCTACATCCTTCAATTCTAACATGTGTAAGTGATGAGAGGCTGCCTATCCCTTCTGGAAGTGAGGCCAAATTGCTACATCCTTGAATTCTAAGATCTGTAAGTGATGAAAGGCTGCCTATTCCTTCTGGAAGTGAGGCCAAATTGCTACATCTTTCAATTCTAAGATCTGTAAGTGATGAGAGGCTGCCTATCCCTTCTGGAAGTGAGGCCAAATTGCTACATCCTTCAATTATAAGATCTGTAAGTGATGAAAGGCTGCCTATCCCTTCTGGAAGTGAGGCCAAATTGCTATATCTTACAATTCTAAGACGTGTAAGTGATGAGAGGCTGCCTATCCCTTTTGGAAGTGAGGCCAAATTGCTACATCCTTCAATTGTAAGATCTTTAAGTGATGAGAGACTGCCTATCCCTTCTGGAAGTGAGGCCAAATTGCTACATCCTTTAATTCTAAGAACTGTAAGTGATAAGAGGCAGCCTATCTCTTCTGGAAGTGAGGCCAAATTGCTACATTCTTGAATTCTAAGATCTGTAAGTGATGAGAGGCTGCCTATCCCTTCTGGAAGTGAGGCCAAATTGCTACATCCTTCAATTGAAAGATATTCAAGTGATGAGAGGTTTTCTATTGCCTTTGGCAGGGATTCAAAATCGCTGACATTATGGATAACTAAATCCTTCAATTTAGAGAGTGGGAAGGAGGAAAAGGACGAAGAATATGCTGATGATGTTGTTGCAACTCCATCACTCTTCAATTTCATCATGATCGTCTGTTCTAATGGTTTGAAGCTTGTGTCGATTATACTCAGCTCTTCAAGATTCGGAAACAAGGGCATGGTAATGAGAAGAGGACAGTCGGATATTGCCAGGATAGTAAGAGAAGGAAAAAAAGGATGTTGTTGGTGATGCTCTGTTAGTGGTCCCACTACTTCACCAACATCCTTTATTTCTCTGACCCACCATCCTTTCAGACTAGTGCATCTTCTAATCATGAGACTTTTTAGGGATGGGAAGAAGGACCCGGATGAAGTAGATAAGTGGTAAACTTGGTCCCACGTCCTATCCCTATTTGAAACAAACTCTAGAGCTGACAAATCAAAAAGATCAAGATCCTGAAGAGAAGATAAATGGTGCAATGACGGCAGATATTTGCATTCTTTAAAACCTGCAAGACTCAATTGAACAAGATTAGTAAGAGAAGAAAGCCAATTAGGAGGAAATGTCTCACCAGGATAGGAATTCACTTCTAAGGCTTTCATATCTTGATGTGGCTCTAAGCACTCAAATGCTTCTTCAGCGTTCCCGATCATATCTTGTTCTACTTCCCAATTCAGAACTAAGGACTCAAGATGTTTCTTGTTCTTCAAACATTGTGCAGCGCCTGATTCGCCAAGTCCCTTAATCTCAATGAATAAACGTCCACGTAAGTTGTTGAGCTTGCCTAGTTCACCAAATCCAGCACTTTCCCTTGATTGGTTGGCTGCCACTACAAACATGTCTAATGTTTGAAGTAATGTCAATTCACCAATTCCACGAGGCATATGAGTCAACTCACGACAACCGTAAATCTCAAGATGCCTCAAATTGATAAGATTTTTTATATCTACAGGCAAACTTCCAAGACATTCACAGTTAGAGAGGATTAAAGTATGCAAATTATACAACTCTGTCATGGAATTTGGAAGCTCCTTCAATTTGTTAGATGAGAGATTAAGATATCTAAGATGCTTTAGTTTGCCCAAGCTATTTGGCATAGTCTCCGTATCAATTCTGAAACTCAATGCCCATAAGAGCTTTAAGTTTGACAAAATGTCATTGCAGTCTGATGAAGTCAAACTTTCAAACTCATGTAAAATAAATGTTCGCATCTTTTTTTGTTCCAACAGTTGTGTCTTAATTTGGCCTAAACGATCATATTTCAAACCAAAAACATGACGAACTTTTTCAAAAGATTTTTCTGCTATATTTTCATCTAATATTTTTGTACTCTTACCAGCCACAAAACTCGCAAGATCATGCATGAGATCGTGCATTTTATAGGATTTTACAGTTTCTAACAACTCATCTTGTTCAGCTTCTTGGAAAAAGCACCCTGAAAATAAAATCATAAAATTGTCGTACCCAATTACTTCTAGTTGTCTACTACTCCCATCATGTTCAATAAAACCTTGTGCCATCCAAAGTTTTATTAGTTGTTGAACATCGATCTTATAATCCTTTGGAAATAAGCTACAGAAAGCAAAACAATGTTTCAAATGTGATGGGAGATTATTATAACTTAACTTAAGCGTTGGCAAGATGTCAGTTGGATTTTCATAATTTATTTCTGCAAGTTTAGTGTCCCTAAACGACTTCCACTGGCTTTCAAGGTTTTGCATGGGCTGTTTCGAAGACAATAATCTCCCTATTGTCTTTATAGCAAGAGGAACTCCTCCACACTTTTTTACTATATCCTTTCCTATTTCTTTGAGGCGATGGTATTGAGCAGTTCGTTCGTAATTTCTCTCCCCAAATACCGCTCTCTCAAACAAAGCCCAAGACTTGTGTTCAGCTAGACCACCTAACATATATGTTTCAGTAGAATGAACAATCTGTGCAACTGTTTTATTCCTAGTAGTTATTAAGACTTTACTTCCCTTTGCACCTGGCTTTAATAATGTACTTAGCGCATCCCATTTGTTACTATCGTCGTTCCAAACGTCATCTAATACAAGAAGGTATTTCTTACCTTCTATTTTTTCCCTAAGCTGATTTTGCAGCTGCTCCAAATCCAGGTTTTGATCTGGATTTGTACCAGTTACAGACCTAATAATTTTTTGAACAAGTGACTTCAAATCAAAATCATTAGAAACACAAACCCAATACGTTTGTTTCCCAAAATGTTTTTTGATTTCCTCATTATTGAATACAAACTTAGCTAGTGTGGTTTTTCCTAATCCACCGATACCAACTAAGGAAATTATGGACACGTTTTCTTTATTTTCGATGTCATTGTCTAATAGAAGTTTTTTTATCTCATTTTTATCATCATCCCTCCCAATTACTTCCTCATCAATTACAAATGAGTAAGTCTCCCTCTCACTTATTTTAGAGTGACCACTCGTCCCTTCAGAATCAGGCTTAAGTATATGAAGAAAAACCTGATCGGCTTTAATCTCATCTAGAGTCTCCCTAATTTTCTTAAGTTTCTTAGCCATTTTATATCTGAAAAAAAGCTGGTTTGATGACCTAGAGAAGAAAATGCGTACCTTCCTCGCCTTTTTCTTACCGAAGAGCACTTTGCGCCGAAGGTGTTGGTAATGAAACTCGTCCACGAAGTTATCAGCATCGTAGATAACCTCCTCAAGACGGTCGAGCCACACTTTGACTTGTTCGTCTCTCGTTTTCTTCTCCTCCGCATCACGAAGAACGGCTTTGATTACGGTGAGGGTGTTGTTAAGTTTGCGGAGCTCGTCCTTAACCCCCAACGACAGTCTGATCTCCCTGAAAGGTTCAGAAGCGATGTTTGCAGTGAATCCTGCAACAATGTTGGAGAGTACTCCTTCTGCCATTGATTATTACTTCTTGAAATGGATGGTATGTAGGAATTAAGCGAAAACTCCAATTGGAAATCGGAACAAAAGAGTGTTTTCAGAGAAATCAAAACAAAAAAACAAAAAAATAAAAAAAAAAAAAGGAAAAGATTGGAATTGCTGTAAGGAAAGGATTGATGTAGTGCTTTTAGTTGAGAGCTATCAAAAGAAGGCAAAGACTATTATGATTGCAGTGTAAGAAGGGAAGTGAGAGCTACTGCCACTTTTTATAAGAAGAAAAATTAAGAAATTTTTTATTTAAAAAAAAAAAGTGTAGCCTTATTTACTATCCGTTATGTTGGGAAATTCTTTTTTTTTTTTTAAGGGAACGTTTTGATAAATAATTATCCGATGCCTCTTCATTGAAAATTAAAAAAGAAAATAAAAGAAAAATAAAAAGAATTATATCCGTTAGAAATGCTGAATGTTTGAATTGTTGTTGTAAAGTGCAAAAGAGAAAGAGGAAAAGACAAAACGTTATTTTTTGTACTACACATGTCAAGGGACCCACATTTGGCTTCAATTGTAGTATGTCTGAATAAAGGTTACCCCTCACATGTCCAACGGCTCAGCCTTTACCAACTTTTTTTTTTTTTTTTTTCATTTGAACTTCAGAAATGTAGTAACTCTTTTTTAAAGTTTTGTCATCATTGAATTGATGAATTCCCATTTGTGGGCTCACTTGCAGCTTTACTGGAATATTTGCCAAAATAACAATAACCTAAAAAATTAAAATTAATAAACTAACCTTCTTTCATCTTAATACTGGCCAATGTATAATGGAGTAAAAAACGGAGATGGAAGAAGATGTAGGAGAGATTTTAGAAAGGAAAATTAAATATCAAGTTGTTCAGAATATTAAGAATTATATTAGGATTATGTTTATGGGATAATTATTAGGTTTATTTATTTCCTTCATTTGTAATGATAAATTATTTATTTTGTTTAGTTTGGTTTTTTATTGTTTACTTAAAGGTCTATATATATAAATTTTCTTTTTGATGTACTTTTGTTAAGCAATTGCAATAATGTAAAATCCAAGCATACGTTTCTCTCTCTTCTTTTTTTGTTTAATATAATTTTGCAATTGGTATTCTCACATAAAATGTGTTTGTTTGGAGGGAGAGAGACGGTGGAAGAGAGCTATCTCTTGTTTAATTGGAAGAATGAAATGAGAGAAGGGTGAGAACATTATAAAATTTTTAAAAGGTTAATGTAAGGATAATAAATTTTCAATAGGACAAAATTAAAAAAAATATAAAGTTTTTAAATATAATTAAAAAAGGAATTTATTGAGAGTTAAAAGTTGCACTGCTAAGTTCCACCGAAAGACAGAGGAAAAGACAAAACGTTATAATTGTATATGTACTATATATGTGGGAGACCCACATCATAACGTCATTGGCTTCAATAAGAGGGCATGATGAATAACGTTACTTTGCTATACGTCCCACCAAAGAAAAGCAATAAAGGTTGCCCACCATGTGCCCCAACGGCTCATCACTTTTTTAACTTTTTTCTTTAAAATTTGTAATTATAAGATGAGTGATTTATATTTTTTATCTTGTATTTTACGTAATTTATTCAGAAAATATACCTTACCTTTTTGAACTTTTATATTATATTTTACAATCATATTATGTTTAATACATAAATTTATATCTTTTTCTAGATTAACATCTAATTTCGATCTTAAAATGTTCAAATTACCCTTAAAAATAAAAAATAAAACTAAAAATTAACTAGTATTTTCATTTTTATGCCTTACATTTTGTTTTTATTCAAAAAGTATATATCATGTCTTTTAAATCTTTTTCATATTTTTATATTATATTTAGTATATTATTTGGGTCTAGAGTTTTTGTGTCGTTTAGTGCTCAAGCACTTGTCGTTTCTTTCTAGTTAAGACCTTTGTCATCTTTCTTGTTATTACTTGACTAGGGAATTGCATATTGATGATAAATTGGTGACTTTCCAAGTGAGTGTATGAAGTATTAAATAATGAGAAGCACAAAAAAATCCTTGTTGATAAACACAATACAAAACCGTTAGATTTTCATCAAGTTCTGTTATGAATAATTATCAAAGATTAATATTGTAGCTGTGTGAGAAAGGAAGTGAGAGTTATTGCCACTTTTTATAAGAAAAAATTAGGAATTTATAAAAATAGAAAGGAAAAAAAACTGTACCCATATGTACTATCGGTTATGTTGGGAAATTCTTTTTTTTATTTTTAGGGAATGTTTTGATAAATAATTATCCGATGCCTCTTCACTGGAAATTAAAAAAGAACAGAAAAGAAAACAAAAGAAAAGAACCAAAAAGGATCATATCCGTTGGCAATGCTTAATGTTTGAATTGTTGATGTGTAAAGTGCAAAAGAAAGAGAGGAAAAACCAAAACGTTATTATTTGTACCATACATGTCAAGGACCCACGTCTTAACGTCATATTGGCTTCAATAATAGTGAGAGTGTCTGAATAACGTTACTTTGCTTTTGCTCCATCCCACTAAACAAAAGCAATAAAGGCTGCCGACACAACCCACACCCCCACCCCACGCCACCCCACCCCCACTCTGAACTTTATAAATATTGTAAACATTTTTTTCTTTCTCGCAAAAGGTTTTTTTTTTTTTTTTTTTTTTGAAGAGTTGTAATTATTGAATTCCCATCGGGTTGGAGCAGCGAACTCAGATGCAGTAAGAATATCATTTTTTGGTATCACGAAGCAGGAATTGGCCCAAAAATTAGATAGGGGTCAAGACGCAGTACTTGTAACTTTACCAGATTATTTGTCAAAATGACAAGCGAAAGGGAGGGAAAAAGGGGAAGGTGGGGCAAAATAAGTTTCAATCATAAAATTTTTTAAAAAACTAAAATTTTTTACGATGAATAGTGAGTTTTTGAGATTGTGCTCTATAGAAGCACCATCTTTTGGCCTATGTATAGTTGAGTGAAAAAGGGAGATGAAAGAAGTTGTAGAGTTTAAAAAAGAAAATCAAATATTAATAAGTTTATTTAGATTGTTAAGAATTATATATGTATATAAAAAAAATTTTTTTGAAAGGGGAAATTTAATTTAATTTAGAATTGATAAAACCGTTAAGGAAAATCGGTATAGTTGGTATATTCTAATAATGTATAAAGGGAAAAATGGATGTCTCGACATACCACTATCGAGCATGCATTAGGCTTATTTTCAACAATTTCTCTATAATCGATGGAGACTCCGGATTAATTGAGAGAATATCAACTGTAGCATCTAGGCCACTACTAAATCCATCTAGATTCGTATTTAACATGTAACGACCCGACTAACACAGGCCGTTACCATTCATACATACATACTTACTTACTTACTTAACTTATCGTACTTATTTATTTGGCGAAATGCAGCGGAAATTTTTTTTTTTTTATACGGAGTTTATAAACGTATAAACATATAAAACGTGTCTTAACTAAAAATATTCAACATGAATAAATACATAATGAAACAAAACGTGTAGAGGCTTAATTTCCCACATTTCACAGTATGCCCTGTCACGCTCCTCTATCTTGTATCACACATTGTTGTCAGGTTGCGCACCTACAGCATAGACGTAAGACAGTGAGCTTTCGCTTAGCAAGTACAACTAACTATGCCACGACAATTATAAAACATGACCTTGCCTCATGTACATAGCATACTCATTCGTAACATACTTAACTATACCATTCATAACTTCCAACTCATAACATAGCATAATTATTTGTACTTAACATAACATACTCATCATACTTAACCTAGCATAATTTCCATACCTAACATCACATATCGTAACATATCATGTCACATTGAACATATAAAAGCATAATGTATGCATGGTCCGGTTATACTCGTATTATGCTTTTCTTATTTATTTTATCTTACTTTCTTAGCTTATCTTACTTATGGGCCCCTAATTGAGTGTACGTACTGGACGCGCAACTATGGAGTGGTTGGGGCGATCAGTCCATTTCCAACTCAAATCATAGTCCAACCCGACCTATGAGCGGGTCGGTACGACACAAGCGACTTGCTCGCCGTGGCAACTTGCTTGCCTTCTAACTTTCTTGATCTTTAATCTCATCTTATAATTTAGTGAACATGCATCGTGATGTCACTCTTATATAAGCCATAACATTCTTTGTATCTTACCTTACATGCACATCTTACATATCATTCTGCATACATAGCACATCATTCTTCATACATAACATATCATTTCTTATCATACCACATAGCATATCATATATAGCAACATAACATTGAGCAAGCAGTCTAACATACCACAAGGCATACAACAAAGCACATCATTGCAACAATCAACGTATATTCCTAGCATACATCTAACATACTTAGGCAAGTACCAATTAAAGCCTATGCTGTAGGCGGAGTTGTACTTACCTCTCTTACTATGTCCCACGTAATGCTGCTCCTCCTCCGAGTACAGCTGCAGGTTACTTCCTGCTCGATGAAGGACATAATCCAGTTAAACTCGTGAAACGTTGGTGACCTTACCAACATGCTTATATGATCCTGGTTGTATGTCCCTTTGTGCATATCATCTTACTTGGTTACACTTAGCAACCTAGTTATTATGAATTCATTACCTAAAAAGGTTACATTGGGTAACCTCATATGCTAAGCCCACAACATACTATTAGGGTTAGACCATCTTCCAACCTTGGGCTTCATCCTCAATCCACAAACTATCGGGTTGTATCCATTAACCCTTTATCTTAGCTCATTTGGTATCCTTTAGGGTTACATTAGATAACCCTTAAGGTCAAACTTAGTCAATATTGTTAGTCAACCAAAGTCAACTATGGTCAACTACGGTTAACTGTGATTAACCCTCTATGGGTCAACCTTTGGGCCTTGGGCTTGACCCAGTAACTCGGGTATAACTCCCGGTTACCATCCGTAAACCATTTGCTTACTAACCCTAGCTTGAAAAATTCATTTTCCTTAACTTGGAAAATTTGTAGATTGACTTTTAAAATTCTTTCACTTAACTTATAAAAATCCATACTCTTGGATTAGGGTTTTATAAAATCATTTGAGGTTGAAAACTGCTTTTGGAACAGTTTTCCATAGTTAAAACAGTACGTTTTGGAGAAATACAGTTTTTTTCTAAACAGTTTTTAGAAAATCATGTGTAGGAATTTTCTACTCCCTACACCGTCTTTAGAAGACAGTGTCAGTTTAAAAATCTACTTCGAATTTGAAAAAGTTTTCTTCACGAAAGTTCTAGTTCTCGAAAAATCCTAAAACTTTTGTGTTCTACGAAAAATTAAATTCGGACTCTATCATGACCAAAACCTGGGTTGAAACCACCTGACCATGCACAAAACCTGGGCATGGTTAGGCTCGGGTTTTCTCTAAAACCGAGGCCATTGGAGCCTCAATTTGAAAATCCTTTTATGATGCCCCCTAGAAAAAACTCTTCTGAACAACTTTCATGTTTTACGTTTCTCCCAATTCGGCCTCTAAAGGCCTCACATTCCACTTTTTAGAAAACTGGGCAGTTCCAATCCGAACTGGCAGTTTCTATTCTTACATTCATTTTACGTCCTATTGCGCGAAATCTAACTCAACCGAACACGCGGGAGCCTAAATAGCATACATGCAGCGTTTTTTAACGTCCCTCATAAACCATCATGTAATTCTAACGCCTCCGTGCAACCCAAACCAGATTTGCCCTAGCCTAAGGTTTGCATGCTTCTAGGTTTGCATCACATCCATACATCCATTCTCATACCAAACCATGGCTAGCACTAGCAACCTAACATATTTGCCACAACCGGCTTGCACAAAACAGGGCACATATCAACTATCTAACCATGCAATCCTAGCATGCAAGCAAGCACAAACAAAAGAGTGCAAAACAGCACTCCTCATGAGAATGGAGTTAAAACCTCTGATCTAAATGAATTGAAGCGCTCTATTTAATTAAAATGCCTTACGATCTAGCTTAGATCACAGAAGATATTATTGGTATCCCCATTAATGTCACCTAAAAGTCATGCTCAAGAGTGAGAGAGGTAAAAGACAAAAACCTCACAACATTTCCCACATAAATTTAGCCACCAATGGTTATAACTTTGACCCGATCAACATCCTCAAAAAAAAAAATAAATAAATAAATAAGATAAAGACGATGCTCTTTGGTAGAATAAATTATAAAGAAATGCATAAAATAATGTCAATGACGGACCCTTTGGAAAACTATGTGTAAATTATAATTAAAAATAGAAAATTGTAGAATGGCTATAACAGAGTTAGGACAAGGTTTGACTTTAATTATGAAAAATAAATTAAAGAATTTGTTGATTAAAAAATAAAAAAAATGTGGAAAATACTATCGAGCACCTATAATAGTTTTCTTGGGAAGATAAACTATTTCACTATTAAAAAACAAAAATGTGGAAAACACTCCAAACCTGATATATATTGCGTAAACTACATGTATAATTATAACAATAGGAGCTAACAACGTTGTTGGTATTGACAATTATATATATATGAAAATAACCTTCATAGTTTGAAACGTCTTCTAAAACTCTTTCCCTTGATGATTAGCATTGTAAACCACTTTCTCTGATAAGGAGATTACAAAGAAATATGTTAAAACTTTCAAAAAAACAAAAAACAAAACAAATAAAGAGAGAAGATAAAAGGACTATGAACGAGTTTCATATTCCATGGATTATGAATAGAGAGAAGATTCAATAGCAAGTAACGCTATGAATGAGTTCTCATACAAATACATTTTTACAAGTACAAGAATGGGTAAGTTACTCAAAAATATCAAATCTTCTATAATTAAGAAAATTCATATTTCCTAATGTGAAAATTAATACAAATAAATTTAAATATCCTATATTATTACAATTAGTCAATCTAAAAATTAAAAAGAATCATAATCAATATTTGATAATCATCTCAAATCTCAACAAGTTTTTAACCATCCTTGATTGAATAAGTATGTAAGGTGTCCCATGAGGTACTTTCAATGACATTGTAAGAAACCCACGATCCAGGTGTACTCCAAACTATGGTCCACGAAAAACACTGTTGCTATGTGTAAAGTAGACGTTCAACTAAAAATTTTGCTAGTTTTTTTTTTTTTTTTTTGGGGGGGGGGGAACAGCCGGACATGGTTTGTGAAAGTTCGGCCATGTTGTTAGGCTCCTCGGCATGGTATGGTGTATTCGATGGCTGAACTACACTCCTCGCCGCTTTTTTAATCGCTTCTTTACGAGGAAATCCGATTTCTATTTTTTTCATTCAGGTAAACAGAAAAGCTTAGATTTTTTTTTTTCTTCGTAAGTTAGGATTTTTGAAAAGATGGAGATGATGTCTGAAAGAGAAGAACATGAGGAGAGAATAAGAGAAAATTAGTGAGATTTAGGGTTAGTTTGGTAATGAGTTTAGTTTAAATTAAGTTGTACTTTTTTTTATCATGGTTTTTGTTTTTTTTCTGAAAAAGTTTTTTATCTTTTCTAAAAAATTACTATTGAAACTTAAAAATCTTAAACTAAACTCATTCACCAAAAACCCCCTTATACTTTTTTTATATGTCAAAATTTTATACTTTTTTTTTAAATATTCATATGTCAAAATTTTTTACTTTTTTTTTTTTTTAAGAGTCAGTATACATGGCTCTGACTGACTCTGATAGCAACATGGTCCGAAGACATGCCATGTGTCGTTCATTATTAGTTAATTGCCATCTTTTCATCCTAACTAGTCTAATACTCGTGTATTGCATAAGAGAGGAAAATAAATAGATAAATAAATAAGAAAAATTAAATAATATTTAATAATAACAGTTGGTTATGATAAATAATATAGTTACAATAAGTTTTCAAAAATATAAACAAAAAAAAAAGGCTTTCAGTAGTTCTCTTTGCATTTCCATTCCAAACCATCATCACCGTAAGCTAGAAAAACAAATTAACATAAATTAAAATGAGAAAAACAAAAGATATAAATCTAAGTGGAAAAAAAGCTAGAAATAACTTATAAAAATAAAAAACAAAACAAAAGAAAGCAGATCATACCTATATTTTGCTCCATCTTTTTTGTCTTTAATTTTTTTTTTCAGGATCTCTCTCAATCATAATAATAATAATAATAATAATAATAATAATAATATAAAAAACTTTTCTCCGGTGATGCAGAGATAAAGATAGAGAAATAAAAATGATCATGATAGTTAAAAATAAAAAAAGAAAAAACAAAACAAAAGGAGAAAACAACTCAACAGGGGAAAAAAAGATCGGAGAAAAACAATAAAACCAAAAACAGATTCTATTATTTTTTATTTAATGTTTTTTACAAAAATAAATAAATAAATAAATAAATTTTAATTAGATTATATACATGCAAAACACAAAATTAACTATAACATCTAAAAAAAAACCCAACAAATGAAAAAGCCAAAAAAAACCAAGCACAAGTCGAAAAAAGAGAGTAAAAAAATTTGAAAATCGGAAATGTGGAAACAAAAATCATTAAAAATTATAAAATAACAAAAATATGAAGAAAATATGAATAAAAAACTAGACTTTAAAATTTAAATCTTAGAAAGCAGAAAAAAAATAAAAAAAATTTAAAAAAAACTAAAAAGCGGAAAAAAAAGATTAAAGAAAAATAACAAAATCAAAAATAAATTCTATTATTTTTTGTTTATTATTTTTTACAAAAAAAAAAGAAAATAAATAAATTTTAGTTAGATTATATATATACAAACATTGCACTTTAACACATCTTCAATGGACAAAATCAAAAATGCACATTAAAAGAGTAATAATGTTCAGTTATTGTAGCTATCAGAAAAAGCAACTACAAAGGAAGGGTAAAATCATCCATAAATAATTTTATAAGGACAAAGTTGTCCCAATACTGTAGTAAGCTATAAAGTAACTAAAACCCAAGGGCAAAATTGTCAATTGAAAAAAAAAAAGGGTAAAACCGGAATAACACTGTAACAAAAGAAAAAAACAACTACAAAGGAAGGGCAAAATCATCCATTAATAATTTTATTCGAAGGACAAAGTTGTCTCCATACTTTATCAAATAGTAAAAGTAACTAAAACCCAAGGGTAAAATTGTCAATTAACCAAAAAAAGAAAGGGTAAAACCAGCATAACACTGTAGTGAAAAAAAAAATAGTGATGAAGGGCAAAAAAGTCATTACATTGTAGAAAAAAATAAAGTAACTAAAGCCCAAGGGTAAAATTGTCAATTGAAAAAAAAAGAAAGGGTAAAACCAGAATAACACTGTAACAAAAGAAAAAAGCAACTACAAAGGAAGGGCAAAATCATCCATTAATAATTTTATTAGAATGACAAAGTTGTCTCCACACTTTATCAAACAGTAAAAGTAACTAAAACCCAAGGGTAAAATTGTCAATTAACCAAAAAAAGAAAGGGTAAAACCAACATAACACTGTAGTGAAGAAAAAAATAATAAGTGATGAAGGGCAAAAAAGTGATTACACTGTAAAAAAAAATAAAAGTTACTGTACATTACTGTAGCAAAAGTAGCGGAAATTAAAAAAAATGTAAAAAATACTGTATATTACTGTAGAAAGAATAGTGAATCCCCTATCCTTTAGTATATTAGTATATTACTGTAGCAAAAGCAGCGGAAATAAAAAAAAAGTAAAAAATATTATATATTACTCTGTAAAGAACAGTGAAATCCCTCTCTCCTTTAGTATATTAGTATAATGTTGCGTTTTTACTAGAATTCTTTAATCACCCATTGGATAATTGATGTAGGTAAATTTTTAAATCACTTTAAAAAATTGTGTCACCTTTTCTTGTTGTTATATGCTCAACATTTAAGCTTCTTTTAAGTTGTATTTGTCGCTGTCATTGTAAACACTACAAATTTATTCAACAATAGACACAATCCATGTCCTTAATTTTATTTGGAAATTTTAAAAGATCGCCAAATTAATTAAACACCATACTCTGCAGTTGAAATGCAGATATTTGGTGATGGCAGTGAAAGTTTTCAGAAGAAGAATATGCCCTTTAAAACTACGAAATTTTTTGGAAATTTAATTATGTGATCATGGGGTTGATGATTTGATGAAAATCACTATAATAAACAAATTTTATTTACAAAATGGCCTCAGTGTGTCTAATTTTTTCACTGCATGCGCCCCTTGCCTAGGCGCTCAAACCATGATCCAAAATTCAGGAGATGAAATTTATTTATTTATTTTTTGTTTTGTTTGTTTGCTTGTTTGTTTTGTTTTGTTTTGTTTGCAAAGCTGCTTTGTCAAAATAATATTAGGTTGGGTGTAATAACATGTGAGCTTTTGCTCCGGAAGCTGCAGGATTGTGCTCGTACAATGGAACTGTTGTACTCATGGTAAGATTTTCCCTTGTTTCTCTACTCTTCACTAATTTACGACTCCATTTTCCTTGAATTTTGAACTCATTCTTCATTATTTAAGTCCAGTAAATCCTACATTGGACACTGCTAAATAAGATTACAGTTATTATTAATTATTTTGTTATCTTAATCAGTAAGGGTAGAATAGTGTTGTACTTATTTTCTGCAAGCCTTTATGAACCTCTTTTCTCATGTATTTTTAGTTAACCAGTACAAAGAAAAATCCTAGTTTTGTTTTGTTCTTCAGCATGGTTCTTAGTTTTCACAGACACAAAACATGTTATTATCATTATAGTTGAAACGCCGCATACAATGCAAATTCAATTCATATGTACTGTTTACAAATCTTTCATGGTCTTTTTAATATAGGATCTCATACCGATAATGCACATTTCCAATCATTATATCTTGTCAATATCACATCAAAATAAATAAATATATATATATAGAATAGATAGTTTCTCATTTTAATATTCCGTATGGCTGAAAAACAAAATCCTTCCGATAATATAAGTTTTCATAATTCTCCATGTTTTCGCATAGGCAATGGACAAAGCCTAGGATACGGATCGAGGGATGAGCCGTTGGAAGGCTAATAATTTCAACTCAACTCAAAGCACTGAATCATCGAAGCATGGCTTGTCTGAACAACCTGCAAACCGAGTGAGATTCCGAGGCATGATCTTCTTCCACTTCCAAAAGGAAAATAATGGAAGTACTGTCCTCTCACATCCAATTAGCTATTTGCACTGCCTTCTTCTGTAAGAAACCGCTCTGGCTTGAACTCAAGTGGGTCTTCCCAGTACTTTGGTAGCCCACACATTGATGAACAACCTGGTCTTTTCTGTTAATGTAATAACCATTAACGGTGCAGCTCTTCGATGATTTCCTGAAGATTAAGGGGCCTGCTGGTTGAAGCCTCAATGTCTCTTTCACTATAGCTTGAAGATAAGGAAGATAATTAATGTGATGTTAGGGACCAACTTTTCTGGTTTTCATATGGTCTTTTGTCGCTGTCCAATTTGGACGAGAAGTTAGTGGTTTTATTATTATTATTATTATTATTTTATTTTTTTATTTTTTTTTATTTTTTTAAATGAAAAGGAAAACTAGAGTAGACCAAGTAGACCGAGTATGCATGTTATATCAGGATGAATCTTGTCATGCATCTTAAGAACCTTTTTAGCCATTTCCGGTGAGGACACCACCACACAAGGGACAGAGCCAAGAGAGAGATGAATCAAGGGCTTTAGATATCTTGGAGAGCTTGGCGTGGTATTGTGCCAAGAAGGTGAAGGTGTCCAATGACTGGAAGAGCGAACGGGCTCAGTGGACGTGGTGCCTTGGTCCGAGTTCAATATAATATGGCTCGGACCAGGATGGTGGAGACTAGCCAGACCAGGAAAAGTAGGACGTACCCTTGCAAATCTGCCATGGAAGAGTTTTAGTGAAGGATACAAGACGTGGAAGTTATGGGCATGCTTTTATATTATGGAAAATTGCTTTAATTTTACCTATGTTCTTTTGAAATTTCATGTTCAGAAGCAGCTCTTTAACTGGTCAAATTAAAAAAAAAAAAATTTTTTTCTCATTTATTTCTCATGTTCCTGTAGAAACTGATGTATAAGTCCTGGTTATGAAGAAAACTTTTCCTCAGACAGCAAATTTTTCAAGAAATTTTCATGAGTTCGATGGTAAACATGATGTCTAGCCATTAGCAAATCCTACTCTTAATGTCATTTGATGTGCTAACTCCTCTATCGACATTGATAACATATTTATATTCGATTTTTTTCTATCATTGTTCAAATTGTTCGCATTTGTATAGTCTTTTTTGGTTTAAGCCCTTTTTTCTCTTCTTCTTTTACCCTATGAAAATAAATCACTAGTCTGTAAGCCTTAAGTTTTCTAAGCATAAGCGTTACATAAATGTAGTTAGAATAAAAAATTGACTAAGTTAGCCAACGTCCATAAAGAAAAGATAAACTAACATGAATGAGGTCCCGAGTTTCAAAACCTCCGTACTTGAACACACTAAAATTCCATCATGTATCAGGCTTGTCCAATTGATATTCGCTCGCACAGTTTCCGATTGACCAGCCTGTATGTGCGGAGAGTTTTAACGAATCTTCATAATGGCAGTGGACATAGCCTAGCAACCGGGACACAAACCAAGGGATGAGCCCTTTGGAGGGTCATTCCAGGAGCCTCTTCCATGTCAAGATTACTCCCATTTCTTTCTTCAACCTTCCACTCAAAGCATTGAATCATCGAAGCGAGGCTTGTCTGGATGACCTGCATACCAAGTGACGTTCCAGGGCATAACCTTTTCCCGCTCCCAAACGGCAAAAGCTGAAAATATTGGCCCCTCACATCCAACGGGCTCCTTCCACTTCCATCTTCGCTAAGAAACCTCTCTGGCTTGAACTCAAGCGGGTCGTCCCAGTGCTTGGGGTCTCTGCCGATTGCCCATGTGTTGACAAACAACCGAGTCCTTTCCGGGATTTCATAGCCATTAATGGTGCATTTCTTTGATGATTCTCTTAATATCATGGGGCCTGTTGGGTGAAGCCTCAGTGTCTCTTTCACTATAGCTTGGATGTAAGGAAGGTTGGCAATGTCCGACTCTTCTACTAGTTTTGTTTTCCCGACCACATTATCGATTTCTTCTCTCGCTTTGTTTATGATATTTGGGTGGTTTATTAGCTCCGCTAGCGCCCACTCTATTGTTTTAGCAGTCGTGTCTGTCCCGGCTACAAACATGTCCTGACAATTCGGTAATTGGTAGCTTTATCAAAATCAAGCAGTCAAATCCACGCTTCAAATGAATGAAAAAGTACACATGCAGTTCTTTAGCAGTCTCAAAAAACAGGACAAACAGAGTATTTTAGGCTCGCAACCAAAATTTTTTAGTTTCCTACTTAGACAACTTGTTATGCTTAAAAACCGGTGCTCAAAGAGCGAAACAACTACATTTGTAGAGTTTAGCAATCAGAAAATGAACAAAGATTAAGTTGAACCAAAATTACTAAGATAAACATTCAGATGATTTGGTTGAAACCGTACCATGATGAATGCCTTAATGTGGTCTTTCTTCAACCTAATCTCCGAGTTCTTGTCTTCGGATATATCAAGTAAAATATCGAGTAAATCCTCGGCTTTTTCACCTCTAGCCTTGTCCTCCTTCCTTGCCTCTTCATGCTCTTTTATAATCTTCTCCATCATAGCATCAAATCTGTCATGAATTTCCTTACACCTCTTCTCGAATCCTTGCAAATCCAAGTTCTTAAAAAACCAAATATGCTCGGACAAGTTAAATCTTCCGGCGATCTCGGTAGTCTCTCTCACCAACTTCCTAATCTCTCCGGCTTCGTTATCATCCTCGGAACACTTTTGGCTCATTGTCATTCTTGATATGACATTACTCGTGATCTTAGCGAGCTCTACTTCAAGTTCCATGGCTTCCTTTTGATCAGCCTTTCTCATTATCAACTTCATAAATCTCTTAAGTTCGTCACGCCTAACGGGAAGAAATTGGTCCAATGTTTGGCCCCCAAGAAGCTGAGACATGCATATTTTCTTCATGAATTTCCAATAGGGTCCATAAAGCGCGAAGGTGAAATCGGCTGAGGGATAAGAAAGGTTCTTTATGGCGAAAAATTGCGGGCGGTCCAAGAACGAGGATTCGTTGGTCTTGAGGAACTCTTTGGCCATTTCTGGTGATGAGACAACCACACAAGGGACATAGCCAAGAGAGAGATGAACCAAGGGTCCATATTGGTCTGAGAGTTTTTGGAAAGCTTGGTGTGGAATTGGACCAACTAAGTGAAGGTGGCCAATGATCGGAAGAGCGGGCGGGCTCGGTGGAAGTCGAGCCTTGGCCGAAGCTTTAGCGAGTAGGGCTCGGACTAGGATGGCTGAGACCAGGCAGATCACCAGGGAGAGTATGATGTAGCCTTGAAGATCTGCCATGTATGAGGTTTTTTTTTTGGTAGAGAATGAGTTGTTGAAGTTAAAGGGAATGCTTTTGTGAAAAGTAGATCTAAGCTTTTGCTTAGAAGAAACACAAGTGGATAAAGAATTTTTTTTTTAATTGAAAAAACACAAATTTAAAGCAATTTGAGTGATCTAATGCGGAAATCTAGGCTCCAATTTTCTAAAGCAGAACAAATGGAAAGGTAAGACCATCCTTTTTTTTTTTTTTTTTTTAAATCAAACTAGCAGCCATAAACATCAAAAGAGAACTAATTTATGAAAAAAAAGAAAAAAAAAAAAGAAAAAAGAAAAAGGTTTTCTCCGTTTTGCTTACTAGGAAAAAGAAAAAGTTAAAGAAAAATAGTACTTTTTTGAAAAGTGATGTGGAAGTCGTTGCTATCATCAAGGCATTTTTTGGCCAACCAAGTTGCTACTAATCTTATATGGTGGATTTGTTTTTTTGTTTTGTTTTTTCGGATGATCATTATCATGTTGGTGTAAAATATTGTGGACAACTCAGAGCAAAAATAATAGTGAGACAAATATATTAATGATTTCTATTAGCCGCCCAGGACGGATGTACATACTTTGATGATTGTGAAAAGCCCACCTTATTTGTCGCCTTCTGTATTTTGAATAAAGGAAAAACTAGGTAAACGAAAAAACTCAAAAAAAAAAAAAAAGAAAAAGAAAAAAATCATTTATCAACGTATCTCTTGAATAAATACTTTCCCTTGGATTCTATTTTCCATTTGAAGACGTTAATATTTCTTTTCATTCAAGCCGTTGACCTGTCAAAAAAGATCAGTCTGGGTTCGAGAAATTTGCAAGTTTTAAAGTATGACAACTTTCCTCAAAAAAAAAAAAAAAAAAAAAAAGTATATGACCCACTTTAATGAAAATTTAACGTTTTTTTCACATCGGCAGTGGAGTGAACCTAGCAACAGGGACACAGACCAAGGGGTGAGCCCTTGGGAGGGTTAAGCCAGGTCCCTCTTCCATGTCCACAGAGCCAATTTCTCCGTCGACTAATTCCCACTCAAAGCACTGAATCATCGCGGCGAGGCTCGCCTGAACCACCTGCAAAGCGAGTGAGGTTCCGGGGCATCCTCGTCGTCCGCTCCCGAACGGCAGAAGATGGAAATGCTGTCCCCTCACATCCAACTGGCGGTTTCCACTGCCTTCTTCACCAAGAAACCTCTCCGGCTTGAACTCAAGCGGGTCTTCCCAGTGCTTCGGGTCCCTTCCAATTGCCCAAACGTTGACAAACAATTGAGTCTTTTCCGGAATATCATAGCCGTTGATCGTGCATTTTTCCGAGGATTCTCTCAATATCAGGGGGCCTGTCGGGTGAAGCCGCAGTGTCTCTTTCACTATAGCTTGGAGATATGGTAGGTTGGCTATATCTGACTCTTCTACTAATCTGGTTTTCCCAACTACTGCATCTATTTCTTCTCTTGCATTTTTTGTGACATTTGGGTGGTTTATTAGCTCTGCCAGTGCCCATTCTATTGTAATTGCAGAAGTGTCCGTCCCGGCTGTAAATATATCCTGAAAAATGAGAATTTATTATCGTTGTTAGGCCATCTTCAGAGCATATATATTCATGTTAATGTTATATTTGTTTAAAAAAAAAAAAGTGAAGATAGCATATTTGAGATTTGTTCTCAAATTTACAATTTTATTTAGGATGCTATATCTACTTTTTTGTCAGCATCATTAAGCTTTGAAATCCATACAAGTAAAGATTCAGTATTTATATAATTTAAAAACGATGAAACTGTAACGATAGATGAACAAGTTGAAACACTAATCGAGAGAAATCAAATATCAAAATTTAAAACCATCTATACTTGGTGAGAAATTTAGTACCAAATTTAGTATATGACAAATTTAACATTTAAAAAAAAAAAAAAAAAGCACTCAACTGAAAAATATTTTTTCACCTAAATACCAAAATTTACCACTGACATATCAGTATAACACTTTATCGGAATAATCTTATTTCAATTTTCTAATTGCTCTTCTTCTTATATTATCATCATAAGGTCTTAGGAAACACTGAAACGATCATATTAAGGGGCTTTAAGGAAATGAAAGTGTTCATGGAATTTTTAGATCCATTTCAATTAGTATATGAAGCCGCAAAAATTTGACAAAATTTTTCAGATGCTTGTGAAAACATACCAGGATGAATGCTTTAATGTTTTCTCTGGTCAATCTGATCTCTGAGCTCTCATCTTCTAATATATCAAGTAAAATATCAAGTAAATCCTTCACTATTTCACCCTCTGTCTTTCCCTCTTTCCTTGCTTCTTCATGCTCTTCTATGATCCTCTCTGTCATCGTGTCGAACTTGTCGCGAACTTCCTTAAGCCTTTTCCCAAATCCCTGCAAATCAAGGTTCTTACAGAACCAAATGTAGTCCGACAAATTGAATTTCCCAGTTAGCTCAGCCGTCTCCGTCACCAATTTCCTGACCTCATCAGCTTCGCTCTCGTTCTCCGAACATATTTTGTTCATTGTCATTCTTGATATGACATTGTTGGCTAGTTTTATGAGTTCTCCTCCAACTTCAACCGATTCCTTTTTTTCCGCCTTTTTCAGCATCACTTGTAAGAATCTCTTTATCTCATCGCGCCTAACCGGAAGATGCTGATCAAGTGTCCTGCCACCAAGAAGCTGAGACATGCAAACCTTCTTCATGAACTTCCAATAAGGTCCATACGGAGCAAAAGAGAAGTCAGCCGATCCATAAGTGAGGTAATCAACCGCAGCCGTCTGAGGGCGGTTTGCAAACGAAGTTTCTTGCGTCTTAAGGAACTCTTTGGCCAATTCCGGGGATGAAGCAACTACACAAGGGAGGGAGCCAAGGTAGAGATGAATTAAGGGTCCGTAGCGGGTGGAGAGTTTGTGGAGGGCTTGATGTGGAATTGGAGAAAGGAGGTGAAGGTGTCCGATGATCGGAAGGGCCGGCGGACTTGGAGGAAGGCGAACCTTGGTTCGTGTTTTGTTGAATATGGCTCGGAACAGAAGGGTGGAGGCTAGCAAGACTAGGAAAAGTGTGATGTAGTCTTGCAAATCGGCCATGGCTAGACTTTTAGTCAACAAAAAGACGATAACTTATGAGGGGCAGGGGAAATCAAGAACTAGGCTTTCTTTTAAGTATGAAAAAAATAAATAAAATAAAATAAAATTCCAAGAGGCCTGCAGCAACTAATAAAAAATGAAAATAATGTAGTACTTTTTTTTTTAATTATCAAAGAGATCTGTTTAATTAATTAAGTTACTAATCATTCTAATGCGACTAAGAAATAGTCAATATGGCAACTATGTTTTGTGTGATTAGATAAATATAAATCCTATATAATATAAAATTGAGCAAGTAAATTAAATATTCTGGTTTTTTTTTTTCTCATATTTTTCCCGATTTGTTAATACCCGCGTTTCGCTGAGGGAACGGCCCTTATAGGGTAACGGCCGGCCTTGAGGAACGCATCTTAGGAAACGCCAGTAAATGTTATTATCACTTAGTGTATATATATTTATATATATATATATATATATATTTTACTCAATTTTATTTGTCTTAACTTGTTTGATGCCTTGTGATACGTAAAGCCTGCATTTAACAATTTGTTAATGTTTGAACTGAAGCTCACATCATCTTCTGTTGTCCTTTAACAATTTTGTACTTCTTGTAAAAAGTGGTTGATGAGGCCGAAAATGGATCTCTACAAGTAAGAGATGCCCAAAAAGGGACCTCATATGGTTAGGAAAGATCAAAGAAGTCTACTTATCAACAAAAATAAAATAAAAATAAAAATAAAATGAAGAAAAAGACCGAAGTATCCTGATACATGCAGATATTTACACGGATATATCCATTAAATATTTATTGATATCCATGTTTGTAAAACTAAAGAAAAAGACTTAAAAAAAAAAAAGAAAAGAAAAGAAAAGAAAAGAAAGAAAAGGAACTTTATTTTAGTAAGTAAAAAAATTCACATGCCCTTTACTTTGTGATATCGTATATCGTATTGTCAACAACAACAACAACTATAATTCTTTAAGTTGAATATAACTTTTTTTTTTCCTCTCCACGTGAATTAGTTTTTGGTAATTGGCACTTTCTAGTCATAAATAAAATTGTATGGTTAACGTGTCAGGAATCTAATTTCCTTAAAAAAGAAACAAATTGTGTTAAGTTATGGACATTATATGATTTTATTGTTATATAGAATATTCTGAGACTTTAAAATTCACACTTCTTAAAGTTGTTATTCCAAAATGTATTTTTTTATATAGTAAATCATTTTTATGTTCATTGTACTTTATATATTTTTTTATATACATAATTTATGTAAAAAAATATCAATTTATGTATTATTTAGTTCTTTTTCATTTTCTATGATTTCACTTCAAAAATTTCTAAATGTTTTTATGCAAATGTCTATATTTGTTTTGATTTCTACTAACATCGACAACGATATTGACATTATCCTTCGATATTTCAATAAAACAAGACCCTCGATATTTCCGTTGGCAAACGATATTTTCATCCTTGATTTTAACTAATTTATTCTTAAATATAGTGTACTATTGATGTAGTGAAAGTTTATGGTAAATAGTAAAATAACAAAAATAAAGGGGATGTATTAGTTAACCTATTGACTAAGACAAAATGTCAGAAAAACTCTTCAAAATCCATTGATTCATATAGAATACTAGAAGTTGGCATTAAGATTCGTTGATTTACATAGAATACCAAAAATTGGAAGAAAAAGAGTAAAAACTCGAAATTTCATTTAACAACTTATGGTTTTCATTACAAAAGGATGTCCTTATTTATAGGAAAAATACACTCGGGAAACTAAGGAAAACAACCTAACATTATTAAAAACATAATAAAATATGAAATTTTTCCCAAAAAAAAAAAAAAAAACATTGTAGAAAGTGGAATTGGAATTGACTAGACTCAAAGATTAAGGAGATGCAATTGGAATTGGAATCGGAATCTGAAATTCCTAAGTCAACTTATCACAAAAAACAGAAAGTACTAAAAACGGAAAAATGCTCTTTTGAAGGTCGATGCGATGAAATTGCCCAAAAAGTGACATACATAATGGCGGAGTGATAAATTTTGCTCGTTGGTCAGTTTTCACTGAAAAAAATGCTAATTTTTTTGTCCAAATGTGACATCATCAAAAGACACTATGAAAATTAAAAAAAGGAAAAAAAAAAAAAAAAAAACCTTATTTGGCCTTATAATAGTCCCCATATTAATACGCCATAAAAGGCTAACTCTTTCTTCATGACATGAACTACGGTGATAGTTTTTCAAAAATAGCATTCAGCAATTTTAAAACTTGTCACCAAAGTTCACATGGCATGACACTGCTCAGAAAATATCCGATTCACCTTCTTGTTTTTCAATTACCTTTTACTTTTTTTTACCCCTCAAAGCCGTCAACTAATTTCTGTTATGTAATCTAATTTCTAATTTCTCAAAACCGTAGCTTCTACACAAAAGAGCTTTTAATCCTTCATTGTGACTTCAAATAATTCTCTTGACAATGACAAACTAGGGTTGTAACTTTGAAAGGCTTTGGATATCGTCTGAAATTCTTAGTTTTCCTTGAATCTCACATCAAAATTTAAAAAATAATAATAGTATTGCAGTATGACCGTTGAATAAGACGTACATTACAAACTTCCGTTGCGGTCACTTAAAATTGTACATGATTTGACACATCATCATTACATATTGAAACATAAAGTGAAAACAACTCATATTTATACACACACATATATATATATACATACACACTGCTTTTGATGAGATCCATATATATATCTAACAAGATAGCTAGGGTATAGTTATACCTAAAATTAAAAACGGAACTTACATAGATCATACTCTTAACTTCACATCTTATATATAGTAGTACCATATGTACTGGTTGTTTTAAACCTTATTCTTAGTAGCGAGTAGTATATGATAGAAAGAGCTTAGAGTGCTCGACATTGTTTATTTATCATATGGCACACTACAAGAAAATGAACTTTTAATCACAATATTTTCTTGTGATATTTTTAGTCATAATAGTTTTGTGTAACTAAATTTCACTTTAGATTGTGACTAATATGTATTTAGTCATGATTTTTGATGTGACTAAAATTTTTAACAATGAAGTTTTTCAAAAAGTTCTAGTCACATGCACAAAAAAGTTATCCCTGATGAAAAACTTGTGGCTAAAAGTTTTAGTCTCAAGAAAAGAAATGTGTTAATTAAATGTATATCTGTCACAATCTTGTGATTAAAAATGACATTTAGTTATGCAAATCTATTATGACTAAAAATATTGTAAGAAGATTTGTGACTTGTAGTTGATTTTTTTAGTGTGATTTTAGTATATAAGTGGATAGTATATGACTAAGCATTTTGATTCATCGTAGCCCTTCCACGAGAGCCACCTTCACTTTGGCAATTGTAATAAACAGCAGCAACAGGAGATCCCAGATTGTAAATCTCAGCAAAGTCTCTAGTGTTGAAGTTTTGGCGCCACCCCGGCGCGAACACTGTTTGCCTTTGGGGTTGCCGGAACAACACGAACACAAAACGATGTATCCCCGCAGTTGGCCGTGGACTCTCATAGCTCACTATCTCATGTCCTACACCAAAATTTAGATTTATATTATTTCAACTCATATAATTATGTGTAATGCTACTAGAAAAATATGTTTTCTTTTAATCCCTTGTAAGAATGTGTAACACAACCACATAGGAAGATTAAATTCATTGAACTAAATTATGGACTATACTCCATGTTTTGGAGTATCGGGATCGTTTCACAAAATTTGTTTGGTTGTATTTCTAGAGATATTGTTTTCAAGATAAGAAAAATACTTGAGCTTGAAACATAATGAGAAATAGTTTGACAGCATGCTACTCATATCTTATATTCCATAAATAAAAATTAAAGAAAAAGATGGAGGATATATCTAGTAATGCGTACATATATATAGCATTTTTTTTAAATAAATAATCATAATAGATATCATTCCATGTACTAAGACATTCTAAATACTAGATCTGTATCATTTTAACAACCTCATTATTAATCTGTCCTATTACACATATGCACGCACACTCATTATAACCATGTACTAATTTTTCAGATGGAAACTAATTAGTAAATTACTTACCAAAACCTGGCCCGGTGGTTGCTGGAATATCAGTCACCAACCTGAAAACGTAAATCAAAATAAGGTAATAAAAAAAAAAAAAAAAAGATACTTGGTGCAAATGATAGTTTGATTTTATAAACTATGTTCTTATAACTTGGGAGTTTTTGCCGAGATTCCTCTCTTCTCATCCGTTAAGATAATCCATTATTTATTTGAACTTAATTTTTTGATCAAGTGTCATCGTGTGAAAACTTGAAATTTGACGAGCTTAACAAAATGATGTGCTGAATTTCTAAGAATATATATTACACTTGGAATCTTGCAAAGTCAAGGATTACTTTACCACGCATGATAATGTTCTAATACCTCCTCTAACTCGTCTTTAAAAGGGGAAAAAATGATTAATTAGCAAATCTAACTCTCACAGACTGTGGGGGTAAAGATCTCGCCTAAGCCATAAACGAGAGTGAAGAGCTTATTTTATTGTGGGTGGGTTGGGAAGCTTCCTCTTTCATGAACGCCGAGGACGGGTGAATGTGATTCCCATGGCTATGAGAAAGGGATTAATTAGTTTATATATCCCCTTATTTATATGATCGTTCCTATCACTCTAATTATATTTTACACATGTTTAACTATCTTAATTTTTTAATTAATGTGATATAATATTTTAATTAAATATATTTTTAAATGATGTATCATGAAATTATCAGAAAATAAAAAAAGATAAAAATAAGGGGACACGTCAGTTGACTTTTGCATCATTGGGTTCCTGATTTCAAGCAATGGGCGGAATGCATCTAATCCTGAAAAAAAAAATAAAAATAAAAAAGAAGGCTCGGTGATGTTGCTGGGGGTAGTACGGTCGTGCAGGACACAGACGTGGGCCTAGGGATCCAGTAAACTTTAATTTCTTGTTCTTGTTCTTTTTCTTTTTCTTTTTTTTTTTTTTTTTTTTTGAGGGACCATCTACTTGTTTTAAAGTAGAATAATACTAAAAAAAATTAACTCTCATATAAATTTTTAAATACTAATTCCCATGTTAGTAAGTTGTTATCCTTTAATTGATATATAATCTTTTAAACACTTACTAATTAAACAATGACAGTTTACCTGTGATGTTAGAGTTAACATCCTTAATATTTTTTTAAAAAACAATAAGTGTGATATTTTTTTTTCTTTCGAACATATATGCTCCTTCCGTGATGCTCCAAAACCTTGTAAAGTGACAAGGTACTTTTTTGAGGTGGTCCTTTATTATGTCGTGAACGATGTAGTGGATGAATAAAAAGCAGTTAGGACCCATAATCTATTGACAGATAGAAACCAAATAAGTGCATATGCGACCTGCATAATATTTTTCTATAAATAATGCAACAAAATTTCTCTGATGTTCTACAAAGTTTTGGAGAAAGGGACGTTATTCGAAATCAAAAAACGGACAGAAATAATGATTCATGTGGTGGCCACTGTTGAAGATTTAAGGAATATATAGATATGGAAGGCAAGAAAAGACATAGCACTACAGATTCTTAGGACTCGTTTGGCATTCAAGTTCAAACTGTACTTTTTCATATCAGTTTTTGTCTTTTTCTGAAAATTTTTTTTGTTTTTTCTAAAAAGTTAATAAAAATTACTATTGAAACTTAAAATTTCTAACTCAAACTCATTCACCAAATGGACGCTTAGGGTACAAAAATTGCATTTTGTCTGGATTCTTTCTTTATTAATCTTGTACTTTTTATTCTTTTTATTAATAAATTTGAGTTTAGGATTTGATAAATTAAAGGATGAGTTTTTTAGTTGGTGCAAGTTTAATTGGGACGTGTTAAAGTGCTCTAATATCAATTATCCTCTCTTTCTGTATACTTAAAAAGTCACATACCAATGCAAATTTTCCCTCAAGTTTGGGTCACTTGGGCTAGGAGCATCAGGATCAACCATAACCTGCCATTGTTTGAAGTGATGAAATTAAGTTAAGAAGAAATAAACTAATTGTACTAGCAAAAAGAAACAAAAAAAAAATATGTAAATTAAGCACGAGAAACATGTATATGCATATATATGTGTAACTTATATAATAACAAGTTAAAAAGCAAAAAGTGGTTGTAGATATAATAACAGTAACTTCACATTGAACTCTAACATAAAATGCACCAGTTCGATTCCGCCATCCAAAATTCAAAATATAAAAATAAGAAGTAAAAGAAAAACAATTCATCGTGCAATTTTTATAAGCAAAAGCCAAAAACAATAACCAAATCACTAAGATGATGATATTTTTAAAGCACATATAATGAAAGATTAAAAATGTAATATAGTGAAAAATAAAAAAAACAAAGAGTTAGCATTCAATGGATGCAAAGTCAATGGTATTTGTGCAACATGCATAATGAGACTGAATAATATATATATATATATATATATATATATATTCATTACCATAAACATATAACTATTATGAGCAAAAACAAAAACAATAACCAAATCATTAAGATGTAATGACTTTTTTTATAGCACACTTAATGACAGATTGAAAACGGAAACAAAAAACAATTATCACGTGATTTATTCTATCCAGAATTATGTTAGTATAAGTTCTTATTGTTAAGGGTAAAAAGAAACTCGTGTCTCATATCGTAAAAATATAACAATAATAAAGACGTAAAAAGGTGATGGTCAATAAATCTAACAAATTGACCTTTTAAAAACTCAATTCTTATAAGCTCAAATTAGTTAACATGGCATTAGAGCATAACAAGTTTAAATGAGCAATATAATCTATCCAATACAAGATAGATGACTCCAAAGAAAACACTATCTTATGTGAGAGTGTTAAAAGTAAAAAGAAACTTATATTCCACATCATAAAAATATAATAACAACAAGAGACATGTCTTGAGCAATATGGGGTGAGTATAGTAAAACATACCAAAGTGTACAAGTTCCGGAAGTCATCTCCACCAATATCAACTCTAGGCTGGTTGACGACTTGAGAAGGTTTCAGCTCACAACCATTGTTGACAACCTTATTGCCATAAGTGACTCTAAGGGATATGGACTTTGTGAAGGGGTCCAAAACATCATGTATTACTCTACCAACCACAAGAGGGTCCGCAGGCATGATTTTAGTTACTTGAAATTAAAAATAAAGAAATAAGTACGTTTGGTGAATGAGTTTGAGTTGAAAATTTTAAATTTCAACAGTAATTTTTGTTGACTTTTCAGAAAAGACAAAAAACTTTATCAGAAAAGATAAAAAACTTTTTCAGAAAAAGACAAAAACTGATATAAAAAAGTACATTTTAATTTAAAATAAGATAGTGAACCAAACATCACCTAAAAAAACTAAGTAAAACGAGTACTACTGAGTTGAAAAAAATGCTAAACTAATATATATCTATGACCATAAGTTTGAATTTTTGTTGTCGCGAATTTTTGCCCATAAATTTCAAGAGGGCTAACGGCTATTTATACTGAATTTCTCTCGATGCGCATTGTCTGCCTTCCAACACGTGTAACATCAACAGGTTCTTCTTATTTCACATTGCATATTGTGGTTGGCATTTTCTATATTATTATTCCTTCGATTCAACAATTGGTGATGATCTCTCTGGCTTTCTCTTTCATACTTAACTGTAAAGTAGAGTAGTGGAGAAATTTATTTTATGCTTAACTGGAAAAAAACTAAGTAAAACAAGTACTACTAAGTTGAAAAAAATGTTAAACTAATATATATCTATGACCAATAAGTTTGAATTTTTGTTGTCGCGAATTTTGGCCCATAAATTTCCAGAGGGCTAACGGCTATTTATACTGAATTTCTCTCGATGCGCATTGTCTGCCTTCCAACACGTGTAACATCAACAGGTTCTTCTTATTTCACATTGCATATTGTGGTTGGCATTTTCTATATTATTATTCTTTCGATCGATTCAAAAATTGGTGATGATCTCTCTGGCTTTCTCTTTCATGCTTAACTGTAAAGTAGAGTAGTGGACCAATTTATTTTATTCGAAGTCACAAGTGATCCGTATGCTAGGTGTCGAGAGTTAGAAGCCCTGATTTTATCCTACCAATTAGAATAATAAAAAAAAAATTGCAGAAGAAAATAACAAAAAATGTTAGTCTCAATGACTAAGTCCTCTTTTGGCCATTGCCATAATTCAATATGATGATTAATAAATTTACAAGGTAAATTCATGTACCCTTAAAATCTTTTTTTTTTTTTTCTCTAACCTCTATGATAATTGACCCTAATAATGGCGTCATGTATTTATAATGAAAATTAGGGCAATCGAAAGTACAAGATAAAGTCTGATAACTATCCTTAAGATTATTCTACATACTGTCTTTACATCAGGACAATGATTAGGCTTCACAAATCGACATTCTCTCACTTGAAAACTAATATCCACCATCAGTTGCTCCTCCACATTGGCAACAACTACTCAATCCTTAGAGAGAAGTCCAACTGAAATATCTTAATTATAACCAGTCTTATTTTATACCACTTGTTGCCATTATGTTATTCCTTTATTCGATAAACGCACTCATCCCTTATAATCAACACCCACCACAACCCGCATGGCTTCCTCATAATTTGTGCTCCTGATGGACTAATAATTCTGGTAGATCTCCATAGTTCCGTCATTGAGGTGTTCTGATTCCCTTATGGAGCTGTAGTTTGTCGATTTTCAAGACCAATCTCCACCTAGATCACTAGAAGATCTATCAATAGAATTACCTCAAGCTTCTTATTTTCAGGACTGGTGCTTTAAGGGTCTGTTATATCAACATGTCTTTATATAAGACATCATCTTTGAAGATCATATCTTGGCTCCTAGGATCAAATGGGAAGCAGTGCTAAAAATTCTGGCAAATATAAATCATTGATTCATTTGGTATCTAAATATATGATTTATTTACATACAAGTTTACTAGATCAAAAATTTATTATTAAAAAAAAAAAAAAAAGATTATCGATCCAATGTCACATTCAGTAAAGATTTATGCTACGTGTATAGGGTGTACTCAATGTGTCCGAACTTGCCGCACAGATGTATTAGAAATGATACCTTGGGATGGGTGTAGAAAGCTAAACAAATAGCTTTTGCTCCAAAAATAGAGGACTGTGTGGGTTGTAAAAGATGTGAATCTGCCTATCTAATGGATTTCTTGAGTGTTCGAGTTTATTTGTGGCATGAAACAACTCGAAGTATGGGTCTAAGCCAAGATCGTATTTAGCAACCGAGCATATGCTTATTAATTTAGAGTTCTGCTCATCCTCTCAGCCGAACCATTCTGTTGAGGTTTCTCTAGGATGGTCTTCTTTTTCTTGGTTCTACTTCCTGCTTAAAGTAATCATACATGTATTCTCCACAATTATCTTATTACAAGAACTTTACCTTCAAATCTCTCAGTTTCCATTGTCACTCTCTATCTCTAGAAAGCATCAAAGACATCAAATTTCTTCTTCCTCAAATAAATCCGTACCTTGATTCCCATCTCGTCAATAAACATCACATAATAACTATAGTCTCCAAGGAAAGTAACAACTGAAGGCCCCAATACCAACTCCAATTTTGAACTATTGTCTCCCTTGGTGAAATTAACCCTTTCATGCTTACCGAGAATATAACCTTCACACAACTATGCTCAACAGATTTCAACCCCGATAGCTTTCCGTTAGACTGAAGCACTTTCATTCCATTCCCATTCATGTGCCCGAGCCTAAAATGGCATAAATCAGAATTAACAGAGGAATTCAATAACTGCAACCGCTAAAAGTAATGTAAATAGTTCTAGTTCTACTAACACGAGCAACAACCACGGCTCTCTTGTTGACTTTCCATGCACAACAATTGGAAGTCACATTATGTCCTTCGTCATTGCCCTGTCCAAACTGAGATCAAATTACGCGTTAGTTTTGATTCAAATCTCACCTTTTTAAATATTCAATACAAATCCGTTTGGCATTCTCAAACTAACACTCGAAAAGAAAGAACGTTGGGGACTGATGATTTCATTCATTGAGTAATTTTTTACACAAATACAGCCTAACTAAGAATAGGAAACAATATCACAAATTCTAAGAAACCAATAACTACTAACAATACTTTCCTAAAATACAGATTTGACACCTAGCCAAAAATACAATTATAGCTATACATGGATTCTTTCCCAAAAACAGTTTCGGATCTTCCTACACTCCCCCTCAAGCCGGTTTAAAAATATCTTTCATAGCCAGCTTGCTTACTAGAAAATTAAACTGTTTTTTTGGTCATATTTCAAAAAAGGAGAAAGAAAGCATTTTTTTTATATTTTTTTTAAGGAAAAAATTTCTTTGTTAACAAATCGAGTTTCTTTTTAATAATCATGAGAGTTACCTATGGTAATTTCTGTTATGATGCTATGGAGTAATTGTCATAATTACGACTAAGTCCTTATAATGTTGACTAAAATTTCATATGTAAGAATATGAGTTTCTATTAAATGTAGTAGTGTAAAAATGTGAGACCGATAAAATCTGATCAGGCAGTACTAGATATGTAAGTTTTAAAAAGTAGTGCTAAATTAAAAAAAAAAAAAAAATCAGAGGAGCTATAATTAAATTTAACTCTAATCTAAAAAGTCTAAAGAAGAAATTATCAAAATTAAAAGTTTAATGGATCCACTCTTGATTCCTTTTATCTCTGTACTATGTATAGCTTTGTTAGTTACCATATTGAGTATTTTATAGTTTCAGTACATTATAAGAAAGTTTTGAATTTTTACCCGCCACTTGGTTGACTTGAAATTGGAATTTATAGGAAGTTAACACATTTTATTAAGCTCAACTTGAAATGGTGGAATTAGTTATGTTGGGCCAGAGTAGGGGTACTACATCTCTCTTCCTCACTCCTCACTCACTCACCCCGGCCACTGTTGCTGTCAAGACTCCCATGATCGTGGCCGCCATAACCGCCAAGACCCCACCATAGTGTCCGAGCCACCAACGTGACCCCTAGAATATGAGTAGTTTTAGGATTTTCATTGTTGTCGAATAATTTATTTGGTTGGGGAATTAAGATTTTTTTTTTTTTTTTTTTGGATGAATTGGTTGGGTTAAGATTGGATTTTGTTAGATTCGCTTTTATTATTATTATTATTATTTTGTATTTAAGTTTTTTTTTGTTTGGATTTATATATTAGTTTTTACTGTATTTAATTATTTTGTGTTAGTTATATTGGTGATTATGATGAAGAGAGCTAATAATATAGTTTTTGAAAATGGTTATTTGTGTGGTGTAGTTATGATTGTCATTTTTTATTTGCTGATAATATGTGAATAAATTATTAATATGATCGTGAATAATTTATAATTGCTTCAATTATATTAGGGCTAAAACAATTTTTAAAAATTTTTTTAAACGTTTCATGACTGTTTTTGGAGAAACAATCATTAAAGGTAGCACATTTTAATGAAGGTTTTTCCAAAAACTGTCATTGAAAGTACCTCATGGGACACCTTACATACTTATTCAATCAAGGATGGTTAAAAACTTGTTGATATTTGAGATGGCTGTCAAATATTGATGATGATTCTTTTCAATTTTTATATTGACTAATTGTAATAATATAGGAGATTTAAATTTACTTGTATTAATTTCATATTAGGAAATATGAATTTTCTTAATTATAGAAGATTTAATATTTTTGGGTAACTTACCCATTCTTGTACTTGTAAAAATGTATTTGCATGAGAACTCGTTCATAGTGTTACTTGCTGGTGAATCTTCTCTCTATTTATAGTCTATGGAATATGAAACCCGTTCATAGTCCTTTAATCTTCTCTCTTTATTTGCTTTGTTTTGTTTTGTTTTTTGTTTTTTGTTTTTTTTAGTTTTTTGAAAGTTTTAACATATTTCTTTTTAATCTCTTTATCAGAGAAAGTGGTTTACAATGCTAATCATCAAGGGAAAGAGTTTTAGAAGAGGTTTCAAACTATGAAGGTTAGTTTCACAATTGTCAATACCAACAACGTTTTTAGTTCCTAATGTTATAATTATACATGTAGTTTATGCAATATATATCAGGTTTGGAGTGTTTTCCACATTTTTGTTTTTTAATAGTGAAATAGATTATCTTCCCAAGAAAACTATTATAGGTGCTTGATAGTATTTTCCACATTTTTTTAATTTTTTAATCAACAAACTCTTTAAATAATTTGTCATAATTAATGTCAAACCTTGTCCTAACTCTCTTGTAGCCATTCTACAGTTTTCTATTTTTAATTATAATTTACACATAGTTTTCCAAAGGGTGTGTCATTGACATTATTTTATGCATTTCTTTATTATTTATTCTTCCAAATATTATCCTCTTTATTTTATTTTATTTTATTTTATTTTATTTTATTTTTTGAGGCTGTTGAACGGGTAAAAGTTAACCATTGGTCGCTAAATTTATGTGGGAAATGTTGTGAGGTTTTTGTCTTTTCCCTCTCTCACTCTTGAGCATGACTTTCAGGTGACAGTAATGGGGGATACCAATCATATCTTCTGTGATCTAAGCTAGATCGTAAGGCCTAGTTTGGGATTTTAATTCAAACTGTATTTTTTATCTCAGTTTTTCTCTTTTTCTAAAAAAAAATTGTCTTTTTTGAAAAGTCAATAAAAATTTTCAACTCAAACTGTACATTTTTAACTCAAACTCATTCACCAAATGGACCTTTAGACGAGAGGTTTTAACTCCATTCTCATGAGGAGTGCTATTTAGCACCGTTTGTAAGAACACGATCCCGGTGTATTCCACACTGTATGGTCCACGAAACACACTCTTGCTATGTGTAAAGTAGATATTCAATTAAAAATTTGCTAGTTTTTTTTTTTTTTAAATTAAAAATAAATAAAAAAAACTTAACTCGTGGGCCCAATCTTTTTTAGTCCCATCTCTCTTGTTCGTGGTATTCACGCTTAGCTTTCCCTAGTGAAGTAAAGCAATGGGTTTTTGTGGGACTTACTGAAAATGTAATAGGTTCTTGATGTTTGTAAACATCTCTCTCTCTCTCTCTCTCTCTCTCTCTCTCTCTCTCTCAAATTTTCCTTCTTCTTTTCTAGCCTCTTGCAATCCCATTCCAAACAAACCTAGAAAAATCTCCCTCGAAAGAGATTCAAATTGGTCCACCGCCACTAACACCAAGGAGTGAATTCTTCTCGAACTCAACGTCAGCACTACTAACAATCTCTCTCTCTCTCTCTTCAATTCTAATCTCTTGAAGGAACCTTGCTTTTCTTCCTTAGGTCTGATTTTTTCTCTCTCTCTCTCTGTTTTTTTTTTTTTTTTTTTTTTTTGGGAACAGCCGGAGATGGTTGTGAAAGTTCGGCCATGTTGTTAGGCTCCTCGGCATGGTATGGTGTAGCCGATGAATGAACTACACTCCTTGCCGCTTTGTGTTAATCTCTTCTTTACGAGGAAATCCGATTTCTATTTTTTTCATTCAGGTAAACAGAAAAGCTTAGATTTTTTTTTTCCC
This sequence comes from Ficus microcarpa, assembly GCA_025413485.1. Lineage (NCBI taxonomy): Eukaryota > Viridiplantae > Streptophyta > Magnoliopsida > Rosales > Moraceae > Ficus > Ficus microcarpa. The sequence continues at coordinate 26,981,343 of CM046387.1, read as the reverse complement.
TTGTAAGTTAGGATTTATGAAAAGATGGAGATGAAGTCTGAAAGACAAGGACATGAGGAGAGAATAATAAGAGAGAAAAATAGTAAGATTTATACTTTTTTTATACGTCAAAATTTTATACTTTTTTTTTTTTTAAATATTCATATGTCAAAATTTTTTACTTTTTTTTTTTTTAAAGAGTCAGTATACATGGCTCGGACTGACTCTGATAGCAACATGGTCCGAAGACGTGCCACGTGTGTTCATATTAGTTAATTCCCATTTTTTCGTCCTAACTAGTCTAATACCCATATGTTACATAGGAGAGAAAAATAAATAGATAAATAAATAAAAAAATTAAATAATATTTAATAATAATAGTTGGTTATGATAAATAATATAATTATAATAAATTTTCAAATATATACAAAAAAAAAAGGTCTTCAATAGTTTTCTTTGCATTCCCATTCCAAACTATCATTACCATAAACTAGAAAAACAAATTAACATAAATTAAAAAGCGAAAAACAAAATATATAAATCTTAGGAAAAAAAAAAGCTAGAAATAACTTAGAAAAATAAAAAACAAAACAAAAAAAAGCAGACTATAACTATATTTTGTTTTATCTTTTTTGTCTTTAATTTTTTTTTTTTCAGAATCTCTCTCAGTCATAAAAATGTAAGCTAATAATAATAATAATAATATAAAAAACTTTTCACTGGTGATGCAGAGATAAAGATAGAGAAATAAAAATGATCACAATAATTAAAATAAAAATTGAAAAAAAAAACAAAAGGAGAAAAAAACTCAACAGGGGAAAAAAAGATTGGAGAAAAACAACAAAATCAAAAACAGATTCTATTATTTTTTTTTATTTACTGTTTTTTACAAAATAAATAAATAAATTTTAGTTAGATTATATACATGTAAAACACAAAAAAAAAAAATAATAATAACTATAACATCTAATTAAAAAACCCAACAAATGAAAAAGCCAAAAAAACCAAGTACAAATCGAAAAAAGAGAATAAAAAAAATTTTGAAAATCGGAAATGTGGAAACAAAAATCATTAAAAATTATAAAATAACAAAAATATGAAGAAAAGATGAATAAAAAACTAGACTTTAAAATTTAAATCTTAGAAAGCAGAAAAAAAAAAAAACACTAAAAGGGGGAAAAAAGATTAAAGAAAAACAGCAAAATAAAAACATATTCTATTATTTTTTTTGTTTATCGTTTTTTTACAAAATAAAATAAAATAAATTTCAGTTAGATTATATTTATACAAACATTGTACTTTAATACATCTTCAATGGACAAAATCAAAAATGCACATTAAAAAGGTAATAATGTCCCGTTATTGTAGCTATCAGAAAGGGGCAACTACAGAGGAATGATAAAATCATCCATTAATAATTTTATAAGGACAAAGTTGTCCCAACACTGTAGTAAGGTGTAAAAGTAACTAAAGTCCAAGGGCAAAATTGTCAATTGAAAAAAAGGGTAAAATCAGAATAACACTGCAGCAAAATTGTCAAAGTTGTCCCAATACTGTATCAAACAATAAAAGTAATTAAAATCCAAGGGTAAAATTGCCAATTGACCAAAAAAAGAAAGGGTAAAACCGGCATAACATTGTAGTGAAAAAAAAAAAAATAGTGATGGAGGGCAAAAAAGTTATTACATTGTAAAAAAAAGTAAAAGTTACTGTATATTACTATAGCAAAAGCAACAAAAAAAAAAGCAAAAAGTATTGCATATTACTGTAGAAAGAACAATGAAATCCCCTTCTTCTTTAGTATATTAGTATATTAATGTAGCAAAAGTAGTGGAAATAAAAAATAAAAAAAAAGCAAAAAGTACTATATATTACTGTAAAAAGAACCGTGAAATCCTCTTCTCCTTTAATATATTAATATAATGTTGTTTTTTTAATAGAATTCTTTAATCGCACTTTGGATAATAGATGTAGGCAAATTTTTAAATTACTTTAAAAATTGTCTCACCTTTTCCTGTTGTTATATGCTCAACATTTATGCTTTGTTTGGTAATAAAGTTTAACTCTAACTAAACTGTACTTTTTCATCTCAATTTTTATTTTTTTCTGAAAAGTCAACAAAATTTATAACTACTTTTTAAAAAATAAATTCAACTCAAATTTAAAAATTTCATCTTAACTCAAACTCAACTCATTTACCAAATGGACCCTTAAGCTTCTTTAAGTTGTATTTGTCGCTGTCATTGTAAACACGACAAATTTATTCAACAATAGACGCAATCCATGCCCTTAATTTTATTTCGAAATTTTGAAAGATAGCCAAATTAATTAAACAGCATACTCTGCAGTTGAAACGCAGAGATTTGGTGATGGCAGTGAAAGTTTTCAGAAGAAGAATATGCCCTTTAAAACGACGAAATTTTTTGGAAATTTAATTATGTGATCATGGGGTTGATGATTTGATGAAAAACACTATAATAAACAAATTTTTATTTACAAAATGGCCTCAGTGTGTCTAATTTTTTCACCGCGTGCGCGCCTTGCCTAGGCGCTCAAGCCATGATATGATCCAAAATTCAGGAGATGAAGTTTGTTTGTTTGTTTGTTTTTTTGTATTGTTTTGTTTTGTTTTTTTGTTTGTTTGTTTGTTTGCAAAGCTGCTTTGTCAAAACAATATTAGGTTGGCTGTAATAACATGTGAGCTTTTGCTGCGGAAGTTGCAGGGTTGTGGTAAGATTTTCCCTTGTTTCTCTACTCTTCACTAATTTACAACTCTATTTTCCTTGAATTTTGAACTCATTCTTCATTATATCAGTCCAGTAAATCCTACATTTGACACTGTTAAATAAGATTACAGTTATTATAAATTATTTTGCTATCTTAATTATTAAGGGTAGAATAGTGTTGTACTTATTTTCTGCAAGCCTTTAGAAACCTCTTTTCTCATGTATTTTTAGTTAACCAGTGCAAAGAAAAATCCTAGTTTTGTTCTGTTCTTCAGCATGGTTCTTAGTTTTCATAGACACAAAACATGTTATTATCATTATAGTTGAAACGCTGCATATAATGCCAATTCAATTCATATGTACTGTTTACAAATCTTTCATGATCTTTTTAAGATAGGGTCTCATACTAATAATGTACGTTTCTAATCATTATATCTTGTCAATATCACATCAAAATAAATCAATAGATGTAGAATAGATAGTTTCTTATTTTAATATTCCATATGGCTGAAAAACAGAATCCTTCCGACAATGTAAGTTTCCATAGAACTCCATGTTTTCGTATAGGCAATGGACAAAGCCTAGGAGCTGGGATACGGATCAAGGGATGAGCCGTTGGAAGGCTAATAATTTCAACTCAACTCAAAGCACTGAATCATCTAAGCATGGCTTGTCTGAACAACCTGCAAATCGAGTGAGATTCCGAGGCATGATCTTCTTCCACTTCCAAAAGGAAAATAATGGAAGTACTGTCCTCTCAAATCCAATTAGCTATTTGCACTGCCTTCTTTTGTAAGAAACCGCTCTGGCTTGAACTCAAGTGGGTCTTCTCAGTACTTTGGTAGCCCACACAGTGATGAACAACCTGGTCTTTTCTGGCAATATTATAGCCATAAACGGTGCAGCTCTTCGATGATTTTCTGAAGATTAAGGGGCCTACTGGGTGAAGCCTCAATGTCTCTTTCACTATAGCTTGAAGATAAGGAAGACAATTAACGTGATGTGGTGCAACAACAGTAGTTGGCCTTTATGATGTGTTAGGGACCAACTTTTCTGGTTTTCATATGGTCTTTTATCGCTATCCAATTTGGACGAGAAGTTAGTATTTTATTTATATATATATATATATATATATATATATTTTGTGGAAACTGGCCAACAAGCAAAATTTGTCACTGTCATGATGTACGTCATTTTTTGGCTAAATTCTATCATTTATGCATTCAAAAAGCCCCCCCCCCCCCCCCCCTTTTTTGGTAATTTCGTTTTTTATAATAAGTTGACCTAGGAATTTGGGATTCTAATTCCAATTGCGTTTCCTTATTCCTTCAATTTATTAATTTCCATTTCTGCTTTTTGTTCAGTACTCTCCTTTTTTAGAAAAATTTGTATTTTATTAATTTTTTAAATATGTTTGACCTTTTCTGTTCAGTATCCTGTTTAAAATTTTTCCCATAAACATGGACGCCTTTTTATGGTGAAAGCCAGCTTTTGATGATTAATCAAATTTTGAGTGTTCACTATTTTCTTTCCAATTTTCGATATTGTGTGAATCAACGAACTTTGATGCTTATTCCTGATATTATGTGTTTTTCTTGATATTTTATGTGAATCAATAGATTCACTAATCAATTCCCCTTTATTTTTCTGTTTTATTTTTCTAACATATGCTTCGGCTATAACAAAACGTCTGACTCTTCTACCAATTTGGTTCTCCCAACAACAGGATAAATGCTTTCGTCATGATGTTCGGGTAGTTTATTAGCTCTGCTAGTGCTCATTCTGTAGTGATGGTAGATGTGCCTGTCCCCGCTACAAGTATGCCATAGTGGTTTTTTTTTTTTTTTCAAATGAAAAGGAAAACTAGAGTAGACCAAGAAGACTGAGTATGCATATTATATCAGGATGAATCCCTTTATGTGGGCTCTTGTCAATCTGCAAAGATGAAATAATGTGTCATGCGTCTTAAGAACCTTTTTAGCCATTTCCGGTGAGGACACCACCACATAAGGGACAGAGCCAAGAGAGAGATGAATCAAGGGTTCACAGTGGTTTGAGATATCTTGGAGAGCTTGGTGTGGTATCGTGCCAAGAAGGTGATGGTGTTCAATGACTGGAAGAACGAACGGGCTCGGTGGACGTGGTGCCTTGGTCCGAGTTCTAGATAATATGGCTCGGACCAGTATGGTGGAGACTAGCCAGACCAGGAAAAGTATGGCGTACCCTTGCAAATCTGCCATGGAAGAGTTTTAGTGAAGGATACAAGACGTGGAAATTATGGGAATGCTTTCATATTATGGACAATTGCTTTAATTTTAGCTATGTTCTTTTGAAATTTCATGTTCAGAAGTAGCTCTTTAACTGGTCAAATTAAAAAAAAAAAAATTTTTTTCTCATGTATTTCTCATGTTCCTGTAGAAACTGATGTATAAGTCCTGGTTATGAAGAAAACTTTTCCACAGACAGCAAATTTTTCAAGAAATTTTCATGAGTTCGACAGTAAACATGATGTTTAGCAATTAACAAATCCTACTCTTAATGTCATTTGATGTGCTAACTCCTCTATCGTCATTGATAACATATTTATATTCGATTTTTTTCTATCATCATTTAAATTGTTCGCATTTGCATGTCCTTTTTGGTTTAAGCCCTTTTTTCTCTTTTTCTTTTACCCTATGAAAATAAATCACTAGTCTGTAAGTCTTAAGTTTTTTAAGCGTAAGCGTTACATACATGTAGTTAGAATAAAAAATTGACTGAGTTAGCCAACATCCATAAAGAAAAGATAAACTAACATGATATCAGAGAATGAGGCCCCGAGCTTCAAAACCTCCATACTTGAACACACTAAAATTCGATCATGTATTAGGGCTGTCCAATTGATATTGGATCGCACTGTTTCCCATTGACCAGCCTGTGTATGCGGAGAGTTTTCATGAATCTTCATAATGGCAGTGGACACAGCCTAGCAACTGGGACACAAACCAAGGGATGAGCCCTTTGGAGGGTCATCCCAGGAGCCTCTTCCATGTCAAGATTACTCCCATTTCTTTCTTCAACCTTCCACTCAAAGCATTGAATCATCAAAGCGAGGTTTGTCTGGATGATCTGCATACCAAGTGACGTTCCGGGGCATAACCTTTCCCCGCTCCCAAACGGCAAAAGCTGAAAATATTGGCCCCTCACATCCAACGGGGCTTCTTCCACTTCCATCTTCGCTAAGAAACCTCTCTGGCTTGAACTCAAGTGGGCCGTCCCAGTGCTTGGGGTCTCTGCCGATTGCCCATGTGTTGACAAACAACCGAGTCCTTTCTGGGATTTCATAGCCATTAATGGTGCATTTCTTCGATGATTCTCTTAATATCATCGGTCCTGTTGGGTGAAGCCTCAGTGTCTCTTTCAATATAGCTTGGATGTAAGGAAGGTTGGCAATGTCCAACTCTTCTACTAGTTTTGTTTTCCCGACCACATTATCGATTTCTTCCCTCGCTTTGTTTATGATATTTGGGTGGTTTATTAGCTCCGCTAGCGCCCACTCTATTGTTTTAGCAGTCGTGTCTGTCCCGGCTACAAACATGTCCTGACAATTCGGTAATTGGTAGCTTTATTAAAATCAAGCATTCAAATCCACGCTTCAAATGAATGAAAAAGTACACATGCAGTTCTTTAGCAGTCTCAAGAAACAGGACAAACAGAGTATTTTAGGCTCGCAACCAAAATTTTTTAGTTTCCTACTTAGACAACTTGTTATGCTTAAAAACCGGTGCTTAAAGAGCGAAACAACTACATTTGTAGAGTTTAGCAATCAGAAAATGAACAAAGATTAAGTTGAACCAAAAATACTAATATAAACATTCAGATGATTTGGTTGAAACCGTACCATGATGAATGCCTTAATGTGGTCTTTCTTCAACCTAATCTCCGAGTTCTTCTCTTCGGATATATCAAGTAAAATATCGAGTAAATCCTCGGCTTTTTCACCTCTACCCTTGCCCTCCTTCCTTGCCTCTTCATGCTCTTTTATAATCTTCTCCATCATAGCATCAAATCTGTCATGAATTTCTTTACACCTCTTCTCGATTCCTTGCAAATCCAAGTTCTTAAAAAACCAAACATGCTCGGACAAGTTAATCTTCCGGCGATATCGGTAGTCTCTTTCACCAACTTCCTAATCTCTCCGGCTTCGTTATCATCCTCGGAACACTTTTGGCTCATAGTCATTCTTGATATGACATTACTCGTGATCTTAGCGAGTTCTACTTCAAGTTCCATGGCTTCCTTTCGATCAGCCTTTCTCATTATCAACTTCATAAATCTCTTAAGCTCGTCCCGCCAAACGGGAAGAAATTGGTCCAATGTTTGGCCCCCAAGAAGCTGATACATGCATATTTTCTTCATGAATTTCCAATAGGCTCCATAAAGCGCGAAGGTGAAATCGGCTGAGAGATAAGAAAGGTTCTTAATGGCGAAAAATTGTGGGCGATTCAAGAACGAAGATACGTTGGTCTTTGAGGAACGCTTTGGCCATTTCTGGTGATGAGACAACCACACAAGGGACATGGCCAAGAGAGAGATGAACCAAGGGTCCATATTGGTTTGAGAGTTTTTGGAAACCTTGGTGTGGAATTGGACCAACTAAGTGAAGGTGGCCAATGATTGGAAGAGCTGGCGGGCTCGGAGGAAGTCGAGCCTTGGTCCGAGCTTTAGCAAGTAGGGCTCGGACTAGGGCTCGGACCAGGATGGTTGAGACCAGGCAGATAACGAGGGAGAGTATGATGTAGCCTTGAAGATCTACCATGGATGAGTTTTTTTTCGTTTGTTTTTTTTTTTGGCAGAGAATGAGTTGTTGAAGTTACAGGGAATGCTTTTGTGAAAAGTAGATCTAAGCTTTTTCTTAGAAGAAACACAAGTGGATAAAAGATTTTTTTTTTTAATTAAAAAAACACAAAATTAAAGCAATATGGGTGATCTAACGCGGGAATCTAGGCTCCAATTTTCTAAAGCAGAACAAATGGTACACAACTCTTCAGTCATTAGCATTATCAGTCTTTTTAGGGACCCAGTCCTGCTTGATTTTTGTTGAAAATGACCACATCAGTTTCACGTGATACGGAACTGCATTTGGTGATCAATTGCCCGGGTCCATGCAGATGTTCGTTGTGCCAAAGGCTGCTGGTGCCTTGAAACCACCGCCCAAAGGTGCTCATAGAGCCGGTCACCAGTAGGAGACAGTGTGATTGCGCGATCACTGAAGGTCCTCTACGAGCTGCGAGGCAGATAGGTAACACTTTTTTTTTTTTTAAAAACTATCAGCCATTAACATCATGAGAGAACTAATTTATGAAATAAAAATAATAATAAAAAAGGGTTTTCTCCGTTTTGCTTACAAGCAAAAAGAAAAGTCAAAGAAAAAAATTACATTTTATTTTGTGAATATTACTTTTTGGTCAAAGAAAAAAAAAGATTACTTTATGAAAAGTGATGTGGAAGTTGTTGCTATCATCAAGGCATTTTTAGGCGAACCAAGTTGCTTCAAATCTTATGTGGTGGATTTTTTATTTTTAATTTTTTTGCCTTTTGTTTTTTCGGATGATCATTATCATGTTGGAGTAAAAAATTGTGTGACAACTCAGAGCAAAAATAATAGTGAGACAAATATATTAGTGATTTCTATTAGCCGCCCAGGATGGATGTACATACTTTGATGATTATGAAAAGCCCACCTTATTTGTCGCCTTCTGTATTTTGAATAAACGAAAAAACTTTAAAAAAAAAAAAAAAGAAAAGAAAAGAAAAAAGTCATTCATCAACGTATCACTTGAATAAATACTTTCCCTTGGATTCGATTTTCCATTTGATGACGTTAATATTTCTTTTCATTCAAGCCGTTGACCGGTCAAAAAAGATCAGTGTGGGGTTGAGAAATTGGCAAGTTTTCAAGTATGACAACTTTCCTAAAAAAAAAAAAAAGGAAGAGAAGTAAATGACCAACTTCAATGAAAATTTAACATTTTTCACATTGGCAGTGGAGTGAACCTCGCAACAGGGACACAGACCAAGGGGTGAGCCCTTGGGAGGGTTAAGCCAGGTCCCTCTTCCATGTCCACAGAGCCACTTTCTCCGCCGACTAATTCCCACTCAAAGCACTGAATCATCGCGGCGAGGCTCGCCTGAACCACCTGCAAAGCGAGTGAGGTTCCGGGGCATCCTCATCGTCCGCTCCCGAACGGCAGAAGATGGAAATGCTGTCCCCTCACATCCAACTGGCGGTTTCCACTGCCTTCTTCACCAAGAAACCTCTCCGGCTTGAACTCAAGCGGGTCTTCCCAGTGCTTCGGGTCCCTTCCAATTGCCCAAACGTTGACAAACAATTGAGTCTTTTCTGGAATATCATAGCCGTTGATCGTGCATTTTTCCGATGACTCTCTCACTATCAGCGGGCCTGTCGGGTGAAGCCGCAGTGTCTCTTTCACAATAGCTTGGAGATATGGTAGGTTGGCTATATCTGACTCTTCTACTAATCTGGTTTTCCCAACTACTGCATCTATTTCTTCTCTTGCTTTTTTTGTGACATTTGGGTGGTTTATTAGCTCTGCCATTGCCCATTCTATTGTAATTGCAGATGTGTCCGTCCCGGCTGTAAATATGTCCTGAAAAATGAGAATTTATTATCTTTGTTAGGCCATCTTCAGAGTATATATGTTCATGCAATGTTATATTTGTTTAAAAAACAAAAAAAGGGTGTGAAGATAGCATATTTGAGATTTGTTCTCAATTTTATAATTTTATTTAGGATGCTATATCTACCTTTTATCAGCATCATTAAGCTTTGAAATCCATACAAGTAAAGATTTAGTATTTATATAATTTAAAAATGATATGAAACTGAAACGATAAATAAAGAAGTTGAAACACTAATTAATAGAAATCAAATATCAAAATTTAACACTATCTATCCTTGGTGAGAAATTTAGTACCAAGTTTAGCAAATGGCAAATTTAGCATGTAAAAAACGCTCAATTGAAAAATATTTTTTCACCTAAATATCAAAATTTACCACTGATAAATCAGTATAACACTTTATTGGAATACTCTTATTTAAATTTTCTAATTGCTCTTCTTCTTATATTATGATCATAATTGGTCTTAGGAAACACTGAAATGATCAACTGAAGGGGCTTAAAAGAAATGAAAGTGTTTATGGAATTTTAAGATCCATTTCAATTAGTATATGAAGCCACAAAAATTTGACAAAATTTTTCAGATGTTTGTGAAAACATACCAGGATAAATGCTTTAATGTTTTCTCTTGTCAATCTGATCTCTGAGCTCTCATCTTCTGATATATCAAGTAAAATATCAAGTAAATCCTTCACTACTTCACCCTCTCTCTTTCCCTCTTTCCTTGCTTCTTCATGCTCTTCTATGATCCTCTCCGTCATTGTGTCGAACTTGTCGCGAACTTCCTTAAGCCTTTTCCCAAATCCCTGCAAATCAAGGTTCTTACAGAACCAAATGTAGTCCGACAAATTGAATTTCCCAGTTAGCTCAGCCGTCTCCGTCACCAATTTCCTGACCTCATCAGCTTCGCTCTCGTTCTCCGAACATATTTTGTTCATTGTCATTCTTGATATGACATTGTTGGCTAGTTTTATGAGTTCTCCTCCAACTTCAACCGCTTCCTTTTTTTCCGCCTTTTTCAGCATCACTTGTAAGAATCTCTTTATCTCATCGCGCCTAACCGGAAGATGCTGATCAAGTGTCCTGCCACCAAGAAGCTGAGACATGCAAACCTTCTTCATGAACTTCCAATAAGGTCCATACGGAGCAAAAGAGAAGTCAGCCGATCCATATAGTGAGGTAATCAACTGCAGCCGTCTGAGGGCGGTTTGCAAACGAAGTTTCTTGCGTCTTAAGGAACTCTTTGGCCAATTCCGGGGATGAAGCAACTACACAAGGGAGGAAGCCAAGGTAGAGATGAATTAAGGGTCCGTAGCGGGTGGAGAGTTTGTGGAGGGCTTGATGTGGAATTGGAGCAAGGAGGTGAAGGTGTCCGATGATCGGAAGGGCCGGCGGACTTGGAGGAAGGCGAACCTTGGTTCGTGTTTTGTTGAATATGGCTCGGAACAGAAGGGTGGAGGCTAGCAAGACTAGGAAAAGTGTGATGTAGTCTTGCAAATCGGCCATGGCTAAACTTTTAGTCGACAAAAAGATGATAACTTCTGAGGGGCAGGGGTGTTCTATAAATGAAGAACTAGGCTTTCTTTTAAGTATGAAAAAAATAAATAAAGAAAATAAAATCCCAAGAGGCCGGCAGCAACTAATAAAAAACGAAAATAGTGCAGTACTTTTTTTTCTTTTTTTTGTAATTATTATCAAAGAGATCTGTTAAATTAATTAAGTTACTAATCATTCTAATGCGACTAAGAAATAGACAAATAGTCAATATGGCAACTATGTTTTGTGTGATTAGATAAATATAAATCCTATATTAGATGCGTAATATAAAATTGAGCAAGTAAATTAAATATTCTGGTTTTTTTTTTTTTTTTTCATATTTTTCCCGATTTGTTAATACCCGCGTTTCGCTGAGGGAACGGCCCTTATAGGGTAACGGCCGGCCTTGAGGAACGCATCTTAGGAAACGCCAGTAAATGTTATTATCACTAAGTGTATATATATTTATATATATATATATATATATTTATATTTTTACTTAATTTTATTTGTCTTAACTTGTTTGATGCCTTGTGATACGTAAAGCCTGCATTTAACAATTTGTTAATGTTTGAACTGAAGCTCACATCATCTTCTGTTGTCCTTTAACAATTTTGTACTTCTTGTAAAAAGTGGTTGATGGGGCCGAAAATGGATCTCAACAAGTAAGAGATGCCCAAAAGGGACCTCATATGGTTAGAAAAGATCAAAGAAGTCTACTTATCAACAAATAAAGAAATAAATAAAAATGAAGAAAAAGACCGAAGTATCCTGATACATGCGGATATTTACACAGATATATCCATTAAATATTTATTGATATCCATGTATGTAAAACTAAAGAAAAAGACTTAAAAAATAGAAAAGAAAAGAAAAGAAATAAAAGGAACTTTTTTTTAGTCAGTAAAAAAATTCACGTGCCCTCTACTTTGTCATATCGTATATCGTATTGTCAACAACAACAACAACTATAATTCTTTAAGTTAAATATAACTTCTTTTTTTTTTTTTTTTTTTTTTTCACTCCACGTTAATTAGTTTTTGGTAATTGGCACTTTCTAGTCATAAATAAAATTGTATGGTTAACGTGTGAGGAATCTAATTTCCTTTAAAAAAAGAAATAAATTGTGTTAAGTTATGGACATTATATGATTTTATTGTTAGATAGAATATTCTGAGACTTTAAAATTTACACTTCTTAAAGTTGTTATTCCAAAATGTATTTTTTTATATAATAAATAATTTTTATGTCCAATGTACTTTATATTTTTTTATATACATAATTTAAGTAAAAAATATATATCAATTTATGTATTGTTTAGTTCTTTTTCATTTTCTATGATTTCACTTCAAAAATTTCTAAATGTTTTTATGCAAATATCTGTATTTGTTTTGATTTCTACTGACATCGACATCGATATTGACATTATCCTTCGATATTTCAATAAAACAAGACCCTCGATATTTTCATTGGCAAACGATATTTTCATCCTTCATTTTAACTAATTTATTCTTAAATATAGTGTACTATTGATGTAGTGAAAGTTTATGGTAAATAGTAAAACAAAAAAAATAAATGGGATGTATTAGTTCTATTGACTCAGACAAAATGTCAGCAAAACTCTTCAAAATCCATTGATTCACATAAAATACTAGAAGTTGGCATTAAGATTTGTTGATTCACATAGAATACCGAAAATTGGAAAGAAAAAGAGTAAAAACTCGAAATTTCATTTAACAACTTATGGTTTTCATTACCAAAGGACGTCCTTATTTATAGGAAAAATACACTCGGGAAACTAAGGAAAACAACCTAACATTATTAAAAACATAATAAAATATGAAAAAAAAAAAAAAAAAAACGTCATAGAAAGTGGAATTGGAATTGACTAGACTCATAGAATAAGGAGATGCAATTGGAATTGGAATCAAAAATTCCTAAGTCAACTTATCACAAAAAACAGAAAGTACTAAAAACAGAAAAATCCTCTTTTGAAGGTCTATGCGATGAAATTGCCCAAAAAGTGACATACGTAATGACAGAGTGACAAGTTTTGCTTGTTGGTCAGTTTTCACCCAAAAAAAATGCTAATTTTTTGTCCAAATATGACATCGTCAAAAGACACTATGAAAATTAAAATTAAAAAAAAAAAAAAAACCTTATTTGGCCTTATAATAATCCCAATTTTAATACGCCATAAAAGGCTAACTCTTTCTTCATGACATGAACTACGGTGATAGTTTTTCAAAAATAACATTCAACAATTTTAAAACCCGTCATCAAAGTTCACATGGCATGACACTGCTCAGAAAATATCCGATTCACCTTTTTGTTTTTCAATTACCTTTTACTTTTTTTTACCCCTCAAAACCGTCAACTAATTTCTGTTATGTAATCTAATTTCTAATTTCTCAAAACCGTAGCTTCTGCACAAAAGAGCTTTTAATCCTTCATTGTGACTTCAAATAATTCTCTAGACAATAACAAACTAGGGTTGTAACTTTGAAAGGCTTTGGATATCGTCTGAAATTCTTAGTTTTCCTTGAATCTCACATCAAAATTTAAAAAATAATAATAGTATTGGATTATGACCGTTGAATAAGACGTACATTACAAACTTCCGTTGCGGTCGCTTAAAATTTTACATGATTTGACATCATCATTACATATTGAAACTGTAGGGTGTTTGGTGGAGTAGTTTGAATTGAGATTTTAAGTTTGAATAGTAAATTTTTTTGAATTTTCAGAAAAGACAAAAAACTTTTTGGGAAAAAGACAAAAAAAAGTTTGAGTTGAGTGGATTGAGTTGGTATGCCAAAGAGGCCATAAAGTGAAAACAACTCATATATATATATATATATATATATATATACATACACACTGCTTTTGATGAGGTCGATATATATATCTAACAAGATAGCTGGGGTATAGTTATACCTAAAATTAAAAACAGAACTTACATAGATCATACTCTTAAATTCACATCTTATATATAGTAGTACCACATGTACTGGTTGTTTCAAACCTTATTCTTAGTAGCGTAGTAGTATATGATAGAAAGAGCTTAGAGTGCTCGACATTGTTTATTTATTATATGGCACACTACAAGAAAATCAACTTTTAATCACAATATTTTCTTGTGATATTTTTAGTCATAATAGTTTTGCGTAACTAAATTTCACTTTAGATACTAATATGCATTTAGTCATGATTTTTGATGTGACTAAAATTTTTAACAATGAAGTTTTTCAAAAAGTTCTAGTCACGTGCGCCAAAAAGTTATCTCTGACTAAAAACTTGTGGCTAAAAGTTTTAGTCTCAGCAAAAGAAATGTGTTAATTAAATGTAATCAGGCACAATCTTGTGATTAAAAATGACATTTAGTTACGCAAAACTATTATGACTAAAAATATTGTAAGAAGATTTGTGACTTGTAGTTGATTTTTTTGGTGTGATTTTAGTATATAAGTGGATAGTATGTGACTAAGTATGTTGATTCATCGTAGCCCTTCCACGAGAGCCGCCTTCCCTTTGGCAATTGTAATAAACAGCAGCAACAGGAGATCCCAGATTGTAAATCTCAGCAAAGTCTCTAGTGTTGAAGTTTTGGCGCCACCCTGGCGCGAACACCGTTTGCCTTTGGGGTTGCCTGAACAACACGAACACAAAACGATGTATCCCCGCAGTTGGCCGTGGACTCTCATAGCTCACTATCTCATGTCCTACACCAAAATTTAGATTTATATTATTTCAACTCATATTATGTATAATGCTACTAGAAAAATATGTTTTCTTTTAATCCCTTGGAAGAATGTGTAACACAACCACATATGAAGATTAAATTCATTGAACTAAATTATGGACTATACTCCATGTTTTGGAGTATCGGGATCGTTTTACAAAATTTGTTTGGTTGTATTTCTAGAGATATTGTTTTCAAGATAAGAAAAATACTTGAGCTTGAAACATAATGAGAAATAGTTTGATAGCATGCTACTCATATCTTATATTCCATAAATAAAAATTAAACAAAAAGATGGAGAATATATCTGGTAATGCATACATATAGCATTTTTTTTAAAAATAGATAATCATAATAAATATCATTCCGTGTATCAAGACATTTTGAATATTAGATCTGTATCTTTTTAACAACCTCATTATTAATCTGTCGTATTACACATATGCACACGCACACACATTATAACCATGTACTAATTTTGCAGACGGAAACTAATTAGTAAATTACTTACCATAACTTGGCCCAGTGGTTGCTGGAATATCAGTCACCAACCTGAAAACGTAAATCAAAATAAGGTAATAAATAATAATAATAATAATAATAATAAAAGATACTTGATGCAAATGATAGTTTGATTTTATAAACTATGTTCTGATAACTCGGGAGTTTTTGTCTAGATTCCTCTCTTCTCGTCCATTAAGCTAATCCATTATTTATTTGAACTTAATTTTTTGATCATGTGTCTTCGTGTGAAAACTTGAAAATTTACGAGTTCAATAAAATGATGTGCTGAAATTTCTTAGAATTTACAGTACACTTGGAATCTTTCAAAGTCAAGGATTACTTTACCACAAGTGATAATGTTCTAATACCTCCTCTAACTCGTCTTTAAAGAGGGGAAAAAAATGATTAGCAAATCTAACTCATAGACTGTGGGGGGAAAGACCTCGCCTAAGCCATAAACGAGAGTGAAGAGCTTATTTTACTGGGGGTGGGTTGGGAAGCTACCTCTTTCATGAACGCGGAGGACGGGTAAATGTGATTTATTCTTATGATTGTTCCTATCATTCTAATAATATTTGACACATATTTAACTATTATAATTTTTAAATTAATGTGATATAATATTTTAATTAAATATATTTTTAAGCAATGTATCGTAAAATTATCCGAAAGATAAAAAGGACAAAAACAGGGGACATATCAGTTGACTTTTGCAGCATTGGGTTCCTGATTTCAAGCAATGGGCGGAATGCATCTAATCGTGAAAAATAAAAAATAAAATACAAAAAGAAGGCTCGGTGACGTTGATGGGGGCAGTACGGTCGTGCAGGACACAGACGTGGGCCTAGGGATCCAGTAAACTTTTTTTTCTTTTTTTTTTTGAGAGACCATCTACTTGTTTTAAAATAGAATAATACTAAAAAAAAAAAATTAACTCTAATCTAAGGAGGTGTTTGGTGGAGTAGTTTGAGTTGAGATTTTTAAGCTTCAATAGTAAATTTTTTTGAATTTTCAGAAAAGACAAAAAATTTTTTGGGAAAAAGATAAAAAAAAAATTTGGAGATGAGTGTTTTGAGTTGGTATGCCAAACACCCCATAAATTTTTAAGTATTAGTAAGTTGTTATCTTTTAATTGATAATTTAAATACTTATTAATTAAACAATGACCGTTCACATGTGATGTTAAAGTTAACATCCTTAGTATTTTTCTTTAAAACAACGAGTATGACATTTTGTTTTCTTTCAAACATATATGCTCCTTCCATGATGCTCCAAAACCTTGTAAAGAGACAAGGTACTTTTTTGAGGTGGTCCTTTATTATGTCGTGAACGATATAATCGATGAATAAAAGCAGATAGGACACATCTTCTATTGAAAGATAGAAACCAAATAAGTGCATGTGCGACCTACATAATATTTATATATAAATAATGCAACAAATTTCTTTGATGTGCTACAAAGTTTTGGAGAAAGGGACGTTATTCGAAATAAAAAAAGAGACAGAAAAAATGATTCATGTGGTGGCCATTGTTGAAGATTTAAGGAATATATAGATATGGAAGGCAAGAAAAGACATAGCGCTAGAGATTCTTAGGGTCCAAAAGTTGCATTTTGTCTGGATTCTTTCTTTATTAATCTTGTACTTTTTATTCTTTTTATTAATAAATTAGAGTTCAGGATTTGATAAATTAAAGGATGAGTATTTTAGTTGGTGCAAGTTTAATTGGGACGTGTTAAAGCGCTCTAATATCAATTATCCTCTCTTTCTGTATACTTAAAAAGTCACCTACCAATGCAAATTTTCCCTCAGGTTTGGGTCACTTGGGCTAGGAGCATCAGGATCAACCATAACCTGCCATTGTTTGAAGTGATGAAATTAAGTTAAGAAGAAATAAACTAATTGTACTCGCAAAAAGAAACCAAAAAAAAAATGTAAATTAAGCACGAGAAATATGTATATACATATATATGTGTAACTTATATAATAACAAATTAAAAAGCAAAAAGTGGTTGTCGATATAGTAACAGTAATTTCACGTTGAACTCTAACATAAAATGCACTAGTTCGATTCCGCCATCCAAAATTCAAAAAATAAAAATAAGAAGTAAAAGAAAAACAATTCATCGTGCAATTTTTATAAGCAAAAGCCAAAAACAATAACCAAATCGCTAAGATGATGATATTTTTAAAGCACATATAATGAAAGATTAAAAATGTAATATAGTGAAAAAAACAAAGAGTTAGCATTCAATGTATACAAAGTCAATGGTATTTGTGCAACATGCATAATGAGACTGAATAATATATATATATATATATATGTATGTATATATTCATTACCATAAACATATAACTATTATGAGCAAAAACAAAAACAATAACCAAATCATTAAGATGTAATGACTTTTTTATAGCACATTTAATGACAGATTGAAAACGAAGACAAAAAACAATTATCACATGATTCATTCTATCCAGAATTATGTTAGTAGAAGTTCTTACTGTTAAGGGTAAAAAGAAACTCGTGTCTCATATCGTAAAAATATAATAATAATAAAAGACATAAAAAGGTAATGGTCAATAAATTTAACAAATTGACCTTTTAAAAACTCAATTCTTATAAGCTCAAATAATTTAAAATGGCATTAGAGCATAACAAGTTTAAACAAGTAATATAATCCATCCAATATAAGATAGATGACTCCAAAGAAAACATTATCTTACGGGAGAGTGTTAAAAGTAAAAAGAAACTTATATTCCACATGATAAAAATATAATAACAACAGGAGACATGTCTTGAGCGATATGGGGTGAGTATAGTAAAACATACCAAAGTGTACAAGTTCCGGAAGTCATCTCCACCAATATCAACTCTAGGCTGGTTGACGACTTGAGAAGGTTTCAGCTCACAGCCATTGTTGACAACCTTATTGCCATAAGTGACTCTAAGGGATATAGACTTTGTGAAGGGGTCCAAAACATCATCTATTACTCTACCAACTACAAGAGGGTCCGCAGGCATGATTTTTTTTACTGGAAATTAAAAATAAATAAATAAACTAAGTAAAACAAGTGCTACTAAGTTGAAAAAAATGTTAAACTAATATATATCTATGACCAATAAGTTTGAATTTTTGTTGTCGCGAAATTTTGCCCATAAATTTCAAGAGGGCTGACGGCTATTTATACTGAATTTCTCTCGATGCGCATTGTCTGCCTTCCAACACGTGTAACATCAACAGGTTCTTCTTATTTCACACTGCATATTGTGGTTGGCATTTTCTATATTATTCTTCTTTCGATCGATTCAAAAATTGGTGATGATCTCTCTGGCTTTCTCTTTCATGCTTAACTGTAAAGTAGAGTAGTGGACCAATTTGTTTTATTCGAAGTCACAAGTCATCCGTATGCTAGGTGTCGAGAGTTAGAAGCTCTGATTTTATGCTACCAATTAGAATAATAAAAAAAAATTGCAGAAGAAAATAACAAAAAATGTTAGTCTCAATGACTAAGTCCTCTTTTGGCCATTGTAATAATTCAATATAATGATTAATAAATTTACAAGGCAAATTCATGTACCTTTAAAATCTTTTTTTTTTTTTTTTTTTTTCTCTAACCTCTATGATAATTGACCCTAATAATGGCATCTTGCATTTATAATGAAAATTAAGGCGATCGAAAGTACAAGATAAAGTCTGATAACTATCCTTAAGGTTAATCTACATACTGTCTCTACATCAGGACAATAATTAGGCTTCATAAATCGACATTCTCTCACTTGAAAACTAATATCACCATCAGTGGCTCCTCTGCATTGGCTACAACTACTCAATCCTTAGAGAGAAGTCCAACTGAAGTTGTGTGCAATTTCAGTTCAATTTTCCAATCGTAACAGCCTTTTCAAGTGCTAGAACTTCATCCTCTATATCTGATCATATGAAGTGATAACGACCCTGTATATGCTTTGTCATAGTATGATAGACAGGGTTATTTGCTAAATGAATAGTTCCCTGACTGTCACAGTGCAGCATGTTCTTCTCATGCTTGTGACCCAAGTCTGACTTCTTGACACACTAGACTAAATATGTTGCTTACATGTCAAGTTACCATAGAATTTACTGCACTGCCTCCCAAATGTTGTTTACATGAACCGCTCATATATCCACTCACAACTCTAATTGCTTATGCTTTGTCCAATCTGATACATAACGTGGCACACATAATATCAGTAATAGCAGAAGCACAGGGAAACTTAGCCATGAAGGCCGCCCGCTTCTGCTTGGTGGAAGGTGATTCATCTTTGGATAATCTGTAGTGACTAGCCAAAAGAGTACTAACTATTTTTGGACCATGTCTATGTTGGATCTGCTAAGCACCTTCTTCACATACTTTTTGTGCAACAATTTAAAGACCTCTTGTCGTCCCTAGTTTTGCAGCTCCCAAATCCTTCATTACAAATTCCTCGGACAACTTGTCTGATCCAACTTATCAATTTCTTATTTGCAAGCCATGGCAATCAACAATATGTCATCAACATATAACAATAAGATAAGACAGGAGACACCAAAGTTTTCCACAAAACAGTAATGATCCGAATAGCATTCAGTAACGCATTAATATTTTTAATTCTGTCAAACTTCTTAAATCACTGTTTTGGAGCTTGTTTAAGACCGTACAAGCGCTTTTGAACTTTTCACATTATTCTCCCATTTTCTTGTTCTTGAAAATCTTGTGGATTGTTCTTACATCCAACTAATTTAGGTGTAAGTCTTCCTTTGCTACTAATCCAAGCATTGTTTTTATTGTCGTTAATTTTACAATTGGAGAATACGTCTCAATGTAGTCAATGCCTTCCTTCTATTGAAATATCTTAATTATAACCAGTCTTATTTTATACCACTTGTTGCCATTATGTTATTCCTTTATTCGATAAACGCACTCATCCCTTATAATCAACACCCACCACTTCCTCATAATTTGTGCTCCTGATGGACTAATAATTCTGGTAGATCTCCGTAGATCCGTCATTGAGGTGTTCTGATTCCCTTATGGAGCTGTAGTTTGTCGATTTTCAAGATCAATCTCCACCTAAATCACTAGAAGATCTATCAGTAGAATTACCTCAAGCTTCTTATTTTCAGGACTGGTGCTTTAAGGGTCTGTTATATCAACATGTTTTTTTATAAGACATCATCTTTGAAGATCACATCTTTGCTCCTAGGATCAAATGGGATGCAGTGCTAAAAATTCTGGCAAATATAAATCATTGATTCATCTGGTATCTAAATATATTATTTATTTACATACAAGTTTACTAGATCGAAAATTTATTATTAAAAAAGAAAAAAAAAAGATTATAGATCCAATGTCACATTCAGTAAAGATTTATGCTACATGTATAGGGTGTACTCAATGTGTCCGAGCTTGCCCCATAAGTATATTAGAAATGATACCTTGGGATGGGTGTAAAGCTAAACAAATAGCTTATGCTCCAAGAACAGAGGACTGTGTGGGTTGTAAAAGATGTAAATTAATCTGCCTATCCAACGGATTTCTTGAGTGTTCAAGTTTATTTGTGGCATGAAACAACTTGAAGTATGGGTCTAAGCCAAGATCGTATTTAGCAACCGAGCATATGCTTTTTAATTTAAAGTTATGCTCATCCTCTCAGCCAAACCATTCTGTTGAGGTTTCTCTAAAATGGTCTTTTTTTTCTTGATTCGACTTCCTGCTTAAAGTAATCATACATGTATTCTCCACAATTATCTTATTACAAGAACTTTACCTTCAAATCTCTCATTTTCCATTGTCACTCTCTAGAAAGCATCAAAGACATCAAATTTCATCTTTCTCAAATAAACCCGTACCTTGATTCCCATCTCGTCAATAAACATCACATAATAACTATAGTCTCCAAGGAAAGTAACAACTGATGGCCCCAACACCAACTCCAATTTTGAACTTTTGTCTCCCTTGGTGAAATTAACCTTTTTATGCTTACCGAGAATATAACCTTCACACAACTATGCTCAACAGATTTCAACCCCGATAGCTTTCCGTTAGACTGAAGCACTTTCATTCCATTCCCATTCATGTGCCCGAGCCTAAAATGGCATAAATCAGAATTAACAGAGGAATTCAATAACTGCAACCGCTAAAAGTAATGTAAATAGTTCTAGTTCTACTAACACGAGCAACAACCTCGGCTCTCTTGTTGACTTTCCATGCACAACAATTGGAAGTCACATTATGTCCTTCGTCATTGCCCTGTCCAAACTGAGATCAAATTACGCGTTAGTTTTGATTCATATCTCACCTTTTTAGATATTCAATACAAATCCGTTTGGCATTCTCAAACTAACACTCGAAAAGAAAGAACGTTGGGGAATGATGATTTCATTCATTGAGTAATTTTTTTATACAAATACAGCCTAACTAAGAATAGGAAACAATATCACTAATTCTAGGAAACCAATAACTACTAACAATACTTTCCTAAAATACAGATTTGACACCTAGCCAAAAATACAATTATAGCTATACATGGATTCTATAATTAAAGTTATACATGGACTCTTTCTCAAAAATAGTTTCAGATCTTCCTACACTCCCCCTCAAGCCGGTTTAAAAATATCTTTCATAGCCAGCTTGCTTACTAGAAAATCAAACTGTTTTTTTTGGTCATATTTCCAAAAAGGAGAAAGAAAGCATTTTTTTGATTTTTTTTAAGGAAAAAATTTCTTTGTTAACAAATCGAGTTTCTTTTTAATAATCATGAGAATTACCTATGGTAATTTCTGCTTTGATGCCATGGAGTAATTGTGATAATTACCACTAAGTCCTTATAATGTTGACTGAAATTTCATATGTAAAAATATGAGTTTCTATTAAATGTAGTAGTGTAAAAATGTGAGACCAATAAAATCTGATCAGGCGGTACTAGATATGTAAGTTTTTAAAAGTAGTGCTAAATTAAAAAAAAAAAAAATCAGAGGTGCTATAATTAAATTTAATCCTAATCTAAAAGGTCTAAAGAGGGAATTATCAAAATTAAAAGTTTAATGGATACTTTTAATGGATCCACTCTTGATTCCTTTTATCTCTGTACTATGTATAGCTTTGTTAGTTACCATATTGAGTATTTTATAGTTTCAGTACATTATAAGAAAGTTTTGAATTTTTACCCGCCACTTGGTTGACTTGAAATTGGAATTTATAGGAAGTTAACACATTTTATTAAGCTCAACTTGAAATGGTGGAATTAGTTATGTTGGACTAGAGTAGGGGTATTACATCTCTCTTCCTCACTCCTCACTCACTCACCCCGCCACTGTCGCTGTCAAGACTCCCATGATCGTGCCCACCGTAACCGCCAAGACCCCACCATAGTGTCCGAGCCACCAACGTGACCCCTAGAATATGAGTAGTTTTAGGATTTTCATTGTTGTCGAATAATTTATTTGGTTGGGTTAATTAAGATTTTTTTTTTTTTTGATGAATCGCTTTTATTATTATTATTATTATTATTATTATTATTATTATTTTGTATTAAAATTTTTTTTGTTTGGATTTATATATTAGTTTTTACTGTATTTAATTATTTTGTGTTAGTTATATTGGTGATTGTGATGAAGAGAGCTAATAATATAGTTTTTGAAAATGGTTATTTGTGTGGTGTAGTTATGATTGTCATTTTTTATTTGCTGATAATATGTGAATAAATTATTAATAATGATCGTGAATAATTTATAATTGCTTCAATTAAAAAAAATTTTAAAATTTTTTTTAAACATTTCATGACTGTTTTTAGAGAAACAATCATTAAAGGTAGCACATTTTAATGAAGGTTTTTCCAAAAACTGTCATTGAAAGTACCTCATGGGACACCTTACATACTTATTCAATCAAGGATGGTTAAAAACTTGTTGATATTTGAGATGACTGTCAAATATTGATTATGATTCTTTTCAATTTTAATATTGACTAATTGTAATAATATAGGAGATTTAAATTTATTTGTATTAATTTTCATATTAGGAAATATGAATTTTCTTAATTATAGAAGATTTGATATTTTTGGGTAACTTACCCATTCTTGTACTTGTAAAAATGTATTTGCATGAGAACTCGTTCATAGTGTTACTTGCTAGTGAATCTTCTCTCTATTCATAATCCATGGAATATGAAACCCGTTCATAGTCCTTTAATCTTCTCTCTTTATTTGTTTTTTTTTTTTTTTTGTTTTTGTTTTTTTTGAAAGTTTTAACATATTTCTTTGTAATCTCCTTATCAGAGAAAGTGGTTTACAATGCTAATCATCAAGGGAAAGAGTTTTAGAAGAGGTTTCAAACTATGAAGGTTAGTTTCACAATTGTCAATACCAACAACGTTGTTAGTTCCTATTGTTAAAATTATACATGTAGTTTATGCAATATATATCAGGTTTGGAGTGTTTTCCACATTTTTGTTTTTTAATAGTGAACTAGTTTATCTTCCCAAGAAAACTATTATAGGTGCTCGATAGTATTTTCCACATTTTTTTTTTATTTTTTAATCAACAAATTCTTTAAATAATTTGTCATAATTAATGTCAAACCTTGTCCTAACTCTCTTAGCCATTCTACAATTTTCTATTTTTAATTATAATTTACACATAGTTTTCCAAAGGGTGTGTCATTGACATTATTTTATGCATTTCTTTATTATTTATTCTTCCAAATATTATCCTCTTTATTTTATTTTATTTTTGAGGCTGTTGAACGGGTAAAAGTTAACCATTGGTGGCTAAATTTATGTGGGAAATGTTGTGAGGTTTTTGTCTTTTCCCTCTCTCACTCTTGAGCATGACTTTCAGGTGACAGTAATGGGGGATACCAATCATATCTTCTGTGATCTAAGCAAGATCGTAAGGCCTAGTTGGGGTTTTAATTCAAACTGTACTTTTTCATCTTAGTTTTTCTCTTTTTCTGAAAAAAATTGTCTTTTCTGAAAAAGTAACAAAAATTTTCAACTCAAATTATATTTTTTTAATTTAAACTCATTCACCAAATGGACCTTAAATAAGAGGTTTTAACTCCATTCTCATGAGGAGTGCTATTTAGCACTGTCTGTAAGAACACGATCCAGGTGTATTCCACACTATATGGTCCACGAAACACACTCTTGCTATGTGTAAAGTAGACATTCAATTAAAAATTTTGCAAGTTTTTTTTTAAATTAAAATTAAAAAAAAAAAAAAAAAAAAACTTAACTCGTGGGCCCAATCTTTTTTAGTCCCATCTCTCTTGTTCGTGGTATTCACGCTTAGCTTTCCCTAGTGAAGTAAAGCAATGGGTTTTTGTGGGACTTACTGAAAATGTAATAGGTTCTTGATCATCTCTCTCTCTCTCTCTCTCTCTCTCTCAAATTTTCCTTCTTCTTTTCTAGCCCCTTGCAATCCCATTCCAAACAAGCCTAGAAAAATCTCCCTCGAAAGAGATTCAAATTGGTCCACCGCCACTAACACCAAGGAGTGAATTCTTCTCGAACTCAACGTCAGCACTACTAACAATCTCTCTCTCTCTCTCTTCAATTCTAATATCTTGAAGGAACCTTGCTTTTCTTCCTTAGGTCTGATTTTTTCTCTCTCTCTCTTTTTTTTTTTTTTTTTTGGGAACAGCCGGAGATGGTTGTGAAAGTTCGGCCACGTTGTTAGGCTCCTCGGCATGGTATGGTGTAGCCGATGAATGAACTACACTCCTTCCCGCTTTGTGTTAATCTCTTCTTTACGAGGAAATCCGATTTCTATTTTTTTCATTTAGGTAAACAGAAAAGCTTAGATTTTTTTTTTTTCTTGTAAGTTAGGATTTGTGAAAAGATGGAGATGAAGTCTGAAAGAGAAGGACATGAGGAGAGTATAATAAGAGAGAAAAATAGTGAGATTCATACTTTTTTTATACGTCAAAATTTTATACTTTTTTTTTTTAAATATTCATATGTCAAAATTTTTTATTTTTTATTTTTTTTTATGATTCAGTATACATGGCTCTGACTGACTCTGATAGCAACATGGTCTGAAGACATGCCACGTGTCGTTCATATTAGTTAATTCCCATTTTTTCGTCCTAACTAGTCTAATACCCATCTGATACACAAGAGAGGAAAATAAATAGATAAATAAATAAAAAAATTAAATAATATTTAATAATAACAGTTGGTTATGATAAATAATATAATTATAATAAATTTTCAAAAATATATTAAAAAAAAGGTCTTCAATAGTTCTCTTTTGCATTCCCATTCCAAACCATCATTATCGTAAATTAGAAAAACAAATTAACATAAATTAAAAAGCGAAAAATAAAATATATAAATGTAAGGGGAAAAAGAAGAAGCTAGAAATAACTTAGAAAAATACAAAACAAAACAAAACAAAAGCAGACCATACCTATATTTTGCTTTATCTTTTTTGTCTTTAATTTTTTTTTTTTCAAAATCTCTCTCAGTCATAAAAATGTAAACTAATAATAATAATAATAATAATAATAATAACAATAATAATAATAATAATATAAAAAACTTTTTATTGGTGATGCAGAGATAAAGATAGATAAATAAAAATGACTACAATAATTAAAAATAGAAATAGAAAAAAAAACCAAACAAAAGGAGAAAAAAACTCAACAAGGGAAAAAAATATTGGAGAAAAACAACAAAATCAAAAACAGATTCTATTATTTTGGTATTTAATGTTTTTTAAAATAAATAAATAAATAAATTTTAGTTAGATTATATACATATAAAACACAAAAATTAACTATAACATCTTTAAAAAAAACCCAACAAATGAAAAAGCCAAAAAAACCAAGCACAAATCGAAAAAAGAGAATTAAAAAAATTTGAAAATTGGAAATGTGGAAACAAAAATCATTAAAAATTATAAAATAACAAAAATATGAAGAAAAGATGAATAAAAAACTAGACTTTAAAATTTAAATCTTAGAAAGCAGAAAAAAGAAAAAGAAAAAAAAACTAAAAAGGGGAAAAAAGATTAAAGAAAAACAGCAAAATAAAAACATATTATATTATTTTTTTGTTTATTGTTTTTTACAAAAAATAAATAAATAAATAAATTTCAGTTAGATTACATTTATACAAACATTGCACTTTAATACATCTTCAATGGACAATTTAAAAAATGCACATTAAAAAGGTAATAATGTACTCTGTAACGACCCGCCTTGCACAGGCCGTTACACTGCTGACTTACTTACTTACATACTTATAAATTAGCTTAAAACACAGCGGAAATTTTTTTTTTTTTTTTTTATATATACACGAATCAAACGTGTTCTTAGAAAAGGTGTCAGTATAAAATCTAATTATATAATTATAAAACCTCAAAAAGATCAAAACGCGTAGCGGCATAAAGTCCCATGATTTCACAGCTTGCCTCGCCACGCCTCGCCCCCTTGCATCATGCATTGACGACAGGCTGCTTACCTACAGCATAGACGTAAGACAGTGAGTTTTCGCTCAGCAAGTACAACTGTCTCATCCGCGACTTACATATAACCATATCGAAAATACATTTCTAACTTAACATACATATCCATACATAACCATTCATAATCACATAACATCGTTCATAATAGCATAACTAACAATGTCTACACATGCATGGTCCAGTTATGCTCGTATTTACTTTCTTCGCTTATCTTTCTTTTAGGGCCCTTACCTTTGGTGTTCGTACCCGGCGCGCAACTATGGAGTGGTTGGGGCGGCCAGCCCTGTCCAACTCAAACCATAATTCTACCCGACCTTGGACGGGTGGTACTACACCGGCAAGCTCGCTTGCCTTCTTATGTTTTCTTATATTTTCTTAACTCAATCTTGAGTTTATTTATCTTGTAGGAATTTAGTGAACATGCAATCGTGATGTCACATAATCCTAACTCATACTGAACATTAATTCATATTTGATCATGCTTTCTATACATGGCATACTAGCACAATTTACATGGCAATTAACTTATAGCACAACATCGCATAGCATATCATGCATAGCATACAATATCATACACCCTTAGCATGTATCTAAACTTACTTTAGTAAGCATCAACTAGAGCCTATGCTGTAGGCGGAGTTGTACTTACCTCTAGCGCTAATTCCTTTACTGTCGCTGTCTTGTCTCGAAGCACAGCTACACGTCCTCTCCTGCTTGAAAAAGGACATACGTGAGATTCCGTTTCTAATTGTAGAACGTTGGTACCCTAACCAACATACCCACTATAACCTAGTTGTATGTCCCCGTCAGATTACTGACCTGTCCTAATTGGCCTTTTATTGTTGGGGATAAATTTTGGACTTGATTAATCCCTTAAAAGGCTACGTTGGATAACCTCTTAATTTTCTCCTTTAACTTCTATTGGATTTTTCTTTACTACCTTGGGCTTACCATTCTATTATAGCATATGGGGTCAATGGCCTTGACCCATTTTGCTTGGTCCATTAACTTATGGTAGTCCTTAGGGTTACTTTAGGGTTACTTTGGATAACCCTTAAGGTTACCTCTTTCTTATTGTGGGTCAACCAAAGTTGACAATTGGTCAACTACTGGTCAACCCTTGTCAATTTTGGGCTCTTTGGGCCTAAGCCCAATAACTCGGGTCCTATTCCCGGTTACGGCCCGTAATCGGCTTGATTACCATTTTTATTTTGAAAAATACATTTTCTTAAATTTTCTTAACTTAAAATTACATTTTCTTCCTTTTTGCACTTTTACAAGATTTTTCTCAAAAATCCGTAAAACTCTTTATAAAATTCCAACTTTTGAAATAATTACTTATAAATGTCATTTAAGGTCGAAACCCGCCTTTGGAACGGTTTTCGCAGTTAAAATAACGGTTTATAACACTTTACAATTTTTTTGAAAACACTTTGTAAAACTTTGGTGAAGGAATTTTCGGATTCCTTACACACCTCTCATTAAACACGTCTATTTTAAAAATCCGTCGGGAATTTGAAAAACTTGTCTTCATGAAAGTTGTAGCTATCGAAAAATGCTAAAACTTTCATGTTTTGCAAAAAATCAAATTTTGCCTAGATTGATACCAGTTTTTTTTTTTAAACCGGCTGACTCCGAAAAATCCGGTGGGACTGCGCCCAGGGGTCAGCCACGGGTTTCATTGAAAATGAAGGCCTTTGGAGCCTTATTTTGGTATTTCGTCCACTCTATTCTCTAGAAAAACTTGTTCCGAGGAACTTTCGTGTTTCGAGTTTTAACCCATTCGGCCTCTAGAGGCCTTAAAATCTCACTTTTCCAAAACTGGTCAGGTTCAACCCGAATCTGGACAGTTTCGATTTCGTTTTCGGTTTGCGTCCTATTTCGCGCATCTAACTCGACCGAACACTTCGGGAGCCTAAGATTCAAACACACAACATTTTCTAGCATGAAGTTCATACAAAAATTATCACAAACCAAGCAAGAATTTAAAGCCAAACCAACCCTAGAGCTAGAAATCAAGCATACACACCAACTAGAGCACAAAATCATAAATGGACTTAAGTCCTTACAACCATATTGAATCCTCAAATTGAACCTCAAAATAAGCTCAAAATAAGGAGGATTAGGGTTGAGAAATTACCTAGAACCAAGGCTAGTTGGTTGCAAAACAAATTTCTTCTTCTCCTCCTCACCTCTAAGCTCACGGCCAACCTAAAAAAAATGTGGATCCAAGAAAATTTGTTGGCTCTTTTTGCACCTTCTAAATCCGAACTTCAAGAGCAAAACCCCAAGAAAAAAAATCAAGAATCACTCACCTCTTCTTCTCCTTCTCTTTGGTCGGCCACAACTAGAAAAAGCTCACAAAAATTATCAAACTTTATCTCTAGCTTTCCCTTTGTTGCCGTGCACCTAGGAGATGAAACTCCAAGAGTTTTTTTTTCTGAATCTCTCTCTCTCTCTCTCTTCTCCCTAGCTGCCGAAGATGAATGAAGGAAAGCAAGGCTTGTTCACCTTTTTGCACCAAAAAGCACAAAGGAAAAAGGGGGTTTTCTTGAATGACAAGAGTGGGTGGTTTCCTTCCTTGATTTATGGCTTTTTGTCACATCCTTGTCCCATTCTTTTCTTTTCTTGCTTTACTTGTTACAGCTGCCGACCAAGGGGATTGGAATTGGCTGCCACTAGCTTGCTTTGGCTAGTGGATCATGACCTCATAGGCATGGTGTTGTTGTCCTAGCTTAGTTGGACTTGAATGGTCATTTGGTTACTCAAACCAACCAATTCTCTTTCTCTTTACCTTGTGGTGGCCGGCCACTCTAAGTGGAGGGGAGGTGAGGAACATTTCCTTTCCAAGGCTTAGTTCGGGTGAATGACATCACACACATGAGGTCATCTCTTGAAACTAAGGGCTTGTTTGGCTTGCTAGTCTTCAAAGAACCCATTTTTTTCTTTACTTTGCGTTACACAGAAAATCTTAATATTATGATTCTTAAAACACAATATTTTTATCTCAACCGAAGTACAAAATTTATCTGTATGAATTTCGGATCGAAAAATATTTTTCTCAAATTTTTCCGAACCCTTTTTGCCCTTAAACTCTAACTCGGTGTGCTTGATTTTCTAGGGACGTTTTACGGCTTATTCTTGCTATCTAGTTCACAAAACCCATTCTCGGAACTCGTTCCGCGCTGAACTCGAAAAATCTCGAAAAGTCAAAGGGTTGACTTTTTATCGGTCAAACTTTGACTTTTTCGGTCAAAGTTGACTTTCGTAAAATTTTGTACCGTTTCGACCGTTTCGACTTGAAAGGTCCATTTCCGAGTTTAGAAATAAATTTTGAGTCTTCTCGACCCATCAGAATTCATAAAATCGATCAAAAGCTCGAAATTAAGCTTTTTCACGATTGTGAACATATTGTGAATTTAATTCCTTAAGAGAAAATATAGACATAGAAAATTCGGATATCACAGTGCAGTTATTGTAGCTATCAGAAAAGGCAATTACAAAGGAAGGGTAAAATCATCCATAAATAATTTTATAAGAACAAAGTTGTCCCAACACTGTAGCAAGCTATAAAAGTAACTAAAGCCCAAGGGCAAAATTGTCAATTGACAAAAAGGGTAAAACCGGAATAACACTGTAGCAAAAGAAATAAGCAATGATAAAGAAAGGGCAAAATCATCCATTAATAATTTTAAAAGGACAAAATTGTCCCAATACTGTATCAAACAATAAAAGTAACTAAAATCCAATGGTAAAATTGCCAATTGACCAAAAAAAGAAAGGGTAAAACCGGCATAACATTGTAGTGAAAAAAAATAATTAGTGATGAAGGGCAAAAAAGTTATTACATTGTAAAAAAAGTAAAAGTTACTTGCATTACTGTAGCAAAAGCAATGGAAAAAAAAAAAAAAAAAGAAGCAAAAAGTATTGTATAATGCTGTAGAAAGAACAATGAAATCCCCTTCTCCTTTAGTATATTAGTATATTATTGTAGCAAAAGCAGTGGAAATAAAAAAAAAAAAAGCAAAAGTACTGTATATTACTGTAAAAAGAACAGTGAAATCCCCTTCTCTTTTAATATATTAATATAATGTTGTTTTTTTACTAGAATTCTTTAATCGCCCTTTGGATAATAGATGTAGCAAATTTTTAAATCAGTTTAAAAAATTGTGTCACATTTTCCTGATGTTATATGCTCAACATTTATGCTTTGTTCGGTAACAAAGTTTAACTCTAACTAAAATGTACTTTTTCATCTCAATTTTTATTTTTTTTCTGAAAAGTCAATAAAATTTAACTACTTTTTAAAAAGTCAACTCAACTCAAACTTAAAAATTTTATCTCAACTCAAACTCAACTCATTTACCAAACGGACCCTTAAGCTCCTTTGTTCAAAACCAATTGTTTTTTTTTCTTATTAATTATCTAGCTATCTATTTATTTTCTAGATTGTACTCCCTTCATAAAAATATGAATATAGAAAAATCGCATAACTAAATAAATAAAAAAAGTATGGGGAACAAAAAAATAATAAAATAAAAAAGATTTTTCCTTTTTCTAAGTTGTATTTGTCGCTGTCATTGTAAACACGACAAATTTATTCAACAATAGACGCAATCCATGTCCTTAATTTTATTTCTAAATTTTGAAAGATAGCCAAATTAATTAAACAGCATACTCTGCAGTTGAAACGCAGAGATTTGGTGATGGCAGTGAAAGTTTTCAGAAGAAGAATGTGCCCTTTAAAACGACGAAACTTTTTGGAAATTTAATTATGTGATCATGGGGTTGATGATTTGATGAAAAAAACTATAATAAACAAATTTTTATTACAAAATGGCCTCAGTGTGTCTAATTTTTTCACCGCATGCGCGCCTTGCCTAGGCGCTCAAGCCATGATATGATCCAAAATTCAGGAGATGAAGTTTGTTTGTTTGTTTGTTTTTTTTTTTTTTTTTTTTTTGTTTGTTTTTTTGTATTTTTTTGTTTTGTTTTTTTGTTTGTTTGTTTGTTTGCAAAGCTGCTTTGTCAAAACAATATTAGGTTGGCTGTAATAACATGTGAGCTTTTGCTGCGGAAGTCGCAGGATTGTGGTAAGATTTTCCCTTGTTTCTCTACTCTTCACTAATTTACAACTCTATTTTCCTTGAATTTTGAACTCATTCTTCATTATATCAGTCCAGTAAATCCTACATTTGACACTGTTAAATAAGATTACAGTCATCATAAATTATTTTGTTATCTTAATTTTTAAGGGTAGAATAGTGTTGTACTTATTTTCTGCAAGCCTTTATAAACCTCTTTTCTCATGTATTTTTAGTTAACCAGTACAAAGAAAAATCCTAGTTTTGTTTTGTTCTTCAGCATGGTTCTTAGTTTTCATAGACACAAAACATGTTATTATCATTATAGTTGAAACGCTGCATACAATGCCAATTCAATTCATATGTACTGTTTACAAATCTTTCATTATGTTTTTAAGATAGGGTCTCGTACCAATAATACACATTTCTAATCATTATATCTTATCAATATCACATCAAAATAAATAAATATATATGTAGAATAGATAGTTTCTTATTTAAATATTCCGTACGGCTGAAAAACAGAATCCTTCTGACAATGTAAGTTTCCATAAAACTCCATGTTTTCGTATAGGCAATGGACAAAGCCTAGGAGCTGGGATACGGATCAAGGGATGAGCCGTTGGAAGGCTAATAATTTCAACTCAACTTAAAGCTCTGAATCATCAAAGCATGGCTTGTCCGAACAACCTGCAGACCGAGTGAGATTCCGAGGCATGATCTTCTTCCACTTCCAGAAGGAAAAATAATGGAAGTAATGTCCTCTCACATCCAATTAGCTATTTGCACTGCCTTCTTCTGTAAGAAACCGCTCTGGCTTGAACTCAAGTGGGTCTTCCCAGTTCTTTGGTAGCCCACACATTGATGAACAACCTGGTCTTTTCTGGCAATGTTATAGCCATTAACGGTGCAGCTCTTCGATGATTTCCTGAAGATTAAGGGGCCTGCTGGGTGAAGTCTCAATGTCTCCTTCACTATAGCTTGAAGATAAGGAAGACAATTAATGTGATGTGGTGCAACAACAGTAGTTGGTCTTTATGATGTGTTAGGGACCAACATTTCTGGTTTTCATATGGTCTTTTGTCGCTGTCTAATTTGGACGAGAAGATAGTATTTTATTTATATATATATATATATATATATTTTTTTTTTTTTTGTGGAAACTGGCCAACAAGCAAAATTTGTCACTCTGCCATGATGTATGTCATTTTTCGGCTAAATTCTATCATTTATGCATTCAAAAAGCCCCCCTCCCCCCCTTGTTTTTTTTGGTAATTTCGGTTTTTATAATAAGTTGACCTAGGAATTTGGGATTCTAATTCCAATTGCATTTCCTTATTCCTTCAATTTATTAATTTCCACTTCTGCTTTTTGTTCACTACTTTCCTTTTTTTAGAAAAATTCATATTTTATTAATTTTTTAAGTAGGTTTGACCTTTTTTTGTTCAGTATCCCGTTTAAAATTTGTCCCATAAACATGGACGCCCTTTTATAGTGAAAGCCAGCTTTTGATGATTAATGAAATTTTGAGTGTTCACTATTTTCTTTCCAATTTTCGATATTGTGTGAATCAACGAACTTTGATACTTATTCCTGGTATTATGTGTTTTTCCTGGCATTTTATGTGAATCAATAGGTTCACTGATCAATTCCCCTTTTATTTTTCTGTTTTATTTTTCTAACATATGCTTCGGCTATAACAAAACGTCTGACTCTTCTACCAGTTTGGTTCTCTCAACAATAGAATAAATGCTTTCGTCATGATGTTCGGGTGGTTTATTAGCTCTGCTAGTGCCCATTCTGTAGTGATGGTGGATGTGTCCGTCCCCGCTATAAGTATGCCATTGTGGTTTTTCTTTTAAATGAAAAGGAAAACTTGAGTAGACCAACAAGACTGAGTATGCATATTATATCAGGATGAATCCCTTTATGTGGGCTCTTGTCAATCTGCAAAGATGCATATTATATCAGAATGAATCCCTTTATGTGGGCTCTTGTCAATCTGCAAAGATGAAATAACGTGTCATGCGTCTTAACAACCTTTTTAGCCATTTCCGGTGAGGACACCACCACACAAGGGACAGAGCCAAGAGAGAGATGAATCAAGGGTTCATAGTGGTTTGAGATATCTTGGAGAGCTTGGTGTGGTATCGTGCCAAGAAGGTGATGGTGTTCAATGACTGGAAGAACGAACAGGCTCGGTGGACGTGGTGCCTTGGTCCGAGTTCTAGATAATATGGCTCGGACCAGGATGGTGGAGACTAGCCAGACCAGGAAAGGTATGGCGTACCCTTGCAAATCTGCCATGGAAGAGTTTTAGTGAAGGATACAAGCCGTGGAAGTTATGGGAATGCCTTCATATTATGGACAATTGCTTTAATTTTAGCTATGTTCTTTTGAAATTTCATGTTCAGAAGTAGCTCTTTAACTGGTCAAATTAAAAAAAAAAAATTTTTTTCTCATGTATTTCTCATGTTCCTGTAGAAACTGATGTATAAGTCCTGGTTATGAAGAAAACTTTTCCACAGACAGCAAATTTTTCAAGAAATTTTCATGAGTTCGACAGTAAACATGATGTTCATATGTTTAGCTATTAACAAATCCTACTCTTAATGTCATTTGATGTGCTAACTCCTCTATCGACATTGATAACATATTTATATTCGATTTTTTTCTATCATCATTCAAATTGTTCGCATTTGCATCGTCCTTTTTGGTTTAAGCCCTTTTTTCTCTTTTTCTTTTACCCTATGAAAATAAATCACTAGTCTGTAAGCCTTAAGTTTTTTAAGCGTAAGCGTTACATACATGTAGTTCGAATAAAAAATTGACTGAGTTAGCCAACGTCCATAAAGAAAAGATAAACTAACATGATATCAGAGAATGAGGTCCCGAGCTTCAAAACCTCCGTACTTGAACACACTGAAATTCGATCATGTATTAGGGCTGTCCAATTGATATTCGCTCGCACAGTTTCCCATTGACCAGCCTGTATGTGCGGAGAGTTTTAACGAATCTTCATGATGGCAGTCGACATAGCCTAGCAACTGGGACACAAACCAAGGGATGAGCCCTTTGGAGGGTCATCCCAGGAGCCTCTTCCATGTCAAGATTACTCCCATTTCTCCCTTCAAACTTCCACTCAAAGCATTGAATCATCGAAGCAAGGCTTGTCCGGATGACCTGCATACCAAGTGACGTTCCGAGGCATAACCTTTTCCCACTCCCAAACGGCAAAAGCTGAAAATATTGGCCCCTCACAGCCAACGGGCTTCTTCCACTTCCATCTTCGCTAAGAAACCTCTCTGGCTTGAACTCAAGCGGGTCGTCCCAGTGCTTGGGGTCTCTGCCAATTGCCCATGTGTTGACAAACAACCGAGTCCTTTCCGGGATTTCATAGCCATTAATGGTGCATTTCTTCGATGATTCTCTTAATATCATCGGTCCTGTTGGGTGAAGCCTCAGTGTCTCTTTCACTATAGCTTCGATGTAAGGAAGGTTGGCAATGTCTGACTCTTCTACTAGTTTTGTTTTCCCGACCACATTATCGATTTCTTCTCTCGCTTTGTTTATGATATTTGGGTGGTTTATTAGCTCCGCTAGCGCCCACTCTATTGTTTTAGCAGTCGTGTCTGTCCCGGCTACAAACATGTCCTGACAATTCGGTAATTGGTAGCTTTATTAAAATCAAGCATTCAAATCCACGCTTCAAATGAATGAAAAAGTACAAATGCAGTTCTTTAGCAGTCTCAAGAAACAGGACAAACAGAGTATTTTAGGCTCGCAACCAAAATTTTTTAGTTTCCTACTTAGACAACTTGTTACGCTTGAAAACCGGTGCTTAAAGAGCGAAACAACTACATTTGTAGAGTTTAGCAATCAGAAAATGAACAAAGATTAAGTTGAACCAAAAATACTAATATAAACATTCAGATGATTTGGTTGAAACCGTACCATGATGAATGCCTTAATGTGGTCTTTCTTCAACCTAATCTCCGAGTTCTTCTCTTCGGATATATCAAGTAAAATATCGAGTTGGTCTTGAGGAACTCTTTGGCCATTTCTGGTGATGAGACAACCACACAAGGGACATGGCCAAGAGAGATGAACCAAGGGTCCATATTGGTTTGAGCGTTTTTGGAAACCTTGGTGTGGAATTGGACCAACTAAGTGAAGGTGGCCAATGATTGGAAGAGCTGGCGGGCTTGGAGGAAGTCGAGGCCTGGTCCGAGCTTTAGCGAGAAGGGCTCAGACCAGGATGGTTGAGACCAGGCAGATCACGAGGGAGAGTATGATGTAGCCTTGAAGATCTGCCATGGATGAGTTTTTTTTTTTTTTTTTTTTGGTTGAGAATGAGTTGTTGATGTTAAAGGGAATGCTTTTGTGAAAAGTAAATCTAAGCTTTTTCTTAGAAGAAGCACAAGTGGATAAAGGATTTTTTTTAATTAAAAAAACACAAATTTAAAGCAATATGGGTGATCTAATGCGGGAATCTAGGCTCCAATTTTCTAAAGCAGAACAAATGGTAAGGTAACCCTTTTTTTTTTTTTTTTTTTTCCAAACTAGCAGCCATAACATCATGAGAGAACTAATTTATAAAAATAATAATAATTAATAATAATTAAAAAAAAAAAGGGTTTTCTCCGTTTTGCTTACAAGCAAAAAGAAAAGTCAAAGAAAAAATTACTTTTTTTTTTCCCAAACTAGCAGTCATAACATCATGAGAGAACTAATTTATGAAAAAAATAATAATAAATAATAATTAAAAAAAAAAAAAGGGTTTTCTCCGTTTTGCTTACAAGTAAGCAAAACGAAAGTCAAAGAAAAAATTACTTTTTTTTTTTTGTGAATATTACTTTTTGGTTAAAGGAAAAAAAAAAAAAAAAGATTACTTTAAGAAAAGTGATGTGGAAGTTGTTGCTATCACCAAGGCATTTTTAGGCCAACCAAGTTGCTTCTTATCTTAGGTGGTAGATTTTTTTTTTCCTCTTTTGTTTTTTCGGATAATCATTGTCATGTTGGAGTAAAATATTGTGTGACAACTCAGAGCAAAAATAATAGTGAGACAAATATATTAGTGACTTCTATTAGCCGCCCAGGATGGATGTGCATACTTTGATGATTGTGAAAACCCACCTTATTTGTCGCCTTCTGTATTTTGAATAAAGGAAAAACTAGGTAAACAAAAAAAGTTTAAAAAAAAAAAAAAAGAATAGAAAAAAAGTCATTCATCAACGTCTCTCTTGAATAAATACTTTCCCTTGGATTCTATTTTCCATTTGATGACGTTAATATTTCTTTTCATTCAAGCCGTTGACCGGTCAAAAAAGATCAGTGTGGGGTTGAGAAATTCGCAAGTTTTAATGTATGACCAACTTTCCTAAAAAAAAAAAAAAGAAGAAGAAGTAAATGACCAACTTCAATGAAAATTTAACATTTTTCACATTGGCAGTGGAGTGAACCTCGCAACAGGGACACAGACCAAGGGGTGAGCCCTTGGGAGGGTTAAGCCAGGTCCCTCTTCCATGTCCACAGAGCCACTTTCTCCGTCGACTAATTCCCACTGAAAGCACTGAATCATCGCGGCGAGGCTCGCCTGAACCACCTGCAAAGCGAGTGAGGTTCCGGGGCATCCTCGTCGTCCGCTCCCGAACGGCAGAAGATGGAAATGCTGTCCCCTCACATCCAACTGGCGGTTTCCACTGCCTTCTTCACCAAGAAACCTCTCCGGCTTGAACTCAAGCGGGTCTTCCCGGTGCTTCGGGTCCCTTCCAATTGCCCAAACGTTGACAAACAATTGAGTCTTTTTCGGAATATCATAGCCGTTGATCGTGCATTTTTCCGAGGACTCTCTCAATATCAGGGGGCCTGTCGGGTGAAGCCGCAGTGTCTCTTTCACAATAGCTTGGAGATATGGTAGGTTGGCTATATCTGACTCTTCTACTAATCTGGTTTTCCCAACTACTGCATCTATTTCTTCTCTTGCTTTTTTTGTGACATTTGGGTGGTTTATTAGCTCTGCCATTGCCCATTCTATTGTAATTGCAGATGTGTCCGTCCCGGCTGTAAATATGTCCTGAAAAACGAGAATTTATTATCTTTGTTAGGCCATCTTCAGAGTATATATGTTCATGTCAATATTATATTTGTTTAACAAAAAAAAAAAGGTGTGAAGATAGCATATTTGAGATTTGTTCTCAAATTTATAATTTTATTTAGGATGCTATATCTACCTTTTATCAGCATCATTAAACTTTGAAATCCATACAAATAAAGATTTAGTATTTATATAATTTAAAAATGATATGAAACTGAAATGAAAAATAAAGAAGTTGAAACACTAATTAATAAAAATCAAATATCAAAATTTAACACTATCTATCCTTGGTGAGAAATTTAGTACCAAGTTTAGCATATGGCAAATTTAGCATGCAAAAAACACTCAATTGAAAAATATTTTTTCACCTATAATATCAAAATTTACCACTGACATATCAGTATAACACTTTATTAGAATACTCTTATTTCAATTTTCTAATTGCTCTTCTTCTTATATTATCATCATAGTTGGTCTTAGGAAACACTGAAATGATCAAATGAAGGGGCTTAAAAGAAATGAAAGTGTTCATGGAATTTTTAGATCCATTTCAATTAGTATATGAAGCCACAAAAATTTGACAAAATTTTTCAGATGTTTGTGAAAACATACCAGGATAAATGCTTTAATGTTTTCTCTTGTCAATCTGATCTCTGAGCTTTCATCTTCTGATATATCAAGTAAAATATCAAGTAAATCCTTCACTACTTCACCCTCTCTCTTTCCCTCTTTCCTTGCTTCTTCATGCTCTTCTATGATCCTCTTGATGAAACTAGGACTTGAGTGTTTGAATTTTCTGGAGAAGAGAAAAACAAAAAATGGACACTAATAGTATATCTTCTTTGATTGATTTCTTTCTCTCATTACTTAGCAAAGAGTACAATATCAATATATATAGTCTCACAATAGACTCTTTGAATTCGTTCAGCAAACACTAATAAAAACAATACAAAAATGCTATAAATAACATTAAAGACAGAATTCCAAAAGTAGTGCAGTAACTCTTGACCATTCAATACTAAAATTGTCATAACTTCTTCCACAAGACTCCAAACGACCTGAGACTTGAACCATCAGAAAGTAGACATCCGGGGCATCAAAATCCATGGGTCATACATTTAATTTGGTTGCCGTTTGACCTTCCAAATTCCCGCTGCAAAACGCCCCTAAAAACTGACAGTTTTTGAGTTTAATACTCAACAAATTCCTCCTTTAAACTCAAAACTTTCCGATCCTTCATTCCGATCATCTTCTTCAAATTTTCAAACAGAACTGTTGGTAGAGGCTTTGTGAAAATGTCTGCTACTTGGTCATGACTTGCAACGTGAATCATTTTCACTTCTCCATTCTTTACATGCTCCCTAATAAAATGAAAACGGGCGTCAATATGCTTACTCCTCTCATGATGAACCGGATTCTTTGCCAACTCAATTGCTGATTTGTTGTCGACTCGTACTTCGGTTGGCTCATGTTGTTGTAGATTTAACTCGCGCAATAAGTTTCTTAGCCAAATCGTGTGACACACACACCAAGATGCTGCCACATATTCCGCCTCACATGTTGACAAAGTTACGATTGGCTGCTTCTTCGAGAGCCATGTGAATGCTGTATTCCCCATGTAGAACACGTATCCCCCTGTACTTTTCCGGTCATCTATATCTCCGCACCAATCACTGTCAGAGTATCCTACCAACTTGAATTCACTTGTCTTTGTGTAGAGTAGCCCGAGTGATTCTGTTCCTCGAATGTATCGAAGAATTCTTTTAATAGCTTTGAGGTGTGAGCGTCTTGGATCCTCCATGTATCGACTCACTACACCGACACTATACGCAATGTCCGGCCTTGTACATGTGAGATACCGTAGACTCCCTACCAAACTACGGTATTCACTTGCGCTTACTTGATCTCCTCCCTCAAATCTAGAGAGTTTCATACCGAGCTCCATTGGTGTTGCTATAGGCTTGCATTCTTCCATTTTGTTGTTCTTCAAAATGTCCTTCGCATATGCTTCTTGTGACACAAAAATTCCAAAGTTTCCTTGTCTAATCTCAAGACCAAGGAAGTATTTCATCAATCCTAAGTCCGTCATTTCAAACTCTCGCGTCATATCATCTTTAAAATCTACAACCATCTTCTCATTGCTCCCCATGAAAATAAGATCATCAACATAAAGAGCAACAAGAAGTAAATTACCTTCTTCTTTCTTCACGTACAATGCATGCTCATAAGGGCATTGTATGAATTTGTTCTTCTTGAAGTAAGTGTCAATTCGGGTGTTCCATGCTCGAGGCGCTTGCTTTAACCCGTAGAGCGCCTTCTTCAACTTCAACACTTTGCTCTCCTTTCCAGGTTTCATGTACCCAGGTGGTTGCTCCACATAGACTTCCTCCTCAAGGACTCCATTTAAAAATGCGGATTTCACATCCATTTGATAGATTGGCCACTTGAGTTGTGCAGCTTGAGATAAAAGAAGTCGAATTGTCTCCATTCTTGCAACCGGAGCAAAAACTTCGTCATAATCGATTCCCGCCTTTTGTTTGTAACCTTTTGCAACTAGGCGCGCCTTGTACCTTTCAATCTCGCCTTGGGCATTCATCTTCTTTTTGTACACCCATTTTACACCTATGGGTCTGTATCCGTTTGGCAACTCCACCAAATCCCAAGTTTTGTTTCTTTCGATTGCTTTTATCTCTTCATCCATTGCGGCTTTCCACTTCTTGTCTCTTACGGCCTCCTCAAAAGCAATGTTCTCTGAGTCTGCTAATAAGCAAACCAAGTGCACTTCATCAGTTGAGTCGTATAGATCTTGTAGGCTCCGCATCCTAGGTTGACTTGGCTCTTCCTCTTCATCACGTACTTGAGAAGTCATTGGAGTGATCATTGGTGCAACACTCAATGACTCTCCTTGTATTGCTTCCTTTTGATTCTTCCAATCCCACGTGCTTTCTTCATTCACTTGAACGTCTCGGCTCACGATCACCTTTTTGTCAATTGGATCAAACAACTTGAAAGCTTTCGTCTTCTCGTCATACCCAATGAACACATATTTCTTACTCTTATCATCGAGTTTGGTTCTTCTTTGGTCTGGTACATGCGCATAGGCCATACTACCAAACACTTTAAAGTGTGATACGGTTGGTTTATGACCACTCCAAGCTTCTTGTGGTGTTTGACTCGCCAATTTTGTATGCGGACATCGGTTTTGCACATACACAGCGCATTGCACCGCTTCCGCCCAAAATTCCTTCGGCATGTCCTTGCTCTTCAACATTGATCGAACCATATCAAGGATCGTTCGATTTTTTCTTTCCGCGACGCCATTTTGCTGAGGTGAATATGGTGCGGTCAAGAATCTTTTGATACCTTGTTCCTCACAATAGCTTGTGAAGGCGGTTGACATGTATTCTCCACCTCTATCCGACCGTAAGGCCTTGATGTAAAGATTGGTTGTCTTCTCCACCATCGCCTTGAATTTTTTGAACACCTCAAATGCCTCCGACTTTTCCTTCAAAAAATAAACCCAAGTCTTCCTTGTATAGTCGTCAATGAAAGTAATAAAATACCTCTTCTCACTAAAAGACTTCGGAGTGATTGGGCCACATATGTCAGTGTGAACCAACTCGAGAGGTCTCTTTGCACAATATTCTGCCTTCTTTTGAAAAGTTGTCCTTGCTTGCTTGCCAAGTACACAACCTTCACAAAATTTCTTGGTGTAGTCCATGTTCGGTAGCCCGTGGACCATGTCCTTCTTTGCTAACTCTTTTAGCCCGCCGTAATGTAGGTGTCCAAACCG
The DNA here is from genome assembly GCA_025413485.1 of Ficus microcarpa. Classification (NCBI taxonomy): domain Eukaryota; kingdom Viridiplantae; phylum Streptophyta; class Magnoliopsida; order Rosales; family Moraceae; genus Ficus; species Ficus microcarpa. Next base: position 26,939,715 of record CM046387.1, on the reverse strand, counting down.
TAAATGCCATAACAATTCTTTGTCCTCCATGTTGACTTGCAAACACCTCTCTTGTATATTCTTCAAGTTGAGTTTGAACATCCGATTTTTCGCCATCTCAACGTGTGCGAGCACCCGATCATTTTTGTCCTTCAAGTGCAACATCCGATCTTTCATGAAAACCGAACATCCTTTCTCCAATAATTGCCCCATACTTAGGATATTACTCTTCAAGTCAGGTACATAGTAGACATCCTCCATAGTGCCTTCTTTTCCATCCTTTTGGGAAAAACATATTTTTCCTCGGCCTTTGACTTGAACCTTTGATGCATCTCCAAAAGACACATGTCCATCTTCTATCTCTTGCATATCAACAAAGAGATGTTTGTGCCCACACATATGATTGCTAGCACCAGTGTCGAGATACCACACCATGTCGCTATCCGGAGTGGTGTCTTCATGGGCCATCAAGAGAACTCCATCATCTTTGGTCTCATCTTCCGTGACTAGATTCGCATTTTCTTCCATCTTCTTCTCAGAGTAGCAATCCTTTGCGTAGTGTCCATATTTTCCGCAATTGTAACATTCGACATTTGGACGATTTGAGCGACCGCCTCTTCCACGACCACGGCCTCGTCCACGCCAATTTTGTTGGCTTGTTTGTCCTCTTTCTTCATTGTTATTTTCACGACCACGACCTCCGCCGCGACCGAAACCGCGACCTCCACCGCGACCGAAACCGCGACCTCGTCCTCTTCCTCGGTTGTGTTGCGCATACATCGCCTTGTCCTCCTTGATGGTCATCTTTGTTTGTAAGGCCTCCTCCAAGACCTCTTGTTTCTTTTTCTTCTTTCGTTGTTCATGCGCTTCAAGGGAACCCGCGAGATCGTCGATGGTCATTTCTTCCAAATTCCTTGACTCCTCGATTGCACATACGACATTCTCAAAATCATCGGTCAATGACCGAAGGATTTTCTCCACAACTCTTGCATCCGTGAGAGTTTCTCCGTTGCGTTTAAGTTGATTCGCTATCGTTTGCACACGAGTAACATAGCTAGATACGTCTTCCGACTCCTTCATCTTCATGGACTCCAACTCTCCTCGTAGAGTTTGAAGACGTACTTGTTTAACTCGGTCGGCACCCTTGAACACCTTTTGCAAAGTGTCCCACGCTTCCTTCGAAGTTGATGCACTAGCAATCTTCTCAAAACCCGACTCGTCTACAGCTTGGAACAAGAGATAGAGAGCGGTCTTATCCTTCATTCTCATCTCTTTCAATGCTTTCAATTGGTTTGCTGTGGAGGAACCGGTAACTTCTGCCTCATTGTAGCCGGTTTCAACTACTTCCCACGCATCTTGTGCACCGAGTAAGGCACGCATTTGAATATTCCAGTTATCGTAGTTTGTCTTGGTGAGTCGTGGCAGCGGCATCTGCCCCAACGTTGTGCTCCCATAGTTCGACATCGCTCTGATACCAATTTGATGAAACTAGGACTTGAGTGTTTGAATTTTCTGGAGAAGAGAAAAACAAAAAATGGACACTAATAGTATATCTTCTTTGATTGATTTCTTTCTCTCATTACTTAGCAAAGAGTACAATATCAATATATATAGTCTCACAATAGACTCTTTGAATTCGTTCAGCAAACACTAATAAAAACAATACAAAAATGCTATAAATAACATTAAAGACAGAATTCCAAAAGTAGTGCAGTAACTCTTGACCATTCAATACTAAAATTGTCATAACTTCTTCCACAAGACTCCAAACGACCTGAGACTTGAACCATCAGAAAGTAGACATCCGGGGCATCAAAATCCATGGGTCATACATTTAATTTGGTTGCCGTTTGACCTTCCAAATTCCCGCTGCAAAACGCCCCTAAAAACTGACAGTTTTTGAGTTTAATACTCAACACCTCTCTGTCATCGTGTCGAACTTGTCCCAAACTTCCTTAAGCCTTTTCCCAAATCCCTGCAAATCTAGGTTCTTACAGAACCAAATGTAGTCCGACAAATTGAATTTCCCAGTTAGCTCAGCCGTCTCCGTCACCAATTTCCTGACCTCATCAGCTTCGCTCTCGTTCTCCGAACATATTTTGTTCATTGTCATTCTTGATATGACATTGTTGGCTAGTTTTATGAGTTCTCCCCCAACTTCAACCGCTTCCTTTTTTTCCGCCTTTTTCTTCATCACTTGTAAGAATCTCTTTATCTCATCGCGCCTAACGGGAAGATGCTGATCAAGTGTCCTGCCACCAAGAAGCAGAGACATGCAAACCTTCTTCATGAACTTCCAATAAGGTCCATACGGAGCAAAAGAGAAGTCAGCCGATCCATAAGTGAGGTAATCAACCGCAGCCGTCTGAGGGCGGTTTGCAAACGAAGTTTCTTGCGTCTTAAGGAACTCTTTGGCCAATTCCGGGGATGAAGCAACTACACAAGGGAGGGAGCCAAGGTAGAGATGAATTAAGGGTCCGTAGCGGGTGGAGAGTTTGTGGAGGGCTTGATGTGGAATTGGAGAAAGGAGGTGAAGGTGTCCGATGATCGGAAGGGCCGGCGGACTTGGAGGAAGGCGAACCTTGGTTCGTGTTTTGTTGAATATGGCTCGGAACAGAAGGTTGGAGGCTAGCAAGACTAGGAAAAGTGTGATGTAGTCTTGCAAATCGGCCATGGCTAGACTTTTAGTCAACAAAAAGACGATAACTTATGAGGGGCAGGGGAAATCAAGAACTAGGCTCTCTTTTAAGTATGAAAAAAATAAATAAAATAAAATAAAATTCCAAGAGGCCTGCAGCAACTAATAAAAAATGAAAATAATGTAGTACTTTTTTTTTTAATTATCAAAGAGATCTGTTTAATTAATTAAGTTACTAATCATTCTAATGCGACCAAGAAATAGTCAATATGGCAAACTATGTTTTGTGTGATTAGATAAATATAAATCCTATATTAGATGCCTAATATAAAATTGAACAAGTAAATTAAATATTCTGGTTTTTTTTTTCCTCATATTTTTCCCGATTTGTTAATACCCGCGTTTCGCTGAGGGAACGGCCCTTATAGGGTAACGGCCGGCCTTGAGGAACGCATCTTAGGAAACGCCAGTAAATGTTATTATCACTGAGTGTGTGTGTGTGTGTGTGTGTGTGTGTATATATATATTACTTAATTTTATTTGTCTTAACTTGTTTGATGCCTTGTGATACGTAAAGCCTGCATTTAACAATTTGTTAATGTTTGAACTGAAGCTCACATCATCTTCTGTTGTCCTTTAACACAATTTTGTACTTCTTGTAAAAAGTGGTTGATGAGGCCGAAAATGGATGTCAACAAGTAAGAGATGCCCAAAAGGGACCTCATATGGTTAGTAAAGATCAAAGAAGTCTACTTATCAACAAAAAAATAAAAATAAAAATAAAATGGAGAAAAAGACCGCAGTATCCTGATACATGCGGATATTTACACAGATATATCCATTAAATATTTATTGATATCCATGTATGTAAAACTAAAGAAAAAGACTTAAAAAAAGAAAAGAAAAGAAAAGAAAAGAAATAGAAGGAACTTTTTTTTAGTAAGTAACAATATTCACATGCCCTCTACTTTGTGATATCGTATATCGTAATGTCAACAACAACAACTATAATTCTTTAAGTTAAATATAACTTTTTTTTTTTTTCTCTCCACGTGAATTAGTTTTTGGTAATTGGCACTTTCTAGTCATAAATAAAATTGTATGGTTAACGTGTCAGGACTCTAATTTCCTTTAAAAAGAAATAAATTGTATTAAGTTATGGAAATTATATGATTTTATTGTTATATAGAATATTCTGAGACTTTAAAATTTACACTTCTTAAAGTTGTTATTCCAAAATGTATTTTTTTTATATAATAAATCATTTTTATGCCCATTGTACTTTATATATTTTTTTTATATACATAATTTAAGTAAAAAAATATATCAATTCATGTATTATTTAGTTCTTTTTCATTTTCTATGATTTCACTTCAAAAATTTCTAAATGTTTTTATGCAAATATCTATATTTGTTTTGATTTCTACTGACATCGACAACGATATTGACATTATCCTTCGATATTTCAATAAAATAAGACCCTCAATATTTCCATTCGCAAATGATATTTTCATCCTTGATTTTAACTAATTTATTCTTAAATATAGTGTACTATTGATGTAGTGAAAGTTTATGGTAAATAGTAAAATAACAAAAATAAAGGGGACGTATTAGTTAACATATTGACTCAAACAAAATGTCAGAAAAACTCCTCAAAATCCATTGATTCATATAGAATACTAGAAGTTGACATTAAGATTCGTTGATTCACATAGAATACCAAAAATTGAAAGAAAAAGAGTAAAAACTCGAAATTTCATTTAACAACTTATGGTTTTTATTACAAAAGGACGTCCTCATTTATAGGAAAAATACACTCGGGAAACTAAGGAAATCAACCTAACATTATTAAAAACATAATAAAATATGAAAATTTTCCCCCAAAAAAAAAAAAAATGTAGAAAGTGGAATTGGAATTGACTGGACTCAAAGATTAAGAAGATGCAATTGGAATTGGAATTGGAATATGAAATTCCTAAGTCAACTTATCACAAAAAACGGAAAGTACTAAAAACGGAAAAATGCTCTTTTGAAGGTTTATGTAATGAAATTGCCCAAAAAGTGACATAAATAATGGCAGAGTGATAAGTTTTGCTCGTTCATCAGTTTTCACCGAAAAAAATGCTAATTTTTTTGTCCAAATATGACATCATCAAAAGACACTATGAAAATTAAAAAAGAAAAAAAAAACCTTATTTGGCCTTATAATAGTCCCAATATTAATACGCCATTAAAGGCTAACTCTTTCTTCATGACATGAACTATGGTGATAGTTTTTCAAAAATAACATTCAACACTTTTAAAACCTGTCATCAAAGTTCACATGGCATGACACTGCTCAAAAAATATCCGATTCACCTTTTTGTTTTTCAATTACCTTTTACTTTTTTTTACCCCTCAAAACCGTCAACTAATTTCTGTTATGTAATCTAATTTCTAATTTCTCAAAACCGTAGCTTCTACACAAAAGAGCTTTTAATCCTTCATTTTGACTTCAAATAATTCTCTAGACAATGACAAAATAGGGTTGTAACTTTGAAAGGCTTTGGATATCGTCTGAAATTCTTAGTTTTCCTTGAATCTCACATCAAAATTTAAAAAATAATTATAGTATTGCAGTATGACCGTTGAATAAGACGTACATTACAAACTTCCGTTGCGGTCACTTAAAATTGTACATGATCTGACATCATCATTACATATTGAAACATAAAGTGAAAACAACTCATATTTATACACACATATATATATATACACACACATACACACTGCTTTTGATGAGATCCATATATATATCTAACAAGATAGCTAGGGTATAGTTATACCTAAAATTAAAAACAGAACTTACATAGATCATACTCTTAACTTCACATCTTATATATAGTAGTACCATTTGTACTGGTTGTTTCAAACCTTATTCTTAGTAGCGAGTAGTATATGATAGAAAGAGCTTAGAGTGCTCGACATTGTTTATTTATCATATGGCACACTACAAGAAAATGAACTTTTAATCACAATATTTTCTTGTGATATTTTTAGTTATAATAGTTTTGTGTAACTAAATTTCACTTTAGATTGTGACTAATATGCATTTAGTCATGATTTTTGATGTGACTAAAATTTTTAACAATGAAGTTTTTCAAAAAGTTCTAGTCACATGCACCAAAAAGTTATCCCTGACTAAAAACTTGTGGCTAAAAGTTTTAGTCTCAACAAAAGAAATGTGTTAATTAAATGTATATCTGTCACAATCTTGTGATTAAAAATGACATTTAGTTACGCAAAACTATTATGACTAAAAATATTGTAAGAAGATTTGTGACTTGTAGTTGATTTTTTTAGTGTGATTTTAGTATATAAGTGGATAGTATATGACTAAGTATTTTGATTCATCGTAGCCCTTCCACGAGAGCCACCTTCCCTTTGGCAATTGTAATAAACAGCAGCAACAGGAGATCCCAGATTGTAAATCTCAGCAAAGTCTCTAGTGTTGAAGTTTTGGCGCCACCCCGGCGCGAACACTGTTTGCCTTTGGGGTTGCCGGAACAACACGAACACAAAACGATGTATCCCCGCAGTTGGCCGTGGACTCTCATAGCTCACTATCTCATGTCCTACACCAAAATTTAGATTTATATTATTTCAACTCATATTATGTGTAATGCTACTAGAAAAATATGTTTTCTTTTAATCCCTTGTAAGAATGTGTAACACAACCACATATGAAGATTAAATTCATTGAACTAAATTATGGACTATACTCCATGTTTTGGAGTATCGGGATCGTTTCACAAAATTTGTTTGGTTGTATTTCTAGAGATATTGTTTTCAAGATAAGAAAAATACTTGAGCTTGAAACATAATGAGAAATAGTTTGACGGCATGCTACTCATGTCTTATATTCCATAAATAAAAATTAAAGAAAAAGATGGAGAATATATCTAGAAATGCATACATATAGCATTTTTTTTAAATAAATAATCATAATAGATATCATTCCGTGTACCAAGACATTCCAAATGCTAGATCTGCATCCTTTTAACAACCTCATTATTAATCTGTCCTATTACACATATGCACACACACTCATTATAACCATGTACTAATTTTGCAGATGGAAACTAAATAGTAAATTACTTACCAAAACCTGGCCCAGTGGTTGCTGGAATATCAGTCACCAACCTGAAAACGTAAATCAAAATAAGGTAATAAAAAAAAAAAAAAAAAAGATACTTGGTGCAAATGATAGTTTGATTTTATAAACTATGTTCTTATAACTCGGGAGTTTTTGCCCAGATTCCTCTCTTCTCATCCGTTAAGCTAATCCATTATTTATTTGAACTTCATTTTTTGATCATGTGTCATCGTGTGAAAACTTGAAATTTTACGAGCTCAACAAAATGATGTGCTGAATTTCTAAGAATATATAGTACACTTGGAATCTTTCAAAGTCAAGGATTACTTTACCACTCTAACTCGTCTTTAAAAGGGGAAAAAATGATTAGCAAATCTAACTCACAGACTGTGGGGGGAAAGACCTCGCCTAAGCCATAAACGAGAGTGAAGAGCTTATTTTAATGTGGGTGGGTTGGGAAGCTTCCTCTTTCATGAACGCCGAGGACGGGTGAATGTGATTCCCATGGCTACGAGAGAGGGATTAATTAGTTTATATATCCCCTTATTTATATCATCGTTCTTATCATTCTAATAATATTTGACACATGTTTAACTATCTTAATTTTTTAATTAATTTGATATAATATTTTAATTAAATATATTTTTAAATGATGTATCATGAAATTATCAGAAAATTAAAAAGGATAAAAATAAGGCGACACATCAGTTGACTTTTGCATCATTGGGTTCCTGATTTCAAGCAATGGGCGGAATGCATCTAATCCTGAAAAATAAAAAAATAAAAAAATAAAAAAAATAAAAAGAAGGCTCGGTGAGGTTGCTGGGGGTAGTACGGTCGTGCAGGACACAGACGTGGGCCTAGGGATCCAGTAAACTTTAATTTCTTGTTCTTTTTTTTTTTTTTTTTTTTTGAGGGACCATCTACTTATTTTAAAGTAGAATAATACTAAAAAAAATTAACTCTAATATAAATTTTTAAATACTAATTTACATGTTAGTAAGTTGTTATATTTTAATTGATAAATATAATCAATTGATATATAATCTTTTAGGGTTTGTTTGTTTCATCATTTCCATTCAACTCAAACCGTACTTTTTTTTGTCTTTTTTTCAAAAAGTTTTTGTCTTTTTCTCAAAAAGTTTTTTCTCTTTTCTGAAAATTCAAAAAAATTTACTATTACAACTAAAATATTTCAACTCAAACTAACCAACCAAACACACACTTAAACACTTACTAATTAAACAATGACAGTTCACATGTGATGTTAGAGTTAACATTCCTAATATTTTTTTTTAAAACAATAAGTGTGACGTTTTGTTTTCTTTCGAACATATATGCTCCTTCCATGATGCTCCAAAACCTTGTAAAGTGACAAGGTACTTTTTTGAGGTGGTCCTTTATTACGTCGTGAACGATGTAGTGGATGAATAAAAAGCAGATAGGACCCATAATCTATTGAAAGATAGAAACCAAATAAGTGCATGTGCGACCTACATAATATTTTTCTATAAATAATGCAACAAAATTTCTCTGATGTTCTATAAAGTTTTGGAGAAAGGGACGTTATTCGAAATCAAAAAAGGGACAGAAATAATGATTCATGTGGTGGCCATTGTTGAAGATTTAAGGAATATATAGATATGGAAGGCAAGAAAAGACATAGCACTAAAGATTCTTAGGGCTCGTTTGGCATTCAAGTTCAAATTGTACTTTTTCATATCAGTTTTTGTTTTTTTCTAAAAAAGTTTTTTGTTTTTTCTGAAACAGTTTTTTTGTTTTTTCTGAAAAGTCAATAAAAATTACTATTGAAACTTAAAATTTCCAACTCAAACTCATTCACCAAACGGACGCTTAGAGTACAAAAATTGCATTTTGTCTAGATTCTTTCTTTATTTATCTTGTACTTTTTATTCTTTTTATTAATAAATTTGAGTTCAGGATTTGATAAATTAAAGGATGAGTTTTTTAGTTGGTGCAAGTTTAATTGGGACGTGTTAAAGTGCTCTAATATCAATTATCCTCTCTTTCTGTATACTTAAAAAGTCACATACCAATGCAAATTTTCCCTCAGGTTTGGGTCACTTGGGCTAGGAGCATCAGGATCAACCATAACCTGCCATTGTTTGATGTGATGAAATTAAGTTAAGAAGAAATAAACTAATTGTACTAGCAAAAAGAAACAAAACAAAAAAATAAAAGTAAATTAAGCACGAGAAATATGTATATGCATATATATGTGTAACTTATATAATAACAAGTTAAAAAGAAAAAAGTGGTTGTAGATATAATAACAGTAAATTCACATTGAACTCTAACATAAAATGCACCAGTTCGATTCCGCCATCCAAAATTCAAAATATAAAAATAAGAAGTAAAAGAAAAACAATTCATCGTGCAATTTTTATAAGCAAAAGCCAAAAACAATAACCAAATCACTAAGATGATGATATTTTTAAAGCACATATAATGAAAGATTAAAAATGTAACGTAGTGAGAGAAAAAAAAAAAAAAAAAAAACAAAGAGTTAGCATTCAATGGATACAAAGTCAATGGTATTTGTGCAACATGCATAATGAGACTGAATAATATATATATATATATATATATATTCATTACCATAAACATATAACTATTATGAGCAAAAACAAAAACAATAACCAAATCATTAAGATGTAAAGACTTTTTTTTATAGCACACTTAATTACAGATTGAAAACGGAAACAAAAAACAATTATCATGTGATTCATTCTATCCAGAATTATGTTAGTATAAGTTCTTATTGTTAAGGGTAAAAAGAAACTCGTGTCTCATACGTAAAAATATAATAATAATAAAGACGTAAAAAGGTAATGGTCAATAAATTTAACAAATTGACCTTTTAAAAACTCAATTCTTATAGGCTCAAATTAGTTAACATGGCGTTAGAGCATAACAAGTTTAAATGAGCAATATAATCTATCCAATACAAGATAGATGACTCCAAAGAAAAAACTATCTTACGGGTGAGTGTTAAAAGTAAAAAGAAACTTATATTCCACATCATAAAAATATAATAACAACAAGAGACATGTCTTGAGCAATATGGGGTGAGTATAGTAAAACATACCAAAGTGTGCAAGTTCCGGAAGTCATCTCCACCAATATCAACTCTAGGCTGGTTGACGACTTGAGAAGGTTTCAGCTCACAACCATTGTTGACTACCTTATTGCTATAAGTGACTCTAAGGGATATGGACTTTGTGAAGGGGTCCAAAACATCATGTATTACTCTACCAACCACAAGAGGGTCCGCAGGCATGATTTTAGTTACTTGAAATTAAAAATAAAGAAATAAGTACGTTTGGTGAATGAGTTTGAGTTGAAAATTTTCAGTTTCAATATTAATTTTTGTTGACTTTTCAGAAAAGACAAAAAACTTTTTCAGAAAAAGACAAAAACTGAGATAAAAAAGTATATTTTATTTTAAAATAAGATAGTAAACCAAACATCACCTAAAAAAACTAAGTAAAACAAGTACTACTAAGTTGAAAAAAATGCTAAACTAATATATATCTATGACCATAAGTTTGAATTTTTGTTGTCGCGAATTTTTGCTCATAAATTTCAAGAGGGCTAACGGCTATTTATACTGAATTTCTCTCGATGCGCATTGTCTGCCTTCCAACACGTGTAACATCAACAGGTTCTTCTTATTTCACATTGCATATTTTGGTTGGCATTTTCTATATTATTATTCTTTCGATCGATTCAAAAATTGGTGATGATCTCTCTGGCTTTCTCTTTCATGCTTAACTGTAAAGTAGAGTAGTGGACCAATTTATTTTATTCGAAGTCACAAGTGATCCGTATGCTAGGTGTCGAGAGTTAGAAGCTCTGATTTTATCCTACCAATTAGAATAATAAAAAAAAAATTGCAGAAGAAAATAACAAAAAATGTTAGTCTCAATGACTAAGTCCTCTTTTGGCCATTGCAATAATTCAATATGATGATTAATAAATTTACAAGGCAAATTCATGTACCCTTAAAATCTTTTTTTTTTTTTTTTTTTGTCTTTCTAATCTCTATGATAATTGACCCTAATAATGGCGTCTTGTATTTATAATGAAAATTAGGGCAATCAAAAGTACAAGATAAAGTCTGATAACTATCCTTAAGGTTAATCTACATACTGTCTCTACGTCAGGACAATAATTAGGCTTCACAAATCGACATTCTCTCACTTGAAAACTAATATCACCATCAGTGGCTCCTCTGCATTGGCAACAACTACTCAATCCTCAGAGAGAAGTCCAACTGAAATATCTTAATTATAACCAGTCTTATTTTATACCTCTTGTTGCCATTATGTTATTCCTTTATTCGATAAACGCACTTATCCCTCATAGCCAACTCCCACCACAACCCGCATGGCTTCCTCATAATTTGTGCTCCTGATGGACTAATAATTCTGGTAGATCTCCTTAGTTCCGTCATTGAGGTGTTCTGATTCCCTTATGGAGCTGTAGTTTGTCGATTTTCAAGACCAATCTCCACCTAGATCACTAGAAGATCTATCAATAGAATTACCTCGAGCTTCTTATTTTCAGGACCGGTGCTTTAAGGGTCTGTTATATCAACATGTCTTTATATAAGACATCATCTTTGAAGATCATATCTTGGCTCCTAGGATCAAATGGGAAGCAGTGCTAAAAATTCTGGCAAATATAAATCATTGATTCATCTGGTATCTAAATATATGATTTATTTACATACAAGTTTACTAGATCGAAAATTTATTATTAAAAAAGAAAAAAAAAGATTATTGATCCAATGTCACATTCAGTAAAGATTTATGCTACGTGTATAGGGTGTACTCAATGTATCCGAGCTTGCCGCACAAATGTATTAGAAATGATACCTTGGGATGGGTGTAAAAAGCTAAACAAATAGCTTCTGCTCCAAGAATAGAGGACTGTGTGGGTTGTAAAAAATGTGAATCTGCCTATCAAATGGATTTCTTGAGTGTTCGAGTTTATTTGTGGCATGAAACAACTTGAAGTATGGGTCTAAGCCAAGATCGTATTTAGCAACCAAGCATATGCTTATTAATTTAGAGTTCTGCTCATCCTCTCAGCCGAACCATTCTGTTGAGGTTTCTCTAGGATGGTCTTCTTTTTCTTGATTCTACTTCCTGCTTAAAGTAATCATACATGTATTCTCCACAATTATCTTATTACAAGAACTTTACCTTCAAATCTCTCAGTTTCCATTGTCACTCTCTATCTCTAGAAAGCATCAAAGACATCAAATTTCTTCTTCCTCAAATAAATCCGTACCTTGATTCCCATCTCGTCAATAAACATCACATAATAACTATAGTCTCCAAGGAAAGTAACAACTGAAGGCCCCAATACCAACTCCAATTTTGAACTATTGTCTCCCTTGGTGAAATTAACCCTTTCATGCTTACCGAGAATATAACCTTCACACAACTATGCTCAACAGATTTCAACCCCGATAGCTTTCCGTTAGACTGAAGCACTTTCATTCCATTCCCATTCATGTGCCCGAGCCTAAAATGGCATAAATCAGAATTAACAGAGGAATTCAATAACTGCAACCGCTAAAAGTAATGTAAATAGTTCTAGTTCTACTAACACGAGCAACAACCACGGCTCTCTTGTTGACTTTCCATGCACAACAATTGGAAGTCACATTATGTCCTTCGTCATTGCCCTGTCCAAACTGAGATCAAATTACGCGTTAGTTTTGATTCATATCTCAGCTTTTTAAATATTCAATACAAATCTGTTTGGCATTCTCAAACTAACACTCGAAAAGAAAGAACGTTGGGGAATGATGATTTCATTCATTGAGTAATTTTTAATACAAATACAGCCTAACTAAGAATAGGAAACAATATCACTAATTCTAAGAAACCAATAACTGCTAACAATACTCTCCTAAAATACAGATTTGACACCTAGCCAAAAATACAATTATAGCTATACATGGATTCTATAATTACAGCTATACATGGATTCTTTCCCAAAAACAGTTTCAGATCTTCCGACACATCCCCTCAAGCCGGTTTAAAAATATCTTTCATAGCCAGCTCGCTTACTAGAAAGTCAAACTGTTTTTTTGGTCATATTTCCAAAAAGGAGAAAGAAAGCATTTTTTTGATTTTTTTTAAGGAAAAAATTTCTTTGTTAACAAATCGAGTTTCTTTTTAATAATCATGAGAATTACCTTTGGTAATTTCTGCTATGATCCCATGGAGTAATTGTGATAATTACCACTAAGTCATTATAATGTTGACTAAAATTTCATATGTAAAAATATGAGTTTCTATTAAATGTGGTAGTGTAAAAATGTGAGGCCGATAAAATCTGATCAGACGGTACTAGATATGTAAATTTTAAAAAGTAGTGCTAAATTAAAAAAAAAAAAAATCAGAGGTGCTATAATTAAATTTAACCCTAATCTAAAAAGTGTAAAGAGGGAATTATCAAAATTAAAAGTTTAATGGATACTTTTAATGGATCCACTCTTGATTCCTTTTATCTCTGTAGTATGTATAGCTTTGTTAGTTACGATATTGAGTATTTTATAGTTTTAGTACAGTATAAGAAAGTTTTGAATTTTTACCCGCCACTTGGTTAACTTGAAATTGGAATTTATAAGAAGTTAACACATTTTATTAAGCTCAACTTGAAATGGTGGAATAAGTGGCCACTGTCGCTGTCAAGACTCCCATGATCGTGGCCGCCATAACCGCCAAGACCCCACCATAGTGTCCGAGCCACCAACGTGACCCCTAGAATATGAGTGGTTTTAGGATTTTCATTGTTGTCGAATAATTTATTTGGTTGGGTTGATTAAGATTTTTTTTTTTTTTTTGATGAATTGGTTGGGTTAAGATTGGATTTTGTTAGATTCGCTTTTATTATTATTATTATTATTATTATTATTATTATTATTATTATTGTTGTTGTTGTTATTATTATTTTGTATTTAAGTTTTTTTTGTTTGGATTTATATATTAGTTTTTACTGTATTTAATTATTTTGTGTTAGTTATATTGGTAATTATGATGAAGAGAGCTAACAATATAGTTTTTGAAAATGGTTATTTGTGTGGTGTAGTTATGATTGTCATTTTTTATTTGCTGATAATATGTGAATAAATTATTAATATGATCGTGAATAATTTATAATTGCTTCAATTATATTAGGGCTAAAACAATGTTTAAAATTTTTTTTAAACGTTTCATGACTGTTTTTGGAGAAAGAATCATTAAAGGTAGCACATTTTAATGAAGGTTTTTCCAAAAACTGTCATTGAAAGTACCGTATGGGACACCTTACATACTTATTCAATCAAGGATGGTTAAAAACTTGTTGATATTTGAGATGTCTGTCAAATATTGATGATGATTCTTTTCAATTTTTATATTGACTAATTGCAATAATATAGGAGATTTAAATTTATTTGTATTAATTTTCATATTAGGAAATATGAATTTTCTTAATTATAGAAGTTTTGATATTTTTGGGTAACTTACCCATTCTTGTACTTGTAAAAATGTATTTGCATGAGAACTCGTTCATAGTGTTACTTGCTAGTGAATCTTCTCTCTATTTATAGTCCATGGAATATGAAACCCGTTCATAGTCCTTTAATCTTCTCTCTTTATTTGTTTTGTTTTGTTTTGTTTTTTGTTTTTTGTTTTTTTTGAAAGTTTTAACATATTTCTTTGTAATCTCTTCATCAGAGAAAGTGGTTTACAATGCTAATCATCAAGGGAAAGAGTTTTAGAAGAGGTTTCAAACTATGAAGGTTAGTTTCACAATTGTCAATACCAACAACGTTTTTAGTTCCTAATGTTATAATTATACATGTAGTTGATGCAATATATATCAGGTTTAGAGTGTTTTCCACATTTTTGGTTTTTAATAGTGAAATAGATTATCTTCCCAAGAAAACTATTATAGGTGCTTGATAGTATTTTCCACATTTTTTTTATTTTTTTAATCAACAAATTCTTTAAATAATTTGTCATAATTAATGTCAAACCTTGTCCTAACTCTCTTGTAGCCATTCTACAATTTTCTATTTTTAATTATAATTTACACATAGTTTTCCAAAGGGTGTGTCATTGACATTATTTTATGCATTTCTTTATTATTTATTCTTCCAAATATTATCGTCTTTATTTTATTTTATTTTATTTTATTTTTTGAGGCTGTTGAACGGGTAAAAGTTAACCATTGGTGGCTAAATTTATGTGGGAAATGTTGTGAGGTTTTTGTCTTTTCCCTTTCTCACTCTTGAGCATGACTTTCAGGTGACAGTAATGGGGGATACCAATCATATCTTCTGTGATCTAAAACTAGATCGTAAGGCCTAGTTTGGGAATTTAATTCAAAATGTTCTTTTCATTTCAATTTTTCTCTTTTTCTGAAAAAAAATTATCTTTTCTGAAAAGTCAACAAAAATTTTCAACTTAAACTGTATTTTTTTAATTCAAATTCATTTATCAAATGGACTCTTAGATGAGAGGTTTTAACTCCATTCTTATGAGGAGTGCTATTTAGCACCGTTTGTAAGAACACGATCCAGGTGTATTCCACACTATATGGTCCACGAAACACACTGTTGTTATGTGTAAAGTAGACATTCAATTAAAAATTTTGCTAGTTTTTTTTTAAAAAAATAAAATTAAGGAAAAAAAAAAAACAAACACTTAACTCGTGGGCCCAATCTTTTTTAGTCCCATCTCTCTTGTTCGTGGTATTCACGCTTAGCTTTCCCCAGTGAAGTAAAGCAATGGGTTTTTGTGGGACTTACTGAAAATGTAAAAGGTTCTTGATGTTTGTAAACATTTCTCTCTCTCTCTCTCTCTCTCAAATTTTCCTTCTTCTTTTCTAGCCTCTTGCAATCCCATTCCAAACAAACCTTGAAAAATCTCCCTCCAAAGAGATTCACATTGGTCCACCGCCACTAACACCAAGGAGTGAATTCTTCTCGAACTCAACGTCAGCACTACTAACAATCTCTCTCTCTCTCTCTCTCTCTCTCTTCAATTCTAATCTCTTAAAGGAACCTTGCTTTTCTTCCTTAGGTCTGATTTTCTCTCTCTCTCTTTTTTTTTTTTTTTTTTTGGGGGGGGGGGGGGGGGGGGGGGAACAGCTGGAGATGGTTGTGAAAGTTAGGCCACGTTGTTAGGCTCCTCGGCATGGTATGGTGTATCCGATGAATGAACTACACTCCTTGCCGCTTTGTGTTAATATCTTCTTTACGAGGAAATCCGATTTCTTTTTTTTTCATTCAGGTAAACAGAAAAGCTTAGATTTTTTTTTTTTTTTTCCTTGTAAGTTAGGATTTATGAAAAGATGGAGATGAAGTCTGAAAGAGAAGGACATGAGGAGAGTATAATAAGAGAGAAAAATAGTGAGATTTATACTTTTTTTATACGTCAAAATTTTATACTTTTTTTTTTAAATATTCATATGTCAAAATTTTTTACTTTTTTTTCTTTTTTTTTTTTTAAAGATTCAGTATACATGGCTCTGACTGACTCTGATAGCAATTATCATGGTCCGAAGACATGCCACGTGTCGTTCATATTAGTTAATTCTCATTTTTTCGTCCTAACTAGTCTAATACCCATTTGTTACACAAAAGAGGAAAATAAATAGATAAATAAATAAAAAAATTAAATAACATTTAGTAATAATAGTTGGTTATGATAAATAATATAATTATAATAAATTTTCAAAAATATATTAAAAAAAAGGTCTTCAATAGTTTTCTTTCCATTCCCATTCCAAACCATCATTACCATAAACTAGAAAAACAAATTAACATAAATTAAAAAGCGAAAAACAAAATATATAAATGTAAGGGGAAAAAAAAGAAGCTAGAAATAACTTAGAAAAAAACAAAACAAAACAAAAAAGCAGACCATACCTATATTTTGCTTCATCTTTTTGTCTTTAATTTTTTTTTTTTTTTTCAAAATCTCTCTCAGTCATAAAAATGTAAACTAATAATAATAATAATAACAATAATAATAATAATAATATAAAAAACTTTTTATTGGTGATGCAGAGATAAAGATAGATAAATAAAAATGACTACAATAATTAAAAATAAAAATAGAAAAAAAAATAAACAAAAGGAGAAAAAAACTCAACAGGGGAAAAAAAGATTGGAGAAAAACAACAAAATCAAAAACAGATTCTATTATTTTGGTATTTACTGTTTTTTAAAATAAATAAATAAATAAATTTTAGTTAGATTATATACATATAAAACACAAAAATTAACTATAAAATCTTAAAAAAAAACCCAACAAATGAAAAAGCCAAAAAAACCAAGCACAAATCGAAAAAAGAGAATTAAAAAAATTTGAAAATCGGAAATGTGGAAACAAAAATCATTAAAAATTATAAAATAACAAAAAGATGAAGAAAAGATGAATAAAAAACTAGGCTTTAAAATTTAAATCTTAGAAAGCAGAAAAAAGAAAAAGAAAAAAAAACTAAAAAGGGGAAAAAAAAGATTAAAGAAAAACAGCAAAATAAAAACATATTCTATTATTTTTTTGTTTATTGTTTTTTACAAAAAATAAATAAATAAATAAATTTCAGTTAGATTACATTTATACAAACATTGCACTTTAATACATCGTCAATGGACAATTTAAAAAATGCACATTAAAAAGGTAATAATTTGCAGTTATTGTAGCTATCAGAAAAGGCAATTACAAAGGAAGGGTAAAATTATCCATAAATAATTTTATAAGGACAAAGTTGTCCCAATACTGTAGCAAGCTGTAAAGGTAACTAAAGCCCAATGGCAAAATTGTCAATTGACAAAGAGGGTAAAACCGGAATAACACTGTAGCAAAAGAAATAAGCAATGATAAAGAAAGGGCAAAATCATCCATTAATAATTTTAAAAGGACAAAATTGTCCCAATACTGTATCAAACAATAAAAGTAACTAAAATCCAATGGTAAAATTTCCAATTGACCAAAAAAAGAAAGGGTAAAACCGGCATAACATTGTAGTGAAAAAAAAAATTAGTGATGAAGGGCAAAAAAGTTATTACATTGTAAAAAAAGTAAAAGTTACTTGTATTACTGTAGCAAAAGCAACGGAAAAAAAAAAAAGAAGCAAAAAGTATTGTATAATACTGTAGAAAGAACAATGAAATCCCCTTCTCCTTTAGTATATTAGTATATTATTGTAGCAAAAGCAATGGAAATAAAAAAAAAAAAAAAAAAAAAAGCAAAAGTACAGTATATTACTGTAAAAAGAACAGTGAAATCCCCTTCTCCTTTAATATATTAATATAATGTTGTTTTTTTACTAGAATTCTTTAATCGCCCTTTGGATAATAGATGTAGCAAATTTTTAAATCAGTTTAAAAAATTGTGTCACATTTTCCTGATGTTATATGCTCAACATTTATGCTTTGTTTGGTAACAAAGTTTAACTCTAACTAAAATGTACTTTTTCGTCTCAATTTTTATCTTTTTCTGAAAAGTCAATAAAATTTATAACTACTTTTTAAAAAGTCAACTCAACTCAAACTTAAAAATTTTATTTCAACTCAAACTCAACTCATTTACCAAACGGACCCTTAAGCTTCTTTGTTCAAAACCGATTGTTTTTTTTTCTTATTAATTATCTAGCTATCTATTTATTTTCTAGATTGTACTCCCTTCATAAAAATATGAATATAGAAAAATCGCGTAACTAAATAAATAAAAAAAGTACGGGGAACAAAAAAAATAATAAAATAAAAAAAGATTTTTCCTTTTTCTAAGTTGTATTTGTCGCTGTCATTGTAAACACGACAAATTTATTCAACAATAGACGCAATCCATGTCCTTAATTTTATTTCGAAATTTTGAAAGATAGCCAAATTAATTAAACAGCATACTCTGCAGTTGAAACGCAGAGATTTGGTGATGGCAGTGAAAGTTTTCAGAAGAAGAATGTGCCCTTTAAAACGACGAAACTTTTTGGAAATTTAATTATGTGATCATGGGGTTGATGATTTGATGAAAAAAACTATAATAAACAAATTTTTATTACAAAATGGCCTCAGTGTGTCTAATTTTTTCACCGCATGCGCGCCTTGCCTAGGCGCTCAAGCCATGATATGATCCAAAATTCAGGAGATGAAGTTTGTTTGTTTGTTTTTTTTTTTTTTTTTTGTTTGTTTTTTTGTATTTTTTTGTTTTGTTTTTTTGTTTGTTTGTTTGTTTGCAAAGCTGCTTTGTCAAAACAATATTAGGTTGGCTGTAATAACATGTGAGCTTTTGCTGCGGAAGTTGCAGGATTGTGGTAGGATTTTCCCTTGTTTCTCTACTCTTCACTAATTTACAACTCTATGTTCCTTGAATTTTGAACTCATTCTTCATTATATCAGTCCAGTAAATCCTACATTTGACACTGTTAAATAAGATTACAGTTATCATAAATTATTTTGTTATCTTAATTATTAAGGGTAGAATAGTGTTGTACTTATTTTCTGCAAGCCTTTAGAAACCTCTCTTCTCATTTATTTTTAGTTAACCAGTACAAAGAAAAATCCTAGCTTTGTTTTGTTCTTCAGCATGGTTCTTAGTTTTCATAGACACAAAACATGTTATTATCATTATAGTTGAAACGCTGCATACAATGCCAATTCAATTCATATGTACTGTTTACAAATCTTTCATGATCTTTTTAAGATAGGATCTCATACCAATAATGCACGTTTCTAATCATTATATCTTATCAATATCACATCAAAATAAATAAATATATATGTAGAATAGATAGTTTCTTATTTTAATATTCCGTACGGCTGAAAAACAGAATCCTTCCGACAATGTAAGTTTCCATAAAACTCCATGTTTTCGTATAGGCAATGGACAAAGCCTAGGAGTTGGGATACGGATCAAGAGATGAGCCGTTGGAAGGCTAATAATTTAAACTCAACTCAAAGCACTGAATCATCGAAGCATGGCTTGTCTGAACAACCTGCAAACCGAGTGAGATTCCGAGGCATGATCTTCTTCCACTTCCAAAAGGAAAATAATGGAAGTACTGTCCTCTCAAATCCAATTAGCTATTTGCACTGCCTTCTTCTGTAAGAAACCGCTCTGGCTTGAACTCAAGTGGGTCTTCCCAGTGCTTTGGTAGCCCACACATTGATGAACAACCTGGTCTTTTCTGGCAATGTTATAGCCATTAACGGTGCAGCTCTTCGATGATTTCCTGAAGATTAAGGGGCCTGCTGGGTGAAGTCTCAATGTCTCCTTCACTATAGCTTGAAGATAAGGAAGACAATTAATGTGATGTGGTGCAACAACAGTAGTTGGCCTTTATGATGTGTTAGGGACCAACATTTCTGGTTTTCATATGGTCTTTTGTCGCTGTCTAATTTGGACGAGAAGTTAGTATTTTATTTATATATATATATATATATATATATATTTTTGTGGAAACTGGCCAACAAGCAAAATTTGTCACTCTGCCATGATGTATGTCATTTTTCGGCTAAATTCTATCATTTATGCATTCAAAAAGCCCCCCTCCCCCCTTGTTTTTTTTGGTAATTTCGGTTTTTATAATAAGTTGACCTAGGAATTTGGGATTCTAATTCCAATTGCATTTCCTTATTCCTTCAATTTATTAATTTCCACTTCTGCTTTTTGTTCACTACTTTCCTTTTTTAAGAAAAATTCATATTTTATTAATTTTTTAAGTAGGTTTGACCTTTTTTTGTTCAGTATCCCGTTTAAAATTTGTCCCATAAACATGGACGCCCTTTTATAGTGAAAGCCAGCTTTTGATGATTAATGAAATTTTGAGTGTTCACTATTTTCTTTCCAATTTTCGATATTGTGTGAATCAACCAACTTTGATACTTATTCCTGGTATTATGTGTTTTTCCTGGCATTTTATGTGAATCAATAGGTTCACTGATCAATTCCCCTTTTATTTTTCTGTTTTATTTTTCTAACATATGCTTCGGCTATAACAAAACGTCTGACTCTTCTACCAGTTTGGTTCTCTCAACAATAGAATAAATGCTTTCGTCATGATGTTCGGGTGGTTTATTAGCTCTGCTAGTGCCCATTCTGTAGGGATGGTGGATGTGTCCGTCCCTGCTACAAGTATGCCATATATAGTGGTTTCTTTCTTTTTTTTTTTTTTAATGAAAAGGAAAACTAGAGGAGACCAAGTAGACCGAGTATGCATATTATATCAGGATGAATCCCTTTATGTGGGCTCTTGTCAATCTGCAAAGATGAAATAACGTGTCATGCGTCTTAACAACCTTTTTAGCCATTTCCGGTGAGGACACCACCACACAAGGGACAGAGCCAAGAGAGAGATGAATCAAGGGTTCATAGTGGTTTGAGATATCTTGGAGAGCTTGGTGTGGTATCGTGCCAAGAAGGTGATGGTGTCCAATGACTGGAAGAACGAACGGGCTCGGTGGACGTGGTGCCTTGCTCCGAGTTCTAGATAATATGGCTCGGACCAGAATGGTGGAGACTAGCCAGACCAGGAAAAGTATGGCGTACCCTTGCAAATCTGCCATGGAAGAGTTTTAGTGAAGGATACAAGACGTGGAAGTTATGGGAATGCTTTCATAATATGGACAATTGCTTTAATTTTAGCTATGTTCTTTTGAAATTTCACGTTCAGAAGTAGCTCTTTAACTGGTCAAATTAAAAAAAAAAAAAATTTTTTTTCTCATGTATTTCTCATGTTCCTGTAGAAACTGATGTATAAGTCCTGGTTATGAAGAAAACTTTTCCACAGACAGCAAATTTTTCAAGAAATTTTCATGAGTTCGACAGTAAACATGATGTTTAGCTATTAACAAATCCTACTCTTAATGTCATTTGATGTGCTAACTCCTCTATCGACATTGATAACATATTTATATTCGATTTTTTCCTATCATCATTCAAATTGTTCGCATTTGCATCGTCCTTTTTGGTTTAAGCCCTTTTTTCTCTTTTTCTTTTACCCTATGAAAATAAATCACTAGTCTGTAAGCCTTCAGTTTTTTAAGCGTAAGCGTTACATACATGTAGTTAGAATAAAAAATTGACTGAGTTAGCCAACATCCATAAAGAAAAGACAAACTAAAATGATATCAGAGAATGAGGTCCCGAGCTTCAAAACCTCCGTACTTGAACACATTAAAATTTGATCATGTATTAGGGCTGTCCAATTGATATTCGATCGCACTGTTTCCCATTGACCTGCCTGTGTATGCGGAGAGTTTTCATGAATCTTCATAATGGCAGTGGACACAGCCTAGCAACTGGGACACAAACCAAGGGATGAGCCCTTTGGAGGGTCATCCCAGGAGCCTCTTCCATGTCAAGATTACTCCCATTTCTTTCTTCAACCTTCCTCTCAAAGCATGGAATCATCAAAGCGAGGCTTGTCTGGATGACCTGCATACCAATTGACGTTCCGGGGCATAACCTTTTCCTGCTCCCAAACGGCAAAAGCTGAAAATACTGGCCCCTCACATCCAACGGGCTTCTTCCACTTCCATCTTCGCTAAGAAACCTCTCTGGCTTGAACTCAAGTGGGTCGTCCCAGTGCTTGGGGTCTCTGCCGATTGCTCATGTGTTGACAAACAACCGAGTCCTTTCCGGGATTTCATAGCCATTAATGGTGCATTTCTTCGATGATTCTCTTAATATCATCGGTCCTGTTGGGTGAAGCCTCGGTGTCTCTTTCACTATAGCTTAGATGTAAGGAAGGTTGGCAATGTCCGACTCTTCTACTAGTTTTGTTTTCCCGACACATTATCGATTTCTTCTCTCACTTTGTTTATGATATTTGGGTGGTTTATTAGCTCCGCTAGCGTCCACTCTATTGTTTTAGCAGTCGTGTCTGTCCCTGCTACAAACATGTCCTGACAATTCGGTAATTGGTAGCTTTATTAAAATCAAGCATTCAAATCCACGCTTCAAATGAATGAAAAAGTACACATGCAGTTCTTTAGCAGTCTCAAGAAACAGGACAAACAGAGTATTTTAGGCTCGGAACCAAAATTTTTTAGTTTCCTACTTATGCTTAAAAACCGGTGCTTAAAGAGCGAAACAACAACATTTGTAGAGTTTAGCAATCAGAAAATGAACAAAGATTAAGTTGAACCAAAAATACTAATATAAACATTCAGATGATTTGGTTGAAACCGTACCATGATGAATGCCTTAATGTGGTCTTTCTTCAACCTAATCTCCGAGTTCTTGTCTTTGGATATATCAAGTAAAATATTGAGTAAATCCTTGGCTTTTTCACCTCTACCCCTGCCCTCCTTCCTTGCCTCTTCATGCTCTTTTATAATCTTCTCCATCATAGCATCAAATCTGTCATGAATTTCTTTACACCTCTTCTCGAATCCTTGCAAATCCAAGTTCTTTAAAAACCAAATATGCTCGGACAAGTTATATCTTCCGGCGATCTCGGTAGTCTCTTTCACCAACTTCCTAATCTCTCCGGCTTCATTATCATCCTCGGAACACTTTTGGCTCATAGTCATTCTTGATATGACATTACTCGTGATCTTAGCGAGCTCTACTTCAAGTTCCATGGCTTCCTTTTGATCAGCCTTTCTCATTATCAACTTCATAAATCTCTTAAGCTCGTCACGCCTAACGGGAAGAAATTGGTCCAATGTTTGGCCCCCAAGAAGCTGAGACATGCATATTTTCTTCATGAATTTCCAATAGGGTCCATAAAGCGCAAAGGTGAAATCGGCTGAGGGATAAGAAAGGTTCTTAATGGCGAAAAATTGCGGGCGATCCAAGAACGAAGATTCGTTGGTCTTGAGCAACTCTTTGGCCATTTCTGGTGATGAGACAACCACACTAGGGACATAGCCAAGGGAGAGATGAACCAAGGGTCCATATTGGTTTGAGAGTTTTTGGAAACCTTGGTGTGGAATTGGACCAACTAAGTGAAGGTGGCCAATGATCCGAAGAGCGGGCGGGCTTGGTGGTAGTCGAGCCTTGGCCCGAGCTTTCACAAGTAGGGCTCGGACCAGGATGGTTGAGACCAGGCAGATCACCGGGGAGAGTATGATGTAGCCTTGAAGATCTGCCATGGATGAGTTTTATTTATTTATTTATTTATTATTATTATTTTTTTGGTAGAGAATGAGTTGTTGAAGTTAAAGGGAATGCTTTTGTGAAAGGTAGATCTAAGCTTTTTCTTAGAAGAAACACAAGTGGATAAAGGATTTTTTTTTTTTTTAATTAAAAAAACACAAATTTGAAGCAATATGGGTCATCTAATGCGGGAATCTAGGCTTCAATTTTCTAAAGCAGAACAAATGGTAAGGTAACACTTTTTTTTTTTTTTTTCCAAACTATCAGCCATTAACATCATGAGAGAACTAATTTATGAAAATAATAATAATAAATAATAGTAATAAAAAAAAAAGGGTTTTCGCCGTCTTGCTTACAAGCAAAAAGAAAAGTCAAAGAAAAAATTACTTTTTTTTTTTTGGTGAATATTACTTTTTGGTCAAAGGAAAAAAAAAAAAAGATTACTTTATGAAAAGTGATGTGGAAGTTGTTGCTATCATCAAGGCATTTTTAGGCCAACGAAGTTGCTTCTAATCTTATGTGGTAGAATTTTTTTCTTTTTTCTCTTTTGTTTTTTTCGGATAATCATTATCATGTTGGAGTAAAATATTGTGTGACAACTCAGAGCAAAAATAATAGTGAGACAAATATATTAGTGATTTCTATTAGCCGCCCAGGATGGATGTACATACTTTAATGATTGTGAAAAGCCCACCTTCTTTGTCGGTTCCTGTATTTTTTTTTTTTTTTGAAAGAAAAAGCTTCATTGATGAAATCACAAAGCAAGATTGGCTTTCACAAACGGACCAAGCCATCTTGGAACATAGTCAACACCAAAACAATAAACCGACTTAGAAATAGCATGTCTTGCCAAAAGATGAGCAACTCTGTTCCCATCCCGGGAAGTATAACCAACCGTCCCACTCCTTGCAGCCGAAATGAAGTCTCTGACATCTTCAACAATATTCGCTTCTGGTGCCTCCTCTACTGGACTCTGAATAGCACTAACAGCATTTAATGCATCCGATTCTACCACCCAACTTTCTAATCTCAGAAAGTTAGCTAAACATGCACCATCTCTCACCGCAAGGCATTCTCCTAAGTGGGGAGTAAACTTGCCAAAGATACATCTCGCCAAAAAACTCAGAACAGCCCCATCTTTATCTCTAGCCACCACTCCAATGCCAATATACTCCAAGGAACTATCTACCGCTGCATCTACATTGATTTTGATCTGACCATGACTAGGGGCGTGCCACGAACCTTTCGGAGCTAGAGTCTTCTTTTCAAGGGGCTTGTCCAGACCATTACAAACCAAAAAATCGCCTAGAAATCTTCCCGCCCAAGACATAACCTCATCTGCATTCATCATTTTATTCTCGAACATCCACTTGTTGCGTCTCTGCCAAAGACACCAAGTAATTGTCAAGAACACACCCATCTCCTCACTATTCCAATGCGTAGCCCCAAAGATACAAAGAGCATAAAAAGGTCCTCCCGGAAACTTCTTCAAAACTGGCCATAACACACTATTCCTCCAAATCTCCTGAGCCTCTAGACAATACCAAAACACATGACTAATGTCCTCCAGATCATCTCGGCATAGCGGACAAAGCTTATCCACCTCAATCCCCCGCTTGGAAAGGGAGGACTTTGTTGGAAGAGCATCATGGAAAGCTCGCCATACATGGATTTTGACTTTGTTCGGTACACATGACTTCCATAATTTCCCCCACCAAATTGAATCTAATCCTCCCCCTAATGTAGATCCCCTACACCTCCTGTCCATCTCAACTCTGTAAGCAGACCTAACAGAAAACCTTCCTTTGCCGTCATAATGCCACACCCACCTGTCAGATCTACTCCTCGAACTCAATGGAATACTCCAAATCAATTCCCGGTCTATCGGTAAAAAGGTTTCTGTATTTTATTGGATTTCTGTATTTTAAATAAAGGAAAAACTAGGTAAACGAAAAAACTTTAAATAAAAAAGAAAAAAGAAAAAAGTCATTCATCAACGTGTCTCTTGAATAAATACTTTCCCTTGGATTCTATTTTCCATTTGATGACGTTAATATTTCTTTTCATTCAAGCCGTTGACCGGTCAAAAAGATCAGTGTGGGGTTGAGAAATTCGCAAGTTTTCAAGTATGGCCAACTTTCCTAAAAAAAAAAAAACCAGGAAAAGAAAAGTAAATGACCAACTTCAATGAAAATTTAACATTTTTCACTTTGGCAGTGGAGTGAACCTAGCAACAGGGACACAGACCAAGGGGTGAGCCCTTGGGAGGGTTAAGCCAGGTCCCTCTTCCATGTCCACAGAGTCACTTTCTCCGTCGACTAATTCCCACTCAAAACACTGAATCATCACGGCGAGGCTCGCCTGAACCACCTGCAAAGCGATTGAGGTTCCGGGGCATCCCCGTCGTCCGCTCCCGAACGGCAGAAGATGGAAATGCTGTCCCCTCACATCCAACTGGCGGTTTCCACTGCCTTCTTCACCAAGAAACCTCTCCGGCTTGAACTCAAGCGGGTCTTCCCAGTGCTTCGGGTCCCTTCCAATTGCCCAAACGTTGACAAACAATTGAGTCTTTTCTGGAATATCATAGCCGTTGATCGTGCATTTTTCCGAGGACTCTCTCACTATCAGCGGGCCTGTCGGGTGAAGCCGCAGTGTCTCTTTCACAATAGCTTGGAGATATGGTAGGTTGGCTATATCTGACTCTTCTACTAATCTGGTTTTCCCAACTACTGCATCTATTTCTTCTCTTGCTTTTTTTGTGACATTTGGGTGGTTTATTAGCTCTGCCAATGCCCATTCTATTGTAATTGCAGATGTGTCCGTCCCGGCTGTAAATATGTCCTGAAAAACGAGAACTTATTATCTTTGTTAGGCCATCTTCAGAGTATATATGTTCATGCAATGTTGTATTTGTTTGAAAAAAACAAAGGTGTGAAGATAGCATATTTGAGATTTGTTCTCAATTTTATAGTTTTATTTAGGATGCTATATCTACCTTTTATCAGCATCATTGAGCTTTGAAATCCATACAAGTAAAGATTTAGTATTTATATAATTTAAAAATGATATGAAACTGAAACGATAAATAAAGAAGTTGAAACACTAATTAATAGAAATCAAATCTCAAAATTTAACACTATCTATCCTTGGTGAGAAATTTAGTACCAAGTTTAGCATATGACAAATTTAGCATGTAAAAAACGCTCAATTGAAAAATATTTTTTCACCTAAGTATCAAAATTTACCACTGATAGATCAGTATAACACTTTATTGGAATACTCTTATTTCAATTTTCTAATTGCTCTTCTTCTTATATTATCATCATAATTGGTCTTAGGAAACACTGAAATGATCAACCGAAGGGGCTTAAAAGAAATGAAAGTGTTTATGGAATTTTAAGATCCATTTCAATTAGTATATGAAGCCACAAAAATTTGACAAAATTTTTCAGATGTTTGTGAAAACATACCAGGATAAATGCTTTAATGTTTTCTCTTGTCAATCTGATCTCTGAGCTCTCATCTTCTGATATATCAAGTAAAATATCAAGTAAATCCTTCACTACTTCACCCTCTCTCTTTCCCTCTTTCCTTGCTTCTTCATGCTCTTCGATGATCCTCTCCGTCATCGTGTCGAACTTGTCGCGAACTTCCTTAAGCCTTTTCCCAAATCCCTGCAAATCAAGGTTCTTACAGAACCAAATGTAGTCCGACAAATTGAATTTCCCAGTTAGCTCAGCCGTCTCCGTCACCAATTTCCTGACCTCATCAGCTTCGCTCTCGTTCTCCGAACATATTTTGTTCATTGTCATTCTTGATATGACATTGTTGGCTAGTTTTATGAGTTCTCCTCCAACTTCAACCGCTTCCTTTTTTTCCGCCTTTTTCTTCATCACTTGTAGAATCTCTTTATCTCATCGCGCCTAACGGGAAGATGCTGATCGAGTGTCCTGCCACCGAGAAGCTGAGACATGCAAACCTTCTTCATGAACTTCCAATAAGGTCCATACGGAGCAAAAGAGAAGTCGGCCGATCCATAAGTGAGGTAATCAACCGCAGCTGTCTGAGGGCGGTTTGCAAACGAAGTTTCTTGCGTCTTAAGGAACTCTTTGGCCAATTCCGGGGATGAAACAACTACACAAGGGAGGGAGCCAAGGTAGAGATGAATTAAGGGTCCGTAGCGGGTGGAGAGTTTGTGGAGGGCTTGATGTGGAATTGTAGCAAGGAGGTGAAGGTGTCCGATGATTGGAAGGGCCGGCGGACTTGGAGGAAGGCGAACATTGGTTCGTGTTTTGTTGAATATGGATCGGAACAGAAGGGTGGAGGCTAGCAAGACTAGGAAAAGTGTGATGTAGTCTTGCAAATCGGCCATGGCTAAACTTTTAGTCGACAAAAAGATGATAACTTCTGAGGGGCAGGGGTGTTCTATAAATGAAGAACTAGGCTTTCTTTTAAGTATGAAAAAAATAAATAAATAAAATAAAATCCCAAGAGGCCGGCAGCAACTAATAAAAAATGAAAATAATGCAGTACTTTTTTTTTTTTTTTAATTATTATCAAAGAGATCTGTTAATTAATTAAGTTACTAATCATTCTAATGCGACTAAGAAATAGTCATGAATATGGCAACTATGTTTTGTGTGATTAGATAAATATAAATCCTATATTAGATGCGTATTATAAAATTGAGCAAGTACATTAAATATTCTGGTTTTTTTTTTTTTTTTTTCATATTTTTCCCGATTTGTTAATACCCGCGTTTCGCTGAGGGAACGGCCCTCATAGGGTAACGGCCGGCCTTGAGGAACGCATCTTAGGAAACGCCAGTGAATGTTATTATCACTAAGTGTGTGTGTGTGTGTGTGTGTATATGACTAAATTTTATTTGTCTTAACTTGTTTGATGCCTTGTGATACGTAAAGCCTGCATTTAACAATTTGTTAATGTTTGAACTGAAGCTCACATCATCTTCTGTTGTCCTTTAACACAATTTTGTACTTCTTGTAAAAAGTGGTTGATGAGGCCGAAAATGGATCTCCACAAGTAAGAGATGCCCAAAAGGGACCTCATATGGTTAGTAAAGATCAAAGAAGTCTACTTCTCAACAAAAATAAAATAAAAATAAAAATAAAATGAAGAAAAAGACCAAAGTATCCTGATACATGCGGATATTTTCACGGATATATCCATTAAATATTTATTGATATCCATGTATGTAAAACTAAAGAAAAAGACTTTAGAAAAGAAAAGAAAAGAAAAGAAAAGAAAAGAAATAAAAGGAACTTTTTTTTAGTCAGTAAAAAAATTCACATGCCCTCTACTTTGTGATATCGTATATCGTATTGTCAACCACAACAACAACTATAATTCTTTAAGTTAAATATAACTTTTTTTTTTTTTCTCTCCACGTGAATTAGTTTTTGGTAATTGGCACTTTCTAGTCATAAATAAAATTGTATGGTTAACGTGTCAGGAATCTAATTTCCTTTAAAAAAGAAATAAATTGTGTTAAGTAATGGACATTATATGATTTTATTGTTAGATAGAATATTCTGAGACTTTAAAATTTACACTTCTTAAAGTTGTTATTCCAAAATGTATTTTTTTATATAATAAATCATTTTTATGTCCATTGTACTTTATATATTTTTTATATACATAATTTAAGTAAAAAAATATATCAATTTATGTATTATTTAGTTCTTTTTCATTTTCTATGATTTCACTTCAAAAATTTCTAAATGTTTTTATGCAAATATCTATATTTGTTTTGATTTCTACTGACATCGACAACGATATTGACAGTATCCTTCGATATTTCAATAAAACAAGACCCTCGATATTTCCGTTTGCAAATGATATTTTCATCCTTGATTTTAACTAATTTATTCTTAAATATAGTGTACTATTGATGTAGTGAAAGTTTATGGTAAATAGTAAAACAACAAAAATAAAGATGATGTATTAGTTAACCTATTGACTTAGACAAAATATCAGAAAAACTTTTCAAAATCCATTGATTCACATAGAATACCAGAAGTTGGCATGAAGATTCGTTGATTCACATAGAATATCGAAAATTGGAAGAAAAAGAGTAAAAACTCGAAATTTCAGTTAACAACTTATGGTTTTCATTACAAAAAGACGTCCTTATTTATAGGAAAAACACACTCGGGAAACTAAGGAAAACAACCTAACATTATTAAAAACATAATAAAATATGAAATTTTTCCAAAAAAAAAAAAACATTGTAGAAAGTGGAATTGGAATTGACTAGACTCAAAGAATAAGGAGATGCAAATGGAATTGGAATATGAAATTCCTAAGTCAACTTATCACAAAAAACGGAAAGTACTAAAAACGGAAAAATGCTCTTTTGAAGGTCTATGCGATGAAATTGCCCAAAAAGTGACATATGTAATGGCAGAGTAATAAGTTTTGCTCGTTGGTCAGTTTTCACCAAAAAAAATGCTAATTTTTTTGTCCAAATATGACATCATCAAAAGACACTATGAAAATTAAAAAAGAAAAAAAGAAAACCTTATTTGGCCTTATAAT
Source organism: Ficus microcarpa (assembly GCA_025413485.1). Taxonomy (NCBI): domain Eukaryota; kingdom Viridiplantae; phylum Streptophyta; class Magnoliopsida; order Rosales; family Moraceae; genus Ficus; species Ficus microcarpa. The sequence continues at coordinate 26,909,267 of CM046387.1, read as the reverse complement.
AGTCCAAATATTAATACGCCATAAAAGGCTAACTCTTTCTTCGTGACATGAATTACGGTGATAGTTTGTCAAAAATAATATTCAACAATTTTAAAACCCATCATCAAAGTTCACATGGCATGACATTGCTCAGAAAATATCCGATTCACCTTCTTGTTTTTCAATTACCTTTTACTTTTTTTTACGCCTCAAAACCGTCAACTAATTTCTGTTATGTAATCTAATTTCTAATTTCTCAAAACCGTAGCTTCTACACAAAAGAGCTTTTAATCCTTCATTGTGACTTCAAACAATCCTCTAGACAATGACAAACTAGTGTTGTAACTTTGAAAGGCTTTGGATATCGTCTGAAATTCTTAGTTTTCCTTGAATCTCACGTCAAAATTTGAAAAATAATAATAGTATTGCAGTATGACCGTTGAATAAGACGTACATTACAAACTTCCGTTGCGGTCACTTAAAATTGTACATGATTTGACATCATCATTACATATTGAAACATAAAGTGAAAACAACTCATATATATATATATATATATATATATATACATACACACTGCTTTTGATGAGGTCGATATAAATATCTAACAAGATAGCTAGGGTATAGTTATACCTAAAATCAAAAACAGAACTTACATAGATCATACTCTTAAATTCACATCTTATATATAGTAGTACCACATGTACTGGTTGTTTCAAACCTTATTCTGAGTAGCGTAGTAGTATATGATAGAAAGAGCTTAGAGTGCTTGACGTTGTTGATTTATTATATGGAAAACTACAAGAAAATGAACTTTTAATCACAATATTTTCTTGTGATATTTTTAGTCATAATAGTTTTGCGTAACTAAATTTTACTTTAGATTGTGACTAATATGCATTTAGTCATGATTTTTGATGTGACTAAAATTTTTAACAATGAAGTTTTTCAAAAAGTTTTAGTCACATGCACCAAAAAGTTATTCCCGACGAAAAACTTGTGGCTAAAAGTTTTAGTCTCAACAAAAGAAACCTGTTAATTAAATGTATATCAGTCACAATTTTGTGATTAAAAATGACATTTAGTTACGCAAAACTAATATGACTAAAAATATTGTAAGAAGATTTGTGACTTGTAGTTGATTTTTTTGGTGTGATTTTAGTATATAAGTGGATAGTATATGACTAAGTATTTTGATTCATCGTAGCCCTTCCACGAGAGCCACCTTCCCCTTGGCAATTGTAATAAACAGCAGCAACAGGAGATCCCAGATTGTAAATCTCAGCAAAGTCTCTAGTGTTGAAGTTTTGGCGCCACCCGGGGAACACTGTTTGCCTTTGGGGTTGCCGGAACAACACGAACACAAAACGATGTATCCCCGCAGTTGGCCGTGGACTCTCATAGCTCACTATCTCATGTCCTACACCAAAATTTAGATTTATATTATTTCAACTCATATTATGTATGATGCTACTAGAAAAATATGTTTTCTTTTAATCCCTTGTAAGAATGTGTGACACAACCACATATGAAGATTAAATTCATTGAACTAAATTATGGACTATACTCCATGTTTTGGAGTATCGGGATTTACAAAATTTGTTTGGTTGTATTTCAAGCGATATTGTTTTCAAGATAAGAAAAATACTTGAGCTTGAAACATAATGAGAAATAGTTTGACAGCATGCTACTCATATCTTATATTCCATAAATAAAAATTAAAGAAAAAGATGGAGAATATATCTAGTAATGCGTACATATAGCATTTTTTTTAAATAAATAATCATAATAGATATCATTCCGTGTACCAAAATATTCTGAATACTAGATCTGCATCCTTTTAACAACCTCATTATTAATCTGTCCTATTACACATATGCACACACACTCATTATAACCATGTACTAATTTTGCAGATGGAAACTAATTAGTAAATTACTTACCAAAACCTGGCCCGGTGGTTACTGGAATATCAGTCACCAACCTGAAAACGTAAATCAAAATAAGGTAATAAAAAAAAAAAAAAAAAGATACTTGGTGCAAATGATAGATTGATTTTATAAACTATGTTCTTATAGCTTGGGAGTTTTTGCCTAGATTCCTCTCTTCTCATCCGTTAAGCTAATCCATTATTTATTTGAACTTAATTTTTTGATCATGTGTCATCCTGTGAAAACTTGAAATTTTACAAGCTCAACTAAATGATGTGCTGAATTTCTAAGAATATATAGTACACTTGGAATCTTTCAAAGTCAGGGATTACTTTACCACTCTAACTCGTCTTTAAAAGGGGAAAAAATGATTAGCAAATCTAACTCTCACAGACTGTGGGGGAAAAGACCTCCCCTAAGCCATAAACGAGAGTGAATGTGATTCCCATGGCTATGAGAGAGGGATTAATTAGTTTATATGTCCCCTTATTTATATGATCGTTCCTATCATTCTAATAATATTTGACACATATTTAACTATCTTAATTTTTTAATTAATATGATATAATATTTTAATTAAATATATTTTTAAATGATGTATCATGAAATTATCAGAAAATAAAAAAGGATAAAAATAAGGCGACACATCAGTTGACTTTTGCATCATTGGGTTCCTGATTTCAAGCAATGGGCGGAATGCATCTAATCCTGAAAAATAAAAAAATAAAAAAATAAAAAGAAGGCTCGGTGAGGTTGCTGGGGGTTGTACGGTCGTGCAGGACACAGACGTGGGCCTAGGGATCCAGTAAACTTTAATTTCTTGTTCTTTTTCCTTTTTTTTTTTTTTTAGGGACCATCTACTTGTTTTAAAGTAGAATAATACTAAAAAAAAATTAACTCTAATATAAATTTTTAAATACTAATTCACATGTTAATAAGTTGTTATCTTTTAATTGATAAATATAATCAATTGATGTATAGTCTTTTAAACACTTACTAATTAAACAATGACTTCACATGTGATGTTAGAGTTAACAACCCTAATATTTTTTTTAAAACAATAAGTGTGACATTTTGTTTTCTTTCGAAAATATATGCTCCTTCCATGATGCTCCAAAAGCTTGTAAAGTGACAAGGTACTTTTTTGAGGTGGTCCTTTATTATGTCGTGAACGATGTAGTGGATGAATAAAAAGCAGATAGGACCCATAATCTATTGAAAGATAGAAACCAAATAAGTGGATGTGCGACCTACATAATATTTTTCTATAAATAATGCAACAAAATTTCTCTGATGTTCTACAAAGTTTTGGAGAAAGGGACGTTATTCGAAATCAAAAAAGGGACAGAAATAATGATTCATGTGGTGGCCATTGTTGAAGATTTAAGGAATATATAGATATATATGGAAAGCAAGAAAAGACATAGCACTAGAGATTCTTAGGGCTCGTTTGGCATTCAAGTTCAAACTGTACTTTTTCATATCAGTTTTTATCTTTTTATAAAAAAGTTTTTTGCTTTTTCTAAAAAAGTTTTTTTGTTTTTTCTGAAAAGTCAATAAAAATTACTATTGAAACTTAAAATTTCCAACTCAAACTCATTCACCAAACGGACGCTAGGGTACAAAAATTGCATTTTGTCTGGATTCTTTCTTTATTAATCTTGTACTTTTTATTCTTTTTATTAATAAGTTTGAGTTCAGGATTTGATAAATTAAAGGATGAGTTTTTTAGTTGGTGCAAGTTTAATTGGGACGTGTTAAAGTGCTCTATTATCAATTATCCTCTCTTTCTGTATACTTAAAAAGTCACATACCAATGCAAATTTTCCCTCAAATTTGGGTCACTTGGGCTAGGAGCATCAGGATCAACCATAACCTGCCATTGTTTGAAGTGATGAAATTAAGTTAAGAAGAAATAAACTAATTGTACTAGCAAAAAGAAACAAAAAAAAAATGTAAATTAAGCACGAGAAATATGTATATGCATATATATATATATATATATGTAACTTATATAATAACAAGTTAAAAAGCAAAAAGTGGTTGTAAATATAATAACAGTAACTTCACATTGAACTCTAACATAAAATGCACCAGTTCGATTTTGCCATCCAAAATTCAAAATATAAAAATAAGAAGTAAAAGAAAAACAATTCATCGTGCAATTTTTATAAGCAAGAGCCAAAAACAATAACCAAATCACTAAGATGATGATATTTTTAAAGCACATATAATGAAAGATTAAAAATGTAATATAGTGAAAAAAAAAAAAACAAAAACAAAAAAACAAAGAGTTAGCATTCAATGGATACAAAGTCAATGGTATTTGTGCAACATGCATAATGAGACTGAATAATATATATATATATATATATATATATATATTCATTACCGTAAACATATAACTATTATGAGCAAAAACAAAAACAATAACCAAATCATTAAGATGTAATGACTTTTTTTATAGCCCACTTAATGACAGATTGAAAACGGAAACAAAAAACAATTATCACGTGATTCATTCTATCCAGAATTATGTTAGTATAAGTTCTTATTGTTAAGGGTAAAAAAAAACTCGTGTCTCATATCGTAAAAATATAATAATAATAAAGACGTAAAAAGGTAATGGTCAATAAATTTAACAAATCGACCTTTTAAAAACTCAATTCTTAGAAGCTCAAATTAGTTAACATGGCATTAGAGCATAACAAGTTTAAATGAGCAATATCCAATACAAGATAAATGACCCAAAGAAAACACTATCTCACGGGAGAGTGTTAAAAGTAAAAAGAAACTTATATTCCACATCATAAAAATATAATAACAACAAGAGACATGTCTTGAGCAATATGGGGTGAGTATAGTAAAACATACCAAAGTGTACAAGTTCCGGAAGTCATCTCCACCAATATCAACTCTAGGCTGGTTGACGACTTGAGAAGGTTTCAGCTCACAACCATTGTTGACAACCTTATTGCCATAAGTGACTCTAAGGGATATGGACTTTGTGAAGGGGTCCAAAACATCATGTATTACTCTACCAACCACAAGAGGGTCCGCAGGCATGATTTTAGTTACTTGAAATTAAAAATAAAGAAATAAGTACGTTTGGTGAATGAGTTTGAATTGAAAATTTTAAGTTTTAATAGTAATTTTTGTTGACTTTTCAGAAAAGACAAAAAACTTTTTCAGAAAAGATAAAAAACTTTTTCAGAAAAAGACAAAAACTGAGATAAAAATACGTTTTAGTTTAAAATAAGATAGTGAACCAAACATCACCTAAAAAAACTAAGTAAAACAAGTACTACTAAGTTGAAAAAAATGCTAAACTAATATATATCAATGACCATAAGTTTGAATTTTTGTTGTCGCGAATTTTTGCCCATAAATTTCAAGAGGGCTAACGGCTATTTATACTGAATTTCTCTCGATGCGCATTGTCTGCCTTCCAACACGTGTAACATCAACAGGTTCTTCTTATTTTATACTGCATATTGTGGTTGGCATTTTCTATATTATTATTCCTTCGATTCAACAATTGGTGATGATCTCTCTGGCTTTCTCTTTCATACTTAACTGTAAAGTAGAGTAGTGGACAAATTTATTTTATACTTAACTGGAAAAAAACTAAGTAAAACAAGTACTACTAAGCTGAAAAAATTGTTAAACTAATATATATCTATGACCAATAAGTTTGAATTTTTGTTGTCGCGAATTTTTGCCCATAAATTTCAAGAGGGCTAACGTCTATTTATACTGAATTTCTCTCGATGCGCATTGTCTGCCTTCCAACACGTGTAACATCAACAGGTTCTTCTTATTTCACATTGCATATTGTGGTTGGCATTTTCTAAATTATTATTCCTTCGATCAATTCAAAAATTGGAGATGATCTCTCTGGCTTTCTCTTTCATGCTTAACTGTAAAGTAGAGTAGTGGACCAATTTATTTTATTCGAAGTCACAAGTGATCCGTATGCTAGGTGTCGGGAGTTAGAAGCTCTGATTTTATCCTACCAATTAGAATAATTAAAAAAAAATTGCAGAAGAAAATAACAAAAAATGTTAGTCTCAATGACTAAGTCCTCTTTTGGCCATTACCATAATTCAATATGATGATTAATAAATTTACAAGGTAAATTCATGTACCCTTAAAATCTTTTTTTTTTTTTTTTTCTCTAACCTCTATGATAATTGACCCTAATAATAGCGTCTTGTATTTATAATGAAAATTAGGACAATCGAAAGTACAAGATAAAGTCTGATAACTATCCTTAAGGTTAATGTACATACTGTCTCTACATCAGGATAATAATTAGGCTTCACAAAACGACATTCTCTCACTTGAAAACTAATATCCACCATCAGTTGCTCCTCCACATTGGCAACAACTACTCAATCCTCATAGAGAAGTCCAACTGAAATATCTTAATTATAACCAGTCTTATTTTATACCACTTGTTGCCATTATGTTATTCCTTTATTCGATAAACGCACTTATCCCTCATAGTAAACTCCCACCACAACCCGCATGGCTTCCTCATAAATTGTGCTCCTGATGGACTAATTAATAATTCTGGTAGATCTCGTTAGTTCCGTCATTGAGATGTTCTGATTCCCTTATGGAGATGTAGTTTGTCGATTTTCAAGATCAATCTCCACCTAAATCACTAGAAGATCTATCAATAGAATTACCTCAAGCTTCTTATTTTCAGGACTGGTGCTTTAAGGGTCTGTTATATCAACATGTTTTTATGTAAGACATCATCTTTGAAGATCACATCTTTACTCCTAGGATCAAATGGGATGCAATGCTAAAAATTCTGGCAAATATAAATCATTGATTCATCTGGTATCTAAATATATGATTTATTTACTTACAAATATACTAGATCGAAAATTTATTACTAAAAAAGAAAAAAAAAAGATTATAGATCCAATGTCACATTCAGTAAAGATTTATGCTACGTGTATAGGGTGTACTCAATGTGTCCGAGCTTGCCGCACAGATGTATTAGAAATGATACCTTGGGATGGGTGTAAAGCTAAACAAATAGCTTATGCTCCAAGAACAGAGGGCTGTGTGGGTTGTAAAAGATGTGAATCTGCCTGTCAAACGGATTTCTTGAGTGTTCGAGTTTATTTGTGGCATGAAACAACTCGAAGTATGGGTCTAAGCCAAGATCGTATTTAGCAACCGAGCATATGGTTATTAATTTAGAGTTTTGCTCATCCTCTCAGCCAAACCATTCTGTTGAGGTTTCTCTAGAATGGTCTTCTTTTTCTTGATTCTACTTCCTGCTTAAAGTAATCATACATGTATTCTCCACAATTATCTTATTACAAGAACTTTACCTTCAAATCTCTCATTTTCCATTGTCACTCTCTATCTCTAGAAAGCATCAAAGACATCAAATTTCTTCTTCCTCAAATAAACCCGTACCTTGATTCCCATCTCGTCAATAAACATCACATAATAACTATAGTCTCCAAGGAAAGTAACAACTGAAGGCCCCAACACCAACTCCAATTTTAAACTATTGTCTCCCTTGGTGAAATTAACCCTTTCATGCTTACCGAGAATATAACCTTCACACAACTATGCTCAGCAGATTTCAACCCCGATAGCTTTCTGTTAGACTGAAGCACTTTCATTCCATTCCCATTCATGTGCCCGAGCCTAAAATGGCATAAATCAGAATTAACAGAGGAATTCAATGACTGCAACCGCTAAAAGTAATGTAAATAGTTCTAGTTCTACTAACACGAGCAACAACCACGGCTCTCTTGTTGACTTTCCACGCACAACAATTGGAAGTCACATTATGTCCTTTGTCATTGCACTGTCCAAACTGAGATCAAATTACGCGTTAGTTTTGATTCATGTCTCACCTTTTTAAATATTCAATATAAATCCGTTTGGCATTCTCAAACTAACACTTGAAAAGAAAGAACGTTGGGGAATGATGATTTCATTCATTGAGTAATTTTTTATACAAATACAACCTAACTAAGAATAGGAAACAATATCACAAATTCTAAGAAACCAATAACTGCTAACAATACTTTCCTAAAATACAGATTTGACACCTAGCCAAAAATACAATTATAGCTATATATGGATTCTATAATTACAGCTCTACATGGATTCTTTCCCAAAAACAGTTTCGGATCTTCCTACACTCCCCCTCAAGCCGGTTTAAAAATATCTTTCATAGTCAGCTTGCTTACTAGAAAATCAAACTGTTTTTTTGGTCATATTTCCAAAAAGGAGAAAGAAAGCATTTTTTTGATTTTTTTAAGGAAAAAATTTCTTTGTTAACAAATCTAGTTTCTTTTTAATAATCATGAGAATTACCTATGGTAATTTCTGCTATGATGCCATGGAGTAATTGTGATAATTACCACTAAGTCCTTATAAAGTTGACTAAAATTTCATATGTAAAAATATGAGTTTCTATTAAATGTAGTAGTGTAAAAATGTGAGACTGACAAAATCTGATCAAGCGGTACTAGATATGTAAGTTTTAAAAAGTAGTGCTAAATTTAAAAAAAAAAAAATCAGAGGTGCTATAATTAAATTTAACCCTAATCTAAAAAGTCTAAAAAGGGGATTATCAAAATTAAAAGTTTAATGGATACTTTTAATGAATCCACTCTTGATTCCTTTTATCTCTGTAGTATGTATAGCTTTGTTAGTTACGATATTGAGTATTTTATAGTTTTAGTACATTACAAGAAAGTTTTGAATTTTTACCCGCCACTTGTTTAACTTGAAATTGGAATTTATAGGAAGTTAACACATTTTTTTAAGCTCAACTTGAAATGGTGGAATTAGTTATGTTGGACTAGAGTAGGGGTATTACATCTCTCTTCCTCACTCCTCACTCACTCACCCCGCCACTGTCGCTGTCAAGACTCCCATGATCGTGCCCGCCATAACCGCCAAGACCCCACCATAGTGTCCGAGCCACCAACGTGACCCCTAGAATATGAGTAGTTTTAGGATTTTCATTGTTGTCGAATAATTTATTTGGGTGGGTTAATTAAGATTTTTTTTTTTTTTTTGATGAATTGGTTGGGTTAAGATTGGATTTTGTTAGATTCGCTTTTATTATTATTATTATTATTTTGTATTTAAGTTTTTTTTTGTTTGGATTTATATATTAGTTTTTACTGTATTTAATTATTTTGTGTTAGTTATATTGGTGATTGTGATGAAGAGAGCTAATAATATAGTTTTTGAAAATGGTTATGTAACGCCCTAAACGCTAACTAGCAATAATATTAGAAAATTAACTTTAGAGTTAATGTTGGTAATGTGATGAGATAGAAACTTTCTAATTCTAATGTTTTGTTGAGTTGCTCTTCACAGGTGACGCGACGAGAACTCGATGTGCTAGAACAAAGTTCATGCCAAATTGATGAATTTTTTATGATGACTTGATAATTTTGTGTGATGGCTTGAATATATATATATGGTATGTAGTAATTATGATGATGTTAATGTTAAAAAAAAAAAAAAAAAAAAAAGGGAAAGTATATTATCCGAAAAAGACATATTCTATATGATGTTAAATTTCAACTCAATTATGAATCTTTAAATGTCAAAAAATTATTTTACAAATTAGATCAGCTTATAGAGCTTTTCATAAGCTTTCCAACGCCTACTCATTTGTGCAAATCCGATACCAAAATAAGAAGTTATGACCAGTATACTATCCGGTACCTACTAGTAACCAACCAGTTTACCATGTGCAACTTTGGTGCAAAAATTCTAAGAGTTAACCTAGTTCTTTCCTTTTCCTTCTACACGTTTTCACACACTATTGACAGCCTTTCCACAGATATTAAGAGACATTTAAATTAAAGAATTCAACCCCAATTAATTCCAAAATTTATTTGGGATTAAATTACTCCCTAATTCCTTTACAATTTTTAAAGTTTCTATTTTTTTTCATGCTCTCTCTCCCTCTCCCTCTACCCTAGCCTCCCCTTTCTTTTCTTTCTCATTCTCTTGGCTGCTCTCTCTGCCTCTCTCCCATGCACAAACACAGAAAAAAAAAAAAAAAAAAAAAAAAAAAAAAAAAGAATCCGTCAAACCTCCAAGTTCTTCCAAACCGAAAATCAAAGGGTTTCAAGGTATGTTTCGGTATTGTTTGACGATGAGAATGATTATATTATTTATTTTGGTTTGGGATTCTTTGAGAGATTAGATGATTTTCTTAATGAGTGGCTTTATGTGAGTTTGAAGAGAGGATGAGAAATTTTATCGAATGATGATCGAAGGATGGCAATAAGGTTGATTTTTGTGAACAAGGTGAAATTAGGGTTTTTGGTTTCTTGATTTATGATTTCATTGATATGATGATTGAATAATTTTATGTGTTAGAAACATATCTTAGGGCTGTTTTGTGTGTGTGTGTGTATGAATCATATACATTGTGATGATATTTTTTTTTATGCTTTTAATGATTTTCGGATGTAACCACTGCACTGAAATTTTCAGATTCTAAAATAAGAATTTCAAACGGTTTTTAAGGGTGCAAATGGACTTCATTTTTAACAAATTTGATATCGTTGGAAAGCCCTAGATGTCTATTTTCGTTTGAAATCAGTTTCATATCCTTTGGAGTTATGTATGAATTTATATGATTTTTCAAATAGGCAGAGGTCGGACTGCCAGGTTCTGTAAATTTTAATAAGCAGATTTCAAAACTGTTTTTGAGAATCCAAACGGTCTCCGTTTTTAACAAATTTGATATCATTGGAAAGCCCTAGATGTCTATTTTCGTTTGAAATTAGTTTCACATCCTTTGGAGTTATGTATGAATTTATAAGATTTTTCAAATAGGCAGAGGTCGGACTGCCAGGTTCGGTAAATTTTAATGATCAGAGTTCAAAACTGTTTTTGAGAATCCCAACGGTCTTCGTTTTTAACAAAATTGATATCATTGGAAAGCCCTAGATGTCTATTTTTGTTTGAAATCAGTTTCACATCCTTTGGAGTTATATATGAATTTATATGATTTTTCAAATAGGCAGAGGTCGGACTGCCAGGCTCGGTAAATTTTAATGATTAGATTTCAAAACTGTTTTTGAGAATCCAAACGGTCTTCATTTTTTATGAATTAGATACCATTAGAAAGATCTGGATGTCTACTTTTGTTTAAAATTGGTTTCAAGCCGTTTGGAGCTCTGTATGAATTTTTATGAATTTTTGAAGAGATAAAGGTCTGATTGGCAGATTCGGTCAAGGTTTAAAATTTCATGAAATTGTTCAATTTTTTTGTGTTGTGATGTTATTGAATGATGAAATATGCCTTTTAGGCACTACTATGATATAATGGATGTGTTTGATGAATTATTATGAGCTTTTGTTGATTTTATTATATTCATTACTCATGGCATGAACGGTTCTAAAGACGAGCACTCGAGACCTCAATCGCGCGTCACCATCGGAAAATTTGAAAAGGTTAAGTAAGGCGTTTAGGTAAATACACTCTCACCTGCAACATGAATAAAAATTTGAGAAGTATATGTTTTGATATTGATGACGATGTTATGATATTCTTAAATAATACTTCTCCTATGATGACATTTTGATGAAAAGTATATACATGGTATGTATATGCATTTTATGTTTTAAAATGGCGTCGTACACCCTTGATGATGATGATGATGTTGTTGTCTGGTGAGCGGACTTTTGTCACCGTTGGTTTGGGATTTGCTACCCCAACCCTTCCGTGACTAACGCGCTATGATGGTACAACGCCGGGCCCAATATATGACGGTTTTAAAAGTTAAAAGGTTTTTAAATGATGTTTATATTTATGATGATAAAAGAAAATTATTTATTTACATTTGTGAGATTTAAGCGTCTTACTAAGCCTTTGCTTATATAAGTTAATTCATGTTGCAGATAAAGGAAAGGGTAAGATGTAGTGTTGGAGGAGCTTGGAGCGGATAACGGGACGATACGTGATAGGAAAACAGGAGGAACGATCATGAAATGGATATTTTTAATTTCCAATAAAGTTTTGAGACTTTAGTTTATTATTATTTGTTTGGATGTTTCATATGGACTTTAATTTTATTTCATGAAGTGGGTTTTAAAAATATATATATATAAATTAATTATGAAGTTTAATTTTTATATAGCAAAAAAAAAAAAAATTCTAGAGTTTTCTAAAATTATCTAAATAAAGTTTTCCGTTATGTAAATGTTTTTATTTTAAGCTTAATATTTTCCGCAATTTAATAAGAGATGAATGTTAACTAAGGAGTCAACGGTAACGGTTCGTGAGGGATCATTACAAGTTATTTGTGTGGTGTAGTTATGATTGTCATTTTTTATTTGCTGATAATATGTGAATAAATTATTAATAATGATCGTGAATAATTTATAATTGCTTCAATTATATTAGGGCTAAAACAAATTTTAAAATTTTTTAAAAACATTTCATGACTGTTTTTTTGGAGAAACAATCATTAAAGGTAGCACATTTTAATGAAGGCTTTTCCAAAAACTGTCATTGAAAGTACCTCATGGGACACCTTACATACTTATTCAATCAAGGATGGTTAAAAACTTGTTGATATTTGAGATGACCCTCAAATATTGATTATGATTCTTTTCAATTTTTATATTGACTAATTGTAATAATATAGGAGATTTAAATTTATTTGTATTAATTTTCGTATTAGGAAATATGAATTTTCTTAATTATAGAAGATTTGATATTTTTGGGTAACTTACCCATTCTTGTACTTGTAAAAATGTATTTGCATGAGAACTTGTTCATAGTGTTACTTGCTAGTAAATCTTCTCTCTATTCATAATCCATGGAATATGAAACCCGTTCATAGTCCTTTAATCTTCTCTCTTTATTTGTTTTGTTTTGTTTTGTTTTTTGTTTTTTGTTTTTTGTTTTGAAAGTTTTAACATATTTCTTTGTAATCTCCTTATCAGAGAAAGTGGTTTACAATGCTAATCATCAAGGGAAAGAGTCTTAGAAGAGGTTTCAAACTATGAAGGTTAGTTTCACAATTGTCAATACCAACAACGTTGTTAGTTCCTATTATTACAATTATACATGTAGTTTATGCAATATATATCAGGTTTGGAGTGTTTTCCACATTTTTGTTTTTTAATAGTGAAATAGTTTATCTTCCCAAGAAAACTATTATAGGTGCTCGATAGTATTTTCCACATTTTTGTATTTTTTAATCAACAAATTCTTTAAATAATTTGTCATAATTAATGTCAAACCTTGTCCTAACTCTCTTGCAGCCATTCTACAATTTTCTATTTTATTTAATTATAATTTACACATAGTTTTCCAAAGGGTGTGTCATTGACATTATTTTATGCATTTCTTTATTATTTATTCTTCCAAATATTATCGTCTTTATTTTATTTTATTTTATTTTATTTTATTTTTTGAGGCTGTTGAACGGGTAAAAGTTAACCATTGGTGGCTAAATTTATGTGGGAAATGTTGTGAGGTTTTTGTCTTTTCCCTCTCTCACCCTTGAGCATGACTTTCACGTGACAGTAATCGGGGATACCAATCATATCTTCTGTGATCTAAGCTAGATCGTAAGGTCTAGTTTGGGGTTTTAATTCAAACTGTACTTTTTCATTTCAATTTTTCTCTTTTTCTGAAAAAAATTGTCTTTTCTGAAAAGTTAACAAAAATTTTCAACTCAAACTGTACTTTTTAAACTCAAACTCATTCACTAAATGGACCTTTAGATGAGAGGTTTTAACTCCATTCTCACGAGGAGTGCTATTTAGCACTGTCTGTAAGAACACGATCCAGGTGTATTCCACACTATATGGTCCACGAAGCACACTGTTGCTATGTGTAAAGTAGACATTCAATTAAAAATTTTGCA